>SSCS01000003.1:0-2400000 GCA_005188305.1 Xylaria sp. BCC 1067 | reverse complement strand
GCCAACGCGGGTGCTCAGATCACAGTCCAATCTCGAGCCATCACCGTCTGTCTCCATGGCTAAACGCAAGAGAACCAAGCCGCTTCAAATGGCCCCAGAATCTAAGCAGATATTCAAAGGACTCTGCTTCTTCTACATACCTAATGATGACATCAACCCTGCTCGACGAATCAGAATCACCAAAGCCCAAGAGCATGGTGTAAGATGGACACGGACGATTGTTGACGCAACCCATGTCATTGTTGACACGGGTTTATCGTACGACGACATAAAGTCCATTTTGGATGGCAGCCCGACTTCGCCATCTATCGTTCTTGTCAATGACCGATACCCCATCGAGTGCTTGACGAGAGGCGTCATGTTTGACCCTAATCAAACCGTCGAGAAATACCAATACAAGGTTCCAGGTGACCCTAAGTTGATTGAAGAACGAACAGTACCGCCGCCGTCAAACCAGGAGTTGACAACGTCCCTAAAGCTTAAACCGCGAAGATCGACCCGACTTGCTGCCAATTCCACGTCAGAATCCACCCAGAGAAGCTGTGATTTGGTTCCCTCTTCACACCCCGAGGTAAAACAACCACCGAAGCCGGGTGCCGAGCCTACAGGAGACCCACCTCCAGATCCGAAGTCCGTGTCGAGCAACGCAGGCCAGATCTCTACGTTCGTAGATGAATTGGCGACGTGCATCGATGCAGTTCTCGATGATCCGGAAAAGCATGAATATCTTGATGAAAGTGACACAGATACCCAAGGCCTCGAGACTGACAGCCCGCCTAAGAAGAAGGGGAAAAGCCGTTTAGGATCAAGGAGGAATGATGCAAATACCAATTTCGGGCAGGATAAATTCATGTGCATGAGAGGAGGCACCAAAGATAAAAGAATTAGCGGGCCGAATGCGGATACCATCAAGCTTTTGGAAGATATGGCAGAGGAACATCGCCTCTCCAACGAGCTTTGGAGGGTCCAGTCGTATCGCAAGGCTGTTGCCACACTTAGACGGCAGCCTATGAAGATAAAAACAGCTAAAGAAGCTGCAGCGCTCCCAAACATTGGTAACAGTCTGGCAGATCATATCGAGGAAATCGCCGTCACGGGACGTTTCGAGAAACTAGATCAAGTCCGTAGCGAGCCGTCTAGAGAAGCGCTAAAAATCTTTTGCAATGTTTATGGAGTGGGTATCCCGACTGCGAAGAGATGGGTTGAACTTGGCTATCGCACCTTGGATGATCTCCGAACAAAGGCCAAGCTCTCGACAAATCAACAAATCGGCGTGGATCACTACGATGACCTCCTAACACGCATTCCGAGAGCTGAAGTCAAGGCACTAGGTGACCACGTCAAAGACGTGGCGGCCGTCATCGATTCGCGCATCGAGCTCATTATCGGGGGAAGCTACCGTCGTGGCGCAGACACCTCGGGCGATATCGATATAATCATAACGAAAAACGGGACGTCCACTACGCAAGATCTAGAGCCCTTCCTTGATGAACTCGTCGATACGCTCACAAAGGCAGGGTTCCTGACCGCCGCGCTTGCGTCTCACCGCCACGACGGCGGGAACAAGTGGCACGGCTGCTGCGTTCTCCCCGAGACCGCATTCCCCGGCCCCAAGGAGGACTACCGGCCCGTCTGGAGACGCATCGACTTCCTGCTCGTCCCGGAGACGGATATCGGCGCCGCATTGATTTACTTCACCGGCAACGACCTGTTCAATCGCAGCATGCGGCTCCTCGCGCGCAAGAAGAAGATGAAGCTGAATCACAGGGCGTTGTCTGGCGTTGGCGTTCACGAGGGCAGGGATGAGAGGAAGATTTTCGAGACCCTGGGCGTGCGCTGGAGGGAGCCGCACGAAAGATGGTGCTGAACGGATGGCCGGCTCGTTTTCGGTCCGAAACCGAGTAACGAGCCCGAGCGGGCTTTCGGGTTTGAATAAGCGACTATGATCTAAAACTATTGATTAGGTACCCTGAGATGAATTCACCCATCTCGGACTTGTTCCCAGCCGCAATTGGTGCTATCGCGGTGCGAACAATCGCTCTAATTTAGTCTATTCTGAATAGCAGTAGAAAATATTGATAACGACGTTATTGACTGATTGCAGCACATCCGAAAAGCTATTGAGACGAGATTATTTGGAACAGCTCGCTTCGTAACAATGTATTCGACGGGTTTCCCTCTGTCTATCTCTGATCTATATATTTTACTGATAAAAATCAAACACATCAATCGAAATCTGGGTCTAGTAGATACGATCTCCGTCCTCTATTTCCTGTATGGCCAGGCCCCTTTGTATGGTTTAAGATGAGGCACATGGGGAGCTGCACAGGTAGAGAGATCTCAAAGCCTCCTTTTAGCTCGGAGTCGACTCACTCCAAGGTTAAGCATTCCCCCCCGACCGCCGTGGCATGGCCGCAGTGAGTGGTGAGTCTATGGTATTAAGGTCTACGTCACAATAGTTCACCGGGTTCGATCAGTCGAAAACTCGTCGATAATAGTTTTAATATCCGGGGTTGGAACGTTTCATTCTCACGTAGTTCTCTACTCCAATTCAATGGTTCCTGCTAATGGTTAGACACAGAAAGATATGCCAGAGCTCACGGAAATGAATGGTGGTAGCTCACCAGGAGGTTTCGAGGTACAATCGTATACAACTCGAGTAATTCCGTCGACTTCATTGACGATTCTGCGGCATATGTTCTTGAGAAGCTGGAATGGGAACTCAAATGGTTCGGCTGACATAAAGTCTACACTGGTAACGGCCCTCAAGATGCAGATCATGCCGTATACACGGCTATCACCCATCACTCCCACGGCTGTATAATGGCATAAGTCAGCAACTTGGAAACAAGGTAATCAAAGCAGCTTTGAAGGAAGGCAAGTTTTCCCAGTGCCTAGGATTAGATACGCACCTCGGTTGGTGTCGAGAGCAGCATATGCTTGAGACATCTATCCTATAAGTCAGCGATATTACTTCAATAAAAGCGTAGGACACACCTCGTTGTAAATTCCAGCCTCTTTGATCATGGAAATGAAAATATGGTCGGCTTTCCTGACCATTTCGACATGTTCGCGGGTGACCTCCCCGAGGATTCTGATCGCAATGCCTGGTCCCGGGAATGGGTGGCGCATAACGAGATCTTCGTGAATGCCGAGTTGGCGACCAAACGCACGTACTTCATCCTTAAATAGCTGAGCATCCAAGTTAGCAAAGAATATGAACTTATGCCCTCCTTTCCTTTATGGCATACCTCTCGTAGGGGTTCAATTAACTTGAGCTGGGCTTGCTGTTATCTTCGTCAATAGGTTGACATCAAGGTGTCCATTCGGTTTCACTCACGCCATTCATCCTATTTCTGGATTAGTTGCTGGCTACTAAGATAAATTGGAGAGACTTACATCCTAGCAGGAAGACCCCCAACATTGTGGTGCGCTATAGTAATTGTTAATATGATTCAACTTGTGAAGTGTATTTTGAATGTCCTCCAAAGTGAGTTGCTTAGTTTGATCGTTTTTAGCTTACATTTAATGGTGGCTGAAGGGCCTTTAAAGCTCAATGATTCGATTAGATCGGCATAGAGCGTTCCCTGTAGGAACCATTCTACTTTTCCAGCGCGTGGGGTCTCCTTTGCCTCCTCTTCAATTCGGATTGCCTCTTTTTCAAACAGGTCGATGACTATTAGGGTTAGCACTGTATGCGGGAAATTGTAAGGACCTTCATAGGTCTAGCAAGGCAGACTGACAAGTTTCCCCGATGATCTTGCGTTTTGCTTCGGGTTCTACAACACCAGCAAGGCGGCTGAAGAACAACTCTGCTCCATCAACAATCGTCAAGTTGATGCCGAGATGCTCTTGCAGTGTCTCCTTGACCTGCTGACACTCATTAAGGCGCATCAATCCTAAATAAATGTATCAGCGTTCATGCGCATTGCAAGGTAGGCCAAGTATTTACCAGTGTCCACAAGGATCGCGTGGAATCGGTCACCTCAAGAGCCAGTTAGTTTTTGATCCAATTTATGCTTTCAGCCTGTAGAAAAATATACCAATAGCTTCTTTCATCAACCGAGCCGCTACTGTGCTGTCAACACCTCCAGAGACTGCTCCAATCTATTCAAAAATGTTAGTCTAGCCATTATATGAAGTCGAACACTTTGGGAGTGATTCGACCTACGACTTGGGCCTTGTCGCCAACAAGTTTGCGAATTCTAATAATCTCTTTCTCAGTGAAGTTTCCCATTTCCCAGTTAGGGCGGGCTTTGCAGATTTTGATAGCAAAGTTGGCCAGTATGTCTGTGCCCCGGTTTGTATGTGAGATCTCAGGGTGGAGCTGGATTCCTGTAGGGCCACAAGTCAGCGGGCGCCAGACCCCAAACAGCCATGATTGAAAACACACCAAATATGGGCTTGGACTGGTGGGCAATGCCAGCGTACGCAGTGTTCTTGGTACTCGCGATTGTGACGAAGCCCTCGGGTAAGTGCACGAGCTTGTCGAAGTGGCTCATAAAGACTACTCCCAAGTTAGAACGAAATGCTTCACTGGTTCTGGCAAACGCTGTGCTGCATTATGGGCGAATCTAACTTACCATGGAGAGTATCACCCAAGCCTTCAAAGAGGCGGTCGGCACCATCGGCACTGCCAACATTGTGTATTGTGAGGTCGGTTTCGCCATATTCACGAGCCTCGCCGCGGGCAACATTCTTGTCGTTGATAAGCCAAGCAAGCAGTTGGCACCCGTAACATATTCCGCTATAGTTAATCATGAGCCAGCTGAAATGCGGCGTTTCGGCGTGGGCCATGGGGAATTGCTTACAGAATCGGAACACCCAAGTCAAAGATGGCAGGATCAACGCCTAGACGGATTTAGCATGATGGTTTACAAAATACAGCAACAATATGAAGTCTTACGAGGAGCTCCTTCATCGTAAACAGAAGATGGCCCTTGTCACAAAGTTAGACATAAATACGTGAAGTCACAGCGATTGCACAAATCGGCAATATGGGTTGGCACAACACGAACCTCCGCTTAGAACAATTCCAGCAGGGGTCCAGCCCAAGTCAGCCAACTTGGTGGTGCATGGCAGCATCTCAGCGTATACATTGAGCGATCTGAGACGTCGAAGAATCAGATGGCTCGTCTGGCTACCGAAATCTAGCACCAAGATGGTCTACGCAGGGAAACCTTGGTGTTAGCGCACACGATGTCGCACCCAGCAATAGGTGAAGGACTGGGGGGTGGTGTGACTTACGTCAAAGGTGCTGTGAGGCGCGGCAGCCTCTGCGGTGATATCGGCCATATCGAACTAGTGATCTTGTCGAAAGTGCTCTAATTAATGATAAGAAACAGTCCTAGGCCTCGACGTTGGGGCGCGGGTGGGATGACGGTCACAGGGTCTGCTGGCATAAATATTTAGAGGAAAATTTTACACACCTAGACGTTCACCGAACGCGGAGCTTTCTGGCTAATAGCGTCAAGCAGGTGCCTAGTCAGTCATTCAGTGAATGAAGGCAAACAATTCGGTAAAATAGTACCCGTGTAGGCATAGATATCAAGCGATGACTAGGAAAAAAATGAAGAGCCTTATGGTGGGGTGTGAGTCGAACGGCGGGGCAATCAAGAGGACCCCTCCTATCTCGAAATGGATAAGGTACCTGCCTGCCTGGTATCTACCTAGATAGGCTCTAGAGTCTAAGTGGAACCAAGGCAGCAGATATACTGCCTAACCCGGTAAGCACGTAGGCTTATAAGTCTGCCTAGAAGTAGCTAGCAGGTAGGTACCTAGGTAATCTACATGTACGTACCTATCCACTGTAGATTAGGTATTCGTATAGTAGCGAGCCTCATCATAAGATCTGTATACTAAATGATTGTCAACCGTTCCGGGGCTTAAGTGTACAATTGGTCTAGGAACTCTAGATAAAAGAGGGCAGTACAGATGCCCCGATCCATACGAGCCGTACGAATTGTCGAGCACAATGCAGTTGCTTTTGGCCATGCAAATAGCCAATCAAGACTAGGTAGTGATTAGAATCTTGTCTCCAATTTTTTTTAAATTTTTTTTTTTTCCATCTTTAAAGAATCTGCAAACTCTCGTACTAGGATTTGAGAGCAATCTGTTCCCAAAGTGCGTATGCCTCTGCGGCACGAGGGCGACCGTTAGGATACCAACCCCCGCATGGAGGCTAGTGCCTGAACGATGATGCATACTCATGTTTCCAGAAAGCTGGAACCTGGGGCAAGACACTCGTGGGAAGCTTCATAGTCTACATTGAAGTCTTGGTCCCGTCTTGGAATCTGCGCCAACCTCGGCTTTCAAGCTCCCCCTAGTCAGGGCGGGTCGGCTTCGACCTGCATAATGTCGAGCTTGGGTCGATGAAGGTCTGCGGTGGTTGGGAGATCTGCAGTCTATTGCATCGCGGCCAATCAGGAGCAGGGTATTTCTCACGTTTTCGGCTTCCAGAACGGCCTGCACAAGGCAGTGCTGCCATGTGCAAGTCCTCAGCACCGCCTCATTGGGCGATACATCGCATTCAGCATCCGACCTTCCTCTTATACGTTGGGGCGGCTTGAAATCCCGTGCAAAGCCCTACGATGGCGTGACGTAGCTTCTCCATCTCACGCATATGCCATCGCGGGTGCTCACCGGGGAACAGCCCATGTAGTGTCCGCGTAATACATGATTACAAGTTGAAAAGCTGTATTATCGCTGGCCCCACGGCCGAATGTAACACAATCGGTTGCGGGGTTTGCGGGTGAAGTGAGTATAAATGAAGTCGAGTTGCTGTTCAAACTTACATAGCGTTGGTCATATGGGTGTTCCAAGTTCCCGCCTCACTTGGTAAAGCCGGCCTTAGACGAGGAGAATTATACTTCGTTACTTTGTCCGAACACAGATCCCGTGAAGGGTCAAATGCATAAGCAAATGAAAGCCAACCTCGTGGTGGCTGTTGCCTCCTTGCTACAGGCAACAGCCGTCATAGGGGCCTTTGATGGGAATCTTAACTATGCCAGCCCGTCACGGCGGCACCCAAGCCTCGGGATCGACGTCCCGCACGTCGCTCGAAGGAGCTTGAAGCGCGGGAGTGTTGCGTACCGCCCTGAAGACCTGAACTTTACGCACGGTGTAGCATCCGGTGACCCCTACTCTGATTCTATAATTCTATGGACGCGAGTTGCGCCTTCGCTTGCCTCCGATGCGAGCAATGTAACGGTCGAAGGACCAGTGCCTCTTTACAGCCACGAGACAGAAACCTATATCAAAGCCGATCCTAGTCCAATTTGCGTTGACTGGGCTGTATTCCCTAAGGGCGGAGTACACGGATCAACCGTCGTCGCGAGTGGCAGGGCTTACACAACTAGTGATATTGACTATACTGTTAAGGTATGAGATTTCTATTTGGCGGGGAGGTGTAGTGAGGGATGTGAGACGAGCTAATGCAAGTGAACGAGTAGGTTGAAGCGACTGGGCTGAAGCCGTTCACCACATACAACTACCAATTCACCATTTGCGGTTCGAAAGTAAAGAGTCCCGTAGGACGCACGAAGACAGCACCAACAGCGCATGACGACATATCAGAGGTTAAGTTTGCTGTGTTCTCGTGTAGCAATTATCGTGAGTTTGCTAAAGAACTTTTATGTTTATATTTTGGTACTTTGGGACTTTGGGTCTTGCTTACGAGTAATGATGCTAGCGAATGGGTATTTCAATGCGTACGGCAACGCTGCCCGGAAAGATAATCAGGATTATTTCGTAAGCCGTTGTCCGTTGGTTATGGTATCCCACCTATACCTAACGAGAGCTAGGTACACCTTGGGGATTATATCTACGAGGGTGCGGCCAAAGGAGAACGAGCCCATAATCCACCTCGGTTGTTATTTACTCTGCATGACTACCGAACACGGCATGGACAGGTGTGTGGATTGTTGTAGAGTCTAGGGATATACGCTGAGGGACTTTTCTTAGTACCGTACCGATCCGGATCTACAACTTGCTCACCAGAACTTTGCGTGGATCACGACTTGGGATGATCACGGTAAGCGAAGAGTAGAAGACATCGTGGGATGTGAGAATTGCTGAACATGGACCAACAGAGGTGTCTAACAATGGATACCGCGACGGATCTTCTGGTGAGTGACGCCCTTATTATTGATTGACACAGGATAATAAAGCATTAATAAATTCTAAAGGACTAAATAATACCGAGGATTCTTTCTATAAAGACGGACATGGTGTCAGCGTGGACCAGCGCAAAATGAATGCCGTGCGAGCGTATTTTGAGTGGCTGCCCATTCGGTATGTCTCTTAGACCAAGACCAAGAAGACGTGAGGATGTATTAATCACTCAAGATAGACAGGTCGATCTCGATGATAACTTGCGTATTTGGAGGTCGTTCCAAATGGGTAATTTACTAGTACGTAATTGTAATGGCTAAGCTACTACTATAACCCTCGGATCCGATGACGGTGTGCATACTGACCCTAGAAACTATTAGGATTTCATCGTTCTCGACACACGGAACTATGATCGCAGTATTACTTCTCTAGGCGAGTTCCCAGACTACCCCTTACGCCCTCCACTGCGCTAGATCTGACTGGGAAAATAAAGACTGGAACGATCACTACATCGACTTGATCCGAGACGACGCTTCCAGGACATTGATGGGATCTCATCAAGAAAATTGGTTTTACAACGAACTATCAAGATCTTCAAAACGTGGCGCAGCTTGGAGGATCATAGGCAATCAGATCATCTTCTCGCGCATTTACGAGTCGTACGGATTAAGCGGGGATAACTGGAGTGTAAGTAAAGGCCAACCCGGAGGTTATTGAGGGAAAAAGAGGGAAAAAGAAAAGGCCGAGCTGACAGTGCGGGTAGGGTTATACTGCGAACCGGAACCGTACGCTGAAACACCTATACGATAACAAAATCGGCAACAATGTGTTTCTGGCTGGCGATAGTCACCAAAATTGGGTTGGTCACATCGATTGTTAGACGTAACGATGACAATGGCTGATTTGTCACAGGTTTCCGATATAGTGTGGCTTGAAGAAAAAGAGTATAATCCGGAAACGGGAGACGGGTCCATAGGCGTCGAGTTTGCGGGGACGGCCGTGAGCTCAACGGGCGTGAACGCACCTATCCTCCCGGCCCGAGTTCAAGCAGAATATCGAGTAGGCAACAATTCAGAGCTGCAGTGGCAGGATGGCTACTACCGCGGCTACATCTTCCTCTCGGTGAAGCAACATAGTGTGCAGGCCCGATTCTACGGATCGCCGAGCGTGGCCAGCCGCAACTCCTGGGACATACCGCTGGCCAACTTCACGGTACGTAGCGGCGAGAATAAGCTGGCGCGTCCTGTAGGGGGAGGATCGGTGGAATCTGGCGCTCTCAAAGGAGGCAAGACGACGCCCACGAATCTCACGCTCAATACTGAAACTGGGAAGTGGGATGTCATTGGTTACGACCAGATGTATATCAAATCGTAGGCTCGTAGACTGCATACATACGTACCTAACCTACTTAACATACATATATATGTAAGTGCGTAGGTAGTCTAGACTATAACAGAGTTTAGGACCTTGTTCTCAGGGATTGATGATCGCTATATCTGTCTATCCTTAGCGCACATACTATACCTACTACCTAGGTAGGTTCCTACTTGTAGATAAACAGACGGGTACCTAATCTTGGGTTAGGTAGCTGAGCGTAGTGTACCGGGTGTAGGCTGTAGGTAGTCTAGCTGAAAAAGGCACCTACTAAACCTGTCTTATCAATAGGTACAATGCCCATTGACGCTCGCAGCCAAGACTACCTAGGTAGTAGCAGGTACCTAACAGTATACCTAGGTACTTAGGTACTTATCTGTTCCGGGTGCGGGGCGGCGATGAGGGGCGATGCGGGCGGTGAATGGTTAATGCCCACCAGCCCACCTTTGCGCCAGCAGAATTTCCTTTTGGTGAAAGAGAGACTTGGCTGGTCCCTGATTCAAGCCTGAGACAGCGAAGGGAAAAAAAAACATTCCTCAAAGCTCCCTCGACTCTAGACTTCAGAAACTGGGCTATCAGCATTCATTTCTTCTATTTAACTTGCCCCAGATTTCTCCAGTTCCCGCGAAAAACGTCGTGCGCCCAGCATGGCTAGCGACAAGATGGAAGTCGAGGTCGCTGAGAAGAAGCTCAAGGACATGGACCACTCCGAGCAGCATTATTTTAACAGGTGAGCGAACACCAACAATGAACGGATTGGGTTTTTATGGCTGGCGATTAACCACTCTATAGCTACAACCACCATGGTTCGTTTATTTGCCTCAGTACTTGCTCTGACATGGCGAGGATTGTCACTAACCTCCAATCCGCTACCCATTAGGCATTCATGAGGAGATGTTGGTATGCGCCCCGTCCTTTCTGCACCAGGCTTAAAGAACGTCCATACGCTAACGCACGTGTTCTCTTCCGTAAAGAAAGATGAAGTGCGAACCAGATCTTACATGAACGCGATAGTTCAAAATAAACACCTTTTTAAGGACAAGGTTGTTCTCGATGTTGGATGTGGTACAGCTATTCTCTCCATGTATGGAATATACCCCATCACCCCTCGCCAGTCCTATGAGCACAAGCCCCTAACCAATCCTCTCCTGTTCCAGGTTTGCTGTGAAGGCTGGCGCCAAGCACGTCATTGGTGTTGACATGTCCACTATCATTTTCAAGGCCAAGGAGATCGTCAAGGTCAATGGTATGGAAGACAAGATTACCCTTATTCAAGGCAAGATGGAAGAGATCGAGTTGCCATTTCCCAAGGTCGACATTATCATATCTGAGTGGATGGGCTACTTCCTATTATACGAGAGCATGCTCGACACCGTCTTATATGCCAGAGACAAATACCTCGAAAAGGATGGCTTGATATTCCCAGACAAGGCCACCATATTCGTGTGCGGTATTGAGGATGGGGACTATAAGGATGAGAAGATCGGATGTGAGTGACAAAAGACTTCTGAAATCTCCCGCGCTAGCATTTACTTATAATCTCTAGTCTGGGATAACGTCTACGGGTTCGACTATTCGCCCCTGAAGGCAACCGCTCTCTCCGAACCCCTCGTTGACACCGTCGAGATCAAGGCAGCTGTTACGGATCCGGCTTCTGTTATCACGCTGGACTTGTACACCTGTACCACTGCCGACCTTGCCTTTTCAATACCGTTCAACCTCAAATGCCGCCGTGATGACTTCGTACACGCCCTCGTTGCCTGGTTCGATATTGACTTTACCGCCTGCCACAAGCCGATTCGCTTTTCTACTGGCCCGCATACCAAATACACACACTGGAAACAGACTGTCTTTTACCTTAGGGAGGTTTTGACGGTTCAGCAGGAGGAAGAAGTTGCATGCAACCTAGTAGTGAAGCCTAACGATAAAAATCGCCGAGATCTTGACATTCAGATCGACTACACGCTTGAGACCGCGGATGATACCCGCAAAGCTCAAGGCTCTTGCTCATACAAAATGTGCTAGTGGCTACCTAGAAGCGTCAAGCGGGATAGTAATACTTGGTCAAGCCGTCTTAAGAGATGTATTGAGACTGGCCAGCACTGTCTCGTGAGCGAGGCAACCAGCTGCTGCCGCGCTCTCAGAATGTGGAGACAACTACGTTAACTCCCGTCGAGACATAGTAGCGAAATATAAAATGCTGAATCTAAGTGCCATTCGTCATCTTGGAACAGAGCTTATTGCATCTCTATATGTGTTTTTACGTTTTGGATTTGATGAGAAAGCCACAGACGACGAGTAATGAGAGAATAACCTGGGTCAGCATAGATTATCGCGACATACTAAACTAGGCCGATGTGTCCAGCAAATTCGTTTGTGTCTAGAATGTCTGCATCGTGAATTCTATTCAATGCCATTCGTAGCTTTACTTTATGTTTACTGTGCTCTAAGCTGTACCTAAACTATGAGACTGTTTGGTATTGGCCTAAAATGGATTTATCTGAGTAGCTTGGCTAGATAGGTACTTTTGGGCACTGCTTCTTAACACTATCTTGAGCACAGCAAATGCAACAGAGGGGGTGCAATTGGGTACAATTTGCAATGTACCATCTAAGACGCCGTGTAAATATTCTTAGACCAAGTATAATAGGGATACCAGGTTATAGATTACGATAGAAACCATGGTGTTTTTGGTTCTACCCCTTGGGAGGCATATACTAGTACCTGCATGTGATAGTGGTGGGGTTAATTGGACCCTTGATCTTCGACTCACGTCATTTTTTAGCTGACAGGCGACCAACTCTCAACAGCACCATCTCCGTATGCTTGTCTACTCTGCATAGCGCGCTCAGCTGTGAATCCCCGATACTGCGCCATTTGACCTCGCAGGATGTTTACCGGACTCGTGGAGGAGATCGGGAGTAAGTGACGGGCTTTACCGCCATCTCATGTCCCAGCCACACCGAACCCCTCATTCCAGCAGCAGCATTCCACATTTCACTAAGAGTCAACTAACCCGCGAACCCGACGTAGCCGTGGCGGAGCTGGACTCGCACGATGAGACGGGCGGCACCTCGCTAACGATCACGCTGCCGGCGTCCTCGAAGCTCCTGGAGGGCGCGGCGCTCGGGGACAGCATCGCCATCAACGGCGTCTGCCTGACGGCGACGGCGCTCTCGGGGGCGGACGCGGCGCAGCCCAGCTTCAAGGTGGGCATCGCGCCGGAGACGCTGCGGCTGACGAACCTGGGGGCGCTGGCCGAGGGGTCGGGGGTGAACCTGGAGCGGGCGGTGCGCGCCGACACGCGGATGGGAGGCCACTTCGTGCAGGGGCACGTGGACACGACGGCGGAGATCGTGCGGATCGCGCAGGACGGCAACGCGGTGACGTTCCGGTTCCGGCCGCGCGAGCAGGAGCGCGCCGCCGTCATGCGCTACGTCGTGCACAAGGGCTTCATCGCCCTCGACGGCACCAGCCTGACCGTCACCCGCGTCGACGACGTCGAGGGCTGGTGGGAGGTCATGCTCATCGCCTACACGCAGGAGAAGGTCGTCCTCGCTAAGAAGAAGGAGGGCGACAGCGTCAACGTCGAGGTCGACGTCCTTGCCAAGTACGCTGAGAAGAGCATGGCCGGGTACCTTGGTGCTCATGGTGGTAGCGCGCTCATTAAGCCCATCATCGAGCGCATGGTGCAGGATTTGGTTGCGCAGGCTAGTAAGTAATCTCTATCTAGGGCTGGGTTTGCCTCTCCCGCTCAAAGAGCATCCACTACCCCTTCGTTCTGTAGGGTATTTGGATACTCCTAGCGTTTGCTCAGCAAAGCAGTGGCTAATTATGTCGTAGTGGGTGCACATGCGCCGTGAGGGAATATAACTTTTTGATTGTGATACAGTAATCCGGAGCTGTATACTTTGGCAGCTATTCTTGTCGTCAATGGATGCTCGTAATAGCATATGATGCTTTCTCCTATCATATACGGTTCATGTAAGTTTTCGAAGCCGTTCCTTTGGTTTGAGAAATGGCTTGCTGGTCTTTGCTTGGTCCGATAACTTCGTAGTACAAATCCTACACGTTACTTGCCTATAAGCCAGTAGGCAAAGTACCATATAATGGGCGCAGTAGCGCACAGTCGCAATGATTAAAGCTACTAGAGTCCTTCGAGGTTGCAAGGTGAAGACGACCGTGAAACAACTTAGACATTGCCCCAGACTTCTGCAATCTTGTGACTGAGAGCCCTTGTAACTTTCTTTCTCCCGACTAGATTTCCCAACTGCGCAAAAACCATGTCTTGTCTCTGCTTCTTACCCTCTTCGCCAACACCACATCTCTCATACGCCTTCACGAACTCATACGGGGTTCTCCATCTCTTCTGGATCTCAAGCGCCTTTTCGCCTGTCACCTGCTTGGTACACATGAGCATCTTGAGATACAAGTCTCGCAAGGTTATCATATCGGACTTTGATGTCATCGAGGCAAACGCCGGGTAGCTAACGTAATGTCCCAAAGTCGGTTCCTTCTCTCGGAGGTGTTCGAGTAATGGCAGATAATTGCGTGCAGTGATCACCTCTGTCGGAATTACAAGAAGAGATTTGCTTTCATATTGCTTTTTGAGAAGCATGGTCATCCGGGCTAGATAACGGATAGTATCATCGATCTTCTGTGTCTTCTTGAGAAAGTAACCATTTACTACTTGAGTGGATGCGATGGCGGACTGAACGGCTTCCTCGTATTTATTAAAGCTCATGGAGTCCATGGCCATCTCTTCAACGATGTAAACCACATTCTTAGCGCCGGATCGCTTGAGCCGGAACTTTTGTTCGTGGAATCGTCCATCTCTGATACTGTATACCAAGTCATCCAGTCGCTTTCTCTCAACAATCCAATCCAACACGACCTCGTCCCCTTCGGAACCGGTGCGAGAAAGGAAATTGGGGTCCTGGCACTTGGCCACCCATAATGCATCACCAAGCGGGAGGGCTCGCATTATCGGTTGGACCCCCTTTTTCGTGAGTTCTTCTTGCATATAGTCACGGTTAGTCTTAGCCTGTACTTCTCGTATGTCTAGTACGAGGTGCACTGTGAAAGTCCCCGGAGCAAGACGAATCGGCCTAAACGTGGGCAAATCCAAGTCCCCAGATGCTGAATCTCCATTGGCTACGACGTCTGCATAGGCCGGCCGTGATGGAGGACTAATCTCTTCTATCTCAGGTGATGGTGATCTAGTAGGGACTCGAGGCCGGGGATTTTCGGACATCTCAGGTTCCAATTCTCTTCTTTGCTGCGCCGCTAACTCGGAGGGCGTCAGGTCCGCACTTATTTGTATTCGTCGTGCCACTTCCCATCCTTCGTCCGACAACGCGTATCTTCTAAGCGGACGGCCACGCTCGTAGACCAGGTCTTTCTCCAATAGTGTCTTCATTGAGTTCCACGCAGTGTAGAATTTACTGGGGCCACTGGCCGCAGTGAATGAAGCATCGCAATGAGGCTGGGCTACTTCTATGAGCTGGGGTTTCGTCATGCCGACAGGTGCCTCCTCTCCTATCGTAGCGAGACCAAGAATCAGGGCGTATGCACCTGACCGCAGAGTTGGGACATAAGGCTTCTGTTTCCTCGGTTTCTTGGCTGGTCTCTGTTGTGGGTCGCCGTCTTCTTCTCCGTCCCCGTTATCAAGGCCAGGAATACGCCACTGCCTCGGTCGCTTAGGCATAGGAAGGCCATTCTCCTGGCAATGTTTCTGAAGCTTTTCGGTCAAGCGATCGCATAGCTTGGGCCCAAACCCTTTGAGCTGCTGCAATTGAGATGGGTGATTGAATGTAATTGGACATGCCTTCAGCGCGTTGTATGCGTTCTTGTAGGTTATCACACCCTTGGAATTGCGCTCCCGAGCCAGATCAACCCATTCCTTCACCCATCCTAGAAGAAGCGGGTTGGCACAAGATTCTTCTGACGCCATGCTAGGATAGATACGAGGAGTAGCAAGACTAGGTAATACGGCAAATAAAGCAAAGACGGCCGTGAAGGCGCTGATACGATCCGTTAGATCCACCACATTAGCGGCCGGAGTCGAATCTCGTATTGTTTGTGAGGGCCGCGACTTGATTCAAGAGACGCGTTGAAGGCTAGCGACTACGACGCCTAATCACGTGACTTTGGCTCTGGGTCTGCCCCACTTTGAACCTACCCAGGCAACCACGTCATCGGGCATGGATCTGGGCCGGGCTAGACTAAAACAAACATAACCAACAAGGGCTAGTCAAGGTACCTAGACTGCCTTAGGCCTATACTGGTGCGACTGTAGTGTACCTACCTAGTGTACACGAGCCTACAGGGTCCTCTTTGGCTACCTGCTGCATGTATGTATGTACAGTACCTACCTACATTACCAATACAGCACAGTACTACCCTCTGGCGGGGCAACCGGGGGGGGATTGGCAGCCGCAGGCTGATGTTCCCAGCGCCCCGTGGCCAAGAGGGGTGTGTCCAGACGGTAGGACGAACAGAGGGGTAAGTAAGTACTACCCAGTTGACCCATGGCCTGGGAGAGCGGGGCCGATCGCCTGCTGATAGTCGCTGCGCAGGTTGCGAGGGGACGTCGGTGCATCGTCCCCAATCTGCCTCGACCTTTTTCCTATCACTTATATCTAGGTCCAGGTCCAGCCCAGCTCAATCTTCCTCCATCATCGAGCAAACACTCCTCCGAACACCTCGCCAGACCAGAGCCTTAGCGTCTTGACCGTCAGTTCTCCCGCGGCCCGTGTCCGTGATCGGTTACCATTCGCTTATCCGACACGCCACAAGGAACCCCCTCGTATCATACTCGCACCCGTCTCCGCCCTCGGATACCGCATCCTCAGCCAGTGCTTTCGATAGACTAATAAGGTATTGATCCGCCACCAACAACTGCCCAAACATTGTTGAGAGAGCCATCTACACGTATCTAGTCTAACGCCCTAGTCCTTTACAGCAAGATCCTCGCCGTGGTCTTATTGTCCGTTGTCGATAGCCAAGCCTCGACGACGCCCGTTCATTCATCGACATGGATCGCGAGGCTATTATTGCTGCTTCTAAGAAGCATGACATTGTGCCAGGCAGGGTCTACAAATATGGTACAGCGGGCTTCCGTATGAGTGCCGACCTTCTCGAAGGTGTTACCTTTCGAGTTGGCCTGCTCGCTGCCTTACGCACGCGCAAGTTGAATGGCCAAGCAATTGGAGTTATGATTACTGCCAGCCATAACCCGGCCGCTGATAACGGTGTCAAAATCGTTGACCCCATGGGCGATATGCTAGAACAAGAATGGGAAGCATACGCTACTAATCTGGTCAACGCCCCAAGCCACGAGGAGCTAGTGGACTACTTCATCAGACTCGCTGATACGCTGAAAATCGACCTAACGTCGTCTGGCAAGGTCATCGCTGGCAGAGACACTCGGCCTTCGGGCATTACCCTCGTCACCGCCCTCGCTGACTCCCTTGCTGCTACCAACACGACGTATACCGACTATAAGATCCTGACCACGCCACAACTTCACTACCTAACTCGCTGTATCAACACTGCCGGAACGCCGGGCGCTTATGGAGAAGTCAGCGAGTCAGGGTATTACGACAAGCTCATAGCAGCCTTCTACCGCTCTCTGCGAGGCCGCAAGGTCTCCGGGAGTTTGACTGTCGACTGTGCCAACGGTGTCGGTGGCCCTAAATTGAATGAGCTGCTCAAGCGCCACGATCCCCAGACAACTGGTTTGCAGGTCAAGGTCGTTAATGATGATGTGCTCCGACCAGAAATATTGAATCTGGATTGCGGAGCCGACTTCGTGAAGACGAGGCAACGGGCACCACCCAATCCGAAACCAGCCCCCGGTGACCGCTGGTGCTCACTTGACGGTGATGCGGATCGTCTCATCTACTACTGGATTGATCCGGAGAAGGGCTTCTTCATGTTGGATGGCGATCGCATCGCAACCCTAGCTGCTTCGTTCATTGCAGATCTCTCCAGAAGTGCAGGTCTTAATGGCCAATTAAGGATCGGTGTTATTCAGACGGCCTATGCCAACGGTGCTAGCACCAAATACATCGAACAACACTTACAACTTCCCGTTGTCTGCACCCCTACAGGTGTCAAGCACCTGCACCATGCTGCTTGTTCGTTCGATATTGGTGTTTACTTCGAAGCCAATGGTCATGGGACTGTTCTTTTCTCCCCAACGGCTGTGCAGACATTCAAGACAAAGGAGCCCCAGTCTCCTGCCCAAAAAGATGCTCTCGATATCCTTTCTGCATTGGCTGACCTCATCAACCAGACCGTTGGAGACGCTATCTCGGATATGCTCATGGTTGAGGTTATTCTAGCACACAAAGCATGGACAATGAAGGACTGGGCCTCGACATACCAAGACCTCCCGAACAGGCTTGTCCGTGTCGAGGTTGGAAACAAAGATCTTTTCCAGACTACCGACGCAGAACGGAAACTCAGCCACCCAATCGGCTGCCAGGACGAGATTGACAAAGAGGTCAAGAAATACACCAATGCTCGCTCATTCGCGCGTGCTAGTGGCACTGAAAATGCCTGCCGCGTTTATGCAGAGGCGGCGACAAGATCAGAAGCTGATGAGCTGGCCAACAAAGTTGCTGTCACTGTGAAGCAGTATGGAGGACTCTGAAGCGTCTTCGGGGATTGGTATAGGGGTAAGAGAAAATGAAAAACAAAAAAAGGAACAAAAATCCAGAGACAGTAACGAGCTATGACTGCGAAAAGTTCATCGGAATCAGGGATAATTTAGCCTTTTGTCTAGATCTGGGCGCTGGAGGCCATTTTCAGTAAATGCAGAATATGAGACATGTTTTGATTCTTTGGTTATCTTCGATTGTCCTCACTTGACTACCTTCAGCTGATCCGTGTGCTCGTCTGCATTGGCATCTAAAAACTACCAATTACACCACAGGCCAATTTAGCCGTGGCACGATGAAAGGAATAGGTGTTTGCCATGACACTGGTCCCGTGCCTGTTTCTCTATTATTCTAGAATTTCGGCACTAGAAGGAAGTCCTGTGCTCATGTGGCCTTGTGAAATGGCGTTTCACGATACTAGGGGGTTAACCCACTGCATTCCCGTACATCTAGCAAATAGACACTACTTGCACGCCCCTTGCTGCGCAAAGAGCACTAAATTACAGGGCCAGAAAACGTGATCTACATACAGGATGCTCCCTTTCATTCTCCCAGGGTCTTTCCGGTTCAGAGACGTGACCCTCACTATTGTCAATATTTCTCATATGTACTATGCACAGGTTGGTTTTGGGAATGAAGTAGAAGTATCTCGAATCAGGGTTTATTTCTAAATTCTATACCTCGTTTCGACGATCGAAACCATATCAAGCGTGACATCATGTAACCTGGAGAACCGCAATCTCTGCTTTACTGGGTGCGCTATCCAGTGCGAAGGAAGACCATTATCGTCGGCCCATGACTTCGGTTTCAGGCTTCAGGGTGACGTACAAACTGCCCGGGGGTTGTCGTTGATTCTCGGGCAGTACCGAGAGTGTTACGGTTCTCGCGAGTACAAGCGGCTGCGGGAGTCAGATTGGCCAGCTCGAGAAGGTTACATCTTATGTCGGAGGCTCTTCGAAAAAGGAGTCAGGTGCAGTGTAGTACTGATGTCGAGACACAACACACCGCTCTCGGGGCTAGAACTCGCCAATGTAATGGAGAAGGTTACCCCCAAGTATAGTGAAGAGGCCGCTTGAGAGCCGCATATCATTCTCCTTGCTTCCGTGTCCTACCCATATCTGCGCCTTCGGCACTTGCGCCCTAGAGTCTAATGAGTGGATGTGGCCTTTGAAGTACCGACGACAAACATTTCTTCTATGTGGCGATCGGCACGTACTCAGCATAGACATGCAGCCAGTTGCGTAAGTTACAATATATCTTCATGTTACCACGACAATGTCATCCACAGGTCTCATGATATATTGTCGGTAACACTACCAAACTAAATCGCGACACATGAATACAAATTAGTTTGCGCTCTCAGCCAGACACAGTCTTCACTAACCGAGCGCTGATAGACGCCTACGCTGTGAGATCCTTAGTATGAAAATGCCATAATTCAGTTATCCCTTACAGTTTCCAGAAGCATAAATATGGGAAGAAGCACGGGTATTTGCTTCCCTTAATCTTGGGAACTATCTCCGTGGTCCCTAGCAGTTTTCCGATCATTCCCAACGTGGCTTACACGGTTGCCATGGACCGTACTAGAAACTCAAACGTACGCCCGACCAGGCGACCATCGCGTTTTTGCACAGCTTGTGGATATTATTTTTCCACACCTAATACGATCTACTGTTCCGTCTGCACAATTGCCGGTGCTGGCTCATGCCGCCGGAGTGGAACATCTTACACCTACACCCAACACTCGGTCCAACCGCGGCAGCCAGCAACCCGAGTCGGTGTTACGAATCCGAGTCAACGCACCCAGCCCGGTTTTACTCGGCCTACCGAACGATTACCTTCAATCCGAGATGTACCTGTGCTACGACATGCCTTAAATGGCAATGTCTCCACGCCACAGAGTCGCAGCCAACTAGGCCACAGCCGGCAAGGGCACACTCAGCGGGACCACAGCCAACAGGGCCACAACCAGCAGGGCTACAGCCAACGGGGTTATAGTCAACGGAGTCACAGTCAACAGGGCCCCAGCCGGTCTGATTTGGAACTTTTGCGGGCTCAGCCGGCGTCTACGCGAGCTGGGATCGAAAGGTATCAGCAGAGATTGAGAGAACCGAACGACCCATCTTACGTCGAATCTCATCGTTCTCGGGATCAGAGCAAAAAGGACCCCGATCCATCTGGTGGTGGAGACGGGTATAATCAGTATTTCTATGACCAGGCAAAATACGATAACGATGAGCATGGGCAGTGGCCGCCCTCCATATAGACCACCCAGCAGTGGTTGATGGCACGGACCTCAATGTGATTTAAGTTACTTAGGTACCTTGTGTGGTGGACTGGTATACTGTTGAAGCCTAAGAAGCCAATCACAGACATGGGGTGTTTATGACAACTCTGGGAATAATTGCACAGTCAATTATCTCAAATTTCAGGAGATTCAGAGTTTGGGTCCGGAAGCCGGATACGAATTGCGATACGGGCGGATACCTCTTTACGTTAGCTCTCTCTTCCTTGTTCGGCATTTTTTATTTTTTATTTTATTTCTCAGAATGTCCCCTCTTTTGGTAGCACAAGCATGTACGTAAGCAGTTATAATGCTTCCCACGCCCGAGTATATTGACGCTATTACGTGTCATTGCTATGAGGCGGTGGCGAAACGTCGGGAATTCGTATAGAATCAGTAATTGTGCATCCGTAACAAAGTCGTTCGCAAGTGGGCATCAGCCTCACCCTGTGAGAGATAGACCACGTTATTATTCACACCCTCATTTTTCGTCTCCTTTTCCCGCCCACATTATCTTCGTGGGTCTTGTGTACACTGAAAATTGATAAGCTCCTGGAAGTTTCCGTCACACTACTTCCTGTGGAACAAGGAAACACTATTACATTTGGGCCAGAAGAGGCCGTGGAGGGGCCTGAGGCTGTCTGGACAGGGAGGAGTACTTGTGGTGTACCATATGTTGGATCGTGTATCGTGGTGTAATTAATGTAATACAAAAGGGTCTGGGCAGTTCGAACAAACATATCTTAACTGCTTTTCCTAAATGCTTTGCCCACTTGATAAGGCGGTCTAAATGGACTGCTTTTAGGTCTTGTGGAAATTGGGGTCTGAACTTGTCAAATAAAGCAAGCAGAGGGAAAGCCCTGCCGCCTATGCATCATGTTATGGGTTAATTGAGTCAAGCGAGCAGCCCTAGAAACTTCAGCGACAGCCAATAGTTATACTATATGCTAGAAGCAAATTGCCGGGCAACATGAAAACTCGTGTTGCCGACGACAACGAAGCTTCCTTCGACTTTTATAGTGCGTGGAGCCAGAATTGAGGCAAAAGGAGAGAAGATAGCGCAAGTCCGCCGAATTGGTGTCAAAGAGTCAATCGAAAGATTTTTTGACGAGTAGGCTCAATATAGCTGGATCCCTAGCTAATTAAATCAACCAGAAGCTTGTCGCGAACTATAAACATCTGTACTATCACGCGCTACGGAGGGCGTTAGGATAGCTCGTGGATCTGGTGACTAGTCAATCTTTTAGACTAGTCAAATGCGAACTCGGTTAACCACGCACTATAGTAGTGGATGCCAACAAAAAAAAGAAAAACTTTTTGAAGTAAAAGAGAAAAAATTTGCAATTGAAAAAATATATTTCAAATAGCTAGCGATTGTTTCGATCAATCGACCTCCGGGTTATGAGCCCGGCGCTCTTCCACTGAGCTAGCTAGCTTTGATTGTACATTACACTGTTTGTGACAACGCATGTTGAGATGACGCATGTCAGACGTTGTATATTAGTATCGAAACAAAACCTCTCGACTTGGGCTAGGGCTACAAAAAGGTGAGAACACTGTAGTGCCGTGCAAGCAACAATGGGATTGATTACAAATATGTCCTTCATACGTTTTTCGTGAATTGCTGTTGGTTCCCTTGGTTAAGTCAACTTCCTGGTCTGCCTTCCCTGGTTTTGGTGCTTGACTTGTTAGTGATGCAGGTGATGGTTTCCAGTGAAAAATGGCCATAATGCTTTCATCTAGGAGACTAAGTTGTTCTCAGATTTCTTCGGGGTAAATATGCTGAATCAGACAAAGGTAGCATGATGCTAAGAAACTTGCGGGCCTATGCATATAGTCATAACCTTTAAGTTGTATTTATTGGTAAGAAACAACGTGAAACCAGCCTCTTTTAAATTCGTTAACAGATTCACTAGGCTCTCGCTATTGTACTTAATTGAGACGTTGTTAAGAAGTCGTAGACAAGGATTCACCATTTGGGTGTAAGGCAAGGCAAAGGCATAGGAAAATGTAAGCACTCTCCAAGCCCCGAGCACCGATGCTATCTCGCTTTCCTTGAATTAAATCGAAAGACTGGATATAATGTAGCTTCATAGTAATAAGGTAGCCATGTACGCTGATTTAATCCCCAATTCGGCAGTGGCCTTGTTTGGGACTTGCAGTTGGGTCTACGAGAACCCACTGAGGGTGATTTTGCCGGTGATCTTGTTATGATCGATATCAAGTATTGGCAATGGCTACAGAAATCAAACGCAACTATGGAAAATGTTGTGCATGAAAAGGAGAAGCAGCGGCAGCTATAGCTAGTGCCTTGCTAGGGCCATCAGTGTGCTGGTCGATCGAGATTTGCAGAACCGAAAAGCATATGTAAGACGGAAGCCCTAGGTTGTCGGTATATCATATGATGACGATGCTAATACGACAGCCCGGAATTCAATAACTACGATCTTTTGTTGATGATATTCGTCTCAGCTTCTCTATTGGCTTCAAGTCTGAAGGCAAACATAGCCCGATTAGGCAAGTGACCGAATACAGACTGCGGAGAACTTGGCTCCGCCCCAAGAGTATCAAGTTGCACCACTACGAGCCTTCTTGATGTCTCTACATCAGAGGAAGACAGTAAAAGGGGAAAGCGTCTAATATAGATCGCCTTTAGCAAGAACTACGGTTGTTCTTTTCCGCGGGCTAAACCTTGGAGGGATTTGGATTTGGAGGATATAAAAGCCTGCCTTTCCTCCCAAGTTGTTGCCTCCCTCTTCTCTCTCGATCTGGTTCAGGGGCGGACAGCTTCTGTTTATGTTCCAGTCTTTTAATCTACTATCTTCCTTGTCACCCTTTTCTCATTACTAGCAAGATGGCGACAGTTAAGGCGCTCGCCTTCTTGCTACTTGCGGCCACGAGCACGCTTGGTATGCCGTCATTACCGAAATCCACTCGGCTTTCTCCCGTCACCCGCGAAGGCTCAAAGCTCCTTGTAGACGGCAAGCAGTGGAAGGCAGTAGGCCCGAACATCTACTGGCTTGGTCTTGACGAGAACGTAACTCCGCCAAAGGGAGAGCCATATGACCCAGCAACCAAATCCAGTTACCCTACTAAAGAGCGTGTTACCGAGGCAATGGCCGTGGTGAATGCGCTGGGTGGAACTATGATCAGAACACACACACTCGGTGTTAGTACAGGAAACCCTCTTAGTATCTGGCCTAAGCAGGGTGTGGTAAATGAGGAAGCCTTCAAGATCATAGACTGGGCTGTGTATCAGGCCGGTCTTTACGGCGTTCGTCTGCTTGTACCTCTCACCGACAATTATGTTAGAAATTCCCTTCCATATATGTGAGACGAAGGCACTTAACTACTAATAGGATTATTACCATGGTGGGAAGTACAACTTCTTGCGCTGGGCTGGATTCAACCTTACTCAGCAAAAAGACAGCAACAACCCTGAGATTCAGCAATTTTACACGAATGCCAAGATTATCTCTGCATTCAAAGATTACATCAAGACGGCTCTGACACACAGAAACCAGTACAACAATCTGACATATGCAGAAGACCCGACCATATTTGCATACGAGACCGGTAATGAACTTCTAGGGCCAGTGTGGGGGGACATGAACGTGAGTATATCCCATAGTCATTTTCTGCATACTTTTTGGTGCCTTTTGAGGCATATAACTCCCTTTTCGGATTAAACTCGTGGCCGGAGGCTTTTAAAACCTTTACAATTTTACTCAAAATGGCGGGGACTAACTCTGGCATACCAGTGCCCAGCTGATTGGGTCAGAGATATCGCGCGGTATGTGAAGGGCCTCGCGCCAGACAAACTATTTTTTGACGGCACGTACGGCATCAACAAGACGCACCTCAGCATCGAGGAAGTAGATGTGTTCTCAGATCACTTCTACCCTACCGACATTAAGAAGTTGCAAACAGGTATCGATGCTGTAGAGAGCGTCGGTAAGGTTTACTACGCCGGCGAATACAACTGGGTGGGAGGCTCGGGTGGCGATTCTCTTGAATCGTTCTTTAAGATCCTTGAAAATAGCCCGACAGTTGGCGGAGATAGTTTCTGGAGTTTGTTTGGGAGGAATGGCCCCAATTGCGATGTACGCTGACCCCTATTCGTTTGATAATAACAATGACTAACGAGGTGGTACTAGACATTCGTGGAACATAGTGACGGGTTTACACTCCAATATGGGAACCCAAAAAACACGGCATTTACGAACAGCAGGATCAGGCTCATCCGAAAACACTACATTTTCATGAGCCAAGGTAAAACCATTAGCCCAGAAGAGCCGCTACCGCCTGTTCCTTGCCCTGCTCCTCCTCCGCGAAAGTCGAGGGCAGGCAAACAAAAACGCAACAGCTTAATAAAGCCTGCAGAATATCAATAGTTTGCTCAGATGCGATGAAAAGAAATAATCCCTCACCCCCAAGGACGGTCAAATATTCGAGGAACTTGAGAGTGATATTTGAAGGGGATGTGTAAAGGTTTAACGGGACCTCTATTAGTAATTTCCATTGCACATAGCTCACAACAACGATGCTCCGTAACAAAATGTTTCTTCAATGGCATCTATTGTTTCGAATACTGTATAGCCGTCGATTTGCCATCTAAAGCATACTGGCTTTCTCATGCAATGCAATCAACCCGATTGCAACACCGCACAATGGAGTCCTCATGTACATTCAGCACTAGATCGTTATAACCAACTTCCAGGAGGGTAATTTCTTTCACCAACGCATTGGAATTTCTAAAAATATAAACAAGAACATACATTCTCTTCTTTATGTAATATTTATGTTTATAATCCAGTGATGTTGAAACTATCACCGAATTTATTGGGCATACCTATTTCTACCGCTACGTCCAATTCTAGGCCTCTTAATTACTTCAGAATACCTATTACTATCAAGTACCAACCAACTAGTTCGTCCACCATTAGTATTTAATATACTCGATGGCCTTAAAATCGGAGTTTTCCATTCTTCTTAGTCCTATGATGGCCCCGAGGGCCCAATGCCATTTTAACTCTCATTGGGCGTCGATACCTCTTAGTAGCAATGTTCAATTTAATAAACCCGATTATTTCGTTGAGCCATATACCGAACCGCGGCCACGTTCCCCGTGGTGGTTTAGGAGAGGAGGTGATCGTTGGTATCCCTTCCTTACGCTGGATGGGCAAACTAGAGAGGCAATATATACATATGGGGATAGACGATATGAAATGTCTCTTATGACCTCTAAGAGACCCCGATTATGGGTTGCAGCTCAAGCACAAAGGTAGCACATAAAAAGGATAAAGAAAAATCTGATTATGCACGGCATACTGGCCTCTTTAGAAGGCCAAATATCCGCCAAAACAGAATACAAAATCCTGCTGGGATCTCAGCGAAATGCTTGAGCCTGGAATTTTTGGATTCCATCTCATTTGATGTACTAGATGTTACTAAACCGGGCATTGAGTGAGAGTTAAACAAACACAAACATAAATATGAGAGCCCCTTGTGCACCGACAGTGTGCGGTTGCTTAACTGGCTGAAATTTATTTGTTCCACACATACAAGCGACGGGCAGAGAGTATATGTAACATCTATTGAGTCATAATGCATGTACAAAATTCTCTTGTATAACGCTCTATTCAACCCAACAACCAAGGGGAATCTAGGCAAAATACTTATGCTAACCTCTTTTCGTACATCTATAGGCACTGGCAATAGCTATGATGACACGTCAATCTTTAGTGGCCCAGCAAGTAGTTATTATGTTAGCACTTACTAGTCGTTTTGTTTCTTGCAGGCATAGGGGCTGGCACAAGCCTTGGGACCATTCCATCCAACACCACCGCACTGGCCATAGTGAGTCTGTGTGGGCGCAGGAGCTGAGGTAGTGGTAGTGGAAGATGGTTTGGTAGTTGTCGAGGTAGTCTTCGTGGTTGTTGTCGTGCCGGATCCAGAGTCCTGAAATGTAGAGCCGATGTCGCCCCATCTAATGTTGCTGAATATGACGTGAGTTCTGGGATGGTTTTTTGCGATTAGGGCCGGGTTGCCTTCGGTTTCACTACAGGGCCCATTGCTACCGCTGTCAAGCCAGTTCATAAACTGGCCAGCATCGTTCCAGATGGCAAATGTCAAAACCATGCCGCGACCGAGTGCTTTACCCATGGTCGTCAAGCTACCGAACTTGGCAGAGCTCTCGGAAGAGGCGCTGCAAGACTCCGTGGTGATGATGTCACCCTTGGGGTTCGCACTCGCGATCAGCTTGCCGTTCTGAATATACTTGCGGGTGATCGACGTTAGAGTACCGGTGGTAGTGCCGTCATTAGTATTGAATTGCGTAATAACAGTGAAAGGCTTCGAAGTGTCCACCGTACCACCAATGCCGTAGAAGTTAGTGTACCCCTGAGCGTAAGGATTGAGACCACAGCCACTTTTATCGCAATCGGTATCGCTACACGGATGGGGTGTAAATGAATGTGCTCGGGAGTTTGCCTCCAAAACTAGTAATCGCTAACGGTTGGCGAGAATACGTAGACTGGAGAGAGAAGAACGAGGACGCAAAAAAAGGGCGCTAATGGTTGGACGGGGTCAGAAAAGAACTTACTATCCATCTCGTTACAACAGTAGCCTGAGCGGTCCGCGTTGAGAGTTCCATTCTTCCAGTTTTGGACAGGGCATTGAGCATCACAATAGCCAGATCCGAAGTTTGCACCCCCAGTGTTATACTGGCTTCGGCCACCGGTCTTATCCATCTCACCGAGATACAATGCTCCATTCTCACCACAAGGCAACGTAGATAAGTCGACAGTGAATGTCAACTCCTGGCCGAGCAGTTTCAGCATCTCATAGTTGCCGTCGTCACCCAACAGATATAGACGTGGGGAGGCATTCTGGGCATCTCCGTCTTCTTTGATGGTATACTGGTACATCGTTAGAGTATCACCCGATGTCGAGACACCATTGTTTGTGTAATTTGTAGCGCCTTGCACGAAGCAATTCTTGGCGCAAGTGGCTTGATCTGGGCAGAGGGTTGCGTTCACGCCACCAGTGTCAGTCGTGCAAGACAA
The DNA here is from genome assembly GCA_005188305.1 of Xylaria sp. BCC 1067. Taxonomy (NCBI): domain Eukaryota; kingdom Fungi; phylum Ascomycota; class Sordariomycetes; order Xylariales; family Xylariaceae; genus Xylaria; species Xylaria sp. BCC 1067. The sequence goes on along the minus strand of SSCS01000003.1, from coordinate 2,372,497 downwards.
CCAGTCAGCTGTGTGAAACCAATGGTAGTTCCAGTCGATGACTACCGATCTCTTCTTTTCGACGCAGCCCCCTGATTTGGTACATTTGAAGACGGTAAGCGCGGGGCGCTCTGCGGTGCGTTAACGTATGCTCAAACTGCTACCCTGAGCTCCAGACAAGGTATAAGATTTAACTTACTACACGATTATTAGCCATGCACTCAGCGAATTTTCTAGTAGTTTAATGACGGAGGCAAATAGAAAAAGAAATGAAAATAATAGTAGAAACAGAACACCTGATGAATGGAACTCTCATACCTACCGATCAACCTGTTCATCTGGGTTCTGAGCATTGGCAAGCTGGCAGCTAAGTACGGCCGCGGTCAACAGCACACTTCTGAAGCTTGGCGCCATCTCGAAAGACTCCAAGTTGTACCTAGTTATTAAATAACAACCGAGCTTGGAGTACCTAATGAGCCAGGTTCAATACATTGTCTTCATCCTTCCTGAGCCTCCCGTATTTATATTTGAGAATCGAGGTCTCTTGTCACAATGCGCTGGAAAGCATCCCGGGCCCACGGGGGTTGGTTACAACAAAGTCCGCGAATCAGCAGTGGTTCGAGTCCGCGTCCTACCGAACAATCCCGATCAGGATGTCGGAGCCATCCCACCGGCGACCCTGAGCGCAACCTGAGCACCGTTGGGGCAAGATCCCGGATGTGACCAGCGCAAAGCAGGTAAGTAGTCCTGCTAGCATTCGACAATTGGTGCGGTGTAGCTTAGACTACATCAATTCAAGGCTTTCGTATTCCCACATAACTTCGGATCTTCGGGCTATGAGCCGGTTTCTTGTATTCGGACTGGTCAAGGGTCGTGGTAGCACGGGGGATCAGATGATGCTGCTCGGAATTCTTGAGAGTACGCAGCCGAGAGGACGCTGTCATGCGATTCCGACGTTATCATCCCTGGTCTCCTTGACTTCCTTCTGGATTTGATGTGGATGGGGCGATTGTGAGTAGAAGGGGACCCTCACTAGCAATCTGATACTCTCTGTGTCGAATCAATGTGAATGGGGACTTTGGGGTTGCTCTCCCTCGGACTGACGATATAGGATTTTATGTTCGAATTTGTTTGACGTAAAAATCTCGGCGTCCCGGGAGTCTGGTTCGTTCTTGGGGGATGACCTAAGTTCGGGAGATCTACATAAATTTTACCTAAGAAGTGAGTTCCCCTGAGCCGCTGTATTCCAGGTCGTCATAAAAACGTACATTCCCGGTACTAATGGACTGGGCGATAATCTTGGCTATGCATCGCTTACAGAAACACGGGGTTGGGGAGGGATATATGAAGGCTTGGACGAACGATGTGTACCTACGAAGCACCTGCTAGCGGAGTTTTCCTGTTAGATCGGTGACTCGTCAAGCTACCACTTTCGCTTGAAGCTGACTTATACTTGCTAATGAAACTAAACGTGTGAGAGCGACTCTACATGTCTTGTTCCCTCAGCCCTCTCACAAGAGCACAGGCGGTGGATATAAGCTCGCATTCCCTAAAGCTGTATTTGATTCAAAGCGAGAATTACACGTACGACGGGTCGTACTCCGTTCCCGTTTCAACACAATAGGTCTCTACTCGAGTTCGAATTATATACAATTGCATGACAGAATATTAGCTCGTTACTTAGGTACTTAGATAGCCTAAATATTTAGCGGTAATTCCAACACGGGTAAGGTACCTATTGTTTCTTACTCTACTAGGTACTTATATGGTTTGAGGTCGAAATGGCATATTTTGCGTCAAAATCAAGTGAACTACGTATATTAACTACACTCTTCCAATAGCTTTTTACCTCGTAGTGTACTTGTGGTATAAAGCCGTAGCACTAGATAACGTCCAAAGATTTAGACACATATATACTTTAGGTACCTTATACGACTTCACTGTCTTTAAATGTCTTATAATCTAGCGCACACACCCGTCATAGGCAAATTGGGTACTTAGGTAGGTACTCGGCAGCGCTATTTTTAGTGCTCACAAGGCGCTATGTTGTGCTCGGCGTGCCGGCACTGCACTAGACCCTAGGAGAGCATGGCCCAATCAAAGCTAAGTCCGTTTCACGCTACAGGCCTAAAGCCTAAAGACGCGGGCGAACACGAAGGCCCGATGAACCAATCTTTTAGGGGCATTGGTACGTACCTAGGTACCATTGAAGCTTCGGCAGATTCGATGCGATCCCCGTCCGGAACACCTAAACTTTGTTCAAGCTTGCTATGAACAGCCATTCCAATTCTCCCCCGATGCCGACGACAAGATGCTCATGCGACAGAAGACGAGCAGGCGGCCCCCCTGGCCGTCGCTACTGCTCGTAGGCCTAGTCGTCTGCTTGCTGCTCCAAACGGTCGAATGTTCTGTCGGAGACCGACTGCCCGAGTTTCGAGAATGTGTCAAGGTTGGTGGCACTCCCACCCACAACGACCTCCGCGAACCCTCGACGACCAGGGCGCTGCCCCGGCGCCGCACGGGAAGGAAGAGACGCTGACGTGCCGGCGACAGGTGTGCCACCATGAGAACTGCGATCCTGACAACGACCCAACTCCCATACGTAAGACCTCCCACCAACGAACGCCGAACCAAGCTCCAGCGCCGGCGTCAGCAACGACCCCCAGCTGCAGCTAAATAGCTCGCACAGCTATAGATAGCTAGCTACCTGACAATGCTGACATGTACCCCTGCGCTTCTTCTGCTGTAGCCCTCCACAACCGACTCCTCCTCTGGACGTGCGAGAAGGAATGCGACTACACGTGCCAGCACATCGTGACGACGCGGCGGCTCGCGGCCGGCAAGCCCGTGACGCAGTTCCACGGCAAGTGGCCGTTCGTGCGCGTGCTGGGGATACAGGAGCCGTGCTCGATGCTGTTCAGCGTGGGCAACCTGGTGGCGCACCAGACGGGGCTGGCGCGGCTGCGTGAGCGCGTGCCGCCCAGCTATCCGCTGCGCTGGTACTACGAGCTGTTCGCGTACTTCGGCACCGTCGCCTGGGTCTTCAGCACCGTCTTCCACACCCGCGACTTCCGCTTCACCGAGCAGCTCGACTACTTCGGCGCCGGCGCCAGCGTGCTCTACGGCATGTACTACGCCCTCGTGCGCGTCGCCCGCCTCGACCTGCCCACCCCGCGCCGCCGCAGCATCCTGCGCCTCTGGACCGTCTTCTGCTGCGCCCTCTACCTCGCCCACGTCGCCTATCTCAAGTTCTGGAACTGGAACTACACCTACAACATGACCGCCAACGTCGTCGTCGGCATGGTGCATAACTTGCTGTGGACCTACTTCAGCTGGACGCGGTGGAGGGAAACCCGCAAGGGCTGGGCCATCTGGCCTAGTATGCTCGTCGCGTGGGTGATGCTGGCCATGGGCCTGGAATTGCTAGACTTTCCGCCCGTGTGGGGGGCTTTGGATGCACATAGTTTGTGGCATCTCGGTACGATAGTACCGACTATTCTATGGTACAAGTACGTGTATACACCCCGTCATGTCTCAAAAGAAATCCTACTCACAGTGCACAGCTTCATGCTTAGGGACTCGCATGATTTGGCCAAGACGGCCAAGCTTAAAGAAATCAAAGCTTGATACTACTAGTACGGATTAATAGAAGCTGGTTAGAAAACAGACCGGACAATGCACACGCTCTTGTATCATTGGAATTGGGCGTCTAGGGAATTAGAAATGCGTGTAAATAGCAATACATTTTTCAAAAGATTTTAGGGCAAATTCTAGCCCTCGGCAAGTGAACATTCTGAATTGAGGATGTATTGACTATCTAGAAGACGGACCAAGTGTTCTCTTACCAAGGCAAAGTCGCCAAAAACACCCAAAGCTTTATCTAGGCTATATGTGCTTTAGTATCTCGCCTTTCTCATCGTCGATAATAAGTCGCCGAATCGTTTGTTCGTAATACGATATCCAATTACTAAGGCCTAGACTATATTGCAAACGCGTTAGCAAGACTCTTGACGTCTCAATAGCACCAAGTAGTGCTTATGATACAGTATAGTGAATCAAACACGGGCAAGACAAAAACCTCTCGAGACATCGAACATCAGAAACCAGATTTGGTATAAGCATAACACATTCCCCACCTCCACCACCGCGCCGCCTCAAGGTCCTACTGCCCGCCTCGCACACGGCAGCACGTGGCGATGCACACGCGGGCTCGTCGGGTCTCGGACGCGAGGGCGGTCATGTAACGAATGGGGAAGCCGAGGGGAGTCCAGCGGAGCACGATGGCTCGCCGGGCCTCCCGAGGACGGTCTCATACGGCTCTTCCTATGAGTATATTGTAGGTTGGACACTTGCGTGTCGGAGTCATCATCGTAGGATGCGAGAGAGAAGAGCTAGACAGGGTCGAGAGAGAAAAGAAGAGGGAGCGAGGTGGCCTACCTGGATTGCAGCGGCCGCGCAGCTGGCTCCTCTTCACGAGCTGGGGAGGTGCAGCCGGCGGGCGCGGTGGGCGATTGGCGATATGCCTCAAGCAAAAAATGAGAAACCTGTCATCTAGCTTTCGTATAATGGTTGTGGCCCAGCATGGACGTGTTGGCACTGGACAAATGACAAAGAAAGTTTTGGCAGAAAAAGGCGAGCAGAAATTATCCCAGTCGAATTTAAGCGTCGGCGGGTCAGGCGAAGCGCAGAGACAGCTGCCAGCAGACGGCCGGGATCAGCCGCGCTTGTTAGACACATAGTTGCTTCTAGGCTACGCTTTACTTGTGACTCTTAGCTCGCTCCACCGACCAGTTAACGAACGTGTGCTTCGAGTATCTCCAGGCGAGATATGGACATATATTTTTTTTAAAGCCAAGTACCAAGATTTACTATTTCACAAGATCTTAAACGTGGGGTCAAATATTGACGTGTACAGAAAATCTCTGTTTAAGGAGAGTCATTCGTCTCTCAATAACGTAATCTGACAATGATACAGACCAATACAGCTGTTGGTCCTGACAACAGCTTAAATAGACCAAGTAGATAAGCTGGCCGTCCACTGACGTATCTAACTAACAACGCTCCATGATGTGTGAGGAAATCAAAGTGCCAGATAACAACATGTGTGTACAAAGATGAGAGAGGCATTGTCTACCTGAATAGCATTCTCGTCAACCTCGCCCCGTATTAGAAACTCGTATGTAAAACAATTTGAGGATTAGCTCCCGCATCCCCCAAGTCTGTCCATTCGTCGTCGTAACATCATAAGCCATTTGCCCCAAAAAGAGTAGTAGGCATGGATATGTGGCGAAGCGGCATTTGCCTTGCCTGTCTAAGAGTGGAGAGCACCTAGACATTTATTACTGGTTTGGAAATCCGTGCATGTCTGTGGATGCCCATTCCATATTGAAATCCATGTTGAATTCCTGAGATGACGGCTGTATGTAACCAGCAGTCAAGCTTGGCGGGACAGGACAAAACATCGTAGGATCAAGATCTGATGGTTTCCCCATATTGTTTGCTGGGAAAAGGGTAAAGTCGCCACCAAGTTGACCGTTGCCAACTGGATGAAAGTCATCAAAACCTTCGTCAACGTCGACTATGGAGATGGGTGTGTACAGCATCGTGTTACCCTGCCCAGATGGCGAGAAGTGTGGTGCAGGTACAGGTGGACACATTGCCGTTGTGAAGTTCCCCAGTGCATCAGGCATCGTCTTATTGTATACAGAATACGTAGGTGTAGGCAATCGCACGGGAGCTCCGTAGATGTCTTCAAATTGGCCAGTGAATTCAGGGCTGAGTTCGTGGTAGTTATTAAACTGGCCAGCATCGGTTGAAGGCGTGCCGTTGTCAATAGGAGAAAAATCAAGCGAAATATCACCATCAAAAGCCTGATTGTCAAACAGCCCGGCATTGAACTCCTCAGTACTAGGATACGTAGGGAAGAGGTCTTGTCTATCTTCAAATGTAGGAAGAAAGGCATCCTCATGTGGTGTTAAGATTGGGTCAGTTTGGTCACTACTCGGTGTAGGCAAGTTGTTCAACACGGGAGTCGGTTTCGCAGAGCTACCAGCTTTGCTTCCTTTCGTTTTGGGGACTTTGGACCGTTTATATGTCCAACCATGGGCCTTTTCCATGTGCTGTTTGCAATTCGACTCCCGCTTCGATTTATAGGGGCAAGGTTTATACTCGCACTCGAACATCGCAGGCGCAGCCGAATGCTTGTCGTTGACATGACGAGCCATCTCTTTCTCAGTTGGCCAGCCATACTCATGGAACTTGCAGGTTGGGATTGGGCACTTCCAAGGACGTGAATGAGTTTTCTCATGTTTTGTCAGATCACACGGTCGCTTGAACTCCTTGTTGCAGCCCGGGTGGGTGCATTTCTTTGGAGCAAGCTCCTCGGGGGTTGCGTTCTTCTTTCTTCGTGCCATGGATCGCATGATTTCTTCTTCATCCTCGGCCTGCTGGCTCATAGAGCGCTTAAATCGAATTGGAGCCGATTTCTCATCCAAATCATCAACTGGTTCACCGGTTGCGAGCGAGATTGCTTTGCCATTCTTCTTGACACGAACAAGCTCGGCCGGTCGGCCAGTGGTGGCCAGACCTCCAATGAGTTTCACTTCATCAGTGCTAAGAAAGATGTTAGTAATTGGATAGTAGAGGGGGTAGGGCCCTGGCACATACGGATCAACATCCATCTCATCCAAGTCCTCTCCAGAGGCTAGCCTGTCGCGAGCCTCTTGCATTTGTGTTGCGTGTTGGCGAATCTGTTCGATAAGGTCAATAAAGTAGCCGCTGTTGTATGGCCGGTCGTGAGGTCGTGTTTGTTCCCGATCGCTCAAATATTCGACGGTAGCTTGAATGCATCGGATCGATGTGGTGCAAAAGTCGAGGTACAGTTTCGCGGAATTGGCCCTCTCCTTCAAACACAACGAACGATAAGTAACTCCCCACACTCCACTATCTTTCAGAAGTTGACTCACCGGTGCCATAAAGATTAAGGTCTTCTCGAGATCTCTAAGACATATGATCTGGTTCTCCTGGATTCTTCTAGGGCAATCAAGGATAATGGGGCGGAAGTCCTTCAGCTCGGGCTTTGCCAGCAAAGGTTTCAACGTATGCTCGTGAATGCGGTTGACAGCACGGCTGCTCAGACGTGGAAGGCTCTCGGTCTTGGAAGTGTTGATAGAACGAGTAATAGTAGAAGCCTTAACAGAAGGCTTAGTCTCCTTGCGTTTTTGTACCGTGGATGCAATGGATGTCCCCAAGCCACTGTCCGATTCGTGGTGAGACGAACGACGCGTGCGAGGGCGCAACACACGACGCTCGTTATCAGATAGCGGAGCTTCCATGACCATTTTGTCTCCAACAATGGTATGGTTCAAAAAGCCACTAGGGATGGGTAGAGTATCGTCACGGAATGAGCGACGGCTCGATGTAGACTCGGTGTCAGTTGATGTAAGGCTATCTTCAAACCTGCCAATGTTCAAGGCTGCGCGGCGTACATGGGCACCGACGACATCATCTAAGTTGGTTTGAGACCGACGAGGAAGTGAGGGAACCTTGAAAGCAGAGCCTGATGGGGGGCTAGACGGGGGAGTAACAGGAGAGTGAAAGGTGGCTCCTTTCCGGAGGACCAGGTTACTCTTAAGTTTCAGACCATCGCGAACGTTTGTATCCAAAGGAGCTAAAGCACCAGTACGGCGAGGATTGGAGGACATGATGGCTAGATATGCCCCACCGCAATGTATGTACAAAATGTAGGGAATAGGATTTGTTGACTACTGCGTAGAGAACCAGTGGGTTAGCACTGATATGCACTGCAGGGCTGAGCTGTGAGTCACAAGTACCAGGACGTACGCCGAGTGGAGGACGACCTAAGGACTCAATGAATATTTCACAATTGTCGAAATAACATTGGCCAATCGGTAAACGGCGTGACAGAATGACCGAAGTAGGCCTCGCTTTGCCCATACCCGGGCAGAAGTACTTGTTGACGAAGGTAGTGGATGCTCTTACTAGAAAGGTAGGCCAACAGAGGGGCTTCAGTTGTGCCGGCGTGCCGGACAGGAGCAGGTCAAAATACTGACTCGACCTCGACGGTATAATGGTGACTCGAGGTGTATAAGTCAAGCTCGTTTGTATCGTGCTCTCAAGGAGGGTCAGACCGGTACAGATATAGCCAACCCCAACCAACGATAGACCATTCCCAAGACAATGGTAAGACACGTTACGTGTGTGCACTCCAACAAAGACGAGGTGATGTGATGGTATAAGAGAGCGATGAGGAGCGGTGCGGTCAGATAGAAAGTGGGAGAAGAGGGTGGATGGATGGAGGGGGGCAACGTGCACAATTTGTTCGGGTGTCTCGGGGGAGAAGGGGAGAGATAAAACACGTCTTCAGACTCGTCACAGGCGGACAGCAGAGCAGGACAGGAGCTAAGGGACAGGAGATATAGAAGCAGCCTGAGATGTGGTCGTGAATAAGGTAGCGGAAGAGGACGGGATGAAGCGCCAGGCGGACGGACGTTGAAATGTGCTGTCGGCGTGGGATTTAGGCAGCAGCCGTTGGCATTGGTACAGCCTCGGTCACCCCTGTCGACTGCAGCGAAGTCGACCTCAAGTCAGCAGTCATAGTGCAGGAAGTAGTATTCCGCAGTGGGTTTGCCTCTACGCTACCTGAATCCCTAACTGCCACCACCTGCCAGAGTCCTAGCGGGCCCGACGCGACCCCGGCGACTCATCAGCTGCGCCCTCTTCCCGCCCCAACTATGCCATTTCGGAATAGCGAATTGGTGTGCACCGTGTGGTACCCGCCAATTTGTAGTAGTGTTCATTGATTGAGTCGCTTTGCCTCTCCTGCTGCTTGTTGTCCTTGCGACCCATGATGAACTCATTGCACTGAGCTAAGGCACAACAACTAGCAGCACACAACACAACTGTGCCCTGAAACTGCATGCCCATCAACCCACATCACCGCCATATCGCATTAACTCAGCAGCATCAACTGAGACGAGACGACCTAGTTTGGTTGCAGACCCGACCTATCCAGTCGGTGAGACTACGTAGATGACTGACTAATCTATTTCATGCCAAGACATTCAAAGAGGTTGACGGTTGACCAGATCGGAGTGCGATCATTCAGAATAAAAATAAAACCATACTAGCATGCCTAAACACAAGTCCGGGCCAGCCCTAGGTAGATTAATAATGCTCTAGGTACGGAGTAGTATGGTGCACTATGTTGCACTACTTAAGTACAGTAGGTACGTAGTACTGGGGAGCGGATCGCGGATCAGTCTTTGTTTCCTTAGGTACAGTAGCTGTCGAATGGCGAAGAAAAGTCTCCGAGCGAGCCGTTCGCCATCACAACGGGCCGGCAACGTCGATCAATCAGATCAGCCCATGCTTTTATCGGTGGTCCGACTTCTCCTTGCGCAAAGAAACACAAATCCGGTATGGCACACCTGGTGGGTGTGAAGCACGAAAGATAATTAATCATACACGAGACTACAATAGTGCTTTAGCAGGTCTGACCAAGGTTTGGCCAATGGTCAAGCTTGGACGTGCGTTGGCGCATGCAGCATCAAAAGGTACCGTACGCCAGATGGGAGGGTTTGGCTGGATGCATCCATCGCCGCTGCGACCGCTTGCAGTCTTGGCATGTTTCTCCTGAACAGATCCTGAAGTCATCCCACCCACCAGGGCGCCACCAGGGTTGCCCATATACATACTACAGCACAGAGCCTCCTCTAGTCCAGATTGGTCGTGTACTATGTGGAATGCGTGCCGGTTCCTTTCGCCGTACACACCTGCGTAGTGTAGATGACAGGTAGCTCCAGAGCTCTGAGGACACCTCTCGTCTCCGGTGTTGGTTATGGTACACCATGATCAAAACATCCCGCCAAAGCGGCAGCACACATGCTACATACACAGTCTACTGCGCCGCAGCGTAGGTATCATTACAGTAATCACTCATAGAAGTAAGTAGTTTGGACCGTTCTGGGGTTCTTCGCGACACCATGGTATGAGGCTCGGGCGTGTGACATGTCGGCCACTCAACTGGGGGGATACGGGCGACTCTTATCGAAAGGGAGAGAAGCGTGGGCAGCGCGCGTATAGGACGGCTACAGCTGCACCTCTTGTGGCCAGTTGTCTCTAGTTGACTCACACCTGCTTCTCATGGTTACATTCTAGATGATTGATCCGTTCCACCATTCATGCATGTCACTCACCACCAGGTTCTCCAGTGCGGAGGAGGCCAGGTTTACGATATACTGTCCAGAATTAGCTCGGCTCCTTGCTCTTTGTCACATTGCCCAGCAGCCACTCGGCAAGACGAGCTTGTAAGAATAAGATAATGCAGGTATAGATACACTAGGTCTGGGTGCAAATCGGTACAACTGCATCCTTCGACAACCGACACGTAACAGCCAAGGCATTTCTGGATTGGTCGCAACGGTTTTCTGTTCCCAGTTTGGACCCCCAAGCAAGACATCCATGCAAGAATATCAGCCCTACCGCGCGGCCATCAGGCCAATGGCATCTCTCTAAATCCAGATGCCTTCAGTCGTCTCGCGCACCGAACCCCTCTTCGTCCTGTCGGTACGATCTAGCGAGACAAAAAACCGGTGCCTGAGACCATTGGCCAGGGCAGTAGAGACTATCCATGCGGGAGACGTAATTCATCACGAATAAGCTGCGTATGATTGATTATGGGTTTTCAATATTCAAGGTTGATTGTTTACTCTGCGGCACTTTCTTTCCGATGCCGACCGACTCAGCAAGAAAACGCCCCAGGCAGCCGCTTTTTCCGTCGCTTCCTTAGTAGGAAACGAAAAGCGAACGTCGGAACGCGACGACACCCTTTGTACTGGCCCCAACGCGCTATTATAGTATGGATCTTGATTTTGAGCTGAATATAGATGAACAGCGATGATCTTGTAACCCGGGGCGAGTTCAGACGAGAGATGTCTGTACTATACTTGACTCCGACTCTCGAATAGCACCATCAGGTTCGGTCATAATATCCCATCTAAATAGGGAGTAGGGTAGAATACTAGGTGGTACTGATTGATACTAAATATAAATCTCTGGATAGTTGTATTATTGAGACACCTCAGAAACTTTATTCGTGAAGCTTGAATCCTTTCGGCCCATGTTACCAAACAATGTGTTCTGTTTATGGCTCTCTGCCAGGAGCTATCAGCTGGCAAAGTTGACAGGGAACTGAGAGCCCGCATCAAACTACCTACATAGGTACCTACTTCGTTCTATTACACAGCTTTATGCCGAAAGATGTACGGATGAAGACCTGACAAATTCAATTTATACATTTTTCAGACTAGAAGGACTGGCTGTCACATAGCCTCTCCCTCGACTCCGTAATTGTAGCTCCTACTTGGCTAACACAGTACCCATCTAATTCTCAACTAGCTATCAACTGTATTGGTATCTCACCGACCCGTGACTGGAAGGACGGTTAGTTATTAGCTACTCTCACCGGCCGGCTCAGATCGGTTTAATCGTCTACTGCGATCTACTCATCGCGTAGCAGAAACTCTCTCGGCGGCGACATTGGTCGCTTCCGCGTCTTAACTAATATGGAGTACCCCGAGAAGTAATGTGCATCCTAGCACCGTTTGCTTTCTGGTTTAGTGAACTCCAAGCTCCTACATGCTCCCAGTTCCCCAAAAATGAGTGAAGATTCACCACGAGAAGTATCTTGTAATTGCTAGACGCTCGTAACCTGGCGAAGCTTCTATCAGAATGCACCGTTGCGTGCGTACGTCCTTCCCGTCCGGGGGTATGCTCTTGGCGTATTGCTGCCCGGTGGTATAATGGGGGAGACAGTGTAATTCCTCAACATTTCACGGTCATATTCGGTGTCGCTGCACTCGGAAACGATATCGGAATCCCGGCGGACGAGTTGCGCCGTCTGAGCCTGGAAGAGCGGGTGAGTTGTCGTCTGGACGACGAGCTTCCGCGCCATAACCGGGCGCTGATTGGCTATCGAAGGCGCTATCCTCACATCCCGCCCAGGCGAGGCCATCATCGGTGGCATCTTACTTGGCTGCTGACTGACGAATTTCTGCGCATAGTTGAGAGAGTGTTGTGGTCGGGCGGGGCTCGGTGAGTAGTTCCGTTGCCGTCGTGGCCGCTGGGGGTCGTAAACCGCTCTGAAGTCTGAACCAGGCATGGCAGCCAGACCTCCAGCAACGTTAGGTTCTATAATCGAATCTCTATGCCTGGGCATATTGAGATGGTGGGCGATGTTATTCCCAGCAGCCCCTCGAGATGTCGGCCAGCCGTACCTCTGGGCGGCTGCCGTGGCTTGCGCCTGCCGTTGCCGCTTCTCCATCTCCTCACGGTTTAGGTCCGGGTGTCGAGGTTGGTGGTGTCGCTGTGAATAACCTCGAGATACAGATGGATGGGGCCTTTCATCGTTTGGACGGTAGGGAGAGACCGTATAGTAGTCATCGCGTGAACCAAAACACATCGTAGATGCTGGGGAGGTATTGTTGGTTACCTAGAGCCTTTGTTTGTCTCTGAGGTCGCTTCAAAATAAAAATGAGGCAAAGGTCTGTACCGGACAGAATAACTAATGTAGAATATGAATGTGCTTAGCGAGCTCCGTAAGAGTAATTAAAGTGATAGTGTAATATGAAGAAATAGAAACAAAGAAGTGAGAATCAGAACGAAATATGTCTGGGAATGCGTCTCCCGCCCTCGCATGGCGAGGGTTTACTTGGTCTTTTTTAAATAACGTTCATATTCATTGCAGCGTTAGTGAACAAATAAAAATTTTGTCTTTGATCAAGTATTTTTAGGTACAGTATATAGCTCCCAAAGCCGGCATCAAAGAGGTGGTCAAATCCGTCACTCCTTTAGCATCCAACCGCTCTCAACATAACAAGGCTATTCTAATTACATATGAGACTAAGCACGCTTTATGGTCGATTGACTGAAAGAAGCATAACTCAAAGATAGGGGGCTTCGAATGTTAGTGACTTATCATAAACGAGTAAAATAGTAGCAAACGCATTATTGAGGGCATATACAGCTAGAAATCTCTATTTTATGTTATGAGGCTCTAGTAAAGCTACAGGTGCTTTTCTACATGACAAGTAGTCAATCCGGGTGTATATGTTTATATATTAAAGTACATCGATCGGAAGAGAGAACACATGGTCTCTTCGCTCATATGATAACCCTAACCACAATACCCTGCCCTCAGGTTTCAAACGGTGAAAGGGCTGGGAATTTACACCGTCGTTTAGTCAATTCAGACAAAGAAAAACAATTATGTTGTCACAATCCCGTATTTCTTTGATTATAACGCCTATTGTTTCTATTTGAAAAACAGCACATGGACGACCAAGCCGGCGACACACGCATAATAACTACCTCGTATCGAATTTCAGTCCCTGCTAATCACCCATAGATCTCATTCAGGCACAGATGCGCTCGTGAAACCCACCGTCAAAAACATTGCTGAGATGGAGCGTATCAGGCTTCGTCGCAGGTCGAAGAGAAACGAGGGAAAACCCAAGCGGAAGGAGATCAACTCACCAATAGAAGGGAGGGATACAAAGCTAACATTTGATAGTGGCCTTATATTTCCATATCCTGTCCAGATCTCTTCTCAGTCTCAATGGGATAGTGGTGCCTGTGCGGGCCGCGAGACTACGACCTTCGTACCGCAGGACCGTGGTAGAGAAGAAACGATAGCATACCTAAACGCAGGTACATCTGAGTCGCTTCATGCATTACTAACGGAGAGAGATCAGGCCGCGAAACATGTCCAACATGGGCCCAAAACGAGAGGTACGCAAGAGATTCAAGAAATTCTAGATCAACCAAGCTGCAAGACTGTAGCGCAGTTCCACGAGGTACAGCAACGGAGCGAAATGGCTGTTCGCTACGGTACCGCCGGCGTGGTCATGTATAACTTCAGCAAGTCCTGGGGTTGGAACCGGAGGAACTCGACGTCTCAATTGCCGTCACTGCAGTTGAAGAGCTCTAGGACTATGATGAGAGGCGTTGCTCCTGTTAGTATACCCGCTGTGCCATTCTCACCCATTGACTGGGTTGTTTTGCCAGAGCCCACCATAACTCAACAGCCGAGGTCGCGACAGGAATTTTCGGAGAGCGAACATGAAGACGAAATGCCTGGTCGTTTGTCACCAATATCGGAGCCTGGGGGGTGGCGGGACCTAGGCGTTACTGACGTGAGGCGTGACTCTATAGATGAGATACCGTTGGTGAGAAGAGAAGCGCCTTTTGTCGCTAACGGACGGAGATTGAGAAGGATAAAGACGCGTATAAGCTAGAATCGTGTCACCTCTACCCTAGTAACGCCCTTTTGAAGGCAGAGGCGACTACTGCCAAGGTTCCGTCTCTAATACATGACTAACGTAATCGTTAAGTCCACGCTTAGAGTTTTGAATTAAATTGGGATCACATCTCCATCTTGACGGGCGCGGGATGGTAGATGCGAATTGGTAATAAGCTTCTGGATCCTGTATAGACCGCTCCAAAAGTTAGATAAACCCTGTAGTGAAGGTCGTCTAACGGTGAAGTACGGGATTACAGACTCTGAATCATTAGTTCCATAGATAAGGCTTCACATTTCATTTGTCAAATATAGAACATTCCTCTTTGGGCGCAGTAAATTATATGGATATCGTTGGGTGGCGACATGGAAGGGCAAAATAAGCGATTCACCAAACACGGATGTCCTCTACCTCGGTCCAGGAATTGTAATTGGCGGAGATGTGGTCTTGGGTGCTTGTGTGATCTTGCTAGTGAGGTATTTTATTTTTCAGAATATTTCTAATCCTTGCCTGCCATTCTTATCGCCCAACCAGCCGGTGCGCATCGAATGGTCGGTTGTTTTTGGTAGAATTTGCGAAATACAATCGGCTCAAGGCAAGGCAATGCATTCAATCTCAACATCGACATTCTTGGGGAGTGTCTTGACGGCGACGCAGCTGCGAGCAGGCTTGTGAGTGAGCCATTTTGCGTACTCCTCGTTCATCTCAGCGAAAGAGCTCATATCAGCCAAGAAGATGTTGACTTTGACGACCTTCTCAAGCCCGGAGCCGGCCTCTGTCAGGACGGCCTTCAGGTTCTTAAAGACTTGGGTGGTCTGCTCTGTAATGGAGCCCTGGATGAGATTTCCCTCAGAATCCATGGGAATTGAGCCCGAGCAATAGATGGCTGTAGGGGTCTTGATGGCATGCGACTGTTTCTATCGTTAGAAAGAATAGGAGGCGGCCCGAGACATGGGAAGTCATACGTAGGGGCCCGCAGCTGTCGACATTCGTTAGTCAAGCAGAATACACGGGCAATGGCCAGGACTTGATACTCACGGGGAGCAGCATCTTTGCTGAAAATCTGTGTCATGTCGGCCATTGTGCGAATTGGGGTGAATGTCACAGGAGCGGGGATTCGATTTACTGGGAAAAGTCTTGGGAGACGCGTAGTCGATCTGATTAGTCGTGAAGAAGTCAGTAAAACGCTGCGAGAGACCGACATAGTACCTAGTAGGCAGGTCGATGGGGTCCCAGGTGTTTATATGTGCAGTGAGGATTGACGTAGGTCGACGGTTTGTCGGCCGTTGTCGGACGCTCAGGACACGCCGCGACACGCCGCGACACTCCGCAACACTCCGCAACACTCAGACATGCAGTGCTTGCTTACCCCACTTCCCCTTCATCACATCATGGAACATGGCGTTCAAATGTTCTCAGCTTCCTACATAGGTAAGTATCTAAGGGAAGGAATCTACGTATGTATACTTGGTACCTTGAGGTAGTCTACTATGCACCTTGTTGACTACTCATATATGCTCGCTATCCCCTTCGCATTCTGTGTGTGCAGTGAGGGGGCCTAGAAAGAACCGTAAGAGTGAAAAATCTCTAAAGAGAGTTCGATCCGTACTGTACAGGTAGGTACCTATAGAAAATCTAAGTAGATACTAGTAGATATACGGCACAGTAGATGGGTAGATACCTAGGTGCCTTAGGTATTACCAGCAAGAGGAACAAAGGGGGAAGGGATACTATGGCCAAGTGGCCTGATTTGGACGATTTCCTACGTGCTTAGTGCCTTAGTCTAGGTACGTCTATGTTGCGCCAGTGGCCCTGGAAGCGCTGAGTTGCTGTGCGTGAGGAGGTGGACCAGCCGCTGCTTAGACAGGCTGTGCTACCTACTACCTAGGTACGTAGAGTACTACCTTCGGAGGTATCTAGCTAGTGGAAAGGTCGCTGGAGGTATGTTAGTGGAACCAGACAACTGGAACGGGTTACCTAGCTTCTTTAGGTCCCTAATCAGGGGAGCTGTGGGCTGGGCAGTGTCTATCAAATTGGACACCTGTGACTTCAATATATTATAATATATTCGCCTGGGGTACGACCTTGCGAGCTACAACCCAGTTCCCCAAACCTTGGGTGACGACAACCAACCAGAGCAATCCACGGCCGCGTCGAGGTCCTTGGATCGACTGCGCTCATTCATTCATTCTCTCTTTCATGTAAGTACCAAACACTCCCGCCCTGGCAATGGGCAAATCCCCGCTACCAGGAAGAGACGCGGCCTGCTTGCGATTGCGCCTTTGGCCTTCGGACCTGCGAGAGCCCCGGATGGCGTGAGCCGGCAAGCTAGCTACTCGCCGGCCTCGACACCTCTTGGGAGAAGAGCTTAGCTGACAGTTTCTTCTTGCGACTCTCCTAGTGTGTCATCTCTTCGTACTGCCTTTTTCCACTTCTGGGGACTTCCTCCGCCATGTCGACTCCGCAGGGAAGTCTGCGCCAGCGCAACGTCGCCGGATCTTCGAAGAAGAAACCCGGCGCTGTTGCTAGCGCCGATACGGATGTCGGCCCTGCCGCCAAGCCTGCTCAGAAAGCTGCTGGCTCCAACTCCGAGTTGAGTTACCGGATCGCATTCGCTGGCATCACAGCATTGGCCTTCTTGACCCGTTTCTGGGGCATCAGCCACCCTAATGAGGTTGTGTTCGACGAAGTACACTTCGGCAAGGTGGGTTGAGCTTCATTATCTGGCTGCAGCCAAGGGCGCCCTTCTAATCAATTCTTGCCAACGTTTAGTTCGCTTCGTATTACCTCGAAAATACATATTTCTTCGACGTCCATCCCCCTTTCGGAAAGCTCCTCTTCGCCCTGATGGGATGGCTCGTAGGATACGATGGCCACTTCCACTTCGAGAACATTGGTGACTCGTACATCTCAAACAAAGTACCCTATGTGGCTTTTCGGGCCATGCCGGCCCTTCTCGGCTCTCTTACCGTCTCCGTCGTCTTCTTGATCATGTGGGAATCCGCCTACAGCCTACCGGCTTGTCTCGTTGCCGCGGGTCTCGTTCTTCTCGATAATGCACACATTGGTCAGACCCGACTCATTCTACTTGACGCTACACTGGTACTGGCTATGGCATGTAGTCTTCTATGCTACATCAAGTTCTACAAACTGAGACACGAACCATTTAGTCGCAAGTGGTGGAAATGGTTGATCCTCACGGGATTTGCCCTCTCATGCGATATTTCTACGAAATACGTTGGTCTATTTGCTTTCGTCACGATTGGTTCCGCGGTGATTATCGATCTCTGGGAACTCTTGAACGTTAACCGGCCTGGAGGCGCGTTAAGTCTCAAACAGTTTGGATATCATTTCGCAGCTCGAGCAGTGGGCTTGATCATACTGCCCTTCCTGTTCTATTTGTTCTGGTTCCAGGTCCACTTCACTATTCTCACACGTTCTGGACCCGGCGATGACTTTATGTCCCCTGAGTTCCAAGAGACACTCTCCGATAACGTCCTAACGGCCAATGCCATAACTATCGATTATTACGATACCATCTCAATTCGCCACAAGGAGACGAAAGCCTTTCTCCACAGCCACGAAGCGAAGTACCCTCTTCGATATGATGATGGGCGTGTTTCTAGTCAAGGACAACAAGTGACCGGTTATCCGTACAATGACACCAACAACTATTGGCAAATTCTACCAGTTGAAGACAACAATGTCATGGGCCATCACGTCAAGAACCACGATCTTGTTAGGCTTCGCCACCTGGTGACAGACACCATTCTTCTATCCCACGACGTGGCGTCACCATATTATCCCACTAACCAAGAATTTACTACTGTTTCTCTGACTGATGCATATGGGAACCGTGCGGCCGATACCTTGTTCGAAGTCCGAATCGAGGGTGGGAAACAGAACCAAGAGTTCAAGAGTGTTTCGAGTCACTTTAAGTTCATACATAACCCAAGCAAGGTGGCCATGTGGACGCACACCAAGCCACTGCCAGAATGGGCACATAAGCAACAGGAGATCAACGGAAATAAGCAGATTGCGCCTAGCTCTAATGTGTGGTTTGTCGACGATGTTCCTTCGGTTCCAGAGGACTCGCCTCGACGTGTTAAGGAAGAGCGCAAGGTCAAAACACTGCCTTTCCTAAGGAAGTGGTTCGAGCTACAGCGCCTGATGTTCTGGCACAATAGCCAACTGACCAGCAGCCATCCATATGCCAGTCAACCGTATCAATGGCCATTCCTTCTCCGAGGCGTGAGCTTTTGGACCCAGAACGATACACGCCAGCAAATTTACTTCCTCGGCAATCCACTTGGGTGGTGGATCGCTAGCAGTCTGATTGCTGTGTATGCGGGTATCATCGGTGCCGATCAAGTCTCTCTCCGCCGTGGTATTGACGCATTGGACCATCGTACGTATAGTTTCTTTTTTGCCTCGCTTTCTATCTGGCTCTAACATGTGTCGCAGGCACTCGCTCAAGACTTTACAATTCCACCGGATTCTTTTTCCTTGCTTGGGCTACGCATTACTTCCCCTTCTATCTGATGGGGCGCCAGCTCTTCTTGCATCATTACCTGCCCGCCCATCTCGCATCATGCCTGATTGTCGGCGCTTTGCTAGAATTCGTTTTCAATGCAGAACCTTCGGCTGAGGAGCCTAGCGACCAGGACATCAAAGTTGGTAAGAAGACGGCCGGCCCTCAACGCCACATCACTGCTCGTGAACGATTTGCCGGTCAAAGTATGGTACCAGCTTGGATTGCATGTGGCGTCGTCCTCGCGATAGTCCTTGCTGGCTGGTATTTCTTCCTCCCCCTGACCTATGGCTACCCAGGCCTAAGCGCGGAAGAAGTCCTCCGTAGGAAGTGGCTGGGATATGATCTTCATTTCGCCAAATAAGGCGATAATATAAATGTCTGACTACGGTGCTGCATGATAATACGAGAGCTTGGGTGTAGACGCCTACGCGCAGTGTACGATTCGGGGTTGTTCTGGGGGTTCAAAATGGATGGGCTAGTGTAATCTGATAGGATGCAAAAGTCATTGCATGACACAGAAATCTCATTGAGTATTTTGATAGAATTAGTATTTTGGCGACCTCTGGCCACATACGAACTGCTGCTTATCAAGCAGACCTTTACGATGTTGTAGGCCTATCACACCGCTACTCGCGAAAGATAGGAATTACAATGAGTGTCATATTATCATTTCCCTGCCCTGCTAATGCAAGCGGTGCAAATAAAAGGTTGCCAACGCGGACTAGTTCCCGGTAGATACTGTAGATGGCCACGCAGTAATGCTCATTTTTTAGATACCTCTTTGATCAGCTCTTGCGCGACAATCTTACCAGCAAGCCAGTTTAGATCAATGCTCGTTCCAGCACGTTGGATTACGGAAGTCCACCAGAGACCAGAGGGAAACGGCAAGTCGAAGCGCGGGAAACGTTGTAACGGGAAGGAGATAGGATACGCTTTTTCAATCTGTTTGGACGTTCGCGTTAGTAACTGGTCTGATTAGGAGCCCGCATTTCCAGTCAAACGTGCAAACTAGTCTGGTAACTTGTTGTCATATACGTACCGTTGTCTCATAGCTCCACGTGATATCACCGTAGGTATTGAGCTCCTTTAGAGCAGACCGTTCTGAGAGAGCGCGATACAGGTACTCGACCTTGGTCTCAAAACCGTGGTACTCGACGATCTCGCGCACGAGGTCCAGCTCCCGCAACCCCGCCGCCTCCCACGCCTCGAGAAACAACACTTGGCCATCGTTCTCGTCCCACGGAGATAGCTTTTTCTCCGATGTGAAGAACGTGAGGTGCACGGGGACAGTAGGATCCTCCCCCGCCACTGCAGCTTCGGCGGTATCGGCATCAATATTGTAGTGAGTCGCCAGATCGGAGATAGGTGGATCATCGTTTTCGAGCTGAATGCTGAAATCGACCGCGGCCAGGATGACCTTGTCGAAAATCTCGAAGGAGGAATTGCTATCACCACCCCCATTGCCTTCCGCACTTTCGTATCGGATGAGCCAGGCGGGGCGCTCCTCGTCCGTCTCCACATTCTTCATCCCAGTGACCCGCGTTGATGTACGCACGTTGACGTTAGTCTCGCTCACTATTTTCTGCAGCCGGTCTATCACATCTCCGCCCTCGTACGTGTTCGCCGACTCTTCCCTGGCCGCGGCCATCATCGCCGTGAGTCCCGATACGGTGCTCAAACTCTGATGGTAAGCGCGTTGGACTTGGGGTTCGATAATTTCGGCTGCGTATCGCTCGCTTATGCCGCGGCCTCCTAGCATGTGTCTCGCCGGTTGTTTTGCAGCATTTAGGACACCGAGAGACTGAAAGATCTTCTCTATGTCCGGCACTAATGGTACCTTGGTCATTGCCTCACGCAGAGTCCCGTCCTGTGCCAGCTCGTTTCCTAGTCCCTATAGTATTCGTGATCAGCTTTCTCCGTCTCAGTCATGATTCACAAGTATTTCAGCGATGTAACAAGTTAAGATGGTATAGTTCAGAGTCCTCGCGAGGCAAGAGTAATACAACTCGAAGAGTGGCTTACAACAGAATTTCCGTAGGACCAAAGGAGATGGAGCCACGTCCACAACGGAGTCTTGTTGTATGGGCGTGTTGCCGAAACTGTTTTGGCGCCATTTCTGTAACTGAATAGAGGCAAGTTTGGTTAGCTACTGAATGGCGAGCCGGCCGACTCATTACTATCCCCTTTTATCTAGCTCTCGCTCGCCACTGGTCTCGCGAGAACAGAGAAATGCACAACCTACTAGCCAATTTGCTCAGGGCCACGCTCGAAGAAATCGACCTTGTCTCTTAGGGCTTTCTCCGAGTCCCGAGTGAAAAGTGTGTTATCCCACAGAAGTGCCTTGCCAGTGATATCTTCGGCTGTGATTGGGCTCTGCATCGGATCATCCTTGGGAAACACAGAGGATCCATTTGCATGGTGGATGGCCAGGACACCTCCAACTACGGGCTTCGACTCGTAGATGGTGATATTGAAGTTCACTTCTCGTGCAAAGAGCGAGTTATAGAGATGCTGAGCTGCTGCAATCCCTGCAGGGCCGGCACCTTGCAGGGAGTTAGATATTTCATCTCGTCATAAGCAAATGGAGTGCATAACATGATACTATTGGGAAGCAACCACATACCGATGATGGCGATATTATACGTCGGCAAAGGCGCAGACGACAGCGGTCCATGCGACGATCTCCAGTAATATGCTAGAACCCAGACGGCATAAAAGATGGCAATGAAGTGCAGGATCGCAATTCCTACAACGACGGACCAAGTCATCGGCTTTCTGGCGGAGCCCTGTGGTCTCCGGACGGCGGGAACGACGGAGATATAGAGGAGAGGCTGTCGCTCACTGGCGGTCGCCGCCGGGTTTGAATACTTTGAATATGGAGGCGGCATGGCAGCGTAACCAGTCCCGTGGTCCCGGAAGCCCGAGGTGGGCGTGTTGCCGTATTGTCGACTTCCCATGTTGGCATCTACGTCTGACCGACGCCCATAGCTGATCGGGGAGAGCTAGGAGCTGGGAGTTACAGGCCGAGAGTTGATAATTAAGTAATAAGCGTTGAGAATGGCAGCGAGGCGTTCTTGTTGCCTGGTTTACGTCAGATTGCCCTGAGGCGAGATACCTTACAGTACCTAGGTAGGTGCCCTCAGTGCTCGATGGGCGATGGATAATGGATGACGGCGGGGGTGGCGGCGCGTGCTTTCTCGCATCTGCTGACATGTCTGTGGTGATTGGCTAACAGAGACGTCGTTGATGTTTCAAGCGTTGTGGCACAGCACAACCGATCCCCTGGAGTAGGGAGATACCTACCTACGAAGTAGTATACTACTTGACTTCTCAAATGCTAACGCCTTCACCGCACACACGAAAAAAAAAGAAAGAAAAAAAAGGATAATAGTAAAACAGAATAACCTTTAGAAAGAAAATACAAACAAGGCCCAAGATTTAAGGCTTACGAGATTGAAAACCACTCTTACTTCGCGGGATATTCCAGCTTTCTATCTTGGGGAAACAAATGCTCAATCTACCCCGCAGGTAACCAAGAAGTCTTTGACGGATGTTCTAGGTATTTCCTCGCTGCACTCCATTAAACCCCCTATTTTTCGTACATACTGTACTGCTCATTGGGAATGTCTTTGACTAGTTGCGCCTAAGAATTATATTCAACCTAGAGAAACTTGGTAGATAAAAGTAATGTACTACTAAGGGAGATTAGACTGTGTTCAAGAGTGATGCGATTGCCCAGAGGTTTCGTGTCTGGTAAGCGGCCGTCATTAGTAAATTTAAGGTATAAAACTCGTGCCTTAGATATTTACTTTTTTAAGAAACGTAATTGTTTTCTATTCTGGGGTATATATTTGAAGTCTTCTTCAGTCGTTAATGATGCAAATCTAGAAACGACGCCTATTCACAGCTGACTAATTATCGCACCAGGAAGGAGGTACTCCGTCAACACCCATTGTAGAGTTGGAATGCAATATATGGCTAGTCACAGCGGTTAATATGTTCGTCTAACAATATATCACAGCGGGGGTAGACATCGCCATATAAATAGCAATAAATTTTCTCTGTGTTGTTGGATTGAGGGACCTCGAGCATCCTGCATCACTACAAGACATTGAATAATCACGTCGAAGAAATACCAAAATGAAGTCACCTTCACTCTTTCTGCTTTCAGCTCTACTGGGTCATGTTGACGCTCATTGTACGGATTGCCCGGTGTCCTGGTTTATTCTCTTCCTTATTGATATGTCTAATACGAGCCATGTAGATCTCTTTAGGCGTCTAATACTAGATGGCAAATGGACAAAAACGTGGGAATATGTCCGGTTTGTTCAACGTACCTATTTGGACTACGAACTACTTATCAGCTACTAGAGAAATCCAACCAGCCACTGATTCTACTCCAGAATTAGCCTTGATTCACCCACTAACTAACCCGGATTCGACCGATCTGAGGTGCGGTCGCAATGCATCCGATTTTCAAGGGGTCGTCAAGACGGCCACAGTGCAAGCAGGGGACTTAGTAGGCATAGCAGCTGGAGAACCGATGTATAAGGTAGGACAGTCCCGTTCTGCGGCAGCACCAAGCTCTTGTCTGTTGTGCTCAACACATTTATATGAATCGAATGAGCTGTTTTACGTACTGATCGAAAGAAAGGGCGATGTACGGCCCTGGATGTACCACCCGGGTTTCGCATCAGCAGTGAGTGCTACAAGAGCTTCAACGGCTTTCACCAATGCTAAGATTCTAATATCTCTGTTTCCCGATAATACCCTCAGAAGCCTGCCGAATATTTTGTGTACGTCTAGCAAAATGAATTTCTCTAACTTTTACCATTAAAGTGGCTATCCAAGGCCCCTTCGGATAACTTAGACACGTACACCGGTGACGGCGACTGGTTCAAGATTTTGAGTGTAACCAACCGCACTGAGCAGTCCCTAGACTTTTCCGACCCGTGGGCTGCGCAATTCTATGATAAATGGAAAGGTATCTGGGGAACGTACAGACTCGATAGCGTAAGTAACCGGGCCAAACCACCAATCCCATAACAAATGCTTCACGTCAATCGCTTGAAGGTTGTACTAACGTAATAGTATAACTTCACGATTCCGAGAACCACACCGCCTGGAAAGTACCTGCTTAGGTTTGAGCATGTATTTCCCAACATAGGTGAAACCCAGTTTTATGTCAGCTGCGCTCAAATTGAGGTTGCCAACCCAAGTGACCATGTTGGAACCCCCTCACCAGTAGTCAAGATACCTGGGGTCTATAAGCGCAACCAAAAAGGTGATCTTCCCCCGAAGAATAATTATGCAAGCTAGATAATAACAACTTTGCACGACAGATGTTTATTTCGACATTTACGAGTATGCCTATAATCACAATTTTTCCACTAATGCATTTATTGCCCCAGCACCGGCTGTTTGGACAGGTTGAATCGGGCCGTGTTGCGGTCACGACCGTAGGTACGCCCTCAGAAGCAAAAGGGGTGAACTATCTACCGAAAAGGGCATGTTTATTCAAACCGAGGAGAATTTCGCCGCCCTGAACAAATTTTGTTGATGTTTTCAACTATCTCTGAAATTCCTATAATTGGAAGTTGGGATGGATTATGTCCGGGTGTTGAACGTACCATGTCGAATCTGATGAAATAAATAATTGATGTGCGAGGTCCTGATTGCTTGTATAAAAACATACTAACTATGATGCTCTAGGTGTAGCCAGAGTCTGAGTCAAGATCCAGCCGTGTCGTAGGCTCAATTCATCTTGTGGATGATAATAATAATCCTCATAGTAATAACTTGCCTCGATGAAATCTACGTAAGCATCCATATCGTCCTGAAATTGCTCGCTGAACGGGGATGGTGGTAGGCCCTCTGTAGGGTAAATATGCCTTTTTGGGACGTCGATAGAACGCTTCGCCTCTTCGGCGGCTTTGGTGCGGGCTTTGTCTTCCTTCAAAGCCTCAAACCGATTCCATGCATCCCATCTCCAGCGAAGCAGCTTTTCGCACATGAACGGGGAACCGATGAACACGATGCTGATTTCCGGAATTTTCCACGGGGATACTGACCCACGCTGTACAAGCTCGTCCCTCCTCAATGTTACCCTCTCTTCGAATCTACGGGCGGCGTCAACAAAGAATCTCGTCCCATCTCCCATGTTTTCCTCTTTATAAGCCCTCAGATCTCTATGATTATACCCGGCAGAGCAAATCATATTATCGCTCTCGTAGGTGACTGACAGAACATCGACCTCCAAGACGGGTGTATAGGACCAGAATTGATTGTTGTCGCCGTTGGACGTCAAGCCTTCTAGGCCGATTTCCTCAAGAAACAATTCCTCTACGCCATTGAAGAGCTCCAATAAGCTGGATATCTCCTGTTCGCCGTCTCGGTAACTAGGGCTCACAGCATGGGCTGCTGACTCGAGAGCTAATCGTCTGACTCTCTTCAAATCCTGAGGGTCGAACTGTCCGATATCCCAAAGCGTGTTTCCGCTAAGCCAAACATGGAACGAATCCGAATCCGAATCCGAGTAAAATCGACTGAGATACAGTATGTCGGTTTTGAAATTAAACCAGGTTTGGGGACCGCAAGTCCGGGTCCGAAAAGCCAGCTCGTATCCATCGGCGATTAGTGCTTGGCGAGATTCCCTCGTCGCGTGTAACAGTGCTGGTATCGGCGCGGTGCTGAAGAACAACCCGCTACGCACAAATTCCCATGCTATCTCTGGATTTTCGGAAAGAAAGTGGTGAGAGATATCCGGTACCTCTGTAGTCGGCTCCCATGGCTGATGCTTTGTACGAGGAACGCTCAGCCCATATGTGCCGAAGGTCAACTGCTGGTACTGTTGCCGTCGTGTCCTCCAAGTTCCGCGCATGCGTCCCCGCCAATTGCGCGCGAAATACGCTATGGACGGGTGAAGCTTAAGTTGGACAGGGGTCGTTTTGAATCGCTCATCAAACTCTTCCCTATCTTCTGTTTGTTCTCTGATGTGAACAAAACGCGGTGGTGTAGCAAACAGATATATCATGTGGCGAAGCTCAAATGGCAAGAAATTGAAACAATGAAATGAATCGGGTGCCATCATGGGAGCCTATGCAGAAATGCAATCGTCATCGTTTGATTATTCGTTCGTGTTCTGAGTATGTTTAGGTTGCTTCTTTGTTTGAGGATGATGCGGACATTGTCAACAACATTCAACTTTTGGCGGTGAGAGGGCCGTGATGCCTGTGACCGTTCGACCCCTGACCTTTCTACCTTGCCTATCTGTATTGAGTTTAGCACATGGACATGCCTTTGTATCGTATATGTAATTACACCAAACTCCTCTGGCTTCAGCCACGCATGTGTTTACATGCATAGGTTTATGTGGTCCCTTTCAGTTCGAGTTGAATGCATACAACGGATGCCCAAATACGGCTTATGTCATACGGTATAGTCAATCTAGAGGTGTCACCTTTGGTCAGTCGGTGTAGGGCAGCATACCAATTAGAAGCTTTTAGGATCCTGTGGACCCAATAGATGGACTATTCGAAGGCCAACGGACCTTTGGGAGTATTATCTATAAGCATGCCCCAGAAATTAAGTAGAATGCCAAGTAGCCTTGTTACAGCTTAGAAATGAATGGTTCTAATTAGACGACCAACGCTAAGACCAGCAGGTCAATCATAATATGAAGCAGCTTGCATCGAGCGCTTGGCAGTAATTACATTCCTTGCATCAGCCAATATACTAATTATGTACTTACGTCAGTAATAATGATCCATTTACTCCTGGTTCCCTCAGGCTGCTACTTCCATTGCACCGAGGGTCTTTCAATCAATGATGTACTGAGAAGTCACCCGCTTTCAAAACCGGGTACTTTCGATTAAACGAATGAGGCAGTTGCTCTGCGAAAGGGGAGGCAGAGTAAGTATTGCAGTTTCGCGGCGGTTCCATGATGCCAGGAGCCTCGCGTAGGTGGGCTGTGAACACTTGCTATTGTGTGAAGGCCTCTAAAACACCCTCAAGGGGTAACTCAGCTATTTGCAGAATGCTCTTTGTTGTGCTGTTTCGGGTGCGCCTTTTGGTGGATGGGTAAGAGTCTTCCTTGAAGTCTCTCGTTACACGTCAGATTAAGTTTATGTCCTCGTTGTCGCCGCAGGCCAGCGTTCCAGCTTAACTGTTCTGGTATCTAGAAACCATTCCTCTTCGCAATGGGGGCTTGTCTCTTAACACCAATCCGACTTCATAGCGTAATAATGTGATAACTACTCTCTAAGGTTTCTTATCACCTTCAAGAGAATCTTGAACGTGGTGCAAAGAATCTAGGGGCAAAAACGAAAAGAGATCAAATGGTAGTTAGTTAGGAGTGCTTGAAATAACTCAGAGGTGAGAATTTAGAATCGTATGACGATGGCCGTATCTAGTTCCACTCTCGCTCACATTGTATTCGACTTTACATTAAGTATTCGCTACCCCCTATCTTTACCAGGTAGGACGTCTCGCACAAGATAGCATTGACGCTGGCACAAAACTTCGCTATTATTGTGGGCACGCCGTCGATAAAATAGTTTAATCTAGCTTATAGAATGACTCCTCTCTTCTGGTCCATCATCGGCCGTTAGATTTCCAGGTTTTTACCATCTTCTACATGTGCCTCAACGTGCATGCAGCATCCAAACGTACAATATGATGGGTCGGATGGGACTCTAAAACGAGGTCGCAACCGGAGAATAATCGCCACGTAACCATGTCGAACTACTATATATACATCTTCCCACGGCGGAACAGTGCAGTGGTATTCCGACTAAGCAACAATGTAGGGTGAATAATGACAAGGCATGCCAACCTAAGGTACAGCGCCGTGTTCTCGACTCTGTTGGAGAGGAGAAATGGTGTTGTCGCAGAGGTCTCGCCCATCCGATCCAGGTGATTCAATCCAATGGGTTTGCTGGCCCGGCGTCATCTCTTCATCGGTGGAACTAATCACTCCACTGCTGTGAGAGCGATTCCAAAATACGTGGGATGTCAGCATCCTACTTCCTTGGCTACCTGCCAATATACATATGGAACGTAGGTCCGACATTGTGTGCTCAAACTTGCATGTCTACCCCAATTCAATTCCCCCACCCTGTGGGATTGACGCCAATGGAGCTTGAGCAGACGTCGTAGCGAATGCAGCACGCACGATGTTACATCGTTCTAAGAGCCGTATTTATCGATCGCTAAGCA
This sequence comes from Xylaria sp. BCC 1067, assembly GCA_005188305.1. Classification (NCBI taxonomy): domain Eukaryota; kingdom Fungi; phylum Ascomycota; class Sordariomycetes; order Xylariales; family Xylariaceae; genus Xylaria; species Xylaria sp. BCC 1067. Next base: position 2,344,450 of record SSCS01000003.1, on the reverse strand, counting down.
AGTTGTCTTGATATGAGTGGCTAGTGGGATATGCAAAGCACGTTCTAGGCTGACAGCCGACATGCGCAAACAGCAGGCTTCAATAGTCCCGATTCAATCGACTAGGTACTATCAGATGAATGGTCGAAACGCCAGGGCCAAGTGGCCGCGACCCCTGAGCTTCAATACAGATGGGCTGTTGGAGACTCTCTGCACTGACGGCCAGACTTCTGCACCTTGTAAGATCTACATTAAGCGATGCTGTCATTAGCTGGGAACCAACCGGCATGACGGCCAAGTGCTGCCTCTCTATTTTACCGATCTCTCGAGTCCCCATCCGCATCATTTTTCCGAAAAGAGAGTTATGATCGTCCTTAAGCTCGCTAATCCTGGTTTGTCTCTTTCTGCTTTTACTTCTCGGCCTTTCTTGGAATGCCTAGCCTATCATAGCGTGGCACTCGCAACAATAGAGTTGCATCACTCAATGTCGTCTTATTGTGAATTCGTAACGTTTCCCTGCACAGGCTAATAGAATTCCTGCATGATATATTGCTTGCGCAATGAGTAATTGCTTGCTTTCCCGTTAGGTGAGCTGCCGCATCAATTGGTCTATCCCACTGTTAATGTGAGACTGGGCTAGCGTACGCGACGGCGAGTAGTAGTTAGACGTATATATCTGTAAGCTATATAGGGAGTAGAAATAATGTAGAAGGCTCGTAGTCTGATGCCGTTCGCGGACATTCGTTGAGGGGCCTCTCGGGGCATCCGTATATTTGAGCGTGAGAACCGTTAGTCCCTCAAAGTGGCCGTCATAATCCAATCTTGACGAATAAATTAGAAAAGAGGAAGATATACAAGATGGGAAGAGGTAGCGCTTGGGCCCTAGCCCATTCCCTTCTTATTGGCATCGTATCTGCAATCGACAGCTCAGACAACTGTGCTCTCGCAACGACAACGATATACCTGCCTACAACGATCTATGTCATAGCCCCGAATGAAACAAGTAGCAACGAAGGCGGTTCTTGTATCGTCACATCGTCTTCCTCGGAAACAATAGGGACATCGACGAGTTCAAGTGCTGAGACTACTAATGTCGATACCTCAACAAATATCCCGACGAGCAGCCCTAGTCTCAGTACGACGATATCTTCGATAAGTCTAACCAGTACTAGTGCCACGCCGACAAGTTGGGGAAATAGTAGCATCACAACTGGGAGCTCTGTTCCTATAAGCACCGGGCTGCCGACTCCTACTAGCATTGGTGGTTTACCGCCGCCTCCACCACCACCGCCTTCTGGTCCTTTCCGAGGGTTTAAGAACGCAGTGTACTTCACAAATTGGTGTGTCTCGCATTATTTTAAATGTAGACAGCAGCTAATAAGCTTCCAGGGGAATTGCCCAAGAGAAATATGTACCGCAAAAGCTTCCGGTGGACGACTTGAGCCACGTTCTGTATGCTTTCGCAGACATTGCTCCTAATGGGACGGTATTGTCGGCAAATCCAATAGCGGATCTAAGCCAGAAATACCCTGATGACCACTGGGAGCCGGGTCGCAATGCGTACGGGGCAGTGAAGCAACTGTACATCCATAAGAAATGGAACCGCCATCTGAAGGTCCTCCTATCGGTCGGCGGCGGCGACTTCTCGCCCAAGTTCGCGGCCGCGACATCGACCGAAATGCGCCGTCAGACATTCGCTAAGTCCGCCGTCAAGCTCGTCACGGACTGGGGCTTTGATGGAGTCGACATTGACTGGGAATATCCGACAAACGAGGTGGAAAGGGATAACTTCACCAAGCTGGTTGCGGCGTGTCGCGAAGCCTTCGATCGATACTCTTTTCATAATCACCTACGCTACCGGTTCCTCGTCACGGTTGCGAGCCCCGCGGGCCCAGGCAACTGGAAGTTCGTGGATCTACCGCAGATGGATCGATACGTCGACATCTGGTAAGCCTCTCCCTTCCTCTTCTGGTTCAGCTGCGCGTTGTTACGCCGCATGGGTAGATCGGTGTGCATTAACAATTCTTTTCCCAGGCATCTTATGTCGTACGACTACTCCGGAAGCTGGTTCCCGAGAAGCGGGCATCAAGCGAACGTGTTCGCAAATAAAGCCAATGCAGAATCCACTCCACTGAATACAGATGATGCAGTGCGATACTATGAGTCGCAGGGAATCAGTCCCCAAAAGGTCGTGCTCGGCTTACCGCTCTTTGGGCGATCGTTTGATGGAACGTCGGGGCTGGGGCAAAACTACACATCCGTCGGCACCGGGGGCCCGTCAGCGGGCGTGTGGTACTACAAGGACCTGCCAAAGGCGGGCGCGCAGGAGAATTTCGACGACGTGGCCAAGGCGACATATAGCTATGATCGCACAGCCCGTGAGCTGATTTCGTACGATAACGTTCGCAGTACTGCTTTCAAGGCCAACTATGTCCGCAATAGACGACTTGGCGGCGCGTTTTTCTGGGAAGCAAGTGGCGATCGTGTTGGTCACGGAAGTCTCGTCAAAACCATGTATCGTGCCCTGGGTTGGCTTGACCGCACGCCGAACAACTTACGCTATCCAACGAGCCAGTACAGGAATATTCGGTTCGGGGTACCTGGGGCTTAACACATTGAATTTTGTGTAGATTTGCTATAAGTTGAATAGGGAAAATAGGCGGCACAACATAATCAGGTTTCGCTAGGCGCAACGGAGTGAGGAAAGATTCTGCAAAATTGAGATAGTATGATGCCAGATCATTGAATGACAACAAAACCCGTCCTTGGTCTCGTGCCTTTGTGAAGCCGTCACTGAGTGGCCTACATGACCTCGCCAAGGCTGATCTTTTCTTGGCTTGCAGTAATACCGCGTAAGGAGAATATGGGTAAATGTTGTTAATCTTTCGTAGTATAAACAATGGCCTAATATCAATATTCTGGTAACCTAGACGAGCTGATTCCCTGCAGATAGGTCATTTATGTCTCAGCATATACATATACACCTGTTGACTCTTCAACGGCGACTTCGATCTTAGACTCCTCGATCTCCTTGCCGTTGACTTTGATACCGGCGCGCATGACCTCTCCGGGAAGGACTGGCCCAACGCCCTTGGGGGTTCCTGTTAGGACAATGTCGCCCTTCTCCAAAGTCATAACTTGGGAGATGGCACTCAACATTTGGGGAATTCTAAAGAGAAATAGGTTTGTTGAGTCGTTCTGCCTGACTTCGTTATTCACGGACAGGTATAACTCTATGGAGTGAGGATCAGGAATGGCTGATTTCGGAATGATGTTGCTCATGGGCAAAAAGGTATCGAAGCCTTTGCAGATTGACCAAGGCAAACCCTTCTTTTTGGCCTCCCACTGTACGTTCCTGGCAGTCATATCGATGCCCAAGGCATAACCTACAGGGAAGATTAGTCTGAGCCGCGTTGAGAAAACGGGGGCGCCTACTTTCAATGGCGTCGATAGCACCGGCTTCATCTTCCACTGGAAAGTCCTTCACTGTCTTTCCAATGACCAAGGCAAGCTCGACCTCATAGCTCATCTCGACACCCCTTGGTCGTATAACAGGGCCTTCCCCAGGGAGGAGGATAGAGCTCGTAGGCTTCAAGAAGTAAAAGGGCTGCTTAGGCCGGGCACTGTTGAGCTCGGCAATATGGTCCCTAGAACACATACGGTCAATGACTTATACATTGCTACGATAGAGCAAACCCCTATACTTACGCATAGTTGCGACCGATGCACACAACCTTGCGTGCCTGTCTGAGGCTGGAGGCTGAAGATGAAGCCATGGCAAAGCCGCGACGAAAGACGTTCATGATGACGAACTGGCTGAGGACAACGATAGGCGACCTCCTCTCGTTAAATATATATATATAGGTATATAAGGGAACAGTATAGAGATAATTCTAATGGTCTAATATAGTCTAGATCCGTCGAGGTGCGGAGGCCGGGTTGGAGAGAGAGAACGCGAGTCACAGGTGTCGAACAGGAGTTGATGATTCGCCAATGCGGGTTTATTTTCCTGCTCGGGTCAGCTTCCGGCAACTCGTCGTAGAGTCCCGGGAAGTATTGGCGCCGAGGGCCGGAGATTCGGCGAGAGCACTAAGACGCTTCTGTGAAAGTCACTATTAAGCAATTACTAGACTACTAGGTACCTATCAATGCTGGTAGGAATGACCGTTTGCCAAATCCCACACGACGTCATCTACACTAAGGAGGTACCTGGATGGGAGGTACTCATAATAAAACCCCAATCCCACCTGGGTAGTGTACTATGTTAGCACTCCTGCTAGGGCTGATATAGAATATAGGCTGAGATGCAGATGCCCGCGTATGGTAGGTACCTGCGAAGCATGTTGGATGGCGGGGTCATGGCCCAGAACCTTAGGTACCTGTCCTACAGCACACTTATCTGGGCCGGCTAGGTACCCAAAGGTAGGTACCCCTCCAGGTGGGAGTGGGAAAGTGACCTATGGGAAAAGGGCATTTTCTCGATTCCCAACGCAACGCAACACCGATAAGAGTTTCTCGCTCCACCCACCTTCACGGTCTTTATTTACCTACTGTACATTATGAACACCTTACCTAGGGACCTATCAAAATCCTCGACCTCACCTAAGGTTACAAAATATAATCCTTCATCTTAATTGTCTTAATAGTCGCTTCTCACTGTCGCCACCGACACAAGACTGTATTACACAACCAGCCATCTACAATTGTATATGATATTATGGAGGCTCTCCAGCTGGCCCAAATGCTGGCCGATCTGAATGATCTCCAAGCTGCTGTATGCTGTCTTTCTCTCTCTCCGTCCTCGCCGCCGGACACAGGACGACTGACTCCTATTCGTCTCGCCACAGCAAGATCAAGCCGCTGCGAAAGCCCTTGTGTCGGCTAACAAGGCCCTTGATTCTAAGGACCAGCCCAACACCCAAGTACATCACCAACGAAGCGCCACCGAGGGCCGCATAACGTCGCCCCCCGCCGTTGGTCGCTTGACCGACAAATACGGCCGTCGCATTTTTTCACCACCGCTTTCTAGAACCAATTCGGCGACACCTTCGTCGATACCGGGAACCCCCCGTGGTGACCATGTGTGTCGCCTAAGCTATCTCGCGATTTCGACGTACTAATTGATTGTACAGGCCGCAGACTCGGATGTGGACAGGGCTGCCAGCTTGCTCTCTCTGTACGAAATTCGCGCAAAGTTGAAGGAACAAGACAACAGTAGCTTGATTAAGGCGCGAGAGAAAATCAATGCCCTGGCGGCGAAACAGCAGCAGCAGCAGCAGGTGACGGCAGTAGAGCAGAAGAAAATAGCGTTCGCTCATCAACGAGACCGAAGCGAGCCGCCCAGAATACATTACCCCGGAAGAACCTGACTCGGTCTCAAGGGGTTTGGGAATTGATGAATTGCGTGGCGCACGGCGTTATCAAGGATATGTACGTGACGAATAAGTCGGGATCAAAGGCAATGCATACGGCGCTGGGCTTTGACAAATAACGGCTTCGCGACAGGGCTGACCTCAGTCCGAGGTATTTTATTCTTGCTGGTTCGGCGTACGGAAAATCTGTGTTCTATTTTGGGGCTTTCATGATGTTAATGGTAATGAGGGGATGACATACGAATATATGATATTACGGACTATTACGGCTCTGCTCTGCGCATTCGTGGGTATATGATACGATCACCTGTGGGTTTGGCAGTACAGACGAGGCCCTCCATTCCGGCCATCAGCAACCGTATTTACTCACATCCAAACATGTTCGTTGCATTCTACGAGCACTGATTCGATTTGGTATTATCATGTGCTAGGTTGATTGGATAGAATACGAGTTCATGACGTTGGCACCGTGGTTTGTAGCGTGGCCCAAGACTACTGAAGACGGCCAAGTAATCACTAGAACTGACAGCGTTAAGTTCTAGACAGAACTCTAGGCAGAGACAGAAAAAGGCCGGAGTCTAGGCCGTTTCTGGCCTCTTTGAAGCTGGGGTACTTATACACGTATCAAGTCATCTATCTTGCATACTCATTGGTTACCTACATGCTAAGGTTTATCGCGTGGCGATCAATCCGCGAACATCTACTTGAGTTCGTCTCGTCGGTCGATCGAGGAGTCCATGGACTGGTTGCATTTCACAACCATATCCTAATCTCTTCATGGTACCTAAATACTAAGTGATGTTCGGCGTCGTGAGTCGTGCAAGATTCCGTGAACCAATGTTTTATGCGAATCGGCTCCGAGCCAGTATCTACTAAGGTGCTGGCGTAGCCAATCATGCCTAAGCTTCGCATCCGAACCGGAAATGGAACACGCGAACTCCTCATAGTTCTAACCTCAATGTTTATATAGATGGGTACAAAGAGTTGAGTGATATGTACATAATATGTATAAATATCACTAGATACTCTTAGCAGGGTCTCATCTTCAAGTCGAGGTAAACTTAGTCGAAGCTCAGTCATTAACGATACAGTTAACTGCTTCGACCTAGGTATACTCCAAACCTATAATTCAACCAGCTCGAGCATGGCAAAAACTGCCCTCGTCCTCCTTGACGTCCAAACCGGGATTGTTGACATGGTAAAAGAGTTCATTGATCCAGACAAATACGTCGCCAAGGCCTCTTTAACATTAGCGGCGGCCCGTGAAGCTGGGGTTCTTATTGTTCAAGTGACAAGTACGCATTCGTTTACTCCCCCTTTGGGCAAAGCTTTTTCTCATACACATGTGTGTCCACAGCGGGATTCCGGCCAAGCTACGCAGACGCCTCACCACGAAACCAGATGACAGCTTGCGTGAGGGCGGCTGGGCTACTCAGGGATACAGATGCATCTGTGCAATTGCACCCAGCGATCGCCGAGTCTGCGGTTAACGACATCCACATCAAGAAACGAAGGGTATCGGCACTTTACGGCAACGACCTCGACATTGTGCTGCGGTCCTCGGGAATTGAGAGGCTGGCGATTGCCGGCCTCGCCACAAGCGGTGCCGTCTTGTCGACGGTTCGCCAGGCCTTCGATATGGACTACGAGATCACGGTACTTGCTGATCTGTGTGCGGATTCGCAGGTTGATGTCCATGATATGCTACTTGAGAAAGTGCTCTCGAAACAAGCAGCGGTTATGAACACGGAGGAATGGCTCGCACTCCTCTAAAAAAAAAGAAAAAAAAAGGGACAGATAGAGACGCCAATTTCTAAAACGCACCGTTCTGTACCTAGATGGAGCAACATGAATTTATATACCTGTACGAATACTTTTTATGTTCACAGAACATCTAGATATCCTAAGTGACACTGAAGACAAATACCTAAGTGTCTTTATGGGTGTTGCTGTCCTTAGGTAACTGTACAAGAGCTGTAGTTGTTAGATTTAGGCTGAAAAGCGCTATAAGTACCTACAGTAAGGTTGTAGGTGGATAATTCCGCGGCATACAGGACTTCTTGGGGTCCACTGCACCTATCCCTGTACCGACAACCTGGCATCTGAGGCGCCTGGCATTTGGCACCTACCTTAGGTAGGTAGCGATTGCCAAGACAAGCCAGTACCTAATAAGACGCGTCCGGAAATCTCCCACTCCGCAACCCAACGGCGTCCACAGACGTCACTTTTCCTCCCGTCACAAAGAGCCTAATTCTCAAATCTGAACAGCGCATCGCAACAAGACCCCCCTCTACAGTTTTCGAAATTCGCCCCGATGGCGGCGAGCGTGGACGCAAAGCTCTTGAGGGCTACCAAGTTCCCTCTCGAGTTCAACCAGAAGGTTGACATGCAAAAGGTCAATCTCCAGGTCATGAAGAAGTAGGTCATCATCCTTTTCTTGATTTCGTTACGCTGCGCCCTGGCTAACCCGTCGCGCTGTAGGTGGATTGCCAGCAGAATATCCGAGATTCTAGGCTCAGAAGATGACGTCGTTATAGAGCTATGCTTTAACTTAATTGACGGCCCTCGCTTCGTACGCTTATCCCCGTTTGCCAACGAGGCTACGACAATCGCACAGGAGAGCTGACCTTGACGTTACAGCCTGACATAAAATCCCTTCAGATCCAACTCACGGGCTTCCTCGACAAAGATACAGCGCCTTTCTGTAAAGAGCTTTGGAAGCTCTGCCTAAGCGCCCAGTCTAGTCCACAAGGTGTCCCCAAAGAGCTTCTAGAAGCCAAGAAGCTTGAACTCATTCAAGAAAAGGTACGCTGTATGCGCCAAACATCATTCGTCGCTTACGGCTAACACGTCAAGATCGATGCGGACAAAGCTGCCGAGGAGGCCCGCACCCGTCGCGAGACACAAGAGCGCCGAGATCGTGAGCTAGCTGACATTCGAGATCGTGAACGACGAGACCGTGGCTTCCGTGGAGGTCGAGGGGACAATTGGCGTGGGGGCAGACGTGGTGGGGATAGAGCTTTCGATGACCGCAGAGGATTTGGACGCGGTACCGGTCGAGGAGGGTCCCCTCCTAGAAGAGACCGTGATTCTTATCAAGGAAACCGTGACCGCTATGTGCCCGAAGGACGCCGCGCAGGACGGGAAGACTTCCGTCGAGGACGCTCCCCATCTCGTTCAGTATCTACAGGCTCTCCTAGTTCCTCGCGCTCACGATCAGTAAGCGATACCAACAATCGTACTCGGCGAGACCATCTGAGGTCTAGAAGTCCACCCCGACATCGGGCTGGGAACCGGGCCCCGCCTGCTTATAGGAAACGAGAGCGATCACCCGGTCGAAATAGAAACTCTCGAGGCCGCGGCAACCGTAGTAGACACAACACATCGTCCCCCGACAGCTATTCCGATTCGGAAGGTAGCAGTAGACCACGCTCACCCGCCGCGAAAAGACGGAGATACTCCGATTCGCCAAGTCGCTCAAGATCTCCAACACGTAGAGATAGTCGTCGCCTGAGTCGATCTCGATCATTGTCGTCGTCTCGATCACGATCGAGATCACGATCCCGCACCCCAAGAAGGCGCCCAGCACGCGAATTAATCAGCCGCAGCCCGTCTCCTAGCCATCGTGGACGGCTAAGGCGATCTTTCTCGCGTAGTCTCAGCCGATCAGAATCGCCAGATAAACGCAGACGGTCTCGACGCAGAAGCCCAAGTAGGAGTACAAGCAGGGGCAGAGGTGCCAGTGCATCTCCTGACAGGCCTGGCCCCTCGAAGTCCCGGAAACACCCCGGCTCCCCCCGATCACGTAACGACAGACCAGCTGATATTTCGGAAGATGAAGATAGACCCCGATCACCAAGACATCACACGGCCTCGGCGGCCGAGGAGGTTCGTTCTTCTTGATAGGGATTCTGTTTCTGACTATTCCCTGTGTCAAGAGCTGACTCTTTGTCGTCAGACCAAGACTCCACAGCAGCGGGCCACCGAACTCAAAGAGAAGCTTCTTAAAGACAAAATCATGAAGATGAGACGAACCTCAAATAGTGATGCAGTTGGCAGGTAACGCTAATATTGCTAGAGATGCAGATGCAGTATCACAGTAATACGCCAGCCCAAGCAATGGACTCCTGCATGGTGTTGGATCGAGGTCAGTTGTGTTGTCTTTCATCTAGCGGCTTGTTCACCAATAGTCTTTACAGAAGAAGAATAAGAGAGACTGTTGAAAATCTATGCATATATTTATCCTGCTATACTGCTGCAGAATCCTCCTTGTTTCTATGGCTGCATGCGGATTATACAACTCAGTGAGACTAGAAAGTAAGTGATATACGCTCTGACGCATTTACAAGTCCCTCCGAGGAATACGATGCTTTCCCTGCTTGTGTTAGCTCGAAATTTTTAGGACCTGTGGTCTTCGGTACTAGGTTAGACCCATCAACATTATAAGGTGCTAACCTTTGATCCAATTTCTTGCGCAGTGCTTCTAATTGGGCTCTATAATAAGTCGATAATTCGATACCACGATAGCAATTGGTGTTTGGCGGTGATGGTGAATTTTCTCCACTCATTATATGATTTGCCGTACGTACCTTGTGGATATGCTGTAGCTAGAACCTTGGCAGGTAGGTACCTAGGTAGCTATATAAGTATCTAAAGCTAGGTACCTACCCAAATCGTTAGGTACTACCTAAGGTACTGGGTACTTCACAGGGGCCCCTCTATCTATAGGCTGGTTCTACACGACCTACGTAGGCGATTGATTGCCTCTATCAATTGCAAACACACATTGAGCTGATCCCATCATCTCTTCGACAGCCTTTCTCCTACAAGAGACCCTATCAGTAGTATTCATCAACTTCCGACAGGACAGGAAGAAGCACGAATTCTCCTCGATATCATGACGGAAAACGTACAGCCAGCCGCCGGCTCCAATGCAGGCACTAACGGCGATCAACCAGGATTTGCGCATTATGAGAAACAGCGCGCGTACCTCAAAGATCTTATTCAAACCAAGAAGGTCATCGAACGCCAGCTCGTGAGTTTCCCTTGCGTTCGGATAAAATGAACCCATCTCTCGGTGGCGGCATCGGGCTAAAGCGCATTTTCCATTAGGTAGCGCAAGAGCAGACCATCCTGCAGAAGGAAACCGAGTATCTCGAGAGCACACCCTACGGCAACATCATCACGGGCTTCGACGGCTACATCAAAGGCAGCACGAATGCGACAGCCCAGCGCAAGCGCACCGGCTTGATCGATCAGAATCGCATCTTCACGCGGTCCTCCATATCGCACAACCCCTCTCACGTATGGCAGATCCCCCCCGACTCGATCCGGGTACATGCACGGAAGATGTAGAAGGGAAACATTATCACAGGAAAGCTGACGCAAGTCTACAGCCCGACCACGCGGACGCCCAGTCCGCGACATCAACGCCGGCCGCGCCCACACCGGTCTCAACCTCGTTTGCTAAAGACAAAGACAGCAGCTCGAACCACCCCACGCCTACCTCGGCGACAGACAAAAAGGGAAGCAGCAAGAAGAAGAAATCGAAGAAAGAGGCCGAGGCCGAGGACAGCGAGATAGACACGCGCGAGGTCAAGAAAGTGCGCACACACTTCGGATCGCGGAAGTGACGCGGACAGCGGCGCATCTTCTACATCCTCTTGTTGATTTCATGCATTTCACGGCGTATAGCGTTTTAAGGCGTATGTTTAAGGGTTTGGTTTTACTTGGTGGGTTTTACTGGGAGTAGAATGGTACGGTACGATAGTACCTAGTTGGCTGTCTGCCTGTGATACCCTTTGCCTACCCGATCTAGATTTGTGATATACATAGAAAGGTATGAGGAAATGGCTTAATCGCGTCATTAGAGAAGAAATGCCGATGCGATATTTCGGTATTGATATACAGATCAGATCCTTATGTCATTCGTTACCCAAGCAGAGTACATAGGTACATACCTACCTACTTACGTACTTATGTATGTAAGTGCCTAAGGTACCTGGGTACTGTGAACAGAATGATGCCTTAGCAGAAGCCTTGGGTAGAGGTACCAGTACCCAACGCAGGACTGTGCGGGCGTTATATGTATAAGTAGAAGGGTCCTCGTTGGAGTGTTCCCACTGCGGGGTGACATTTGTGGCGCTTCCTAGTCCTTAGTCCTCGACCAACCTCAAAACACACAGCTCTTACACGCGCTCTCTGGTGCCATTGAGTAGATTCTGCGATCTTATGTTCTTGTTCCCTTACTCAAAAATGACCATCTTGGCAACTAAGTTCACTCCCGAGGTGCTCCTCTCGGCCCCGCGCCGGAGCCCTGCCGTCCCCAACTCCACCGGCCAGCTCGCTCTCTACACCAGTAAGTAGAGCTGGCGGGAACGCGTTCTAGTACTATTGGAGTCGGGACTAAGTTCTCACAGCGTCACAATACTCTTTTGAGAGACACTCAAAGAAAGCTGCCCTCAAGCTGCTAGATATTTCGTCCGGTCACTCTACCGAGCTCTTTGAGAACCCTGCCTACAGCGAGCCGACCTGGATATCCGAGGATGAGTTCATTTTCGTGAACAGCACTAACGATGACAACGCGGTTTCATATCTCATGCTAGCTAATTCTCTGAGTCCCGGCCGTGCTCAAGTCATCCAGAGCTTCAAGTGCCCCATATCGAACTTAAAGGCCAAGGATATCGGCAATGGCACCATCGCCTTGGCTCTGACGGCGCCCGCATCCGCCTCTGGCGACATGCACGATGCTCTAAATGAGACCAAACCGCACTCTACCGCGCGAGTTTACTCGAGCCTGTTCGTTAGGCATTGGGACACCTACGTGCCGAAGCATAGGAATGCGGTCTTCTATGGCGCCTTACAGAAGGATGAAAAGTCCGGCAAATATCAGCTTCAGGGGTCGGGCTTTGTCAACGCATTAGCAGGCACGAAACTCGAGTGCCCGGTCCCAGTATTCGGAGGTGCAACAGACTTTGACATCGGCAAAAATGGCCTTGTCTTCCTTTCAAAAGATCCTGACATTAACCCTGCAATGTGGACGAAAACCGATGTCTATTATGTACCCCTGAAGACCTTCACTGAGGAGAAACCCCCTTTTCCACAAATCGTTAAGACCGGAGAACTTCAGGGCTACAGTTCATCGCCCACATTCTCTCATGATGGCAGCAGGCTTGCTTTCACGCGTATGCGACACAAGCAGTACGAGTCCGATAAGACACGGTTAATGTTGATACCGAACATCGAGGATCTAAGCAATGTGCAGGAATTCTACAAAACTGACGATAGCAAAGGTGGCTGGGATCTGCGGCCTGATTCTATCGTCTGGAGTAATGACGATACCGAGTTGTATGTGACGGCGGAACAAGCAGGGCGGCAATTGGTCTTCAAGCTTCCTTCTTCCCCTCTTGATGCGAAAGAACTACCGGAGCCCTTAACCAAGGAGGGATCAGTCGGCAGCATCTTGAATCTGTCCAGAAACGACGGCCGCTTGTTCCTAACGTCCACTTCCCTGGTCGATAGTTCCTCATACTCGATCCTAGACCCGGGCACCAAAGACAGAGTCCTCATATCGTCAGCCTCTAAGGAAGGCAAGACATTGGGGCTGTCAAGGAACCAGTTTGACGAGTTCTGGTTTAAAGGTGCCGGGGATTACCAAAGTCATGCGCTTGTGGTGAAGCCCTCAGACTTCGACCCAACGAAGAAGTACCCGCTGGCTTTCTTGATACACGGTGGACCTCAGGGCGCTTGGCTTGACTCGTGGTCAACTAGATGGTGAGTTATCCTCGAAGCCATATCCTCCTCGCTTGACGATCTTATGAGCATCAACTATTCATTTCGGGCCAAAATCGTGTCGCAGGTTCCAAAACCCTCGTCTGCTACGCTCAAAACGTGACCGCTGACTCTTAAGGTATTTAGGAATCCTGCCATATTTGCTGAGCAGGGCTACGTCGCCGTTATGCCAAATCCAACCGGTAGCACAGGGTATGGCCAGCAATATGTTGATGATATCGCATTAAACTGGGTCAGTATTCTCTTTCTATCCCACTTTTGGCGCCCCGAATGTCTCGGGCAAGGAGTTACCTTGCAGGGGGCTCTCTGCCCCTCTTTGCGCTACCTACTGAGGTCTTTCACGTTTTCCTAGTATACCTGAAAGCCACTGACTTCCGATTTCGAAACAGGGTGGACGACCGTACAACGATCTTGTGAATTGCTTTGAGCATATCGCCGAGAACATCCCTTATATCGATACCAATAACGCCGTGGCACTCGGTGCCTCATACGGCGGCTTCATGATTAGTGAGAAGTCCTGCCTTCCCCTTGGCCAAGTCTGTTCCTGTCTCATGTTTTCTTTTACCTTGATCTTTTCCCAACCGTCTAGCCGTATAACATATCCCCCCTCCTTTGGACTGACATGCTAACAATACATATTCTCCCCCTAGACTGGATCCAAGGTCACCCACTAGGCCGCAAATTCAAGGCGCTTGTATGCCACGATGGCATCTTCAACACGCTAGCGGATTGGGCGACCGAGGAGTTGTTCTTCGTCATCCATGATATGGGAGGCACACCATGGGAGAATCGCGATCTGTATGAGAAATGGGACCCTGCTTCATTCGTTGGTGAATGGGCTACACCACAGCTTGTCATCCACAGCGAATTGGACTACCGTTTGCCTATCTCAGAGGGCCTGGCAGCGTTTAATGCCTTGCAAACGCGTGGTGTGCCTTCAAAGTTCCTTATGTTTCCGGACGAAAACCATGTGAGTGGGAAGCATTCCACATTCCCTGAACTCTTACTTTCACTATTTTTTCCTTTTCCATGAAAATCGGGATGAACACGAACGCGCCAAGCAGGCGGGATCATGTTCATTCTCATGCTGACTTGTTATCTTCGGTAGTGGGTCTTGAAGCCAGAGAACTCCCTCGTGTGGCATAAGGAGGTGTTAGGCTGGATAAACAAGTACACTGGGCTAGATACCACGGGGCTACATTCCGGTGTGGGCGACTTGAGCCTTCGATAAGTTGTTTTTTAGCGCCAACTCATTGATGCATATTAGCTAGGTGGTTCAAAAAAATCGGAATGCTGGCGTGTTCTCTAGTTACAATCGTTTATAATCTTCCAATGGCATTATCAGCTGTCTTCTTATGGTCCTTCACGGTGTCGTGTCGGGATTCCAAGGGGGTGGCGCAATACGCCACATTTTTCGCCGCTTGATCACAGCTCTCTCGTATGTACTCCTATTGCTCTCCGTTCTGCTGGTGGAGTGTTTATCCCAGTGGCGAGTTCGGCGGGAGAGCCGCCCGGATGAAAGGCCATACCCATTGAACGAATACTGCATGCCCCAGCGAAGCAAGGCCTAGCACGATGGCCCAGAACTCATAACGTTTGTAGTAAGGCACACCTCGCGGTAATCCCGCGCTGGATCCCCTCCGTTGTTGCCCTTTGTACTCTTCCATCTCGCGGGCGAAGTTGGCATGATCGAGATATGCACTTCGTTTGCGTGAGTCGACCGTTAGTATACGCCATGTACACCTAAGCGTCGATCGGTAGATTGTGCGATGTATGTTGATTACATGAATGCAATGGAAGGCGGTGGTCAAGAGGGATTCACTTGTTGGTCGGGGAGATGGGAAGTGGTCCGAGCGAGGTGCTTACAAGGCCGTTTGATACTCCTTTGCTGTCATCCCCATGACGGGGGGTGTGATTTGCTCCTGATCCATGGGCGTGTCGGCGGTTACCGTTTCTATCTGCTATTCCTCGTGCTGGAACGTTGTATGTTCTGTTGCGGCTGTGCTAGCCAAGAGATGTGATGATCTTATTGAAGCCCGAACCGTGAGACTTTAGTCTGTTCGCTCTTCTGAGTTTGGGCGGGCTGAGTGAATAGTTGGCAAAGTCTCTGGCGTACCACAACGGGGTAGGGTTCGTGCGATGGATGTCAGAAGGCTGCTTGTATAGATATATCGTCTTCGCGCATGTGGTCAAGGGAAGGAATGCAGTGAAAGAAGGGGCTGTGGTCCGCTCAGCACCTCGTGGCTTCTAAGATCGTGCGAGGCTAGAAGTCTGGAAGTCTGGAAGTCTGGACCTACTCGTAGCCTACATGGAAGCTTGATTGTTCTCATCGCCCGTAGTGTTACTTTGGACACGGCTCCATAGTCTCTCCCATGATGGATGTGTACTCATGTCTGACATCCCTCGCACTCCTATCTCATGTTGATTGAGCCCGTTTCGAGGCTTGTCCTCCTCCAATATGCGCATTCACCTGGCCAAGCACTAATGCTATCTGAAAACACAAAAAGAAGGAGAATAAGTACTAAACAGACAGAACAGCATAACAAGTAGAAAAAGATGAGAAAAAGAACAGAATGTACAACACCAAGGATTCGCTGGTCGTCACCGACCCGGCTACTAATTTGGCGCTCTCCAGTTTATCCATGGGAGATCGAACGGGATCCCGAGCTTTCCAGAGGCTATGGCCGTACATGAAAACGTAACTCTATTATGTGGGATTATGATATATCGGTCAGTTGGAACGTTTAGACGCATCGTTAAGTAAATCAGGCCAACAAGCTTATCTAGGGGCCTTGCGTTTGTTTTCCTTCACCTCAACGTCCACGCCATCAGTAAACAGCATAGTTTTCTAACTAGGGAGCTTCATGGTAACATCGCATATGTCTTGGTAATACATTAGATCTGAAATGGCAATAGAGAGCTCTAAACAGCAAAATTTTCGAGAAAGTCTCAGAATGTGAGAATAGGCAAGGATCCTTCCTGCTCTTTATTTTTGATATAATTCTGCCACTACTGCCATCGACAAAGTGTGTTCTTTGTCGTGGTCATCAAGCGTTTACAAAACCTTCCTCAAGAAGCATGTAGGCAGTAAAAGCTGTCTGTGGTATGCATTGTACTGTGCCGCTTTCTGTAAATTTTTTGATTAAATTGCCGCCGAAAGGATGTCTGTTGATCGCTCTCTTATGTGTGCCTCTCCTCTCAGATGCCTTACAGCCACGCGTTTCTGCGTTATAGGGCCTGAAGGTTCATCTGTTGAAGGTCCTCTTTTGTGCTTCTTTGGCCCGGGATACCCCATAGCCGGGGGTTCGAGCTTCGCAAGATTATTCGGTGGAGATAAGAGGTTTTGTTCTATAATAGGGAGTTCTGGGGCAGGTTCACTGTGCTCTTCGCTCCCAAGCACTGAAACCAAATTCGGCGGCCCAGACATACCCTCGTCGAACGCCCACTGAATGGCCCTCCAGTCTCTGAGTGCGGGCAATGCACGTCTGATGTCGTTCCATGTCAGACCCCCTAACTTGATGAAAATATTTGGTGACGGTTCACCAAAGTCCGAGGCAATCAGTGCCACCTTTTGAGGGTATATTTCGAGAAGGTGACGTTGGAAAAAGCAACTAACATGGACGTTTAGCTCGCTTAGAAAGGTTCCGATAAACTTTCGTGGGCTTTTAGGTTTATTGGATATGTAGATTCCTTTGAACTTTTTATAAGTGTCGATGAATCTCGCAATAGCAGGCCAATCCCGGAGAATGATAGCGGCAGGAACCATCCGCTCTAGTTCTTCCGTCTGTGTTAGCATAGAAATGCTGGGTTGCCGTAATTGAACTAGCATTGTGAATTGCGACTTACTTTGGGCGGTGGAAGAGGACGTGTAGGCACCATTAGGGGGTCGTTCCCCTGCGTTTTCATTGTGAGGTTGTTTCTCTGTGTTTTCGTTAGGAGGTTGATCCGTTGCATTCTCAACGGCGCGTCCATATGAAAGTGTCTCATCGATGGAGACTGGAGGAAGTTGGATACTTCCAACAGCCTTGACGACGTTGAAGCGCTCCGCCACCCTCTCCTCAAGCTTTATGATACGCTCTATAATCGCTGTAGTGGAAGGGTTCTGTTTGAGATTATCCTTGAGCTTGTTCAAATTGGACTGCGAACTTTTCATGCGCTGCACTACAGTGCCGAGGGATTCTTTTACCTCGTTGGCGGTCTGCTGCTGTGCTTCAATTGTCTCGTGTGTAGTCTGAAGAACTTGTCTGAGGCCGGCGATCGCTGTACCATGCTGTTTCACGACCTCGGCTAACTCGAGATATAGTTTATCCTGATCGGCTCTTGCATCTATGCTCTGTTCATTTGCTTGGATGAGCTCTCGTAGGTCCTTCGCATCATGTTCGATGGCGCGCCTGAGTTCTTGGATATGACTGGCAGTGTCCTCGGAATCGCTACTTAGAGCAGCTTCCATCTGTTGCAATCTGTCCGCCAACTCTGTGAGCGTTCTCTCGTGGATATCGACGTTTTGAGCTGTCATAGCTGTGACTAGAAGGGCAACTTCTTTGCTGCTCTTCGATTGTTGAAGCAATTCTCGGAGCATAGCCACTCTCCGGCCGATCTCGACGCTGGGCTGTTGTATGGGAGGCATGGCCTCAGCGTACGGATTCAAGAATGTTGCTAGTGTTATGGGTGGCGAGCAATGGGGTGGCGTCGTGAACTGATGGGTAATCGTCAATTGTGTATCTGTCTAGGCGACGACGCGACGTGGATTGGAAAGGGAACGAAGGACAAAACTAGGTAAGCACCTAAGAGAAAGCCTGATGTCCGAGGTAGAATGAGACAGGCGGTGCGTCTTGACAGAAGCACCTAAGCATACAAATGCCCTGTCCCATTCCAAATCGAAGGCAGGCACACTTTGGGTACCTCTGTCCGACAGATTGCGCCTACTCGACCTGGTGAGCTCGTCCCCGCTAGAATCCCAATTTTTTGTTCGCAGGTTAGACAAGTTCGATAGGTTAGCTGTACATGCGCATACGAGAATATAGGAACACAGCGTCATCAAGGATGAGTCTTCTAGAATGGAGGAAAACCCCGACTGACGATTATGGCATTTTGGTGTATTCTTTTTCGAAGACGAGGGCGGAGCGTACGAGATCATAGCACGACGGCCTAGCTCGTTGATTCTGTTAAGCGTTTTCATTGATAAGAAAGCATCTGGTGGCCTAAGTACAAACGTACGCGAAATGAGCAAACGAAGAAACACCAACGACTCCTCCCGCCAGGCAGCGTTGAGATTAGGTGCCAATACATAGCCGAAAATGCCCAGATGCATCAATTACTTTTCTACCACTGCCAGAGTAATGCAACTTGATTGCCCATATCAACAACCGTAGCATCAGCTCTAGCAAAAACCAGCCCCCCCTGCGTCTATCTAACCCTGGAATACCCTTGGCCACCAACGTCGAGACACGTAATGTATGCAGAGAGAAATGGGATAGAGTGCGGTAGCGTCGTAAATAATGTGTGTTTAGATGAGATCAGCGACGTTCATGGGCATCTCCTCGATTTGAGTGCTGTAGAACTGCTCGATCTCTCTCATCATGCGAACATCCTCGGCCGTGACGAAGTTGATGGCCACGCCCTTTCGGCCGAATCGACCACCACGACCAATGCGGTGAATGTAGTTCTCACGGTTAGCGGGCAGATCGTAGTTGATGACCAAAGAAACTTGCTGCACATCGATACCACGGGCGAGGAGGTCGGTGGCGATGAGAACACGAGAAGATCCCGAGCGGAACTCCTTCATGATAATATCACGTTGAGCCTGGTCCATGTCACCGTGCATGGCTGAGACGGTGAAATCACGGGCAGTCAGCTTGTCAGTGAGCCAGTCGACCTTTCTGCGGGTGTTACAGAAGATGACGGCTTGGGTGATAGTGACAGTTTCGTACAAATCGGAGAGGGTGTCGAGCTTCCACTCCTCCTTCTCCACAGCAATGTAAAACTGCTTGATACCCTCTAGGGTAAGTTCATCCTTCTTCACAAGAATACGAATAGGCGAGCGCATAAACTTAGTCGTGACCTCAAGGACATCTTGAGGCATGGTGGCGGAAAGAAGAACGACCTGAGTAGATTGCGGCAGAAGCTGGAAGATGTCGTAGATTTGCTCGGTGAAACCACGCTGGAAGAGTTAGCAAGGATTTCTGTAACTGTATAGCAAGGACATACCGAAAGCATTTCGTCGGCTTCGTCAAGGACAAACATCTTCATGCTGTCAGTCTTGAGGAAGCGTCGTTGAACCATGTCCAAGACACGGCCGGGAGTGCCAACGACAACCTGAGGGCCGTCCTGCAGGGCCTTCATATCTTCACGGACGCTGGTACCACCAATGCAGGCATGGCACTCGATGCTCATGAAGTCACCAATGGCAACTACCACCTTTTGGATCTGTTGAGCCAGTTCGCGAGTGGGGGCCAGAATCAAAGCCTGGCACTGCTTAACATTGGGGTCGATCTTCTGGAGCACAGAGATGGAGAACGTGGCGGTCTTGCCAGTACCAGACTGGGCCTGCGCAATAACATCGTGACCTGTGGAGCGTTAGAACGACGAGGCGACCACGATAGATAGCGGTGCGGCTGCTTACCCTTGATAACCGGCATAATAGCGCGCTGCTGAATAGCAGACGGGCGCTCGAAACCATACGCGTAGACACCTACGATAGATGTTCTGTTAGCCTCGATGGGTTTTGCGACCGCGTCGGAGGGGTCGATTCGAAGTGGCGCAACTTACCTCGAAGAAGTTCGGAGCGCAAGTTCATTTCATCGAAAGAGTCGACAGTCTCGTCATAGTTAGACTCGATCTGGGATTGCTCGATATCCTCGAGCCCCTTGTCGGTAGCCATGATTGCGAATTAATGTATTTGCCGCCCCTCGAATTCCAAGCACAGCTTGAAATTCAAGAAGATGGGAGGTGAGCGTTGGTGGGGTTCGGTTAGAAATGGCGCGGACTTCTGCACTGAGGCAATGAAGTCGGCAAAGAAACGAAATGCGAGAATAGAATGGACGTAATGCTCTCACGAATAATGAGAGCGATACGGTCCAGAAGAGGATGCCTTCTTGTTCTTGTTGTCTGGATTGAACCTGAGATGGTTTGGGAGGGATCAAAGGGGAGAGGGAAGAAGCCCAAGCACTTGGGTCAATGGTTGTAGGCAAGAAAAAAAAAATTTGAGTGGGGGCAAAACTCCGGAGAAATGTAGGTTGGGTCTGGTACATGCAGAGACTATGCGTATACAAGCCTAAAGAGTGGGATCAAGCCTGTGATGTTCAGCAATGCCGCCCACACCCAGGTAGCTAAGCCTGCCGATTAGGTACCTTTATTTACCTGGTTAGGTACCTGCAAGGGCATACCTAGGTAGGTGAACAAAGAGAGGGGTTGAGGGGTCGAGGGGTTACAGTTGAACTATACCTATATACATGCTACCAGGTCCTATCTACTCTGCTCCACTAAACTTTGCACGTTTCTCCTACCAGATGCTCATGAGGCTTGTAAAATAACAACGTCGAAGGTTTTCGTTAGGGATTAAAGGCCTGGTAATCTTGATTCGTAAAGCTTAAAGTAATTCAAAATTTTATTAGACATTTTAGCAAAATTTAGAAACGCATAAACCCGCGAAAAGAACAAACGAAGACATCGAGCATTAGGTTCGCCAAAGAACCTACCTACCCACCTACCTCACCCACAGTACCGCAGTCTACGCACCAGGAGGATCGGACTACCTAGGAGGTAGGTACCTAATTGGTCCAATCCTGACAGTGGGTGGTCGAGTACGTACCTAACCTAGTAAATCTGCCCATCTTATTTTTAGGTACATCACATCACGTAGGGCAAAACCTTTCCGATAACATGAATGTGCCAATGGTTGTGGCCAATGTTACCGACCTCCATACTAACGGTTGCCCACAAGACCCGGGATTTATCTGAGGCTGCGTGTTACTGACCGCCTATCATTCATCTTGTACTGGCCGTCCCAGAAAATTTTGATCTTTCCCGTTACTCCAACTTGATAATTCGAATGTTGCTTGCAGAGGAACAGAGCCATGGAGGGGGTGGGAATTTGGACCGCGATGAATTCAGTGTCGTCGACTCTATTCCGATCCATCCAATGGGCATCAAACCACTTGGGAACCAGTATTTTGCGGACGGTCCCAGCGCCCGGCGAAATACAGGTGCTGTTGGTCAATTACCAGATGAGATGATCTTGCACCTGCTCGAGTACCTTGATGCAACGTCACTCAGGAAGACCGCTTCTACTTGCCGCTTCCTATATGCTTTCGGACAGCTAGACGAGCTATGGAAACCCCTGTTTCTTGAGTGAGTCAACCACTAAGTTAATGCCTCCATAGAATGAAGCCATATACAGCGCAGCAGCCAATTCCTTTCTACCTCTTTTTAAGTTTGGATGCCTCGTACGACAGACTCATGAGACGCGTCACTCCGTGACGTATGTCTAAGGATACTGATTTTCATAGTATCTCAAGGCCTGGTGTTTCCAAGTTGTCGTTTGGGCACACTCTTCAGCGAGAGGATTGTACGAGACTGACGGGCTGTCTGCAGGTCACAAAATAATCATGAGGGAAAGGGGCCACTTTGGAAAGGCACCTGGAAAGCTACATATCTTCAGATACCAACTGAAGCACAGAGCAAACTTGACTGCAGCAACATTTTCTCTGATGTCTTGCACAGGCCATTTGCCTGCTCGCATATCTCCTTGGGGAAATACGCATCAACTATACCAGTGTCAAATAAAATCTGTCGCCTATCAAACCTCACTTATGATGAGTTTGCTCAGAATTGGAGCGACACCCCTTTTATCCTGACCGATTGTGCACAAGCGTGGCCGGTTTGCCACGAATGGAATATTCAACAGCTTGATGGAGATTTTTCCAACGTTAACTTTCGAGCTGAAGCAGTTGATTGGCCATTCTCAACCTATCATGAATACATGTTAAGGAACAATGACGAAAGCCCCCTATACCTGTTTGACAGATGGTTCGCCGAGAAGATGAAGATTAACATTGGAAACCAAGAGGGCTCGGTGTACTGGCCACCTAATTGCTTCGGCCCGGATTTGTTCGAGGTACTGGGAACAGAACGACCAGCCCATCGATGGCTTATCGTCGGCCCAGCACGTAGCGGTTCAACTTTCCATAAAGACCCAAATGCAACAAGCGCGTGGAATGCTGTCGGTGAGTCATAACTATAACCTTTTCCACAACATGAATCACTATATCGGGCGTCTGCAGCTCGTATCAGGGAGCATAGGGTTTTGGTTATCTCACGCCCTCGATATGCTCTTCTTCCACTTCTACAGGCACTATTGCTAACTTTAGTGTTGCAGTCCAAGGGTCGAAATATTGGATCATGTTCCCTCCATCTTCGCAGGTTCCGGGCGTTTTCGTATCGGAAGATGGTGGTGAGGTCACTAGCCCGCTTAGCATTGGCGAGTGGCTTCTCGAATTTCACGCAGAGGCTCGAGGACTTCCCAATTGTATTGAAGGGGTTTGCAAAGCGGGAGAGATCTTGCACGTGCCTAGTGGCTGGTGGCACTTGGTTGTCAATCTTGAGGCCGGCATAGCTCTCACCCAGAACTTCGTTCCCAAATCTCACCTAGCAGATGTCCTTTCCTTCCTCAAGAACAAACCGGACCAGGTTACTGGCTTCAAACGGATGATCGATAGTCCTTTTGAGCTATTCGTGGAGCGGCTGGAACAGAACTACCCCGACCTTCTCATTGAGGCGCTTGATGATCTCAATCGGAGAAATCAGAAGAAAAAGAGGAAATGGGAGGAGGCTGTCGGGACTAAGAACGAAGAGTCTAATGGAATGAGTGGCTTCAGTTTCGGTTTTGCTGGAGATGATGAAGAGGAAGTACCGTAAGCTAACTGACGATGGTGATGGTGCGAGAGCAAAGATGAGTTCAGGTGGCTCTCGTCATCGAACTCAACTCAGTATTGTGTGGATAACTGCAATGATAAAAGAACCTCTACCAGCTATTTGCTTGTCTGACGTTGGATGGCATACTGTGCTACGGCTGGCTGAGCTGGCTGTTTGCGGAAGCGGGAGATGGACACGATACCGCTTGGGAATTGGTGGGTTACACCGAGGCAGTCCGAAGGAATGAGTACTGTAAGTAAGTACCTCACATCGCCCAAGCGAAGTCAGCGTCTGGCAATATCTGCTGCTACCTCCTGGACAGCCGTCTACATATACGGTCCGGCGCTGTACGTGTACGTCTCAGCACCTGGTCCTGGCCTGGAGCAGCAGGTCAACACCTAAATTGACAAACTGACTGCGTATACGTTGCTTTCCACGTAGGTACCTGTAGGGCACGTCTCTACCTAGGTATAAATATGTGCTTAGCTACCGCCAGTCCCTTTGTTTCCACATTCTCAGGCACGATCAGAATTGCAAGAGCTGTCCTGAAACAGATTCGATAGAGCCAAGACCACCGAGCTATCTGCTACCTACCTAGCCCATCCACCCCCTAACTGTACCTAAGGTACCTACCTGTGCAGCAGTGCTTTATAGGTGGGAGAGCGCTGAGAGCTTCCCCCACCGCCACTACGAGCTCCGTCCGACGCCAACAGAACAGCGCTGCTAGCTACCTAGGTAGACTACCGACTACCTAATGGATAGGATGTCATTTTCATACAGCCCCTGGTGGCCTGTACTTAAGTATGGCACAACTGGCCCCCACTTGATTGCATCAACCTCCCCATCCCTCCCGTCTCTTGCACTCGCTCGCTCGTTCATATGCACCGTTGCTCAGTCCATTGCCCATTGCCCATTAGCTCCTACTATCAGCACCCGACGATCCTGACGTGCCTTTTCGCGAGAGCACGGCCGCGCGTATCGTAGTTTGAGCTTCCAGCGAGGCTTCCTCCCTCCCCTCTCTCTCTTTCTTTCTGTTCTCTTTCTTTTCTTGCTTCGGATAGTCGCCGACACCCGCTGTTCTAGCTAGTGTCAGCGCTGCCTCTCGTTTCCGCTCGACACTTGGTAGCCTTCCGTCTCACAGCAACTGCATAATGCGAGTAGTCGTCTATTGCCCGTGGCACTCGGCCTTCAGTTAACACTCTACCTTGCCTTGCCTTGCCTTGCGCACATCGTTACTCTCTACTCTCGTTTCGAATGTATGCTTATTCGGCCGTCGCTCGCTCTACTTCCTTGACTTGTCGATATGTGTTGCTAAATCCGTTCTTGTAGCCTACTTAGTACTGCTCCTGCTCCTGCTCCTGCTCCGGCTCCTGCTCCGCAACCCAATCATAATATTCGTCTCTCCGCCCGCCCTCGTCTGCTGTACCTCCACACCCGCGCCATCATGGTTTCCGACGAGACATACGAGCTGTGTCTCCCTATACTCCAGGATCCCAACATCGAGGATGAAGACAAGACGGACAAAGTAGAAGAGCTGCTCAAAAAGGAAACGACTTTAACCGGCTCATCCCTTGAGAACGCGATACTAGATGTATTATGGCGTCACCGCGATGCGGGCGCGAGCGCAACCTCGCCACCCCCTATTCGACAGACCATCCTGCGCCGCCCGTCGCCAGCCTCGTGGCGAGGCTCTGCAACACCTGCCTCCGGATCGCCTCGCTTGGGCGTGAGCCCTCTGGCACCTCCTGGGTTCATACCTACCAGTCTCAGCAGAACAAAGTCGTCCACCGTATCCCCCTTTTCATCACCACGACCCTCTCCGCGTCTTGCTTTCGCGGCACCGGTGATACCTCATAGCCCGAACCTCAACGCGTACGAGTTTGCTAGCGACACAAGTCCTGCGCACGAAATATTCGGTGACTTTCAGACCGAAAATGTCGATTGGCTTGTGAGCGACGATGTGCTTAGCGTGTCGTCTTCAGTAGGTAACGTCAGTGGCTTAAACGCCGCCGCGCCCGAATATGTTTCGGCACAGCAGTCAGATATGACTCCATACGATATGCTCCGCTCCATATTGGGCCAATCTAAGACCGATGACGAAATCGAAACTGCTCTCGCATTGCATAGCTATGATCTCAGCGCCACTATCACCGCCATGATGGATTCTCAGGGATCAGACTCCACTGATACCACGGCCCTCTCTCCTGAGTCGAAGGGCCTACTTATTGGAAAGTCTACGACGCCGGATATCAGACCTAGCACACCGTCCACTCAACAGAAGACCGGCATCATCTGTAAATTTTATCTATCTACGGGTCAATGCTTAAGGGCAGATTGCCGATTCAGTCATGACTTAAGCAACCATATTTGCAAGTCAGTGTTGATCTCGCTGTCATTACCATGACCCAATCGCTAATTTCTATAGGTATTGGATAATGGGAAATTGCTTGGCTGGGGACACTTGCATCTTTTCTCATGATCCAGCTCATCTGATAAACAGGCTCAACGTAGATGGTAGTAGTACTCCACCTCAGAAGTCTCAGAATCTTCAGGTTCAAGACTACAACGTCTTCCCAGCATTGCGCCCAGCAACTCCAGAGCTAAATCCCTATGCCCCTAGCTTTACCTACACGGGGGCCGCCCTCACCCCGCCTCCGGGTCTGAAACCTGTGCACGCGTTTTCAGTTAATGACGGGAACCGTTCGCGTTCTCGTCCGGGAAGCCGCCCTGAAACAAAAGATGGCACTGTCGCCCCATCAATGGATGACAACGATGCCTTCCCTTCTCTTAGCTCTGCTTCTTCTAAGCCCAGCAAGAAACACCATGGGAAACGTGGTGGGCACGGTCATGGGCACAAGGAAAACTACACCCCTAGTTCCCTAGCCGATATTGTGAAGATGTCACCGTCGCCAGGTCCGGTTTCAAACCGAATAGAGTCAAAGAAGATTAATCGAAACGGAAGCGCTACAACGCTTAAGAATGGAGAGAATAGCGCCGCCGCTCAGGCTATCCCAATGCCTAAACAAATACCTTGGCTAGAGACTGGGGACAAAGCTAACAAGGCGTACTTGAAGTCTCGCCAAGAGGCTATTAAACACGGCGGTCTGCGTAATAAGTTTCTCCAAAGGTGAGTTCTGTCATATTCCGTCGGATGTTGCGGTCTGACATGTACTCAGCGCTGCGCAAGCATGGAATCGCAACGATGCTCGAGCTGCTAAGGCACTCAGTCTTCGAGGTCAAAGCGAAAATGATCTAATGCGAAAGGCACACCGGGAAGCTGCGCGTGAGCTATACGAAGCTCGCAACAAAGGAAGCCTATCATGCCCCGAAATATACGTAGATCTACATGGATTACATCCTGACGAGGCGGTTGAGTATTTAGAGAGGGTCCTGCTCGATAACAGCAAGGAGAGCAAGCCTGTATATGCAATTACAGGGACAGGGAACCACAGTAAGAATGGCAAAGACAAGGTTGGCAAGGCAATCAGGAATTTCCTGAACGAATGGAGGTATGCCTATCGAGAATTCTCAGTGCCTGGCGACCGGAATAGCATGGGAGGCATCCTTGGTATTGACGCAAGAAGCTGGGATAAGTCGTTGGCGAGAGAGGAGCCAGAAGAGGCAGCAGATGCCAAAGAGGAGGTGGATATACTCAGCCAAGGTGTTGAGATTGGGGATGGTAAAGTGAGATTACTTGTTCGCGACCCCCCCAAAGGCCCTAGTGGTAATAGAAGTAAGTGATTACTTGTGAGAGCGTTTTTCCCCAATAATAGCCTAGAAGCGGATAATATGTTTATCTATCCTGTGATGGATTTCTTGAGCTCATAGTGAGAGTGAGTAAGGATTACTGAACCTAGGTCATGATGGCTCTGTATCACCACACGACATTGTTTGCTAAAGTTGAAACGGCCAGTAGTTTGTGTAGTCGCGTTCGCTAAGCCCTGGTTGATTATACCTAGCAAATACTATAACTTAGAAGATGACGCTGTTTGACGGTAGATATTTCAGCTTGCTACGTTGATAGCAGAAGAATCGGCAAGTCAAGGTATCACTGTAGTAGCATTTAGTGGCTTGTTACTGTAGTCCCCGAAAATGGACTTCCTCCTTATTGCCGTGACGGGTTCTACATTACCTATAGGCTTGTCCAGGCACAATAAATAAAAGGCCAAGTGCTAGAACGGCATGTAGAGATATGCCGCCATTTTTCAATCTTATGCCCATCATGTAAAAATAGGGCACCACCGACATTGAACCCCTCATTAGGTATGGTATCGATATTGTAGATTCTATGGTGTCTATAGCCTAGGAATTGCCGAGAGTTCTCTTATACACTATCTTTCGAAGCTTCCCACAGTTGTTTAGACAAAAATAAAGGAGCCTTATCTCAATATGGTAACCTCCCCCTCCCCCTCTCTCTTCTTAACATGAATGAGGAATTCAGTATAAGGCTTCGTCAGACTCTAGGCGACCTACCTAAGTTCAGCAGCGCAGACGAAGATCTATATATGTATCTGGAGCAATTAGTTTGGACTGGTAGAGAAAACTACTGGCTGCATGATTGAAATAGCTAGACTGAGTAGCTACAGTTAACACACCGCGAAACGGCGATTCAAGAGGCGCGCACGGAACTCGTCAGGCTATGAAAGTTAAGCTATGCCATCTGGAAATCATCATTCCGGTAACGCCGTGAAGTTATCAAATTTCTTCCATTCCCCAGATTTCTCTCCAACTCCTCTCATCGCGGCTCAAAGGCGCATGTGCCACGCCAAATCTAGCGGGTTTGCCTGAGTTGGCCTCCGGGAGGCAAATCCACTCCCTGACGCAATTGGGGATCTCCTCTCGTATATGGCTTATGCATATCAAAGCCTGGTTGCTAGTCAACCCACCAACCTTGATATTGCCCGTCTTTGAAGCTTCACTCTCCACAATAGTTTCCGAGCCATCGCTCAATTTTGTGTATTGCTTCGTCTGGCCCGCCTCGAGAAACAGCAAACATCGATTCCGGACACCGTCGTCCATGCCACTGCATGCTTCGTCGAGAACGACGATATCTGGGCTCTTGATTATCGCTCTCAGGAACAATGCTACGCGCTGTGCAGAGAATGAGAGCTCCCCAAACATGTAGTGATTGGCCCATTCAAGATTTCGTCCTTCTTCCTCTGAAGTAACTTGGGGCGGAGCGGTATAAGCCGGGTTCAGCTCGGCTTCAAACCACTGTAAGCAAGCTTCGACCTTCGCTGTCGCCTGTTTGTCAAGCTTCGCTCTCGTGCGGAATGTATCAGCCCAGGCATTTTCTATGACCTGACGGACGGTCAGACTCCTCGGCATGTGTTGATGAATTTCGGGACTTGAGTGCCCAATACGCGCTTGGATATCCCAGAAAGTCAGGGGAAGAACACCCGATCCAGGTTCTGGTAGTCGACTTCGCCCGAATAGCTTGATGGGCATCGAATAGGTCTGCGGATGATCTGAGCAGATAAGAGATACAACTATAACACCGACAATTGATTAACATCATCTTGAGCATAACCGGTGTTTCGAGGTACGAAACGCTCACAAGACGTGACGCTAACTGGAGAAACAGTCTTCGGGCTATGGAATAGACCAAAAAGGAATAAAAGGGACCCGATAATTACTTACTGGTAGTTTTGCCAGAGCCATTTGGCCCGAAAACACCCCATCTCTCTCCCCTTCGGACGGTCCAAGTCAGACCCTCACGTTCTCTACCGCCGACCTGTTCTTTCCAATTGCCTAATGCAACCTGACCTCGGTATTGCACTTGACACCCCTCCATCTCCACAAGCGGTTCTCCAATCGTCCTCTGCGTGTCAGTTGCTGTGCTCGTAACTTGTGATTCGTCTTCGCTCACAGCCTCGTTTCCCATCAAGGCCTCCCCTTGGGTCCCCTTCACTGTAAGTCTTCTCCCCATGTGAACTACATTGTGAACGGCTAGTTTCTCATCTTCTACAAGAGCGCCATTCCATACTCCGCGGACATACTTTCGGAGACTGTTTAGAACAGTCTCCTTCTCGCCCATGACGCCGACTTGGCAATCCGATCTTAAATAGACAAGGTGCGTTATCCAATCAGGAATGGGATCCTGCGGCCTCGCACTGAGCACGAGTCTTGGGCTCGCATTACTAGCCAGGGCATGAAGGAGTGGACTCAACCCAGCAACAGTCGGTGGATCAAGACCCATGAACGGTTCGTCTAATAACAAGACCTCGGGAGCCGTGAGCAAAGCTCGCGCTATCCTTGCCCTGCGCCCTTGGCCGTTGCTTAAGAAAGCCACGGGCAAATCCAGAAGCTGCAAGAGCTTTAAATCTCGAACAACCTGATCCAAAAGCGCAGGATCCGGCTGGTCGTCCGGGTTTCGCTCAAGGGTATTCAAGTTTGTGTTGCCAAGCAAGAAGTCCCGTAGCGAGAAGTCGGTGTTCTCGCGCTTAGACTCGTACCGAGCAGCGAGGTAGGCCGAGGTAGTGACACTCGACGCCAGGCCATCGCTGTTGAAGCCTACGTATCGAATTGCCTTGCTGGGCACGCGCAGCCTGTGAGGAACCGCATCTGACGACAGATAGGGGTAGGCCCGTGCCGCTGGCGGTATGCAGAGGTGGGCTCCCTGGAGAAGTTGCAGAAAAGTGGTTTTCCCACTCAACGACGGCCCAACCACATACCAATGAGTTGGCGGGTCAGCAGCTGACGGCAGTGTGAAATTGAGATTCTTGAAGAACGCTGGATTCGGATGTGTCGAGCTGGCGTTGGGGTGGTGACGGTAGAAAGTGCCATTGGCGATGTTCACCACGGGAGCACGAACAAGAGGCCGCATAGTCTCGACCGACGAAGATCAATCAATCAGCGCCTCGTAACCTCAATTTACCGAACCTCCCCAATGGCCGTTCAGCATCCAATTGGCATGACATGGCACGGCACGGAAATGAGCTTCACCTTAAACCGATAATCGGACATATGACGATAGGTAGGCCACAACGGGAACCTCTGTCAATTATGTAATCATGTAATTAAGTACCTAAACTACCTAGGTAGGCACTTTACCTACCAAATACCAAATGCAGGGGCGCAATACCGGGTAGCCTTAAGCTAGGTTAAATGGCGTAACCGGGGTTGTCCCACTATCCACTATCGCACCTGAGCTGGCCTTGGGCTCTTGGCAAGGCTCCAAACGCGAAAGCTCTCTGGAGCCTGCCCGGTGGATACCGGCCAGAGCTCCCCAGGCTTCATTCGCCTGACCCAAAGCTTCGTCACATATAACCAACAGCCCACTACCTTTTCTTCAACCAGCCTCCATCTATACGCAACTGCACATCTCATCCTTTGTTCGCAAACGTACCTCATAAAGGACACAGATTCCCGACTCAAAGTTCTACTACCTCCCATAACAAACCGTCAAAATGGTGAGCCGAAGTCCCAGATCTGTAGCAAACACATCGTCATCTTACGTGCTCAACGAGTCTACCGAACTAGAACTGACCTTTCACCTCCATAGTCGATGCGCATCGTCCCCCCGCACAGCACGATAGCACATTTACACACCTTCCATCCTCGACCTCAGCGCCGTCGGCACCTGGCGTCTACGACGTGCTACGACAAGGTCTCAACCCAGCGGCCACTCTCTCCTCGTCATCCTCGTCCTCTCCACCGGCCCCCGTATCCCGGCACCCGCTCGAGTCCCGTCTCAAGGCCTGGGAGGCCACACAGGAGAGTCTGCGCATGGAGTCGCTGCGCAAGACATTCGGCATGGCGGAGCCCATCCGGCGGGGCATGGAGCTGAAGATCACACGCGAGGGCTCGTGGCGGCCTGCGTGTCTGGGCGGCAGCCCTGGGAACACCGGGCTCGGCGGCTCCAGCATGCACGAGGACGTGCTCATGGGCCGCGACACCTCCTGCACCTGGGAGGACGTATTCACCGGCGAGGAGCAGCGCGGTGCGCTCGGCGTCCACGAGGAGATGGAGCGGAAGCTGAAGATCTGATGGCTTGTCTTGGACAGGGCGGGCTTTGGCGGAGATGAGACGGATTCTCGCTACCGATGATGGGCCGTGATAGCTAACCCGACAGCCGCCTACTTGATTGTTTCTCGTGAGGGCGGATAGTAGACCCGAGCCTCAATTTAGCCATGAGGTGCACGTCATGACATCCGCTCACTAATGGCAACGGAAACTTGCCGAGACGTTTCTCATTGCTAGCGGAAGACAGGGGCATGGCATCTACGGCTCTTCAGTAGACTGTGCAGTACTGCAGATCTAGGAATAGAACCAGGCCTTATATCTGGCACCAGACATCATCGTGCCTTCAGAGAATGACAGTGTTTGGGCCATAATCGCTTAGGCTTGAATTGTGCCGGACTTGAATAAGCATCCTTCTAAGCTCATCCATCCTGTCTTATCTTCAATAGGCGGCAGACCTAATCCAGATGTCGTTCGTGTGGTTCAATTAGTTCCGATTCACTCTAGTCCGGGAAACCTTGTCTCGTCTGTAGGTGTAATCTATCCGCACATCACCAGCGAGTGACTTGCCGTCACTCCAAACTCCGGGAGAATGTGCGTGCGTGCGTTACCGATTCACTAATAGACTCGGGGGTTCCACCACGGGGAGTAGTATCTATCTTGCCATAGTAAAATACAATCGCTGGTCGCCATGGGCAAGCTCTGCCGCCCCAATAGAAATCACTCCTTTTTAACGCCGCCCGATGCCTCAACGTCCAGAAAAAAACTGAAAAAAGGATCCTCTCAACCATAATCACCAATGCTTGCCAGTCTCGCCCATGGCTCACAATCACCTTGCCCCTTGAGCGAGATCGATTGAAATCAATCATTACGATGCGTCCTTCCAACCTCACCATGCCGTTTATAAGATCACGCAGCAACCACTCCTGCCATGATGAGAGCTGGAATCTTTGACTTTCTTCGCCGCTTCTTCCTCGTCTAGTAGATCTTGTGGTTTGACAGTCATGTGTACCCAATTCTTACTGGCGATATTAAAGTTGTAGTCTAGTGGATGCGTCTCGTCAACAACGTCACTTGTCCATTGGCCCTTCGTAAGGGGTCTTGGGGATACTCACGGCTTAGTTGGTTCCTATCTTCAAGCAGTTTACCAAAGTGAATCAACCTTATACTAGACGGCTCTCTCGGTGGCTCTTCCCATTCACTCCGCCAATCCCTTAATATCAGCTCTTTTAGGGTATAGACTGTAATGCTTGCAGGGTCCATGTTGCCGTCTGGCGTCTTGCCCGTGACTGTAACATTACGCTTCGTAAGGTACTTCTCGTCAATACGAAACGGATGTCTGGCGCCACTCGTGAGTTGTAGCATTATGTTCACGGCAGGTGAACCATTGCTAGGCTGGGATTCCACCGGATCTATCGTTAACTCTTCGTTTTCTGGTAATACTGGGTTCTCATGTTGGGCTGATGACGACGCTTCGGCGGTCGGTGGGTCCTTTACATCCTTATCAGGGACTGGTATTGGTCTGTTCTTGCCATCGTGACTTGTTGACGATTTCGTCTCGGGACTTGCGTGATCAAGTTGTGGTTTAGAGAGGTCTTCCATCTCCACGTCGCCAGCAGGCTGTTGAATTGACAACGTTTCCTTCTTGGCACTGTTGTCTCCGCCGACAAAGGCTGAAGCGTTGTCAGCCATGATTGTCACGGTCGGTCAGCCTGTAACCGTACAACAGAGCAAGGTACGCAGTTGTCGAACACAAGTTCGAACGGCGGCGAAAGCGTTACGGGATTGTTGCGAAAGAAGGAAGAGTCGAAACAGCACGTCGACGTGCGTGAGGTCTCAGCTGAATGCAGTGTAGGCAAATTATTGGCTACGCAATTGAGACATTCAGCTGTCGGGATCGGGTCGCTTGCAAGAGGATAAAGGAGGGAAAAGGCAGACAAGGCGCAAGCACTGGGCGGCGATGACAAAACAAACGGAATATCGTAGGAAAAGTAGGGTCCTTATCAGAAAGTCCCGGTGCCTCTGTTTGCGAGAGAGGGAAATCGCTGCAACCAAAAGAATATCAGAAAAGATGGTCGGGTGGACGAGTTGTACGGGTTGACTGCTGAACTGTGGGCTGGATTGGCTGGTCCAGTGTCCCAGTGTCCAGTAGGTAGTGTAGTGAGTGAGTGGGAAATGGGATAGTGGAGGATGACAGCCAGATGATGATGTTTCGGGGCTAAGAACAGGGGTGGCTTCTGCTACCGCCCAGTGTACAGCCTGGCTTGTCGTGCTGCGCGGACAGTGTTTGGACAGAAGACATCAGACACCAGCATGGACGCCCAGTCTAGCAGGGGTGGTTAGAGGTACCTATCTAGGTATTGAGACCGTCCAGAAACCGTCCAGAAACCGCCCGCTACCAGCATGGGCCGCCCACAGATAGTGCACATCAGCGCCCGATTCCCCGGCCTCCTATTGGTCTGGCCAATGGTTGCCCACCCCCTTGTCGACACTAGCCGACCATGCACACAGAGCCTGTGGGCTGCCTTTTCTAGGATTCGGTCTGGGGATGTTGGGGCAGCTCAAGGGCACATCCTTTCTCCCGCAGTGATGCAGCCCGCACCGCGTCCGTCCCCAGGTTTCACGTGCCTACCTACCTCTCGAGGGCATAACAATAAGTCTACCTAGGTTGGTAGTTTGGTGTCTCGATTGCCATCATCCAGGACGAACTCTAGATGACTCTTATCAATCTGCAGGCTCTCATTTCACTTTTCTGCCCAAGTCTTGATCACTGCGGACAATTGCTTACTACTCGAACATCTGCCCAAGTTTGAACGCATGCAGCCGAAGATAACAGGGTTTGTTGTCGCGGTGGCCAATTCTGATGCCCTAGTTTGGTAAATAACGTGACGTGGACTACTAGTATAAAAGACGGTCTTATTTGAAAACGAGGGATAAAGATGGCATGACCGATAGGCGGGCTCTGCTACTTCTACCACACCAAAGGGCAGTAGATAGAGTGATCCTGTTCATCCTCGCCCATTTATGAGCAACTCTGGGAAGCAAACGTGTACCTATCTGGGTAGGTACTTTAGCTACCCGACCGCAGCCCGCATATCAGGGGTCCAAACCAATAGGTTTCATACTTACATACATACCTTAAGTTAGGTAGGTAGCAAGGCTAAATTTATGATTTTTTTTTTTTTGGAAACACATTGACCAGTGCTACCTACAGCCGTCGCACATTCTAATAATTCGTTCATCAGAACTTGCTATTGCTTTAATATGTAGTACCTCGGCACACCAACGTAATTCCGAGGTATCTAGACTAGAGTTTAGATAGTGTACCTAAGGTGTGCTAAGTCGTCTCCCGGGGAGCGACCACGATGATCAACGCTTATTAGTGGGGTGCAGGTTGTTCCTGGGCTTCCTATTGATTCGATGAGAGTGCCACAAAGTAAACGCCTCTTTCTAGCTGGCATGGCCTCGTCGCCATTGTCACCCACCCGGGTAAGCAACAATGCCACTATGTGCGACAGCGTCCTTGTCCTACATGGGAATAAAAATAAAAAATAAACAACAACATGCAGACCCAAGGGCTTGTGACCTTGGTACGAAGTTGAACCCTCCCTCTTAGTCATGCTCTCCTCTTCCCATGTTTTTTTTACCGCAACTATATCTATCGCTCTAACTCGATCATTATGAGATAGGACCAAAGACACCAGTGGACGGTACTTAGTAGACTACCAGCGGGGAATGTCCGGGAACTAAAGTGATATCGGGAATAAACACTGCTATTCTAACAAATACGAGTGTATGACCTTTGCCACCGTCCAATTCACATGAGAAGGCTCAGGGACGCTCGGCAGAGGTCATAGGTTCATTAATGCTAATACGACGGAGCTCCGCTTTTCGTTTTTCGGACGACCCGACCGTTCCGCATCCACAATGCTAGAGGTGATTAGTCATGCCACGACTTCAAGCGGACAACACAGTGGAGAGCTTTTTCTTCTCCCGCCCCGGCTACGGGAACATTTCCGTCAATATTAAGACATCCAAACGATTGGGCACCTCCCTCATGGGTCGATTCTATCATCAAACGAGAAAGGCCTGGCGTAGTAAAGCAACCATAGCACAGATAAGCGGGCGGAGCGGATTCACTACTAAGTAAGTAGTTTTCATACCATAATGATACCATCCTTTGTAGGTACTTATTCAACATTACGCTATGCAACGTTGGTCACAGGTCCGGAATATTCCAGATCTGCCCCTTTTGGAGTCTGACATATTTACATGCACGCACAATTCGTCCAGTGAGAGATGCAGGTGTCATCAGGAGATAACTGCGCCCCCTCTCATACCCCTCATTCATTTATTAGTTATACCTCAGTATTATACGACCCAGCCCCTATACGCAACCCCCAATATGTATAATACTGGATTGCGAAATTCTCATTGGATGTGGTACTAAGTGTGGCTATGGAGGCTAAACGATTTCTGAACTCGTCTAGATATGTGTTCATGAATACTTGTGAGGTGAGGTAGTAAGGGATAAGGTGAGGCGGAGCGCCTATCATACGAATGTGTCAAAATGAGCTATGCGGCAGTATCGATGTATCCTGTGTGATTTGATGTTTAGGTACTTCATATGAGATAATAGGGACACTTTGTGTATTTCTAGGGAAACCTAGCCGCTCGCGGGCTCCAGAATTTGTACACAATGGTATTTACGATATACCTACATTCCGGACTTCACATCGGATATCCCGATGCTCTGTGGAGTTTATTTATATGGCATTCTACTAGATGTATAATAGGCAGCATGAGCAAAGGAATAGAAACCCCTAACCAGTCGTTCACTCGAATATGGCAGAGAGCAATCACAACACCCGATCAAACCAACAAAAACTGGCAGTACAAGCGTGTAGATGTATGTGAATGCTACTGAATAAAGGGGAAGTTGGAATACATGGAGAGGATATGGCAACACAATATGCCTACTTAGGTACGTGGATAGGAGGAATGACCCTGAAGCACCTTATAGCAACAGCTTTATACCTGTTGTTATCGCTCTACGACACGAAGGGGGCGCCGTATCTCTGAAGAAACCGCATAGATCTAAGTGCGTCTAACTGGGGTGCCCTCAGGAGGTGGCCAGGCCTCCCTTGTGCCTTGGGCTCTCCGTAAAGGTATGCTGACAGTTTTTCAAAGTTGACTTTGCTTCCTCTGCTAACGTGGCTTGACAGAATGCACAGGAAGCTACAATGCTAGGTAGTAGGTACCAGGCAGCTGCTGGGAGTTTGGGCACGAAGCAGGCAAACTTCCCTTCTTATGGTTTCAAGCCTGCCTTCAAACTTCCGAGGATCGGGCTTGCCAATTGCGCCTTCTCTCCCAAGCAGAACCACCAATGGCAGTCATAGCCAAGGACGTTGCCTACAACTAACCCCCGATAATTGCCACAGGAGCAAAATGAAGAAGGGTTTATTCATGAAAGTCCGAGCAATCGTGATACAAAGCAGCTCTTTAGATAACATACCTTTTTAGCCTTGTTATTATGCCCATGTGCCGGATGACTTCAAATGCAGAAGATGGTTGTTCCACTTTCCATTTATACAATCTGGAGCCCAGCTCTTTCCACTCCACGTATGCCTCATACAGCGGACACCATGCACTTGCCTCCGCTACTCACTCGCGTCTCGGACGATTCACTCACACTTTCCCAAGTGCTTGTCCATCTCTAGCCCAGCTACCTAGGCAGGTATGCCTCCCCTTACTTACCCGTCCACCCACCCCCTTTCCCATCCCCATTCCCATCCCCATCCCCATCCTCTTCCTCCCTCTCCATCTCTCTGCTCTTCACTTCCACACTTGTTCGCACGCTGCCTTTGCGCCTAGATCGCCACTCGTTTCCACACTATTACTTTAATATTCTCACCCGCCGTTAAATCCACAGCCGCCAGCTCTAGCAACACACTTGACTAAGCCGTGTTCAGCCCCCTTCTCTGCAAGCGATGCAGCCATCTGCCACCATGGTCTCGGCAGCAATACTGGCCCTGTGCCACGCTGTCGTGGCCGCCCAGTCTGATACCGGTTACGCTGTCGCCGCCGACTCTTCTTTGACCATATCACCTATTGACTCTGTCGTGGCCTCAATCTTCACCCATTCAGGCACCGTTTATGTCATGGCTAGTGACCCCACCGCTTTGGTTTCTGATTCTGAACTGGCTCCTGACAAGCGAGATTCGCCCGTTCATGGTGTTGATGGCCAAGTCGAGGCCACTGTAGTCATTGCCACTGTCCCCCCGGCTCTGTCGACCATACTTTCCCCCCAGGATTCATCTGCTCAAGTCACAGCTCTTGAAGACAGCCCTACTACTGCAGTTTCCGGTCCCAGCGGTACTTATGGCAGCGGTAGCAACACTGGCACAGGCCCTGGAAGCGGACCAGGTAGCGGTACCGGCAGTGGCCCGGGCAGCGGACCAGGCAATAGTCCAGGTAGCGGTACCGGCAGTAGCGGTCCGGGTGATGGTTCAGGCACTGGCCCTG
Source organism: Xylaria sp. BCC 1067 (assembly GCA_005188305.1). NCBI lineage: Eukaryota > Fungi > Ascomycota > Sordariomycetes > Xylariales > Xylariaceae > Xylaria > Xylaria sp. BCC 1067. The sequence goes on along the minus strand of SSCS01000003.1, from coordinate 2,306,909 downwards.
GAAGTGGTGGTCCTGGAAGTGGTGGCCCTGGGAGCGGTGGCCCTGGGAGCGGCAGCCCTGGAAGCGGTAGTCCTGGAAGTGGTAGTCCTGGAAGCGGCCCGGGAAGCGGCAATGGCTCTGGTCCTGGCAGCAATCCCGGCAGCAATCCCGGCAGCAATCCCGGCAGTAACCCAACTAGCAGCGGCCCCGGAAGTGGACAAGGTAGCGGTGGTCCTGATAACGGCTCTGGGCCTGGCACTGATAATGGTGGAGAGCCCAGCCTGCCCAGCGGAGCTTATGGTCAACCTCATAATCCGGCTGGACAACAGCTACCCAGTCCAACAGGCCAACAGTCTCCCAACCCTGCAGGACAACAAACACCAAACCCAACAGCTCAGCAATCTCCAAACCCCGCAGGTCAGCAACCTTCCAACAGTGAGGGACAGCAGTCTCCAAACCCTACTGGAGGACAGTCGCAGAACCCTCCAGGAGGCCAATCTTCAAACCCTAGTGGAGGACAATCACCAAATTCGCCAGGAGGTCAATCTTCAAACCCCACTGGGGGACAGTCTCCTAATCCGGCGGGACAGCAATCTCCCAATCCTACCGGGCAGCAACCTTCTAACCCTACCGCTACAAACCCAGGAGTTATTGTCACAACAGTTCCTTTGGAAGGGACTATAGTCGAAACAGTAACTATCAACCTAGCATCTGCTCCAGATAACAGCCTAGTTTCGACGCCTGGAGCTTTATCACCTACCACACAATTTCTGCCTACCACGTTTGTTACTATCCAGGCCAGTAGCCCTTGTGAGTCTGGCACTGCACCTTGGGGTCCTCTGTCCGCACCAACCACGCCGAATCTGCCCACTACATTTGTTACAGTTCCTGGGGCAGGTAGCCCAGGTCCTATTTCCAATGCGCCGAGCACACCGAGTATTGTGGTTGTCACCGTGCCAGGTAATCAAGGACCATCTGCAGCTCCCGTTCCCTCAGTCAACCCTACGACGCTCAATGTGCCAAGCTGGGCTCCAACCCCTAATGTCCCGGGTTGGGATACAACACCTAATGCTCCGGGTTGGGCTACGACACCTAATGTCCCGGGTTCGGCTACAACTCCTGATGTTCCAGGTTGGGCTACGACTCCCAATATCCCAGGTTCGGCTGCGACTCCCAATACTGCAGGTTGGGCTACAACTCCTAATGCTCCAGGCTGGGTAACAGTGCCCGGAACTACTGTCACGGCTCCCAACTCTCTACAGATCGGTCCTGGCACCACCGAACCACAAGTATCTTCCTCCACCTGCACTACCGGTATTTATACCAATATTATTTCCACCTCTACTGCTCCGGGCACAACCACAGCCGCAGCAACAATGGCAGCAGGAAGCAGCACTTCACCACAACACACTACCTGGACGTCCGTCACAGCCACCCCGACAATTATTCCAGACACCAACACGGGTGTCCCTGCTGTCAAATCTTGGCTGTCTATGATCCGTGGTGTGATCACCTTTGCAGCCTTTGCAAGTATCTTTACAATGATCTAAACGGCGGAGGGGGTTCATTTCTAGAGCCATTTACACAAGATCATGACTCTATACCAACGGGTCTTGTTGATGGTTGTGTTCTTGTGGCATAAAGGTATGAACCTCATCGAGCTGGAGGATGATGACGATCTGAAGATAGATTCGAATTTTGGGCGTTTGGGCATGTACGGTGCACAGCGTACAAATAGCTGTTGCATGCTAAGTTCCGATCGTGAGGTTCCTGAGAGAGATTACACACATAATCTGTTGCTGTTGCTAGGTAATACGAGGTGGGGAAATGTATGCTAGAGACTGATTTCACAATTCAACATGCTGACCTAAAAAAGAACGTGGGCAAAAGAAAATTGATAGTGTGTGAGTGCCCTATTCGGGCGCCATCTCTCATTTCTGTATGTATTACATCGTGGCGTACTGGGGATGTCTTCACACCCCACGGTTTCCACAATACCATTCATAACCTAAAATTGCCTAGGAACCTTGGAATTGATACATAGGGGTAAGGACGCATAAATGTAGTGCTTGTCTACAACATTAGAAGATCTCCGTTGCTCCCTACCCTGTGTGCTGGCTGCAGGACTTGTTGCGGCGCAAACTGGTTGACCACGTATCCGGCCTCGGTGCCCGTACCGCCGAACCCGTCGTCGATCCCCATTGCTGCCATTTGCTGGCTGCCAACTCCGGCAAAATACGCGTCCGCGTCACTGACGGCGCCGGCCATGTTCTCGGTGTCTACTATGGTGGGATTAGTCGTGGCGATATTGCTACCGGGCCGGACAACGGCTGCTTGCCCGCCCATGCCGAACATGGAAAGGGATTTGTTAGCGTCGAAGGTGGGCAGGTTCTGCGATGTAGGGAGCGTATGCTTTTGTAGGGCAGGTGAGTCGGCGAGGCGGCGGGGGCGTGCGCTACGGAAAACTGTCTGCACCGGCTTCAAGTAGATGGTGGCGAGGGTGCCGACGTTCAGACACATCTCCTCGAGGGTCTGGGGGTCCAGCTTCTCAGACTCAGCAGTGATGGGCGGCTTCTCGCCCATGACGATCTGCTTCGCTAGGTTCACGTCGGTGCTCAGCAGCCTCCAGTACATGTACGCCCGGTCACGCAGGTCCGGGTTGTCGGTTTCCTCTGTGGCCCATTTCAGGACACGCGGGACTAGGTCTTGGCCCTTCGTTGGTCGTTGAATAAACAGTTTAACGGTTGCGGTGAGTAGAGCGAGTTGTACTTCGACCGGCTCTTCGGCAAATGAATAGAGGAAGTCTTCTAGGAGTGCATCGCTATTCTCAATGCGGTCAGCATACTGCCCGATGACCCACACCATTGCCGCCTTGGCTTCGGGCTCATCGAGAGAATCGAGGTGCTCGCATAATACGCCGATGATGGACTCGTATTGGTTGGGGTATTTGCGGAAGATATTGCGGATGACGACGGTTGCTTCCTGCACTATGTACGGAACTTTTGTTGAGACAAGTTCAAGTAGTAGGTTGATGCAGCGTCGAGCAGCGGGCTCAATCTTAATGGCTAGCTTCCCGATAGCACGAACGGCTTTACGAACGAAATGGACGTCGACTTCCGTTGCGTACTCCCTCAGCTCCGTCAGTACTTCCTCGATGTTCTTTTCGTTCGCTAGCATAAATATGAGCTCTAGCTTCGTGACTTTGACGTAAATTGGGTCGTTGTATTTGCAGAAAAACACGCGGATGTCGTTGCGCAGGACGTCTGGTCGCCGCTGAAGAATGAGTAAGGCGTTTCGTAATGCAAGATACTGAACTTCAGACCCTTTGGCTAATAATGTGACAAGAGGCGGAGATAACTTTCGACACAATGCTGATATTTGTTTCTCATCGGCGATATAGTTCATGAGGTATAATATGACCCGTATGCATGTCAACACTACTGCTGAATTGGAGTGTGACAGACGCGGTGCTATGCGTTCTGCGAGCAGTGTTGCTTCCCCTGATTCCTGAGGCACGTATGACATGAGAGCCTCAAGAATATATGTTTGACCCCATCTGCAAAATATTAGCCTTGACATTCCACGACCGTTGAAGTTGGGAGAAACGCACTCCGAACAGTCGGGTAGTATTGCTACCATCTTGGAGGCATTACTGTAGTCCAATGTGAGTTTGATAGTCTCACTACGCTCCCAAATATCCATTAGACTTGCTAATGCGCTGGCGACGACGGTGGGATTATCATCTCTCAGCAGCTGATTCAGTCTATCTATCAGGTCGGACTGTTCTACCATCAACTTATCATGGTCATACAACTTCGCGACGCAATAGGCTGCCGTCTTTCGAACGTAGGGATCAACATCCCGAAGCAGTCGTTTCACAAGTGGGACGGTTGCCTCCACGAATTCCCTGACGTGAACGTATGACATTGTTCGGAGGGCGAGTGCTCTAACCAGGGGATTGGGGTCGTCCATATCCTGTATGCCGTTAGATTCGCCTCTTTTCCTCCGCTATCTCTAAGCGACGTGATGAAGCTTGCCTGTTGTAGGACTGGGATCGCCTTTATCGCGATTTCCGCTCGCATTCTCGAATAATTCACCAAGAATAAGAAGCACCTGTGCTTCGTTGTAAGCAAGCCCGCAAAGCTCACCCCCTAAGTGCTCCTTAAGCGTGTCTTACATTTTCTTGATCTCCAAACTCTGGATCTGCATACAGCCGATTACGTCGGGAAACAAAGAGACCATCTCGTTATTGCTCATGGTCATATTGGCTACTATCTTCTTCAAAGCGATCTTCTTCTGCGTGAAGTTTTTGTCTTTCTTACTACCGCTGTTCAACTCGGCTCGTAGCTCGGCGACTTTGCCCTGTATAGTCATCCGGTGTAAGCCATAGTCCGGAGGTATATACGCGATGAACATTGCCATGGTGGGTATGATCAGAAGGATATCGCATGGCTACGTATAGTTGGAAATTGGTCGACGTAGGATTGTGCTAAATTCGTTCGAAACGTGCGCATTGGACTAGGCAAGACTCTATAAATGCCGACGTGGTTCTAATGATTCGACGACTGCTCTGCGGCATTGAGCGTCATGCTCATGTTGACAACATGCTCTTGGAGGGAGCGATGCAGAGGAGACGGTTCGTTGGTTGGGTTGTGAACGAGTATCGCGTGAGGGAGGACGGGAGCACGAAGGAAAGGACGCGAGGACGGAGGGAAACAATTGGGCGGTAGTACGAGCGAGAAAGTATCTGGGTAATAGGAAAATATCGAGACAGTGCGCTTACTCGAGCGAAGAGCTTCGAATCCCCGGTCTGGGCACTCGACGACATGATGGCGAAGGAGGGTGAGCGGCGGGGGGCGGAGGGTCCGTATATGGGAGTTCCGGCGTTGTCCCTGGCGACTCGACACCACGACTAGCTGGAAGCGCGGGCTGGACGATGAATGGGAAGATGTCGCATGCGCCCAGGACGTGCGATGGCCCAATGATAGGGGACGGCGAGTGGCGGGTGATGGCGGGATGTGGCAGCCAAAGAGGGGGGTTGTCCGACACCGTCACATGCGCACCGTCGCTTAGATTTAGCCCTGCTGGTCAACTCGAGCCGCTCGGTGTTGCTGTGATTGTTGTCTCGATTGTCCAGGCTTCGCAGAAGAACGGGTTGGGCTTGTTAAGCCGAGACGGTGGGAAGGACGACGACGACGACGACGGTCGCTCAGCTAGGAAATTTAGTAGGCAGTGACGTAGTCTAGTTGAAGAGAGATAGCCGGCGATTTGGGGGAGTTATCAGGCACGCAAACAGCTACCTACAATATGTAGGTAGTAAGTACACCAGTCTGTATTGCATGTAGACAATCTCTTGGGAGGTTTGGATTCATTCATTTCGGGATAGGGGAACCCTGGCGACACCCCACAGCGGAACTATGCTAGTGTAGACTGGATACTGGTGAATGCACGTGGGCGAAGTGGGATGATACCTACTTAAGTACCTAGGTACTTACTTAGTCTGCCTTCTTGTACATCCTCAGATCGTATCGTCCGCGTAAATAAGTATGTTGTATACAAGTACTCGCCCAAGTAGCACAAATACCTATATCTTGGGGGCATTAAGTATACCTAACTAGCTACCTAGGTATACTTATGTAGGTACGCTACGCATTGCCTGGGGTCTGTTCGGGTACTGGCCGGGTACCTACTGCCTGGGCGCCTATCAGCTTTCCAATAGTGGAGTGTCTTGATTACTAACTTGTATCAAGTCTGCCACCACCTGGGCAGCTGTTTGTCTCTGTGGGTCACATCTTGAATCCCGCGTTGACGTCTGCCTTCAATTCGCCGTTCTCTATTAGAACTTTATCGCCCGGTCAGCTTTTGACTTCACTACTTGTCTACACTTGTAATCTTCGTAGAAGGCTCCGGTCCGAACGCAGTACCTATTCGCCACCCTCTTGCGAACCCAATCCTCATGTCGACCGACGCCTCGGCCGTTCCCCAATGGGTCTCTGACCTCAACTTCCCGCCGGTATATAAGTCCAAGAACACCGGCATACCCGATCCCCGCGGCTACCCCTCCCAATCTGGTGCCCTGTCCAAGGTACGAATATACGAATACCTCCCGCCAGCTTCTAACTCTTCGCTTATTCGAGATCCCTACAGAAGCAAGCCGCCAAGGAGCCCAAAGCCCAGCCTCGAAAGCAGCCAACACCCGAGGAGATGGATACCTTAAAACTGAAGAAGGCCTGGGAAGTGGCGCTAGCTCCGATCAAAAGCTTACCCATGACATTTTTTATGATGTACATGTCCGGGAATTCTCTCCAGATTTTCAGCATCATGATGGTTTATATGGCTTTCAAGAACCCGATTGTGGGACTGGTCGGGACAAATCAGGCTTTCGAGCGATTCGAATCTGATACCAACAAGGCGAAAATCTTACAAGTCAAACTAGCATACATTGTAATGCAGTTAGTTGCGCTTGGCGTGGGAATATGGAAGGTCAATGGGATGGGGCTTTTACCGTATGATCAATCCATTACCCTTCATATACTAGCTCGTCTGGCCTTCGGATTGCACACGCTAACCAACACGTAGGACAACACGATCAGACTGGCTTGCTTGGGAGGCACAAAGGGACCCATTAGAACATGCCGTCTCGGCCCTTTAGTTGACACCCATCGGCTTTGATTTGTTGGTACTATCAGCACCTGTTGTCGCACATCTAATAATCGGGCACTTGTTGCTCCTACCTCACGAAAGCTTCTTCTAACGTGAGCCACTATCTAAGTGACCCCGGTCTAACTTGCTTGTGCTACTAAACTAGATAGATGAGTCTCTGTAGTTGTTGCTTTCAGCAGCTTGTTCCATCTAAAGTTCATTAAATTTGCAGGCAAAAGTATATGTTCCATTCGTCCCTTTGTAAAAGAAAGCACTGGGATGCGTGCTGCTACTGGGGATCGGATGGACACGCCGTTTGTCGAGTGATTGTTGGGCCTTCTGGTATTCCATTGCATCACGATGTCTATTTCGTCTAGAGTACATCAATGTAATTTGCACCCTCAACTAACTATTCGGGATAGTCGAACATATTTGGTATTAAACTAGTGTTAAGACCTAGGTTGGTTCTCGATGTTTGTATATGTTCAACGAAGCTCTTCGGACATATAACAGAACTTGGTTGGAACTACATCTCACCGCTGGCACCGTAAGATTAAAATGGTTGCTTATACTTATCGATGACCAGTCATCATAGGTTACCTATTACCTCCACTTAGACTCTAAGCCCATCAACATGTTGAATAATAGGTGAGGCACCATGCGGCCATGTGCGATGAATTCCTTGGGAACCTATCAACAGATTTCTTTCTAACAAGTTACGGAGGCTAACACGGGGGATGACGCGACACAAGAACGGCTCAGCATTTTCATTTATGATGGCTAGCACTACGGAATACGCTTCATATGACAATAATGCTAAATAGACTCAGGGCAAGTACTTAGGTACTGGGGCTCAACGAAGAGACTGGTTCTACGGTTCATATCCGCCATCCCTGATGCTGCCGTATTAGCGCGGCAGGGTCTCGGGTGTAATGGGAACTCAAGAAAATTGCATCTCCGCCGAATTTACTGGCTGTTTATTACCATGAGGGCAAATATGGAGCTGCTTGATAATTTGAGCTTGCCTGGGGGTAGTAAAGAAAGTTCTGGTCTGAAAGTTACATCGAACTTTGGAAGGGCAGGTCGGAATCTGCTACATAAAAATATGGCACTATGCATATAATATACATCTATTGGATTTGAATATTTTATAGATGCTAAATTGTGTGAGTAGAATCGCACAATTTGACACTGGTTTGTAGACATGTTGGGGCGGAACATCATCGCCTCGATAGAGGTTGTAATCATGTGAAATAAGTAGTTCAAATGCGGCTAGACCAATTGATAATATTACCAGATAAAAGGCACTTAACAGATCTAGAAGGATTGATTGGCAGGCAGTCCTGCTTCGACCCTCTTACTTTTATATCAGTCTCCTAGAAGTTTTGTATAAGTACCTACCTGTACTGTATGTAGGTATATACTTAGGTATCCTTTTAGAGACCGCTTCGGCACTGTGACCTTTAGTAAGCACTAGTTAGGGGTAGTATAGCTAATAAAACCAATTATATTGCTAGTACTTCTGTTTTTATTTAATGTCACACACACGTACACACGTAAAGGCACAGCAAATGGCTAGGTACACGGGCGAAACAGAGGCGAAAAAGGTACGGCAACAACAGGAGAAGTTAATAGCTTGGAGGAAAAAAGAACTAATCCCTCCGTACGACTAACTACGGCTATATATATAAACAGACTAACTGGCTATAGGCTATAACTATAGGTTAGTGTCCGTGCCCAAGGCCACAGGGTAAAAAATAGCCTGTGCCTATAATAATTATTCTTTTTTACCCGATAGAATTAACCCGATTTAGCAAAGTATAAAAAATCGAAAACTTTCTAAGGCTTACTGTTGCCCCCGGCTAAACATAAAGCAGGACTTTATATATATATATATATATAGCAAGCTAGCATATATATAGCTTTAAATATAACTTGCTTATATATTAAATTTAATTTATTATTATATTATTGCTAGTTAAATATTATTTAGCTAAAGTATATAAAGTAGCTTTATATATTACTAAAGTATAAAATATTTAGTTAAGCTTTAAAATAATAACTATTTATATATATAAATAAGTTATATTTTAAAAGTAATATATTAAACTAATAGTAATATTATTAGCTTAGGTATAATAGTACTTTTTAAATAACTTAAAAAACTAACTATTTTATATAGCAATTTAACTTTAAAAAAAATATAAATTTTATATAAATAAACAATAAATAAAGCTTTATATAAAAAATAACTAATAAATATAAATTAACTATAAAATAAATTAACTATAAAATAAAGCTTTTGCTAATAATTTAACTTTAATAAAAATATAAACTTTATATAAAAATTAAATATATAGTATAATTATTGTTTTAAAAGTATATATTTATTAAAAAAACTATTTTTATATAAAAAAAACAAGTTAATAGCTTTTTTTTTAACTATAAACTTTAAAACTTTTATAATATTACTAATATAAAAGTAAAAATATAACAAAATAATAATAAAACAAAATATAAAATATAAAAACTAAAACTAATAAATAAAAAACTATTAAACAAAAAACTATAAACTAAAAAACTAAACGAACTGCTTTAAACATTTAAACTTTTAGTATATTTTATTACTATAGCGCTTATAAAGCATAATATTGCTAGCTTTATTTTAACAAATGCTATTGTTTAAAAGCTTTAATAGCTTTAAGTTTTATATAATAAGCTTTATAGTTAGCTTTATAAATAATTTAACTATTAGCTTAGTATTATGCCTTTTTTACTTTTAGTTAAATTTAATAAGCTTTACAAAAAAAATTTTTATAGCTTTAGTTTTAATTTATAACTATTTTATAAATAAAACTTTAGCAAAAAAAAAGCAAAAAAATATTTAACTAATCGATTTATTTTAAAATTTTAATTATAGTTATACTATAATAAGTTATAATAATAAATAGTAGCTTAAATTATACCTTTTTATATACTAAAAAGTACTACTAATTAGCTTTTTAGTTTAGTACAAAAAAATTTGTTAGCTTTATATAATAAAATTATATGCTAGCTATTTATAAATGTTATTTATTTTAATTTTTTAAAAACTAAAAGTAGTTATTAAAATTTTAAAAGTATTGCTAAAAACCTTACTATATAAATTTTAATTGCTTTATAATATAAATATTATAATAACTAATATTTTTAATAATAATAAATATTTATTATATAAATAAAAGCTAGTTATTATAAGTTTGCTTTATTTTTATAAAGTTTTTATTTTTTATTTGCTATATATAGCAATTTTATAAAAGTTAGTAGCAGTTGTTTATTTTAAATATTATAAAGTTAATTTAGCAATAGCTTTTTTAGTACTTTTTAAAAGCGCTATTAAAAGCTTTTTATAAGTTTATTAATTATTTGTTTTATTAGTAAAAAATATACTACAATAAAAAAACTTAATAAACCGTTTAAAGTTAATATTATATTTTAAGTTTAATTTGTTGCTATTTTGCTAGTATTTTAAGCATAACTTATTATTTTGCTATAAAGCAGCAAACTAGCGTTTTAAAGCTTTTACTTATTTTACTAATTTAATTTAGCGCTAAAAAGTTTAAACGTTTGCTTTTATAGCTATAGCTATACTAATAATAAAGTTTATAAATATAGTTATTATATAAATAGCTAAAAAGAAAAGCTATTAATATTGTTATATATATATATATATATAAAAGTATAGCAAATAGCTAGGTATATAAGCAAAACAAAAGCAAAAAAGGTATAGTAACAATAGGAAAAGTTAATAGCTTAGAAAAAAAAAGAACTAATTTTTTTATACGACTAACTATAGCTATATATATAAATAAACTAACTGGCTATAAGCTATAACTATAGGCTGGTGTTTATGCCTAAGGCTATAGGGTAAAAAATAGCCTGTGCTTATAACAATTAATTTTGTTTATGTTAAATGTTACTATAATAATTATTGTTATAAAGTGTTATATTATATTTTTTATAGCTAAAGGTTAAAGTTTTTTTTTATTAATATTTATGTTTTTATTAATTTAGCTTAATATTATATATTTTTATAAATATAGCGTATAGCTTTTATAAGCTTTATAATTGCTTTTTTTATTTTTTTTAATAATTTAGTAGCTAAAAAGCTTTTTTTAAAAGGAATTTATTTTAAAATAGCTTTTTATATTTATTTTTAATTAAAAGCTATATTTATTAAAAATAGCTTTTAAAATAGCTTTTTTTTAAACAATTTAATTTTTATATAGCTTTTAACTTATTTAACTTTAATTATAATAGCTTTAAAAAATAAAAGTATTTATAAAAACTATATTAAAAATAAATTAAAAAAAAAAGTATTGTTTATAATTTTTATAAATTTTATAGTTTTAGCTATTATATGCTTTTAGTTAGTTAGCTATATTTATATTTGTTTTTTAAAAGTTATAGTTATTTATAATAGCTAGCAAAGCTATTTTTATAGCTAAAAAGTTTTTAAAGGCTTTTTTTATAGTTTTTATATATAGCTAGCAATAAAAGCTTATAATATAATTTTTAAAGCTAAAATAAACTATTAATATAAATAATATACTAATATTGCTTTTATAAAAAAATTGCTATATTTTACTATTAGCTATAGTTTGTTTTTATAAGCTATTTTATAGTAAATAGTTTTTTAAAGCGTTTTTTATATAAAAGTTAGCAAATAGCTTATATATATTAAATTGTTTTTAAGCTATAACAGTTATTTTTATATTTATATAGTTTTATAAATAATTTAATAAATTTACTAAAATAAAAAAATTATTGTAATATAAATAATAAAGCTATATTAAAAGCTTTTAAAAAGAGGTTATAATAATTTATTAAGTGTTATTTAACTGTTTAAGCTTTTTTTTAGCTATTAAAATATTATAAAATAGTTTAAAGCGTTTTTTTTAATTTAATAAAAGCTTTAAAAAATAAGGTATTTTAATAAGCTTAATATAGTTAAAATATTATATTTAATTTAATATATAGCTTGCTATAACAATTATTTATACTTTAAAACTTTTAAAAATTGGTTTGCTTTATATATAAGTTAATATTATAAATTAGCTTATAAATTTAATTATATTTTTATTAATTATAATAGCTAAAAAAACTATAATAAAACGTTTAGTAGCTAATTTAATAGCTTTAAAAACTTTTATAACTTTTAAAAATAGCTATAAAAGGTTTAAATTTTTGCTATTAAAGTTTTAAAAAATAAAATAATAAAATAAAGCTTAAAAGCAATTTTTGCTAATATATAATAATAGCATATGCTTTAGCTAAAAGTTTTATTTTTATAATTAGTAATTTTTAATACTGTTTTTTTAATAAATATTTATATATATAAAAGCTTTAAAAAAGCAATAAACTTTTATTAAGCTTGTTAAATACTAGTATTACTTGTTAAATTTTAGCTAAAAAAACTATATTTTTAAGCTTTTAAATAGTATTTAATTTATTTAACAATAAATTAAAGTAGTAAAAAAGCTTTAAATAAGTTAATAAAAATTAGTAAAATTAAAAAAACTTTAAATTTATAGTTTAAAAAGTTAATAAGTATAAATATAATAAGTTTAGTAATATAGCTTATAAATAGCATATTAAATTTATAAGTACTATTATTTACTTTTATTTTAGTATTTTTTTATAGCATTGTTTTTTTATAAAATTTTATAAACTAAATTTATTTAGCAATAAAGCTTAATTTTCTTTTTTAATTAATATAAATAACTTAATTAAATCTATTGTTTTAATTAAATTGTAAGGGAGTATAAAAGGAGTGTAGATCTGTTGACTTAGGTAGCGATAACGTATTTCCTGTTTTTAGGGGTGGTATAGGTCTGACCAGGGGGTCAAAAAGGTCACGGTGCCGAAGCGGTCTCTAAAGGGATAGGCAGGGTCGTTGATCAATGGCTGTCTTGGCAAGGGTACAAAAGCCTCCACTCTGCGGGTGGGGCCATGTGCACAATGACATAGACCCCCCGGAAAGGTGTGGGGATCTCCGTTTGGAGCTTCACCCGACCGGTAAGGATCCATGATCTAGCTCTAGACCAGAACCCTATCTGTCTACCGGGGTACTTACCTACGTAGTATTTACCTGCGGCGGTAGGTAGATGAGACAGACTGCCAGTACATGTACCTAGGGAACGGTCCAGCCTCGACATCTCAGAAATGTTACTTGGACTAAAGGACATCACCTAGATACAACGTCCTGTCTTGTGACCCTTAATTAGATCCATATAGCAGGCTTAGTCTGCACAGCGTACCACACCCCTCTGATCATGCCGGGGACAGGAAAGCCGCCAATATGACAGACGCAACCGAGTCCAACAGCGTCGGGGCCAACAGTCAACCCCAGTCCCAGTCCCAGTCCCAGTCTCAGTCTCAGTCCCAGTCTCAGCCTCCCCAGACTGTAAGCCAGCCGTCGAGTGCGGCTGCTGACGTCGAGCCTGATGAGTCATCCGCAACACGGAGCCAGGCCGTAGATGACCATGTTCACGACGACGAGCCTTCCTTCCCTCTCTTGCAGAACAATGCTAGTAGCGAGACCCTCTTGCAGGATGTCAAGGTATCCAAGAATGCCCCCGAATACGACAACGACGAAGAGCCATCGGTGGCCCAACCTTTCATCCGCACCCACAGCCCGGAGACGTTGCAACGAGAGATAACCCCGCCCGATGACGAGCAGACGCCCGTGTCTCTGGTTTACAAGATGCACAAGTTCACCTTGTACGAGACGGCCAGTCGCTATTATATCGTCGGAGGCGATGTCACGGAGAAACGCTTCCGCATCTTGAAGATCCTGCGTAACACGCACGATGATCCTACCTTGAACATCACGGAAGATAGGACCATCTATGGCCGGAAGGAGATGAATGCGCTCCTCGATACCATTGACCATGGGAATAAAGCTACCGGCGGCATCAAGCAACGGTGCACAACATGGGGACTTCTCGGCTTCATCAAGTTTACCGGGCCGTATTACATGCTGCTGATCACGAAGAAGAGTACGGTGGCCATGATAGGCGGCCACTACGTTTACCAGGTAGATGGGACCGAGCTGATCCCGCTGACGCCAGCCAAGTACAAGACAGATACGCGCAACCCCGAGGAGTCTCGCTTTCTCGGCATCCTCAACCACCTAGATTTGACAAGGTCGTTTTACTACAGCTACTCTTATGACATTACAAGGACCTTGCAACACAATATCAGTAGAGAGCGTGCAGCCTTGACGGAGGGCTTGCCAGGTGCCACTTACCACGGCTACAACAAGATGTTTGTTTGGAACAGCCATCTTCTACAGCCGGCGTCAGCCTCTCTCTCCGATCCGTTTGACTGGTGCCGTCCGATTGTACACGGATACATAGATCAAGCTGCTATATCCGTATATGGGAGAACGGCGCACATCACCATCATAGCCCGTCGCTCACGATTCTTCGCCGGTGCTCGCTTCTTGAAGCGCGGCGCCAACGACTTGGGCTATGTCGCGAACGATGTCGAGACGGAGCAGATAGTCTCGGAATCATTGACTACCTCCTTCCACTCGCCTGCTCCCAGGCTTTTTGCAAACCCTCAATTTACTTCTTATGTGCAGCACAGAGGTAGTATCCCACTCTACTGGACACAAGATAACATCGGCGTGACTCCAAAACCACCGATCGAGCTCAACCTGGTTGATCCATTTTATACGGCCGCTGCATTGCATTTCAACAATTTGTTCGAACGCTATGGATCCCCGATATATGTCTTGAACCTTGTCAAAGCCAGAGAGAGAACACCACGAGAATCCAAGTTACTTAAAGAATATACTAATGCCATCAACTACCTCAACCAGTTTCTTCCTGAGGAGCACAAGATCATTCACAAAGCCTGGGATATGAGTAGAGCTGCCAAAAGCCGGGACCAAGACGTAATCGGTACGCTTGAAAACATTGCAGAATCTGTCGTCACGACGACGGGCTTCTTCCATAATGGCGACGGGGAGATAACTCTTGGAAGAGTTCAAAACGGAGTAGCTAGAACCAATTGCATCGACTGCCTGGACCGCACCAATGCGGCCCAATTTGTTATCGGTAAGCGAGCTCTTGGGCATCAGCTACATGCTCTTGGGATTCTTGAAGATACATCTATCGAATACGATACCGATGCGGTAAATCTCTTTACCCATATGTATCACGACCATGGGGATACAATAGCGGTGCAATACGGCGGTTCTCAACTTGTGAACACTATGGAGACGTACCGCAAGATCAACCAATGGACAAGTCATTCGCGTGATATGATCGAGAGCTTTAAGCGTTATTACAACAATTCGTTCCTCGATAGCCAAAGACAGGAGGCTTACAACCTTTTTCTCGGTAATTATATCTTCGCTCAAGGACAGCCAATGTTGTGGGACCTTTCTACAGACTATTACCTGCATCACGAAGATCCTCGAACATGGTCTGAGAAGCACCATTATGACTATATTCATTGGTTTAACCCCGCTTTCCTCGAGAAGACGACTCTACCGGTCTCTGTGCCGCCAAGGGAGGATCTCCGGGATAAGCCAGTTTCCTTCTTTGATGATTACTGGCCTGAGTATTATCGGCCCGCGACGCTTTCGTCATTCCCCAAGATGTTTTCGTACAAGATGAATTCCACCATCAAGTATATACCTTTTAGGTCAACTCAAGAGGGAAAGTATGATCTAAGCCCTTTCCGAGTCCGCACGGAAGGCGATCAGGAAACACATGAGCGGAAAAAGCCGGCGGGGAAGAAGGGCGTTACTATTGTTGACCCTCATGATTCTATCAAATCTCGAGATAACGATAGCTCTTCCGTCACCACGGACCAGACCGTAGAAAAGTTTAGAGCGAAAGGGATCTCTATCCAAAGGTGGCTGCAACCAATCCCTGCCGACAAGGCACCAACTGTTCCCCATAGTATCATGAAAGAAACACTCGAGACCCCCATCGATGGGACCAAGCCCAAGCAGACGCCACAGGAGAAGTCAAAAGCCGCCCAGTGGACATTCACCAAGGTGGTTAACGAATCTCTAAACCCATCAGTCAGTGCGCAGGAAACGGAGGATTACGCGCGATACATCAGTCATCCACAGAGTCTTCCACTTGTGGTTTCAAACGAGGCGCCGACGGACATCGACTCCTCTGAATACCAAGAATACCTTAACGGCAGCTGGCAGACAGATGGTCTTGCGCCTAACGGCACGGAAGAAGACATCGCTGCGTATTACGAGTTGCTACGCGTCGGCGACAATCCACTAACAGTTACCGACGAAGATCTGCCCAAGAAACGGTACAAGGCATATAAGAAGTGGCTCCGTGGTAAATCCTTGTTCAAGCAACAGCCGGTCGACTAGGCATCGTCCGCTGCGGCTACGACACCATCGAGTGATGTATTTGAGGATATCCTCAAGTCACCTTAGGCTGAAGTTCTGAGTTGTCTCCCCATTGGGTTAGTGCTGACTTCATTTGGCTTCGCAACTGGCAAAGAGAGAGTGAAGTCGTGGATCTTTCGCAACGAGCGGGCACACTCGATCAGACATGTTTATTTTGGCAGCTACCATGATGGCGGAAAGCATCTCGACGATCTTAGTCAACTGCTCCTTTAGCTCTGCCTTTGTTGGGTGAGTTGGGAAGGAATCATCATCCTCAAGATTCAGCCAACAAAGCATAGCGATTTTAATTACCTCATTGCAGTAATGCGGAATTCGAGGCCAGCAGGATTGCAGGACTGTCTGGAGGAGACGCATGGCAGAGAGAAGTGTAGGTGGGTATTTAGTGCCGAAGGGGTCGACAAGGATCTCTGAAATCATGGGGAAAATATCCTAATATTAATATCAGTCTCTCTGCCTGCGTCCTTCTGTTGTGGCCTAAAAGAGGTTGAACGACGGCTAGCATTGGGGAGGTTGGTGATATCCGCATCCTGCTTGGCCTCAAAGCACAGGGGAAAGCGGCAAGATAGCTGAATGAGTTGTCCCTCAAGACCAGCTTCTTACTCTTGTGGAGGGAAAGATGGGACGGGTTTGGTATTTTCTGGGTTTACAGGGTTCATCGGAGTCCAGAAGTGACTAGTTTTTTCAACAAGCGTGATATGGTAAAGGAGGGACACACCTTGAGATACTTGACTGATAATATACCCATGCCGTCCACGAGACGGCACAGCGTTTGACAAAGCACGTCTACCAGTTGAATGTGTTCTTTCGCATGATGATACCCGACCATGATACCCTCCCTAACAACCTTGTCGAGTAATTTCCGTTGTGCCTCAGAGAACCCCTTGTTTTGACCTCGTTTGTCGCTTGCCGTCAGGAAATCAGTACTTCCCCTATTGACATATTCATCTTCTTCCTTAATATTCTCTGAATCTTCATTATTAAGACCAGCGATATCAAACAATGCCGGGTATGCAGCACTTAGTAGTGTACAAGACTCGGCCTCGGGTGTGAGGCTCGGGAGACTCAACAAAGTCGGGAACACGGCCTGCTCGAAAACCTCGGCCAGACCTGTGCGCGAAAATAAATCTTCGGGACATAGGTGCCAGAAGACTCTGAAGATAGAGAGCGCGCGCAGCTTTAGGGAGGTCGGCTGCGGCTCGTCGAGCAGTGTTAGGAGGATAGGTGTATAGAGGGGCCAGTGCTGCTGTAAGAGCTCAGTCTAGAGCATGATTAGTCGGTAGAGTTCGAATTCGGTGGAACCGCAGATGGTGCTTACGTCTGCATTTTTCACCGTCCATTCGAATACGGTGACTGCGTATTGTCGTGTGTACTTCCACGGCTTCCTAATGGTGATGTCAGCGCCGCCAAAGCCCTCTCCTTGGTCGTAGCGTGAGCGCTGTTCGGGGAAAGCAGCGGGGCGTCCGGATGCTGTTACGGCCGAGGGACGGGACTTCGCAAACATGGGACGTAAGAAATCTGTCAAGACGTCCTCGGTAATGAAACGTGTTTGCTCTGTCTTGGGCCGCTTTTCGCCAGGGTTTCTCTCCGTCCCCGCGTTTTGCATGAAACGGGGATACGAAGAGAGAGCCGGGTTCACAGGCGATAGTAGCGAGATACTCTGGAAGTAATCCGAGAGCCAGGATCGCGCGAGGTCGGCGCAAGAACCCGAGGCCCAGGGATCACCGCCATTGGTAAACGCGATGACGGAGAGCAGTGCTCTAGTAGGGAGCACTAGGCCGCCTCGGCGTGTAAGGGTAAGGAGTAGGCTCAGGATATGAAGCCCGAGGAGGCCGTTGCGTGACAATAGTGCATAGTCGGTGGAATCTTGGGAAGGCAGTCAGTTGGGCAAATTCGGCGAAGCTCACACTGCATACGGGGGTAGAGGGATACACCTTCATCGAACGCTGCACCAGAGCAAACCGGCTCCATCATTTGGCCAATCTGCAGAGTAATGGCCTCCAATACAAGCCTGTATTTGTCATCGTCGTCAGGCTGGATTCCCAGTTTCCCGGATTTTAAAGCAGCATAGATCGCCCAGAGCGTAGCAGTGGTATCCTATAGGAAGACTCAGCTTGTGTGATACAAACGCAAGAAACTGGACAAGATTCAGGATGTGATGCTACTAACCGATCCATCTTGGGTTGCAGTAGCGAGGCTCGTGACATGATCCAAGGACAACTCATCTGTGATGGCTATAAGAGGCCGCATTAGCGCGCTGGGCTGAGCAGCAGAGAGATATCTCGTCATCCCACCTTGTGAGAGAAGCTCTGGGACGGCTGGGGGCAAGCTCGCTTCGTCTAGCTTTCGTGCTGCTTCGAGAAGCTGCGCAACCATTTTCACTTGTCCGGCTTTAGTTTGTTCGCTATCTTGAAGTATGCCAGAATATCACTTCATTATTCACAAGGGTGTGGTACTGGCTTAGGTAGTAGACCAACCAGAACTCAGCTGGCGGCGGTACCTATTGTGCTCAATGTAGTCCGAAAGAGGTACGTACCTCAATCACCTAACCCAGCAAATTAGGTAAGTACTGGACTGCTCGGTTGGTACCGAGAGATACCTAGCACCGTCCCCAGGAACCCCAGCTGTCGCCATCCGGCAGTTGACCCCTGGACGCCCTTGACCCAGTTTTCCCAACATGGTGGGATTATCAACAGAATAAGTATGCATCGTCGACTCCATCCTCGAACCTAACCTCAAGCGGTTTTCTTATTCCTTCCGGCTTGGCTTGAAGATGGCTGATCCCAAGTCAACGGTCTCCGCTGAGTTCACTACACGTTAGTCTCTCCTCATGTTTAGACCCAACCTGCACGTCACCTCGTCGAATACCCAATCAGTGGCTTCATGGAGACGCGCAGCTAAGTCAATATTGGCACCACCAAGTTGCCTGCCCATGATAGTTTGGTAGTCGAACCAATTAACTAGGTATACCGCTCTCCACGGCGACCACATAGCTCGCGACTCAACCAATTTACCGCCCAAGCCCAAAGACTCGTCTCTCAGGCGGAAGAAGAGGAACACAGCACAACCCTTATTCAGGAGAACCACGTTCCCGATGCTACTTGTGGTTGCACCTCGCCTAAGGATTACATCTCGCCTAAGTCAAGTCAACTATCGGACCCAGGATCTTGCTTTGCCTATGCGAGATGACGTCTGCGGTGCCAGATATCTATCTCACTTTAGAGGCTTCTTCAGTCCGAGCGCGGGTCTTTATTTTACTAGTCTACAAATCATACGCACCTATGCATCCTCGCTTAGCTATACATATGCACAGCTGTCCTCGTTGCTACGTCTGCACACTATAGGCTGAAGTGAACGTTGTCCTTGGCATCAACAACATCTTAACGTGCCGCCCAGCTGTCGTGCCCACGGCACATTACCACTAATATGAAACGACGTTTAGGGCTAATGTGGCACCCAGTAATCAACGTAGCCAATAGGTTGCCATTTTTGGTTCGCTTAGAGTTTTGGTATAACAGCCAATTTAACTGTTGCTTCACTGGTAAGTTGCCCTTACTAGAGTGCGGTAAGTCCGTGAAACCTTGATCTTGGACAAACTTGAACAGGTTCGGCCCACGTGAAAAAGACAAGGTTCAGTGTAGCGTGGGTACAATATATTTCTGAGAGCGTTTGCTTCCACATCCGGCTTACCTCGGTCCGACTTTGAAGTCCTACAGATCCACAGATCAAGTAAAGATCATCGGTTTCTCCAGTCGTAATGTCTTTTTTCACCATAGTCATGCGTGTATACACGCCTAGCAAAGCGGACACCCCTGGACAGCGTCACAGTTTTGGCATTTGTCGCTTGGGGCGAATACTATTTCCTGTGAACCTACCTAAGGTCGCAATGTCATGCAATCCGAGAGGTGTAACCGAGCTAAGTGAAGGTGTCGTCTTGGACTAAGGGCGATGCCGACAACGGGGCGGGACCGTGGGACCAGAGAGGGTGATCAAATGAGTATATAATACGGCGAAGTCACCGAAGATATATCATCAGCAGGAGAACGTTACCTCAGGCCAGTAATGAAGAGCCTGGCAAGAAATTGAATAGAATGCTAGCACTTCGGGAACGAATCTCAGCAATGCGAGGAGCATTTCTTCTTCTACTGCTCCCGGTTACACTTGTTAGTGCAGATACGTGCTCTACACTAGCAAGAACCACAGATATCGATGTCGCATTTCCTGTGTCCATCGACTATATATCCGAGCAGAAAAAATACTGGTCTTCCTCGTGTGTAGCCTTGAAGCCGTCTTGTATCCTCTTTCCAACTTCAGCTGCCGATGTCTCTGTCATACTTCAAGCTATAAATGACTCTGACGAGAATTTCGCGGTCAAGTCCGGAGGCCACAACCCCAATAACTACTTCTCCAGTGTGGATGGCGGGCCACTGATCTCCACGGCACGGCTAAACCAGGCGTCTCTTGACGCTAACACCGGCGTCCTTCGTATGGGACCTGGTAACCGGCTAGATGAGTACGCAACCCTAATTATTTCAATCTCTCTTTTCAAAGCTTCAAGTCTTCTGTGCCCGTGCGCTCTTACGAGTATCAATAAATCTTTCCTGTGCAGAAATCGCTAACTTCTCGCCCGTGTAGTATTGCGGCAAAACTTGATGGATCCGGCTGGACGTTTGTTGGTGGGAGGATTGGAAACACCGGGACTGGTGGTCTGATTCTCGGTGGCGGCTTATCATATATGAGTGGCCAGTATGGTTGGGCAGCAAGCTCGGCCCTTGAATTCGAAGTTGTGTTAGCGAATGGAACAATTGTGACCGCATCAGAAAAGGAGAATGCAGACCTCGCTCGAGCGCTTAGAGGCGGAGGCAACAACTGTGAGTCGAATAATTTCAATATTTCTACGGGGCTAAGGATTAGTACAAGTTGATAAAAGCTAACGATATGTATTCTAAGTCGGCATTGTGACAACCTATACTCTTCAAACCTATCGGCAAGGCAATATCTGGGGTGGCAACGTGGCCTTCCTTCACAACGACAAGGTCGCTTCAAAACTGCTCCGGGCCGTCCGCGACTTTACGGAATACAATGCGGATGACCGAGCAGCCGTCATCGTGACGGCGGAGCGTAGCACTGGCCTCGTGGTTCCGGATTTAATCGACATCGAGCTCATTGACACCTGGATTCTGTTCCTATTCTATGACGGGCCAACACCACCCGCAGACCTCTTCCGTAATTTCACGGAGGCTGGCGTGCCAATCTTAAACACCGTGAAAACGCGGACATACTCCGATCTTATCGGCGGCAGCAACTGGGTTGTTGTGAAAGGCTCTGTTGTGCAAATCGGCACAGAGACTATACCCATGCCTTCAAGCGAGAACGCCGGGACAGTTATGGAGGGCATCCACGCACATTGGCGCGATATCTCCGGAAGGACCCTCCTTGAACCCGGCATCGTAGCCTCGATCGCCTACCAGCCCTTCCAGAGATCCATCGCACGACAAGCGAAGGCCAGAGCCCCGGATCTGATCGATGCGGACGACGATGCGGAACGTTTGATTATAGAAATGAACTACAGCTTCCTCCCGAAACCGAGCTACAACAGGATGGCTAACACACTCGAGGCGACCTATACCGGTGTCCGACAACGTGTGCTGGGGTGGCAGGAGGAAGGGGTTCTAGATGATGTTTACTGTCCGGTGTTTATGAACTACGGATTCTATCGCGCCGACTATTGGGGTCGGCTCCGCCCCGAAAGCCGGGCGTTCGCCCAAGAAGTGGCCGCCAAGTACGATCCTGATGGCTTCTTCAGGAATAGAACTGGGGGTTGGAAGCCGTAGAGTACTGCTTAAACGAGCAGTTTGGTAAGGGGCGAGGAAGCGATTGAAAAGGTACGCGATTTTGGGGATTTGGGGCAATATTGCTGATCTATGAAGGAAAAGGGGCAAGGTGCGAATGGAATCGTAGTGGTGTTATGTAGGCTTCGGGAGACGAACCTTGAACTATGTTAATAGTTGTTTAACACATTTGTGAGCAGCTCCTTTTTGTATTATTTCATTACCATTAGTTAATAAAGAGAAATGGCAAGGTGGCTCGATTCTATCTTGAACGACGTGGTATGAAAATTTCCATAATACATCAGTTTTTAATACGGTAGAGCAGATAAAGTAGCCAAAGGTTGTAAATTGATTATGTTATACATACGGAGACGTGCAATAGGTGATCTCTATTATGTCTAGACTACATAGAACTGTAATTGTACTATATATCTTGGCTATGCTTATTCCTCGTGGCAAGTTGCATCATACGGCCACTTTCCCCATACTATCTGCCCCGCCACTCTATTTCGGCTTGGCTCTTCGGCTTCACTAGCAAACAACAAGGAGTATAGGTGTAACAAGGGCTAGATCTCTAGGGCTTGGCTTCAAAGGCTGTATTATATAATAATCAATCTAGGCTCTCAAAGGTCCGTAACCTTCAAAATAGACTGAATCTATCGAGGCCGAAGGCCTCCTATTTATATACAGAATATTGAGGCATTTCCTCGCAATCGCTTTCGATACGAGACGGTATGTCTCGGTCTGTAGGCGAATTGCAGAGTCATGGCCTGATAAATATATTGCAGCTGAAAAGGTGAGTCAAGGTGACCAGAAGTGGCAATATTAACCGTGTGACAGTGACTCTTCTTACCTAGTTTTTACGCGTTCTAACTTCTAACATTACTCTTGAATAAGAGGATACACTAATTATCGCAAAATTTATACCATGGTAGTGTTTTATGCCCTAAACCACGATTGTTACTCTAGCTTTGGATTAAGGTCCGTGTTTTATTAAGCAATGCCGCGTTATTTTAAAACTTATTGAAAAAAAGGAATTTTTGTATTTATATTTGCTTTTGGTTTTTTTTTCTTTCTTTTTTTTCTTTTTTCTAACTTTTTCACTCCTTTCTCCCGGTTTCCCGTTTTTTTTCCCTTCGTTTTTCCCCTTCTTTTTTGGGCACTTTGCTTTAGCCAACGTTTTTATGAAACATCTCTAAGTTGAGGACATCGCGAACTAGCACTCAGTTGTTAAACCGAATCAAATATGTAATTTAGGGCTCTTGGAGGAAGCGCGTCCACGTTTTGTCTTGTTCATTCCAACCCACCCGGAGAAGGGGAGTGACCTTTGAGTCGGCGTTTTGCTTCAGATATAGAAACGCGGTTGCAAGTTCCAAAGGAGTACTAGACCGTTTTTGTTCCCAAGCATCAGCAAGCATGTAGATAAGTTTTCGGTCGTTGGCTGCTTCGGCTTCTGCGCTGGGGTTGCGCCTACACTCACACCTAGTCGAGCTAACGTGGTTTGTCTCATGGCCGAATTTAGCCTTGCTGTCAACAATGCCACACTTGCAAATAGACGTACAACCCCAAGGGGCTGTGACTGAAACGTCGACTGGGCGCGCGTCTTTAGCCGCCGGCTGAGTTGGCACCGTCGTTGACATTTTTAGAAGACGTAGAAGGCGTAGAAGATGGATATGTTGCAGTTGGTGTTGTTAATTGGTTGATAATGATGCTAAAATGCTTCTAAATCTGTGGAAAGGCTGTGGAGAATGGCTAGTAACTGTGAAAATGTCTGTTTAAATAGACAAGAGCTCCTGGAACAATTAGAATAGAGATAGCTAACAGTCCGGGGGTTTTAGTCGTCGTTGCAGCAAAGTCCTTGTTAGCATAACATGGCAACTATTTCTCATTAGAACAAAGAAATAATAGATGATGCAAATGCGAATATAACCATGATGAATTATACATTACTAATTACGTTATATAGCGGATATATCAATAATTCTTTCGCCGGAGTACCTAGAGCCTCGTTGTTTAGACTAGTACTTCTAGTTGATTAGCTATAGCACCCGATACGATAACCTTCATCTAGACCAGTCTTTTCGTAGTGAATTGTTCCTAAGTTTCTAAGTCGTTTTAATGTTGCAAAGGTGGTCAAGCATCTTCCGTAATATCTAAGACAGTACGGCTTCTACTGCTAACGCACAAACCCTTGAGATACTACATTACGTTGTGGATTGTGGTAACACGCAGCTCCACGAGGATTTGGACGATAGACTGACTATCCTCACAGCCAACTTATTATTACACATGAAAATACGGTTCTATATGAATTTTAAATATTGAATCTTAACGGTGAAACACGTGACTTCACGTAAGGAGTTGAGGAATGGAGTTACTATACTTCTTGTTGGTTCTTTGGGGTTGGGGGGGGGGGGGGGGGTCAGATGTCAATTATATCGAAGGTCTATAAAGTATTATTGGATGATGAACTTTAGATTGAAGTTACTTCAACAAGGTTAAAAATGGATCTTCTAGGGATGCTCAAGGTGAGTAAGTCTGGCGGAACCGGTTAGGTACCTAACGGCTCCATTTAGATCTAAACCTCAATCATGACGTCTTCGATATCAACACTTGGAGGTGTGCCAGAATACCACGTCTCAGTTAACTTCATGATCAAATATCCTTTAGTAGCAAATTCTTTTTGGACCTCGAATTTACGGGCTACAGTTTAATTCGTGTTTGCTGATGCGATTCGCTGGGCTAAAAGCTCAATGAGATCAACCAAAACCAGGCTAAGCTTATATGATAAAAATCGGACCGTAATAACGATGGTGAAGGACACAGAGACCGTGATACAGTATGTATCCCAGCACGGCATTGTTGTATCTGGCTTGAAAACCAATACTAACATCTGTCGTCGCGCCCCAGGGAGTTCAACGAGCTGGTCAACATGTCTCCTGCAGATCTCGAGGCCTGGCTCAAAGGCGGATCATCGAAATCAGCAGGCTGGAGCAAAGGGGACGGGTCCGAGGAGACGATTGGACATGAGAGGTAAGTGCTATCGCATCCTTTGTCGTTGTATATACTTATATATACAAATGCCATCTACAATCGAAACACACTCCACCACGTAGCTAACCTAATTGAACGCTTGGCACAGCGGCCGCAAGATCGTCGAGATCCTCAAGAAGAACCTGGGCAAAGATCCAGGGCAATACGACGAAGAAGATATCGAGCACATGCGACGTGTCGTAGCCTACTGCAAGCGACACATGGCACAGGAGGTTAGTACCTTACAATTTGCTCACGGCGCTCACACCGCGATAATCCTCCGCACGGCCGAGTTTCCCGCAAAGACTTCAACACGGCGACCAGCAGCTGCGCTAACACATTCTACGCAACCTCAATAGGAGAAAGCAAAACAGGACCCGGACAGCAAGAGCGCGCGGAGCCTGAAGAACTGGGGCCACGACCCGCAGAAAGAATAGTGGGAAAAAGGGCGCCGACTTTCTTAGCCTGGGTAGAGGGGACTGAATGGCACAATCTCGTATAGGTCCCGTTTGATCGAGACTGAGTACAAAGGAAGAGTCAGTGCTCGCAGGTTGTTCGTTAGAAAGCAATTCACCACGGCCTGAAGATATGTTGGGATGCGTTGCCATTCTGGACTGTGAATAGCGAGAACCGAACGAAATGCAATGAAATGGCTAGCAAGGCAGCAGTTCATCAATCCAAGTAGAATCTGAAATCACGATTAATGCAAAGCGTAACGGGACAGCTGAGAAATAGGTCGTGTAAAAGATACCCAACCCACTATGTCTACTCAACCGTGCTGGCCATATTTTTCAAAGGCTATTCTGAGCATCCCTTTGTCTTATGCAGGCCAAATAGCCGGGCCGGTGATTCACTGTCACCCGTTTCACGGATCGTCTATCACGTTTTGGTTATTCGACTCAGTGTTACATAGGAGCAAGTATGCAAAGATTTGTCCACATTCCGGTTGAGGCTAATAAGGATACACATTCCGAGTGTATATCTCTTGACCATCTTCAACCCATCCTCAAGTTTTGTCAACCTTACGGCCTCTTCCCGGTATCTCACCCAAGGAGTGGTGAAAGGGTAGTAGGGTAGCGGTATCCCACCTTGATCCATTCAGCCTAGCCTCCAAGCAAAAAAAAAACACAACGAGATTGAATCCACGCCTTTTACGCCATTATATGCGAGCCTCCTTTTTGCGTTGGAGAATATGGTCAAAAAGAATCGGTGCATCGCGATCGCACATTTAAGTTTTGGGTAGCCAAAAGTGCCTTCCATAGGTCATATCATTGGATCCCGAGTTGGCCGTCTAGTACACTTTCTTCTTCTCGTCGATACTAAATTGTCCTGGGCCACTGTTGACGAGCAAGAGAAGACCACCAACGATAGACAGGATTTGGAAAAAGTCGTACTTAGCGAAGTCTTTGTGGGGGTGGTGCTCGTGGAGCTAAAGAATATAGTTAGTTCTATAACTTCTTGACATAAATAACAGCTGTATATAAACTTACGGTCCAAAAGTTGTTGACTAGCAAGTTGAAAATGCTGAGGATTACGACTAGGAGAGTGGCGCTGAACTTGGCTTTGAAGCCGACAACAACCATGACGCATGCGACGAAACCGATAGCGGAGACAACCACCCTCCAAATAGACCATTCGCCGCTGAAGACAAAACCAACAAACAAGAAGATGAGGAGCACACGGCCAGCCAACTGAAAGTACATCTTTCGGTCCTTTTCGTCAAGCGTAGGCAGGCCAGCGAACGCCTTAGTCTTCCTAACCCACGAGTCCGAGAGAACCATTACAAGACCCCCGATGACGGAAAGGTTGCGAAGGAAGAAGTTAAGATCGAAGATGAGGCCATAGCCAAGAGCCTGCGTTACAACAACACCCATCAAACCAGCCACGGCGTAGTCGGAATACTTTCGGATGATAACTAGAGTGGAGCACGAGACCATGGCGATAACGTTTACAAGAAGGAAAAGGTGCGTCAGGCCGTTCGGGACTATTGGAATGGTTTGGTTAGCGGACGATTTTACACTTCGCAAAGTCGGGCAAGGAGAGAAGCTTACTGTGCCGGTAAGAATTTAGGTAGACTAATTGGTCGCTCCATTGCGTTATGATTCTCAGGGCGTCTTCAAGGAATGTAACGACAATCAAGAATCGGCCAATGGCAGGCAGGTATCTGCGAGGTGAGAGCGCGTCAGTATTGAGGCCGTGCCAAGAGGTGGCCGATGCACGCGAGGGGCCCGCGCATCCCTCTTTGCGACGGCGCATTGGGGAGAGATGCTCACGTACGGCTTCACAGGCCCGCTCACGGAGTCCAGAAAATCCTCGATCTTGCTAGTCTGGGCTCTTATGGCGTCAAGTGGACTCGGGTCGCCGCCATCTAGCTTGGGCCCTCCGAAGGGGGTTTGGTTGCTCAGCTGATAGCCGGCCGTGCCTCTAATCTGAGCCATGTCGACTGGCGAAACGGACGATTGCGCGGGCAGAGCTGTAGTTCGGGCCGCAAAAGGGAACAGCTATGTCGCTAGTCGCGGAGATCGGGCGCTGTCGACAAGGTTGGCGAGATACTGCGTAGAGTTTCGGGAGGGCGGAACCGAAGCCAGGGAGACGAGGTGGGACGCGGCACACGGGCACACAAGGAAAGGTGAATAGTGCGCGCTGGAATCTGGCCAGAGCAAAAGAACAGCAGCAACGGCAGAATCGGTGGCAGTGGCAGTGGCAGCTTGCCCGGATCGGAGATGGCAGTGGGTGTCGTCGTTGACGGTGCTGTTGTACTGTTGTGTGTTGTGTGTTATGTGTTGTGGTGGGAGTCTGCGGAGGGAATGGGGTGACTTTCAAGCTCCTGGAGTCGAATTAGTCGAAGTCTGGAAGCTGCCCAGGTGGTGGCGTGGTAGTTGTCAAGGTGTCCACTGCGTCCACTGCTAGACAACCGTGTCCTCAATTGCAAATCGGGAGCTATGATGCAACTATACTGGCCTGCCCGTCGCCTAGGCCGCCCGCTAACTGCCCACTAGTTGCCCTCTGGCCAATGGACTGCTGCTATTTGTCGGGGCTCCCGTTCCCGGGCTATACGCTACTTGCTTTTACCGGGAGGTATAGTTGACTTGCGCTAAGCCTTTTTTTCATCTAGACATCTGACTAAGGCTATTGGGCGCCTGCTGTGAAGCTTACCTACCTACCTAAGTACTTAGGTACTGTACTGTACCGTAAGATAGTGTGCCATGTTACAGGCTGTTGCGGGGGAGCTTCGCAGCATTCTAGAAACATGACATGCCTACTAATACGACACATACACCATTTGGCCTTTTGGTGTTGTATCGACTAATCCCGTCTAAGGCGGGCATCGTACTTAGTAGGTAATGCCTACTTATCTGTGGGCTCATACGGGATGCTCCAAATGGACTCAACGTGTCAGTTAATAAACCACCACAATTGCATTTTCGGGTTCTTGAAGGCATCCGTACAGTAAGCCCAGGCTTTAGAGATACCACTTTTTTGCACGTGAATTGTGTCGTCTGTATGGTGTATGCCAAAAATAACCTAGGTAGGTTAGGTATTGTAGAGCAAAATACCCGGTGCAGGTACATATACTGTGCATCTGCAAACCCACACCGCTGACACTGTGACTAAAAATTATATAGAGAAAAATAGAGAGATCTAGCGCAGACTCGATATTTATGCATTCAATTTTATTCAATTTGATAAGATCAAGAATACGATGCTCTCTGCATCTGGCGCTATTATGAGACTGCGTGATCTTAGTATACGTGTTTTAAAAGACTTTAAGACAAAAATGAAAGGTGCGTCACATATCTCATCATAATGAGCCAAGAGATAGCTGATTAACCAAGGACCGACATCAGACCCCTTTGCGTAGATATACGCTATATTAAGAGACTGAGCGTTTAACAACACCGTACCGATGCTAGCACTAGACCTGTGAGTTGGTTTAGTGTTCGTTTCAGAATATATAGTAGAGTTTGGGAATCTTCTAGTCTAGAAAATCCGGATAATTCAGCGTAGTCGCCTGTCTTATTTGTACACACCAGTGCAAATTTACTAGATTTCCCAGAGTCTAGTAAATGCTGTCCTACAATAAGTAACTTAGATACATTCCGAACGCTTCAATATCCGACAACTTGATATGACGATGAGCCACTGAGAACATGAACGGCCTTTGGCAGGGCTTCTACATAGAATTGCGATGTTCAAGCCACACTACCTATACACCCAATGCCAGGTTAGTTTCGATCCTGTCAATTGGTTCCGCCATGACAACTTACCTGGCTAAATCCAGAACATATTATCGCGAAGAGAGTTTGATGTGCTGTGTACTCCCGGGTGTCAACTCTGATATCTGCGAGCGCAATACACTGCGCTTAGCTCGTCGTTGTATGTTAATTGATTTGGCCGTAGGCGCCGGCCTGAAATATGGTTATTGGTTATTTCGAGAATTAGTCCGTATTGTGGCCAGTCTAAGCTCACGGTATCTGAAGTTGCTCGATCGATGACTTCGCAATAGATATGATACGTTGGCATGTCGGAGGTTCTCCCGGTTTGGTGTTATTTAAAAAGACACATCCGGGTTGCTGCCAGATACCAGCATCGACCATAGCATCCATCACAGCATGCTTGGCCTTCGATTTGTTTTCCATCAACAGGACAATGTCCTTCAGGCCGAGATGGAACGGGTCTGCAGCAGCAGCTACACCACGGCCACAACGACCCGAGAGGCCATAAACATCTATCTTCAACAATGCTCTCACAGTCAACCTCCACATGGCCGGCTCCAATTCTTTATAGTTATAGCTATTTTTAACGCCGCATACGTTGTCATCGTTGTCTCCAAGCCCTCCCCAGATACCCCCGAGGCCGTTCAGTTTGAAAACAACTTGGCGCCGCTCTGCTACTGCCCGGTTCGTCTCTTCATCCACCACGGTTAACATCCGCGCATATGCGTGTACAATACTCGGAATCAGCGTCGCTAGTAGCATCATGTTTTGAAACCCGCGCATCATAGAGGGGGACCCGACGCCATGCTGTATTGGATCTTCGATTCTGAATGAGCAGATAGGGCAGTTAACGACGTCATAGGCTACCTTGGCGGCTAAGCGAGCCTGGCGAATGGCAAGCTCGACCTCGGCCGGCATTTTCTGCATTTGGTTCAGCGCCGAATAAAGGTTGGCTGTACAGTCACAGTCTGATACACAAGATGTTGCGGCGGTCGGACTCGCGTTAGCGCTTTGCGGCGAGCTGGTCGTATTCGAGTTGGAGGGGGAAAGGCCCGGAACTTGGTCCGTAGCAGGTGAACCAGAACCTGCTGGTGTAGTGAACAGAGCCGGATCAATGATAGCTGTGGAGGTTGACGACACGTGGTCGGTGGGCGAGGAATCGAAGTTAACATCGCCAAAGTTGTGGTAATCCCAGGGCGGGTCGCGCATCAAAGCTGGAATTTCCATCGTCGGTGGGAGTGGTGTTGCTGTGATTGTTGGTGCGTGTGCTTGTGCCGAGGAATCAAAGTCGAAGTCGAAGTCGACGTCAGACCCCAGTAACAGGTTGATAAACCGCATGCCTGGATCTTCGGTGTTGGGCGGTTGCTCGGTCATGGCTAACTTGGTTGGCGGTGCGACGACAGGAGAGCTCTCATCAAGCCCCTCTCGTGGTCGCTTCCGGGGTCGTCCCATGGGCTTTTGAGCAGAGTAGCTGTTATAATTCGGAAGTTAGAAACTACTGCTCATATTGAGACTTGTCTAGCTATTCCCGCGGTCCTCGGGCGCACGCGCACGCATGTGAGGACTACGGCTCTGCCAGGACAGCGGGCGGATGGCACAGAAAATACATACTGGCACGGGATGTTCTCGCGTCGGCATCGGGAACAGCCGTCGGGTTCCTTAGTGCAAGCCAGTTTCCGTATACCTGCGGCGATTGTAAGTGCGCCAGTCAAAGTCGTCCCGGCAGTCATAACCTACGGCATTCATCGCAAGCCCGGTGCTTCTGCACGACACCATCCTGGCCCATTGCACTCGACGACATCACGATTCTCAGTCCTTGTGTGTATTCGGGAATAATATTGTACGAGTACCAGCGTCCTTCTTGTCCTCTCCTATATCATCGACAAACTATGCGCGCCTCACATATTGGTGAGATACGTAATTATAGGGATGATGCACAATGGTTGAGTTAAGTAAGTTGTTGTAGGATTTGGCTGCCACATAGATTCGTCAGCCCTTGCATACCTAGGTACTGTACCAGGTAGGCAGAGGGGATACTATTTATGTCCCTTAAGAGATGGGCCACATATACTATAGGTAGGGGCTAATCCACTAACTAGCGCAAGGTTACGTTTTCTACTTAGTTTCTTAACGCTAGCGTGCTTATCTAATGGGGCTTAGCGCATTCGCTGCGTTTTCTAAAGCCCGCCTACATCCGCCACCTTATATACTTAATTGTGTCTGCCATCTGATCAAATGTTTTTAGTCTATTAATCTAGGGTTTTTGTTTTAGCTATATAAGCAACAAAGGGGGCGGAGGATACTGGGGGTTAGTTGACCTAGTAAGTACCAGGGCGTTTGTGCTGGGGGTTAACGAATATTATGTACGGGTCTGAACAACCCCTCCTTCAACTGCTTGGAGGGGCCTAGGAATCAAGACCATAAAGGTTCTCTAACCCCGACACAGCGGCGACCTACCAGTGACTCTTTTTCACCCCGGAATTAACTTCTAACACTTTCCCCCTCTATTAGTATATACGCCACGCTTGGTGTTTTTATAATGTATAACCATGATGATATATTGTTCTATTATTATTATTCGCGGACATTAGAATAGTTCCAATGTTCCCCCATCAAGACAACACACACTTAACTGAGTAGAGATTTGCTTGTTCAAACAATTTCCTTCAAGTAATACTTTCAAGTCATCTCTTGAACATAATGGCCAAGGATTTATGAATGATTACGTAGCTTACTAACAGTTGAAATCTACAATAAGTACTCTTACAACCTGATATACACCTCTTAGCGGTTTATAGAACTGTTCTCCCTTTACATACATTACGCATAAGTGTAATTCCTCGGTCTGCTCAATCTCAATTTAGTCGAGGTCCGGGTAAACTTCCCACCCCAACATGGGATGGTAAAATCCATCTCGAAGGTAGACTAGACTAGATTGATGAGATAATTATCTAAACTGGCTCGCTTATAAACATATTGGTTAAGTAAAGAGTTGAGCTAGGGTCGATCTAAGGCGCATCATGGTGCCCATGGTGAGCCCGAGAACTAGCTTTCATATTTGAATTGGGTAATCAGAAATAATAGTACTAGGCGAGGTCCACGTAGTTCTTCAATTGCTACCTATGCGGATATGTCATTTCACTATTTAAGTACAGCCGTCCATGTCGACTGGTCAACAAACAAGCCTAGAGACACATGATCCAACTCAACGGTGGTTCTTGCGGTCCTCTAAACTCTTGAGTTTCCTGCTCTTAGCTCGTCTTTCTCTGGCCCGTCGATCTGTAGGACCGAGCTCGCTCACTTCTTCAAACGACTTTAGATCGGCCAGAAACCGTCGAATCCGCAATCCTGTCTTATGCCGTATATAGCCATCATAGAGATCATCCGCGGCCGCGTGGATAGCCACTTGCAGGCCCTTGATGACATCCCGGTCTTCGATATCTGCATCATCGTAATCGTTGAGAAACACGTCCAAGTCTTTCAGCATTTCCTCCGCCCTAGCAAGCTCAGCCACCGCATCTTTGCGTTTGCCAGTCAACGCCCGAGGAGCAGGAGGGATAGGAGGCGCTTGACGGCTCGGTTGACAGACTCTCTTGTCACAGCCAACCGCTGGTACGGTCGATAGCGCCGGCGCTGGCTCCGGTGGCAAGGGCTTAGAAATCGACTGAAGTACCTCTACTTTCGGCATAGACCGTTTCACATATATGAATTCTTCGGTTGAACGTGGTTTACGGGGAAGTGCTTGGGTAGACACATTGTTTCGTGAATCCAGCCATGGAATTGGCGACGGCTCTTGCCTTCTATTCTCTTGTCTCGATATATTGTCTGGTTGCCGGTCCTCATTATCCAGCCTTCGGCATGCGTCATCCAGCGCTCGTTGTAAAGAAGAGCTAGTACTAGTCGCGAGTCTCGCTGCGAACGGGAGAGATGTGACGGATGATTCGTGTGTTACCGAAGCCTTAGCATCACGTCGCTGACGATCGCCTTGTTTCACACTCAATATCCCCTTCTGGTCGACAGGAGGTAAGCAACGATCTCGAGCACCTTTGTCTACCAGTTGAGTGCTTGGTTCTGTCTCTTCCTCGATAGTGCCTATGGGTTCAGGGTATGGCTCGGGTAAAACACCTCTTGTAATATCTCTCTTGCCTTGTATTCGAACTTCACCCGGAGATTGCTTGGTATCAATGATACTGTGATAATGCTCACCTTCACGCCCACCACCTTGTTCTGGGTGAGGACCTTGGTCGCTTCGCTCACAATAATTAGTCGCTAATGCTACGCATGGGTCCAATTTAGGAGTGACATATTTCGCAGGGAGAGCAGGTTTCGGCCGCAATTGAAGCTCAGGTATACTCTGCATCGTTGGTCTGTGGCTCCTATGTTGAAGCCGGCGGTGTTCATGTTGAGCGGATGATAGATCATTGGATTTGACCTGTCCCCCTTTAACATGCTGGATGGGAACCGGGAAGTGGTGTCCAGCAATGCTAGCGTTTTTGTTAGCTGGCTTCTTCTGGAACCAAGAAAGAAGGCGTTTTCTTGTATGGTGGCAATGTTTTGATTTCGTATTAGCTTTCCGCGGAACCAACGACTCAATAGCATGTAACATGTGCCCACTTGGCGGACTAAACTCAACGTAGGATCCGGAGCTGGTACACGATGGTATAGTACTTGTGCTAGAAGAAGTACCACCACCAGGTAGATCAAGCATCTTTCTCGCCTGCGACGGCCCGGTAGAGTGTTTAGGTGGCCTGTTCCTTTGAGGTGCACTTTGTGCATGTGTTTTGCCGGTTAATTTTCGATTTTGCTCTGCAGATGTCACTGCAAGACCTGCAGCTAGAAACTCGTCTTTATAAGGCACCAAAGGTTTAACGGTGTGGATTGACGCTTTGGAGTCTGACATTGTGGGTGTAATGACAGGTGCTTTACCGGCGGCACCAGCGGCGTCGGCGTATTTTTCAAGTTCTCTCTCGAATCGGTTGAGAGCCCTCCGTTGGCTAGAAGTACGAGAGACTATACTGGTTGCCTGTTTCGAAGACTGTTTCGCTGGCACAGCGACCAGATTATCTATACCGATTAAGGAAGATAGCCGGCGCTGTTGTGTGAGTGATCTGCTGATGACATCCCAAGCAAGCGGGTCTGCGACTCCGAATCTTTTTTCCCTATTCGGCGTCTTTCGCTCGTACTGCTTTGTGTCGGTTGACTCTGGGCCATAGTGGTGGTCGTCTGTTCCGGGCAGCACCTTACTTCCGACAGGGCCACTGTTGACAACCTCGTTGGAGGGAACATCGGTCGTAAGGTTATCCACTATGCGGCTTACTCTTGAGTTCCTATATGATGCCGAAGGCGACTGTAATGTACCCCAGTACGGATACTCTGGGGACCGAGGGGTTTGGGAGGGGGGAGACTGATTGTCTGCAGGAGGTAAGGATCCCCTGCTCGTTCTAGCAGGAAGTCGTCTGCTGACTCGCAATCCATGTTGATTGCGGCTTATTCTGCGCTGTCTGTGGTGCCGTGCTGTAGTTGATGATTGGGGTAAAGGAGGCTGAAATGTTTGGCGCGTAGACCGTTCAGGGCGTGTTCTTCCAGCATCGGTTGGCGATGGGTCGTTGTATCTGGGTCGATGATGCGGACTCCCTTTGTAAGCTAAATTGAGCATAGGCATCGTCTATATTCCAAAAAAGCGTTCCAAGAAGCCAAAAAATTATGCTGCAAGTAAGCTGTACTCTAGTGCGTGGTGATACTGAAAAAGAATAGGCACCCAGGCTTGGAGAAGAGACTTTCCCTGGTTTGCCGACCTGTTCGACCCCGTGTCGTCGCAGCTGCTTGGCGTGTCGACGACCGAGACGTCGTTCGGACACCCACGTTTGGCATCTGCACGGCTGCTTCGACTTGCAGGACCGAGGGCCTGGCGTGGCCAACATCTGCAATGGCGACGCGTGCATGATTCCTCTGGAAGGCGCCGTCAGAAATTACACACAGATGCATCGACTACGCTCTAATGTCTTTGATGCCAGGGGCAGAGTAGGTTTCGAGCTGACGTCGGCCTTTGCGAAGGAGGAACTCGACAGCAGCAAAGTCTCTTTTATCGATCTTTGTGCTCTTGTCGAACTCGGACCTACGAATCTTGTCAATATGCAATGCTTCGTCGATAGTGCATGGAGCGGTACGTACCTTGTGAAAGCTTCAAAGTGTGGGCGTGTTTCCTGTCCGTGTCGAGTATCAGCCTCGATGGCATGTGCAATGCAAGTCTTGTTGTCTTGCTATACGACAGATCGGGAATGGGAATGAGAACGGACCTTCGGTTTGTTGCGGCTCGCTCGGAGGCAGCTCCGATATAGGGAGAGCACCTCCTTCTGTAGGCCTGACAGACGCATGGTGCGCTTGACTTCCGATGAGGCGATGAGACGATGGGGCGGCGTGATTGGCCGATTGGACTTCTAGGTACCTAGGTAGCGCTTTATGGCTGCATCAATCATGTGTCCTGTCTACCTTACAGTAGAGACTGAACTTGTAGGAAAGAGAGCGTAGAGGAGTGGATTTTGCGCTAAATACGAGGAAAATCAATGTTTTGGCGGTTGGACTTTGGATGTTCGGGATCCACGCGTTTCCCAAATAGGTAATTAGCCTCAAGAGGAACAGTTGCTGGCGAGTTGCTGGATTTACTGAATCGCTGACGGCTAGCCAATCAGAAGACACTTTAGCCAGATGGACAGTGAGTTGCTAGATTGACACTGTCCAGATCAGAAAAGGGAATATTGCGCATCAATGCCGATTGTCCGTCTATAGGCCGCCCTTCTATGGTATTAAGTACATCGAAAAACACGGAGAAACATGAGTTAGCCGTACAGTAAGCTTGAGCAATTCCTTTTTTGATCAAGACGCCTGCAGGTATATCACCATCTTTTGGAACAAACAGTGAGTAGACTATCTAGACTACGCCGTCTTCAGTTTTCCCCCGATGCAGAGCGCCTGAAAAACGCCCGCAGGCCGGCGATGGCAACCCAGCCGGCAACGATGACGGTGACGGCAATTCGCAGTTCACGCGCTGCGGCGACGGCCGATGCGTCAAGCCGAATGAGATGCGTATGTTGAATTGCTCCGGCATGCTCGGCAGCCAAGCTGAAGGACTCCATGGTCGAATTGCGGGTTCTGCGCGGGTAAAGTTGACTTGGGGGCAGAATTGGGGTAGAATTGGGGGTGGGTGCTGTTGTGTGGGTTTCAACCGATGATCGCTGTGTTCAATATGTCGTTGCCGCTTTTTTGGATTGATCTGTTAGTCGCGGCTCAGACGCTGCGGCAAGTGGCAACGAGTATACCATTTACGATGATGATGATGGTGTGTTGGTGGTGGCGACAGAAGGTACAAGTACGAAAATGAGCGACAGAAAAATTAGATTAGATTCACACCGTGCGAGCGGGAACAAGTCTCGGTCGTTAGTTATAGCATCACCTGCGCACTCATGGAGCAAGCCATCGCAGTAACACCATAACACCATAATACCATAATACCGTAATGCATATTGTATTCATCAGCAAAACACAAGCCATATACAGGTTAGGTAGACAACACCGATGAATTTTTTGTGTTGATTAGTACCGTCGCGCATACTGGCCGCTAGTTATATACTCAAAAATATGCCGCCCAGCCCCGACCAATTTCGGAACATTGACGCCAGCAAAATGCGGGTTTCATTACAACGGGAAAAAGCTAGATACCCCTGAAAACATGTCTCCGGCTTGCGCAATCACTCTATACCTTGGCTCCGATCTCGTGAACCTCGTGGCTTTCACGCGCCACATCCTTCTCGACCTGCTCGAGGTCAACATGCGCGACCTTGGCATCGTCGCCGTCGATGACCTTGGCGAGTTCCTCGAGCGTCGGGCCCTTGGTCTCAACATACATGAAGTAGACAAAGGTGAGCTCGAGGCCGATCCAGAAGGTGTAGATGATGTATAGTTTCCAAGAGTGGTCCATGCCGAAGGCCTCGAAGGCGACGGGGTTGGCGTACGCATTGAGCAAAAGAGCGATTTGGATCGTGATGTTGAGAATCATCAGACCCTTGGCACGCAGCTTGTAGGGGAGGATCTCGATGGCGTAGCCCACTAGGAGACCAGACCAGGCAATTGAGTAAGCGATTTGGAAGAACCAGATGAAGACAATGAGAGCCTTGTCAGCGCCAGGTGATCTGTGCTCTCCGTACAGCCCTGATGTCAAAGTCCAGAAGATGAAGATAACGAACATGCCGCCGGTCGCCGTCAAGAACAGGGGTCGCCGGCCGAACCTGTCGATGAGCGTGGCCATGGTAATCGAGACGATAAGAGAGAGAGCGGTGGAACCGGTTTGAAGCTGCAAGACAATGTCAGTGTCGGTTCTGACTGGGACGAGGCATAACGACTTACACCGAACTTCTGTTCCGAGCTCATGATACCTGCTTGCTCGTAAAGCACATTCGAATAGTTCGAAATGATAGCATTGCCAGACCACTGAGAGAAGAGACCAAGCGAGAACAGAACCATCAGTCTGTAACGGTTACCTTTGGTCTTGAAGAAGTCCATATACGTGCTGTTCGACTTTGCATCCATCTCCATCTTGATTGTTTCCTTGATCTCAAGGTATTCGAATTGCACCGTCGGGTGGTTGGAGTCGCCGTTGCCGTGATAGCGGGCCAGAATTTCGAGTGCTTTCTCGTGCTTGTCCTTTGCTATGAGATATCGGGGTGATTCAGGAACCCACCAGATAAACATAATCTGGACAACAGAGGGGATACCCTGTCCCAAGGCTGGGATGCGCCATGACCAGCTGCTATCGATGTAGTTGGTGCCCAAAGATAGAGCAGAAACAACTAATTGATTATTAGAGTTGTCTTCCTTGAGATTGTTTCTTGCCAGATCACTTACTGATAGCTCCGGCGTTCCACAGGGTGTTGTACACAGCAGTGAGACGGCCACGATGTTGAGGATGGGCAATTTCGGTAAGCAACATGGGGGAGGCAATCTGGGCCAAACTGTTTCCAAAACCCATCAAGACACGGCCACCCATGAAGGCACCAATCGAGCTCGCTGTCGTCTGAATAACAGCTCCCGCGATCATAATTACACAACCGATGACGATAGGCAGCTTTCGGCCAAAGTTGTCGCAAAGTATAGGACTGTCAAAGGGTTAGAAACCAGGAGTTGTATAGTTTTGAAGAACCTCGAACGTACGCGAGAGGAATTGAGACCACGCTACCGATCTGATACAAGGCAACGAGAAGACCCAGTTCAGAGCCCCGGGGGTGGCCGAAATCGCTTTGCCATTGAGGGAAAACCTGTACAGCGTTTAAGAAAGACCTGGAAGTTGTTAGTCCACGTTTCCAAGTTGACATTCCCAAGGATGAAAGGCACCTACCCATCGTAACCCGTGGTAGCGGAAGCAATGCAGAGAACAAAGGCGTAGAAGTACAGCTTCCGTAGTCCAGGATCCTTGTACCATTTAACCTTCTCGAACTCCGGGATATCTTGTACGACACCTGCTGCCGCCTTGGGAGCACTGTCCGCTAGAGCAAGACCCATCTCGACAACACCACAACTCTAACCTGGTATGGAAGAGAAGTCTGTATTGGAGGAGGAGTGAAGAAAATTGAATGTAGGCGAGCTCTGAGTTGAGGGACAACAAATAGCAAGCTCTCAGTCGCCTACTCAGCAGGAGATGTGTTCAGCTGAGGAGAAGGTGGTGTAGGGGATGCCATTGGAGATGGGCCTGTAAGGAGATATATACAAAATGCATGGCTTGGAATCACGCGTCTGGAGGCGGGCGAGCGGACCGGTAGAGAATCCTAGCTTTCTAGACTTGCGTAGCTAAAGTCGTTGGGGCTCTTAGACGGGGTATCGACACCATCATGGCAAGGTGCTCACATGGGGTGCGATAAACCCCATCATACCCCGTCTGGGGCCCAGCTCGCACTAGACTCCCCAGACCATGAACTTGGCGCCAGCATGACAAGGGGGAAGGAGAGGAGGTACACTACTAGGTTACGAGCAACACCCAAGGGAACTCGCAAATCGCTAAATGGATTTAGATCCTAGATTTCGCTACGCTAGATTAGACAATATGCTGTGCAATGCTTGTTACTAACTACATCGCAAGTCACATAGCGCCTTGTTCGAGCAAGGGTACAGACACTTAGTCAGGTTGTCCTCTATGCTCCACGTGAGCTTCGGCATCGTTCCCGAACTGTGCTCCAGAAGACCCACGATATCTTGGGACAAGTGGCGTTGGGCCTCTTCGTTCTGTCCTTCTCCGGAGTGATACTGTAGCTGTCTTGCATATCACAGAATTCCCTCAAGGTTGATGGCGATCATCTACTAAACTATTCTACGGAACATGAACCCACGACGGCATATAATTCGGTCTTAATCTGCAGTTCAATATGTTGTAACCTTGAGCTCGAAAGTTGCCCGTCTCGTGAGGGCGACGTGTTAGATAATCTATTTGAGAGTCTTGGGAGGGCTTTCGACTGGATTGCGGGGAAATACCTACTAGTAACACCGATTATTGGAGTAATGCTTCTGTGTCGAGTGCCGTAGCATACTATGTAGGTAGTATAATATACGCAGTATGCTTAGACATTCTCGACACAGCTACAAGGGGACAGGGTCATCGTTCCATCGAGACTCTTCTGCGTGGTGCTATTTCAGGGTGGCATCCCGTGCCGCAAGTAATAGCTATACGTAGTCGACCTCGTTCTCGTAGACGTCGTTCCGCCCAGGAATCTGCTCTGATCACTTCCCAGCAAGGCGGTACCGCGGTACCGCGGTATCGGACATGGCCTAGATAGACGATGGTCAGGTGCTCGATATTACGCTAACTTCGTTACATAGTACCTAGCAGCACTGTAGATGGCCAGAAGACATGCTGGTTTGGTGATGAGCTTGCTCCCACATCGCAGGTGGTGTCTATGAGGAACAGGGGTCACTCGACCTCCGTTCCAGAAGAAGAGGGGTGTTGGTTCGTGGTTGGTCAATTCGTGCCTGGCACGGACGGGCAAGGGGTTACACCATAGTGTAGCGTTGGAAACGGAACCGTCTCTTGGCAGTCATCGCATCGCAACTATCAGCGTGACGATGGTGAAATGACACGGCGGATGTACCCATACTACTTACTACCTATGAAAAGAAAATCTTTCGGTCGGACGCTAAACGTCAGGTTTCCTCCATTGTTAGCACAGACCTCGGAAATTGATCGAGATATCCTGGTTCCGATGTGGCCTGTATTCTTCCTCTGCTAAGGTTAGTGGTTTCGCGCGAGGAGATAGTAGTATGTAGTCGAGTACATACTACTGAGTATACTACTAAGTATACTACTCAAGACTATAATACTAGGTGTTACTTCGCGGCAGAGTGGACTCTTGCTTGCAGTAGTCTAACGAAATGCACTCCATAGTGCTGTAGTATACACTAAAGGAACTGACCTTGGCGGGTGAGGTATACGGTATGCCACCGGTGTTACCGACGAGATAGGCTAGCAATATCCGAGAAACCGGAGACGCTGTCCTTACTAATAATTCGCAGAGGACGCGGTTGATGCTGCTGTGACCGCAAAACGTTGGACTCGCTTGGAGGCTCTGTGGCTGTCACTACGACGGAGCCGCGTCCCGAACTGCCGGGGCTTCGTCCAGGAAACGATTAGCTTCGAAAGGCACGATTGGTGGCTGACACCAAGCATTCACTCATGGTCAGTCGCCTCCCAACCGGCCACGGTCAACAATGTGGCGTTGAACCGCCTTAGACCGCTTCTCCGCACGCACCCTCGAGTGCGTTGATCGCTTAACTTGAGACTTGGGATTTGAGGTCCGCCGCTTCTGAGTAACGACCCGCACGTTACGGCACACTACTGTAGATGCTCCCCAGGTATACTACACTACAGTCGGTTAGATTATTTAGTGCTTGAAGGGACCCAAGGGATTCTCCACCGTTGCCCGGTCTCTTTACCTACTGTATGTGCTCTCATTATAGTAGGCTCTAGTTCGAAATCGCGTATGTATACCTCGGTACTGTAGCATAGATGAATGGGTACCCAGAGCTTGGTAGAGAAACGGTGAGTCCTGCTCATCAACGTGCAGAAGAACGTGGTCAGCAGCTCTGGATACCTCAGTTCGTATTGGTTCTCAAAGGTCTTCAGAATCGTCTCGGTAAGTAGTCTCGACCAGTTGCATGACTTGATTCGCCCTTGTCAGGGACCAATCATAGTGTTTTCTAGTTGTATTCTGCATCCTCGGTGGCGTGGCTAATGCCGGAATCCTGTACCTTGTCCAGATTCCTAATCCTTACGCGCAGACCCCCGTCCTTGCATTTAGCCTAAAAGCGGCAGAATAGCTAGCTGGCAGGGCTGATCGTGGGAGCATGATCTAGCTCCCCACTCCTAGCAGAATCCTAGTTCATGTAAAGAACCATGTATACGTACTAGGTAAGTTCTGCGAGGGGAGTCATGTCGAGGCACTACACTATGTACAGTAGACAATGGACAATGGACTAGGTTTTGATTCCACGTTGTTTCTAGACGCTAGTATACAGTAATACCCGCCACGACGGGTGATGGTCTGGACCATGTTCGTACGATTGTTGCCGCATGTGATACTGATATTGGGTAGAGAAGCAGGTCATTTTTGTCTACCGACATGATGATGCTGTAGACACTACGACATACGGTCTAGCATTGAGGTAATATCATCTTCTGTTCATCTCCCAACATGTTGACGCCTAAGTCCTTGTTCTAATTGTCTACTGACATTGCTACTGATGACGTTGCCCCACAACCTTACTACGTCTTTCCTATCTAACATGTCACGAACTGGCCATGATCCCTAACTGCGTGAACGACCTTCAAGCTCTTCAACGGCAAGCTAATTACTGACACTCGGCACTGACGAGACAACTATTGAATCAAATACCAGGTTTACGGCGATAACTGACTCGGTTATTCCTCGTGAGAAATTAATCCGAAGTTGACTGAGATATGTCAGACCGCTTCCTTACATATCAGTCACAGAGACACGGGATTCTAATGCTTGTGACGATGGAGAGGGGTATTTGTAACTCTTTAATCGAACGCCTCCCAATGCAATGTAGTGTAATCAGTGGCTACAGTGGCCTTCTCTCTACCCATCGTACAACTCTAGGCGATATTCCGGGACGCCCGGCAATCAATGGTATACACGGAGATTTTGGCCGTCCCCAGCGGCGAACTCTTTCCCGACTTATCGACCTGCGCCATTTAGATTTGGAAGCCGAATCCAGCCATGCAACTCTTGTACTGGTCAATAATGGGCTTGCAATCGCTCGTGGGATCGGTCGACTTGGAGAAGAGCATGCAGTCGTCTCGCCGCGCTTTCTCGTCTTTGCACACACAGCAGGGCTACACAACGAACCGTCGTCAGTATCGGCTATCAAGACAATCGTTAGGCGACAGGATTCAAACCTTGGGCTTAGAGACTGTTGCGTTGGCGGCTGTGTTTGCGCTCCCCGCGAGAGCCTGGGGCGCAATTGACGCTATCGATGTTAATTAGCGTAGCACTAGACCAATAGAACGAGGTTAACCTACGCATTGAAATAGACGAAGACATCGTGATTACGGCGAGTAGGATGTTGTTAATGAACTTCGGGGATCTTCGGCGCAACTTGGTGTTGTCATACCTAGATTCAAACGTATTGGTAATGGGAGCTTTCTGATAAGACCTCGATAACAATCGGCACATTACCTAGCCACATGGTGATGTGGCTGGTGCGGGCTTGCCCTCCTTGAAGCACGCTATTACGCCACAAACTAACGAGACCAATCCCCTTTTATCGCATGTACACCAATT
Source organism: Xylaria sp. BCC 1067 (assembly GCA_005188305.1). Classification (NCBI taxonomy): domain Eukaryota; kingdom Fungi; phylum Ascomycota; class Sordariomycetes; order Xylariales; family Xylariaceae; genus Xylaria; species Xylaria sp. BCC 1067. The sequence continues at coordinate 2,263,936 of SSCS01000003.1, read as the reverse complement.
ACCTACATAACGGGTAGAATCTTTGATGCATGCACTTAAACAGGCAAAAGGCGTACCCCGCCAACCCCACCAAAACATACTTCTACTTTGGGCAGATCAATGCGACAATGAAGCGTTAGAAGCTCCAGGCAACTATATTCCATAGCTATAAAAGAACCACAATCTACCTAAGATCAATCCTCCCTCTGCAGACAAGCCAGATACTGAAGCCCCCCGCCATACAAGATACGATGCCAGCCCCATCACCTCTAGTCATTGCGACCCAATCGGTCCAGCGCCTTGTGAAAGAGGACAGCTACTACCGCAAAGAACTAGCACAGCAGTGTGAACGCGTGAAGAAGATCGAGGCAGACTTGAAGGCATCGCCCGAATCAGCCGACGGTAATGCGCCGTTCATACTGAAGCAGGAGGTTTGTTCCCTTCCATCCTCTTTCCAGTCAATACTCACCGCCTAGCAGCTGAGTGCGCTGTACTATCGATGACTTGTCCTGCCATTGATAAAGCTATTCTCTTGAGGCTATGGGGGTTTTGGGTGCAGCCGGAGTTAGTCATGTATAGTTAGTTGCAGGCTTGCTAACAAGTGTGGCGAAAACAGCAAAAAGCCGTAGAGGAGACTCGTGCCGTCTTTGCACCACTGCACGAGCGCATCGCCGAGGCTGTCCAGCGGCTTGAGGAGCAAATAGCCACAGCCGAGAGCGAGAGTGCGGCGGAGGACGAGATCACCAAGGCGAAGGAAGCGCTGAAATTAGGCCGCGACCTAGACCCCCCTGTTGCGTGAAGGACAGGATGATCGTACGGTACTTGAAGAGGGCTATGTCACAGGAAGGCTATACAATAACGGTTAGAAACACATGAGACCAGAACGAGCTGGCCCTGCTAGTGTTTAGAGACCCAGTCGTGAGACCAGACTGCGATGAATGAGGTAGACGGCACAATTGTGCGATTCTGCTCGTTATGCTGAGACACAATGATACTGGAAACGGCGTAGCGCTTTGATAGGCGTCTAAGAAAGGGCACCCGAAGACAATGATAAATAATACCACTTTAGATGAAACGATTATACGAGACGGATAGAGATAGTCACTCTTCAAGCTATGAAAGCCAACTCGGATCGTAGCTCTGCACTAAAATCACTGGGTATAATGTTTTATCGTACAACTATTCATGATTGCGTCCTCGTTTCATTGCCGACGAGCCTCAGGTTGTGTCCATCTTATCTTCGCCGTTGCCCGTTGGGGCATCAACCGTGATCTGTGGCGTGCTCTGTGACTCCTCAGCCATTGGTGTATCGCCGTCCTGGCTTTGTCGCTGCTGTGTAGCCGACTCACTCATCTCAGTATCCTCACCGTTCTCCTGCGCCTTGTCCTCCAGCTGTTGGCTTCCAGCTGTTACGCTAGGAGCCAAGCTTCCGGATCTCGAGAACGTCCCGCTGGCATCCAACCTGGGCTTCAAGCTTTCACCACCCACCGCTGCAGCACCAGGACTATCGGGCCTAGGCGTCCGCTCGTCCCTGCTACTGTCTGGCCTGGGCGTTGCACTGCCTGCCTCACCTTTGTTCAACAAAATAGCGCTGTGCTCCGGGTGGGGTGTCGCGTTTCCGCTGGTGATGCCCTTGCTAGGAGCCGCCTCTCCGTCCTCGGCGTCGGAGTCCATGCCCTCGCGCCTCTCCACCTCCTCCTGCTCGTCGCGGATCAAAGCACGCAACCGCCGCCCCTCGTCAACAAGCCGCTCAAACTGCTCCCTACGCTCGCGCCACGTGTCTCCGTAGGCCTCGCTCTCGCGGCGCAGCTCTTCACACTCCTCTGCTAATTTCGCCAGGTTGACGTGTTGCTCCGCCCGCGTGCGCAGCATGCGGTTGCCGGTGATCTTATCGGCGAGCTCGTCGAACTTCCGCCGCTGAGCGAGCGTCGCCCGCGCCTCGTCGAGACGCACGCGCAATTGTGCGTTCCCCTCCCGCACCGACTCCATGGTGTTGAGGATGCGCAGACGTGCCGACGCATAGTGCTCGCGCTCCGCCGCGTTGGCAGTCGCTAGGAATTGCAAGCGAGCAATGGCCGAGTCGAAGGCGGCGAAGTCGAGGATGATGTCTTCCTTCAAGGCCGGAATGTCGGCGCTCAGCGGGGAGGCTCTAGACTTGGCATCAACAGCGTCGGCTTGACTGCTGTCAGGAGGCGGTGTTGGAAGTTTTTTGCTTGGGTTTGTGAAGGCGCCGGGTGCTACGAGACGTTTGGTTAGGCGTTTGAAAGGCCGTTCTTCGACGGCTAATAGGCGTGTTTTGTGTAGCTCTGTTTCCTCACGCTCGTCGAGGAGGCCGAAATGTGTTGTCGCCATAGCTGTACTACCAGCGTCTATAATAGATGGAAGGCAAGAGTGAAATGTGCCGTGACTGATGAGCGAGATCCCTGATTAGATAGTTATCCTCCAACTTTGGCTTACTTGCGATGGAGCTCATAAAAGTGCTATCGGATTGGATGGTATCTCCAGTACGTCGGTACCTCCTGGGGCTGGAGTACCTAGGTAGCTACGTATCGATAAGGAGATAGGTTTTACCATCCCGAATCGGAATGGGAATCCAACCTGAGCCACGCCGCTTTTAGCCTGAGCCTGAGCGCTGTCCTGAGCATGAACCACTTTTCACACCTACCTAGGTAGCTTGATATGAACAAAAATCTGCATAATCTCTAATACACATAATTGCATAAAAACCACGGCCGTTTATTATAAAACGGATTTCAGTATGCATTACAGGACGGTCTGTCCAAGCGACTTCCAAGGTTCCTAGGAAGTCGCTTGGACATAACAAAACATAAGCGCAAGCCTTCCTTCCTACTACTTCACCTATGTCACACGGATTGCCACTCCGGGTCACCTTGACTCACCTTTTCAGCTGCAATATATTTATCATAATATTTATCAGGCCATGAACCTGCAACTCGCCTACAGGCCGAGACAGCCTCGTATCGAAGGCTAGAGATTGCGAGGAATTCTGTATATAAAAAGGAGGCCTTCGGCCTCTGTAGATTTAGTCTATTCTGAAGGTTACGGACCTTTAAGAGCCTAGATTGATTATTATATAATACAGCCTTTGAAGCCAAGCCCTAGAGATCTAGCCCTTGTTACACACACCCCTTGCTAGAGTGTGTCACTAACCCTTTTTAAACATTGCCTATACGTATACTGTTTTATAATAGCAATGCTAAGCCACGTTTGTTACCCTTTAACCTGTTGCTTTTAAAATAACTTGCTTTTTTTGTTATTTTATATAAATCTAGGTAACGTTGTTACCTAGAGTAGCTAGCAGAAAATAATTTCGAAATATTTTACCTTTATAGCAAGTTTACTACCGGATAGCTACAGCAACTTACAGCAACTTATAGTACTTTAAGCACTAAGAAAAGGAAGGAAATGTTACATTTTAATTCAAGTAGAATACTATATGTTACTGTTACGAACCAACACCAAGGTGACCTGTTACGCGCATCTTTATAGGCACCGCTTATTAAGAGCTTACGGTGCTAAAGTTCGTTAAGCGTCTTGTACGATAAAGAGAAGATATTTTCTTTAAGCATGTTTGTTTTTTATCCAAGAGGTATGAAATCCATATGCTTAAGAGATGGTCGAATATTTGATCAATTGTTGTAAAGCTAGGGTCAAAACTGTTCGTTTGGATGCCGCGTATTAAAATTAGGCTAGCGAGGCAAAAAGATCAACTTGGAATTAAGCTACCCTCAGCTACCTTGATAAGCCAAAAAGCCACTTTTTCTTCATCCCTTACGAGCTATTATACTAGGTACTGCATTCGTATTGCCTTTGACTATGCTAGTTTATGACAGCTAGTTGTAGCAAAGGTAGCTGGAAATGATATCGTTAAAGCCGTAGTCCCCCACGTTGGAAACGTAGTACGCGCCAGTGACCGTGAGTCCTGCCATAAGACCTGTTAGTACATCTAATCTCGTACTTCGACATCCACCTTAGCCTAGTTGCCATGTCGGGGAGAGCTTACGGAAATCGCCAGGATTGCAGTCATTGTTCTGGTAGAAGATGCAGCCGAATCCGGAAGGGACAAACAGGGAGGAAACCTGGTCGTTCCATCCATTAACGAGGTTGTAACACCTTTGGGCTATGGTTGATAGTAGTTAGCTTGATTTTAATTCAGTATCATTTAATGAAAGCGCGAAAACAAAAGGGGGTTGGTACATACTATCAGAAAGGAGGCCTTCGTGACGACCACCTCGGTTGATATCCGCCCAGATGTCAACAACGAGGGTGGCCCGCTTGTGAAGCTCAGCTTCTCTGCTCTCGAGCGATTCCGAGACGCTGCGCTTGGAAACCCCAGTTACGTAGGGTTCCAAGCCCTCGACAACTGCGGGTGTGACGCGTTCGCCCTGTACAGGTGAAAGGATGTTGGAAGGGCCACTGGATACAGGCTCAGCAGGCAAAGCTGCACCAAGAGATGCTAGTAAGATGGCGCAGAGAATGGCGGGGGGCTGCATGGTGAATGAGCGCTTGAAAATGAGCAGGGCTACAGAAGGCGTGTTTGAAAAGAATGAAGTTAATAGAGTGTGAGGATGAAGAGTGCGGATCAGGTGAAAGCAGTGGTTTCAATCGAGTCTTTTATATTTGTGTCGTAGTCACTCATAAGTAGCACCTCTCCGTCGTGACCGTGACGGCCTACCAGAAGTAGCAGTCCGCATCAGACTGCTCTTAGGTCAGTCGGTATCAGTAAGCTCATACATGACAAAGTCTCACCAAAACCAACATCGGCGAACGCAACCCTGCACCTGAAATCAATATTGCATCTCTGCAGTCATACGCTGGGAATTCTTCCCGAATGTAAGCATCGAAAAGAGGGTGATGTCCGAGCAAGCTATATTGAGAACCCGTAAGCTGCGTACTGTAGCTATATTGAAGTCACTCGTGTAGAATTAGGTGTAGGTCAACCCAAGGCTGCAAGAAAAAGTGGAAGTTCACTTCGATTTCCCCTGGATTATTCGATGTTTTCTCTCCAGTTTGAATAGGCCCAGTTGCCACACGAAAGTGATATAGTTAGTCAAAAGAAAACAAACTGAGAAAGATTTAGAGAACGTACATTAATGTCAGTCTATTCGTTACCTCGTTGATCTACATTCTGCTCGTACTCGGGCTGAATATTAATGAGCAGGGTGGGAATCATCAGGGACACCTTCATCAGATGCACGTACTCGAAAAGGGACATCGTAAGATCAACCAATCTTTCGCGAACGGGATAGGTTGATAAACAGGTAAAGGGGCCCATCTGTCACGGAACCAACACTGTGCCTGACATGGCACGGGCCATAGGCCCGATGTCTATAGGGAAGCGAAACCCAACAGCCTCGAACCTAAGAAATTCTTCCTTCTTTGTGCAATAATAGAAAGTCATTGTCAGGCAGAATCAGCGCTAGAGGGTAGCCGCTACCTATCTGGGTAGAGAAGATCCAGGATTTGTACATACAGTATATAAAGGCTAGGAACCTTCTATTTGTGAAGGAAGGTTCAGGAATTAATGCTATTAAGACCTACCCCCTACCTACTGTTGTAGATTGTGGTGACGAGACTCAAGAGTGGCTTCAAGCCTCTATTGGTGGATAGGTTGTAAAAGGCCAGGTTCTAGACCGGTGGCCGGTCCTCCCTCTGGAGCCTTCCTCATGACAGTCATTACTGGACTCACCAGCAGTTTGAACTGTGGCACGATTGACCTCGCAACCGAAGAACGACTCCTACCCTTCAGATTCCATCTTACTCCTCTCCCCACAACCCATCTGTTAACGATTTGCGCAAGAGCCGCGGCAGGGTCTCAATCAACTCTCCAACGTAGCAGCGAAAGTCCGGTTGCATGGGATGGTGGCCTTTTGACGCGGTGTAACGACCTCAGGTGCCACTACACTCATTTATTATTACGTACAAAGCGGCGTAGTCGACATGATGCTTTAGTATTGGTGAGAACAGACTTATGAAGTAGGGGGCCCTGCCCTTCATCCAATTAGGTGCATCTTCTCTACTTCTGCTGGTTCGCATAATCCTCCCTATTTTACGAATTCTTCGGATAAGCTACGCGTGTTTGGACTTGGAAGACTAGCTGCACGTGAGCGTGGACGCAACATGATGGAGGTGATTGGCTATGGGCACGGCTTTGCCCTTAGCTGAGCCAACTTGATTATAGATTGATCACTTGCATCAAATCTGACATAACGCTCGCTGTATTTACAGATGAGAGATGTTCTTAGCGAGACCTAAACTTAAATCTACATCTTAATAATTTTATTGCTAGAGAAGGATGAGTAGGAGTTTGCGCATCCAGGTACAACTACTCGGCAAGTCGCAACGACTAGGAACGATAGCTAATGCTTACTGGGACATTTTTGACTTTAGGAATGCGCTTAACTTAATAGTCTGAGTCCGGAAAGCGTTACACATATAGAGAAAAAGTGCGTAGTTGGGTTAGTTATTATGCTGGGACACGTATGGACAACGGAGCAAGAAGTGTTGATGTTGTGGCACTTACCACTAACAGAAAGGTATTTCGCGGGCCGAGGTATAGCGTCGCCAAGCGTGGTGTGGCTTTCGAGGGTTGAACATCGTACACGCTTATCTCCTATCGGAAGTGACTATCGACGGGTCCAGATTGGTATACAGTGCATTTGGGAGTCTCCAAGACCTTACAGATACAATACAACCTGCCAGCTCCACGGTTTCTAAATACGGGCCGAACTGGTATAACAACATTGAATATCAATTTCAATAAACACCCATGGAAAGAGGATTGAAGGCAGGAACATTCAAGCCGCGTTATGGATTTTTACCCAGATTAGAGTAGATATGCCTGTAATATCATACCATTTCTACATGCCAATACCTCTACTCCCGGACTAGATTTCGTGCTCTGCGTCTTTCGTCTTGGCTTAGCACCCATTCAATGCCGTCATCGTCACCCGCATCTACCAATTCTTCCCACTCATCGTCTTCCATATTGGCGACCATGAGCATCTGTGTGACTCTGTTAAATAATTCCCTCACGCTATAATTGCCTTTCGCTACCGTGCTGATGATTCCGTTGAAATCCCGCTCCATGCGGATGGCTCCATATGCAGTCGTCTTGCCGCTGTAACTCGATATTCTCTTCTCTAAGCTCTGTTTTGACAGGTGCGTTGCCGTAATGTCTAGTAGCATGTTGTATGTTTTTGCCGTCATCAATCGCGCAATAGGCTTCATCAGAGCGTCCCAGCCTTGCTCAAAGCGGCGCGGAACACGATCCAGAAGTTCATCCTCGTCATCTTCGTTTTGCAGAGCAATCTCCGCCAGTTCCTCTTCGGTACGCCAATAATCTGCGTCTCGGAAGGCATCGGCCAGGATAGCGCGTAGCTTCTGCCTGACCACTCGGTCAAAAAGCTTCTGCAAACTATCATTAAGGAGGTCACTCGTCTTCGAAGTAAATGTCGAGTGTAAGTTATTAAGGGAGGATGTAACAAGCGTGACGTCGTTCTCGAAGGGAAACGAGGCGGCGAGTGGATTAGGGTGAGTGGCCCCGTTGGGTTGATCTGAAGAGGTACCAAGTCTAGTCGTTATGATCCGAGCCAGGTACTCGTTGGAAACGTCAAGACTATTAATTAAAACGATGAACGCGACGATCCTGTCTTCTGGTGGTAGGCCACCTTGTATAGTAGGTTGCAGATACGCCTTATCTTGCATCTTTTGGTGCATCATTTTGATAAAGTCGGAATCTAGTACTCTGCTGCTACTCGTTACAACATGGGATACTACCTCACGTTGGGAGGTGGATATAGCCCGTTGGATGACTGCGCTGACGATATACATGACATCGTCAACGGCGGAAATGATAAAAGGTGCGTTTGCTTCGATGGGTTTGCTAAGGTTAAGGGACAATCCAGATGGGGATTCATCTAACTGGAATGCTTTCTCGACAGATCTCCTGAAGAAGAATGTTGACATGACGTTGTAGGGGTCAACAAGCGTTGCTGAAACCTTCCTCTGGAGGTTCGAGTTGCTTAAAACAGACGGCATTGATATTGCAGCGTCTTCTGCGGTGTCGGGGCTCTGTGACAAGTCAGCGCTCAGAATAGGTACTTGCTGAAAGGGTTTGAGCTAGCTACCTTGCATTTCCCAGCTAGGAATTTAGTGTATAGTGACCAACGAGCAAGCATGACAGAGATCTCATTAAGGAGCCCATCCACCTCTTTCATATTGACACCCTCATCTTCGCTGGTACGAGGATTGGTTCCGCCACCAATGGCAGGTGAATTCATACGGGGGGTTCCACCAAGCGTCTTTTGCTGTGGTAAGAAGCTCTGCACTAGGAATGAAAATGGGTAACTCTTCACATCCGTGAGTCGCCTGTTGACATTTCTGTCGTCGCTCCAAGAATCTAATATGATGCCACCTTGTACATCGGCTTCCATTTGCAATTTTTCGATCACTTTAACCATCTTACCCTCTCCATAATGTCTCTCTACGAGACCACCGTGGCTTTCAACGATTTGGGCAATATGCTCGAATAACTTCGTGAGAGCATTTGCATAGTAAAACCCGTCTTTCCTCCCAGCACCACCGGAAACATCCTTGAGGGTTGCTCGCGCGGTGCCCGCGACTCCCTGGCACACGTATCTGCCGTAGAGGTCTAATCCGACATCGCCTCTTCCTATCAACGGAAACAGCTTGAAGAAACGGGTGATTTTAGCACCATCACTATCCTTGGCTGCCTTCTCAAACTCGCGCATAAACAAGCCACAGAGACTCTCCTTTGAATTCTCGAGAGTCACCCATGGCGCGTCAGGCACTTCCACACTCGGTACAATGGATGACGCAAACCCGCCTCGTATGATTGGTTCGGGAACCTTGCTCGCACGCGAGATGTAGCCGGCTGCTGCCTCCCAATCTTGGGGCGCACCCATGCTGCCGACAACACCATGGACGCAAGCCTTAAGCTCAGCGACTTGCTCGACAACCCTCAAAGTCTGTTGAACCCTGTCCTTCTCTAAGTCCAGCTCCTTGACTCGGTCAGAGAGCCGACCGGCGGTCTCGGCAGCTGACGACAGCATGCCATTGCTTATAGACCTGGTTGCAATAACCTGGGAGCCGAGATTGGAGCGTAGTATATCAAGTCGACCCAATTCGCGGGAAAGGTCGGCCTGTGAAGAGATGAGAGAATCTAAACGAGCTGTTATGGCGTTTTCGCGAGTATGGAGCGCAGCGAGGCTAGCTCGAACGTCGGCGAGAGACGATGCATCGTGGATGGAGGGGTTCGAGAAAGAGCTGCGGTTCAGCTTATACGAAGATTTGTGGGTTGGATGGGCTGCAGGGTCGCCATTGAGAAGATTGTTGGCGGACATTTGGTCATTGGTGATGAGAGGCGCATAGCGGCGTGAGGCATCAGGACGGGGTTGGGGTCTCGAAGAGCACCTTGGTTGTACGCATCACTCTCGATTTCGACGTTGGCCAAAAGGTGCGACTGGTTGTTCACTTTGAAGCCAACCTATTCGGCCACTGCACTAGTGTGTACCTGCTAATAGCCACGTTCCAGTGAACCCTGAGAGTACCTATACCTGTACGGGCTGCGGGCTATAGGCCGCGGGCTACAGGTTTAGGCACTGAGGGTGCGCTAGAGTCGTAGTAGTAGCAGTTCTCCACTATCTACCTAGGTACCTAGTCTAGCTGCCCATCTAGAAGTGCATATTGCTGTTAGGACGGATATGTCAGCTTGGCAATAAAATTGGATGAGTCAAGAATGATATTTCAACCTTGAATCTCACAGTCGCGCGACTTTACCATCTAATTATATCTTCTATCTCATTTCACTCGGAAGCTAAAGACAAGGTCTCTATTCGGCAAAAGAACCAGCGGAATACACATTTTTCCCAGAAAAGAGACACAAGAGCATCAGCTACCAACTTTCCCCCAAGATTGAAAATCTACCTTCAAGTTGGCTTCACGACTTTTAAGTTTCCCACTTAAATCTGTTCGAGCTGTCATGTCTCAAGATCTGCCACTAGGAGCGGCGAGACGGAGGACTGAAATTCTGGAAGTACTTGGCAGTGGTCTTGGAAAATTTAAAGAGAATCATGGCCTAGAAAAGATTGGCGAGTGGGAGGTTTCCCAATCACAAAATGCCAGGCCTCTACAAGAAGCTGCAGATTATCTGAGGACGAAGGATATACCAGTCGCATTCCCAACCGAGACGGTGTACGGTCTGGGTGCCGATGCGACAAGAACTGCGGCCGTGAAAGGCATTTACTCTGCCAAGGGCAGGCCGTCGGATAATCCGCTCATTACACATGTCGCCGACTTAGACATGCTCCGTCAAATCCTGCGGCCTGCGACGGAGAAGAACGGCGCAACAAACGGAACTCACGATTACATCCCCGACATATACAAGCCACTAATCGAACGCTTCTGGCCAGGGCCATTAACAATATTACTCCCTAACCCTACTCCCTCGAAGCTTGCCCCTGAAGTTACAGCTGGGCTAAAGACATTCGGCGTGCGGATGCCAGCCTCACCACTTGCTCGCTCACTAATTAAGTTAGTGGGTGCTCCGTTGGCTGCCCCTTCTGCCAACGCCTCCACAAAGCCCTCGCCAACTACGGCAAACCACGTACTAGAGGATTTAGAAGGGCGTATTGACCTCATTCTCGACGGGGGACCTTGTCTAGTCGGGGTTGAAAGCACGGTGGTTGACGGACTATGTGATCCACCTGTCGTTCTAAGACCAGGCGGAGTGAGTATAGATGAGCTACGAAAATGCCCCGGGTGGGAGACTGTCGAGAAAGCATATAAAGATCACAGTGAAGCTGGTAAGGCTGCGCCCAGGGCACCGGGAATGAAATACAAACATTACAGTCCAAAAGCGCAAGTAGTTCTCTATGAAGCTACTCGTCCCAATTTACACAAAGGTATCGATCAACAAGACCTTGAGCTCAAAGACAACGAGAGTAATATAGTTGGCGTCGTTCGAACTCGGTATTGGCAACCGGGCGGTAACCTTTTATGCGGAGAGTTTAAAGAACAAGAAAGCCTCGTCGCACCTGCTGAGTCCTGCAATCAAGTAGGGATTGAGCTTCAAGTTAGGGAAACGGATCTATATGGTTCACGAGACGGTGCACCGATCGGGAAGCTTCTAGACATTAGCATCGGAAAGGATTGCAGAAGCATTGCGCATGGGCTATTCTCGGCGTTACGGGAACTGGATAGACGGGGCTCGGATGTCATTTTCGTAGAGGGCACAGTGGACGATGAGGATATTGGCGCAGCGGTCATGAACAGGTTGCGCAAAGCAGCGTCCCGGATTAAGTCATAGACAATCATAAAAACCCGTCGCATAACATGCTATCTCTCCCAGAAAGCAACAGCTTTTTGCGAACGCCGTGATGTCGAACCTTTTACTCTATATGATCTCGCAGATCGTTCTCTGGCCTCAGGTTACGGAGCACATTCCCAACATCATAGCCCTTGTCGAAGCCAGTCGGTCAACTTGGCTCGCCCAAGCTGCGCCAAGTTATTGACACCTTGTTCACTTAAATCGATGCGGCTCAGATTAACGTCTTGAGTTGGCGCTTTGCTGACTCGTTGTACGATAATCGTTGGGTCTGTTTCCAAAATAATTCCGTCGTCGACAATCTCGTCGATAGCCAATGATACTAGGTCGTAGTTCTCCACGACTGTCCGCTTATCCACAGATTGCCTAGGTTTATTTAGTGCTCCGCTCACAAAATAGCATTTCGGGTTTCGAGGCAAAGAGGACGAACTTGAATAGCAAGTGCAGCGAATCCCGCAGGGCCAGAATAACGTTGTATAACAGGACCTCGTTTTCCTCAGCGCCGCCCACAACGTACATCATGACGTCTGATTCCATCTTATAAAGCACTAGCTTATTATCATAGAGTATGATATCGCCAGTCTGCTTCGCCGTCTTCTCTAGTAGGCCCTTTTCGAAACTCTTCTGCGACTTTACGTCCGAATATGGGGAGCTCGAGGGACCAGATGCTACAGACGTCTCGTTAGTCGCTAGGAGTTCCGACTTCGCATTCCCAAGAGCTTACTGCCTGTCGGTGCATGGTGTGGTGCATTGTAGTATTTGGCGAATATCCTCTGCTATGCGTCAGCATCCCACACCAAATCGCATAGCAATCCTATCTCGAGACGGGCACGGTACGGTCGTAGCGATGGTATAGGAAGGCCACGAGGATCTACTCACTACGAAAGGTTAGCTAAGCGTCAAATGGACTGATTGCTGGGCAAACAAGAGCCAGGGAACCAGGCGGGACATGTTTCGATACGTACCAGAGCCGTCGTCTACACTAAGTATGATGACTGCAACCACAGACTGCAGGGACATGGACGGCATCTTGCCTGAAGATATAGAAGCAGGAGTGTGTGATCGAATAGAATCGCCGGGGCCTATCCTATCAGTCACGTTGAATGAAGCCGGTTCGTCGGGAGAGGCTGTGGTTGTGGTCTACATGGACTCGCTCGAGGTGTAGCAACCTAGCTGTATCCTTGAATCACAGGTGGCATTGCCTTCAGCGGATCCACCATATCCAGGGTCGGTTGGCTTTCTGTTACGGTTAACTTACTAAATTGGAGAAACTGTTTTAATAATCCCGATACTCTTTGGAGCTCGCATAAAGCGGTATCGCTTATGCAATGGAGGCAAGCCAACTTGAACTTGATGTCGAATGCGGGGCCCACCCCTGCAATCAATTAAACCACAGTACCTGTACCTGCCTAGGTACCCCTCAGGTAGGTACCTATTTTCTTTTCCACTTTACGCGCTTAGGACGCGCCATGACGCGTTAAGGGGTCTGTCTCTTTTCGCGACGGGCCACAGAAACCAAACCCCCCCATCCCATCCCTCATCCACCCATTGTGTTCTAGCTGGTAGTGCGATTTTCCATTCTGTTGTTGTGATCATTCCGCACTCAGATACTTCAACATCAACCTCTGTCTAGGTGATAAGGGCTGCTTACAGATCACGGGCTGTCTCAGAATTCACGATGTCGTCCCCTTCTCAACGCCGTAGTCAGCGGAGTTCGGCAGCGGGCACCCCCTCCCGCAACACGCGCAGTTCGCAACAGGGAGCCTCACAGAATAGCGCCACGCCTCACAACAATCGACAGTCGCAGTTAGCCTCCAGTCCTCTATTCTATCAGTCTTCGCCTGCGAATGGTAACAACAACAACGATGTATCATCACCTTTGCGACACAATACCGCGAGCCAAACCACAGACAATAATAGTGGCGCACCGCCCAGCTCACCCCTTCGTCGCATGGCAAATACCCAGTCGACAGAGTCTGATGGCGATCGGACACCCAGGGCGTCCAGAGGCTTAATCGGCGGTAGGTTATAGAGCTAAACGCAGACCTAGAGGTTCACTAATCCGATTTTCAGAGTCTTCCCCTATTCGATACGAGCCGAGCTCAAGCCCTGGCCGAGGATTGCACCCTCAGTCCGACCTTCGGAGTGAAAGCAGTGGGCTGTTCGTCGGCGCCGCTGGAACCCCTCGGGCTAGACCTCGGAGAGGTGATATCAATTCAGAAATTTTCAGCGGGGGTCCTCGAAGCAGTAGCCGTGTTATTCTCGACGACTCCGGCCGCGTCGTCCGGGAAATCCATTCCGATGCGGCGACATTCTCTAACTTGAACCCCGGCACCTCAGACGCTGATGCCCTTGGTGGGCAAGACAACGCTACGATCTGGGGTACTACAGTCTCCATCGACGATACATATGCAGCCTTCAAGGACTTCCTAAGAAGCTTCACCAAGAAATACCGTCTGTGGCACGAAGGAATGACGACAGAAGAGACAGACGCGGATCCCACAGCAACATCCAAACCATACTGGGAAGAACTCCAGAACATGCTGATTCTTGGCCAACGGATTCTCTACGTGGATATCCGTGATTTCAAGCTTTATCCACCTACCAGGAAATTGTGGCATCAAATCCAGCACTATCCACAGGAAATTGTTCCCCTAATGGACCAGTCAGTCCACGATGTTATGATCGAACTGGCACAGGCAGAAATGTCGAGGCAGAGAGGTCAAAGCAACGGAGCTTCTGCTACGCAGCGAAGCTCTGTTCCAAGCTCCGATGTGCAGTTCCCCAGCTCGGAGAGGAGTGAGGAACCCGTGCAATCTCAGCGCGCGCAACAAGGTCCAACTTTGGAGGAGAAAGTCATGGACCAAACTTATATGACACGGCCTTGGGGTCTAGACGAGATTATCAACCTCCGAGATCTCAACCCTTCCGACATGGACAAACTCATTTGTATCAAGGGTCTCGTGATTCGAACAACCCCCGTAATCCCTGACATGCGGCAGGCTTTCTTCCGGTGCAATGTGTGCAGCCATTCATTGCTTGTTGGTCTTGACCGAGGCAAGATCCGAGAGCCTACCGAATGTCCCCGGCCAATGTGTGCCCAAAAGAACTCAATGCAAATTGTGCACAATCGATGTGAATTCGAAGATAAGCAGGTCATCAAATTGCAAGAGACTCCGGATGCTGTGCCTGCTGGACAGACGCCCCATTCCGTGTCTGTTTGCGTCTATAACGAATTGGTGGATTTCTGCAAAGCCGGTGACCGTGTACGGATTACCGGTATATATCGTGTCAGTCCTGTCCGCGTCAATCCTCGCATGCGGACAGTGAAAAGCATATTCAAAACTTTTGTTGACGTAGTCCACGTAGCAAAGGTCGACAACAAACGCTTAGACGCAGATCTTTCGACACTTGAACCCGAGTCCAACGATACAGATAATCAGATTGAAGAAGTTCGGAAGCTAACTCCTGAGGAGGAAGAGAAAATCAAAACCACAGCTGCTCGCCCGGATATCTACGAGCTCCTATCCCGCTCTTTGGCACCTTCAATCTACGAAATGGATGACGTGAAGAAAGGCATCCTTCTCCAAATGTTTGGTGGGACAAATAAAACATTCGAACGCGGTGGTAGTCCAAAATATCGTGGAGATATTAATGTTTTATTGTGCGGTGATCCTTCAACTGCGAAATCCCAGCTGATACAATATGTTCACAAAATTGCACCCCGCGGGGTGTATACAAGTGGCAAGGGTTCTTCTGCTGTTGGTTTGACAGCGTATGTGAGTCGGGACCCCGAAACCCGACAATTGGTGCTCGAATCCGGCGCGCTTGTTTTATCTGATGGTGGCGTTTGCTGTATCGACGAATTCGACAAAATGTCGGATGCCACACGATCTGTGCTTCACGAAGTTATGGAGCAACAGACAGTTTCCGTAGCAAAGGCGGGAATCATCACGACGCTGAATGCTAGAACGAGTATTTTGGCCTCGGCCAACCCTATCGGTTCGCGGTACAACCCTGATCTTCCAGTTCCCCAGAATATCGATTTACCCCCCACACTTCTCTCGCGATTCGATCTAGTTTATCTAATACTTGATCGCGTTAACGAATCAAACGACCGAAGGTTAGCACGGCATCTTCTATCAATGTATCTAGAGGACAAGCCACAGTCGGCGAGCTCTAAAGACGAAATTCTCGTAAGTTGGTTCATGTCAACATTATATCAACACCTAACTAACTATCATTTGTAGCCTATAGAGTTCTTGACCGCCTATATTTCATATGCCCGCGCTCACATTCATCCCACGCTATCTCAAGACGCTTCGCAAGCGCTTGTTGAAGCTTACGTCAATATGCGCAAGCTAGGGCAGGATGTTCGCGCGGCGGAGAAACGCATCACTGCCACGACGCGTCAACTAGAGTCCATGATTCGACTTGCCGAGGCTCATGCTAAGATGCGGCTTTCGCAGATTGTAACCAAAGCAGATGTGCTGGAAGCTGAACGACTCATCCAGTCAGCGCTGAAGACGGCCGCAACTGATTCGCAAGGCCGAATTGATATGAGTCTTCTTACAGAGGGCACTAGCGCAGCAGAACGAAAACGTAAGGCTGAGTTGAAGGATGCTGCCCTGCGTTTGGTGGATGAGTTGACTGGCGGCGGGCAGAGCGTGAGGTTCAGCGAGGTGAGCAGAAGACTAAATGAGGGAGCAAGTATTCCAGTCGAACCATCGGATTTTGCCGAGACAATGAGGGCACTAGAGATGGAGGGTCTCATTATGATTACCGGAGAGGGTGCTAGGAAGAGCATAAGACGTGTCACAGGCGTCGCTTAGAGCGGCTTTAGGGACTAAAGGGAGTTGCCAGGGCTATCTTCATCTATCAGTTGATAGTAGACACGGCGTTCGCGGCTATTGTCTCTATGTCGGCGTCCAGGGTCTGTAATGATGGGGGAGGGTTCTGATATGACAGATACAATGGAATGAAATGAAATATTGATACCGTGTATTGAACATGAAGACGAACGTTTGCCGTTGTCTCATCACCGAACGGAGCTGGTGTCTGAACTGTCGGGCCCGAGATTAAATTACAAAAGCGTTTGTCTAGCAACTGGTTAAGGAGCTTGTCACACGTTTAACTTGCCCCTCACTCTATCTTGGCCTCCGCTTCCCAACCAGACGGGCAGCTCTCCATATTTCTGTCGACACTACCGCATAAGGTGCAGCTGATGTCCAGTTTTAATGCACCCGACGTTCTCAGTGGTGAGAATGACGTCAAAATCACAACCCCTCGCTCCACGTTCTGGAGCAGCACTAGATCTCGACACGCAAGCCTTCAACAGGTTGAAGCAATGATCTTCAGGGACCGGTGGTTCCCCTAATTTAAGACCGGTTCAGGGTTCAATACGTTTCCTACATTTAACGTTTTCTTCTAGATAGCACCCTCAAGCTTCTTGCATTCCATATTGCCTGACCCAAATCAATTGATTCGTCTTAACGCAATAACATGGCCTATCAGTCAAAGGACGCTTACCCACGACCCGACTTCGTTCATACAAATCACCGCTGGGCGCCCATCAACGATCAGTGGACAATTCTTTTCGACGACGAAGACGTTGGGCTAGTAGAGTCATGGCACATCAACGGCATACCCGATAAGGTTTCCGTGAGCAGCTCGTCGGCCCCCAGCGACCCCGCGACCGAGGCTCAACGGCTCACCGCGTTTCCTGAGCTTATCGCGAAAGGATTTCAATCCTCAAAAGACCGGCGCCGTGAGAATTATAAGAAGCCAATAGCCGTGCCGTTTGTCTTTCAGACACCGGCCTCGGGGCTCCACGAAAAGGATGCTCACGAAGTGATGTGGTATGAGAGGCCGGTCTCGGATCCCCGCGCCAAGGCCGAGATTGAGGCCGGCGACCGTGTGCTCGCCCGGTTCGGAGCAGTCGATTACGAGGTCACTATCTGGGCGTCGGGCCACCTTGTCGGCAAGCACCGGGGCGGGCATGTTCCCTTCGATGTTGATATTACGGACGCCCTAGCTAGCGTTCGGAAGAACACCGGAAAGGGTGACGTTCAACTTGTCTTGCGTGTCCAAGATTCGCCGTATGATCTTGGACAGCCTCGCGGCAAACAGTACTGGGCTCCTCAGCCCGAAAGGTATGTGACCATTTTTATCAGATTTCGGCAGGCTTTACAGAAATTCCGTTTCTTCTCTAGGCTAACACCGGACCGGCGTTTCCAAAACCCTTGAATACCATGCAACAAGTAACAAGTGGTGATAACTGACTCCAATTATTCTAGCATTTTCTACACTCCGTCAAGTGGCATCTGGCAACCTGTCGTTCTCGAGGTAGTACCGGCAACCCGTCTAGGTAACAGCAGCGTAGGCACAGTTCTGAAATCAAACGACATTCATAACGGAGTTCTTGACGCTGAAGTGTCGGTTCTTGGACGGAGAGCTGGCCACGCATACAGTGTCGAGATCGAAGGTAGCCTCAACGGGTTTTCGATAGGAAAGAAGAAGGAAAACTTGCCTAAAGACAAGGATTACACTTACGTAAAGCTCCCATTGGCGCTAAGTGAAGATCAACAGAAGAGCGCACCGCAGTTCGTAGCCAGCATCGCACCCTATGATGACACGGATTTCTGGTACAAAGGGTTGGCTCTTTGGTCTCCAGACCACCCCATACTTTACGATCTCGTTATCCGATTATACAATTCCGAGGGCAAGGTCATAGACGAAGTCAAGACTTACACAGGGTTTCGACATCTAGATTGGAACAAGGGTGATGGCACATTCCGTCTCAACGGCAAGCCACTCTTCCAGGCTCTATGTCTTGATCAAGGGTACTGGCCCGAGACGGGTATGACTCCGCCTACTCCCGAGAGCCTAAAAGAGGATATCGTACTTGCGAAAAAGATGGGCTTCAACGGTTGTCGTAAGCACCAGAAAGTTGAAGATCCCTTGTTCCTCTACTGGGCTGATAAGCTCGGATACTTGGTGTGGGGTGAGATGGCAAACGCTTATGAGTTCAGCGCTGAGTACAAGGATCGAATGAACCAAGAGTGGACTGAGGCCGTGAAACGCGACATCAACCATCCGTCTGTCATTGCCTGGACACCGGTGAATGAGTCCTGGGGATATCCTAGTCTCAAGGATAACGTCGAACAGCGTGATCACATCCGCTCGCTGTACTACCTAACAAAGTATGTATATGCCCTTTTTGTATTTCGTTGGTGTTATTAACCAGAATGATGGCAGGTCTCTTGACCCCACGCGGCCTATAAACGACAACTGCGGCTGGGAACATGTAATAACGGATTTGAGCACATTCCACGACTACTCGGATGCACCAGTGCTTGCTAAATCCTGCGCGACGCTCGAGCAGACACTCGACCGAGACTGGGCCGGACGTCCTATGTTCGTCGGCCCCATTGGGGACAGAGATCCGGCAACAAAGCACCGCCCAGGCGCCCCTGTCATCTGCACCGAATTTGCCGGCGTCAACATTGCACCGGCCGGCACGAAAGGCGACGAAATCCAGCCGCAGGGCGGCGGTGGCGATTGGGGATATACGACGGCGAGTGATGCGGGCGATCTTCTAAAGCGTATCGAAGCGCTGGTCAAGGCGGTTATACAGGGAAGCCATTGCAGTGGATTTGTGTATACCCAGTTGTAAGTCTTCCATTGCCATTTCGGCTTTTAAACCGTTTTTGTGCTGATGCCTAGCCCCTGATAGGTCCGACATCGAACAGGAGGTCAACGGCGTGTATTCGTTTGATAGGAAGGAAAAGATCCCGGCTGCCGAGGTGAAGAAGATATTTGACGCGGCGCAAAAGAGCTATCACGATAACCTTTCAAAAAGAACGTAACCGTAGTCTCGCTCGGGCTTTGGGTTCTGTCATCGAGCTGCATCCGCTGCTCAATCGCTAACAACCTTGGGGATCAATTGCGATATGCAAATAGTCCCTTCTCTTTCTTTCGAGAACCTATCTTTCATATCATATCAAGTCAAAGGGTATATTGCCCAAAAGAATAGAGCGTGTAACCAATTGAGCTGACGTGATTGTTCATTGTATCTCTATCGATCAAGCTCGGGTTGCCTTCATCTCCCCCACTTCGGACGTGGACCGCTCTATACCAGGTACCTAGTATCTAAGGCGTATTGCTCCCAACTGGCGTTAGTGTATTGTATTAAATGGTTCTTTCAACAAGACGAGCAAGAGCCATCGTCATAACATACTAGATACAGTACCTATAAATAATTCGTTGTACTATACACTGCTAAAGCTTCGGGCCAAGGACCTGCAGTGGATACCTACCTAGGTAGGTAAGTACCCTAGAGTACTATACCTCTTGAGTGAGGTACCTACTCAGGTACTACTTACCCGTCGGACGGAAGGGTGGGCCCGGAAAATTATTGTGGCGGTCCAATGACGAGCACATTAATTCCAATCGGCGAGGGTCTAGCACCTCGCCTTAAACCTCAGCCCGTCGCCGAGCTCGATGAACTAAAGCCCATTGCCAATTGACCTGCACACAACGCAGATGGCGTCGCTCTACCGCATCGCAGGCCGCGGTGCCAGGCGCCTGCAGCTTGCACGACCTGCCGCTGCTGCCACGCCTGCCGTCCCCGTCCGCGCCCGCGCCTTTTCACACACTGCTCTGCGCCCTGCCAACGAGCTCCCCCAACGCACCACCCTCCAGCCCGTCGACCCCGACTTCGCCCATCCCGCCGACCCCTACGGCCTGCAGCGCCTACAGAACACCGACGCCCTCGAGGCCTCGCGTGAAGGAAGCATCAGTGACCGCAAGGTCCGCCACTACACCGTCAACTTCGGTCCCCAGCATCCGGCCGCCCACGGCGTGTTGCGGCTTATTCTAGAGCTCAACGGAGAGGAGATCGTCCGCGGCGATCCCCACGTCGGCCTCCTGCATCGAGGCACCGAGAAGTTGATCGAGTACAAGACGTATCTACAGGCCCTGCCTTACTTCGACCGACTCGATTATGTGTCGATGATGACCAACGAGCAAGTCTTCTCGCTAGCCGTCGAGAAGCTCCTCAATATCGAGATTCCTGAGCGAGCCAAGTGGATTCGAACCATGTTTGCCGAGCTCACACGTATCCTAAACCACCTCATGGCCGTCTTGACCCACGCCATGGACGTTGGCGCACTGACACCTTTCTTGTGGGGATTCGAGGAGCGAGAGAAGTTGATGGTATGTTGTGCTTCTTCCACGACGCGTATTGCGCCATTATGCGCAGAATTGCAATCAACGGGAGACTGACGCCAACTTTGACCATCGCAGGAATTCTACGAGCGTGTCTCTGGTGCTCGTTTACACGCTGCCTACGTCAGACCCGGCGGCGTCCACCAGGATATCCCGATTGGTTTGCTCGATGATATCTACCAATGGGCCACCCAGTTTGGAGACCGTATCGATGAGACCGAAGAAATGCTTACAGACAACCGCATTTGGATTGAACGGTTGCGAGGTGTCGGCGTTGTTCCTGCGACCGAGGCTCTCAACCTCTCTTTCACCGGTGTTATGTTGCGAGGATCTGGTGTCCCATGGGATGTCCGAAAGAGTACGCCGTACGATGCCTACGATCAGGTCGAATTTGACATCCCCGTTGGTGTTAACGGCGATTGCTACGACCGATACCTGTGCCGTATGCAGGAATTCCGACAATCCCTTCGCATCATTCACCAATGCCTGAATAAGATGCCTGCTGGTCCCGTTCGAGTAGAGGACTACAAGATCTCGCCACCCCCAAGAACCGCCATGAAGGAGAACATGGAGGCGCTTATCCACCACTTCCTGCTATATACCAAAGGTTATGCCGTACCTCCCGGAGAGACATACACGGCTATCGAAGCGCCCAAGGGAGAAATGGGTGTCTATGTTGTCAGCGACGGCAGTGAGCGGCCGTACCGATGCTCCATTCGGGCGCCTGGTTTTGCCCATCTGAGTGGTTTTGACCACATTTCAAGAGGCCATCTATTGGCTGATGCCGTAGCTGTGATTGGTACTATGGATCTGGTGTTCGGTAAGCTCTCGTAGCCCCAATACTTCTCTCTAAACTTGACTACTAACAATCCATCACAGGTGAGGTTGATAGGTGATCTGCATGAAAATAGTATAGTAGATTGAAATAGAGACCCTGCATGCATTTGTACTCGCATATTTCATTTTCATATGTATAATAGCCGTAGACAAGGGGCGCAGTGGTCGAGGGAGTGTCTCGAGATGCGCAACACACCAGAGGCTATGCACTCGACCAACGTTGAGTACGAGGTGTCCGAAAAATAAATGCACATACAATTCCATACTTCTCCTTTCGGTGTTCATTCATTGCGCGTGCTGTTGCCGCAAAGTGCTTACGCGTCCTGCATCATGAAACTCTGCGCTTTTCCTCACTGCCCGTCAAGCTGTTGCATCGTAGTATAGTCGACATCCGGCTATCTAGATGGACATGGAATAACCAGATCACCATCTGGTACGGTACAATGGCGCCTCCCTCTACGTGCAAAGCAATACGATAGCTCCTTTGCTAATGTCGAAAGAGAGGAGGGGTACTTTAAGATACGTAGTACTCAAAGTACTATGGTGTAGAATCCCTTGGGTTGGTTAGCTCGGTCTCAACTACTACCGCAATATTAAGGAGCGACTATCATTGACCTAGGCATGCGCAGGGGGTAAAAGTTTATCTTTGAAGAATGCATAATCCACCGCAACTGAATTCGATCACTAAATTGAACGAAAAACGCCCAAGAGAAGAAATCGACCACTTTAAACCCGCTGTTTCGTGTCATCATCATCGTATAATCCATCATCAGATCTGCTCGGAGCCGGCTATTTAGATCCGAATTTGCAGATCGAGGTCGAATAGATATACACATATATATATACAGGGAATGTAACGACGAGAGAAAAGTCCCTGGTCTTCTATTGGATTCTTCATCGGCTGATATTAGCTTGTTATGTATTATATCTTGCCCCCCTCTCTTGTTGACCTTTTACACTTTTTCCCCCTTCACTCTTTCCTAGATGCCTCTAATCGGTGTCCATGTTACCTTCAAGGGTCTAGCCTCGACGCCGTCGGTTACTTGATAATGGAAAAAGCTGATAAAGTTTCTGATTAGTAATGATTCGAGGCTGCTGCCACTTCCTGGTTTCCCGCCAGGGGTGACTTTGTTGGTAGAGAAATACCTGAGGCCAGATTAGGAAGCATGGGGGCGATGGTGTCTGCCTAGGGGATGAAATGATCTTAGTCGGACGCGCAAGGTTAGCATGGAATAATATAACCGGTAGTAATTCGAGTTGAGGTGAGTGTTGTTTTTCCCGGATAAGACAGCTAGAGCGGAAACGTGTTCGTGCCGAGTTTTGTCATTTTTGGCTATCTCATTTCGATAGCTTCTCTAGTATGTTCTGTCGCAGGTAGAAGGAAAATAGATGTTATCCGTTTGCTGGAGACGATAGATAGATTATTGTGGTTTATGAAGCTCAAATGGTTCGTATAATAGTACAGGGCGCAAGGAGTCTAGAAATCGTAGGCATAGTCAAGTCGAAAACAATGAAAAAGGAAACAAGAACCAGAAAGAGAACTCTAGAATTCCGACGATAGCCGACGCATCCTAACAGGTGACGAGCATTCGGAGCTTGATGGCAGCGAGCACGAACCGAAGCCCCCGGCGTGAGAATCTCCCTCGGGCCCAGCGCCAATAGGGAAGCCAGCAAGAGTGATTTCGGGCTGCTGGTATTCCACTACCGAAGGGAGCTCGGTCTCATGAACTGCGCCGCAAGCAATCGGGTTGCCTACGATTGGGAGGCCCTGATAGTCGTAGTGCGCAGTCTGGATATCGACAGGGCGGCCTCCGTAGGGGTAGGCGTCGGGCTCTGCAGGCCCGAGGATGTGGTCCAGGAGAGAGACTGAAGGGCCTGCCATTGCCCAACGCGCAACGCGCCCGAGAGGGATTCGGCCGTTTTGGTATCGGCTATTGCCGTCGACGGTAGAGTTGTCACCGAGGCCCCGAAGCCCTGTGTAAGACAGAGACGCGAAAGCAGCAGCTGTGTCGGCTTGGGGGTGCGGCGATTCGTTGCTTGTTTCCCAAGCCGCGCCTGATGAGTAGCGGCTGTCCGATTCGCGTATTCTATCTTCACCTAAAGTATCATATGAGTGGGAGTTACTCTCGCTATAGAAACCTAGTATCTTACCTTCGCAGTCTTCAACTCTATGAGGCTTGTATCTCTCGAAGCTCACAGGACAGTGGCACTGGCCGCTCTTATGAAGCTCGGCGTGGTCGCCGGTCCACTCAGCCCCATACAAGCTGGAAAGGCGAACTGCGATCTCGACTTTTTCTCCCACTTGTGACTCTTGAAACAACGGTATCGTAGCATTTTCGCCTTGGCCCGGGGTATTCTGTTGTGTAAATGGCCGGCCGGCGTCGCAGCTGCTCGTCGGAGAGAGTTCCCCTTGGAGAAGTGCATAACCCGTAGTCAAAGTACCAGCACCGACGCCATTCTCGGTTGCTGCGGTTGTTCCATCCTCCTCCGCAACAGCCGACGACCGCTGCACCAGCCGGGGCTGCAACAGAGCCGGGAATTGCACCTCACAATCACACGCACCGCGCTCGTGCATGAAACGGTGCTCGTACTCAGCAATATCGACCCTCCGTGAATGCATAATCCGAGTGCAAGGGTGGCACATCGTGTGGGCTAGGAAAGGGCGACATGCTGGCTTCGGGCAGACTGGATTATTATGGAGGTGCGTGGTCATGGGACAAGGACGGTTGACTGCCACCGAGGTGTGTCCGCAGACATATGCGACATATTCAGCGAAGCACATGTTGGATGGTATTACGAGCACGGCTGCAGGAGAGTTATCTAGTTTTCTAGTATTTGGCTGAGATGGGTTGAGGTAGGTAGTTGCAGGTGTGAAATTTCAAGTGTGCATGTAGCGTAGAAGAAAAGGAGGAAAGCAACGCAGTAGTGGGAGGACTCGGAGTGGCTGTTGCCGTCGGAAGTGAGGAGAGATAAGCTGGATTTAGTAAGAAGAATTCGGGCAATCGTTGCAAGCGATGGAGCTCTGGTGACGTCCTGGTGTGCTAGACGGCCCAATTCCCATTGCAATGGTATGTTTGGCCAAGATAGGGATTGAATGCCGTGCCAAACTGCCAAATAGATCTGTGGGAAGAGAACGTTCGGGCCGGTCATGTAAAGATTTCCTGGTCACCTGTCCAAGCGAGATAATCACCCTGGAGCTCTGACGGTCCAGAAGTATCTAAACATATGCATTATCAGTTGACCAATATTTTCTACTCATGTGTCCTACTCGAGGTCGATATTTCGGGCTGCTGAGCCAGTGATGGGACCGAGCAATCACTCCCAAGCCACATCGCGCAGCACGGCCCTCCCATGTAAAGCTACGACCACTTGTGGTAGATATTCTGCTTGCATGTGATGTTGAATGTCAGTGCTGTTGGCGCCATGACGTGCTTGTAAGCTCAACCAACTACTGGAGAAGGATTTGAAACCGGTACTATGATAGTGGGATACCAAAGAACACACTACTGGCTCCAAGTAGGGTTGAATATGATCACTTCGAAACATATGGTTATTACTCGCACTAAAAATATAAGTGCTCAATACGTTCTGTAGATGGGGATGGCTACTTTCGGGCAGTGGCCCTGTTCCCTCTATTCTAAGCCCGTGTCGAGTAGTGAGTAAGGGGACCTGTTGACGCAACACGAGTACCCCAGGCTGCATGGCTACTGAATTTGCGGCCCCGTCATCATGATAGGACCGAATTCTGTCGTAGTTTGATGCCCAACCTCCGGCTTGTGCTGAGAATGCGATTGCCCCCAGTGCATATCCGCCTGCCCCTGTCCGCCTGACCGCCTGATCGGAATGGAATGGAATGGCATGAACACATCAAGAAAGCCGAATGACGAAATCCAATCCAAGGGCGGGCTAGGCGCTGCCGCGGTTGGGTCATCGAAGTGGAGAAGTATATAGACTCCTTCAAGGGATAGATTCGGCGAAGGCACTAATCATCTTCAGGACTATAACGAAACGGGGGGTCTAACTGATGTGATAGTGATTTGAGGAAAGATAAGCCACTGTTGCACTGGCCGGGACCCTGTTGTGTCTGGAATCCGGTGTAAAGACCGGGTCTAAGCACCGTGGTTGATGCTTCCTGTCCCGTATGCGGTATATTCGTAGGCCACGTATACTCCATATCCCTAGGATGATTTTAGCAAACCTATAAGAGAGACCGAGACTATACCGGCAGCGAGTACACTAATGCCTTTTCACAAGGATGACTCTAGGAATTTCAAGAATAGGTGGCATCATTTAGTGTGTGAAGACGACGAGGAGAACTGCAAAGTCCCGAACCTCTGGGTCAACTTCCATAACAAGAGCACACGTGAGTGGGTTTGAGGAGGGCGTTAGACCGGTTAGGAGCCCGAAGAAAACATAAAATCGGAGTAGCGGTCTACCGTGGATACGGTGCCTACCCAGGCGATTGTGATGCGGGACGCCTTGATCATATGTCTACTAATCCAGAAATGGGGTGTCCACGATAACAGCCGTTTGCCTATTGAGATCGTCGTGATGCATTGATGAGATAAAGTACAGGATATTCTGATCAGAGACAAGAAAGCTGTGTGAATGTTACACCGCCTTCATGATGAAAAGGCTAACGAATTCGTGAAAAGACATGTGAGCCGAGAACCTTGGTGTTTTGTCTTGATCGGGGTTGGCAGGGCGAGCCATATTTCTTATCTATTCCTGTTACTTTGACGATACACCTTGATTCCCGACTTTTCTTTTTCCCGAAGTCTTGTCACAAACATACTTGCTACTTATCAATCAAACAGGAGAAGTGGCATCTAGGTTGTATATCTATCAAAAGTCCTTGTCTTCCCATTAAACTAGGCTAGTAAAAGTTATGAGCTCCTTGTTACAGTTAATCCGGAAGCAATTAAAGAAAGTTTCCCACCTATATAAATACAAGCTATCATGTCTGGTCGTAAAACGGGGAAATGTCCGTTCACCGCAGTACCCCATGACCGAGATCTCGGATAACGGAATATCCATCTTAAAGCACAGACTTTGTAGCTGATAATCGGTAGTAGTCAAAGTCTTTCAGGATATAGATATGAGAATCTTTCCCTAGGAAAACAACGACCCTTTGATTGATAAAGTAGTAGTGCTAACTAAGGTGTCAAAGAGGGGTATAATAGGTTATGCCAGGACCTCATTGCTGTCTGTTACAAGTATTTAACAATCCTAACAAAAGCTAAGACAATTGGAAGAGAGCGTGCTCTAATCCAACTGGGCCTTTTCTTTATGACTAAAATTACGCATTTTTCTTCGTATACCTAGGGCCACTGGCTGGATATCTTCCATTTCCTATGGTTTCTTAAAAGTAAGTGCTGTGAAATTTTGATTGCGGTTTTCTCTAAGGGGTATTTTTAATAGGGAGAGGGCTTACGTGGGCTAGGAAACGAGAAGCAACCACAATAAGGCCTTTTCATAATACCTACAATATGAATGGTTGTCCTACCCACCGCTTCTATCAAGCTACTCTAGAACATGAATCGCGCTATCCCATCAGAGACTAAATCCATGTTTTTTTGTTTAACGTGATGCTACTTACTGTATTCTAGGGCTTGGCTCAAAGGCTGTATTAGATAATAATATTTCTAGGGTCTCAAAAGGTCCGTGGCCTTCGAAGGATTGTCTATCTATCGAGACCTTAAGCCTCCTACTTATACATGATTAATAGAGGCATTTTTTCACATTTAATTTCCTTTGGTACGAGGTCATATCCCATATATCCAGGTCTATTCTATATATTATAGTTGAAGAGGAGAGAGCTCGCTGGCCCCTGATTGGTCCGTTGACTTTCGCCGACTTGGTGACTAAAAGTGACACCTTTATACTGCATGGCTTTCCCACGCCGCCCCAATATTTTGCAAGAATATTCTGTAGCGTTCGTGGAAGGTATTCAATGCTGGGTCCGAGGAATGACGATTGCATCTCTATTCCCCATGCTATGGGTTGGACCATAAGTCATGTTCCGACATTCCGTTACTGGGGTTTAACCAGTTTTAGTGTACAACTTTGGTTTCCATAGGGCGGGTTTCTGATATATCATATGCAACTAATCGATTGACGTCTTATGTCGTCTTTTTAATCTTGCTTAGCGCCTCGGCACATCTCTGCAGCAGAACCTCCTGGTCCTCAAGGCCAACTGTGATACGAATCTGCTGTGGTTTTAGCCCATATGCAGCGTGAACCTCGGGATCGTCTTTTCCGTAAACCACTGCGACAGTCGGAGTCAGTAAGTGAGAATTCTAGCGTGTTATTCAAGTGTTTGCGCCGCGTGCACAACTTCCGAGGCACGATTCCGTAGCCATGGGATAATCGGGATGAAAAATAACTGCATGGGAGTTGCTTACTCATATTGTATGGCATGGAGATGGTCAAGTGGGCACCAATATGGGGACCCTGGAAGAAATTCACTGCGTCGTAGAATGCAGCAGCCTGCTCTACCGTTCCGAACTCGACACTCAACAAATACCCATATCCCGGGGCTGGGTACTCCGCTGTCGGTTTTCGCAGAAATGGCGCAAGATAATTCGACCCCGGGGAATGTGGAGGATAATGAACCTGCGCAACGGGGCTGGCGGCATCCAGCGCAAGAGAGTGGAAGCACGAAGCTAGAGCGGTAGCGTTGCGGTTGTGAATCACGCACCGCGCAAGATAGCTTTCGCTATTCGCCAATAGGTGTGCTGCATCTGCCTCGAAAAGCTCGTTGTGGAAGCGCGACGATATCGTTTGCTTCAGAGGCGCGTATGAGAGCGTTCTGTTCGGATTCAACACTAAGGATCCGGCCATGACATCTGCGTACCCCGAGAAGGCCTTTGTGAGAGACGTTATAATGACATCTGCCACACCTAAAAGGTCGATGTTGGCGAATGATGCGCAAGTGTCGTCGACTGTGAGGAAGAAATGGTATTTGTCGGCCTATATCGTCTGTCAGTGAAACACTCCCCTTGCTCTGCCAACCCGACTTCGTAGAGGACGATGCGGAATATAAAGTAACATACCAGTCTCCGCAGTCTTTCCAAGTTCACGCTAACGAGGATAGGATTACTCGGGAATTCTGTGAAGACATAAGCGCACTTCCCGCCTTCCTCGAGGTACTTCTCGAAATCATCTACATCGGCGTCATTCGCGCGACCATAATGCCGAATGCCGCCCTCGCTCTCCTCGAACAGGTGGTACGTGCTATGGAAGACAGCGCCGAAGACAACGACGGGGCCAGCCCGCAGCTGTAGGGTGGCCTCGTGTAGCCTGGTGATGGCCGCCATGCCCGTCTGATAGAGGAACACATCGTCGGCGGCGACGCTCTTCTCATGCTCGCTGACGCAAGCACGCATAAGGAGACCAGCTATGCGTTCTCTCAACGCTTGGTGACTATCTCCCTCGGGCAGGAATGTCGGCTCCGGCGCCCCAGCACCATTTGGGAACTCGCCTACGTGAACCAGGGTATCTATGTGCGGGAGAAGGGTCTCGGCTAACCGGGTGCTGAAGCCAAGGCCGCCGTGCTGCCACTGGAAGATAGCCGCCCCGGCCTTGGCTAACGGGAACCCGATCACGAATAGCCGCACGCTAGCGAGCTCAACAACGTGATACCGTAGCTCAGATGGGTCGAGGCGTAGCTGCTTGCGGAGCTCCGATACCGCGTGAACCTCGTTCGATGCCCAGACATCTCGCGAGACGAACGCAGCGCAGCGGTAGCCTTCGGGTAATGAGAGCTTCTGCCCTATAGATTGGCAGAGCTATGTACAGACGATATAAGCTGAGGTTATGTAGGGGTTCATAATAAGGTATAGGTGCAACATGCATCACGTTGAAGAATTCAAGATGCTGGGATTTCTGGGAATTTATACTAGAAACAAAATTTGTCGTTGCTTACGTTTGCTGAGAGTCCGAAGGGTAGAAACCGAGGGTATATCGACTTCAACTGCATGATGAGGCTCATGTCGCGTTCACGAAAGCGCTCTGCTGCCTCCCATCCTGGCATATGTGTTGTGATGGTGTGTGGACCATGAGGTGGAAGAGACCAGCCCATCTGGACGGTCGAAGGATCGATAGTGGACAACGACATGATGCGATACAATCCGTGGCACTTGATCCAAGTGTTGTTGAGCGTAGTCCTGATCAACCTTGAAAGGTACATAAACTCTAGCGAAGAGGTGATGATTCTGAAAGGAGGCCATTGCTCTGGGGTTTCTTCGTTACTTAATATATAACCTAAGAGCTGTTGCCGCCAAGTAAACGCGAAAAAGACGCTCCGGGACCGGACCTCGTTCAGCCGGCAAGACGGCTCGAATCAGGTCACGACTGGGAACGACGAACGATAGTCAGCCAGTTAGCCATCTTCTGAGGCTGTGAGGTGTTATTGCTGGTCTGGGCTAGTTGCCTTGTCAGCTCTCAGCTGAGCGAAGCCTTGAAACTGGCTGGGGATGGACTCTTGGCAAATCGTATATACGCACCCACCACAAGGACGTAAGGAGACAGTTGAATTACCTACTCTTTAGCTTGTAAGCCGTGACTAACTAAGGTTGGCTAGGCTGTCACTGGTCTTAGTGTGTTGGTGAAGAGGGAATCTCTTCGTAATGGGGGCGGGTAAGAATAGTCAGAACCGTGAACGAACCTCAGTACCACCAGGGATGGCATCATGAAACCCAATAGGTCAATAGACGAGAATGACCTTGCTATGGCCTTTGATTTTCTACATATACCTAGTGGTTCTACAGTCTACGTGGGAGTACCAACCATGCATCCACTCAATCGATATTTCAATCTTCTTAAACAGCCTAGCTTAGCCAATTAGCTCTAGGATACGAAACCCTTACCTCGCGGCTGTTGATAGTATGGAAGGCTACCACAAGCTTCTGTCCTTGCCTTCAAATACAAAATTCAACACAACGCCGATGAACAATGCACCACACAGAGCGGTCGGCCCGATCCTATCATAATACTGAATCACCTTGCGTTCTCGAATCCCTTTGCTTCGGTAGAGGTAGATACCAACCGAATAACAAAGTGCCAGTACAGCTAACAAAGTGAAGACGCCAGCGGCCAAGAACGCTAGCTTGGTTGGTTTGTTGCCAAAGTTAAGTAACGTAGCGGCAATGGTGCCGACGTAAATAGAAAACTCGAGCTATGATGCTGTTAGTGAATCCTTAATCCGACAAGCCCAGATGTGTAACTACTCACCCAGCTAAGAAACGTTCTCTCTGCAGCGAAATAGACTTTAGGCTCAACCCTGACAGGTACATAGATTTTCTTGCCCTTGGGTGCCTTGAACTTTTTGTTCTGAATTTCCTGATTGCCGAAAAACATCTGATTACGATTGCTGCGCGGCACTACTGTGGATCGAGGTCTAGGGGTAATAGTCCTCAATACCTGTAAAGCCCCACGTCCTGCCGTATGAGCATAGACATGTGCTACCGTCGAAATATACGTCCATCCCCCTATTCTTTTAGCTTCCTCGATCCGGTCTTCTTCATCTGAGTCATCATCAGAATCATACAAGGGATAGTCCGGATTTGGGACTGGGCCTGATGTGGTCTGTTCCTCGACATCATCAAGCCCCGAAGCTCGGGTACCACGCGATAAACCATTATGACTATTTGACGTGTTTTCGGTCGTTGTCTCGGGTATATCATCGATATCCGAATCATCTTCTTCGTCGTCAGATGTAGTGCCGCTCACGGAATTATCCGGTCGCTGAATGCCAAAGTTATGAGTAACAGGTTTGCGAATATCGACATCCATCTGCGGCATCCAGTATGGAAGTAGGTTGATGCGCTTTGGAAATAATGAAGCTGTGCCGTGAATAAACTTCGAGAATTTGGGCACAGCTTCCACGAGGTGACTTGAGATTAATTGCCGAACCCACTCTGGAGGTTCTTGGCCATGTTGGGTCTGTAGTTTCACCTCGAGAACAGCATAGGGAAACCGTAGCACGTCCGTAGGCGGCAATTGGGAAAATGGCCAGTCAATGCCTATATCCATTCGCCTCCAATTATCACCAGAACGTCTCGTGCCGTCCAGGTTATCTTCACGCACCATGGTCAGCTCGGTGTCGAGAGAGATTCGTACTCGAGCATCCGCGGGGAGCTGAAAGGCTGTTCGGTTGTAGAAAGACCGACAGACCGGTCTATAACCGTTTTTCAACACTGAATACTGCACCTCTCTAGCCAAACTCTCGTCCTCAGCAATGGCTTTCTCGGATTTCTTTCCGTCTTTCCGAGCTTTTTCGAAGAGAGCCGTTGGGAGTAGGTTGCCCCTCATATATGCATTCACATTCTTCTCTTTCATCGAAAACCGTGCCTTAACAGACTTCTCACCGGTCCAGTCCTCACGATGGGTTTTGCGTTCGACGAAAATAGTATCGTTTTGCATGCCACCGTACCACCGTAGACGAATCGCTTCTGCGCCCTCCGTCTTCTTTAGTCGCCCCTCATACAGGTCCCACCGGTCAGGATTATCGTAGTAAATTGAGGTAATGGCTGAATCCGCGGTCTCGAACTCTTTGCTTGCATTGAAAACTAGAACCGGAAGATGCTTAAGGATGATGAGTTTCAGCTCGGTAACATTATCCGGGTGTACCCAATATTTCGTGGTCTGGCGAACAAAGCTCCCCTGACTTCCACCAGCTGCGCTGTCGCCCTTCACGGGGTTTCCTCGGGTTCGGACATTGTTGTACATGTTGGAGAGTTTGACTACCTCAGCGTCGAAATCCTCGTTGTAGAACGGCTTCTTCTTAAGTGCCGCGTCAAATGCGGGTCGGAGGTGCCAAGTAGTCACTTTCTATACTGGGTATAAGCTTGGTTGCCTCAGTTTGCGATCTGTTGTTGGGGGACACAAACATCGTGTTTCTTTATTATCTTATAGAAGCCCGTATAGTTTAGTTGGACAAATTTGGCCAGGTCGTGAACGTCAGCGATAATGTCGCTCAGGTCCTCTTCTAGCAAAATAAACTCTTCTTCGGACGGCCCTTGCTCGTTCAAACCTCGTTCCGTAGCTCTCGAAACAACCTCCCTCACCTCCCGCTCGCTGACGGCTATGCGGCGCTGTATCTCAGATTGCTTGACCTTTGTCTTAGTGTAAACCTTTTCGAGTTCGGCATAGAGCTTCGAGATGAAAGCCTGCTCATCTTCTTCACACCATTGGTTCTTGCGGTGTGCTCTACTGTTTGTTTTCGAAGCGGAAATATTTGAGGGCCCAGCTTCGTCCACATTCTCGTCGGTGTTGGGTGGCGCCCTCCACGCATTCTTAAGCTCGGCCTTTAGCCCATCGTAGTCGATGTAGTACCACTGGTATTCGCGGATGATGCTGGAACGCAGCTGCTGACCAAACTTCATGACGAGAAGGCCCGGGCGGGCGTGCCACTTTTGTCGGCGATTCGGGGTAATTTGGAGATGGCTAAGAAGCGCAACTGGCCTACGGATCGCGGTTCATCAGCATAGGCAAACGGCTGAAGCAGCTGATTTGAAGCAGTACGAGCACACCAATGTCCAACAGTCAATTTAATTTCGAGCGCGTGAAAATGCCAGAAACGGGTCTCGTGACTTCAAATCGGCACGAATGTTTCAGATCGGGGCAGGTTCTTACAATCTCAGGGCATTGGGTATACTCAGGTATACTATAGAAGTATGTAAAAAAAAAGAAGTTTTCCAGGAAAGAAGATTGTTTCTCTCCAGAGAGTCTCGTGGCTCCTAAACTACTGGGGTCGATTACAGGGCAGGGCAGCTTCTTAAACCATTGGAAGCCTCTTCTTTAGCTTTCCCTCTAAGGTTGCACTTACCCACCCCACTGTGACGCCGGCAACCATCTACTTACATAGGAGTGACGCTAACTTGTGGTTGCATTGGCCAATAGGAGGGCGTTTTTGCGCACGTGGCCCAGGATTACGTAAAACAGCCAAGGACCTTCCGATGTTATACCTAGGTACTTATCGGGATATGCACGTGGATCGCTACCTATCTAGGTATCCCATGGCATGTTCCAGAGCTTCCCCCCTGGCTTTGAAGAAGCTACCCTGGAGGCTGCCCAGAACTTTTTTTTTAAGTGCCCCGCGTACCCCCCAAATATCAATGACCTCAGAGTATATCTGCAGATTTTAGTACCTCATCATAAACACATACCAATAGCGGTCCCCTGAAACCGCTTGCAGAAACGTCGAAATGCCCGACGACACGATTGAGACCCGTATTTCGGCCTCCTGCCCAGCATCAATATCGGAAATCCTCCATCACGCCTGGCACCACGACTTAGCAAGTCTTAAACCTCTCCTCAACGTCCCTGGTCGCGCCAGCGTGCAAGAGCCAACAACCGGCGAAACCCCCCTCCACGCCGCGATCCGATCGTGCGGCGCGTCCGCGAAGCAACCCACCGACGCCGACATCGAGGCTGCCAAAGCAGTGGTGCAGAAGCTGTTTCTCAGCGGCGCGATCTGGAATGATGTCGACAGCAACAATGAGACGCCGGGCTGCATAGCGGCACGACTTGGGCAGGACGAGCTGTACAATATGTGCGTCGGGGCGGGGATGCGCGCCGAATTGTTGTTCGGACTGTTGGACGGATACGAGGCGCTTGGGTCCGACGCTGAAGACGAGAGCGACGACGAGGATGGGGAGGCGGCTGCGGAACAAAGCGCCGAGGATCAGCAAGACGCCCCCGAAGACATCATCCTTGAATCGGACCCCGACCGCGCATTCTCCCCCCCGCAAGCCAAAGACACAGTGACAAGCGCGGCGTACCTGCGCGCGAACCTGACGTACAGCGACGGCAAGCTCGTCGATGACGAACAAAACGGCGTCATGATGGCCTGGGAGACGTCCATCATGCGGGCGTCCGTCGATGCCCTGATTCCTGGCCTAGAAGCTGGGAAGCGGGTGCTGAATATCGGTTTCGGAATGGGCATAATAGACACCATGTTCCGCGAGACGCGGCCGTCCCGCCACCATGTCGTCGAAGCGCACCCCGAGGTCTTGAAGCACGTCGAGAGCAGCCCTGATTGCACGTTTGGCAAGGAGTGGGAGGCCAGTGGACCCAGCGAGGGCGCCTATAAAATCCATGCCGGCAAATGGCAGGAAATCGTGCCCAAGCTATTAGAACAGGGCGAGCTGTACGACGCCATTTATTTTGATACTTTTGGCGAGGATTATGGCCAGCTACGCATGTTTTTCACTGAATATGTTCCTGCGCTACTCGATGAGGGTGGCGTCTTCGGCTTTTTCAACGGGCTAGGCGCCGACCGCAAGGTCTGCTACGATGTTTACACCAAAGTTGTCGAAATGCATTTGACCGACGCTGGGCTAGACATTGAATGGAACGACCTAGATGTAGATATGAAAGGTCTAGAAGAGGATGGGAAAGGCGAATGGCAGGGCGTTAAGCGGCGTTATTGGACCTTAGACAGTAAGTTTTTCTCGGTGGGCTCTAACTGCTCAGCGCTAACGAGAACTAGAATACCGGCTCCCCATTATTACTCTCATGGGCTGAGAGGAACCCAGTCATACATGATGACAGAACTGTACATATTGATCTTACTCATGCCTCGCCGGGACTGCTATCTCTATGTCTATCGATTATACTGGTCACAACACAGGGTAATTTCCAACCGAACCTCCAGTAGCCTTTATAAGACGTACTGTACTTATTTACTGGAAATTCTCTGGGTGAAGAATGCCGGCAACATTGCCCTTGGCGAATCTCTTGTGCGTCAAGGCGGCAATTAAGGCGGCACCAACACCACTGCCGTCTTCGGCAGCTAGGACCTCCACTGGGTCCTCCTCATTCGGGTTGGACTTGGCTGGCCAGTCAAGGATCTCTCGTAGAGCCTGAGCGCCCCGGGCCTTGAAGTGAGGGTACTTGTTAAAGACCGACCCATCAGCGCCCACGTGGCAGGGCTGCAGGTTCTTTTTGGTGCAGATCGCAGCGACACCGCAGGCAGAGAGACGAGCAGCGCGGGTACCGATCAGCTCAGCGGCCCGACGGATGAGTTCAAGCTCGGGCCGAGTGCAGGACAACTGGAGTTTGTCCTTGAATAGGTCGGCTGTCTCTTGCAAATTCTCAAAGGGGTCGCTAGGAATAAGTTAACAAAACTTGGCTTGTTGGTGAGGACATGGAAAAGACGTACTCTTCGATCGCAGATAGGAAAGATGCATCTAACGTGTACGGTTTTCTTAAGTGCTTGATATCCTGACCCTCAAAGATATGAACATCTTTGTTGTCGTGTAGGTCTACCAAGATCAATCGGAAAATCTCGCCAAGATACAAGCCCGCAATGCACTTTTCGAAAGCTTGCTGGCCCGGACGTGGGGATTCCTTGTCGATAATGATGTCATACTTCGTGCGAGGTAGTATCTTGTGCTCGTTGTCGAAGGCACCCCATTCGCAATTGATCGCCATGGGCATATCTGCCGGCAGATTCATGTGTGCCAGCTTAGGGATAGAGCCACAGTTCTCCATGTATGCAGCGTTGCACCCAGTTCCGAAAATACAGCCGATTTTCATCTTGGTATCGGTGTAGGCCGAGGCAATAAGTGTCCCGGTGGTGTCGTTAATCAAAGCAGAGACCACGATTGGCACACCCTAATTACGTATTAGTTTTGCAGCATCGTCATCGTAGCCAGTTATGAACCTACGCGTCGCTCAAGGGCAGCTTCGAGCATAGGCACAACGTTGTTTCCCTCTACACCATCAATGTCAAAGCCTTTAGTCCATCGTTGAAGAATACCTTCGTCGATATAGTTCTGCGTCGCAGGATAGGAGAAAGTGAAACCGAGAGGAATCTTCCCCTGAACCGGTGGTCTTTCAGATTGCTGTGTCTCAACAAACTGCTGCAGACAATCCGCTATATACTCCCAAAGCTCGTCCGAGTGGCCTGTTTTAAGTTCCTCTGGCATGCGATATTTAGATTGAACGATGTCGAACTCCGACTTATTCTTAGTCAGAGTAATCTCGCAGACTCGCAGGTTAGTGCCACCCATGTCCAGAGCCAAGTATGTACCGGTTTCGTATCCATCTGGGAAATCCATAACCCAAGTTGGGTTCATAGGCTGATGACCGTCGGTTAGCTGTACGTCAGTTGTGAAGCTTACGAGTGACAAGACCTACAATACTACCCCCCTCCACGCTCAAACCTATACGGGTTAGTCTTCGTCAGCTAACTGTCAGGAGATACTTCATACCTTTCTCAAGCTCTGACACGAAATGCTTCGTGATTGCCTTGAGCTTAGCCGTATCAACGGTAAAAGCTTGCTCTAGGTTCTGGATCTCCGCCAAAAGATCCTTAGGCAGGTCGGCCATAGACCCTATCCAATTCATCCTGTTAGTATTCGGTAGGCTCAAAAATGGGATAGGGAAAGACTGGTCAGGCAATTGGGTTCATGAATAAGATGGTGGTAGTGGTAGGTGTACCCCGGCTTTCGGTCCGCTGTTGTTCGTGTCCCATGATAGAGTAAAACTGGCCCGAATTTGCGGGTGTAGGTTGAATTTAAGCCAATTGGGCGGGCGGAAATATATAAAACATATATGAACGTAGCGTAGGACTTGAGGTATTATCCAGGTAACTTGTACAACAAGCTGAGTGGACAAGGCGTCGGTAGAGCGCTCAGGGGCAGCTCAAACGTCAGGCTCGCAGTGCAGCTTCAGGGTAACATTGCATGGAAGTTCAATCCCTGGCGAAGAAGCAACGGCACGTTTTCCAACTTAAAAAAAACATTGTGACAGGGGAAACAACCCCAACCAGCAGAGTTGGGAAGCAGGCAGCGCAGGCTTATCTCCAGTGCTTGATCATTTGCATTCCGGCTGTGCACAGACGAGGAAATAACAGAGTAGGACGAATGACAAACAATTAAACGTTTGCGATCCCACGTGCAAGCTTCACGCCGATGCAGACACCGAGATAAAATGAAAATGAAACTGAGAGAATACGTACCCTTGCGGGATGGCGGTTTTCGAGGTCCTACCCCAACCATTCTGGAAATACTTCGTACAAGGGGATATGCACAATTTCAGCCTCGGATTGGCGAGATTCTGGCGTGACTCGAAAAGACGAAAAGCTCAACAGGAAGATGTGCAATCTCGATAGAGCAAAGGTAGTGAGCGAGAGAGAGGTATTGGCAACAGAGAGCAGAGCAGGTTGAGGAAGAGGCTTAACTAAGCCAAGCTAAAGTGGTCCTTACTCAGCTCAACCTAGCTCGCACGTAACGACACAAATAAGCAGTGCCAGAAAACGAAGGAGATGGGATGGCCGGTGCTGGCTTTGCGGGTTATTTCGACTGTGCCAAAGCTTGGGGGGGCTGTTGGGTGAGGGGCAGAGCTTGTTGTGCTCGTCACATCTCGATGCCCCTCCACAGGCCTGGGCTGGCCTGGGCTTCGCTGTCACGGTCCACAGAACGCCCCGAATTAAGCTGCGCCTAATAGCGCTAGATCGTACCTGGGAAAGCTAGTAGTCAGGTAGGCGGGGACCAGTGCCGCCGTGCTCGCAGTTAAAGGTAGGTAGCACAGAAGTGCATATTGCTGTCCATTGAACCATTCCGAGTACCTGTTGCTTCCGTATCTGTACCTCGGTGTCTTAGTGCGGAATCATTCTTAGACTAGTGATACTACTTATGTAGTATACATGTACGTATAGTGCACCGGCCCCGTAGTGCTCAAGTACCTAGTATCATTACACGATAGCATCAATGTTGCAAGCTTGTGTATGACATATACGTAAATACCAAAACTCTCATTGTCAACTGGATGGAATGGAATGAGCTCTCATACACTTTGAGAGCGGACAAGGAGCAAAATCGGACCCTTCTTGTGGGCCTGAATGGCGGTGTACTCTATCTAGATAAGTGTTGCGAAATACATGAGACTAAGCCATCTACGGGGGATTTCATGACTTGTATCAGAACCAGACTTTGCCTGCATCTAAGTTCGCACTATGCTGTAGGTAGAGATTAAGACTGTTCTCCAAGAATGCGAGGGGGGTTCAAATCATCTTCGCCTAAACAAATGTTCATAGTGCAATTCTCCCAAATTCACTTCACTTTATTTTCTCTCTCTCTCTTTTTATTTTTATTTTTTTATATTATCTTACTTGGTTATTTTATCTATTTATAAACAGGGAGAACATTCCGCTAATTCCCGTGCCTGCCAATGCCAGCTGGGTACATCCTTCTAGGGGCATGTTCTAGCCGTAATGACAACTACGGAATATGGTAGTGCCATATAACGGCTACTGATGGATACGGTTTACACTACCCTATTATGTAGTATCCTTGGATCCCCTAATGAGAAGCAGTCCGATCAGGAGCCGTGGCCCATCATCAAGTCTTGATAGCTAGGTGATGTACTCCTCTCTTGCGCCCTGGCATGGATGAGCCTTAGTATTCCGTCCAATTTGTTTCGGGGCACCATCTCCTTGATAGTTGAACACAGACAAGACTCACCCAACCATCACGCGGGAGGTCTTTTGCTGTTTCAGACAAGATTTAGGAAGTCGCATCAGTCATTGTCCCTTGAATACGATATTCTGTTCAATCAAGCGAAATGGAACTTGGAATGCCTCAAACTATCAAGACTACCACGCAAAAATTGTGTGCACGGCGACGGTGCAGGAGAGAATAAGTCTCTGAAATACATATTAACGGATTCTCCCGCGCGACGACTTCGGTGCGTTCAGAGGTAGTGAGTGGTTTCCTAGCCACCCACGGGTATTTGATAACATCGTGGCAATTATTTGAGCGAGCGGTGAGTGTCAAGTTTCGTGGTATTTTCATCCATGACCTTAGAAGCGTGCTGCACTACTTGATCTGGAGGCATTTCATCCTGCTCCTCTTCCTCAGGGAGTTCCGCAAGGAACAGGTCGCTGACACTACCTTTCCCGGTGGCCCTTTGAAAAATGGCCATGGTAGTGCCGAATTCCCTCTGTTTGCCAATCTGTATTGCATCTAACATATTCAATGCAAAATTCTGGCAGTTGTTGGTAATGAGGTTGTAGCCCTTTTGTTTTTCTCTCATATTGTAGATGACCATCTCACCTGTAGCAAAATGTGCTTGTTAGATCACCTTTTTTTCCAAACCGGCAATTGTGTTAATATAACGCAGACTCACCAGCTTGCCTTAAGGCCTCGTCATTGTATTTTGTCTTGCCGACATCATAAGTGGTCCATTCATGCTGAGCTCGCATGTCATTAGTGTAGATTATATCCAAGTTTTCGTCCTGTTTTTTGTAAGCAGCGGCCACGATTCACAGACAGTCCTGCGGATGCGACAAACCATCCAAAGCTGATGACAGTAATCGCCTACAACTATGGCCCAGTGCTGAGTGGGATCAGGATAGTTGTTGATCTTCTCCGAGATTAGCCGGCCGAGCCCTGTTTCGGCGAGCCATCCCCCGCCAGGAACCGGATGCCACCCGATAGCCACCGTGCGGCTTTCCGCCACCATGCCCGGCTCGCCCGGCGGAACTACGTTAGGCTGAGGGCCTCTTTTCAGAACGGTTTTAATATATCACTTCATGGTCCCTGCAATTCGCGGGTTCGGGAGTTGCTCACAGGCCTAGGGCATGCTCAACGTGGCGCTTCCCCTTGGTAAGCTCGTCCTTGCCCTTCCGAAGTCCCTTCTTGCTGTGCAAACTGTTAGAATGGCGGCTCATTACATGCCTGCCAATACTTTCAGGACAGTCCTTACAATAATGACTTAAACATGCGAGTTTTGGAGTGCGATTCGCCATCTGAACTGGACATGGTAGTAAATTCACAGCAAGACACACGTATTTCGTTTCAGTCTTGAGGCTGGCGAGGCGGGATGGATCATCAGGGAAGATCCCAGACGGCTACGTCGGAAGCCAAACCTTGATGATCTTTCAGCTCAATGAGTTGCCAATTACAACAATACAACCCTCAGCAAAGAGGGGCAGGATTGGATAGGTTCGGAGGGTGGGGCTGATAACGCTAGTCTTATATGAGAGTAAGTACCTATCTAGGTAGTGCAGTACCTAGGTACCTATTAGGTGGAGGTGGGTGTTTACCGGATCAATATTTTCCTGAGTTCCGAGAGCCGGGTACCGTGGGTACCTCTCCCGCAGTAGGTATTTAGATACTTTTCTAGGTGTTGTAAGACTCCACTCTGAATCCATTGGCTCACCCATCTCGGGCGCATTGAGCAACGTAAGCTCTAACTTTTGGAGCTACTATCTAAGTAAGTAGTATAGCTGTCCCCAAAGGGCCAAACGACCACGGCCAGAGCCATATCCAAAGCGAGTGGCCGTAGATCGCATACAACTGCGTTGCATGCCGAATCTCTTTGTTTTATCTCTTTTTCTTTCGTGCCGGACATCGTACGCTACTGCGGAGCTGCTCAATTGATGAGCGCTCCATCCGATATTCCTTTACCATGAAGTTCACTGCCGTTGCGGCTGCGTGTCTTTCCTTACTCTCCACAGCCTGCGCCGATTCCGTTGTTGCTGCATCAGCCTCGTCCAAAGTTATTCTTCCTTCCACATTCAAGCCGCCGCAGGTCTTCAAGAACGCCAACCTAGTCCACATTATCGCGCTCGGGAAGAACTATGCGAAAGAGTCCATAAATGTGTTGATTGAGAACATCTCCCCGCAGCCTCAAGATGAATACTTCTTGCCTTTCACGAGCGAGCAGATGGAGAAGATTGGGGTCCTTGAGGTTAAGGATAGGAAGAACTCCGACGTCGTTGGCT
Organism: Xylaria sp. BCC 1067; assembly: GCA_005188305.1. Lineage (NCBI taxonomy): Eukaryota > Fungi > Ascomycota > Sordariomycetes > Xylariales > Xylariaceae > Xylaria > Xylaria sp. BCC 1067. Next base: position 2,222,786 of record SSCS01000003.1, on the reverse strand, counting down.
TCGCTGTAGATGCGGTCGAGTTTGATCCGTCAAGGTAAGGCGAACCTCACAAGCCGTGTTACCGCTCCAGCGAATCCTCCACTGACCGTTGATTCGATAGTGATACACAATTCTATCGAATCACGCTGCCCACGCCTCTCGCGCCCAACACTCAGCAAACTCTCGGCATATCCTTCTACTATCTGAGCGCCTTGAAGCCGTTGCCAGCATCGATTGCGCAAACAGACAAGCAGTACCTAGTCTACGCCTTTTCCGCCTACTGCCCCTCCGCATATCCTACGTCGAAGCAGAAGACCGAAGTGAAGCTACCCTCTCCAGACGCCCCAGACTATACCAAGATCGCCGCAAGCGGAGAAACGAAAGAATTCCCTGTTAAGGAAGGATCAAAGCTTACTTATGGTCCCTTCCCCGAGGTTCCGGCTGGCGCTAGTTCGCCTGCCACAGTGCGATACGAGTTTAACAAGCCCGTTACCCACGTGTCGCAGCTTGAACGCGATATCGAAGTTAGCCATTGGGGAGGAAACATTGCCTTTGAGGAACGATACACGCTTTTCCACCACGGCGCAAACCTCTCTTCTCAGTTCAGCCGAGTTAAGTGGGCCCAATCTCAGTATTTCAATCCCGTATCCTACGCTCTCAAGGAAATGAAGTTCATCCTCGGGGCTGGAAGCAAGGACGCATATTTCACGGATGTTATTGGCAACGTCTCAACATCTCGCTTCCGTGCTACCAAGCGCGAGGCTGTTCTCGAGCTCAAACCTCGATACCCTATCTTTGGTGGTTGGAAATACCCTTTCACGATCGGCTGGAACGCCGATTCGAACAATTACCTGAAGAAGTCGGGCGGTAAATTCTTGTTGAACGTACCCCTTATCGAAGGCCCTAAGCAGGCGGAGGGTGTTGAGTACGAGCAGGTTGATATCCGCGTTGTCTTGCCTGAGGGTGCAGAGTAGGTGTTTAGGTCACTAAACTTTTATACTCGTCATGCTAACAATTGGATAGGAACGTGGGATTCTACACTACGGCCCCTAAGTCGTCAATCACCGAGCATAGGGTCGACATCGTAAGAACCTATCTAGACACAATCGGTCGAACTGTTCTTACGATCAAGGCGCGAAACTTGGTGGATGAATTGCGAGATCGCGAACTAATCGTGTCGTACGACTACTCAACGGCAGCAGCTCTGCGCAAACCGTTTGTCGTTTTTACGAGCACAATGACGGTATTTGTGGGCATGTGGTTACTCTCAAAGTTGGACGTGAGCTTTTCAACGAAATAATGATACCAATTCTGTTGTAGATGAAAAGCGAAGATTTCTAGACGTTCTTGTAGGAATATCAAAAAGGGACACGAAACTCGAGGCTTTCAGCACAGAACGGGGCGCTTATGCTTATTCAAGAGTGCTAAATAGAGTGTTGAGACGGTTGATGTATCGCCGCTTCATCCAACGAGACTGTATCCAGTTCCTACGTTACAATGAATTTTGTGGAGCATAGTCTGAGGCTCCTAGGCCACCATTTTGGCGCTTGGAAGTGCTGTAACATCGAGAAGTGCAGTCAGCGTTTGTGGGTGGCCCAAGGATCTATTGCTTTATGGACAAGTTTCCGAATGGCTCGCAGATCCCAGAAGTTTACATCATCGAGCGGGGCGATGTTTCTCTGCAGCGTCACATAATACGAACGGGGTTTCCAACGCGATAGGCGCAAACTCGTGTTACCTGTGCTAACACGTAGATGGCAGGTCGAAATAAATGTTTGAACCATCGATCACTACCTCAGCCACGCGGCCCACGCCCAATGCGTTGACCATTTTCTTCAATAAAATGCTTGATAAGACGAATGACGCCGACGCCGACGCCGGGGCTGGGTTGTGGCATGCAAAGAACTCGCCACAATGACATACTACGTATGCAGGTAATTATTGGTACCTAGGTAAGCTCATGGTGTGGGTTGGCTTGGTTGAACAGGTATGGCAAAGTAATAGTAGCAAATTTGCAAGTTCGCACTCATATCTGACACACGGTCGAATGCACTTTCGGTCATGTCTAGATGTATGTATCCAAGTAGTATGATGATCATATTGAGCCTCTGGTCTCAACGACACGGAGGATTTTGTCGAAGTGTATGTATGATCGAAATGACCAACAAAACAGGCACCCCTTGCTCGTGCCATGATGATCATCTAGATAGAAACATAAGCACTATCCTGATCAGGGGACCCAAATGAGGGGGGCGGAGTCGTCCAACTGGTGTTGACACACCTCGCCAATCTCGGTGACGCATTCCAAGGCTTTGGATAAATCTACCCAGTGTACTGCAGTGGCCACTGATCTCGTGTTGAATCGAAGGGTCCAGGCTAGGCTCTTGGCTGCAACTTGCAAGGGTCCCTACCACCAAAACTGCCCACCATATTGTACGGATGCCTCATTCTTTAAGAACTACAAGTAGCTGACCAGCTGCCTAGGTTAGGAGATACGGTAGCCGGCCTGTAGCCTTGGACGGGATTAAATATAATCATCTAGACTTCCGCCTCTTTGCATTTCTATTCCTCATCCCCCATTCACCCTTATTCTATCTACTGTGTCCATCATTCCTACCATATTCCGACTTATAATATAGCCAATAAGAGTATCTTGGATACTTGAGACCAACCAACCACTACATCCACCATTCAACTGCCGTCTCCTAGTCAATAGGAGGGCTACATTTCCCTTGATCCTCATGCCCTATACAACTACCACTATCACAAGGTACTACCATCACACGGACACGGCGAAGATGTGTTTCCGCTCGGAGCCCCCTCGTAAGTACTATTACCACGAGGAATACATTCCTGTGCGCCAACATCACGGCCACCACCACCATCATCACAACCCGCGCGCTTCCACGCCGTTGCGCGTCAGTTACCCACGAGCGAGCACCACCAACCATCGACACGGCGGACCGATCGTGTATGAGCGAACCAGCATTCAACGATACCACTGATTCTGCTATGTGGCAGAGAGCGCGTTAGGCAGACTCGAAGCAACGGCTCGCAGAAATCGGCCGAGATCTTGCGCAATGCGACTACAGTGCAAGATAAATCACTTCCTTGGTGTGTCCTCGAATCTCGGCAGGGACCTATTACGTCACTGGTCCTCCCGAGTTATAATCAATTAACGACAACAACACCAAAACTTCACTCCTTGACCCCAAACTATTTAATATCGGCTTGAAATTTCTATTTGTATCTTTACATTACACATACTATATTGTATTATCGTCAAGAGCGTGGCAGTTTTACACAGGATCTGGACTTCCGCCTGGGTACCTTATCTTTGGGTGGATGGGCTGCACTGGCGTCATAGTACAGATCCGTTTTTAGATCGCGGGGTTCAGATTGGGAGTTTTGTCTTTCAGTGCGCCAGTACCTACTACATAGGTATCTACCTAGGTATATGTGGCAAGCGCGCGGCGGGCGGAGACAGCCTGTAGAACAGCTAACTGTATCAGGGTCATTAAAGTCTCTGATCTGATTTAATACCATGACATCAACAGCATGTGCTCTTTCTTCGAACTTGCGACCTCAAGATGCTAGTGACCTTTGTTACCCCCCCCCCTCTAGGTACTCGCGCGCAGTAGCCATGACGTACTTGGTTGAGATCCGACCGGCTCCCTTCTTTTTTTCTTTTTCTTTTTCTGGCTTTTGGGGACGACAGTCTATGCCTATCCACCTGTCTAAGAACTATGGATTAAGCCCCCATATTTGATAGAACATACTGCCTACGTAATACAAGCTTCCTACCGCCCGGACAGTGCCCGGACTAATTCCTACCTGCTCGAGCACCTGCTTGACCCGCGTTTCATTGAGTTAGATTAAGGTTAGGTGGTTCTCTTGCTTAATAACGAGGTATTGTACGCGGCGTCCGTCGACTTGGAGCTGTAAGTAAACACCGGTACTTCCTGCGCAAACGGCACGGGTACGACTGCCATCAATTAAAGCGTGCTACATCGTGGTCGTCGAAGTGAGGAAGGAGACAGTCGATTGATACGTGAGCAGCCCCGTTTAGCAAAACCCACCACGGTTCGGCCGGGCACTCCAAGGGTCAACACACGCTATGTAGGTCACCAGGATGGATTTCTTCTTCAGAAGTAGCTCCAAGGGAGTGTCAGAACTCGAAAGAAAACTACCACGGTCGCCTCTAGCTTCTCTCACACCACAGCCAAGGTCGAACAGCAGGATGTCGCTAGACTCGACGTACTTGTACCTATCTCGAAGCTCTCTGTATATCTTGTTGTGAAGCAACTCAACAAGGCTAACCTCGCTGCTAGGAATCGTTCATTATCAATCCGCTCTGGCAAGGGCAATAGTAGTGCGTCTTCGCCTACACATCGGAAAGGATTCTCATTTGCGTCGCTTCGCGGATCCATCCAGCCTGAGCTTTCCCGTCGACTATATCGCTTGATAAAGTCGTCCAACAACCTCATCTCGGCCCATGAGACAGCAGGGAAAGAACGCGACACTATCGCCCGAGAGTTGTCGGAGTGGGGTGAGCAGACACACGATGAGGCTGTGTCTGACATCACCGACAAGGTCGGCGTCATCCTCAGCGAGCTAGGGGTGCAAGAAGAGAGCTACGCACATAACCTCGACGATGCCCGCGGGATCCTCAAAACAATCCGCAACACAGAAAAGAGCGTACAGCCGAGCCGTGACAACAAGGGAAAGATTGCCGACGAGATCCAGAAGCTCAAGCTGAAGGAGCCCCAGAGCGCGAGACTTGTCATTCTCGAGCAGGAGCTGGTGAGGGCGGAAGCAGAAAACTTGGTTGCTGAGGCACAGCTGTCGAATATCGTACGTTTTCTTTCTTGTTCAGTACCACAAAAACCTGCTAACTTATCCGGTAATGGAAAGACTCGAAAGAAGCTGAGAGAAGCCTACGACGCCGAGTTCGCAGCTGTTATAGAGCGCGCCCAGAAGCAGATCATCCTCGCAAAGCACGGACAACGTCTACTGTCCCTTCTTGACGACTCCCCAATAACGCCAGGCGATGCACGCAGGGTGTATGAGCAGGGCGGCGCCGCTCGACAAGTCCTTAACGATGCCGAGGATGACCTGAAGAGCTGGGAGATGAATCGGAGACGAGGGTCTATCGATGAGGAAATAACAGGCCTCGGTATCGGCAGTGCAATCTCACAAGGAGGTGAGGGTTCTGCTAAGTCCAGCACCGCAGCAACGTCGACTGACAAGCCTGCCGTAACCGGCGATGAAGAATTTGCCTCGGCGTCTTCGAGCCCTGGGCATGATTAATAGTGATTGCAGGTAAACAGCGTATATGCCAAGGTTTTTGGGAGAAAGAGGGGGGGCGGGTTGGAGTTTGCACTACATTTGTATCTGGTTCATCTGCGCTCTATGTATAGGTATAGCTATGGTAGTTGTATTCGGGCTCGGTATGCTGTCTCTCTACACACGGGGACCGGTGATACGCAGCACGTATTGATCAGTCTTCATTTACCCGGGTTCCAACAATACATACGTTTTGCATGCGAGATAAGCCTTCAATAATATGATGAGAATTTGAATTCAAACAGCAAAAACCTAGAGCCAACATTAAATGCATCTAATATTTAAGAGATGTAATCGTCAAGGTGATGATGGGTAAACCTCGGTCAAAGACAGATGAACAGCCACCCCGGTCCGGATTCTCTGCAGGTCAGGTCTTGGCACGAACGACGCCCTTCTAAGCATCATTCCACTATTAACCTGCACCTCACTACGAACCCAGCAATTATGGAAGCGTTGGCACTCACAAGTCGACACCTACGACGGTGGTCGCCGAGTGTATGTAGGAGCTGCAACCGAAAATTGAGACAGCAATTGGCCAGGTCCTATGCAAGCACATCCCGGCCTGACATCTATGATGTCGTCTGCGTTGGCGGTGGACCGGCTGGCCTCAGCCTTCTGGCTGCGCTGAGTACGTCCCCGCGGCGGTAGGCTTGAAGGACTCAATGCTAAACACGGTATTTACAGAGGCGAATCCCACCACAGCCAGTCTACGGGTGGCGCTCGTCGAAGCCCAGGACCTAAACAAATTACGGTCATGGGAGCTGCCTCTAGATCGCTTTTCAAACCGCTGCAGCTCCCTCACGCCATCATCGGCAAACTTCCTCAACAACATCGGCGCATGGAGCCATATACAACGAGATCGAGTCCAGCCGTACCACGAGATGCAAGTTTGGGACGGTGTGTCGGATGCGCGTATCGAGTTCGATTGGACGCCGGGGTCAGCTCCGACTAGGAGGACTATTGCCTATATGATTGAGAATATGAACCTTACATCGGGCCTCCTCAAACGCCTCGATGAGCTGAGTGGTATTACCACCTTTGACGGCGCCCGAGTCGAGAATATCACATTAGGCGAGGAGACGGAAGAGCTGGATCTTCGGGAATGGCCAATTGTTCATCTGGGAGACGGGAAGCAGCTCGCAGCACGGCTACTTGTCGGCGCGGACGGCGCCAACAGCCCGGTAAGGACCTTTGCAGGCATCGATAGCAAAGGCTGGGACTACCAACGCCACGGCGTTGTCGCAACGTTGGAGTTAGAAGGTAACGGTTGGGCTGGAGACGACACAAAAATTGCCTACCAAAGGTTTCTTCCTACAGGGCCTATTGCAATGCTCCCTCTCCCAGGCAACTACTCTACTCTGGTCTGGTCCACGACGCCCTCGAACGCCTCATTGCTGAAGAGTCTCTCTGCCAAAGACTTCATGGCCCTTGTCAATGCAGCCTTCCGCCTCAACCCGATTGATCTGCAGTTCATGCACACCAGGACCTCAGGGCACGAGGACGAGCTGTCTTGGAGGTTGCAACACACACACTTTGATGCCCAGGCCGCGCCACAGAAGGTCGTCGGCGTTCAAGAAGGCACCGTCGCGTCCTTTCCTCTGAAGCTGCGTCACGCAGACACGTATATCGGCGAGCGGATAGCACTGGTGGGCGACGCTGCGCACACGGTCCACCCCCTCGCTGGCCAAGGCCTTAACCAAGGACAGGGTGACGTCGAGAGTCTAGCGAAGACTATCGACTACGCCGTGTCACACGGCCAGGACATCGGCACACGGATGTCTTTAGAATCGTACAACTCGGAGCGATATGTCGCAAATCACGTCATGCTCGGCGTCGTTGACAAGCTGCATAAACTATACTCGGTTGAGAGCGGGCCTCTAGTCCCCCTGCGCTCATGGGGTCTAAACACGGTCAACGCGATGGGACCTCTCAAGGACTTCTTTATGCGGCAGGCTGCTGGCAATGGCATAAAGTTATTTTGAGCCTGCAAACTAACTGTACTCTATGTAAAATTCGTGTAGTAGATGTATCCTAAAACCGTATGATATCAGGTCGTGGTCGTCTGCAAAAGTCTCACGGAAGCGTTGGTGGTGCGTGGGTGTGTGTAAGATCAACAATACAGACGTGGATTGTAACTATTCCCTGTACATACCTCTTCTCATATTGTCATTATACTAGAATACTAACTGTACATATGATCATCTACTTGCTACCTTATAATGCTAGGCCCTATGCCCAGTAATATCTCGTTATGCACAATCTATGGTGTGTTCCATCACTGGAACCGGGAAGCGAAAACTCCCGCGGCACGAAATACTAACACACCAGTAATAAGTGTTCGCTTCGCCGCTGCATTCACTTCCAACCTTGCTGTCCCCCTTCAATGTCCAAATTATTTATATACCGTCACATGCAGGAGCTAGTGGGGTGGATTGATCAATTGGTGGGGGTGGGGTGAGCCATAACTGCAGACAATTCATACTGTCCTTATCGATAGCCGCATCCCTTTAACTTTTTTTCCCGTGCCATCATCTTTAATTCACCCCACCATACAAACTAACCTACATTTACAGTCAACAAGTCACAGAAGATCATGGCCCCTTCTTCGGGACGACGGGTGCCCGGTGCCGCAGAGCTCGAGCAGCGAAATGTACGGTCCCCATGCCACTCCCTTACCGCAGTCCGAGCTAACTGACGTCTCTGCCAGACTGTAAATGTCAACAAAGAAACTGTATCAAACACCGTCTCAGACGCCTATCCCGACAACTATGCCAACGAGGAACATGCCTGGGACAAAGAGGACTTCCGTCGCACATTCAAGATCCAATTCCACCAAAACGACCAGTTCGACGCCCAGTTCTCCCTCATTGGCATCGATGCCTCAGTTGCCAATGCCTTCCGCCGCATCGTGATCGCCGAGATTCCCAGCCTCGCCATCGAGACGGTCTTTGTTAACAACAACACCTCGGTGATCCAAGACGAGGTCCTCGCGCACAGACTAGGCCTCATCCCCTTCACCGGCGGCAAGAAGGGCTTGCGCGAATACATGGGGTTCTGGCGCAAGCCCGGGCCGGACGAGGACGCCTACGCGACGACCTTCGACACGAACACGGTGAGCTTGAAGCTCGCTGCGAGGTGCACGCGCAACAAGGACGCACCGAAGGACGCTACGGACCCGAAGGTGCTATACAACAACGCACACGTCTACGCGCGAGACATCGTCTTCGAGCCCCTCGGCGGCCAAGAGAAGTGGTTCTCAGGCTCAGATACGATCCGCCCCGTTAATCCCGATATCCTGATTGCAAAGATGCGTCCCGGTCAGGAAATTGACATTGAGATGCACATGCACAAGGGCTTCGGCTGGGACCACTCCAAATACTCGCCCGTCGCCACCGCGAGCTACAGACTGATGCCCAAGATTACGATTCTGCGGCCGATCCTAGGTGCCGACGCCGAGAAGTTCGCCAACTGCTTCATCCCGGGTGTCATTGGCCTGGAGAAAGTGACGAGGCAAGAGGCGAAGACGAAAGGAAGCGGGTATGAAGGCCATGAGGGCGAGCTGAAGGCCGTGGTCAAGGACCCCATGCGGGACACTGTCAGTCGCGAAGTCTTGCGGCATGCGGAATTCGAGGGGAAGGTCAAGCTCGGCCGTAGGAAAGACCACTTCATCTTCTCGATCGAGAGCGCTGGACAGTGGGATAGTGACGAGTTGTTCATGGAGTCTGTCAAGACCCTGAAGAAGAAATGCGGAATCCTGCGGCCCCAGGTCACGAATATGGTGCAGACGTTCTAAAGCGGGTTAACAAACCCCGGCACTTATTATGCCTGGTAGGCTCAAAAGTCTGAATGACTGCAGGCATGGATGAGGGCCACAGGGTAGATGATGGTCATATAATGTACTTTTTTTACCGTTTTTTGTTTCGTGCATGTGCGGACGGAGTTCTGCTACAGAATAGGCAGGCGTTCCTCGGGTTGTTTAGAGAATAGGACTTGCTTGGTTGCTTCGACGTTAAAAGTCGCATGTCCCAGCTATTGATTGCCATACCTTTCCCCTGTTTTGTGAATGATGTGATGCAACCATATACTCATACTCACGGTCTGGTACCCTAATCACTCGCATAAATCATATAGAAACCTAGTAGTGGCTCTTTTTGAACATTGGTTTAGTGTGGTGAATTCAATATCCTCTCAATTAGCTTCACCAGATAAACTTCAGGATTCTATATCTTACAATTTCCGAAGCGTAAAGGAGACCCGGGTGCCCATAGGAAAACCGAAATGCCATTTAAAATTTGGGCATTATTATTAAGATTGAATTGAATATACTGCCCTTACCGTATTCGCTCTGTTTCGTTCAACGATTCGAATGTCGGCATTGGTAGAAATCCACCATACTATGTCTGTTGCCCAGTATCGCGGGGTTTTAAACCCACCGAGCCATGATAGATAGCGCTCTTCCGATCGTAGTATAAAATCCAATAACTTCAATTATTAGAATATTTTAAGCAACACTTGAGAATGTTACATCCTCATAGACCATACACTATTATTACTGTCCGAAACCTACACAACGCATTGGAATAGGCAGTTAGATGTCCTATACGACTAGTATCTGTCTCTATAGCACCATGATATTCGACAATATCTAAACGCTTCATAAACATTGATCAAGGAAGGTATATGGGTAGGATTAAATATCTAGCTTAAGAATCGTATACCCAGGTAAATGCCTATGAGTAATTACAAACAAGGAGAAGCAGAGACCGTGTATATAAGTCAACATGGCACTCGGCAATGTGGTCCGTTTTAACCATAGTGGATTTTTATCGAAAATAGTTTAACATAGAGTATACGCAAGGCGGTGCTAGGGAGCGATCAAGTAATCATCGAGTTTTGGTGATAAGGTCGACGGGTACCTGAAATTCATGTTTCTGGTGTAAGTGACTTTCACGGATATGGCTGTTCTCTATATATCACAGGGAAATCCATAAACACGATGGCTGCCCAGCGATGGCCTATCCGCATAGATTGTAACTCATACTTCCCAGACTATCCGGCTAGAGAGGGGCCGTCGAGATACGCCACAACAACCTGGAATGCGGTAGATATCTAGGCACTTACAAGAGACGACCCCAGACTCACATAGGTTCGGTAGCGATATGGATGTAGGCAAAATCATAATAGCAATGGGGACTAAGCGGGTGTGAATGGTCTTTATTGGAAAGCTTTACCTTTCCTAAACACGTATTAGCAACAACAATCAAGTATAAAGGAAAGTGAAGCTTGAAAAGTTCTAACGGTGACCCCTCAAACTCTATAAAAGTGGGATCGCTTTTTATTGGTCTAAACGGACTCTGCAACAATATAATTGGTCAAAGTCTATTTAAGTAATTAACCACAACGTATATATACTAGTATAAACTATGTGGCTTGCGTATTACAATAGTAAATATAGTTACTAACAGCTACTATAAAATATCTAAAAACGAAACAAACAGTTAAAGCAAACAGTTAAAGTTATAGGGCCAACAAAGCATATTAAATAGGCCTATAACCGCCGGAAGCAGGCTGCCGCAGGCAAAAGGAGGTCCTAAAAGGTTTCCCCCTAGTAAAAAAAAATCTACCCTTAGGTTATAAAAATCAAATAGAATTGCTAAAAGTATATATATAAAAGGTACGTATATAAGCAGCGTACTTAAAGCAGAATTTAAATAGTAGGCGGTATATTGCAGCAAAAACCTACAATTTTATTTTTAGCACCGCACTACCAGTCTAAAACCCTGCCTACTACTTCTATACAACCTATTCTATTTGCTAAGCGTTTATTGCAACTAAAACTGATAAGTGCAGTCACAGGTGTGAAGATATTCAGTAGAAAAGTAAGATGTAGAATTAAGGAAGAGGGGTGCGCAGCACAGGTCTGCGAAGCAGACCTTTGTATGCTGTAGCAAACAACCCTGTGGAGACCCTGGGGCCTGCCAGGTGGCTGGCACTGCCAGCCAGCCAGGGGCCGTGCCACAGCCTGCGGCTGTGTCCAGGGGGGTTGTGGCACACACAGCCTAGGCTGTGTGGCCACCCTCATGGATCCTATCAAAAACGCATATATAATTATAAATAATCTGAATTTTTTAAAATTAATAAATTTAAATAAAATCTATTTAATACATATAAAAAATTAATTATTTATTAGTTTAACTAGCTATAGCGCTTATAGTAAAATATATTAATATATATATATTAAATAAATTAACTACGTTAATTAATATATTTATAAAAATTAACTGTTGCTAGCTTTTAAAGTAAAATATAATAACGCGTATAAATTAATAGAAGTTTTTATAAATATAAACTAATGTATTTATAAATTTTAACTATTACTTAAAAGTTTTGCTTAGTTAGTTTTAAGGTAAAAAATAATAATATATATAAATTAAATAGTTATATTAGCTAACTAATAAATATATATATAAATTTAATTACTATTTTACCTAGCTATTTAAAACTTTTATTAAAGTTTTAACTAGCTATTTAAAACGTTTATTAAAGTTTTAACTAGCTAATTTTAAAGTAAAAAATAATAACGTATATAAATTAAATAGTTATATTAGCTAACTAATAAATATATATATAAATCTTTATTATTACTAAAAGGTTTTACTTAGCTAGTTTTAAAGTAAAAAATAATAATATATATAAATTAAATAAAATTGCGTTAATTAACTTAATTAAATTACTAGCTACTTTAAATAAAATTTAATAACGTATATAAACGCTTAATAAGTTAATTTATTAACACTTTTTTTTATAGTTAATTAATTAATTAATCGATTTTATATATTAATTTTTTTTATATTATACTAAGTATATATATATTTATAAAAAAACAAACATATTATTAATATTTTATTTGTTTAATTATAGCTTTTATAGCTACTAGTGCTATACTATTACTTAATTCTTTTAGTTTATTTAAATATTAACCTTTTATTAACTTTTTTAACTAAGCGTTTAGTAAAAATATAAAATTTTACTATATATATTATTAATACCTTTTTATATAGTATTTTATTAGCTAATAAAATAATAAAGTAAAAATATATATTAAATATTATAAAGGCTATAAAGCTTAAAACTTAGTAAGTTTTATAATATAATATTTGCTTAGATTTTTTACTTATAATATAAAAATTATATAGTTTTATTATTTTTTATTTATAATTATAATGCTTTTTAAATATATTACTACTATAGTTTAGTTTTTATTTAAAAAACCTAAAATTATTTTTTAATAATAACGCTTTATATTTTATAAATCTTTAAATAAACTATTATTATTTATTATTTTTTAACTTATTTAAGCTATAAATAAGTTTTTATATTTAACTAATATATTTATTACTTATAAGCAAAAACTTTAATTTTAGTAGTAAAAGTATAAATTTTATAGTATAAGCATACTTTTTTAATATAAATAGTTTAGCTAAAATTTATTTTGTAATATATAAGCCTGTTATAGCTAAATAGTTATATTTTATAAACATTATATTAAATAATACGCTAGTAAAAATTCTTTTTTAACTTTTATTATTAGCTAGTTATAAACTATAGCTAGTAGTAATAATTTTAGCAATAATTTTAAAAATAATTTTAAACTATTTATACTTTTGTTATGCTTTAACTATTTTAATTATATAGCTTATAAATATACTAAAAGTAATATTTATTTAAATTTTAAATATATAAGTTTTATTTAAAAGATTTACTTTTATTGCTTTAATAGTATTACTAATAAAAACTTTAATACTAAAATAAAATAATACTTTAAAAAATGGTATAAAAGATTTTATATTTATTTTATTATTTATAAAGCTAATATTAATTTTAATAAATTAAAAAAAAAATTAGCTATTATATTTGTTTATATTAATAAAAAGTTTTTGCTTTTTTTTTTAAAAGTATATTTTATGCTAGCTTTTATAATATAAGCAATATTATAAGTTACTTTAATATTAATTAACCTTTTTTTACTAAAAAATAGTTTTATTATTAAATTATTATAAAGTTTTATTAAATTAACTTTATTTAATTTAAAAATAATATAAATATTAAAGCTAATATAAATAAACCTGCTTTTTAAAAAACTAACATTAAATTGCTTAATAATTTCCGTTAATTTTTTGCTTTTTATAATTTTAAAATATATTAAAAATACTAAAAGCGCTAGTTTAATTTTAATTTTTATAAAAATATATATAAATATTACTATAACAAAAATATTAGCGGCTTAAAAAATTAAATTTATTTTTTTACTAATACTAATTATATAAACTTTAGTAGCGTTTTTAAGCATTTTTTTTAGCTTATATAAAACAAATAAATAATTATTGCTTATATTTATGTTTATATTAAAGTTTATTAAATTAAAAATACTTTTTACTATTATTATAGCTATATTTATTACTTTGTTTATAACATTAATAAAATTTAAAATTAATTACTTTTATTTTTAAATAAGCTTAATTATATAATAGTAAAAATATAAAATATATGTTTATAATAGTAGGTTTTTTAAAACTTTTACGTTTATTGCTAAGCTATATATAACTAGTTAGTCTTTTTAAAAAAAACTATTTTAGCTATTAAAATATTTTAGTTAATTATAGTTATATTAAACAATTGCTTAAAAATAGCAATATTTTTAACAATTTTTGCAATATTATTAAAATTAATAAAATATAAAAAAAAATAATCCTATTATTAATAAAAAGTTAGCTAAGCTAATAAATTAAGTTAATATTATTAACGTTTTAAACCTAGTTGCTTATTAAAAAAAGTTTAAGCTTTTTTATTAAAAAAATATATAGTTATAATAAAGCTTATTAATAGTATTACTTTAAGCTGCTTACTATTTATATAATACTATTTAATAAGTTTAACTATTTTAAACTTTTTATATTTATTGCTTTTTTTATTTTATTTTTTTATAATATAGTAAAGTTTATTAAAGCTTATTTTTATAGTATTAAGTTTAATATATAAGTTAATTATATAATAAAATAATACAATAAACGCTTTATATAGCATTTTTATTTTATATTTGTTTGCTTTAATACTATTATACGCTAATAGGTTAAAACTTATAGCTTTTTTTTTATTAATTATTATTTAGGTAATAAACAAGCTTTTATTATTAAAAAGCTTTAAGCTGCTTTTAATGCTAATTTTTTTAAAACTTAAACAATTATTAATTTTATTTTTTGCTATATAAGCAATTTTAATAGTATTTGCCTTTTTTAAAGTAATTAATATAAAAATTTTAAAGCATTTTATAATGCTTTAAACTACTCTTTTTTTTTATTACTTTTTTTATTACTAATTATTATTAGTATAATTTATAGTAATATATGCTTAACTTTAATAAATAGCTAGCTGTTTTAACCTTTTAAAAAAAAGTTATTATTGCTATAAAAAACATTAAAAAAAACCTTTATATTATTATTTATTAGTTTTTTATTTGTTTTAATACTTTTATAAAAAAAGTTGTTATTTTTAAGTTTTATATTTAAAACTAATAAAATTGCTATAAATAACAAAACTATAGTTTTTTATATAACTATAGTTTTATTTAATATTATAATATGTTTAATATTAATATATTTACTAAAAAAAAACAAAATAAGTTTATTTAATTTTAGTTTAATTATATTATTGCTATTAATATAAACTTTAAAAAAATATATAATTAATAGTTTATTAACTTTTTATTTTTTGCTTTAAATTAATAAAACTTTACTTTTAAATATTTTATAGCATATTTAGCAAAATTTTAGGTATACTTATATATTTTAGCATACTACTTTTATAAAAAGCAGTATAAGCAAGCTAATAAACTATACGCTAATTTATTAACTAAAGCTTAAATTTATACTATTAATTAAAACCTAATTAAATTATAAGCTTTATTATTTAATAATATTAGTTTAGCTATATTAAAATATTTTGCTACTACTTATATTTTGCTTGCTAACTTTTATTACTAGTTTTATTTTTTATATATAATTTAAAATAATTTTATTATTAATAAAAGTTTAAATTTTTGCTACTAAAACTATTTAGTATAATATAATAATTAACATTTAAACTTATATAACTTTGCTATATTTTTAAGCTAGCTTACTAATACTAATATATTTTTATATTATAATTATGCTATAGCTATTAACTATATAGCTAAATATTGTTTTAAAGCTAAAATAATAACTAGGTTATATTAAAATTTTATTTAAAAAATCCTTTTATATATTAGCAACAAATAGCTATTGCTTTTTTTAGTAATAAAAATAATAAATAAGCTAATAAATAAACAAAATATGTTTTTTTAAAAAATTATATATATATTATTTAATTTTTTTTATAATAATTTTTATATATTATTTAGTTTATTAATTATAAAGCTAAAAAATTATCACACACATGTATATACGTAAAGGCATAGTAAATAGCTAGGTATATAGGCGAAACAAAGGCGAAAAGGGTATAGCAATAATAAAAGAAGTTAATAGCTTAAAGGAAAAAAAAAGACTAATTTTTTTGTATAGCTAACTATAGCTATATATATAAACAAATAAACTGGCTATAGGCTAGTGTTTGTGCTAAAGCTATAAGGTTAAAATACCTATGCTTATAATAATTATCTTTTTTTACCTAATAGAATTAACTTGATTTAGCGGAATATAAAAGATCGAGAGCTTTTTAAAGCCTATTGTTGCTTTTAGCTAAACATAAAATAAAATTTTATATATATATATATAGTAAGCTAGTATATATATAGCTTTAAATATAATTTGCTTATATATTAAACTTAGTTTACTGTTGTACTGTTGCTGGTTAGATATTGTCCGGCTAAGGCATATAAAGTAGCTTTGTGTACTACTAAGGCATAAAATACCCGGTTAGGCTTTAGAACAATAACTACTCGTACGTATAGATAGGTTACGTTTTAAGAGTAATATATTAAACTAATAGTAATGTTGTTAGCCTAAGTAAAACAGTATTCTTTAAGTAACTTAGAAAACTAACTACTTTACGCGGCGATTTAACCCTATAAAGAATACAAATCCTGTATAGTACTAAAACAATTAGGACTTTTAAGTATAAGCTAACCCTAATAAAAACATAAACTACGTATAAAGCATACAAAAACAAACAGAGTAAATATAATTAATAAACGGCTAAAAACGCGTATTTACTAAAAGAACTACTTCTGTACGGAAAAAAATAGGTCGATAGCTTTCTTTTTAGCTACGGACTTTAAAACCTTTATAACGCTTTTAATATAAAACCAAAAATATAACAAAATAGTAACAAAACAAAACAGATATAAAGACTAAAACTAATAGATAAAAAACTATAAACTAAAAGACTAAACAAACCGCTTTAAGCATTTAAACCTTTAGTATATTTTACTGCTATAGCGCTTATAGGGCATAATATTGCCAGCTTTATTATAGCAAATGCTATTATTTAACAGCTTTAATAACTATAGGTTTTATATAATAAGCTTTATAGTTATAGTTAGCTTTATAAATAATTTAGCTATTAGCTTAGTATTATACTTTTTTTATTTTTAGTTAGATTTAATAAGCTTTATAAAAAAGAATTTCTATAGTTTTAGTTTTAAATTATAACTGTTTTATAAACAAAACTTTAGCGAAAAAAAAGCAGGGAAATATTTAACTAATTAATTTATTTTAAAATTTTAATTATAGTTATACTATAATAAGTTATAATAATAAGTAGTAGCTTAAACTATACTTTTTTATATATTAAAAAGTATTACTAATTAGCTTTTAAGTTTAGTATAAAAAAAATTTGTTAGTTTTATATAATAAAATTGTACGCTAGCTGTTTATAAACGCTGTTTATTTTAATTTTTTAAAAATTAAAAATAGTTATTAAAATTTTAAAAGTATTGCTAAAAACTTTACTATATAAATTCCAACTATTTTATAATATAAATATTATAATAACTAGTATTTTTAATAATAGTAAATATTTATTATATAAATAAAAGCTAATTGCTATAAATTTATTTTGCTTTTATAAAATTATTGTTTTTTAATTGCTATATTTATTAATTTTATAAAGGTTAGTAGTAGTTATTTATTTTAAATATTATAAAGTTAATTTAGTAATAGCTTTTTTAGTACTTTTTAAAAACGCTATTAAAAGCTTTTTATAGGTTTGCTAACTATTTATTTTATTAGCAAAAAGTATATTATAACAAAAAAAACTTAATAAACTATTTAAAGTTAATATTATATTTTAAGTTTAATTTGTTGCTATTTTACTAGCGTTTTAAACGCAGCTTATTGTTTTGCTATAAAGCAGCAAGCTAGCGTTTTAAAGCTTTTACTTATTCTACTAATTCGATTTAGCGCTAAAAGGCCTAAACGTTTGTTTCTATAGCTATAGCTATACTAGTAATAAGGTTTATAAATATAGTTATTATATAAATAGCTAAAAAGAAAAGCTATTAATATTATTATATACATATATATATATAAAAGTATAGTAAATAGCTAAGTATATAAGCAAAACAAAAGTAAAAAAGGTATAGCAATAATAGAAAAAGTTAATAGCTTAAAGGAAAAAAAAAGACTAATCTTTTTGTACGGCTAACTATAGCTATATATATAAACAAACAAACTAGCTATAGGCTAGTGTCCGTGCTAGGGCCACGGGGTTAAAACACCCGTGCTTATAACAAAAATTTTAGCTATATTAATATATTACTAAAAATAAAAAAGTTAGTTATAGTAATAGTTTTTTAAAAAAGTATAAAAAGCGCTTTATTAATATTAAAAGCTTAGCATATATTATATATTTTTAATAGCTTATTAAATATAGCTAAGATTTTTAGCTGTTTTATTTTTGCTTTTATATATAAAATTATATTTTTATTTATTTCTTTAAATATAAATATAAAACTGCTTTAAAAAACTACTATTATATTAAAATAATACTTTATTATTTGTTTAATTAAAAAAGTATTTTTTTTATTAAAACTATTAATAGCTATTAATATTTTATATATATTAAAGTATATGCTATATATAAAAAGTTTTATAAATATAAAAAAAATTATTATAGCATTAACTTTAATAAATTTAATACTAATAAGTTTAAAAACTAAAAATAAAATTTAAACAATATTAAAAATAGTTAAAATAAACTTATATATAATTTATTTAAATATAACAATAATTTTAATAACTTTTTTAACTAGTTTAACGTTTATAAAAAAAACTTTATGTTTAATTAGTTTTTTTAAGTTAGTAAATACTTTATTTATAATAATTTTAGCGGTTAAATTTATAAGTTTATTAAAAATAGTTGTATTTTTTTTAATAATACTATAGTTAACTTTTTATTTAATATTTAAAATATTTTTAACTTTAAATAATATAAGCTTTATAATTTTTTTATTAACTATTATATATATATATATTAAATAGAAAAAATCTAGAACTTATTTTATTTAACTATAATAAATTTGCTAGCTTTAACAAGTTTTATATTTTTAAAGTTTTATATATTTATTTTATATATATAGCTTAAAAAGTATACGTTTTTAACTTTATTTTATATTATACTTTTATAAATATTATAGCTAATAGTATTATAGGTTATATTATTTATTTTTTTTTGTTTGTTTATAAGCTTAATTTTTATACTGCTTTTAAAAGCTACTATATAAGTTATAATACTTGTTTATTAAAAAAAAGTATATTTTTTTAATAAAAAATTTATAATTAGTTTATAAGTTTTAGGTTAGTTTAACTAATATATATAATAAGCTAAGCTTACTTTTAATAATTTTATAAATAAAATAAGCTATATTTTTTTAGCAATTTTTGCTAGCTTTTTGTTATAGCTATATACTTTTTATATATTATATGTTAAGTTATTAACCTTTTAAAAATTTTTAAAAAAAATATTTACCTTTTGTTTAATAAAATTATTTGCTTTAGCTTTATTATATATTAATAAAGTAATATATAAGCTAGTTTTTATATAGCTTTAAAAAGATTATAGCAGTATATAATAACTTAAAAATATTAAAAATTACTAAGTTTACGCTGCTTATATAATTTATTTGCTAAAACTATTATATTTTTTAGTGCTATTTTATATATTTATACTATAAATAAATAAGTTAATATTTATAACTATAAATATATAAATAGCTTTTTTTATTTTATTGTTTAAGTTTAAGCTAAAAAATATAGCGCTTAATAAAATAAAGTACTTTTTTATAATATAAACAATTTAAAGCTATGTTTGCTTTTATATTTTAAAGCTTATATTATATTTATTAATAATATTTATGTTTAATTTAGTTTAGTTAACGGTATTTTTAGTACTATTAAAAATATTATTTAAGCTAAAAGTATAAACTATAAAATAAATATACTTACTATAATTTTTATATTTTTTAATAAGTAAGTAATATATATTTATATTTATATTTATATTTATATTTATATTTATATTTATATTTATATTTATATTTATATTTATATTTATATTTATATTTATATTTATATTTATATTTATATTTATATTTATATTTATATTTATATTTATATTTATATTTATATTAATAGTTTTATTAATTGCTTATAATAAATATAATAGCCTTATAAAATTTAAAACTAAAAACGGTCGGCTTATAATTTTAATTATTTGCGTTATTTAAAACTATAAATATAAAGGTTATTAATGCTTTTATATATAGTTTTTTTTAGTTGTTATATTTGTTATTATAGTTTATAAAAGTTAATTTATTATAATAAATTAAATTATATTAAATATTACGTTTTAAAAGTTTAGTTTTAGCTTTAATTATGTTAATATTTTATAATATAAAAGCTTTAAAAGTATTATGTTTAAAGTTTTTTTTAACTTTAATTGCTTTTAATGTTTTGCTAGAAAGTTTGCAGCTAATAAGCTAAATAACTAAACAAAAAAAAACTTATAATTGCTTTAAATTAAAATATATTGCTGCTATTATTTGTTAAAAAAAAGTAACTGCTTAAGTATTGCTTTAAAGTTATAATAAAATATTTATTAAAATAATATAACCTAAAAGTAAAAAATAACTAAACAAAAAAAGCATATAATTGCTTTAATAGTATTAAAATAAGCTAACATAAATAGTTCTTTAATATATATATTTTTAAAATACAATATTTTTGCTATAATAATATAACTTAAAAGTAGCTTACTAATATATTTACAATAAAATACTAGCATAAACTATATAGCTTATATATTATAATAATAAACATAGTTACTAATAGCTACTATAAAGTATCTAAAAATAAAGTAAATAATTAAAGCAAATAATTAAAGTTATAAAGCTAACAAAACGTAAAAGCTTAAGTACTTATAATAAATATATATATAAAATACCATATAAGCTTTTAGTAGCTTAAGCTATATATAAAAATTAAAATTTAGCTATATAAAGATTAAAACTAAAATGCTTTATATTTTGGTTTTTAATATATTTAAAATAGCAGCTTTACTATTAGCAGTAAAGCTTTTCATTTTAAGGACAGCTTGCCTGGCGCTACCGGGTTTTTTAGTTAAGCATGGGGAAATTGCGAGAAAGAATCAAATAACGGAAATAAAAATAGAAAAAAGAGATAAAGTATAAACGTACAACACCAGGAATTCGTTGGTCGTCACCGACCCAACTACTACTCTGGCGCTCGCCCGGCTTATCGATGGGAGAGCAGACGGGATCCCGAGTTCTCCGGAGGCTATGGTCGTACGTGACAGTTCGGTGAGACACTAAGGTTTATAAACCCACTAGGAGTGACCCAGGGGTTAGGGTTTGAGCCTTGTGAGTATGTGGTCCTCCAACAGATGTTCCAATACTACCACAAAGCGGCTGAGTGGTAAGGTAGGCGGTCGTATAAACTCCTGTGTTAGAGGTAGGGCAATAGACATTTAGGAGTTTTCCAGTCTGCGGATGTCGAGTCCGCCTTAATCTGGTAGATTCGTGTTTTGTGACAACTAGTATAGCACTCGTCCGAGTTGAACTATTTTATCTTTTTTTTGGTTTTCACATCTCATTCCCTTTCGCTTACTCTTTCGCACTCCATCTCTTGCCCTAGCTATGTATATCCTTGGTGGCTGTTTGACAAAGGCGCTTCACTTATACCCCCGAACCATACCGGGGTTAAAATATTTCACTACGATACGCCAAAGGCCGTCATACAATAGGCTCTCGAGCAGTTTCCCTACTCTAATATCGCATGAGCGTTGGATATCGTACGCCTACAAGGGCATAGCCGTTTGAGAATTCGCGGCCACACATAAAGCCCTGTTGCTCTGGCAACGTTTTGAGAATTTACTCTAAACCAACTATATCATGACACCCGCGGATGTACAAAATAGATGGAAGGAAGAGAAAAACCTCTAGCAGTCGGAGGAAATAATATATTCACATTAGCTGCAACGAGAATTCCATTATATCTAGATGATTGAATTGAGTAACTAGGTAGACCAACCATCATATATTCCCATTTATCTATCACCATTCAGGCGACTGAATTGCCTACCGTATGTACTGTTGTCTTGGTGGTTCGAAATACCGATTTATGGCCACCCCCCTCGTTTAGTCTTGATGACCATGTATACCTCTGTATTTGAACGACAGGATACAGAAGGCGCAGAGATAGATATATCCTGCATTTTATCTTATAGACCTACCATTAGAGTAGGCACGTCTGTTCTTGGATTGCAGGCGACCACGGGCCACCTGCATAGAAGAACACATTTTCGACTCTCTAGACGTTGGTAGTAGAGGCGAATGGACTGGTATGGCAAGATGAATACCGAGCTCGAATGACATTTGGCTATTTTGACTTGCCTAGTACGCGTTCTACCGTTGATTTTGGTAGGCAGTATACAGGGTCAATATCATTCAAACCGGGATAACCCAAGAGACTCAAGCCCGTGAGACCAAAGAGAGTGTGCCAGACATCAACCATATTGTTGGGCCTGTCTGAAATGCCACCGTTCTCGGTGTCCTGACTCCGGAGAATGAATTTGATGAGCTTCTCCCGATCGATCCAATGCGTCCGGCCAATCATCGACAGACTGCTCAGTACCCACCAACTGTAGCAGACATCTTCTTTCTTCTCCGGCCGGCCGTTTAAGCCGCCGTTTGGAAGCTGTCGTTCGCTTAACCACCCGGCCAGCCTATCCACGTCGATCAGGTCTTGTCTCTTGGCTATGGTAAGCGCAGCTACACAAGTGAAGATCTGGCCGGAATGAGACTCATCGCCTGGGTTGACGCCATAGCCGCCGTCGAAGTTGGCGCAAGCAGCGACGTGATTCACCGCCTTGTCGACGTCGACGAGATGCAGCATACCAAGGAGTGACAAGGCGTTCAGGGCACCGTAGAGAAAGCGGGTGTCTTCTTCTCCCCACTCGTCGCCAGCGAAGGTGCCCGTTTCTCGGTCCTGGAGACCCGCCATGACTGTCTGGGAGATTAGCCTCGCGGCCGTCATTGTGCGGCGGATCCGGCGTGGTTGACTCACACTGCGCGACCTTCAACTTGCCCGTACCGCGCTTCTCGAGCTCGTCAAAGGCATCAACTAGGGCAAGAATCTGCACGGCGCTCACCGTGTAGAGCATGTGGGCATCGTGCCCTGGCGCGGCACCAAACCCCCCGCTTTCGTGCTGACATGACAGCACGAAGTCAATAGTCTCGTCCCGGGGAAGCGCGTCGGGGCGTCGGAGCAGATGCAGTGCAGTCAGCCCCCAATAGAGCCCGTTCAGGCGCAAGTGCTCGGTCAGCCAGTAATCGTACTCGTCCTTCCTGGTATCTAGACTTTGGATGTACTTGACATGCTGTGCTGCGGCAAGCTGGAGCTCCTCTGGTAACTGTTCTGACTCTGCTGCCATGTTTGGAGAAAGACGGTCACTTAGGTCGCGGGCTTCGTGAGATTTAGTCCCGAGTTTGGGGCATTTGGAGAGATGAACGCTGGCGGTGCTGGCCGCTGGCTGCTGGCTTGCTGGCTGCTCATCTGGGGAGCTGCCTGTTGCGGGGGCGGGGCTGTTCATCGCCACCTGGACCCACCCTGTTTATCGCCTGCAAGGGCCAATCTTTGAGCTTCTGTCAGGTTTGTACTGAGGTATACATGGTATGTATAAATAAGTAACTTCCCTGCAGCCTGTCTCGGGGATTCAATGTTCCCTGCCCTCATCTTCAGCCCTATATGGTGTCATATTGCATAGGTCAAGTGAGCTCTATACTGATACCTAGGTAGGTGTCTGTTTTCGACACCGAGAATCATCAAAGTTGTAGGATTTCTGCCAAAAAACAAAAACAAAAAACAAAACAAAACAAAACAGACTTTGTGGTCGGCATCCGCCTTAAGATAGCAGTCGTAAGTTGATCACCATACTCTCAGTCTTACGTTGGGATTTGAAGAATAAGACTGGCTTGCCGTTAGTAAAGCATGAAGACGGCGCACCTGCGAAGTAATGTCAGACAATTCCGCCGACTCCTGCCCGCATTCGCAGACTATCATGAATGGCGGTTATTAAATAGGCTCAATACCTGCCCTGATAGTCTAGCGCCGTACCGGGCCGTTTCGTCTCACTAAATCTCGAACAGTTTTCATTTCGCTCGACTGGTCGAGAGTACGGGTTGCACAGCTTTGTGTATATATATATATATATTAATAGCCTGTATATACGTCTCGTCATGTAGTATCGATGTCTCCTGAACAATCTGGCTACTACAACATACCTCTGGTTTCAGATGAATTCCAACCCTCCATTGACTCCCGGCGGATTGGGTATATCTGTCTATCTAGTTTATGACAGCTTCGTTGGAGTGCAAGCACTGGCTGTGGCATCGTACCGTCTGAACACTGGACTGGTACAAAGATGCTAGCTAATATGATGTGAATCAATGTATTCACTCTCACGACATCTTTATTATCTCTTGTTGTTTCCCTATGTTCTCTTAAACGGCTTTGCGGAAGGGAGGCTAAATTTAAGGCATAATATTTGAAACCATCGTGGCGGCGTTACGCGAACCAGGCCAGGCTCTCCGAGTGCTGGCGCTTATGAGATCGCACTGCTTCGACTTTGCTCCGATAACTTTTCTTGAGGCGCTGCACTGCGCCTTGAACGAATATCCACTCACGGCTTGTATCTCACTTCCTACAATTATACGATACTAGGCCGTAGGATGTTGCTTGGGTTAGAAACATTGACAAATTTTGGGCAATAGCACGCACGGTGCACACAGAGCGATAGTATCTGCCTGCTGGTATTATGTAAGTAGCTCTAGTATACATATACGTGTCTGAATATATATTTATATATATTATGTATATTTGGATCTTGCTTGACATTGACGATGGCATTATTATGTCGCGTGCGGCAGAGTTGCTTTTTTGGTCCATTTGCAGCAGGGCTGGCTCGTTCGTTCTGAGCGTCCGGGACGATGTGGTCAGCGTGTTTCAGAGTTTAAGCGGGTTTGTGTTTCGGCATTTAATACCGACCCCTGTTAAGCCCTGTCCGTTGACCGTCCCACCGTCCTTCTGCTTTCGTCAGCAACCTATGGAAAGCCCTGGCTAGAGTAGCATCCTTGGCGTGGCGGGAGATGCCTACTGCGTACCTGGGCAAGTAGGTACATAGACTAGGAGGTACAGTAGAGATTTAGCTATGCAAAAGGTAAGTACACCCTACCACATGAAGTAGAATGAGGATTGCTGTTTAAGCACCAGCAGGAACGGGACGAATATAGACCGCGTTATTCTTATATAATCGACATTTCAGGTCTGCTACTAATCTATTCATAGGCACGGCATAAATGGGCAAAAATTACTAGGTACTTACTGAGGGTAGACTGAAGGAAATACAGGATAGGTAGTTTGTGCTTACCGTATGAGATTCCATCTGTACCTATATACTTCCCGGGCCCAATTTGCTTATGTCCCGTGTTACATTGTTTATCATATTTGTACATGTTTAAAAATGCCTGTATATATGTAGATACTACTTAATTAAGGCAGAGAGGAAGCCCAAGCCGTTGACCTACCCGTCGTCTAGAACATGCCAAGCCTTTCCCGATATGGTATTCCAGGTTCTGTCCAGACATCTAGACCGTAAAACCTCTTGAATATCTAGCACAGTAAGTAAGTAGGCATTCTGTATGCTTAGTACTTATCTGGACACCGACTTCCCATGTGCATATAGAGTAGGTAGATATTTCGACAGCCCACTACCTACTAAAAAGGCACATATCTGCTTTGCATTTGCCTCAGTACAATATGGAACAGGCAGTGCATGGTGGACAACTAAGCGTCCGCACCATGGAGTTTTGTTAGTGGACGAGCCTAAGCATCATCCTACATGCGCTAACTGTCCTAACTATCCTAACTGTCGTGTCCACGCTGACAGATTGCGCGGTTCGGCTTCTGGTGACCAATCGTTACAGTTCGAGGTGCTAATTTCATATAAGTCAATTTCATCTAGGCACGATATTCCCACTTTCTAACCCCTAGTCTACCCCTACGCTCCGAACCCAGTCCTTCACATGGAAGCTTGACAGCAGGCCATTTGCGCCTGGGGTAACAGAACGAATGCGCCCTAGTCTAGTCCCGACCAGGGAGGAGAGGAAAGGCCTCCTAGGTTCTGTCCTAGGAAGATAGGAAGAAGACAGGAAGACGGAAGGAAGACAGACGGACGGGCAATTAAACTTTCAGCTCTCCTCCCAAGCTAAGTACTTACCTTACAGTACTTACGGTCCATTCACTCACTCACTCACTCACTCACCCACTGCACGGACTGGACTGGACTGGACTGGACTGGACGGTCCTATCTGCATCACCTGCCTACAAAGTCACCTCCCAGCACCTCCAATTCGTCACAGAATCAATTCTTGGCTTTCTTGTCGCGGCGCTCGCTGCCCTTTTTATTATTTGCATTTGCATTTGCATCTGCATTTGCATTGGGCCCAGGCACCCAGACACCCAGATACACCCAGATACCCAGATACATACCCAGGCACCCAGGCACTCAGGTACAGTACCCAGGCGTGTTAGTGTTGGTGGGTGTTCGGGTGTTTTGTCGCAAGTTTCAATAATCTACCGACGTGTTTTACCGCTGCCAATCGCTTGCGCAAGCCGCCAGACACCACACCACACACCACACACGACACCCCCCCCCCCCCCCCCCCCCCCCCCCCCAAAGGACAACCCCCCAAAGGATAGCCCCCAGGATTCAGGTACCGGTATTCTGATACAGCATTCCACCGACGCACAAGACCGTCCGGTCTGCGCCTCGCCACAACCTCCCGTCCGCGTCTGCGACAGACAGAGCGCACGAGTCGTCCGTCTATTTCCGAACACCGCTACTGTCTGATGTCCTCTGGGCTGCTGGCGAGCCAAGAACCCGATACTACCTGGGAATCTACTTTCGTTGCTCGAATTGGCTTGCGGCGGCCATAGTACGCCGCCACACATGCAATAATGGGACGCAGGTCCGCTCCTCAGCCGCTGGCTTTGGCTGAAGGCGACTCCTCGCCTGCGGGTAACGACTCTAAAGGGCCCCCATCCTCCACTGCCGCTACCACTGCCGCTACCACTCTCGATTCTCACGAATCTGCAACCTCTGCAACCTCTGCAACCCCGGGAACCACCGACAGACCAAGTCCGCGCTCTTTATTCGGCCCCGACAACTCTCTCCAGGTCTTATCCCCAAGTCTCTCGAACAAGTCACCTAAATCCCCTCGCTCTCCCTTCAGCAAGTTCAATCCGACCAGGAGACCACAAACCCGGCAGGGGGAGCCTCGGCCGCAACCTGTCGAGGCCCGCCAACCGTCGCCGCCACCGCTGCCGCCGCGCTCTGCCGACGACACACATCCCGTCCAACAGCGAACCAACCACTCTGACCAAAACCCACCTGCCGCGCCTTTCATCAAGCAATCTGCGACGACGCCTGTTTTACCGCAGACTCGGGGCCCTACTGATGAGAAGCACACGAGGAGTGGCAGCCGTTTCTTCAGTTTTGGAAAAGGCTCAAAGCCTAATAACCAACTTCATCATACCCATACTGCAAGCAATAGTGAGGCCATGTCCCGGGGCGTCGATATACCTATAATGGCAGAGAGAGTCCCTAGCAAAGCCTCCAAGTATTCTGGTGCGTCACATTGGGGAATAACAACTATTGCTATCTTGCAATTGCTTTGTAGGAGCTAACACTGTTATACGCTAGATCGATCATCTCCCGACATCCTCATCCAGAAACCCGCCCCCGCTCTACCTTCCAAATCAGAGGTATCTTTACCATCGACGGCCGAACATGACTCGACAGCTTCGAAAAAGAGCAAGCCTAAACCATTCACATTATTGGGTCGCAACAGATCATTTAAAGAGCAGGATGATCAAACTTCGCAGCAGATTATCGCGATCCAGACGGCCGAGTCAGAAAAACCAGTTATTGTTGACGAGCTGCCCCCTCTGAAGACTGCCCCGATCAATCCCGAGGCCCATGACAGGTCTTACAGACATATGATGAATTCATCTACCCGCAACCATTCGGCAGATCGCGCTGTTCGTGACACACCCTCCAACAAGGAATACCGGAACGACAAAGAGAATAAGAGTCAGCCTCCCTCTCTCAAGGACAACGGAGGATCTACGTTTTTCGGCGGGCTGAGGAGTTCGGGTAGTCGAGCAGCCGATATGATCAGTAAGGGCTTATTTGGAAAAGGTACCCGCAGTGCTAGCACTTCCGAGAGAGAACCGGTGGTGGACGATGAACACTATGTTTTGAAAGTAATCAACTTGCCGCTGGTCGAGCAAACCCGCAAGACAAGGATCTCAAAGCGATTGGAAGAATCCCGAGACAAGACCGAGTTCTGGATGCCTGCCTTCCCCTGGCGGGCCATAGACTACCTCAACTTCAATGGAACCGACGTGGAAGGCCTGTACCGAGTGCCTGGGAGTGGCCCACAGATAAAAAAGTGGCAGAGAAGATTTGACGAGGGTATGTGTTCTGATATTGCTTATTCCACTCTCAGTTCTAACCTAGTTGAAGAATACGACGTCGATCTCTTCGTTCAAGATGATCTGTACGATATAAATATAATCGGCTCTATGCTGAAAGCTTGGCTACGTGAACTGCCCGATGAACTCTTCCCGAAAGAAGCACAAGAACGAATCTCTCGACATTGCGCTGGAGCTGAAAAGGTCCCACAAATGCTCGTTGACGAGCTGTCTAACCTTCCGCCATTCAAATACTACCTTCTATTTGCTGTTACTTGCCATCTCAGCCTGCTATTGGCCCATTCTGACAAGAACAAGATGGACTTCCGAAATCTTTGCATTTGTTTCCAGCCCTGCATGAAGATAGATGCTTTCTGTTTTAAATTCCTGGTTTGCGACTGGCGGATGTGCTGGCAGGGCTGCAAAAACGAAGCCAAGTACATTGAAGAAGAATACAAGCTATTTCAGCAACCGCTGCCTCGGGGTCTTGCCGGTGACCGCCGTCCTCCTAATGGCAACGAGTCTACTGATGATCGCGCCATCTCCTCTTCGGATGGCAGCAAGACTTCGTCACAAAGTGCCGAGGCGCAAACTGGCAAACTGAGGAAGAAGACGTTGTCACCAAGCCAATCGAACGGAAACTTGACTGTCGACTATTCGATTTCTTCAGCCAATTCGTCTGTGGACCGAGAAACCCTGGGACAGCAGAGTCGAGAGTTGCGGCCCTTGTCTCCCATCAAACCGTTGTCCCCAATGAATTTTTGAAGATACCCTTGTATGAGCGACTTTCTGTGTTGGCCCAGTCTCGCTAGGAGTGACGCTACTTGGCAGGCGTTGGAGAACGTTTGCTTCTGTCGCCTTCCATATGCGATAACCTTACGTTTCTCCTCCTTTCAAGCCGTGTCTGGTTAATTTTTGCGGATATTCAAAATTTTAACTCTGCCGCCTCTTTTCAGGTCCGCAACGTTGGATGATTAGCCTTTGGATAGTGGCAGTCCAACCATGGTTTCGGGTTTATGCCTTGTCTGAAGCCTATCCAGCTTCCGTGGGTCTCCTTGCCTGCTTTCTTCGTTTTCGGAAGGTAGCACTTTCTTACGTTTCTTGGTATACCCTTTGTGTTGATGGCATTGTTACGCGGCCTATTTGGACAGAGGCCGCATTCCGCTAGAGAGAGATAAGGCGGATATTCTGTGGGGGGACGGAAGGGTAGAATTAAGGGAGGACTAGTGCTTTGGTACCCATTTACGCCTCATGACATGTTACTCCGGGGGATATGCGATCCTATTATTGGTGCTTGAATACGGTAGACGTCGACCTTTGGTTGCTATTGCATTGAAGAACAACCTCGCTAAGATTCTGGGGCGTGTCTAGCTAGGCGTGATCGAAAGGATGTGAGGCAAGGCGTATTTGATGACGACAAGATGCTTGCTACGCTGTGCGACGCTCTAGCTCAACAGATTTTTGGATCTGCTGTATGGGCTCGAGAAAATGCTGCTTGGTTGCCGTATGTATAATAACAAACATGAACACAGTGATGAGAGATGGAATCAATATATAACTACCGTTTTAACCAACTTCGAACGCCGTTGCAATGTGTAATAGATCCCTGATCCACACCACCGAACCTTAACGCCGCACCACTTGCTGTTGGACACCCAAAGGTTTTTCTTCTCTCCGTGAACTAATAGCTTTCCGGGTATCATAGATAATGCCAAGAAGGGGGGAGGAAATGCTCTCGCCCATGCTCTTACCACTGCGTGGTCATTGCGATCGCCTGTTGCCATCTATTCGCACTTCTGCTGGGGCTCCTCACTTCTTCTTGCCCTTGCCGATCTTTGCCTTTCTCCTCGCCTCCTTCTCCTCGCGCTCCTTCTTCTCGTCCACCTCGACGAGCCAATCCTGCTGGACCATGCCCTTCTCTTTCCGGTCGATGCGGCCGTCCTTGTTGAATCCCCACGTCTTCTCCCACTGGCCGGTTTCCTCGTTGAACTTCTGCGATCGCATACGCCGCTGCTCACGCGTCTTCGGCTTTATGCCCCGCTTCGCGGCGAACTGCTCCCATTTCGTGGGCGCCTTGGGCTCGGGCAGCGGCTTTTCGCGTGGCAGGGCCGTACTAGGGGGTGGCAGGGATAAGAGCACGCCCTGCGGTGTTGAAGAGATTGGGCAGGTTGTTAAGAGTTGATCTCGGGGCGCGTTAGCTGGAAACGCAGGAGAGAGAGCAGAGGATGGATATAGACGGCGAACATACTTATTAGACCTTGCGCGCCGTCTCGAGCTGTCGCAATCAGCTGGGATTCGAGAGGGTCGACGCCGATGGAGGAGGACTCAGCGGGCGTCGATGTGGTTATGGGGTTGGCGTCGTTGGCTAGCAAGAGACCCAGGTCGAAGGTATATGGCGTTGGCCGTTCGACGGCTACGTCGAGCTTTGTTCTTGTTTTGAGAGACATTGTGATGGAAGGAAGGACTGTCGTAGACTGTGACCGGGCGGAGTGTATTGCGCACGCACTATGATAGCGACTTATTGGATTCTGGTGGAATTGCTTCGGGCGCAACGACTGTTGCAACTGCGGCTGGCTTCTCGAGGGTGGGATTGATGGGAAAAAGTTGTATGGGTTGAAGCTGCGCTGGGTGTTTTTTGGCGGGACCCTGTAATCGATAACGCCCGGGAGCAGGTTCCCAAGGCGCCCCCCGGTTCCTGCCAAGGTTCTTGATGGCTGCTATGTGCACGCTGGCTGGTGCTTCGGAGCACTAATTTCTCCGCTAGGTAGCGTGCCCACTGCCCACAGGTACCCTACCTAGGCAGAGTCCGCCAAGGTACAACAACAAGCCTGGGACCGGACAGCCAGTGCGCGGCCCTGCGAGCTGTAAATTTTATTGGGCCCGCCCAGTGATGTCCACGATTTGGTGATACTGCTCTCGGAGGCAATGCGAACCTCTTCAACACAACACCTCACTAGCCACCCTCGCAGTCATCGAACCTAGGCAATTAGGCCAATGGCAAGCGTCAACTGCTGGAGGTGCCTTGCAAGGCCCTCACAGCGTCTGCTGCTTGCGCCTGTCCCTGTAACCGCTGTCTCTGTGACCGCTGTCTCTGCACCGACGACCGCTGCCTTCTCGACGTCTGCACAACGGCTCTCTAGGGCCGCCGCTTCGGATACGAGGCATGTTCGCGCTGGCAAGAAACTAGTGCTTGGGCGCAAGAAGAAAAGCCCGGACAAGACCAAGCCTCCACTACCTGGCGAGCGAAAAGCCTTCCGCAAGCGCATCCAGCTCAGCAACGATAATGCCCTCGAGGTCCCCGGCCTCGACGTGCTGTCCCCCGAGAATGCTGTGAGTCCCGAATCGGTCGGCAAGATTTTCGGTATCCCTGCCGACGTCATCGATCAGTTGAGGGCCTGTGAGGCTTTCAAGTCGAGCCAGAATTGGAGCTTGTTCCGGTCACCGCACACACTTGTCCGGAGAGAGACGGTGGACTTGGCGAAGCAGATGACAGATGCTATCAAGAAAAAGGAGACCTTGAGAGTGGTTGTTACGGGAAATAGAGGATCGGGGAAGAGCATACTTGGCCTCCAGGCTCTAGCCACCGGCTTCCTGAACAAATGGGTTGTCGTTAACATTCCCGAAGGTAAGGAGTGCGCTATGGAACTAGTTATTGACTCATCAACTAATCTCGTTGCCCTATAGGACAAGAACTAACAACGGCGGCCACTGAATACGCTTCGATACCCAACTCGGAAATGTTCTCGCAACCTGTGTATACTGTAAAGCTCATGCAGGCTATTCATCAAACAAACCAGGCGGTTCTTTCGCAACACAAGGTCGAGCTGGACCACATGCAGCTGCCCATTTCCGTAACGCGCAATATGACGCTAGCTGGCCTTCTCACCGCAACCAAGGAGCCCGACTTCGCTTGGTCCGTATTCCAGGCCTTCTGGAAAGAACTGCTCCTCCCTGGCCGTCCTCCCATCCTATTCTCCCTAGACGGCCTCGCCCACATCATGCGCATCAGCGCGTACCGGTCCCCCGCCTTTGAGCTGATTCATAGCCATGACCTATCTCTCGTGCGCATGTTTGCCGATGCACTGGGCGGCAAGACAACGTTTGCCAATGGCGCCGCCATTCTCGGCGTAACGTCGAAGGGCAACGCGCCCGTGATCCCCTCGATGGAGAAGGCGATCGCGCAGGCAGTGGCTGTGCAGAAAGGCGAGGAGATCCCAACTCGGGACCCCTTCTTCCGCAAGTACGACGAGCGGGTCTTCGACTCTCTGCGCGGTGTGAAGACGTTGGATGTCCAAGGCGTCTCGAGGACGGAGGCCCGCGCGCTAATGGAATATTGGGCGGCGAGTGGCATCCTGCGTTCGCGCATTGACGAGAAGAACGTCACCGAGAACTGGACTATGGCGGGCAACGGCGTGGTGGCTGAGATGGAGCGTGTTGTGTTGCAAGATCTCCGGGGGGTGTAGGGGGTTGTAGCGAGCCAACTTAGAGGCATACACCGTGTACTGCTGCATTAGGGGAATGACTGTAAGCTGGTAGCTGCTGTATCATTGCGTACTGTATATTGTAGAATACCATCGTATTAGCATCTGACGCTATATAAGACTATTTTTGTACCAACATCATTTGGCTTTCTTTTAAGCACTACATTTGCTCCGTTGTTGAGACCCGGGCTTTGAGGATCTTGAGTGATGGCCCTCCTCTTGTCATATTTAATACCTTACGTAGGAAGGAGTTTGGTGAACTGTCATGGCTATCTGGGGCTGAGGGACGAGAATAATGTTTACATCTTTTTTATTATCTCTCTATTTATCTTGTCTTGCGGCGCTTGCACGAGCCTACAGCTAGCGAAGTCGACATGGCCCTTGGCCCTGGTGGTCTCCCAACTTTTTACTTCGTTTCTACGCTTAGAGGTTCTCCCCGTCACATTCGCGTATTATAGCGGACCCACACGTCATGAAGCATGAACCCAGCCTTATCCGGAACGCCTGCGTCAATGTTCCCAACGAAAACAACAGTGCTTGAAATCCAGTGCCGCTACTACTCGTCGCCATCCCCTGCGCCGTCGTTGGCTGTGATGAAGACGAGCCTGCTGCCATTGCCGGCTGTCTGCCAGACCTATTATTCGAGCGGATTAGCGTAAGTTCACGAGGAAAGGGGCTGTGGGGGATAAGTGAATATGAGAGACGGAGAAGGGTGGAACTTACATCTAGGCTCGTGTACTCCTCTAGCGCATTCAGCCACTGATCCTCTGTGAACCCCTTGGCCAGAACGCGCTCCCGGACCTTGCGCATGCTAAGCTCGACAGTGCCTTCCTCGTCGTCCTCGTCTTCGGCGGCGCGACATGCTCCGCTGTCTGCGAGCGCCTTGACGAGGTTGTAGATCCTGCTGGCGGCGTTGAGCGTCCGTCGGCCACCCGCGCCTTCGTGGGCGGCAAGACTCTCCTTTGACGACTCGATGAGGCGCAGCGCTTCGTCCACGTCGTCCTGGGAGACCTCGTTGGCGAACCGCAGACGAGCTAGCGCCTGCGCAAGACGAACGACGCCCAGCAGGGTACGCGGCGTCGTGTGGCTGAATTGCTTGTTCCTCTTCTCGGCGCGGCGCTGGGCATCGCGCAGCCGCACGTACGTCTTGGTCAGGTATTCTGTTACAGATTCGGGAACGGTCGGACGGTAGGTACGTGCTTGGGCAACGTACGCACGGACTTCATGCGGTGTGAAGACCACGGTGTCTGCCGCTGCAGCGTCTCCGTTTGCGCTTGTGGCGTATAGATCGGGGTGCTTGTTGTGCATGTGCACGTAGGCTACGTGCTTGGCGAGCTGAGCATCGCTTTCGCGAGTGGGTGTGTCGAGAAGGAGGAACAGGATATCGAAACGAGAAAGAAGGGCAGCAGGTAGATTGATGTTCTCGACCGGTGAGATGCGCGGATTATAGCGGCCGTAGATAGGATTGGCGGCCGCTAGAATTGATGTTCTTGCGTTTAGGCTTGTGGAGATGCCTGCCTTGGAAATGGATATGGTTTGTTGTTCCATTACCTCGTGGATGGCGGTTCTGTCATTGTCGTCCATCTTGTCGAATTCATCGATACAGCAGATACCGTTGTCGGCTAAAACTAGAGCACCGCCTTCCAGGACCATCTCATCTGTCACGGGGTCACGCATGACGGCCGCCGTGAGACCAACACCGCTAGATCCACGACCAGAGGTGTAAACACCACGGGGTGCAACCTTGGAGATATACTTCAACAGCTGAGATTTGGCCACACCAGGGTCACCCATCAGCAGAATATTGATATCACCACGAATGCGCATGCCGTCGCCCATTGACTTAGTAACACCTCCAACAAGAAGGAGCAGCAAGGCTTTCTTCACGTCAAGATGTCCGTAAATCTCAGGGGCAATCGACTTTGCTAGCATTTCATACACAGCGCCTGATTGACTGAAAGTGCTGATACGTCGCCGAAGTTTGTCATCAATGACCATTTCGTCATACGCCTTTTTATGTTGTACGATGTGGTGAGCTTCTAAGTAGGTGTCTGTCAACAGCCCAGCACGCATCGCCTTGAAACCTGTATACGGTGTTGGTAGGAAGATGCCGGAGATGTCGACGACATCACCTGGATTGACTTTTCGTACAGCGCTACCATAGCACATGATGGTTAGGGTTCGAGGAATTTGGCCAATGGGAACTTGTTCTGCCATCTCCTGAATCTTGATTTCTTGGAAGGATAAAAACTTAGAGGCCCGAGACGACTGAAAGAGCTGGCCTCTTGACTGGTTTGCCTTGCACTCTTCTGACGGGCAGCTCGTTAAAGGCGCATATTGCTTGTCGTTGACCGGCTGGAAGATTTCGCACCCGCAACGATCGCATGTGTATGCACCGACCTGGACCATTGGTTTAACGTCCGACACCCGGGTAGCAATCCCTCGGACGGTAATGAGGTGACCCAAATGCTCACCCCTTACTTGTCGCACCGCGAGCGCCTTTATTGGCTTGTCTCCATCTGATGTTCTAGGTTTGAAGACGAGAGTATAACGCCGAGTGAGTTGCGCAGGAAAGATGTTCTCGACCACCTCGGGATCGTTGTTGTTAGCAGCGGCCTCGAAAAGATCACGGTTTCGGGCTTGTCTTCGCTCCATGATGACATCCAGAACATCGTCCTTGAATCTGGAATCAACAGTAAGTACGTATTGGGAGATAAAGGATGGGGGCTCCGTACGTGACGCCGGTGGTGGGCGCGGGAATCTTCTTGTCAATGGCCCTTGATACGACTTCCACGTAGTGTTTTGTGTTGGTTTCGATAGACTCGACCAGCTTGAGCCCCTCGCTCGTGTCGTTTTCGTACTTGATCCTCGGTTAGCAGAAACGATACACGGTACATAGGAAGACGAGACCTACAGTAACTAAATCATCTAATTCGATTAGGACCTCGTCGATTGATCGGTCTGCAAGCTTCTGCATCATGTCGGCATATTTGTGCCTCGGCTCCTTCGAAGCAGCCTTTTCCCTTCGGCGTTGCTCATGCCCCTCGTCATCTTGGTCCATAAAATCGTATTCGTCGCTCAAGTCATCCTCGTCGATGTTGATCTGGCCGATGGCATGGGTCAATGCCTGTTCGGGTGATGTCTTGAATTTCTCTAAGAAGTCCTCAAAGACACCTGGAGGGGTTTGGAATTAGCCAAGGCGCAAACAAGCGTAGAGTGAGCACAGAGTTCCGCACCTTGTTGCGCCTCGTAGTTAACGATATTCCGATATTGCAAAAGCGCCATGGCAATTCTATTTATCGTCTATCGTCTTGTTTGAGTTTCCTGGTGGTCCAAGGTCAGATGATTGTAGAACTCAATTGCGACGGGATGCGCGATGGGGGGTTGTACTGGTATAATCTACTTTGGGCCAACTTCGAGCAGGGGAGGCTGGCGGCGCTTAACAGAGACTTGAGACAGACGTGGACACGCGTTTCAGCGCGACTTTTCGCGTCATCTACAAGCCACAACCATTTAATCGGGAGTCTACATCCGCCACACTTCACATGCCCCATGCACGCACCTGGGCAGAGCTACCTACAGTACAGTACCTAACTGCCCACGCACCTCACGTTGGTGCACACTGTAACCTCGGCCTGCTAGCCATGCAAGTACCTAGGTACCTAAATTACATAATGCTGCGCCGCAGGGAAGCTTCACGCCCAACGACCAATGGCAATGCGTCGAACTAGGCCACCACGCTTCCCGCCAATGCCTCGGTTCCCCGGCATGGGTAGGTACCTAAGTACCTAGGCAAGTATAGGTGCGCTACGCTCTCTACAGTACGTCTGCGTCGCAACACTCACTGATGCCAAAGTCCCATCTATCACGATGCGCAACAGTCCTATTTGACGATATCTCGAGGAATATGCGTCGCATTCCTTGCGAATTTCTCACCTTTTACTCTTGTATTCCTTTCTTGTACCACTAGTCATTCAAGAGCCGCTTCCCCGTCGTAGCCAATAGTCATGGCTCCCCGAAAGAATGCGCCATCAGCCGCCGCCGAGCTTTCTCTTGTACACCTGAAGAACTGCTTAGTGAACCTTCCTGTGTCGCTTGTTAATCTACTTGATAACGTTAATACCGTGAGACTGGCCGTTCAAGAGCCTCCCGACGCCGTGTTGAAGCTAAATCGGTGCAGCTTGCCCAAAACGTTGTCATCGAGCTGAATTATCGACCTGCTCCCACGTCGGATGGCTCTGGCCAGTCCAATTCCTCGTCGAACCAACGATCGATATACGTCGGCTGGACAGGGGTACAGAGCAAGCGCAAGCTGGTGCCAATTGTTGATCGCGATGGCATCACTAACGGAAGGGATCGCGAGGTTTCGTCGGTCGAGATCGATGCCACCTTAGCCACTACCTTGGGGCTGTCCGAGGGCCAAAAAGTCATGGCAATTATACATATCGATCCTCCTCTCGCCCACACGGTCAATATAGAGCCCCTGACGCCCGAGGACTGGGAGATAATTGAGCTACATGCCACTTTTCTAGAACTCAACATGCTGTCTCAGATTCGAGCTGTGCCAAATCCTACGTATGCCCCAAGCCAGAGCCCGTCTTCTAGCCCTCATGCGTTGACGCTCCATCTGTCTCCAACATCGACAGCAAATATCAAAGTTTTGTCACTCACGCCAGCTCCTTCGGGAGATGTCGCCTTTGTCAAAATTGCCCCAGATGCTGAGGTCATAGTGGCTCCAAAAACCCGTGCCCAACCCTCTAAGAGCAGTCGTGAAAGCCGTAGCGTGGGCGGAACATCTAGAAGGAGTGGGAAAAGCTCAGCTAGCACAATACGTCGGAGAAGTACACGCGAAGAGAAAAAGCCTGCCCTCTACTTAAGAGCAGTTGACAGGAGCCTCTGCAGTGAATGGTTTGACGACGAACCCGTTTTGGACGAGTTAAATGTTTGGATCGACAGAGACCTGCTCTTAGCCAAGGAGTTCCGCGGTGTAAACTACGTAACTGTCAATATTGTCAAGCCAGCCGGCCTTCAGCCCCCCCCGGATCCGCAGCAGCAACAACAAGACGCGGCATACCCCGAAGTGGCAAAATCCAGCGAAAGGGTTATCGTACGTCTGCGGCCATGGAACGACCCACCAAGCAGTCAATCCGTTGCTCTTTCTACCCCGTTATGCGCCGCACTGGGATGTGTAGGGATCGTGGGAGGCGTGGCCAAAATTGAGCCCGCGCCACAACCATCCTCCCGAAGCACGACGGAGAAGCTAAAGATCTTCCCTTTCACAACCCAAAACGCTAAAACTTCAGGACCCCTGAAGTTTGGAGGAGAATCAAAAGCCGAAAAAGAAGGAGCCAGCAAACGGATCGCCCAGATATATAGTACAACAAAAGGCTCGGGTGCCGGTCTCCTTAATGGACCTCTTACCGACGGGATGATTTTGGGAGTATACGATGCTCTCGATTCATCTCATGGGTGGGAAGGCGGTGTCATTAGATTCGAAACGTCGACCACAAGTTCAAGTCCTCAAGACGGGCCTAAATGGTATCTCGGGTCCGAGCGCCCTCTACCCATTGATGTACAACCACCAATTCCCCGGCCGACCTGGCTTGATCAAGGGTTTATTGGTGAAGACCCATGCCAGAATTCATCTGTCTTGGTTGGGATCGATTCTCTCCTTGACGACTTGGTATCTCACTTGATACACATGTCGTCAGTCTTATTGACAGGCGCTCTGGGGTCCGGTAAGACATCAGTCGCAAAAAATCTTTTGCAAACGCTCCGGAAAGATTATCTATTCCATACTACTTACTTTCCATGTCGGAAGCTCATGAACGACGAGAGTAGAATATCTACCATCAAGGAGACCCTCAATCGTATCTTCATGGCTGCTAGCTGGGGTGCTAGGCTTGGTGGCAAAGCGATAGTAATACTGGATGACATAGATAAACTGTGTCCAGTGGAGACCGAACTGCAGGTTGGGAATAACAATGGCCGAAGCCGTCAGACCAGCGAGATTATTGGTGCGATTGTGCGCCAGTACTGTGGGCGTGATAGCGGAGTAGTCTTGTTAGCAACAGCTCAGGGCAAAGATTCGCTGAATAACGTCATTATCGGTGGCCACATCGTCCGAGAGATAGTAGATCTCAAAGCGCCCGACAAGGAAGGACGGAGGCGGGTGCTAGACATGGTAGTCAAGCAGCATACCGTGTCCCCAGTCTCCATACACGAACCTATTACAGATGGAAGTCGACCGACAACCGCCGATGGTAGTATCGGAGAAGACGCAGGTACATGGATGGATGGGGGTAGTCAACCTAGCCCGAGCAAGTCTTCGTCGAAACCCGGATTAGATGGCTTTCTTCTTGACCCCGACCTTGACTTTCTTGACCTTGCTGGTGAGACCGATGGCTATATGCCTGGGGACCTCATCTTACTTGTGTCTCGGGCTCGAAATGAAGCGCTCATTCGGTCGGTTGGGGAAATAACCTCGAAGCTGTCTGTCGATGTCGTTCAACTTGGTCGGGTAGATTTCGACAGAGCCTTAAAAGGATTCACCCCGGCGTCACTTCGCAACGTTACTCTGCAATCGTCAACAACTACTTTCGATTCAATCGGTGGTCTCAAAGAAACTAGACAGATCTTGCTGGAGACACTACAGTACCCAACCAAATACGCTCCTATATTCGCCCAGTGTCCTCTTCGACTTCGGTCTGGACTTCTCTTGTACGGATATCCTGGTTGTGGAAAGACCCTTTTGGCAAGTGCAGTGGCCGGGGAGTGTGGTCTTAACTTCATCTCCGTAAAGGGGCCTGAGATTCTGAATAAATATATCGGCGCCAGTGAAAAAAGTATTCGGGACTTATTCGAGAGAGCTTCGGCAGCGAAACCTTGCGTCCTCTTTTTCGACGAATTTGACTCTATCGCGCCTAAACGCGGGCATGATTCAACCGGAGTCACGGATCGGGTTGTCAACCAGCTTCTGACGCAAATGGATGGCGCTGAAGGATTGTCAGGGGTCTATGTTCTGGCCGCCACATCACGGCCAGATCTCATTGATCCAGCTTTACTACGTCCTGGGCGCTTGGATAAGAGCTTGTTGTGCGACTTTCCAAGTCTTGAGGACCGCATCGATATTCTTCAAGCGTTAGGAAAGAAAGTCAAGCTGGATGGGGAAATTCTGTCGTCTGAAGACGGGTTAATAGACATAGGAAGGCGCACCGAAGGATTCTCAGGTGCGGATCTTCAAGCACTCATGTCTAATGCGCAGCTTGAGGCTATTCACGACGTACTTAACGAGCTAGAGTCACAACCCCAAAATGGCGGGCGAGGCGCTGGGAATACGCGAGACAAGTCAACTAGCCTTGCCCGTGCACGCAACTTCATGCAGTTCCGCTACGGCGCTGAAATGTCGCTCGCTGAGGCCGAGGATCGAGCGAAGAAAGGAAACAACAGATCCGCCCAACTAGCTGAAAATGCTGCCATTGCTACCAAACTTGCAGAAATAAAGGCCGCCAGGAAACGTGCCAAGTTGGGGAATCAAGGCGCGAGCTCTGCAGATGAGGGCCATGGCCAAAAGGAGAAGTCCGGGAAAGACACCGAAGTGCTGATCGGTTGGAAGCACATAACCAAGGCGCTCGAAAGCACTAGAGCTAGTATTAGCTCTCAGGAGCGAAGCCGACTAGAACGCATTTACCACGAATTCGTTGTAGGACGCAGCGGAGAAATGCGTGATGGCCAAGGCAGTATGGAGATTGGTGGACGGAGCAGTTTAATGTAAATGTTCACATATAGATAGCACTAGAAAAAAGAAGCCTACAAATATTCCTGTGCGCAAATACTCGGCGCCTCGATCCCCTTTTCCAGACTGTTGTTTAGATAGCATTGGGTCGAAAGGCCAATGAGCTAGAGTGCAATTCTAGTCACAGGTCACCACGTAAAAACAAGAGAAGTCAGGGCACCATGATCCTAGGCGCATAGACTAGATGAACTTGGGCAGCTTGAACAAGTTATTGTATGTGTTAAGTAGCTCTTGAGTCGGCATCACGTTGGTAACACTGCCATTCTTCTTATTTAGACATTACTCCAGACCGGCTCAGTACTATTAGGTACGTATAGGTACCTAGAGATACCTAAGTACAGTAGGTAGGTAGCATCACATATGTAAATACTTACCTACAGGTACTAAGGTATTGGGTTTCTTGTGAGGCCGGTCCAGGCGCTGTCCAGGGCAGGCTGCATATTGCCCCGCACTAGCTCCGGATCAAGTCTAGTGCGACAATGGCGCCGCTAGTCTACCACATGGATGGTCTCGAAGCTGAGCAGCACTTCATGCTTCATGCCGTGTCGGACACCATCTTCAATTCAACACCAGAATGCTTCATTTCAAGCTGATCAACAACATCAATCTGGCCACTCTGGCAGCCGCAACGACACTTTTGGAAACTCAACTTCATGTCTGGCTGCTAATCGCCATAGTATAATAGAGGTGGCAAGTTTGGCCGGACCAATTTTCTAGTTTCCTTGTGGAGGAGAGCCAGGCGGCCAAGCTGGGTGTTGTGATACACTTGGTATGGAGCTTTGTCCATTGTCGCCAGAGACAGGGACGTTGGTGAGAGCCTCGACTTCGGCTACGCATTCGCGCTGAACGCCGCGAACACAGCTCCAGCGCTGCACATTTGTTCTGAGTGAGTCATTCCTCGCATTCAATGTTCTCTCATCTTCGCTCCCTAGTTTCCCTCGCGCAAAAGCAACGCCCAAGTATCACACATTTTCGCCCCTCTTCCCTCCCCTTTCCACATGAGCAACGAGCGAAATGGACCGATGCTACCTCTATATGATGAGATTCAAGAGCACTATTGCTATTTCGGATATTCCAGGTCGCCCAGAGCCCTGGGCTCCGGGTCTTACTACCATCCCAGAGTACCAAGATACTCTCAGGCAAGTAATTACCAGGTGACGCAAGGCCTGGCGGGAAAGCTCATGCCGTACAACCTATGCTCGGCTATTATACATCGTCTTGCACATCCCGACCTCTCTCTTGGGCCGCTTTTCTTTGTTTTGGTTTTAACATTAAATCAAGCCTTACTCTCGCTATCACCGATTGCCCTAGAGCCTGACCCGTGTGCTGTTTTGCAGCAGCAATGCTAACTAAGTCTATAGCCTCAGCGATACCGACAGCATTTTCCAGGAAGTGAGCGCGACTAAGGAGATATGGAACGCTTACAAGTTCTGGGGGCTGGGGCTTCTGCTTCAAGGCAGAAAGCTGTGGAAGATGCCCAAAAAATGCAAGCTTCCGTGGAGGAAGAGTGCGCCCGAAGTGGGAAGCCGGTCCCGGAGTACCGCCTTAAGGAACTGATTGGAAAGGGCAGTTTCGGCCGAGTATACAAAGCAAATGACCTGAAGACATCTCACGTTGTGGCCGTTAAAATTATCGATGTCGACGAACAGGACACTCTGAACCCTAAACTCCAAGACACATACAGCGAATTCCTCAAGGAGATCAATGCGCTGCGACTTTTAAGTGAGAGTGGTGCCAAGAATGTGAACACGTTTATTGAAGCACTGCCTGTTGGTCAAGCCTTGTGGATGGTGACCGAATATTGCGCCGGCGGCAGCGTGGCAACATTAATGAAGCCAACGGCTCCGGGAGGTCTGCAGGAGAAATGGATCGTCCCTATTTTACGTGAAGTTTCACTTGGCATTCACTGGGTACACAAACAAGGCATCATTCACCGAGACATCAAGTGTGCCAACGTACTAATTACAGAAGTTGGTGGTGTGCAACTGTGTGACTTCGGCGTGGCTGGTATTGTTGAGACAAAGTTTGATAAGCGCACAACATTTATTGGAACACTACATTGGATGGCGCCGGAGCTCTTTGATCAAAATGCCCAGTATGGCACTGAGGTCGACATCTGGGCATTCGGATCCATGATATATGAGATTGCATCGGGTTTGCCACCAAACGTGAGGTCTAACGTTAGGCTTCCCCAATTTGGTGAATACTTGCGCGAACATCTTCCCCGCCTGACCGGGGACCAATATTCGGAGGACCTCAAAAGCCTTGTTGCTTTTTGTCTTGAGGATGACCCTACAAAACGTCCCTCGATTGAGCAGATTCAACAACACCCTTACATTCTCAACACCGAGTCCCTGTACCCAACTTCTTCTCTCGCAGCTCTGGTCAAAGCTTTCAAGCTGTGGGAAGATCGTGGTGGAAGTAGAAAGTCTCTCTTCGCAGGATTCGGTGCACAAGCACCAGCTGATCTTGGCGCTACGTCTCTTGCCGCTGATGAGTGGAACTTCTCGACAACCCTTGCATTCGACGAACAGCTCCAGAGCGAGAGAGACGGCAGGTCAGAGATCGAAGCTGTGCGGGATGTGTATGGCACAACTGTCGATTTTCCAAGCAATTTCAGTGGTGAGGATACAACCCGTCCTAAAACAAAAGGGCGCCGTCGTCCGCCGCCTCAGGCTCTAGCCGCTATGAAAGCTCCCCTGGAAAAGGTTTTCGATCCTAATACCATTTCCAACTATGACGAGAATTCTCGCGCATACTATGGGCGCCCTATGATCCCACCTCCTTCTGAACCGCCAGTCTCTGATCTTCCCCTTCGCGACGACTCCCTGCATGCAACGCTCAGAGAGTCTCTCATTGATTTGGATGCTTCTCTAGGTGGAGCGGACTTGTCTAACTTTGCCGATATGGGGACTATCAAACCAGCACCCGCGCCCGGCCCTCGTGCTTCGATGGATAACAATTGGTCGTTCTCAACCGCCGCTGAGTCTCTGTCACATCCTCGAGCCCCTCTAAGTGATCCGGCAGATCTCAACAATGGGCGACATGCTCCAGACTGGTCATGGCCTACGAGTATCCCGCCAGCCTCTGCAAATCCCGAATTCTCACATTTCCCTTTCAGTGATGAACGTCCTAGGCTCTTACATCACGAGACGGAGCCCGCCATATTACCTTCGCAAGGATACGAGCTCGAAATATCTCGCGACGGAAACGACCGGATGTCGGTTGGTAGTTTAATTGACCTCGACATGAGTATGCCGGAACCAAACATGAACGAGCTAGCTAGACCATCAACTTCACATTCAGATGTTGCTTCAATTACTGGTTCGGAGATGGGCGGTGTTGGCCCATTTGATCT
The DNA here is from genome assembly GCA_005188305.1 of Xylaria sp. BCC 1067. Classification (NCBI taxonomy): domain Eukaryota; kingdom Fungi; phylum Ascomycota; class Sordariomycetes; order Xylariales; family Xylariaceae; genus Xylaria; species Xylaria sp. BCC 1067. The sequence goes on along the minus strand of SSCS01000003.1, from coordinate 2,178,740 downwards.
AGAGCGTCATACATCTGTATATGCTCCCCTCCCTCTTACCACTCGAGAACCATCCATATATGTCTCGGAGGACTCGGAATTCGCCCAGCGAATCGCGCGGGCTACTGAGCCAGAGCCTGATGACCCTCCAGACCACCCAGAAAACGGTAGCTATGGCCTCCAGCTGCCGTTTGTAGATCCACCCGCCTTACACGTTTTAGAGGGCCGAGCCTCCGGGGCTGAGGTCGCAGAGGAGATGAGGAGACTAGTCGGAGGCCTTAGGGAGCATCTTTCCCTGATAGGCGACCAGGTTGCCGAGATGGAGCCACGGCGGGCTGGGGGCGCCCGGATCCGGGACGACTAAGCCAGCCGCTGGACGGCGATCCTCGTAGGTATGGCATTTTGTGTGCAAAACGGAGTTATATAGGTAGATACCAGGTTTCGCAGGGCGCCACGGAATAGACAACATTGAATCATCACTATTTTCCGGCAGAATACCTTGATAAGTCGTAAGGCTTATCGAATTATGCAAATCGTATATCTATTATTTTAAGGGTTGGCTATTTCAGATGTCGAGCGCCCAGCCGAACCGCTCTCGGCCCGTGGTCTGTGAGATTAGTCATTTTACTTACCCAATGGCCCTGCTATTGCGCTAGACGTCTTTCCTTGGGCCATCACTAGAGCTAATACCCGACCAACTTGATCCAATGGTAGTAGACAGAACACGAAATTTCTTGTAACAATGGATTTATTGCTGGTAGGAATATAGGGAGAGGGGGGGGGGAGGAGGGGGATGATACATTAGCTTTCTTGAGGTAGATATCTAGTATAGCAACTATGCATGGGTTCAAAGTATGAACAGGAAACCATTCTTGTTGGGGCGTTGTTGGTGACCGACTTGCAGCGTAATCTCACTGCACTAAAGCACATGGCAACTCGGGTCTTGATAGTTAAGAACTCGCTTCCTTTCGAGGGCCGTCGTCTCAACAAAGAAACATATTCCGGTGATCTTAAAAATACGAATCAATTGTTTGTTCCTACGTCTGTCCGTCTAGGTAAACCCAATTAGATCCCCCATCAGCACGACCTGATATTTCTCCACAGCCTCACGCAAACGTATAAGAATGCCTGCAGCTAGCATTTTGACGTCGTTCTCCTCTCCCGCACCGTCGCCTCCCCGCGTAATATTGAATAAATTTCCAACCCACTCCATGGTCTCAACAACTTGGCGACCCTGTCGTTCGCATAATCCGCGTATGTCTCCTTCATTAACATCGAGCAAGGCTGCGAGTGCCAGGAGGACAGCATGCGTCACGGCCAGATCACCTTGATTCTCGCTCTCCACAGTATTGGAGCCTAGACACCGTCCCCGCACTCCAAGTAGCAAATCCCATAGTTCGGCTGTCATCTGAGGCAGCGCCAGTGTAGAGGGACCAGCGGCGTGTATGAGCAGTCCCAGAGTTTTAAGATAGAGTGCGAGGAGGTAAGGCTGGAATATTATCTTGGTTGCCGCAGAGCTCCGCATTGCAGCTTGGAATCGAGACGAAAGAGGGAAAAAGAAGTATGTAGAGATCAACGCAGCAGTAGTATTAGGTATAGAGCGGATACCGCGAGATCGAGCTCTGGGTCCCGAGGTCCCTGAAGAATGTGACGAGGATTGCTGAAGACGTGATGTGAAAGAGGAGAGTTTGAGGGCGTCCGGGCCGGTTACAGCATCCGCTGCTTCGGCTGCCATAGGGGCGAGGAATGTTTGCGATAATGATCTCGCGAGGGTGTCCAGCGCATTAGGGGGTAGCGCTTTGAGGTTGATGCCTGCTTGCAGCCTGTTGGCCGCAGATGGGGCTTGAAGGTATTGTTTCTCGATCTTGCTTGGCAAGGTCTTGGACGGGAAGTGTGCGGATGATGCATATTCCGAGATCTCAAACCCCGCTATCTCTCTACCACTTAGCCCAAGAACAATGAGAATAGACGCCCGTTGGGATAGAGAATAATCTCCGTCGAAGAACGTTTTTGAGAACCAGGGGGCCATTTTCTTTGGTTGCGCCACAACAACTGCCACCATACCCTGAAGACGGAGATTGTGGAAGTTTTCGAGCTCAAACTTGTCTTGCAGGCCAACAAGCAGCGACGCCAGGTCCTCTACATGAGATACCACTTCTGTGCCGTGGCTTGCCTTGCGCCGTATAAGTGTGGGCGCTGTTGCAAGAGCTAACTTTTGTTTGTCGTAGTCCTCTGTATCTCGAAGATAATTGATTAGGTCTCTAATGTAAACGGGGGCTTTGGGCTTGTTTCGGTTTATAAGGGTCGGGTCATCGTCAGAGTCCTCCTCGTCAGAGTCGGGCTTTGCATAAGGCGTCAGATCTGAATCTTCCTGATCACTATCTTCTATCTCTTCGATAATAAAGCCTGTCTTTGGAGGAACCTTGTTAGGATGTGGTGATTCTTGTTTCCTCGCTGGCATGCTTGGTTTTTTGGAGCTCTTGGCTTGCGATGGAGGCACTGTCGTTTTCAAAGGGTCTAGCGGCCCAGCTTTATCGGACACGCGAACTAAAGCCTTGTACCAATCCGCCTCCTCTGTGGTCATCTCGTCCATTTTGAAGTCTAGTTTGCTGTCTTTTGCATGAACAAGTCCAGAGAGTGCTTCGCCCACAGCCATCCCAAGGAAGCGTGCCCGGCTTTGTGATACGTCAAGTCGATTAGAAATGGCATTCAGATATGAGCTTGACCTAAGGAGAATTGTGAGCTTCATCGGTGCTATCCGATGAACATATCCGGCGCTCAGAAGGAGAACCTGTGCATGCGCTGTATGTTCGTTAGCTTCTAAGCCCTGAAGTAAAATTTGAACAAAACCTGCCTTCTTGTTGCAATATTGGAGTATGCTTGATGTATAGCTGGTCACCAAACTGGCCAAGGCTCCTTTCGAGGACTGTTAGGATGGAGTCCTTGTGATCAGCAAGAGCGGCAAGAGCGGCTCGTCTGATACCACAGCCTTCTCCAACCCCTGCCCCTGATGCACTTGTAAGCCAAGATACGAGATTACTTCTCTGAACGTCACTGTTGGCGATGACTAAGTGGAGAACACCCACTGAGGCCCAGATAGTCGGATAATCTTCACTAGGATTTTTATCGTCAATCGAGTTAAGATAAAGATCTGACAATAGCTTTAAGAGTAGGAGCAAAACTTTCCGTTGATCGGGAAGAGGATAGTTATCGACCAGTTTGCTGAAAAGTTCTTTGTTGGTATCTCCCTGGAGAAGAAATTTATGCAAAAGCTCTCGTACGAGGATCTCTATCAATGAAAGAGAGTATTAGCAAACCCCCATTTACGGCGGAAGTTGGACATACCGGCGTGCCCCAGTCTCATTGCCCGCGCACCAAGCTCTGCACACAGTTTGAGATCCTCTTCCTTTAATCGAGATTTTGCCCACCGGGTTTGGCCATGGGCAAGCCAGGTAGTGTATTGCTTGATATCGGCGGTCCACAGGGGCTCCGTAGACCGACCGGCCTGTCGGCAGATGTCCTCGGCCTCCGCGGATAAGGATACAATTTTTCCACTTGCAAAAAGTGATAAGAACTCCTGTCGTAGAAGCCTAACATAGGTAGAATCGCTCATCGAGGCAATGTAATCCCATATACGCATCGCTTCGCCATCGCCATCGAGGAGGCTAGCTAAGAGATCTAAGGTAATAGTCAAGGTGGAGACCAGATGGGAGTTGGCCAAATCCTTTGGCCGTGGCTTGACTTCTCGTATGAGGGAACGTATGTAATTAAGGGTGGCATTGATACCAGGTAAGCTTCGCAGACAAGCTAAGAGGGCATCAATACTCTTCTGATCCGATGACTCTTGCAGCACAGTCCAGTAGTTTGGTACTATCTCCGTAACGAGAACGTGAATGATTTGTGCACTGAGCGGCCCAGGCGTTCGTATGTCAAAATCATGTTTCTCTTGGTTTCCATTCCGTAACAACTTCAGAACAGCTAGCAATATATCGTAACTGGGTTGGTTCTTAAGGGCCTCTAATGCCTCCTCAGGTGATGCACCATTGAACACGGCCGGCACCTTTACAGGTTTGACGGCCTGCAATAGACTTAGGGACTCGTCAGATTCTTTTTCTTCCCTTTCCCTGTAAGCCTGGCTCACCGGTAAGAGGAAATCTGCCATGACTCAAACAGACGGTTTAGGCCTTCTGGGCTGTCGGCACAGGGGGGTGTAGTTGACTGTTGTGTAGTTCACATCCTCGTGTTGATTCTGTGAGCATGCTCAGACGGTCTTATTCCTAGGTAGGTACAGTAGGTCCCTACATAGGTGCCTAGGCTAGGTACCTAGATACCTAAGGTTGGAACCTGGACCGGGCCAATCATACGAAAGCCCCCCTTTAAATTCAATATTATCTCTTACCTATGTTGTTAAGCGTATTGTTACTAGGAGGTACCTAGGTAGGTACCTACCTTTAGCTCCCCCGCGGTGGCAGGCCACGCAAGGTAGGTAGCAATGACGTCGTCGTTGAATAGACGGACCTCTTTCTCATTCACACATGTCTGCATGGTCTTGTTTCTCAAGTCATCAACAATTGCTACCTAGGTATTAGCCGGTTGTTGACATGATAGAATGTTGAAGAAGTAGAAGGTACAATTTTAGTTAGGTAGATACCTGCCTAGGTGCTTAAGGCCTCCTCGCTTGCTCAGTCTGAAACCAGGATTATTGAAGCACGTGATAAGAGATAAGAGGCTCTCTCCAAGACAGTGGGCGCCTATCTAGTGTACCTTGTAATAGCGCATGCTGGGAACACCTATATAGGTACCTAACGCTTCAACACACCAATTGACCCGAATACCCAACGACCTCAGCTAACGACCACTGGCGTGGCGTGCCGTAGGTATCTATCTCCCCATCCCTCCACCGCCGACAAGGAATATCTGATCTTCATTTCGCAACTCCCCAAGGCTGGCCCGTTACATGTTACGACGGTATCCATAAATATGGCGGATAGTAACGAGACAAGACGATGGCAGTATCTAGATCAGATACGAAGAAACCCCGGCCCCTTTAACCAGGACTCGGATGTTAGCGAAGAGGCACTCCAAGCACTTGGCCAGCACAAGGTACTGGTGATAGGGGCTGGGGGGTTGGGCTGCGAAATACTTAAGAATTTGGCGCTCTCGGGCTTCAAGAACATCGATGTTATTGATATGGGTATGTTAGGACCCCTGGTGCCTGAGCCTCCACGCACTGAGCTAACTCGCCTACGCATGCGTAGATACAATTGACATATCTAATCTCAACCGACAGTTTCTCTTTCGGAAGGACGACGTAGGAAAGTACAAGGCTGAAGTCGCCGCAGCGTTTGTTGAGAAACGAGTCAAGGGTGTCAAGATCACGCCCCATAACTGTCGCATACAAGACTTTGATGAGGATTTCTATAAGCAGTTTCAACTTGTTGTCTGTGGGCTGGACAGCATAGAGGCAAGACGCTGGATTAATGCCACGCTGGTCAACATGGTGGACATGGACGATTCAGACTCATTGAAACCGTTGATCGACGGCGGTACGGAAGGTGAGCACGATTATATACCGTACATGACCCCATCCTCCGTTCTTACAGGCTGTAGGCTTCAAAGGCCAGACTCGTGTCATCATCCCCACGTTGACACCGTGTATTGAGTGTCAGTTGGACCTTTATACCCCGAGGGCGGCAGTCCCTCTCTGTACTTTAGCCACAATCCCTCGACAGCCAGAGCACTGTATAGAATGGGCCCACATCATCGCATGGGATCAAGAAAAACCATTTCCCGATTTAGACAAGGACGATCCGGAGCACATTACCTGGTTGTATCAAAAAGCGTCGGCACGTGCCCAGGAATTCGGTATCGCCGGAGTGACTTACTCGCTCACCCAGGGCGTCGTGAAAAATATCATCCCGGCTATCGCATCGACCAACGCCATCATCGCTGCTAGCTGCTGCAATGAAGCTTTAAAGATTGCTACTACTATCGCACCCTCGCTTGGTCTCGAGGAAAGCTATATGATGTATTCAGGAGACGACAGTATTTACACATCAACCTTCAAGTACGATAGAAAACCGGACTGCCCAGTATGTGGAGGAGCTGCGAAACCTCTAGCCGTGGATCCCGATATCACCCTGAGGGAGCTTCTAGATTCCTTCGCGGTGAAGCCAGATATGCAACTCAAAAAGCCTTCGATACGAGCTAACAATAAGACTCTCTACATGCAGTTTCCTCCGAGCATTGAGGCACAGACACGACCAAACTTGAACAAGACACTGAAGACAGATTTAGGCCTGGACACCGGGCATGAGATTGCAGTGACGGATCCTGCGTTCCCAACGATTACTTTCAACTTCATACTTAGCTTCACATCAAAATAGAGAGAGTTCAATATAGGCATCAAGAATATTATTGCTTTTTTGTCATCCGGCGTTCAAGCTGACCGCCGAGTAGACGCATTCCCTGACCCTCTGAATAGATATGTCTTGGACGTAATTAATTGCGACCAGTTATCGCAACGCGGTTGAGCAGCACTTCATCGCTAGGTTACTCAACATGAATAGATATAAATCCGTCGGGCTTCCCAAGGAGTCGGCCTGAGATCAGATTATTCCCTCGTATTTTGGGAGTTTACACACCCTGCGCCAGTGTCCTCCTATGATCTCGTCATCCATATTTCGAAGTGTTCTATGTTCTTGGACTACCTAGGTAATTTAACCCTCCATATACTCATGTCGGTAAATAGTAGACTCGTTCTTGAGTTATGGATGTACCTAGTAGGTACCTAGGTAGTTCCTGTAGTTGGTCTTGGTAATAAGAATTACAGGTTCAAATGTTACCTAGGTATATACCTGCAGGTATCTACCTAGGTAGACACTAGGTAGCTACCTGTGAGGGGTCTGTCTGCACCTACTTGGAGATACCTAGGGGAGGTTGGTCACATTAAGTAAGTAGGTACCTAACCTAGATACACGTTGGTAGCTGCTTCCAGTTGTGGTAATTTATGTAGGGCAGTTGCAGGTGCAACGCAGGAGTTGGAAGGAACAATCTATCTACCTAGGTATCTGCCCAACTCGAACCACCGGCTCTTCTGAACCCTCCCGCCTTGTTGGGGTCACTACCTACCTACTTTCTTACTCACTTCTTCACCTAGGCATCGGCTCCAACTCCAACTCCAACACCTTCACCTTCACCTGAATTCTGACCTACCTCGGTAGTCTCCTACCGCTTCCAAACCGGTTACACCACGATCAGTGCATAGCACCTCTTCTTTGATTTTTTGAAATCTTGTACAGTTGTTCTGCCGCGGCCACGGTACGGTCATCCCTTCAAGTCTACTCCTCGTCTCACCGCAGCCTTCTTCAGGGTATGTGGTTGTTTTCATTAACAGCGAGCGCTACCCGCCCAATTTCATTCCTGACCACAAGAGATTTTGTGATAATAGTAATTTTCAATCCCCAGCTCTCGACCTGCAAGTCCACATTGGCTGGCCTTACCCTTTGTATCACGTAGCCTGATGTTGCACATATTCTTAGCCTCTCCAGGCTACTTCACATCTCCGTTAGGCTTCCCACACAGTGTTTTCTCGATTCTATTTGCACAATCGCCCTTACTCAGCCACCCCGGACCAACTAATAGATGAGTAGCATCACTTGTTAGCATCACTCTTCTCTTTTGGTTATCGCATGATTCGCCTTGGCGGATTGTCTTATCATACCCTGAGCCTTTCAGTCGCTTCTTAGCTACATCACCTGTTACGATCGAAGCCTATGTTTCTCCTGATCGTTCGCGCTCTCCTCTGACTAATCAAGTTCTAGCAACTAAACTTAAAGGATTGACCAGACTGCTTGTCTAGGTTCTTTCAGTGCCTTTCGGAAACTCGGGGGTTGGCTGCAGTCTGAAATTTCCTTCCAATCTGCAAGATATTCGACTGAACAACCATCTCCATTCAACTCACACGTACCAAAGAGGACCAGAATAAGATTGGACCTGACTGTTTTCGAGAGATGACTATAAATTAGTCACTAGAGCGAGTCCATCAACCATCAATATGACCTCTGGATACCAACCCCAGGGCCACGCTCAGAGTGCCCAGACCCATCCTGCTCCCCTAAGAGCAGACTTAATTCCTCTCGTCTGTTTCATATGCCCAAAAAACTCACATTTCTCAGACCTCTCTCACCTGCTAACCCACATCAGCTCCAAAGGGCACCTTCACAATATGTTCCAGTTGAATCTGTCCCGTGAGGTTGACGAAGATGCCGAGTTAGCTCTCACAGAATTTGACAGCTGGTATAAGCAGAATGGCATAAGCGCATTACTTCGGGCCCGAAAGACGGCAAGAGAGCAGAGAGACAACCATCAGCGTCGAAACCAATCCTCATCCATTTTTGAAGGGGACAACGCAATGGTTTCACGTCAAAGCGCTCGTGGTGGCCGCTCTAATCGTCGGAGTAGGGGCAACAGCGTGAGACCTTCTAGCATTACTTTGTCTTAATCTCGCTACTTGACTTTGACTAACCCAGTTTTCACTGGTAGAAAACTCATTCTCGTCTTCGAGATGACGCAACCGACGTTCTCAATAACGAGGATATTGTCAAGTTCGAGTCAGATGACGAAGAGGCTCGGCATAGACCAGAGTATCACTCTGTCGCCCATGCCCCATATGTCTGGCATTCTGGCTCCCCCTATCCCAATGACCCGAGTCAGTATTCCAATAACCCCGGCGGCCAATTCCAAGACTATCTAGAAGATGAAGACGATTCATCCAGGGACGAGCCTTCAGAGCTCTATAGCCCTTTCCCGCCTGAAGGCACACCTGAGACGATCGAGGACGATACGGGTGCATTGATTCTCAAAGGCGTTGTTTATCCAGGAATGGCTGGGTTTGACTCGGCAACTGAGAAGGATAGACGCATGAGAAATCAGAAGAAAGATCCGGCGGTACTTTTAAAGTTAGAAGCCAACTCTCAACTAGTGACCAGAGTAGAGGAGGTTCTAGACACCAATCTCGATTACCAACGAACACGAGATGTATACGACGAGCCGTCGATTGATGGGAGTGAGGTAAGTTGAGAGATTTGCCTTTGACGTCATGTAATACTAAACAGGGTGATAGGACGAGAACGATCCCACTGTTAATGAAAGCCGAACCAAGCGCAGAACCAAGGCGAAGTCTTCCTATACATCAGTTAAACGTCGTGCTAATACCAGGCCCCGCCAACAGACACACCAACCCGGAAGGGTGCGTGCTGTCCGTTCGTCTGCCCGAAAAACTCGCGGCCCTTCCGTCTCGGCTGTTTCGCAGTCGACTATACCAACCAGAAGAATAACAAGATCTTCAGCAAACCGACAGGGACAACTACCAATTCATAGTCATGGTGTCCATCCTGACGTTAGCTCGCTTCGCGACTGCGACGATGAACTAGACGATAGCCAAGGTTCGCAGATCTACCATGGACTCACAGGACAGTGTCTGATGACTCCATGGCAGATTTTCGAACCCACGTTCATACTCCCGTCGCAAGATCATTGCGGCGACAGCAGTGAGTCAAATTAATCAGATGGAATAAGCAAGGAGCTGACTTGTAACTCGTAGGCATGAACGCCTCCCAGGTCTCGCGCTGCGACCTGGCAACCCCAATGCTACCTTTGCCTCACCGACCTCTAACTTCAAAAAATCCCCACCACGCTACTCCGGAAAAGAGAACAATCATCTCGTTATCAAATCGCCTTCCTCGTTCAATCCTTACCTTCACCCCTCAGGCGACACCATCGAAACCAGCAACTACAACCCACTTTGCCCGCAACCCCGAGATGGATTCGGCTACCGCCTCTACTCACCATATGACGAGGAGCCCAAGTCAACAACTCCCTCAGGCTTTAACCCCATCAACGGCGGTGCGGCTTACGATCCGACTCACATATCTAGTATAACGGGTAATCCATATCACCGTAATCAACCCGGTGGTGATTATCCAATGTAAACCCACGCACTTCTCACAAGCATGACGGCTCGTCGTTGCGGTTACGGTGCAATTCGTCATCTCTGTGCCTACTACGATCTTGTTATAGCTTAAGCTTTTGTGGGTGGCCGATAGTCAGTATAACGTGAAGCCCTTCAACGTCTGCATTTCGGACTTGTCCCTTGTTAGGGTTCTATGTCCCTGGGCACCTCTACAGACACACGACTTTCGTGATGTAGCATGATTCAACGAATTCATTGCTTAACTGGTTGATTTCTGCGCTATCTCTTTCGCTTGGCAGCAGAATACAACCATATAATCTTCACCTATTCGACGACGACGAGACACGAGACACAATAGCGGTATAATCTCAGGAGCGTCCGGTACGAACGCTTGTTCGTGATTTCAGAGCGGAGCAACCTCAAGCCACATCAGCTATTCAAGACATAATCCTGTAAGATGCTCATGAATGATCATTCACGCCGGTACGCATTTGTTTTTAATGAATGCTCACATCATATACTAACATTAAACCTTGGTAGGTTGTGCGTTCTCTAGTCGAAGCGAACTCTAGAGAGATAAGATCATGCTTGCCCCGCAAGCTGCCTTCTCGTGGTCGTCTACAAATGATATCCTACCTAGATATTTACTCGGTAATCCTATATAGAGACCGGATAACTTGAATGGTCTGGGTATTAGGGGGCCCTACTGTCTTCCTAATCAACTATAGAGTTGCCCTCCTACTTGCACCAAACAAGCAAGAGACGCTCTACGATGTCTCATTAAATGAGATGGAGTGCAAATGTCTCATTCTTATTTCCTTTCTTTCATTCTTCGATCTGATGATCAAGAGGGTCAGATCTGATAAAGTTGCGCCGCCCATATCTTAGGCATTCTCAGGCATGGTGGGAAAACATGATCTTATGGAATCCACACTTTCTCTAGCATGTATACTACTTAGATACTCCCAGCTTACAAATAGAGCCCAACTGAGTTCTTACACCAGGCGGATCCATCGCAGTATGTATAATATGCAGGACTGGACATACGTCTCAGTGTTATAGCTGCTCAACGCTTGATACAAGATGATCAAGTTGGTCTGAGCCATTACCCAGAATGCCGGCTAAAAGCTTCGCGGCACCACCTAACCTACGTTTTTTTATCTCATTTTCTAGCTCTTGTGATTTCTTGGCTGCTACGTCGAGGACCCTGCGCGGGATGCGTGCCAGTCGCGCGACGTTGAGACCATAGGATCTATGTGCCACACCCTCTCCAACCTCGTACAGAAATGTGATCTCCTCATCGCCCTCAAAGGAGTCATTGTCTGTATCTCCTTCTAGGTCCTTGCTTGGCGGCTCAATCATCTTACTACCGCTATTGCTGTTGTGGCCATTTTTCGTAGCTGTGAACCGCATATGCACATTTGTGCACTTTCCCGCGAGTCCTTCGGCGACACGGGCAAGGCTCTGGTAGTGTGTGATGAACAGCGTCAGGCACTGCGTATCCTCGACAACGTGCTGCAAGACGGCCTGCGCAATGGCCGCCCCGTCGTAGGTGCTCGTTCCGCGGCCCAACTCGTCGAGTATCACGAGGGAGCGCGGCGTCGCGGAGCGCAGGATCCGCGCCGTCTCCGACACTTCTACCATGAAGGTGCTTTCACCCCGGAACAGGTTGTCGCGGGCGCCCATGCGTGTGTAGATGGCGTCCGCTAGTGTCAGTGTCAGCGAGTCGGCAGGGACGAAGGAGCCGATCTGTGCGAGGAGAACGAGGAGCGCGACGGCGCGCACGAAGGAGGACTTCCCGCCCATGTTGGGCCCGGTTATCAGATGGGCCAGAGGTGCCGGGGACGCGAGGGTCGTGCTGAAGGGGATGTATGAGGTCGCGAGGGTTTGCTCCGCGATGGGATGCCTGCCGGCCGTGACCGAAATGGTGGGCGGTGTGTCTGGGGGGAGGAACTTGGGCTTCGTGTAGCCGGGGAGGGCGGCGACCTTGGAGAGCGAGAGGAGACAGTCGAGGGTTGCGAGCGAGGATATAGCATCGCGGAGAGGCTGGTAGTCTGCGGCTATCGACTGGAGAAGCGACGCGAATGCCACATCGCAGGCTGCCGAGAGGGCTTCTTTGTGTTGGTCCCGCTCGGACATGAGGCGCACGACTTCGGGGGTGTGGAAGCGCGAGAGCTTCTTGGTCCCGCTGATCTTGATCCATGATGCTGGGACGTGTTTCAGGTCTGCGTTGGATACCTCGACAAGGTATTCAATGCCAGCTACGGTCACGTATGACACGGTTGATTTCTTGTTGAGTTTGGAGGAGGCCACTTTTCGATGGGCATCTAGTTCTTGCTCTACTGAGGCGATACCGAGCTTGTGGTCGGTGATGGCCTCTGTTTCCTCCGTTTCTCGGAAGAATGTATATTTGTCGTCTGCTCGAGCAGCTTCGGCGTTAATGCGTTCGAGATAAGAGAGCACAGTGGGAAGTATAAGAGGTAAAGATGTAATAGCATTACTGATAGCCGCCGACGTAAAACCGGTGTCAGAGGAGTCATGGACACGAACAAATTCTGAAGCGATTCTCTGCAACGTCTGAAGCACTGCTAATAACTCCGGGCGTGTGCATTTGCCATAATAAATGCGAATGAGACTTCGTTCGAGGTCGGTTTTGATATTTTTTAGAATATGCTCTAATTTGTCGACCTTAGCAGTGGAGGCATTATCTAGGAGCTCCTCGACGGCCGCCACACGCTCTTCAAGACGCTCTTTATCGAGTAATGGACGGCCAACCCATTTTCGAAGAAGTCGTTGACCAAAGCGAGTTAAAGTTTTGTTCAGGGCCCAGAAGAGGCTGCCCTTCTCGGAATGATCGGTCTGATTGCGATACACCTCCAGGCTCTCCAGGGTAGTGCCGTTGACAAGCATGTGCTGCCGGGCACTAAATGACTGGAAATACTTGGTTAGGTCGAATATGTGTTCAAGGCCGTACTCTTTCAAGTGATTGATCATCGAAGAGAGACAGATAGTAACAGCTTCTGGCAGTTTCAACACCTTGTCTAGGAGCGCGCTGGCTTGCTCGTTTCCTTCGTTTTCTTTTAATTTGTTGGAATAGAATTGGGTGACATGCGAATACGCCTCAGCGGCTATCGTTTTGGACTTGCTAACCCGCTCTACTCGACTCTTGTCACCAAAGACATTGGTGGAACTACCAGACAGGTGTTGAACGAGCTTTTCTGTCGCTTTGGAGAGCTCGCCTACTATGAGAAACTCACAAGGCGAGATGTGCAAAAGCCTCGTCTCGATTTCGCTTCTCATGAAGCCATCTTCGAAATTATCGTAGATGATGTCGCCCGTAGCGGGCTGAACGGCGATGATCCCTACGTCGACTTTCTCATCGGTACCCCATCCCTTGGCTGCAGTCTCTGTGATACAGAGGAGATAGCCACCTGCGGAAGTATTGGTATCGGAATGTTGGTCAAGTTCACCAACTTCATCAATATATGTGCCTTTCGTGTAGACATTCGTAAGCTTCCTCGTGAAAGGAGCATTCCTGTTATCTCCCACTTTCTTCAGCGCCGCGGTCTCGATCTGACGCACAACCCCAACTTTATGGCCGGCCGCAACAAGACGTTTCGCGTGAACGGGAAGACGGTGGACTGGAATACTGGCGGAGGCAAACCGATCGAGATGAGCTTCTGACGGATGCTCGTCGTATCGAAATTTACCAGGGATGCACACTATACTGAGCTCCTTCGCAGCAGTTCGGGCGTCTTCACCAAAGAATTTAAATTTATAGCCAACCTCGACAATCAAGACCGTATCCATATGCTTCCTCTTGATGTCGAGGAATTGGATCTCCATTGGCGTGAGCTTACCGGTCTTGGCCCCCTTCTTTTTAGTCTTGGCAGGCTGTGGTGTCTCCTCTTCTTCATCTTCGCCGTCCTCGTTGTCGAGAGCTTGAGTATCGTCGTCGATCTGGTAGTTGCGCCGCTTGATCAGTGCCATGCTATCGGGCCGGCCGAGCTTCTGCACAAACTTGCGATGCAGCTCTTCTTTCTTTCTCTTCTGATGTGCGTCATCCTGCTGCTGTTCGTCACCAAGTTCTGTGGACGGGCCATCGCGAGGACTCGACCCATCATAAAGGTAGCGGTCCGTTCGGGCGTTCGATTGGTTGAGGCTTGCGGTGGCGAGCGGGCTCTTGATTGGGGATTTTGGAAGAGCTGTGCTTTGCTTTTCGACAAGCGTACTCTTAGACTTCTTCCGCATAGGGGCCGTATTACCACGGTCGCCATCCTCCTCAAGAGGCCGCTTGCGGGAGACATCAACAGAAAGGGAACTGTCAGCACGTGCATCGGGCGAGGCCTGCGCCTGGCTCTGGCGCGAGCTTTGGGTGTTATTCACGGTCTTTGGGGTAAAGAAGCTAGTGAGAGACTGTTGTCTCTTTTCCTTGGCCGCGCCAGCCATCATTGGGGACGCTGAGCGAATATTAGGTATCTCCTTCGATTGGGCTCTCTCACTCGAGGCAATTCCAATTCACATTGTAATCAGGAGTTGTAACGGGACAGTGTGAATGTACGCTCTTGGGTGACAGACAGGCTTCGCTGTGATCTCATGATGGAGCTCTCCAGGTCCCTGGTACGCTAATGCAAGTACCCCGGCCCCGCCCAGCAGGACGCGTTGTCCCAATTTTAGAGGACGCGTTGAGTGGACACTAGGTATTGCGCCTACTATGCGGTTAGTCTCAGTACCTCTGACCTGACTCTCCCAGGGAGTGAGGGTCAAAAGGCCGTTTTGTCCGTGCTCTCATTTCCTTTTCTTCCCTTTCCACTAAATGGATAAGAGGTTGCATGGGATAGCGCCACGTCATTTGCTAGCTTACGTACGCAATGTTTGAGGCTGTCACTAACCGAAGACCTTGACGATTAGACTTGCACCCGGCTTTTCACAGATACTCTGCCTTCAAAGCAGTGCTTATGTCCAAGAAAGCTCAGAAGTACTTAGTAGGTTCGTCAGCTAGACTAGTCTACTCCGGGAAGTGCCGTCAATTTATGTGGATGGTGCTCCAGCCACATTTTCTCCACACCCAACTTGCGCTGTCTGTCTGGCCCAGGTGCAAATGTGGCGTGCGCAGGAACAACGCACAAGTGCGGGTTGCCGGCTACGTCAGCGATGTCCAACAGCCGTTCGCCGCTCTATGTATTCGACACACAAAGCGAAGCTATGCACATCGCTCAACTATGATCCCTAAGGCCTTCTAGTAGCTTTTCCTACCCTCTCTCTCTCTTTCAAGGCTACCTCTTCAAAACAGTACCTATGGTAGGCTGGACCTGCTAGCAATCATGTTGGAGGATGGATCGGACAACTTGTGCGATGGCGAGGCCGCCATTGCGCCGGGAAGTAAGGGTATCTTCGTCCAGCTTGTGCTTTCGTCTGTGCTTGGAATATCGGCCTTCGTTGCATTCTGTGTAAGCCTTCGATGACCCTTGGTGTATACGTCGTCCTCACGCTTGTCGTCCCGGTCAGATTCTTCGTCCTCGGTGGAAAACACTATACGCGGCAAGAAAGCGGCACACCAATCCCGAAATCGCACTTCCAGTTCTGCCCGACAGCTTTCTAGGATGGATACCGGCCTTGTATAGAGTGACAGAGGAGCAGGTCTTGGCTTCCGCGGGCTTAGATGCATTTGTTGTGCGTATCTAGAGATAGGGCACGCTAGACGGGACGATACTGATAATTCCTACAGTTCCTGTCTTTCTTTAAGATGTCCCTCCGCTTATTTGCGACAATGCTGTTCTTCTCAGTCACCATATTATGGCCGATTCACAATGCTTTCGATACCGACCTGAACAATCAAGCTTCGCCTAAGGACCCCTCCGTTTTGTCTAGCTCGCCCTTCAACAATCCTTATCCTGACGAGTCGTTCCTTGATACCATGAAAGATAATGGAAAACATGAGGATAAAAGCTGGAGCTACCTCTGGTCATACCTTGTCTTTACATGGTTCTTTTCTTTCCTGACGATATACTTCATGAATTCCGAGACGTTTAAGGTGGTTAAGATCAGACAAGACTATCTTGGTACTCAGTCTACCGTTACCGATCGAACTTTCAGGTTGACTGGGATTCCAAAAGACCTAAGAGATGAAGAAAAAATCAAGGAGTTTGTAGAGAACCTAGAGATTGGGCACGTTCGTAGCGTGAATCTTTGCCGGAATTGGGCTGAAATTGATGGGCTGATGGTTCAGCGACGAAGTACCCTTCACAAGCTCGAGGAGGCCTGGAGCGCTTACAGATCGCAAAAAGCCATAATATCACGGGCAACTATACGAGACCAGGTTGAGAACGATGAAAATGAAAATGATGCAGAGAATGGTCGGCTTCTTGCCGGTGACAGCCTTCGTGGTTTCATGGGTGAAAGGGAACGTCCCAAAATACGTTTGCGCTTCGGTTTCCTTAAGATGCGAAATCGTAAGATTGAGTATGACATCCTCTCTGCCTAAGCTCCTTTGGATTGCGTGCTTCGTTACTATTTACAAAACCCCTCTTCGTTACGAATGGCAATTGCTGACCCTTCGCTTCCGATAGTGCGTTAGACTATTACGAAGAGCAACTTCGCCGGCTGGACGAGAAAATTTGGGACGCAAGAAAAAAGAACTACCCGCCCACGGACACCGCATTTGTCACTATGGATTCCATCGCGGCGTGTCAAATGGCAATTCAAGCTACAATAGATCCCCGACCTGGACAACTCCTGATTAAGCCAGCACCATCCCCATATGATGTAATATGGAGAAACATTTACACTCCCCGATATCGAAGAAGACTTCAGTCTGGTACGGTTACAATCTTTATTACTTCACTGACGGTCCTCTGGTTTTTCCCAGTCGCAATCCTGGCGCAACTACTCAGTATTTGCACCATTAAGAGGATTGCACCACAATTGGCTGAGTTGCTACAACGACACGAGATCACGAAGGCTTTGGTTCAGACTGGCTTGCCGACACTGGTCGTATCATTACTCAACATACTAGTACCCTACCTTTATGACTATCTTTCGAATAACCAAGGGTTTATATCACAGGGTGATGTCGAGCTATCAGTCATATCCAAGAACTTCTTTTTCGTGTTCTTCAACATTTTTGTTGTGTACGCGGTGTCCGGCTCTGCTGCTCTAGCAGACTTCTGGAAAATTATCAAGGACTCGCTAAGCGACACAAGTACAATCGCGGCGAAGATTGCTGAGTCTATCAATAAACTCAGTAACTTCTACCTGAATTTTATCATGCTCCAGGGGTTTGGTTTGTTTCCATTCAAACTTCTCCAGTTTGGCAGCGTTTCAATGTACCCATTCTATCGTATGGGGGCCAAAACCCCTCGTGACTTCGCTGAGTTGGTCCAACCAACCCTGTTCAATTATGGGTTTTACCTACCCACCGCTTTGCTCATATTTATCCTTTGTCTCGTCTACAGCGCTCTTCCGGGGTCCGAGCTAGTACTTCTCTTGGGTACTTGTTACTTTGGACTGGGATATTTTGTTTACAAGTACCAGCTACTCTACTCCATGGACCAACCGCAGCACGCCACAGGTAGAGCTTGGCCCATGATTTGCAGTCGTGTCATCCTTGGCCTCATATCATTCCAAGTTGTTATGCTTGCCATTCTGGTGCTGCGCAAGGCATTCTACGAAGCCGTACTTATCATTCCATTAGTAGTTCTCACGCTTTGGTATAACTACTACTTTCAAAGACATTTTATTCCTCTCACCAAATTTATTGCTCTGCGCAGCATCAAACGCGATTCAGACCCCGGAGAACAGAGTAATCCCGACGGGAACGAGGAGGCACCTATGCGGCTTACCAGACGGATGAGTACAGTTGATGAAGATAGAGAGAAAGGGATATCATTTATCAACCCCTCCCTGATTTCACCGCTACAACAACCTTGGATTTACCAGGATCCGCCGCCACCTTTATCTCCTGCACAGGATGCCAGCGCTGACAATCATAGCCGCCACGAAGACAACGATGCTCGCAATACAACAGGAAGCACGTCGAGCTCGTTTAGTCTGGGAGATACGCACGTGTGGCGGGAGAGCAGAGACAACGTCCAATAGACTTATTGCAGATGACTCTGTATATATCACTATAAGATACCCTTCACATCAATACAATGTTGCGACCCTATGTCCGCTTAAGGCCACATGCCGTCAAACATGAAGAGCCAATCGTCCCAGTATGAAGAATATTGACCTACCAACCAACTCCTTTTGTCGCTGGCGCCAAGTTTCCACGGACGGGTATGCAAACCTTCTTTCTGAAGGTGTCTCTTCAGTGCCACGTTGATACTAAAACTACTAGGGCTCACACCCAAAAAGTAGTCTGCTTTCAGCAGTACTGCGAAGTCAACCAGCGCTTGCTGGTCCCAGCTTAATGACTTCAACTTCTCCAGCTCTTGGCCCCGTACCAAATCATATTTAGACTTAACCTTCAAGCTCAGATGCACTCGCGCGTCCTCGCCAAACCTTATTGTCTCTTTTTCACTACCCGACGCCAGATACGCTACGCCACCCCTAAATCTCTGCTTTTCTGCCGCGAGGAGATATCCCTTACTTTGGTTCTCATAGGCGGGCCATTGTGACAAAGCGTCCTCTTCCGTCCGGAGATGAATCCCGAGGAACCGGCCACCAGGCCTATCTTTTCTAGGCTCGTCGCCTCCACCTCCGCCCTCCGCTTCGGAGGTGGCAAGCCGCTTTATCGACTGTACAATTCGGTCCGCGAGCTCAAGTATGTCCTCGCGGATCCTCAGAAGCCCACCGAAGGTCGCAGCAACCTCCGCGCCATCGCGGACAACGGGCCAGTCCCAAAGCACACCCCACGACAGCCGCACGAGCATCGGATTATCCCAGCTTGGGGGCCGTAGGCCCAGCTCCGCCACGGTGTCGCGCGTCCACTCCCGGAAAGCAAAGCCGAATCGGTCCGTGTACCTATGCGGATCCCGGGAGTCGCAGCCTCCCCGCCTGCCGCCGAATTGCTTCGGCGTGATCTGCCGCACCATGCGTTCCAGCGGAAGGCCCTCGCGGGCTGCCTTTGTCTTCATACCCGGGATAGCGTCTAGTCCGCCACCGTCTCCGTCGCTGGGGAAGAGTGAGATGTGCGGACATGCATCTCCCATGGCGTCTCGAAAATGCTCCTCCGAGAACATGTAACTCAATGGTTGGTACTCCTTGAATAAATCAGCCTTGTCGCTCGTTGATCGTGTCCGGATCCGTGGAATCTGCAGCCCCGTCGCGCCGGCTTCGATGGCGTACCGCACGCATGTTAGGATGTAGTTCCTTATATTCCCTGGCCCACCGCTGTTGTTGTCACATAGAAATACGAGGCCTGGTACTGTGGCCTCCGATTCTACTTGTTCTGTGCAGAGACGCCGCAGCGGCCAGGAGATAAAGGGCGCGCGAGCAGATGAGAGGTCTGCTGGTGGAGAGTGAGGGCGCGGGTTAGAATGTGAGGTTATTACTGTGGCAGGCCTGGATGTTTGGGACAAAGCGCTGAGTAGTTGTTTGTACCAGACGACAAACAGGGTGATTACACATATGGCGAGCACTGTGGCACGGCGTGGGCTAGGACGCTTGCCGGTCATCGCGATCCGCCCCGGCTCATTGTCCTAACTAGAGACCTAGTTCGGTTGACCGGACAAAGGCATTGAGTTGGAATAGCTGTTTTTGATCGTCTCCCCGTGCGGTCGTGAATACATTTCCAGTCGTGGTGTTGGGTCACCAGTCCATCTCGACTAGGATCTACTGGTTTAGGATGCGGAATAATAGCCCCGAGATACCCTTTTAAGTATCAAATACACTACACCAAATCTTGGACTGACGAAAGCCAAGCAGCATACGCGCCACATTGTATACCACGCATCAGGGCGTTGTCGAGGATTATCATTGTGTCTGTTCGACTAAGTTTACCGATGTTGAGAGAGGTATCTAATACACGATAAGAGAAGCTCGCAAGATAGAACAACCACACACAGCCGTAGGCTAATCACGTCACAGATTGGAGCACAGGTGGGGTTCGACATTAAGTGTTAGTGGGTTATATAATATTGGAATAAAGAGGAATAGAATACTAAGAGTTATAGAGCAGTAGAACGAAGTTGTGTCATCGCAAGATCTCAAGAGAAAACTCTCTGAAGTCTAGACTAGATATTTAGCCTAGGCTGGGTACGGCATCCACTGTAGCTGAACCCGTAACGCGCGGCGTTAGCGGGTGCCAGGTCGGCCCAGCTACCCACAGTAGGTACTTAGGTAGGTCAGTGCGTGCTCTTCAGGGGACCAAGGTGTGCCTACCGACTGCATCGCTCAATAAACAGATCTGGGCCAATATCAATGCGGAAATGTTCCAAGAGATGGTCTTTTTTACCCAATTGGATATAGTGTAAGGGCTATACTACTATTGCTCACATTTGTATACTTGGTGGCGGAATCGAGGCTCGCTAACGAAACCCCGATTTTCACATTGTTCATTTCAACCTCCCCAGATACTACAGTGGTGGTCGGGGATGGTCGGGGACGCCAATCTTCCCAGGAGCGATTATCGTGGCCCGTCTCAAATCGCAAGAAAAACGGCAATTTAGGCGAAATTTATGAAGATACGATGGATGTTAGGCGGTATGTTATACCGAGGATCCCACTAGATAGTCCCAACAAAATCACAGTGAAGCAATGTCACTAGGGAAAAGGCCGAGAAGCTCTTTTACACTATTGAGAGCTACCACGGTTCTGGTTCTATAGTAATGACAGATCCAACATTCAGAGCTATCCATTTCATGATAATATCAACATGACGTCATCTACATTACCACCAGCCTCTGGCTGGCAAATTCCCCCCTCCCAACGAACTTTTCTAAGTCCTCTCGGCATGGCCTCAATTCAAGCATAGGAAGATAAACCTCCTTAGCCACCTCGAACGCGAGACAACTAACCAGCCGGTCACAGGACTAGTTGTCTTATTCCTTAGAGGTTAAGCTTATTAAATGTCTAGGTTCTATTGATTCTATAATGTTTATCGAGTCGTTTTAATGTCAAAAGGATTTAAGACGTGGTTTAGCAAAGATGATTCAGATAACTATACCCCGGGCAAGAAGTCACTTGAAGTAACTAGAGCGTTTCCCAATTCCCGCAAAAGGACTCAACCCTCACTCCTTTTATAATTTATTGAAGAGAATTAACATTGAAATTACTGTTTGACATGCTTAAAACGTTTGCTATAACCTTATTGTTAAACAAATACTAAGACTTTCATTCTTTTATTATGCAAAACTTAGTTAGATTTTAGACTACAAGACTTCGATAGCAGAGGGACAAATACCATTAATATATTTTGCTATAAATTTTGGTTTTCTTATCTTTCCGTTTGGTTCTCATGTGATAGCTGTCGTGTAAGTAGATTCAGCCCAGTTCGGGAAGGCCATAATATGCACCCCTGAACGACGTGCCAAGCAAGAAAGTCCAAGCTTCCTATCAACTTAACAAACCCCGCAACCCCCACAGGCAGACTTTGGTCCTTGAATAGTGCCAACCGTGCCCCAAGCCAGACCCAGCGTGTTACCTCAAGGTGCCATCGTGAGCCGTCGGTTGGTCATCCGGGTGGTGCCCAGTGCAAGCACCCGGGATGGATCCGAAGCTTGCGACCAGGTCGGATGACCATCGCCCGGGGTCATCGCCGGGCATGCGGACTACCTCTATCAGTGCGAAGGGCACGCGCCCCTTCGGACAGGCAGGCGGGCATGAGACGATAACCAACTTTCACCAACGCCGGCCTTCCGGTGCCTATAAAACCTTACTTATATATATAATTCTTATCGTGGGTATATATAGTTTCATCATACGCCCCTTCTCGCTTTTACCCGGTGGTTGTTGGCTCTCCACAGGCGATGCATGGCACGGCGTCTCACTTCGGAGATACGTCATCCTCACATTGATAGAAGCGTCTGAAATGGCACGGTCTCTGTTGCGTGCCACCGTTGGCCTTCTCATCCCAGCGATGGCGCGGGCACTTCCCTTCACCCGCCGGCCTCATCTCGACTACGCTACCGCTGAGGCCGGGAACCCTTTTGTTGACGGATGGTACGCGGATCCCGACACCGAGTTCTACGATGGGAAGTACTGGGTATTCCCCACGTCATCTTACAAATACGAGGAGCAGACATACCTCGACGCCTTCTCCAGTCCCGACTTGATAAACTGGGAGAAGCACGAGAAAATCCTGACGACAAAGGATGTCAAATGGGCTACTAAAGCGGTGTGGGCGCCGGCGCCGATATCCCGGAATGGGAAGTACTATATCTACTTCGGTGCGAATGATATCCAAGAGGGCCAACCGGAAGCCGGTGTCGTTGGCGGCATCGGAGTCGCCATAGCTGATAAGCCCGAGGGCCCATACGTGGATGCCATCGGTAAGCCACTAATCGGAAAATACCATAACGGCGCGCAACCCATCGACCAGTTAGTCCCCTGGAGTCTTTTATTCCCCTTTTAGCATGTCTGAGAGCCATGAATTGCCTTGACGGGCATATTTACTCTTTCCACTCCCGCAAGCTCCCGAAACCCTAAGTACTTTTTACCATAAGTGGACATTATTGACTCTAGTGTTATAACAGAGATGTTTTCATTGATGACGATGGGCAGGCTTACATCTTTTATGGCGGTCATTCCCACTGTAACATAGTGCGTCGTCTTTCCCCTCTTCTAGCAACCTTTAGGACACCAACTTGTCTTCTTAGGCCAAGATCGTGTCTAGAAGCTTTAGAAACTCTTAGACCATACTTAAAATGGCGATAGCTGACTCTGAGTTTCTAGGCCAAGCTGAACGATGACATGGTATCTATTGGTCAGTTCGACGACGGTACCTCGTTCAAGGAAATTACACCTGAGGGCTATGTTGAGGGCACTCAGATGATCAAGCGTAACGGCAAGTACTATTTGATGTGGTCAGAAGGCGGCTGGACTGGACCGAATTACAGCGTCTCCTATGCGATATCTGATTCCATTATGGGCCCTTTCACTAAAAAAGCCAAAATCCTGCAACAAGACCCAGCAGTGGCGAAGGGCAGTGGTCATAATGGTGTTATTCACGTTCCCAACACTGACATATGGTACATTATCTACCATCGACGCCCTCTAAGTGAGACAGATGGTAATCACCGCGTGCTGGCATACGATCGCATGTACTTTAATAAAGATGGAACCATCGCTCCGATTACGATGCTCGTCAAGGACAACTTCGCAGATGGGCTGGCGGTGGGCTGGAAGCAGTACGGCAACAAATGGTCTGTTGTCGACAAGCGGTTGACAAGCTCAGGAGCCGCTGTCGCCATGCTCGATACCAACTTCGGAGACCTGGTCTACGATGCCACCGTCTCTGTGCCGCACTCTGACGTTGAAGCAGGGCTCTTGTTCCGCGCAAGCAAAGCTTCGGATGATCTAGGACAGTTGAATGGCTATTATGCCAAGCTATCAGGTAGAGGGAGTGTAACTCTGGAAAGGGTCACCAATGGCACATCATCTCTTTTGGCTCAGGGAGATTTGCCTATTGTGCTTGGGGTGGAGCGTCACCTGAGGATCACAGCTGTGGCTTCCGAAATCAACGTTTATGTTGAGGATATGCAGACTCCCAAGATCACTACCATTGACAGCTCGTTCCTAACGGGAGCAGATGGTGTTCGTTCATCGGGGGCTGGGGCTCGATTTGGTTCTGTGTCTGTAGCGAAACCATAATATTGAAGTTGTACTTAGAATGAGGCTATATATTGGTAATTATTTGAATATAGAGACACATACCCCTAGAGCCTTACTGGCTGCGTTCCAGTATCTATGTATCTATCATAGTGCCTAGGTAGTTATTAAACATGATTCTTGGATACTACAATAAATAGGTAAAAGCCCGCGCTCGATTTCTATAGGGCAAACTGTGGTTATCAACAATTGTTGTTTCAGTGTTTCTATTATGTTAAAGTTCGTAGTTAGTTGTTGTGCTCCGCCGAAGGCAATACAACCAAATATTTTATTGATTAGTATAAGTCCGACTGAGTAGGTGGGCCTAATTGGAGCATCGAAATGTAAATATCTGACAAGCGCGATCCTAAACCAGGAGCGCGGCAATACTCAATATACTTCTACATACTTGTTTTATAGCACCGTGCAGACTGGTAACGCGGAATAGCAAAACCTAGCGGCTGACTCATGTAGAAGCCCCTATAGTCAATATGTTTTCTTCTCGTGGAGTCCTCGGAACGGCCCCCGAGAGCTCGAAGATCCTACACAAACTAGTTGGCTATTCAGATCCAAAAGAGGTTGACGCTCGCGATCAATTGGAGAGTCCTTATATAGAGCACCCGCAAATCGGCAGTGTTATTATACGTAGGCCAGGGTATCAATAGACGGCTCAATTTTCTGTCGAGACGTCAGACAGCGCCAATAAAATAGCTACGGGGGCGTAACTATGTGAAAGCCTTTGCGCAGCACCCAGATGCCACGTTAATTGTAAGGATGTTCTACTACCTAGTGTAGTACTGTAGGCGACCTATTTAGCCTCAGGACTAAACCTTCTGAATACTTTGAGCCGGGGCAACGTCGCAGATAAGGTCGGTGATGTCTATATTTCGAACAGCGTATTAGTATAAGTCTTGAGCCCTTGGGAAACATTACGACGAGGTTTTATATGTATTAAAAGCGCAATAATGCACATGTTTCGGTCCATTAGGTCCTTGCCCGGAGTATCCCCCTAACACCTAGCTAGCGGTGGGTAAGGCGGGCCGGAAACGAAGGGATATGATTATGTCTTGATTTTCAGGTGGTTCCTGGCTAGACTCCGACAAGTTAGGTTACATACATACTAAAAATAGCCCCGATCTTCAGCGCGCGCTATGCTATCTGTCCCGCCTCATATCTATATTATTTACGTCACTGAACATAGCTCATGTTCAAGTCGGTAAACACACCGCGCGTTTAATTATATAATCTCACGCCCCAGTTTAACGTGTATATACACCTGCACTCTAGTTCTTCACCAGAAGAGACACTCGATTTCGACTACGGAATTACTTATTTTCCACGCGTCAATATCCTAAATGCTCCAGAAGACGGTTCTTATCACGGGATGCAGTGATGGCGGGATCGGCGCCGCATTAGCGGCCGAGTTCCAACTCCGCGGCCTACGTGTCTTTGCTACAGCGCGCGACCCGTCTAAAATGGCCGACCTCGCGGCCCTCGGCGTTGAAACGCTGGCGTTAGACGTGACGTCCGAGGCATCAATTGAGCGAGCCGTTGTAACGGTGCGGGAAAAGCTCAACAACAGTGCTATCAGTAACAAGCCCGGTACGGTCCCGGAGGCTAGGAAGAGGCTGGATTTTCTAATCAATAACGCTGGCGTGAATCATGTGATGCCCTTTTCTGACACCAAACTATCGGATCTGAGGAGGGTCATCGACACGAATGTCATTGGCTCGTTGGCAGTAACGCAGGCATTCATCCCGCTCCTCATGCGCCAGAGGACCAACGAAAGAGAGGAGAAAGGGAAGAGCACAGTCGTCATGCTGGGCAGTATCAACGAGGTCTTCTCCCCGCCTTACCAAGCCACGTATAATGCGTCCAAGGCCGCAGTGCATGCCGCGGCCCGAACGCTGCGCGTCGAACTCGCCCCCCTGGGCATCAACTGCGTCACACGTGAGTAACTCCTGGAGTCATTTTCTTCCCCTTGTAGTAATTTGAGGGCTCCCGCCATGCATGTCTCGGGAGTAGAACTCAGCGCGAGCAATAAAGCTACCAAAAAGAGTAATTACTGACTCCAGCGGTTACAGTGGTGACGGGTAGCGTGCGCACGAAGCTGTTCGAGAACGCCCCTTCGAAGGTCCCCGAGCAGAGCTTCTACAGCGCTGTCGCGAGCAGGATTGAGAACCACGAATTCTTGAAGAACGCGCGGTGGGTTGACGCAGACGTGTTTGCGAAGCAGGTTGTCAATGATTTATTGAAACCAAAACCGAAGCTCGACATGTGGCGCGGCGGGCTATCTACTGTTGCATCATGGCTGGCCTGGTTGGGGTGGGAAGGGATGCTTGTGAGTCTGTCACTTCGAGTCTGCTTCCGAGGCGGCGGCGGACCAGTAGAGATACACAAGAGCTAATCGAAAACAGGATTCCTCCATGCTGAGAGCAAATCATCTTGGCGAAGTCAAGCCATAGAAACCTTTAGGGCCAATGCATTGCTTTTTGGTGTGGGAGGATCGAAACGAGGCGCTCGCGAGACGGTGACATAAGGGATGACATCGAGGGTTCACAAATGGCCGCCATTGATACCTTAACTGGCATAGGTACACATGATGTTCCATCTCCCTTTGCTATGACTAAGCTATCTACTTGAAATGTAAGCAAGAATAGTGCCTCACCGCCGTTCCCGCCTTGGTTGCCTTGGCTTTGCATAGTCGAACGGCTTCGCCCACGGATATCTACTTACAAGAGTCCCTTCCAATTGGTCCCGACTATGCGGGTCTTGGATCCTGGAGACGGAGGCCTAGATACTCTGATATCTGAAGTGTGACACTGCAGCCTGCGTCTCGATCGTACTACATAACGTAGGTAGCATTGGCTTGCCCCCACGGCGTTAAGACGGAAGCTTACTCCATCACGCGATCAATTATGCGGCCATTTGTCCCCGGGACGATATAAACTACACGTTTAGGTTATGTGTCAAGGAAATTGAGGTATCATCACCCATTCAACTTTTCAGCTACCGGCTTCGCCGTCGGGCTTAAAGCCAATCAAGCCGGTTCGGTACCGAACCGCGTAGCGCCGTGTGTAGTTCACGGGCTCGGTTCAGCGTACTACGCATTATCCCACTTTGAAATATCTTAAATCCGAATTCATTAATTCTCCTCTGATTTACCAAATTAGACGTTAGTTTACGACCTCTTCGTATTCTCAAAAGTCTGGCCAAATGGGGGCCGCGAACCGCTCCCTAGCTAGCTGCCGCTCAAAAGCGTCTGCCCATGATGACATGGCATAGTAGCACTAAGTCCAGCCAAAATAGCCTGCCTCACTTCGTTGGGTGACGAGAGTTATTGATACCGTCAAAGTGGTGGCGAGATTTCTAGTCCCTCGGGGGTGGCGCAAACAAACAGGGATTGTGATGTTTCAAACAAGCACGTCGGATATTCGGAAACGATGTTTTTGGCTACCCGGAGATGAAAGTAAGCCTACTCTGGTAATTGCTCTACACTATTACGCCCTCTCAAAGCTCTATAGAGTACTTAACGCCACATACAGCGCCACATACAACGCCACACACAACCAGACTCGGCCGCTGTCCTTTACGGTCCGGCCCTCGCCCTAGCCGGCCCTTTCGCAATACGATTTGTTATTTTTATATGGCGCTGTAGGGTGGTATATTGCGCTGTATAGCGTTGTTGTAGCGTTAAGTACTCTGTGGCTTAGGTATGTTTTAAGAAAAATATGGGTCTATGTTGTTCACCTTATACAAATTAGGCTAGGATTGGAGCAATATTGTGGGGACTTTCCTGAGCGGGTTTAAATTCATCTCTGGATAGCCAAAACATCGTTTCTGAATATCCGACGTGAAACATTGCGACAGCGTAGTAAGGCTGTCAGCACTATCTCGTCACGTACGGCCGACACTCTTTGCAGATCTTCCAAGTGAAAGTCGTACAGATATTGTATGTCATCCAATCTCGTCGCGTTCTGGGAGTACTATAATACGGTGTTGAGAGCGCTGAGACATTTTGTTCCAACCTCGACGGGGCTAGACTCTATGTTGATTGCTTCCAAGGTTGTAGGTTGCATTATTACCAGTAAGAGAACCTGGCATATGACAGGTCCCTTCGGTCAATGCTGCCTCGGAAATCACTCGTGCTACTTGGAGATTTGTCTATCCTCCCATCCTTCGATCCTTCCATGCTCGCATCTGTCTATCTGTCCAATCCAATGGTTTAGAATAATGATAGTGGGCGTATAATTACCTGAGCCACCACACGTGGCTACCACGTTACCCACGATATCGTTGTTATACCCGTTGCCGATGTAGAAACAGGGGAGACTACGTAGCAATCTTAAGACGAGCCTCCCTAGGATCATGTAGATATGTCGAGTTGTGTGCAACCTTCGCACTGTATACTGCCTTCTCCTTTTGAGAGAAATATCTAGCGCAAGGTGTGAAAGGCTGTAACTCCACGTTTAGAGACTGCAGACGTAACACTATGTTTCGCGTAGAGCGCTACAGAGGAAACGATACAATAGCACTCTTTCTATCTCTTACCCACGAACCCCTTGGGATGTATTAACCCCCTGCTTCCATGGCATCCGAAGAATTCATTGGGTAGTTTTTCCATCCTCCCTTTGCCTCATCCATCTTACAGATCTTTCCGTAACAGTAGCCGCTATCTATAATTTACTACAGAAAACCTTGTCCCGGTATTCGTACGGTTCCAGCATGTTATAATTTAATCTCATTTAGGGCTAAGTCCTCTTCTAATTTCCAAAATGCATACAAAATGGATAAGAAGATCTTCTTTTAGTTTCAGGTCCATTTTCTTCCTTTCAAATAGGTATCAGTCAAGTTTACGAGCTACTAGGGCTTTACATCCCGCTATAATGTCTTCAACCATACGAAATGAACTCGACGTCCTCATCGTCGGTGGGGGGCCAGCTGGCAGTATGCTCGCACTTGAGCTCGCCTCCCAAGGTATTAGCTTTCGCATCGTTGAGAAACGTCGTCAACGCTCGGACGGGTCGCGAGCCCTTATAATTCAACCTCGAAGTTTCGAAGCGATGAACCGCCATGGTGACGTGCGCCGGCTCTACGAAAAGGGGAACGTGACTAGCGGGCCTATGGTATGGGTTAATAACCAACCGGTCATTGACGTTGATGTCAAGAAATTTGCAAACTACAGAGACTCGGAGTTTGGCCTTCCGTGTTTGCTTTCCCAGGTCGATACCGAAGCCTACTTGGACGATTGCCTAAAGGAAAGATATGGGCGGGAAATTGAACACGGTGTTGAGGCTACAAGCCTCATCCAGGACGAAGATGGCGTTAATGCCGTTCTCCGTCGCGTCGATGATGGCATTGAAGAGAAGGTTCGAGCAAAGTATGTCGTCGGCGCTGACGGAGCACACAGTCTTGTGCGTAAGAGTTCAGCCAATTTCAAATTCGAGGGTGATACATACCCCCAGGAGTTTATTATGTGCGATGGTAAGTCAAGATACAGCGTTCTACGGTCAACATGGTGTCTAAATGCCAGGTGTTAACATCAAGACCCCTAGCCACTATCGAAAATTTCACGCTCCCCAGCGACCGCTACCACCTGATCTTCCGGGCTGGACTATTGGCCGTGTTTCCCATGGCGGAAGGCTGGGTTAGAATTATGGCATCCCGTGATATAATTTCCAAGGAAGCCCCAACCGTCGACGAGTTCCGATCCTTAGTTCGTGGGTCACTCCCGGGCGGTGGTGAACTTACCAATGTCGAGCGGGCAACAAAATTTCAACTACACCACCGCGTCGTGAACTCGTATCGCGACGGTAGACTTTTCCTTATGGGCGACGCAGCTCACATTCACTCTCCGGTTGGAGGTCAAGGTCTGAACACAGCTATACAAGATGCTCTAAACCTGGGCTGGAAATTAGCTTTCGTGATTCGAGAGGAGATGCCAGACCACTTCCTCGACACTTTTAATGAGGAACGCCGCAGTGTCGGCCAAGAACTGATCGCCAAAACGGATAAGACCTTCAAGATTGTCAGCATGAAGAACCCGGTAGCTGTGTATCTGCGAAACCTGGCGGCCCCGTGGCTTGCGTCGTACATTACTTCACCAGCCAATATGGAGAAAATTTACAGTTTCCTCTCTCAGTTCGGGATCAACTACCGTCAAAGCCCGGGCATATTCAACGGGGCTGGGCTAAATGGACCCGTGATGGCCGGCGACCGTGCTCCAGACGGTGATGTTGAGATAGACGGCACAACTAAGCGGCTTCACAAGATCCTCGCCCTTAAGTCTTACAATTTCGTTCTATTTTCAGGTAGCCTTCGAATCGGTACAGAACAGACGGATATTGAACACATCGCGGCAAGGGTCGAGACAATGAACGCGGATAAGGCTCGCATCCACATCATTACACAGAAAAGGGGCGGCGATTATGGATACAGCCACCGCTTGCATGGCACATATGGGTTCTCAAGCCCTGGTTTCGCGTACATTCGCCCTGATGGATATGTGGCTGCCATTGGGAAGCTAGAGCATGTCGATGATTTTTTGCGTTGGCTGTACTAAATAGTCTGTAGGATAAAGAAACGGCAAGGGATCATGTCTCCTATCCTGATTTTTGTAGGCACTATAGATCTTGGACATTTGTAATTCGTTTGTATCGAATAAGTGAAGTTTAATCTTTACTTTCATTGGGAGGGGATATAGACCGACTGGGATAAAGAAAACGGGACTTATAGAGCTTCTCAGCCTGTCACATAGATATCCCTATAGCTCTATTTTGTTAGTTTTACTGTAATTGCTTATATTAAATTATCTACCCATTGTTCTAGGAATTCGGTAAACCTACACGAGTAATAATTTGGGTAGGTCGATCTCCTTGAATTGAGGACCGGGTACCACACTCGATCCCGGCTCCGTTTCAACATACATGCTGAAAACTTGTTGAATTATCTTCTCGAAGGAGTTCTCATTTGAGAAGCCTTAGCGATTTTATTTATACACAGTCTTCCGCCACCTTCGGGAGATATCTTTTGTTTGCACTGGCACCAAGGTTGGGACTTTACATCGGATTCTTCGCCTCATGGATTGCTACAGAAGCATTCGAGTTACCTTATCTAAAAGGCTCGTGGAGTTCTACTACTAAGTTCTTTATCTCTTAGGGGCTACTATTTACTGCTTGTTTTACTTTCTCTACACCTATCGTGTTTATATGCTCGCGTTCCTTACACTTTATTGTCGGACGCACACAGATCCCGACTCTAGTCACTCCGTATACCATATTTTTACCATATTCTCTAACTTTTTAGTATGTTGTAATACTTCAATTTCAATCTGATACCCAACGTGAGCTAGCCTATCGCCGCTATTCACGCTACGAACCAACAGATGAGGTTTTGCAAAGTTCTATGTGGCATTTATGGCGTGGCCGGAAGAGGCTATAAACAAGCGGAGAGGAATGTGGAAAGCGAAAGACTCTGCTGCTAAGCTTTGGTAATGAGTTCTTTATGCGAGAATACTTTGGAAATTTGTGCAAACGATGCAGCCCGTTATACATGCAAGAAAGTTCGGCTAATATAGTAGATATGTGCAACCCCCATGCTCTTGTCATGAGAAAGACTCCAGAGTGAAGATCGGCCACAGGTAGGTCGCTGTAGGGTAGGTGATAGTTATGGTGTAGGTCTTAATAGTATTAATTCCTGAACCCTTCCATATGAGTCGGAGATCTATGCCCTTTATATATGTACAAATACTGGGTCCTCTCGGACCGGCTAGGTAGCGGCTACCCACTAGCGTCATTTCCGCCTGACAACTCTTCAGGATAGGTCTGATGATAAAGGTTTCCGATATCCCTTCGCTGGTCAAATTGGGAGCTACATAGCCGACCTATACTGACAGAAGAACTTGAACGATCGACAAAGAAATGGTGTTGAAGACCTAAGTGTATCAAGGCCATGGATGATAACTTGTGCTAGCAACAGATATGAATGCGTCATATTTTGAGCCTTGCTAATTGATTGATCTTGCAATTGCACTATTCTTATAAGAAAGTTGAGCAGAAAGCAGGTGAAACAGGTGAAACACCGAGGCGAGAATTCACTGTTCTATAGATCCCTCTTGAACGCTCTCACCATCCATTTGCGAAACAAACTCATCTTGGAGGCGTCTGAGATAACTCCCTAATGCGGCGTCATCCATATTTGACTGCCTTAGTTGCGTTAACATCGAGTATAGGTTAAGGATCAATTTCCTCTGGCGATTGAGTCGTCTGGACTCGGATGCGTCTCTCTTTCGTTCCATAGACTCCGCTAATGTCTGCGAAACTTCTTGTGCAACTTCGATAAAGCTTTCCGGGAAACCCATCGCTTTCGCTAGATTGAGACCATAGTTCTTCTCTTGAACCGGGCCCGACTTGATCTTGTAAAGCATTGTCATTCGGGCTTGATCCTCAGACGGATGGGAAACATCCGTTTCAAGATGCAAATTAAGTACACCTGGCCGACTACCGAGTATTTTCGCTATGAATGGCATTAGAGTTACTGCTAAGAGAAGGTCTTTTGGAATAGCTTACTGAGTTCTTCGAAATGTGTAGCGAACCACACAATGGCGTTGCTTTGAATGAGAGCTTCGGAGATAGCTAGAGCGATAGCCAGGCCATCCCGCGAGCTAGTTCCTCGGCCTAGCTCATCAATAATAGCAAGGCTTTTATCGTTGATATTTCTTATAAATATTAGATGGAGTTAAGTAGGGGGGGAACATACTGAAAAAATCTATACCTTAAGATAAAAGCCATTTCTCTCATTTCGAGTGAGAATGTGGACATATTCGCTTCAATATTGTCGTCAGTAGACATTCGCACGAAGAGCTGCTGGATAATTGGAAAAGCTG
Organism: Xylaria sp. BCC 1067; assembly: GCA_005188305.1. Lineage (NCBI taxonomy): Eukaryota > Fungi > Ascomycota > Sordariomycetes > Xylariales > Xylariaceae > Xylaria > Xylaria sp. BCC 1067. Next base: position 2,146,152 of record SSCS01000003.1, on the reverse strand, counting down.
CATATTGCGCTGGAACGAAAGAACCAATCTGGGCCATAATTTGCATGAGTGCGGCCATTCTGATATAAGTACTTTTCCCACTCATGTTACACCCAGTGATGATCTGGAACCGGTGCTGTTCATTTGCATACGCATCGTTTGGAACAAACCGCTCGGGATTCACCTAGACTATATTAATTCAGGTAGAAAATTCAACGGCTTTACACTCACACGTTCGCAAATTGGATGCCTTGCGCCTTTCAATGCCAATGTATCACTGATCTCAGGTCGTACGTATTCCCTCGTAGTTGCTGATTGGGCAAATGATGCTACCATATCCAATAGGGCGATACCCTCACATACACGAAAAAGATTTGGGACGTATTCTCGAACTTTTTCGAGAAGTTGCTGGATGACGTTGTCGCTTAGCATTACTGCCTCGTTTTGAGAGTCATTGATCCGATTATTGAGTTGAACTAATGTTAGTGTTTGACATTCAATCCACCGATTTCTGACTACTCTGTTGATGAAAACATCAGGCAACTGCCGATCTTCGAACTCGTTCTTCTCTAGTCGCAACCAGAACTTGCGGCGATTGTCGAACTGCACCTCGACTACGAATTCATGCTCTTCTAATTCCTCCATTAGAGATATCTTCAAGTAATTTGAACAAACGGACACCTTACTACTGAGCTCATCAACATGCTGGTATATGTCCTCCGTTGCCTCTTTATAAGTTTGCCGAGCGACGTCTAAAAGACCGTGAACGCCAGACTATAACGACGTTAGAGGGCAACCATCGAGCTTCAAGGAAGATACTCGCCTTCACAGCATATATCCTTTGGTTTCGCATATCGATTGGTGCTCGCATCGCAGTAACGTCCTCGTTTATTGTCTCAGCGATGATATCCATGACCGGTTGAGTCACTTCTATTTGGCATAATTCATAAACTCGTGTCAAAAGATCCGTTCGTGCGGCCGCTAAAGCATCGCGTAACTGGGGGACTGCAATGACAAATGCCTTGACCCTCAAAACTAGATCTATTGCGAGTTCCGATGCAAATATTGAGGGCTGCTGTGGCACAATAACGAGCTTTTCTAGTTAACCTATAGCCTTGCTCTAGAACGTGAGGGGGCATACACTCGTTAGAAGCTTCTCAACATCCGCGAATTCTTTAAGAGCTATGATATCGAGTCAGTCCTTATCATACTGTGGGTGGACGTATTTTACCTCTCCGGACGTCGAAGAACATGTCTTCCTTCGTTGTGAGTTCTTCTAGTGCATCATAACGCGGTATGAGAGTACTTTCAACCTGACTCGAGGGCTGTATTATATTGCTCCGCAGCATCCTCGACCCCATTGGGGTGAGACACTCATTCAGAAGACCAAATAGACAATCCTTTGACCTTGGCTCTTGCGAATTCTGGATCAGCTCCAGGGAGTGAATTGTTGACAAATCGATCATCATTGTATTCTCTGAAGGCTGGTATCGAATCCGCAAGGAATGGGCCGCAATTGTCACACGACATGATAATTCTACGTACTTGATTGCCTAGACTCAGTAAGACACTTGAATCCGATGAAGGAAATGCGATTCTCACAGCAGCAAAAGCACAAGTGGCATAGAAGTTACCGCCTACTGCTACCTTAATTGCCTCAAGATCATCTCGAAACGCCAAGGCCTGGATGGACTCTAAGCCGGCATGTTCAGACCAATACTTACGATCAAGTGGCTCAATCGTTGTGCCAGGGAGCTCCGCTTCAATGATGGAAAGGAGATTGGATTTTGGATTTGGTGGCAGCGCGGTGTTCACCATCAGAATGGTAGAGGGTTCGTACATCTGTATCTTGTGTATGGTTCTGACGTAGAACTGCGTGTCACATATCTGGCTCAAGACAGCTTCATTGGTGGTGATATTTACGAATGAAAGACCGACGGAGGGTGTCACGCCCCGTGCCTCAGTGACGGCACATACGACAATGTGCGAGTCACTACCCCAGATGGACGAGTTTGCACGCGACTTGCGTCCAGACGCTGTACTAGCTTGACGGCGCTGGCCAGGGGGGCGGGAGGAAGTGGTGATAGAATGAGATGTGCTATGAGAATAGGGATTTTGGCTGGCACTTGTCGAAGGCCTCGGCGGGGCCGTTAAAGCGCGGGTGGAAGCGGATGAAGATCTTATAGCCCCAGAGGAGGCGGGACGAGGCTGTACGAGTGAAGACCGGCTCCCAGAAGACTGGGGATGTCGGGGTTTGAGAGGCATTGACATTGTACTAGCGTGGGACATGTGTAGCAGTGGTAATGACCAAGATGTAGAGGACGGGAAGGCTGCGGCGTCTGCCCGATAGTCCGGTATACGAGACGGAGGGGATACGGCATGGATAGCTGGAATCTGCATAACAATCACCGGCTTTCACTCTTTCACTTTTCTCAGATTACCTGCGTGTGAGTGGATGTCTACTTAAGTAAGACTGCTGGAGCTGTCCATGCCCAGGTAGTAGCAGTACCTGCCTAGTAGTACCTGCCTCGTAAAGATGGCTGAGTGTGAGTGAAGCAGCAGTTACGATGTGGCAAGACAATGTCCCTGCCAAATCTGGTGCCTCTCCCCACTAACCCACTATACGTACCTAGGTACGTATAGTGCACAGGTAGCTCCCCTAGGAAAGCCACCAAGGTCCCCAAGGTCGCCTAATCGATAAGATAAGGGAATGTGGGGTTCAACTTTTTTTGAATCTCCAATCCATTACCGCACCCCGCGAAGAGCAAAGCGACGAAGTAGGTGCCTATATCGGCAAAGTTAACCAACGCTAGGTACTGCACGAATACGCTGTTTGGTTCGAAGAGAGAGTCGCAACATGGCCACTGTGCTCCCGCCGCCTTCGAAGAGGCAGAAACGCGAAGTCTTGGAACGATCACAGACCCAGCAAGATGTCACATCCCACACTATTGCTGGCTCTATCAGAGCGCGCTTCGTTGACAGCGACGGCAAAGAACTAGCTGAGACCGTCGAAATACCCCTCGCCGATGCCACGGAAAGGAACGTTTCATCCTTATTAAACACCTTGCTCCAAAGGGTATGGAGGCACGACATTCTCTAGCTTTTGAACTCAAACACAGGGTGGTGTTCTGATACATTTCTGACTACTTAGGACCGCGAAGATTTTACCCCGTACCGGTTCCGTATCCAGATTCCGAACTCCAATACCGTAATAGATTCTTATCCCAACCCGTCCGAATTTCTCGAGGTTCTTCGAAAACATGGTGTGGAGAATCCTTTCGAAACTACACTTTCCTTCACTGCGGAACCACAATCCGTCTTCAAGGGTGAGTGAAACAAGGCGTCACATACTCCAGGCCTCGACGTATTGGGCGAGACGTTGCTAAATCGCATGTGCAGTCCAAGCAGCGACACGTATGGCTCATAGGTTAGTGTGCATGCTAGATCAGCATATCATCGCCATAACAACGGCCAAACACGTAACCCAAGACTATGGAATGGTTTCTGACTAGTCAAGGAAGAATTCCCGGGCATGGCCAACCGATTCTCACTGCCCAATTCTCGCCCAAATCAGGCTCAATACTCGCGACCGGATCGGGAGATTCCACAGCAAGGAGTAGGTATTTGCGCGCAAGCTATAACCGGAAATGGTTTCTAATCTGCATGTTCTAGTCTGGAATACAGAAAGCGGAACCCCGAAGTATACCTTACAGCATTCAGGATGGGTCCTTGTTTGTTCCTTTGATCCTTCTGGAACGTATTTAGCAACAGGTAGCATGGACAAGGTCAGTCAACACTTCTCCCAGTGCAATCACATGGGCGTCTAACATTTATGTAAACAGATGGTCCGACTTTTTAACCCAGATACCGGGAAGCAAATAGGGAAACCTTTTACGTATGTCAACTCTGTACCCACCCCACAGCCTTTGTTACCCAGTCTGGTAGACTAGCACTATTGTGGCATCCACTCTATCACTTTTTTCAATTCAAAGGCAACTACTGTTAACACACTTTTATAGGGGTCACAGTAAATGGATTACCAGCATTGCGTGGCAGCCGTTTCACCTGTGGCGGGAAGATGGTCCACGGCTTGCAAGCGCTAGGTAGGCAGTCCCCATAACTCGCGAGGGCGCAAACTAGTCGATCTTGACACTATTACTACAGTAAAGACTCCACAATCCGGATATATATAACTTCTGGTGTAACACATCATGTATTGTCGGGGCATAAAGTTCGTCTTTCTATTATCCGAAATTTTCATTATGGAGTCTGACTTAGGCCAGTCTGCTGTGACCATGGTGCGGTGGGGTGGATTGGATCATATTTACTCCGCCAGCCAAGATCGGCAAATCAAGGTCTGGAACGCCTCAGACGGTACGCTCCGACACTCACTCAACTCTCATGCGCACTGGGTCAATCATAGTAAGTATGCTTCTATAGCCCCATCATGATTAGGGCGAATCAATACCACGGCTAACACTTCCCATAGTCACTCTCTCAACCGATAGCGTCTTGAGAACGGGATTCTACGATCACACCAAAGTTGTCCCTTCCTCCTTAGAAGAGAAGAAAGCAAAGGCTAAAGCGCGATTCGAGAAAGCCGCTACTCACGGTGGTAAAATTGTCGAAAAACTTGTCTCAGCGAGTGACGATTGCACAGGTCAGCAGTTTAGAGCTTTATTTTCCATTTTCAGTGTGGTTTCCAACCCAAGAACTTTTGGTTCAGAAGCCTCCTTTATCTTGATCACGCTATTATACGTTACAGAGCGCTTCATGACTTCTCTCGCAGATTGCATTAGCTGACTCCAAATTTCGGGCTAGTCTTTCTATGGGATCCTGAGTCCCAAGGCTCAAAGCCCATAACCAGGCTCATGGGTCACACGAAGCAAATCAATTTTGTGGCCTTTTCACCTGATGGTAGGCTAATTGGTATGTAAATTAGGCCTTGCTTTCAAACCCGACTCTATTCTTGTGTGGTGACATGTTATTTCGAGCGCTAACGACCCTTAGCAACGGCAAGCTTTGACAACTCGATCAAAATATTTGATAGGTACGTACCCCTTTTCTTCGGGGACGGCAATAGAGTTTGCTAATGAGGCTGTAATAGAGAAGGGAAATTCCTTGCTTCTCTTCGAGGTCATGTGAGTTGGGCTAGCTATCCCCACCTATCACCAATTTCTAGCTACCAAGGACACTCTTGGGATGTGGTAGAAGCTTAGTAATTAATATGTTGTAGGTTGCACCAGTGTTTCAGCTCGCATTCAGCGCAGATTCGGTAAGTTTCTCACCCGCCAGTTCTTTTCATGTTTCTCACCTACTAACAATGCTGAATAGCGACTACTAGCATCGTGTGAGTATTGTCTATTAGTTTTTTATTATCTGCTAGTTTACCATACACACGCCTATCAAAGCGGAATTCTTAATCCTAATGATATAGGTATCACCCGCAAGAATAATAGCTGACGTCGCTGTTAACACAGGTAGTCGAGACACCACACTGAAAACATGGGACATGCGGACCTTCAAATTGAAAACTGATTTGCCGGGCCACGAAGACGAGGTCTGGGCTCTTGACTGGTCGCCAGATGGGACTTGTGTTGCATCTGGTGGTAAAGATAAAGCGGTTAGAGTGTGGCGCCATTGAAATACCTTCAACAATTACCCTGGGATGGAGAAATTCGACATTTTGACAGCCCCCAAGATTATATTGTTAATTATGAATGATATTGGGAATGATGCAGATGTGCCAGTAGGCAATGATTACAGGATACCCGTATAATACCGGATCGATTTACATTATTACGAAGTTAAGAATGGTGATACTCTGTTGGCAGACCGGACACAGGTTCTGGTTCCTAATTGGCTGCACAAAACGATGCTGACGCGATTTGATCGGGCGTAAGCCCATGTGGCAAAACCAACCCAGAACGGACCGTTCGGTCGTAACCAGACAATCTTTGTGTGATTTCTTAAAACACCTATTCACGGCGTTGCAGCTGGGCTGTTGCAACACATCAAGATCTGGCCACATGTTGACTCGGCATCGGCTAATGGGGTCCGAGATACTCGATAGCAAGTAGTTATGAGAAAGTTATTGATTTTAACAGAATGCCGGAGGTATAGCTATGAGCCTGTTAAGATGACGACGGAATCTGAGATACAGCCGTCTACGCAGCCTATTGCAGCTTTGGGTCCATGATACCACATCCGAGCAATCAGGGTGCTATTGTGTGGCCACTAGCGCTACACGACATGGCAGCAAGGACATGTTTACTGTCTAGCCTATGGCAGGATGTTGAGGCTCTTTGTGCCGGAGCAAATCCTCCTGGAGCTGAAGAGGTGAGATTGGCGATCAGTACCTGAATATGATTATGGGTCGGGTGTAAACCTGTTCAATTCTTTTTTTTTTTTGTTGTTGTTGTTGTTATAAGTATCATTCAGTAAGTGGTCCCCTCTTCTCTGGACATCTCCCAATCTTTGAATTTGGGATGCTGATAGTGTAGATAGAATGAAGACTTTAGTCTACAGGAAGTACCTCACGTAGGTTAGTTAGTGTGTTCTGTACATTAACTCAGGGTGTTCCCGGGTCTAGATGTTTCATGACGTAGGCGAACCGTATCAGTGGATACCGGGGTATCTTCATCGTCGTTCATTGGCTGTAATGCTCGCAACGTCGCACACGTTCCTGCCGACAAACCCTGTCATATACGGCTAGCTGTATTATTATAGCATCGGCCCGGACATCAGGTCCGAGAAATCTGAGGTGCGTCTTGGTTAAGGCTCAGCTCAGACACCGCCGGTTATCTCCTTGTCAATCTGTCGCTGTTCTCTGTCCTCGGAGCAGTTATCCCAGACAAGTAGACTTTCGGCGCACTACGCGCCGTCGAATTGTGCGCACTCCACGCCAATATGTCCTTAGTATATGTATGTGGTTTTATTGCTCCGGGAAGATTCGGCGCAGGTGGACCTGGACCTACTTAGTCTACAGGTTCCCTGCCTGGGCAGTAGGTACCCGGGCGGTGCCTGGGCAGGCGTGGACGGCATGTGAAACGCCATTCGTCCTCCACCTATTGACATCACCTCGACTAAAACTTTACTTATGCTGAGAGCGCCTTCGTCTGCATCGTTACTCGTCCACAATACAATGCTTTGATCCTCACCAGACAACCTTTACTACATGTCTCCCAGTTATATCGATTACAATAGTTTATCATGACTGTCTTCCTAGCTTCGCTGTGAGTAGTGTCCTCTCTCACTTCCGTTCGTCCAGATTCGGTTTTTTTTTTTAAAGAAAAAAAAAAAAAAGGACACACACCTGGTTCTTTCTCTTTCGGTTATCAATGCGATTTTTCTGTCATCAACAATTCTAGAAACACATCCCATGTACTAGGCTACTTTAGGGTCAATCCTATCCTGGTGGCGCGGGTGTCTAATGAATGGTTATGTGACAAAAGGAAAAAAACACTCAATTGACTTGAGATTCGCTTCTAGATTTCTCCCTAAAACAATATATTTCAGCCTTCCAGGTGCTCCATCTAGAAGCGGTAGAAAGGCTAGCCTGCCCGGCAAACCTGGCGCATTAAAACGAGTGCCACCCAATTCTCGGCCCAGTCTCTTCACAGCTCGCCCTGTGAATTCGCCGCCTCTTACGCCTCCGGAGGATGAGACCGCAATTGAGGATGACTTGTTTCTAAATAGAGACGGTCTGCCTACGCACGCCTCAAACGATGCAGAGTTCAGGGTCCCTGCTGATAAGGAATCTCCTAGTTGGGGTGGCCTGACATTTCAGCCAATCTCTCGTGCGAATTCACCTCCGCCAGCCTCGATTCTCGAGCATGAGAAGACCTTCGAAAAGGCAAAGGAGCTTGGGAGACAAGGGATATTTCAGCCCCGGACGTCACGAAGTGACAGTCATGATAGAGTATTTGCTAACGCGAACTGGCGCATCGTGAATGCGGACCAGGGCAACGGTGGGCTCCGTAATGCAGCAGAAGCGGCTGCGAGAGACGGCTACAATGGCGAGTTCACGTGGGTGGGCACATTAGGGATGCCCACGGATGCGCTCGAAGGCACCCAACAAAAGGACGATATCTGCGATCGATTGGCAACTGAGTTCAGTATGTTGCCCGTATTCTGCTCAGACAAGGACTTTAATGGGCACTACTCGCATTTTTGCAAACAGATCCTGTGGCCAGTCTTTCATTATCAAATCCCCGACAATCCCAAGTCTAAAGCGTGAGTGAATTTCATTTTTACCTTTTAACATTTTCTGTTGTGCTCATTGCTAGTCTTAGTTATGAGGACCATTCCTGGCAATTCTATGTCAACGTCAACCAAAGCTTTGCAGATAAGATTGTTAAGAACTGGAAGCGTGGCGACACCATCTGGATACACGATTATCATCTCCTTTTGCTCCCAGGAATGATTCGTAAGAAGCTGCCAGACGCCAAAATCGGGTTGTTTTTACACGTCGCTTTCCCTTCTTCCGAAGTATTCCGCTGCCTAGCTATCCGGAAGCAACTCCTGGAAGGCATGCTCGGCGCAAACCTGATCGGTTTCCAAATTGCTGAGTATACGCGACATTTTCTTCAAACTTGTAGCAGGCTTCTATCAGTCGAGGCGACAAGCCAAGGCATCCAATTAGAAGATCGTTTCGTCGATGTCACACATACTGCTATCGGCATCGATCCGGTCAGTCTCAATCTCCATCGTCAAGACCCAGAAGTGATGAAGTGGGTTAATATTATGAGAGACCGCTATAAGGGCAAGAAGATAATCGTTGCGCGGGATAAACTTGATCTAGTTCGTGGCGTTCGGCAGAAACTGCTCGCATTCGAGCTGTTTCTGAACAAGAACCCTTCTTGGAGGGACAAGATCGTCCTAATTCAAGTCGCCCTGTCTACGAGCGAGAAGAATGGTGGTTTAGATGCTGCTATAGGGGATATTGTTGCTAGAATAAATTCGGCTTGGGCAAATCTCGCATATCAGCCAGTGGTATATTTGAAACAAGACATTCCCTATTCGCAATATCTCGCCCTATTAACGATTGCAGATGCCCTTATGATCACGAGCCAACGAGAAGGGATGAATTTAACGTCACATGAATTCGTCGTCTGCCAAGACGGAGCACATTGCGATCAGAAGCACGGGTCTCTCATTCTCTCTGAGTTTACTGGGACTTCATCGCTTTTTGGGGGCCAGGAGCTGTCGGTCAACCCTTGGAGTTACCGCCAATGTTGCGATGCTATCAAACAAGCAGTAGATATGTCAAGCGAGGAAAGAGCCTCACGGTGGTCATCGCTCCGCGAAGTGGTCAGTCGCCAGACCGGGAGTCATTGGTTCGCAAGCTTTCTATCGCAGCTGGACCAAAGCTACGAAGTTCAACATCGGCAGGATCAGATTTCAGTCCCACGTCTGAATCTAGGACAATTGGCTGAAAAGTACCGACAGAGTCAACGAAGATTATTCCTTCTAGACTTCGAAGGCACCCTCATTCCGCATGAGACAGTGAAGGATAAAGTTCCCGCAAATCCACAGGTAAGTGTTAAGCATCGTACTGTTTACGTCTCTGGTATCTGTATCTCACGCAAATCCAGCGTACACTGGCTGTGCTCAATGATTTGGTCTATTACGACGAGAACACAGTTTTCGTCATGTCTGCGCGAAAATGCGATGAACTTGACCGTCTCTTCCGGGTGGTCCCGAATCTTGGCCTAATTGCTGAGAATGGCTGCTTCATCAAATATCCCGGCGGAAATTCCTGGACGGAGTTTGCAGACAGAAGGAAGGTTGCTGCATGGAAACAATCTGTCAGAAATATTCTCCAATACTATCTCGAGCGCACACCAGGGTCTGAAATCGAGGACCGGAGTTGTTCTCTAATATTCCATTTTAGGAATGCCGAAGATTTTGGTATGGCAGAAAGACAGGCAAGCGATTGGACGGCTCACATCAATGAATCGTGCGAAGACCAACACGTGCATGCGACCCAGCTTGAGGACTCTGTAGTGGTGGAATCATGTGACTGGACCAAAGACACCGCAGCTACTCATATTTACGAACAGGTAAAGACAGACGGAGAAAGTGGCAATCACAGCAGTCCCCCCGACTTTCTGATGGTTATAGGCGACGGGCGAGAAGACGAAAAGGTGTTTAGATGGGCCAATAAGCTGCAGGAAGACGGCGACGTTAAAGAGGCCATAACTGTGACTCTGAGCAATCGAAACACAGACGCAAAGACCACCCTGACCCAAGGTGTCAGCGGTATGTGATGTACTCCCTTTCTCCATCTACAAGATATAGCTAACAGTCCCTAGGTGTCCTTCTGACCCTACTGAAACTTGCAAGTCTTTCCTAGGAGGAAAGGTGCAATATGTATAGGGAATACGTCCTTGACAGCCTTTCAGCGCAAGCCCGAAGATCCCGTAGTACCTCTCGCGCTTAAACTGGTGCATTTCGGGGCAAATGGTCCGAGGTAGTGAATGCCGCATTGGTAGTAGCCTCTCCTCTATGTGCTCAGTTACCAGCGTCGTCCAAACGAGAACTCAGCCCTTCCTTGTGGCGGTGCGTTTTACAGACATAACCTATCTCGAACTACCCGAGGCAAGATACTTCAATTGTGACAAGAATCCTTAATTGGGAATGTTCAACATGCTGTACATATAGTTGTTAGAATTAGAACAAGCCTAGCTCGCTACTGATAACAAACCTGGCATACTAAAGTCGACGCAGATGAAGTACACTATACACCTCTCCAGTACTGTCACACGGTTTAAAGGTGTAACTTTTAGTCACCGAGTCGGTGAGGGTCGACGGACGATCGGAGGCCGGGGACCTCTCACCTCTCCGGCTGCATTGGATAGACCTTATAGGTCCATGAAGCCTTCGATCGCCTACAGGCTGAGAAATACACAATATAGCCTCGTATCGAAGGGAATAAAGCGTGAGGGAATACCCCAACAACCGTGTATAAATAGGAGGCCTGAGGCCCCGATAGATACAGCCTATTTTGAAGGTTACAGGCCTTTGAGAGCCTGCTGTAGAAAGATTATTATCTAATACAGCCATTGAGCCAAGCCCTAGATAACTGGGGCTAGTGATTGTGGCTTCTATTGGCACAGGGTGGCACAACTCAGGCTTAGGTTAAGCCCTCGCCCTCTATAAGAGAGGGCCGTACGCTAGCCTAGATAGTGCGCTGTCCCACCTGGAACACTTCCAAAATCAGCCAGATCACACCTACCTAGGTACCTACCTAGTTACAGGCAAGTATTCGAACACTGGACTGATCAACTCCGCCATCGGAGCTAAACTATCCTCAAGCACGCCCTCCTAATGACGGGATAGCATTATTCGCCATCTTAATTAAAAAAGTCCTTTTACCACGTCTTCTCAAGAAACTGGTAGCCTCGGGTCTCTGTATACTTAATTGATATCCGACCCCGTCAAACCCACAAATAATTATGGCATCTCGGTTCCCTCCCCCGCCGGTCAGCACCATTGACTGGGCTGATGTCGGCTTTCGAGTGCGTGAAGGTAAGCACAGTCCTCAGTCCTCAATCCTCAATCCTCAATTGGACGCGGACGTTGACCGAGGAAAGTGAATGGCCACATCGAGTCGCACTATTCTGTCAAGACAGGGAAATGGTCGCCCCTCCGGTTCGTCACGGACCCTTACATCCGCATTCATGGCATGGCCCCTGCTTTGAACTACGGCCAACAAGCCTACGAAGGCTTGAAGGCCTTTCGCACGCCCGATGATGATATTACTGTCTTCCGCCCCGACCGAAATGCGGTCCGCATGCAGCGCTCTGCAGAGTTCATTTCGTGTCCCACCGTGCCCGAGGAGCTGTTCCTCGATGCTGTCAAGGCTGCCGTTTCCCTCAATGCCGAATTTGTCCCTCCTCATGAGACCGGCGCCGCTATGTACATTCGTCCCCAGATCTACGGTTCTAGTGCGCAGCTGGGGTTGGTGCCGCCAGAAGAGTACATGTTCTGCGTCTTCGTCATGCCGACTGGCGTCTACCACGGCACCCATCTCGTCAAATGTCGCATCCTGGATGAGTTCGACCGCGCTGCACCAAATGGCACCGGGAGCGCCAAGATTGGCGGCAACTATGCCCCGTGAGCCCCCCTTATTCTCCTTTCCTCTCACAATCTCGACGTCTTTGACTGCCCATTCAGCAGTTTGCATGCTACGGACATTAGTAATAACTGTTTTTCAGGGTGCTGAGATGGAGTGACAAGGCGAGAAATGAAGGGTACGGCATCACCCTGCATCTCGACAGCGCCACGCACTCCGAGATTGACGAATTTACCACGAGCGGGTTCATTGGAGCCAGGGTAGACGCTGATGATGTGACGCTAGTGGTTCCTGACTCCCCCAACGTCATCCAGAGTGTGACGGCTGAGAGTATACTGGGTATCGGACAGAGTTTCGGATGGAAAGTCGAACGCAAATCGGTATGTGACTGGGTGCTGTTCACAGGGACGCTGTAGTGTTTGTACTAACTAACAGCAGATCAAATACTCGGAACTGCCTACATTCAGTGAGGTCATGGCAGCGGGTACAGCAGCAGCTCTGGTGCCCATTCGATCTATCACTCGTCGTGAGTCCCCAACATCGCCGAAATCCATTACCTCGACAATTGGAAAGCACGACAGGCTGTCGTCCGACAACGACTCCGAAAAGGTTACCTACGCGCCAGATTCGCAAAGCGAAGAAGACGTCGGGCCCATCTGCACGCGGCTTCTGACTCAACTTCGAGCCATCCAACTAGGGAAAGTCCAGGACGAGTTCAATTGGTGTTTCCGAGTCACTCGGGAAGACGGGACAAAAGTGGACGGGTCGAACACAACGAATGGCAATTAATTGGGTAAACTGAAGAATGCCAGTAGCAAGGCAGGTCTTGAGCAATGATAAAGGTTCAAAATGCGCTAGATGTTGCCATCTAAAATAGATCTTGGGTACAGGAAAATGGGAGGCAAAAACATTGAAAATATCATGTTGGAGCGGATCTATACATTGAGCTTTGGGTTATGACGCTCTGGTACCCCCACGCTCCGAAGTTTTGGACATAGCCAAAACCCAAGAGACGTACATATACAGCAAACGACTCGGTCCCAGAATTCGATTATGAAACATAGAAAACAACCCACAAGCGTTGCGTTGAAGATGCAAAGATAGCCTGCCTCGCTCTCCGGAGAGGAAGATCGCAAGGGGGGTTGATACTGGTTAAGCTACATAAGTGCCCCTTGTCGTGATTAGCGGCTTTTAGATCAGGTGGCCATCACTCCCCCGCACTACGATGCTATGTACAGTACTATGATACTATACGTATACTACCTACTACCCAGGTACTTTCTCCCTTGCTCCTTGGTATAATCACCAGCGGTCCCTATGGTTCTGTCTCGGAGCGGCCCCTTTCCTCGCACATCTAGGCCGCTCGCTTGCCTGCGCCGTGCCGGTAAGCTGACTGCTGGGGTAAAATCAACGATAACCACACAAGCTCTAAGTGGATGTCTCTCACCGCATGTGTCTACAGAGCAGTTTCAATGGCCCCAGCATCGTGGGAAAGTATGCAAGCAACGTGACACTACTGTACAGCTACGCTGACTGGCACTCGAATCTCTGGCGGTGTCGATTGGTCAATGCCCTTGACATGCCCTTAACCTTACATGGATGTAGATAGTGTAGGTATGCTGTGCTTGTGTTCCACATCCGATTCTTCATTTCTCTCCCGACTATCTTGGCTTCCAGCTGCCCTCTGACAGCCAACGTCCGCCTTCGCGTATCTCGCGCAAGCCCCCGACCACTAGAAACCGAATTGTGTGCGTCTCCTCAACGGGGGAACGACCCCAATCTGGCAAAGCTATGGAAATGTCTTGCGAGTACACTAGATAGCCCCACTCCGAGTGAGATATTTAGTGATATTTAGTATTCACGGCGGTTTACGACGGCTGATCTCCGCAGCCTGCATGGGGGAAGACGCTGTTGCATGTGGGCAGGGATTTCGTACATGCATGTGGCTGGAGACGACGAGCTAAGCTTTCACTACACTAGACCGGTACTTACACGGAGAAAGCTTGATGGAACTAGTAAGGTGAGATTAGTAGGGGTAGCTCCAGCCTTACCACCTCACCGCAGGTAGAGCTATGTCGAATTGTTATGGTGATATCATCCTCGACCCAAGGCTAAGTACCGCTACAGGCGATAATCACCGCACACCGTACCGTCGTCGCAGATCGCGCAGGCGGCCTCAATTCCAGTCAACAGCAAGGTCGAGGACCACGTGCTCTTACCCGACACTATTAGCAAAAGAAAGAGAACAGGTTATCAGCTTGTCCAATCATTGCATGTGGCAACAAAGCCCACCGAGGCCCGGCCAGGTCCTGGTTTTCTATACTACCTAGGTATGTAGATGAGACATGGATACGTATAGGTGCTTTATCTAGCCTTAGCCTGGCTCGCCTTTCATATATATGTCAGTATCTCTTAGCAAATTTTTATTCAATCCTCACTGCGAGGTTACAATTGCCCACCGGCACCTGGCTGTCTGGTTGTCTCGATTCAGCCTTAAATACCACACAATCTCGATAATACCCGTGACGATCTTGCGTATTATTCGTTGTGTTCTTGTCCACAAGGAGCTGCTCGTCTACAGCGCGCCGCTTTTCCGCTGCGCGTCATGGCCCCCCCAGCCCTCACCATTGACGATGACGTGCACCCGATAAAGCCGGAAATCTCCGAACGAGCCAGTCTCGGTGGCGTTTATAACACCAGGAGCTTGTCGAGATCTGGTCAGCATGGTGACAGGCGTCGCAGTGCCTCGAAGGATGCCCGCGGTGAACAACCCGGCGACGTCGAGGACGGGAACGACGAATGGCTCCGCGAGGATGGCAAGAAGAAACAAGTCTTCAAGGGGACGGCGTTGTTCTGGTAGCGTGGTCCTTTTCGTTTGGAACACGGTTTTAATTCTTCTATGTATCTTGCCGCCGTGGATAGCTTATGCTGACAGAATTTCCGGCACAAAGGTTGGCCTACCAGTCTACCGGTGCCATCTACGGCGATATTGGTACTAGGTAAGAAAATCCGTCCTACACGTAAGGCATAATACAGGATTCTAATTTCGTCGAAATGACAGCCCGCTATATGTATACTCGAGTACATTTTCCTCTCCACCGGCATATAACAACCTTCTCCAAGTGCTCTCGGTTGTCAGTCAGTAACCCCTCTATTGTGCTCTCCTAGCCCTTCAAAATACCAACCTCAGCTCATTGGGAACTGGCTTTGGCTTCTCTTCCTTTCCCTCATATCCCTGTAATGTTGTACGCAATTCCCGTTTACTAATTAGTACTTCAGTTTGGTCGCTGACGATTATGGTGACGTTTAAATACATATTTATCGTATTGCGTGCCGATAACCAAGGCGAGGGTGGCACCTTCAGCTGCTACTCATTGCTTACACGTTATGTAAGTTTCCGTAACAACTCGCTCTCGTCCGTATTGCTGCGAGTTCTATCTTCGAATACGAATAAATACTCATGCTGGTCTTGTTAGGCCAATTTGACCGACCGAGATCCTCGAGAAGCTGCTTTGGTGAAAATGGAACGCCATGAGACACATGACATGAGTCGCAGCAATCAGACGGTACGTAGGCAAATGGAGGGCAGCAGGTTTCTTCGTGGTCTTTTGAAGGCCATTGGCGTATTATCCGTATCCATGGTCATTGCGGATGGAATATTGACGCCAGCGCAATCAGTGCTTGGGTAAGTTAGCAACATTCTCAAAACTAATTCCCTCTATCTCATCCGATGGGTACCCCCCTTTTTTATAATTTAGAGCCTCCGGGTTTTGGGATGCACCAATCACTGACGACTCCTTCCCTCATTCACAGTGCCATTCAGGGGCTCTCGGTCGTAAGCCCCGACATCACTTCGTCGACTATTGTTGGCACTTCTAGTGGGATATTGATCCTACTTTTTGCAATCCAACCATTGGGCCTTACCAAGCTTGCAAGTACCTTCGCACCTATCGTTATCGTTTGGCTTGCTTTTAATGCTTCCTTTGGCATCTACAATCTGGTCAATTATGATCACTCAGTTCTCAAGGCGTTCTCGCCGTACTATGCTATACAGTTTTTCGTTGACGGCAAAACCAATGCATGGAAGATGCTTGGCGGGATATTATTGTCATTCACTGGCGTAGAGGCTTTGTTTGCAGACCGTAAGCATTACCGAATCCTGAACATTTCCTAGTTCATTCCATATACGAGGCGAAAACCCCCCCTCCGATGTCGCATTACGGGAAGTATTAACATCTGGTGTTATAGTTGGTGCATTTAGCATGCGGGCAATTCAAATCAGCTGGCTGAGTTATTGCTATCCTTCTTTACTGCTTGCCTACATAGGACAGGCCGCATTTATCAGCGTCCACCCAGAAGCTTATAAAAACCCTTTTTTCAATACCGTCCCGCCAGGATTTCTTTACCCGAGTCTAGTTGTCGCTGTCCTCGCCGCTGTTGTTGCTTCTCAAGCTATGATCACTGCGTGTTTTCAGGTACGCGTCCCATTAAAACGTCTATAAACTTGTGTATTAACATTTATGTAGCTTGTGAGCCAGCTAATGAAGCTATCCTACTGCCCACAAATGAAAATTGTACATACATCTACGAAGTTTCACGGCCAGCTTTACGTCCCCTTCCTCAACTGGATCCTCCTAGTTGGAACAGTGCTTGTGACAGCTGTCTACTCTAATACGGAGCGTTTAGGAAATGCGTATGGGTATGTTGATCCTATTGCGACATGCAACAACGGTTCCACTAAAACCTAGCAGCGTGTGTGTCATCTTCGTGACATTTTTCGATACATGTTTTGTAACGCTCGTCGCTCTTATTGTATGGCGTATACCTCCCTATTACGTATTCCTACCGTGGCTCTTTTTTGCAACCCACGACGGCCTTTACCTCACCTCAGCCCTCAATAAAGTTCCCGACGGCGCCTGGTTCACTCTTACCCTTGCAGCTATTCTAGCTGGCATCTTCTTGCTATGGCGTTTCGGAAAAGAGAATCAATGGCACGCCGAGGCGGAAGATCGCTTCCGCCTTAACCGTCTAATAACAAAAGAAGCCGACGACAAGCTGTCTCTCACGATGCGCTGGGGAGGGGGCACCGTCACCCCAATCCGTGGGTTTGGCATTTATTTTGACAAGACGGGCGTCCTAACACCGACGGTGTACGTATTTCTCAAGCTTTGAATTTCTCACTTGGCATCTTTCTCACGTTCGCTATATTCTCCCGAGCAGCAGAATAAAGGCCTTTGCTAAACGATTCTATTCCCCGCAGATTCACCCAATTTGTGACAAAATTTGGGGCCGTTCCTGAAACCATGGTCTTCTTCCACCTACATCCCGTCGAAATTCCCACCGTGCCACCGAGTGAGCGATACGTAATTTCCCGACTGGAGACTATACCGAGTTGTTATAGACTCGTTGTTCGCCACGGGTTCATGGACGAGGTGATTACGCCTGATCTGGCAGCTTTGATCTACGAGCAGATCCGCAAGTTCGTAGTGCGCCAAGCGGGCGCAACCGACGCCGACGAAAACATAAAAAATGAATCACCCGAGGCGAGAGCTGCTTCTCAAGGCAGCAGCACCTCTTTGAGCGATACCCCACCTACCGAGGATAGTGGGAAAGGGAAACAATGCCAGAACGGACCAGCTGAGCTCGCAGATGCTAAAGTACGCCAGGAACTGTCGCGCCTCGATCGCGCGTTTGCTAGCAAGGTTATGTACGTCGTGGGCAAAGAACAGATGAAAATTAAAACGAACGCCTCATTTTTCAGACGTCTTGTACTCGAGGTCTTCCTCTTCATTCGAGACAACACGCGAGCCAAGGTAAGTCGCTGGCGTCTTCTACCCTGCCTTTAGGCTGTTCCAAGGACATGAATCGCCTAAACGGGAGTTTATGCTCCTACTCCTCTTGCGATCCCCCGAAATCATAGAGGACTCTCGCTTTAAGTCAAATTACTAACTCTAGTGCTATTTATCAGATCGCA
This sequence comes from Xylaria sp. BCC 1067, assembly GCA_005188305.1. Lineage (NCBI taxonomy): Eukaryota > Fungi > Ascomycota > Sordariomycetes > Xylariales > Xylariaceae > Xylaria > Xylaria sp. BCC 1067. The sequence continues at coordinate 2,128,120 of SSCS01000003.1, read as the reverse complement.
AACCTCAGGCTTGCAATGGATAGGGTGGTTGAAGTTGGCTTCGTTAAAGAGATATAGCAGGACTCGGGGATTTAAGACTCCTTTGGCATCTTCCAGGCTTCGACTTTCCTATAGCATATCGCACCAACGGGGCTATATAGGTAGGATTGAACCAACCCACTAAATTCTCTGTTAAAGTGTCCCGATCCGTTGGAAAGGCAATGTGTGTATTCAAGGTCAGATGGTTGTCCCGAGGGTAGAGATAGCCAAAATGGGGGTTTGTTCGTATTTTAGGAGTTCGAAGTGGCTAATGAAGAGGCAATAGTATTCTAGGCCCTCCTCAAATTGTCACCTAGGTATCATCATCGCCCTTTATGTAATAAATATTATTACGATCCCCTGAATCAATAAGTTCCTCAACAGCTATGGGTAATTTAATGTAACCAAAGTGTAATAACACATACACCTCATTTTGGCGAGGTCTTGAGTCCTCTATAGCCTTTAGCTCGCTCCAAGCACTCTCACTAAATAAGTAGATAAAATAAATCCATATGTTCGGAAGACATTATCACACTACTATATTGTGCCAGCCTTGTTTATTATTAAGATGAACACAAGTTTGATGGCATTTCTTGATGAAAGTCATTGCCCTACTATTGTATAAGAAACTTACTAGAGCTTGAGAGTTTCGGGCTCGGTTCCCCCTTCTTGCGTTCAAATCAACGGGTCTCTTTGTCGAAATAGGCTCCGGATGCAGCCCTCTGCCCATTGGCCAAGACAAAGGCTCATGGGAGTGTGCAGAAGATTGAAAGATATTGCTATCCTTTGGAAAACTCACATGTAATAGCTATTCTCCGACATGTCCCTTGGCTATATACTCCGTGACATGGGTTATGTTTTAATTGCTACTAACCTCGAAAATGGCTGATCCTGGGACCGTTCCAAACCAAGTACAGTGGCTCCGCAACTTTAACTTCTCCAATTTTTTCCGATATCGCGAAGGACGAAAATTTATCTTTGATCGAAGAAAAAAGAGAAACACATTTCGGCCCCTTTCCGGGTCCGCACCCGCAATTTACCTCCCCGGAATTCGGAGGGCCAGCCAATTTCCATTCCAGAAGGATGCAGAGGACAAGGTCAACCTCGATTTGATTCAGGATAGAGATCTCGAGCGTCATAGCAATAGCATTAAGAACGCGTATAATGATCTCCAACGCCTCAAGACCTATATCACATCCAGGTTTGATGGGACATTATTCAAGTACGGGCGCTGTCTTGGATGGGGCGGGTGCGGCCTCGCGGCTGTTTTTGATGTTCTTGACGAGAATGGTGACGTCGGGCGCAGCGTAGTGGTCAAGATGCTTTTTGATGGAGAACGTGAAGACCTTCAACATGAGGTAGAAGCTTGTATGTGGCTTGAGCCCGTATTTGACTTCTCTTGTGAACCGTGCAGAGCGCTAATACACTCTATTCCTGGCTTTTAGTAAGGGTGGGTATCATTCTGTATTCGAACGGCCTAAAGTAGCATGTTAATTCGTAGTATAGAGGCACACAGATTCTCTACACATAGTGCAGCTTGTATACGCTGACGGGGATGGATTGATGGACAATGAGAGAGGCCTGACCCCCGAGGCGAGTCCACCAAACTCCAAGAAGCGAAAGCTATCCCCGACGAGATCTCTCCCCCCTCCGTTGACTATCGTCCTCGAGTTGATGGAGAATGGAGACCTTGCGAACTTTATTTCAAGAGTGAGAGCTCATAACGAGAGGATTCCAAACAGGGTTCTCTGGCACTTTCTTCTATGCCGTGAGTATGAATTCCTATAGCACATGGCCATGGTCTTCGTAGCTAATGTCCCACGCAACCGCTGCAGTCGTTCGTATGTGTATTGGCCTTGCATATCCGACAACTCGAATAAGTGATTACGAAAAGGAGGAGCCTCCTTACGTCGAAACCGTTCCGGAATTCCATGAGCCTGCCCGTATAGTTCATTTTGACATGGATCCGAGAAACAGTTAGTTTTGTCTGCCCCGTCGGAGAAAAAGAGTTAAGACTAAAGCGTTCCTTGTAGTTTTTATAGGAGGTTTTACCCCAGGCATAGAGCACTCGATAACGCCCATATTAGCGGTATGGAGTTACGATGTAGCCAAACGACAGTACCGAGCTAAAAGCAGATAGTTAGGAGATTTCGGATTGGCGAAAGAAGTTGAGGACTTCAAGGAGGACTCGTAAGAGGTCACCGTCCCAAAACCGAAGCGTTATTTCTTATTGATGCACACAGATATTATGAATTCATGCGGAGCACCGGAAAACGTGGCTTCTACGCGCCCGTGAGTCTATCTCGCATGAACAATCATAGGCCATTGAAAATTCCTCGTTGAGCAGCGCTAGTTAGCGATGGTTGACCAGGTACAGGAACAATTTTGTGCCGATTGGGACTATATAGAACGAGATCACAACCTCGTTCAGGAGCATCCTATCGCAGGTAATTACCATTGGCACACAAATGTGTGGGGTTTAGGAATGGTCAGTATCATCTATACGAGGTGTTTAGAAAGCTCGCCCATCTAATCGGCAAACGATAATCAGACTATGGAATGCCTCGTAACGTTGTGCTATCCATTGATACCACCGATGCCCACAGAAGTCGCAGCATATCCACCAGAAGGCAAAATGAGATACTGGACTTACGGCGCCCATGTCGCCGACAATGATTTCGTGGATAGAGAACTGGCCTTCCTCATCATGCGCTGCCAGGCGAATCTTCCAGAGGATAGACCTAATCTCAACATGCTTGAGGATTTCGTAGTGTCAAAATTGGACAAGGAGTACCCGGGCGAGACCGGCTTGGAAGTATACAGGTGGATGTGCAAAATCCTCTATGAGCCTCCACCAGACCCGTTGGCATCCAGTCCAAGCTCAGTTTCTCCGCAAGAGCCGGGCGATCCTGGGGCAACTCTTGGATCGGGCTGGAACTACCCGCCAACCCCGTCCTTCTACCGTAAGTTCCCCTCAATATTTACCCCTGGGATATCGATAAAGCCGCGACACTTTGGCTGACTTCATCGTAATTGACGGAACACAGCCCAAGGTAACCAGGTCCCATTCAGCGGACAGCGGCCCCAGCAAGCGGCGGCTCCGCCACCCCGTGTCCCCGTGCCGCCCACCGGGATATTTGATCCGGGTGATAATGATGCCCCAGATTTAGGAGTGGGAGGATTCTTGGGAGTCGGCGGCGGTGGTGGCGGGAATTACGGAGCTCCCTCACCAGCGCACCCGGTTGCTCCTCACCCGTCACCAGCCCCAGGCCCATCTCAGGGTCAATCGCGAGCTCGTCCCGCCACAACTGGCGCCCATAGAACTCGTAGACGCGGGTGGACTCGCCGCGTCCATCCTTATGGAAGGCCCCCAGGGACATATTAGTATTATATTATTGATGTCTATAAAGCTATGTAGAGATTCTACATATCACCGCGTATGGCACGCTAGGGGTAATTTAGAAGATCTTATTTTATTCAGTGGTAGATATGAACGGATTCTTTCGTCAAGCAACAACATGGCCGTCTTTCTAGTCACCATTATGTTTTATTTTTCCTCGTAGATTGCCGTGTATATACTTTCCCACACCGTTGCATGAGTTATCTCTATCCGAAGAAGAGAGCCATAGACGGGCTGGATGAGCGTGCCACAATACCGCAAGGGTGTGTGTCGAAGAGCAAGCACACGCCTTAATCGCGAGATAAGTTACCAAATCGGGAGTAACTTCGTGCCTCGTTTACAGCTTCTTGTTACAATCGGAATATATGAGTCGCTCCCACTTGTTTGGGCACCGATTTACTCCGTATCGTAAGTACGCGATGATACCAATATAGAAATGAAACCCTGGCCTCCGCCACCACCAGTCTTGGCTTGGCCTGTATCCACACCAATGCTTCGTTCTATTTGTGGGTTTGCAACAGACCGCGTCCGGAAATATTATTCATCGGCTTTCCTTCCAACGTCAGGAGAAAGCGGACTGGCTATCTAATTTGCGTCAAGGCGAATACGGGTTGGTGATATTCCACCACAAGAAATGCAGAAATGGAAGGGCCGCTATTCGAGATATGGCACTTATATATTCTTCCTCGGCCATTTCGTCGCTGGTCTGGCAAAAATGGTGGGGAGTTCAGACCAAATATTGCTGTTGTTGATTGAAAATGTCGAGCAGAACCTCTGTTGTCGTCACTACCGCGCTAGCAGCGCTGGTCCAACAATCTTATGCCGCTAGCATTTATGTTTCTCCAACCGGAAACGGCTCGGGAACTATCAATGCGCCGTACGGGTCCATTCAGGCTGCCGTGGATGCTGCGAAGGCTGGCGATGTGATCTATCTACGTGCTGGAACCTACTCGCCCACGACCAACATCCAGATAAAGAAGAGTGGTACTGCGACGTCTCCCATCACCCTTCGGACCTACAATGACGAGAAGGTCATCCTTGATGGAGAGAAACTTCCAGGGTGAGACCCCCTCATACACACGTATTAGCTATGGTGTCTCAATGCTCATTATCTTGGCGCAGCACGCCCTATGGAGTGGGTGAATCACTACCCAACAAAGAACGAGGCATCCTTCACATCGAAGGTGGGAACTACTGGTACTTTTACAATCTCGAGTACGCAAACCAGTCTTATACCCTTTATGAGCAATGTCTGAAGGTAGTGGATGATATTTACTAAACAGAAAATAGGTTGATCAACGGTCCCTACGGAGTGTACTCCCGAGATTCTTCTCATAACTACTATGAGCGTCTATCAACACATGACAATTACGAATCTGGGTTTCAGCTAGAGGGTTCAGCCGCGAACAATACGGTTATATACCTAGACTCATATCTCAATCGTGACCCCCGAAAGAACGGAGAAAGCGCCGACGGGTTTGCATGCAAAGAAGGATCTGGCGAGGGGAATGTCCTCCGAAACTCTCGGCTCTGGAATAACGTCGATGATGGCCTTGATCTATACAAGTTCGGATCGCCAGTGACTGTAAGTAGAAGCCCAGTCATTTTTTCCAACATTAAAAACCTCAGAGTGTAGATTCTGACTTAAATAAATCTTAGATTGAAGAAGTCTACGCCTGGGGAAATGGTTTCAACCGCTGGGGGTTCTCGGGCTTCAACGGAGACGGCAACGGGTTCAAGCTTGGCATAACTGGAAACCCGCCGGCGAACCACATTATTCGAAACTCAATGGCCTTTTCGAACGCCGCCAAAGGCTTCATCGACAACGGAAACCCGGGCTCGCTAACCTTTGAGCGCAACACTGCGTGGAACAACAACGACAACGGGTTCAACATGCGTAGCTCAAAGTCAACTCTCAAAAATAATATCGCTGCTGTGAACAAGAACGCCCAGGTCAGCCTCGTAAGTGGTACAAAAGCTAGCGGCAACTCGTGGGATAGCAGTACCAGCTGGTCAAACAGTTCGTTCCTGAGCGTGGATAGTTCAATTCTAGCCGGCCCCAGAGGGTCTGATTTTAGAGTCAGGGCCAGCAACTTTCTGTTGCCAGCTTCTGGTGCGGCTATTGGAGCCACTACACAAGCTAAGGTGTAGCGTGTTACTTCTTAAGTTTAGTAATAAAGACTAACAACTTTTCTATAACTATTTTGACTCTCGTCTTACAGTTCTCCGGATCTGAGTCTTAGTCTAGACTTATTTAATTGTCGCAGCGCTATATCTAGTCTACCAGCCTAAGCTTTTGGGCGTTGACTCAATAGGAGACTTGAACGCATTATGACTTCACACTAGTGTGCTCATAACCAATACCACGTACGATCTTAACTCGGTAGTCGAGTCATAAACAGAACTCTATACGCCTATACTCACGAAAACAAAGATGGCTACTTCCCTGACTTACAGTGTATCATAGAACTAGATTATATCCTACTAATGCCTAGACGAGCTCGCTGATAGCTCTCGCTCGAGTTGAGTATCGACATCGAAGTACTCACCTTTCCTAAAAGATGGAAATTTAGAATGCTCAGAAATTAGCGAGATAAGGCGACCTTGGCCGCGTGTCGTTCCCATCGTCTTCTTACCTTTGTATCCCGCAGATTCAATCAGCATATCGCAAATCTCGCCGAAAAGCGAAAAGACAGGACGGGAATGGATATGCGACAAGTGCTGAGAGGACGTAAGAATATCATCCCCTTTCGGCAAGGCCGTCGTTCTCTCACATACCGTGAGCGGATGGTAGAAGCGCCAGAACGTTTCCAGGAAGTAGTCTATCCCCAACCATAGGTGCGGGTCATCGCACTCCGGAAATGCGACCGGAGGATCCGAGCAGTTATAGTCGACTAGGAGTTGCAAGCACGCATGTAGCCTGTGACCTAGCCTTAGAATCTGGCCGTAGTAACATGCCCTTCGTTTCTCCTGCGCCGCTACCTTTTCCTCTTCCGTTTCTGGCCACGGTTCCCAGATATGGTAGTTCGCCGCGCAGCTCCAACAGATAGGACGATATTTGGCTGGGATATCAGAAAGGGTTGGGTGAGGGACACGAAATGTTGGTATCCTTTCTGGGTTATCTTCGTCTAGGTAGCTGTCTTTCTCCTCGTCTTCCTCATTCAGATGGTAGGTCCATGGGCATCTACCTGGTCTAGGGCCGTGGACCGGCTGGCAGAGGAGTTCTTGCAGGGGACTCGGGTACATTATCGGTTTACCGTGGGCATTTTTCTTAGGCAACCCTAACGACATGGCTGATTTTGTAAGACCGCATGGGTCAGCTCCGTTCTGAAGCAACGTGTGCACGGCTTTCACGTTGGCATTTCGACAGGCCAATCCTAAAGCTGTGTGACGGATAACCGGCCTATGACGAAGCTGTGACCGCTGGTCTAGAGCATTGATATCGACGCCGAGGTAAAGTAGTTCCTTTATGATTCCCGGGCTAGTGGACTTTGCGTCGCAATACCAGTGCAGTGCATTATATCCCCTGAACACGTCCGCAATGGCTCCTTTCTTGGCTTTTATGACGTCGCGAATTTCCTCAGATGACTTGCAACGGAAGAGAGGTGGTATTTCGTCAAGACTCGGCATCTTGTATTTAGCCTTGACTCCGTGATGAGAAGAAGTGGCTTTCTGTTGAATAGTCCGCTTTTTCTGTTGACCCGGACATGGCTGTTCTCGTTGCTGATGGTGCTCTTGATCTTGAGGCGCATGGGGCTGGATAATTCGGACTTCTTCGAGAACGCTGTCATGTTTGAAACGAACCTTCTTTTGTCCCCTTTTCGAATAGGTGGTTGTTTGAGTATCGGAATCCATACTCAGAGTGCCGGCACGTGAAACGATAAACCTATAGCTTATTCGTAACTAATATTGTGCTGCCAGCCGGAACGAAGATTCTTCTTTTAATAATCATTTGCTGCTTCCCTGAAGACTTTTGTCGACATATAGAACGCTAAATCATCTTTCATCGTGAGCCTTCGTCAATTTCCAAAATGAATACAAAGCGAGCGTGATAATGTTCAAAGACTAAAAAGTTCTTTGGCAACAACGAACAAAGACGTAGTAGTGGCTACAAACGCGCAATGGAGGTTTCAGTAGGAGGACTATCGCCTTTTTTTGTTTTTGCGTTTATAATTATTCCGCTGTTGTTGTGCTATTGTTCTTATTGTGAAAGTGCTGTATGGAACAAAGGCATCTAGGTCATAGTTAGGCCATTACTACAAGAAATGTAAGGGTAAGACCGAATCCTGAGCCTCTCCCAATTGAATAAATTGGAAGAACCCCAGAATCCTCAAAGAGCGACGTTATTGAGTGAAACAAGACCAAGGATTACTAGATATCCTCTAACGAATTCAACATGAAATACCGGGTTTTCTAGGAAAGCCAATTAAGAAAAGGTAAAAAACCAATAGAGAAAAGTCCTAGCGTTCCCGGGTAACCCGTCTCTGCACTCTAGCTACGCCAGCACCTTTTTTCAGCATGACTAAACAGCCACATGTGCCCGTTGGTAGCCAATAAGGAGCTGAAAATCCCTTGATGCGGTGGCCCGATAGGAACACCGAAAGAAAATATACACGCACCTGACGATATCAGGAGCCGAGTGTATATCATTACTAAGAATTACAAAACGACCCCCTACGGCAAGGTTTAGATTTTAATGGATTTTAGGCTTGTGACACACTCAGGGCTGCACTATTCAAGAGCATGACTGTAAGTGACAGATTTTTTTGCTATCGTAGTTCTCTGGTCAGGAGAACATATTGGGATGTAGTGTTCTTGGAGAGTACAGAGGTTCCCACTCCTGCATCTAGTATCGAACATCAACCCTGTTTCAGTCCCATTTTTAACGGCCAAACCCTCTGTTAAACTGTACACATGCTATATACTATAGGGAACCAAGACAAGCTTTCTATTTCTTGTTTCTTGAATTAGTTAGCCCAGTCCTACTGCCCACGCCGCCTCTCCCAGCTGTTTAATCAAGTGACAAAGATTTTCTACCATCGGTGGTAAAGGTTCCTGGCCGGTATTGAAGTTCATACGCAAAACTTCTTGTGCGATCTCCATGCATGATCTTGGGTCATCCAACGCCGACTCCATGTCTACACCATTGTCGCACCGTATACCCCGTATTGTTGGCCGACCCTGTCCAAACTCCACAAAGCGCTGCACTTCCGTTGACTCTAAGCCATCAATGTATACTGCCTCTTGTGGGATATTGGTAGACGGTTGGTTCCGCGTCGCTCTAGTCACAACACCGTACGTCCAAAGTGCCAGAGCAGCATGGTGAACGCCAACGGCGTAGAACTGCGTAAGATGGCCGGATGGGAACATTTTCGCTTGCCTAAGTATCTGCCCTGCGTTGCATAGAGCTTGCCGGGCTTCTGTGCTTTCTGACCACTGCTGAAGTATCGGATAAACTCTTCGCGCCTGATCCTCGCCTTCCTTCCCAGCGAATAGCTGGAGATCGTCGAGCGATACATTAAGGTTCATCAATACTAAATTCAGAAGTAATGCTTCTTGGGCCGAAAAGCTAGCATGCCAATCTGCTATGACTAGTTGAAAACTAGACAATGCCTTGCACAGCTCCTGGTGGCGCGACTTAAGAAGAAGATTTGGACCGGTCTGATAGTTGGTTTGAAAAGTGTTTGAACGGTGAACGGCACTCAGTTGCCGCCATTCAAAAATAAGGTTCCAAAAAGCATGCAAGTAGATTGATATAGCATATTGAGTATCCAGCCGTCGATGGTTCGCTGTAAGGAGGTTGATATCGCGCAAGAGATCTCCCAGGCATGGCGGTCGTTTAGTCTGGCCGGCGGAGCGCATTAGATACTCTTGTTTCCACTCTAATGCGGTCTTGGCGAACCATAACTCTTTCGCTTCGGGAAGGGGGAGCGTTAGCTCCGCATAAGACATCGTGGGACTCGATAGGGTAGTCATCGATGTTTGGGCATCTCGCATGTAGCAGTGGAATACAAGCCTTTTCCATGATTCTGATTGATACCAGCACTTCCATTTTTCTTCCAGTACGTCGCCTTGGTCGCTTTCACTTAGAGTAGTTGCAGGGTAGGAAGAACGCTGAAACCTGCCTCTATAGCGCATCATCTACAAAGAAATTAGCACCGATATTCATGCCGCGTCTTGTCTAGCCTACCGTGATAGGTATGAGCAGATGGCACTCTGCAATCTCCATTTTTCGTCTGCTCCCACTCCAAAGTGAGATATCTTGTCCCAAGACAAGGGTCTGTACTAGACCAATGTTTTCAATGCCTGTATTGTTTTCCTCAAACTAAACGATATCTTAGTAAGATCGAGGCGGAGTATACAATGATAAGTAACCCGTACTCACTTTTGATGGAACGGCGAGACCTAAAGCAGCTTAGCATTAACTTCACTTGAGTACAACGCAGTCAAATAACTCACGCACTGCTTCTTGTATGGCGAACCCAAACTTTCTCAAGGTTGGAACAGGTGTCATTGTTGCACCCGCAGAGGCTGCAGTAGCCAGCCACTCTGGCCACTGAGAGTTTAGAGCCAAAGAGCCAAAATGTATCCAGCCCGTGACAGAACAGAGATGTGCTGCTAAGAATATGTGCGTCAGGGTGTCGATAATCTCAGCTGAGGGGAAAGATGCAGCAATTTGTATCTTGACGGCATCACTCTTGCATGTACCAAGAACCACCGCTAGGATCTTGTCACGACTTGACTGGTCCACCTTGTCTTGAACGACCCGATCTATTTGTCTTTGGCGCTCCTGGAACTGTTGGCTGGCCGAGTCTCTGCACGGAAGAGGAAGATTACCGTGTTCACTATAGCCATGATCCCGCTTATCAGGGATCCAACGCCATGGAGAATCCGTCCAAATCTTTACCAATTTTCGTCTCATTTGCGTCATGTCAACAGAAGAGTCGTCCGTTTGGGGAGTTGCCTCCTGAGTAACGGTTGGGCGTTCGCCCATCCCATCTAGGTTCCAATGATCTAACATTCCGAAATCCACCTCGTTGAGTTCATAACTAGTGTCGTCACAAAAGTCTAGCACAGCGAGACCTTGGGCCTCGGCGAGCCGCGAAGAGCTCAGAGACTGTGCGTAGAGTACATCTCGTAGAAAATCCGAAAATGGCGGATGCGCTATATCAGCCGTATTATTTGTTGCATAATGATTGACATACGGGTAATGACCTGTAGCTCGTTAGACAATCGTACCACGTACATTTTATGAATGTGTTGTATAATACGCAATTGGGTGATACACATGCAGTTATGTACACCGGGTCGAATTTTGACAAAGGGGAAGAGGAACAAACAAGTTATTGGCCAGATGATGGGGAATTTGGCGATGAGCCGTACATTCTACAAGAGGAAGACAGATATCGCAAAACACAACGAGAAAGTCAAGGATCGAGACCTACTCGGCTCCACCATGGCATCTGGCGTCCGCGATTGACTTTGCTCTAGTTTAATACCCGAATTCGATAAGCTATCCCGAGCTTCACGGGTGGTGAAAAGCGTAGTTCCTAGCGCCACGGTGCTTCGATCTTGAGACATTGTTGGACTAAGCGGCGAATAGGAGGATGCACTAGATGTATGCGAGTCATTTTGAGCATCGGAAGAGAGGCGAAGCAGATGCATGGCAGCAGCAGATCCAGATTCAGTCACTGCATATTCGCAATCCAAGCCCCTTTTCTGGCATCGCTGACAAGGTTTGATCTCCTCACATTTGACGCGAGCCGTGGCACATGGGCGGCATGCATGAGAGACGCGGCCCGAACCGGGCGAGGCATCTATGCGTCGGCGTTTCTTGGTGCCATTCTCATGACTGTCATGGTTCGCAGCGTGTCGCTTGAGCAAATCTGCTCGTGCAAATGCCTTCCCGCAGACCTGGCAGAAGAACCTCTTGCCGAGGGTATGTGTCTGAATATGTCGAGCCAGATGTTCAGGACGCGAGTACCGCTTTTTACAGTCGGCGCATTGATACAGACTGGATGTCATCATATGGCTCTGGTCCGCGGGGGTGGGACCCGGAGCGCCACGATGAGGGTAAGCAGCACCGGGAGAAGCGCCGATGGGGTTTAGTGATGTAGATGTGGCCGATGGTATGGATGATGGAGGAGCTTGCATTTGGCTGTGAGAGAAGGTATCGCTAGGCGTGCTCTGACTGGGCTCGGCGACCATATTGCTCTGGAGCAACTGTGAGAGTGATGAAATCGGCATCACGAAGACGTCCGTCCAGTGCTTCTTCTTGCTGGCGCACGGCGACAACAGCTTAGGAATAGATCAGCGGCGTGTTTCCATAGACAGGCCTCATCGTTTCGCTGCCAATGGCTTGGCTGTGCATTCAGGTAAAGAAGTTCATAACCCAACTGAGGCTGGTTTCCAGGAGAACAGTTGGGCTCGCTCTGGTGTTATGAGACGCTTCAGCCTTCATTCTCTTGCTGGTCGAGTGAAGTGCACACTCGCGTACGCGTGGACTGTAAGGTGGTTTGATCCTTTCTTTCAAAATCTACAGCGGGAGCCGTTGTAAGTATACGCGAGTATACACACTCTACATTCGTCTACTGCTGTACCATGAATTCCCAGCCAATGCTGGCTATGTGCGTAGGTAGTGCCTGGTAGCGACTACTTTTTGTCTACCTTGTCCATCAGAACTGCACCACACACTGCTGTGGTGTACGTAAGTATCTGTACCCTGATAGGCCCCGCCTACCGGATCGGGCTTGACGTCCGCCATACCCTTAGGCTTGGACTTACTGAAGTATAGCGCCTATAGCTTGTGCCCCCAGTTTCTACTTAGTGGAGCACTTAATCCCGGTCAACCCCAAAGGCTAAGTCTATATTTGTATATGGATGCATGTAAGTATTAAGGTTGGTATCAGTCGAAATCACTGACTAGGTATCAAGAGGAGTAATATCTACCTTGCATATATGCAAGGCAAGCTGGTAGTTGGGATCACACTGGCACTCTAGACTGGAAAGGGGCGCCAGGCCGTCTCGCAGGCCTGGCGTGTTATAGGTGTTATAGTCCCCGCGCGATCGAGTCCGGTCGCTTAGATAGTACAGCTCCAAGTAAAAATGAATATAAGTAACCTAGTCAAAACGTGTGGATTTGCGTTTCATCCCGCATAACTAAGCCTCTTTCGATGATGTGTCTAGACCGAATAAGGACGTGATAACGCGTCCCTGTTCCACAGAGAGGTGAGCTAGTGTAAGTTCTTCGTTACCTATCCTTCTATATTCTAATATCACAGCATGCCGCATACATGTACTTATGTACATATATAGTAGGATAGCCAGAACAGATAGCTTCCATGTTATTTTGCATTTGGACAAAGATGACGCACAGTGTGTAATGCCGAGGTGTATAGTGTAGGTTCCTGCGACGCCACTGGCCTGCATGAATGAGATACGGCGCCTGCGTCAATTGGGTTCGATACTGCGAGGTCCAAGCTGCCAGACACTATCGTCAATAAATCCTCCTCACCTTACTCAAGTGTGGGTGCGTATACTATGTAGTGTACACGTAAGTATGCCATGTAGATAAATTACCGTCCTCCACTTAGTACACCACCACTTCGTTAGTGAAATGGCTGTATTCTATTGCAATGCTCCGCGCGTCACTCCATTGATTACTCACTCACCGTTGGCGCACACCATACTACTTCAGTCTAGACGCGGGTAGGGCCGGCCAATCACGAAAACATCAATACAGGGGATTACGCAGTATCTATTTCCATCTCTTGAAACGTCTCTTTTTTTTTTTTTTCGATGACCGAGTCTGCTTGGGTAGAACGGAGATGGTCCCTGCAGTCCAGAAACAATACAAAACACTCTAGGGCTATTATTGGTTTTGTGCGTGGCATCAGAACCACTCGCACGCGTGCTCTTGTCAGGCCTGTTTTGAAACAAGAAGCATGAATCTCTAGCAACATGGTCTACTCTAGTCTAGCACATACATCAGTATACACCGCATGACAAGTAACGCGTCCACTTAGTGGTGCTCTCTTTGAGGTCCAATACCCGGCCCTGCCGATTTTCACAGCGTGCTCCTTGATGACGACGTCTTGGCGGCCGATATGCATTGCTCGTTGAGCCCTGAGTGCTGGGACCAGAACCCCAGTCGGCCAGGATCAGAGCAAATGACGATAATCTCGGGCACGCAATCCTATCGAACTATGCCGTCCAGCCGGGTCCCAAAATCTATCAATTTCACTCGGTAATACCTAAGATGCTACACTACACTAAGCTATGTCGCCCTTCGTCTTCGAGGTCATCGTTGCAATCCCGTGACGCCATTTGAAACCAGCACACCCTGAATCCAATGCAGTCACCCAGCCCATTCAAACAGAGAGCCATGGCGTCTAGTTGGTCGGGTCTCACGCAGGGTTCTACATACCCGTGAGACATAAATTTGATATCGCCAGGCCTCTACAAGCTGTACAGGAAGTGAGTTGTACAGGTAGACGGAAAACAAGCACTCCAATATCGGACAGGTACGATACGAAAAGATAACGCAGCTCGATACTACTGGCTGCAGATCCTGCGGATGCACCATTGAGGCAGCTGGTTTTGTTGGTGAAGACCAAAACTCGAACCCGTTGGCTACAACTCTAGGGATTCTATCAGCTGCTATCCTTCGAAGTTGCTGTGCATACGCATTGCGTAAGAAGCCCAGGTTTTAACTTCATTGTTGAATCTGACAGAGAACAGGAGGAAGCTTGCTGAGTCTGTCATACAACGGTCCCCCTATTGCGGGATTTGATTCGAAATCTTAGTGAGCTTGTTCCGATAGTCGCCCTATCGTGGCCTTCTTGATCGACAATTGTGCGGAATCTCGAGGCCCTGGCCTCGGTCTCCTTCCCATCAGATCCTAGAGTTCGTTGTCCTGCGCCGTCAACCTATTATGTACATAGGTATTCCTATGCTCAAAGGGACCGTATCAACACCATGTCCGGTCCATATGCAGACACCGACGGATATGGCGGCCAGATACGGGAGAGCAAGAGAGCGAATCTTGGAAACGTTCGTCTTCGAGATGTTCATACCAATGAAATTATCTTAATTCCCAGTATGCGACCCAGCGTTCTTGGTTTCTTCATTTAACGAAGATTCTACTCCCATACGTGCCCATACACTACAAGTGGATGTTTCTGACACTGAAACTTTTACAGAACCGTCCAATGATCCCAATGACCCTCTGAACTGGTACAAGCTATCACCCCTTCACATGTTTCGACCTCAGCCGACTAACATCAAATCAGGTCTCAAGCTTATAAATACTACATAGCTACCATTGTGTGTCTGGCTATGTTAGTCTGCAACTTCCTCGCCGCCGGTAAGACTGCTCGCCAATCGAAATCTCATATTCTCGAGTCTCTACTAAGCCCATGACAGGTCCCACAGTCGCGATAGTAGAAACCGCCGTTGAATTCTTTCCAACTGATGACATTGACCTCTCAGTCTCTCGGGTCGCCTACTTCTTCACAAGCACAGCTCTTGTACAAGTCAGTCAGCGAATGCCCTTCCTTCACTCACACTCAACTCAAGGCTAATACCTGACCTTGCGTTCCGAACAGGGGACGGGGAATTTTCTCTGGGTTCCCCTGACTAATAAGTTCGGTCGGCGGCCGGTCTACATTATAAGCTATGCTATCTATCTCGCTGCTGCTCTGTGGCTCATTTTCGAGGAAGAATTTAGTAGTTTCCTCGTCGGCCGTATCCTATTAGGTTTCGGGTCAGGGGCGGCGGGAACCCTTGCCCCAATTACTATTGCGGTTCGTTAGCCACTAGACTTGTGGCAATGACTGCAGATTTGCTAAGGCGCTTGTGGTACAGGACGTCTTTTTTCTTCACGAGCGAGGGAAGGTTATGGCTTTCTATACATCGTTCTTATCCATCGGCGTGGCTTTTGGAATTCTGATCGACGGGTATGTGCCGACTCCTTTCCAAAGAGAAGCGATGCACTAACCTTCTGTAAGTCTCATCGTCATCGATAACGGGTGGCGGATTATATACGCGATTGCATCCGCCCTCGTTGGCTTCGTCTTCCTTCTTGCGCTGTTTACTTTTCCCGAGACTGCCTTTGTTCGAGATGGCCAGTCGTTGTCTGAAGTGAACATCTCGGGGAAAACAGAAGCTGGCGAATCGAACGTAGCTACACAACAATCAGCACCGGCTCCTAAAAAGAGATCCTATCTTCAGAGTTTGAAGATTTTCCGCGGAGTGTTGACTGAGGAGAGTTTGGTTAAGATGTTTTTCAGACCCATCGGGGTCATCGTCCTGCCATCTGTCCTCTGGGCTTCCCTAGTTCAGTCAGTGACCATTGGCTTCGTAGTAGCCGTCACATCGAACGTCGCGGTGGCCTACTCCTACGCATACGACTTTGACGCCTGGCAAGTAGGCCTTGCGTTTATTTCCGCCATAATCGGCTCGCTTGCTGGAATTCCAGCTGGGGGCCGACTGGGGGACTTGGTAGCCGACTGGTTCACTAAGCGTAACGGCGGCATACGAACCCCAGAAATGCGTCTGCCTGCCATGGCCATTTCGCTTGTTACCACACCGCTCGCTCTCATCCTGTACGGCGTGGGGATCGAGAATGAGCTGCATTGGATTTGTCCGACAATTGGCCTCGGCCTATGTGGGTGGTCTCCGGGTTGCCGACGGCTTGACAGAGCGCGACTAACGCATTGGCTTAGTAAATTTCTCAATCACACAAGCTACCAACATCTGCTTAGTGTATGTCATCGACGCGTATCGTCCCATAACAGGCGAAATCACTTTAACCGTCTTAGGCTTTAAGTGTAAGTTTCTGTACCCTGTAGTAATAGTCAATCTTCGCGACAGAGTACTAAAGCTGATTCTGCAGCCTTATTTGGATTCCTATTGTCATTTTACACCAACCCGTGGGTTGAGGAAGTAGGCTACCTCAACGCTTACGGAACGATGGCAGCGATATCCGCCGGTGTACTACTCCTCTGGATTCCCTTTTACTTCTGGGGAAACTCCCTCCGCCACCGAACCTGGCAATGGAAACCGATCTCATACATCCACTGGACGAGCGATCGTGAAGTCGGAGAGTAGGCAAAATAGTCATTACTTTACTATCAAGATAAATACATGCCGCACAGCGTGCTTACAAAACAAAGCCTGCGTCCATAAGAACATTAACACCCGTCATACTCTTACTCCGAGCAAACGTGAGGACTTGGTCCGCAACATCTTCAACGGTTACGATACGCTTTAGTTTCGTCTTTTGGCGGTGCTCCTCCTTCTGCTCATCTGTGAACCGCTCCGCCCATTCGGTGAGTAGGAGTCCCGGGGACACTGTAGGGCTGGGCATCAGTA
The DNA here is from genome assembly GCA_005188305.1 of Xylaria sp. BCC 1067. Lineage (NCBI taxonomy): Eukaryota > Fungi > Ascomycota > Sordariomycetes > Xylariales > Xylariaceae > Xylaria > Xylaria sp. BCC 1067. Next base: position 2,111,328 of record SSCS01000003.1, on the reverse strand, counting down.
ATGGCCATTTTAAGTAGGACACGTAAGCGTTTCATAGGTGTGCAGGGGGTCCAAGGCGTAGACAAAGGTCGGAATAACAAGATAATGAATCCGGGGTTTACTTACCGCTATTCACCCTAATCTTGGGGGCCGCCATCTTAGATGTCTCGTCAGTATGAGGTTCTAACATCAGGGAATGGAATATGCAATGTCAAGAAAGCGGCCCGTGGCGCTGGCATAATAGATAGGTTACGGAGAACTTACAACGGCCAATGCTTTGACGAGATGAAGCTGCGCAGCTTTCGTCACCGAATACGCCTACGTTTCCCATGTCAGCTTTCCTCACCGCCCCGTAGCGTACGCGAGGGGGTCTGATGCATACCAACGAGCTGCCGCTGTGGTTGACGCCAGCCAGCGACGCAGTCGTGATGAAGGCCCCTTCGGTGTCGTCGAGGTGTTTCTTGGCGGCATGCATAAGCCACATGTGCGACTTCACGTTCATGTTGAACGCACGGTCCCACTCTTCCTCGTAGCAGTTCTCGTCGATGCTCACCATGCCCCTCAGCCGACTCCAGCCGCCGTTCGAGAACAAGACATCGAGACGCCCGAACCGCTCGACCGTTTCGCGGACGAGTCTATTGATCTCCTCGCGGCTCCCCAGGTCCGCTTTGATGACGGCGAAATTCTCCGCGCCGCCACCACTGCCGCCGCCACCACTGCCGCCGCCACCACTGCCGCCGCCCTCTTTCGGCAGCGATGACAGGCCGGGCAGCTCGTCGAGGAGCTTGCTCGCGCGCTCTGCGTTGTTGCTGTAGTTGACGACCACGCGGTACCCGTTCTGCGCGAACAGGCGGGCCGCCGCGGCGCCGAGCCCGGCACTGCCCGCCGTGACCAAGATGACCGGGGCGCTAGAGGCGGAGGACATAGTGTCGAGGCTTGCGTTGTACGTGCCAAGCCGTCAGCCAGCGCCAACTCGGTAATTGAATAGGAATAGAAGAACTACAGTCTGTCTGCCTTCTCTTAACGTATGAGTCTACACAGCGTATTTAATTATTCTCACGTACACGTACACCGCAGTATGCCCACTAACACTATCCAGATTAGTGAAGTTGGCCAGAGAGGCACTAATATATGTGACGACCCGTCACGAGACCGAGGATGGTGGATTGCGACTCGGCAGATAGCGTGCCGTGTACACCCCAGAACCCCCCAAAAGAGGGGAGGGGGACTGCTTAGTTGAGGGGAAACTGGCCGCTCCGTTTCACTCATTGCAGGCGGGATATTTGAACAATGTCTCAGGCCGCCTCGGCACAAGGGCATAAAATTGTGCTGAAGCATACAGTACAGCTAGCTCGCTGACCTTTGGACGCCACACTCAGCTTTACCCCACGTTTGAATTGACGTGATGTAATAGACTCCAGTTAAGGCGCTATATTACCCACTTCATTCTCTTACTCCATTCATAATAACCGGCCTTCCCAGCCGCGTTCCAGCCTTATGTAGCACTGCAGGTTAAGGCTGTCAACGATTTGGATCAGTCACGATCGTAGCAGAAACAAACAGCTTGAACAAAAAAAAAAGAATCTTTATACAGTTTGCCGGCAAATGAAGTCTACATAAGTTACATATCCGCATTCCAGAAATACAGCTCGCCTGAAGACTCCGCCCGTGCTGTTTCGTAAATATGCTGACGCTTCATCCCCGCCATCCCCGCTGAAGTCTCGCCTGTGTGGCAAGCATTACTGGAACTAAGCGGATTTCCTCGACCATTATGCCCCTTTTGATTTAGTAAGTACGCTTGAACGGCGGTACAGCCTTGCATTCGTTCTCGTCCAGTGTTGTCCCAACGACCTTTCGGTAGCCCAGTTCAACCTTGCCGTGCGGCGTCTTCTGGAAAGATAGTGTATGCTTCATCCAGTTCTCGTCATCTCGTTCGGGGAAGTCTTCGCGGGCATGAGCACCGCGAGATTCCTTTCGGTTCGCGGCGGAAACAGCCGTTTGGGAACTTGAACATGATTAGTATAGATCCACCCACCCATCGCAATGGTAATACTTACGCGCAAGTTAGCAAATTCCTTAGCTCGAGAGTCTCAACAAGATCCGAGTTCCAGATCATCCCACGATCCTTGATACCGACTTGGGAGAACGTTCCATCAATTTCGGTGACCTTCCTGACACCCTCGTCTAAGCTTTCCTGAGTACGGAAGACGCTCACGTCCGTCTGCATAGCTTTTTGCATCGCCAGCCTGACTTCCGCAGTTGACTTGGGTCCGCTCGAATTGCGGACTTGGTCAAGTACCTCGATAGACTCGGCACCAGCATCAGCGCTCGTCGGCTCAAGTTTGGCACCAGGGGTAAATTTGTCACGGATAGTGTGAGAAACAGCACGGCCGAAGACGACCAAGTCTAGGAGAGAGTTGGCGCCAAGACGGTTGGCGCCGTGAACAGAGACACAAGCGGCCTCACCACAAGCGAATAGACCAGGAACAACCTTGTCGTTGCCTTGTTCATCAACGGTGAGGACTTCGCCAGTGTAGCGAGTGGGAATACCACCCATGTTGTAATGGACCGTTGGCAGCACGGGAATAGGTTGTTTCCGCACATCAACGCCGGCGAAAATAGCAGCAGTCTCTGAGATACCAGGCAGACGCTCAGCGAGGATTTCGGCAGGGAGATGGCTCAGTTGCAGGTAGATATGGTCCTTGTCGGGACCAACACCTCGGCCATCACGAATCTCCATAGTCATAGACCGCGAGACAACATCTCGACTAGCCAGATCCTTAGCAGTAGGAGCGTATCGCTCCATGAAACGCTCACCCTCGGAGTTCAGCAGGTAGCCACCCTCGCCACGCGAGCCTTCCGTGATCAAACATCCAGCTCCGTAGATACCCGTGGGGTGGAATTGGACGAACTCGAGATCCTGATTAGGGAGACCAGCACGAGCAACCATAGCCATACCATCACCAGTGCAAGTGTGAGCCGAAGTGCAGCTGAAGTAGGCGCGGCCATATCCACCAGTAGCCAGCACAGTGTTCTTGGCGAGGAATCGGTGAAGTGTACCGTCTTCCTGGTTGTAGGCGAGAACACCACGGCATTCGCCGTCTTGCATGATCAAGTCCAGAGCGAAGAACTCAATGAAGTAGTTTGTGCTGTGTGCAAGAGATTGGCCGTAAAGGGTGTGTAGAAGGGCGTGACCGGTTCGATCGGCCACGGCACAGCATCGGTATGCCTGGCCACCCTTTCCGTACTTCTGTGACTGACCACCGAAAGCCCGCTGGTAACTAAGTCCCAAGGATTAGCAAGCTCTTAGGTCCAATATTTGGCGTTGGAGGCTCACATCTTTCCGTCCTCAGTTCGGGAGAACGGGCAGCCGTAGTTCTCTAGCTCGATAATAGATGCGGGAGCCTCTCTCGTCATGTAGTGAATCGCGTCTTGGTCACCAAGCCAGTCGGAGCCCTTGACGGTATCGTACATGTGCCATCTCCAGTCATCCTCATGCATATTTCCTAGCGCTGCGTTTATACCACCTTGTGCGGCGACGGTGTGACTTCGTGTTGGGAACAGCTTCGATATGCAAGCCGTGTTGAAACCGGCCTCGGCGAGACCAAACGCCGCTCGCAATCCCGCACCACCAGCACCAACAACCAGGGCATCGTACTCGTGGTCCTGGTGACTGTCAGTCGTTTGCAATACGGTATAGACAGCCGAGCAGGTTTGCAGAGCTGCAAAGCAGGGTGTAAGGACGTACAACGACGGGGTATTTATTGCTAACGTGTATCGGGGCCTCCTTTGCCCTCAGCGGGCTGTTGGCGAAGATGCGAGCTGTGATCACAAGGAATCAGCTTGAAACGTGAAAGACGCGGAGACGGAGGCGGGGACGAAGGCGGCACGGGCGGCAACGGCGACAGTGGAGGTTATTGACATACAGACAGGGCGTGTCGAGGAGAAAGCTCTCGTCGAACACCTGGTCGCCCGTGAGAACTGTACGCAAAGCACAAATTAGCCAATCGATCCACCCTCTGATGCTTGGGGCAATGTATATTTGCCGGATCTCAAAAGCGGGCGTCGGTCGCATAATGAACGAATGTGCCGCAGGTGGACGAGACTTACGGCAGACCCGGTGGTCAGTCTCCTCAGTGCCATTGAGGATGCCATGGTTGGACAGAGGCGTGAACGTGGTAGAGGGGAGAGGCGAGATGGAAGCACCAGCAAGAACAGATGAGGCGCTTGTGTTCTTGTCCTGCAAGTTTCCAATGGCAGAAGAAGAGCAATAATGATGATGCCCTCGAAGTTTCGCCGGAGCTATGAAGGGCGAACGATTGGGGCTAGTCTGGAGCCAATAGCGTCGAGTCTGATTACCGAGGAACAAGCCAGGCCGGGCAGTGGCCGGGTATTCCTGCCTGAATAGTCCCAGACTCCCAGGGCACCTGCATCCAGTCAGTCCACTGTTCCGAGCCCGACTAGTCTACAGCAGCCCAAGCGCTGCCGGCCAACGCCAGCTCTTTGAGCCTGTCGGGCACCTGCTACGCTGATTATTGGTGGTTTCAATTAGACTAAGTACCTAAGGCACACGCAATTGTGACCTCTCGCACTTATGGTAGGAACTCGGATCTGGGGGGTTCAGTAGGCCATTTTGACTTCAAGAAGGATATGGTTGCAATAGTCCTTCAAGTTGGCTATTTCCAGTACAAATGCTGTCTACCAACTTTCAATGTGTATTAGAGCCCTGAGAAAGTCTAACTCTATGCCTTCTCCCACTACTGACACCCATATGCTGGCCGTGCTACAGAGTACTACCTATCTCATACACTGAAGACAATGAACCACCTCCTGGCCATGTCGGGGTGGATTGTATGCCTGTAGCGGCTTCTAATGCTGGCCGAACTCACGACGCTAACACTTGGCGCAGCATAACGATGAAGTTATCCCTCAAACGGTGAACTTCGCTCACCTGCGGTTTTGTGGGCTCACCAGCGCTACGTCTCAAGCGATCTTGTTTCTTGGTGCGTCTGCGTCTCTCTGCTTCGACCGGGTCCAACTCGTCCTCTTCCTCTGCCTCCGCCTCCTCGTCCGAGTCGAAGTCATAGTTCAGGTCCTCTAGATCCATGGCATCTAAACCGAAATCGCTCGCGCTGAAGCTGCCTATGCCTGGCAATCCGGCGTCGTTTGCTGAGCCTTCCGCTGCCATCTTCTGCCGCGTTTTATCGTGGTGCCACTTTTTCCGCGCTTCTTGCCATGCAATAAGCTGGTCGATCTCTTCGATCGCCTTCGTTTTGTCTAATTGGCCACTCGAAACGGCCCCCTCGAATAGAGCGTTGATATCTACCGCTCCGCCCGCTGGTCCGTTCCTGAGGAACTCAAGAATACCTTCAATCCAGCCCATAAGCTGAGTGAAGAGTCCATTGTCATGTGTATGAACCTCGTGGATAAACTTGTAGAAGTTGTGTTCGTGCCGTTGGCAGAGATCGATGAAAGCCTGTACGGTCTGGTTAGGATCTGCCGAAGCATCTTGCTCACGACATTTCTCGACTACCTGGGCAAATTGTTAGAATTATCTTGATAGTGTGACGAATGTCTACTGACTTGGATCATATCATCAAGAAAAACGGCAAAGTCGGTGATGCTATTGTAAACATTGGCCGACTTGTAGACCCTAACAAGAGGCTCGTAGAATATCGTGAAGAGATCCCGGAATAATTGAAGAGTAACTGGTTCCTCGATAAGATTTAACATCATGTTCTTATCGCGTTGCCTCATTTGCAACTTCATGAGTTGCTTGAGGTATGAGAATAACCGGGACCCTTGCTTTAACTCCTCATCCACGTTCTCAACAGCATTGTTGAAGGCAACATAAGCATTGAATAACCTTCCGATCTGTTCCGATTTGAGTGGGGGAGATATCAGATCAGACCGCAAGATGGCTACTATGATGTCTATGTCGTCGGCCACGGCGTCCTCGCGAATAGCGGATTTGATACTCTCATCTGCTTGGCTAAACTTAGTCAATTTATCCACAAAAACGCTATCGCCGATCTTGACTGCTACAGCGTCGATGGACTTTTGATAGCTCTTGATTCCGTCGTTGAGCGCCATGGAGAAGATTCGCTGCAGCAAGGAACGAGAACCGAAAGGTTGGGCCAGGAATAGATCAAGCACCCCAGACATGACAGCGGCCGGGTTCGCTATCTTGATGACATTTTTCAGGATGGTATACGGTATTAGGGAGTGTATCCGCTTGAGCTGTGCAAACAATTCGGGTGAGTTGTCTTCTGCAAGAAATAAGTGGTAGATAGTCGCAGCAACCTCTATGCGCAACCATTCAGCAAACTTCTGATACTGAAGACTGAGGTCCGGGATCGTTGGCTTATCTTTGATTTCTTGGAGCAGCTTTGTCAGTCCGTTTCGTTCAACGATATCCTGGCGAAATTTCTCCATATAAACATCAAGTTCCGCAGCCCTTTTTCTGGCTATCTCGAAGAACTCTTTCTGTTCTTCTACTCGCTTAGAATCCACCGCCTTGCGTTGATGAATATCCTCGACATCCTCATCCGCTGGCGTAATGGGGTCACGGGTGAGGAAATCCGATATCGCATTACTTTGTGCAATCTGCGGGTTATGCAACAAATATCGCAAGAATGCTCTCAACGAAACCCGTTGGTCTTCACGCCAAAGGACAGTATTCTAATCGGTTGAGGTTAGTTGATCCGCAAGTAAGGTACAGAGCGTCTACTTACCTCAAATTTGGAGCCCGAGGGAACCGATCCCAATCGCCCCTCTATAGAGGCTCGCGGAGATGCGGTGTTAGACGTTGTTGACTTATTTTGGCGATGGTCTTGTACTGTTAGGGTCTTCATGGGCTCCGTAAGACCTTCACTCTGGGAAACAGGAGGGGCAATAGATGCTGAAGATATAGATGATACGTCAGAATCATCGGCTCCATCCATCGCACGCGAGAACAACCCCGAGGTAGTTGTAGACGATTTATTTTTCTTGGGAAGCGGCGGAAGAACTTTGCCGGGTAGTTCATTTCTCAGTCTTTTGTGTAGACTCGCAAAATCGCCGTAACGTCTCGCAATGAAATGCTCGATTTCGCCCTTCCTTTTCACCCGTAATAAAAATTCCTGTTTGCAGATTTAGCCCTGGCATTCTCGCCCCGTGATATAGCTAGGCTCCTTACTGCATGTCTATGACGCCGAATGTTTCTTTTCACCAACGTCGTGCGCACACCAGCCACGTTGACATCCCACCCATTAACAAAGTTTCCCTCGGGCATTGTATTAAGCACGCCAGTATCAATGGCACTTCGATCGACGATTTCCATTTCGGCGAATCTTATCCGCTCCTCAAAACCGGAAGCTGTAGGGACGCCCGACACCATCATTAGCTCAACTAGTTTCCGGCATTTCGTGGCCAATTTCCTGCGCTTTGTCTCTTCAAGCCGGTCTTCGGACGAAGAAATATTCTTGCTAGCGAACGATTCGAGGAACTAATACCAAAGCGCCAGAATCAGCCATCGTCCAGCGTCGGGCTCTATGTTTAGAGTTGCATACCACCTGTAGCTTGTCTTGCCAGAATTCCTTCTCTTTCGCCTTATCGAGAAAGGGGAATTCGCGGACATGATGAACGAATATAAATCGCAGGATGGGAAGTTCGGAGTCGAGAGGAGACACCTCGCCATAGTCGGACTTGAACGGCGCGCCAAATCTACGAAGGGCGGTAGGGGAATTCAGCTCGCTAATTTCCCAATTGACTTGCTCAGCAACGAGCTCCCGCTTTAGGTCTGCCAGGGATGGGTATTAGCTTGGTTAGCAACTCTCTGCGGCTGTGAGTGCAAACCAACAGTGTTCTTGTTTTCCGGTCAGTGTCTGGCGAGGCCGAGCTGTGGACGGCGCGACTCTGGGGTCGTGAGTGGTGACGTCGCGGGACGAGCCATCCTGCGCGGGGTTCACTGTAGGCATTTCTGGTGTGCCGACTTTGTTAGGCTTGGTTCGTTTTGCGGCGGAAATATAGGTAGGGGGTTATAGGGCCACCATGGTAAAAGCCCGGGGAGCCTTTGGACATCCTTTATGCTTACATCGATCAAAGGGTACGGCGACGGGGTACCAGTGGCAAGCAGACCGGACCAGACCAGACCAAGCAGATAGTTGAACAGAGCGCGGGGTGAAGTCGGCTGGGGTCAGGACACAGCGCCGTGTAAATACTCAAGTTATGATAGGTATGTCTGATAGGTATGTCTGGTAGGTAAGAGGTCAGGTTAGGTTAGGTAGGTAGCGATGTCGTCAACGCACTGCACCAAGTCTCTCGGCACTTGATTAGTACCTGTAGGGATGCAGTAGATCGGTGGCACTTGAGTAGTACAGTAGTTGTGAGCAAGTCCGGCCAATGCAAGAAGGGGCCTGGATTCTGCAATGGCAATCTTGAAATCTTTATAGCTCTAAAACAAGCGCAGATCGCTCGTGACTTAGTAGCAGACCCTTGAATGAGACTCTTGTGCAAACATGCCGCACTCCTTGCTTCCCGGCCGTTTACGCTACCAATTAAAACAAGACAGGCTCGCCAGTGCTGCCTCGCCAAACAGCCGGCTTCGAAAGCGAGGAGCCAATTGAGCACGACATGGCGTCGGTAGTGATGCCCACACGCACCCTTGTTGAGCTGTAGTCCTGTGTAAGCGCGTGGCTAAGCCCATGACGTCGTCATCGTCACCTAAGTTAGTGCAGGAGCTGTAAGGAGAAAGACGAGGTATAGGTACTTACACCTACCTAAGTAGATCTATAGGTAGTCGCTTATCCGTCCCTACTGTACGTATGTATGTTCAGAGTTTAGTGGTTTAGTCTGCGTAGCCTACTACCTAAAGTATACAGAAACATTCCCTCTTTGCCCTATGAGTACACTATTGCGTATCACCCTTAGGTTAGGTACCTAATGCACAGGTATGACGGTTTCTCGGCTGTCAGCCAATACCTCTCAGGGCTATTAGACTGTAGGCGCATTTGTTGATGACACGCTCCCTGCCTTGGTGCCCAAACACTTCTTCGAACCAAGCCAGGTTCATCCAGTTCTTTGAACTGTGAAGCTTGCCGAATTTCCGCGAAATCGCATCCAAATTGCTGACAGGCGTACAGGCCCGAGCTAGCCCCGGGGCTAGTCCCACTCACGAGTCAAGCCAGTTTGCCGACATCCGCTTTAGCATACGCGTCTAGTGATAGGCTTGTTTCCAATCTAGGCGTCAATCTAGGCGTCAATCTAGGTAGTCCAACGTTCAGATGGGCAGTGCACTTGTACTGTACTAGGCCGTTCTACAGACGGCCTGGGCCAGTAGGCACATAGGGCATAAGCGCATTCAAATGTCTACTATTGGGGGTATCTGTTCTACCAATTCAGAATGCTTGCCTTGGGGGTATCATAACCAAGATTCACGTCTTGGCGCGTTCGGGAAATAGGACTTAGGAGACGATATGAGGCGTAGAACACAGCCAGCGCCTAGTGGGGGCTATAGCTCGTCAAAAACTCGGAGAACACCTTGGTCAGCCAAAGGGGCTCTGTTCCGAGTGAGTTCTTGCCTAACCTCGTCGGCCATGGCAACGGCACTTTTACTGTTGTTTCCTAATAGACTGCCCATCGGCGGCTTCCCCTCCTGGATCCCTTGAGCCAACTCAGAGGGGTTGTGATGGTCCGTGGATGATGGAGCATACTGAGCTCCGACCAAGAGGAACATTAGGACGAATGCGACAATGGAAATAATAATCCATATGGCCTTGAGTCGTCTCCTCGTCCTCTCTTGCCATTCAGTATTGGCCTTTTCCCAACCTTCGATGCGTCCACGCACGGCATCAACTCGTTTGCTGAGCGCCTGCACCTTGTCACGCCCTGCGTGAATTCGAGCTTGGAGCTCTTGTATCCGCTTCTTCTGGTCTGCAGACTGATCGCAGAGGCTAAGCTGCGATTCGATTTCGCTTACCAAGGCGCGCGACTCATTTGTGAAGCTCTTATTTATCTCCTGTGACATAACTGCGAGCTCTTTCATAGCCGCAACAGTGTTCTGCAGCGAACCCAGCCTCTGCAACACGGAAGAATATGTGTCGTCTAGGCGTGCGATGGTTGCATTCGAAAATGTGTTTAAATCGACTAGCGACTTCCTCAGGCTCCTTCATGTAGCATATTAGCCAAGTATCGAGGCAGCGTGTCAACTAGGGCTGGTGTAGGTGACGCACGCTGTTGCTGCCGCTGCCGCTGCCTTCTCCTTATGCTGTCGGGCGATGTCACGATTGCTGGGGGGTCGTTGCAGGTTTGTCCTGCTTTCGTCGGTGTTCGCGACGCCATCTCCGGTTGGGGATACCATGCCGGTGGTAGTGATCCGAGCGAGCGTGAGGGGAGTGGCCCGTGAGAGCTCAAGGGAACCGCGGACTAGTAGGCCTGCAGACAGAGGTAATCGATCGTCACGTTCCCGATCTTTGCGAAGTAGATATTGATGAACACGGGACTGTCTGAAGGGTGGCGATTGCTCGGTGATAGAGCGGCGTAATTGGTGATTAGGTCGATTTGGTGATGTCACTACTCGTTCTGCTGCTGAAGGGCCATGGTGTTTTGCCGACATTGTCCGAGGATAAGCAGCCGCGGCTGGCGTAAAAAGCCCCGAGATGGCGTCTTTGATAGCGTGAGCTACCTGATTAGATATCTGGGATGTAAGGGCTCAGAGATAATATAGGGTCAGGCTTGATACCTATGGTTACATAAGACGGGTGGGATACGGGGAAGTATGTAAATAGGAAGGCATTGGGGCACTAACCCCTATAATAATACACTAAGATTGGTACCACAGTGACGATACCGAGGCACTAACCTTGGGGATTGCCTTGGTAATTGTGTACCAGGTAGGTACAGTAGGCATCCGGAACCTCCCCACCCTTCCTAATCTGAATCCATCCCCAGACTTAAGGCAGGTATTTTCACATGTCAGCCAGGTTATTATGGGCTGAATTATAATGCAATGGCCAATAATAAGTATTGTATCCGATACCGGGACGGCTTGTTCACGGATTGAGTATGTCAAAATGCTTGACCCTATAACTACATGCTTGCAATACCAACACTTTGCTCCTGAAATATATGCTGGTAGCACCCAAAGTATTACCTGGGTACTCGGCTCGTTGATTGTGACCTAGTTTCCCCAACGCACTGCAGTCTCTTCCTAAGGTCCATGAGGGCTGTAGCCAGGAAAACATGCATAGCGAACAGCGTAGCGGCGACTCCCAGCGCCAAACTTTCCACTGGCCGGGACTTTTTGATTTCATCGACTAGGCCATGAAGTTGACTTGATTTTGCATAATTCGGAGTAATTGTAGTCGTTCTCGGGTCGACCATCACAACGAATTTGTTTCCCGATAAAACGAGAGTTCTTAGGGGGGTGTAAATGCTGATATGCGCTCATGAATTAATGAGTTTGTTGCGCTTTTCTTTCCTCTTTAATCGTTCGACTCGTTTCTTGTGCATTTTCTCCGCCATCTTCGCATATCTTTCCTTCTCTTCCTTTGCGGCGCGCTTGTCCTTGATCTTTTGTATCCGTTGCTGTAACCCGAGTCAGTTACCTGGGGAGGAAAGTCGTGATTAGGCGGGTGAAACGTGACGTACTTGTCGCTCGGCCTCTTTCTCTTCCTTCATCTCCTTCTCTTTCGCTTTCGTTACGGCCATTGCCAGTCGTCTTTTCTCGCGCTGTTCATACGAGGTTAAGCCAGCGGTGGGCCGAAATGCCTTTCGTGGCGCGTGCCATTGTTTCCCTTGGCGAGATGTGAGCGATGCCTGCTGCCGCCTAGTTTTCTGGATGGATTGTACTCATACCGTTCTTGCGCATGCCCTGAGGAGCCTCTTGGGCTATTGCTTCCGGTGTGGCGGTTTCGGCGGGCATAGTTGCAGCTACGGTCCGAGTAATCTTCCTTTAGACGCAGCACAATTTGTAGGGTCGTCCGAGCTTGACATATACGCCGAGTTGTGTTTCGTCGTGTTTTGCCTGTTGATACTGATCAGAATCTTGAGACTTGAATGGGCAACTATGAAAAAAGCCCCAGCCCCCACTACTAGCTCACGCTAGATAAGATAAAGATGGCGAAGGTATCTAGATAAGCGCTGAGTGGGTCTTATTGCTACTAAGTACTAACATGTGGGGATATACAACATAGTATACTTGCTCAAAACATGGAATCTAGCAATACTTGACAAACCCATAAGTTTTGTACGTGGTGCTTGCTTTGTATACTAGGGCGAGCTCGTAGTTATCTGCTCAATAAGAAGCGATAGCTATAATACTGCTCACATTCATTGTTGACAGCAGTACCACGTATTCTGGTAACTACCTAATCGTTTAGTTATAAAAGGCGCATAGAACTTATCTTGGCATATTTGCCTACCTAGATATTCAATGTGTGTAAGGAACATAGGCACTCTCAACCCAACGAACAGCTAATACATAGGTATTTACCAGGTAACTATTAGGCGGGTTTCTTGGGAATCTTGGATGTGGTTCTGAATTTGCCCCGAGTAGTACGTATACCTACCACCTATTTCAAGTGGTATATACACTAGATGCAAGCGTGTACAGTAAACATTAACAGGATATGGTGTGTTCACAAGCGTACTGCCTGTTAGGAATTGTTAACAAGAGATAATCTATCGTACCGTAAACGAAAGTGATACCCATGATATATCCAGCCAAGGCAGAAACAGCAACGTCGCTATTTTCCGGCCGAAAGCGTACCGATAATCCAGTAGCTAGTAGTGTATGTGCCTTATTTGAATGTTTGTTTACATTTAGGTACCCAGTTTTGTTGCTGTGCGTTTTCAGCCTATGAGGTATGAAAAGGCTATAGTGAAAGACATATACATACATTGAATCCAGGGGAATCACCTCCAGTGCTGAAATAGTTGCCCTGTTCGTCCTAGGGGTCAATCGTCGGGGTAGGGCGCAGGTATCGTCACGACACTAATGTGCCAATTCTCGGCCAATTGTCCCAAAATTGATAACTACTGCAGGCCGCTTTTGTCCGGCTAAAGCCCGTGACAGTGGCTGTAACCACGGATTGGTCGGCATTATCAAGATCTCTGGATAGAGAACGGCAAACCAAGTGAGATATCGCCACTGGTCTATTGGCGAATGCAGAATTGCCCGCAGTGATCTCGCAGCATTATGCAGGAGGATTGCGGCCTGTTGATGATCTTAGCAGATGATTTGATGATATGCTGCTGCGCGCGCTAGTTGGTTATCAATACCCTGCCATGTGGGCACATGATTCTTCCTCCTGTCCACCAGTGTAGGATTCGCTTCTCAGCTGGGCACGGATTTGGTGCGGAGGACATGGGCCTGTCATGATGCGCGGCCTCGCATCGAATTTGCTTTTGCTAGACAGCCGTAAGTATGCTCTGTCCCAAGCGCGCAACGCGAGACCCAGCGGAACAGCAAGCCGGGCCGGGGGTCACATGGCAGTTCTAGCATTGACTGTTGACCGAAGGAAGATGATATCTGTCCTCGTCACAATTGATTAAAATGACATCTCGCTACCGGTAGGGCGAACGGGTAGCCGGTGTACGTATTAGCTAAGAGGTAGGTAAGTACAGTGCAGTGGAGACAAAGGTACACTAGACTACAATTCTACTTAACTTCCGAGTTGGGGGGCGTCCGTTTCACACCGCATTGGGCTATAGTATATGTGTCAGACAGAGCCAGACCTTCCCTAATGCAACCAAGATAGGATATGTAGGTACTCGCTGTGGTGTAACCACCTATCCAGCCAATGGGCGGCCTCCTTTGATACCCAATGCATACGTTGGTCCTCGCCTGGCTACAGGAGTAGGGTCAGGGGTGTAAAGTCCAAAATAAAACGGCGGCCGTGAACACGACTCTCTCCCCCAGGGGTCTCGAAATGCTTTGCCTGATCTAACATCGCGCTTCATGCTCATCGCAATACGACCGGCGCGACTGTATGTATGTGGTATGCGTCCGCTAAATACGTATTCGTGATACGCGGACGCTAATATACACAGCCAGCACCGACTCTGCTGCTAGTCCAATTGCGGATTGGACCGGCGTGGGCCTTAACATCTGTTTCAAAACCAGTATTCTTGTCAGTGTTGTTCGTATTGTTTTTAGCATACTTGCACGGTGGGTACCCGGGTACGCCGTTGACGCTAAGATAGACACCAACGTACTGCTACTGGTGTATGCTTGCCTAGGGCTCATGTGCCAATGGCCAGTCACGCATGATTCCGATTTTCCCATTTGCCGAGCCCTTATCTAAGTAGTATAAGTAAACATGACGAATGGTAACGACAGGTTATACATATAGGTAAGTACCTAGCTAGAATTCCTTGCATGGTGCAAACTACAGGAACATCATAAACATCGTGTAATTTATATTTTATGTCTATGGAGAGTTACAAACTGACAGACAATTACTCATATTAATTAACTAGGGGGGTGTCCTGTCTCATTTGAAGAGTGAGACTTTGTCCGTTGTCGAGACAAACCTTTACAGGTGCCGGCCTAATGTATACTATATAAGCACTTATCTAAGAGGTACTTAGTAGTTGGGGTAACGGTCAGGAGATTCCTATCATATAGATGCGTGTGTAAGGTATAGATGCTGTACTACGTACGCGTCCATGAGACATTGTACCTGCACTAGGAACGGCCCAATCATAGCCGTCCGTCAGTCTCCAAGACCGTACATACGCACATAGTAGATGTTCACAGAGTTAACCAGGTTCAAGGCGGCAGACTCGGGGAATTCTTAAACAAGTCAGCGGCGGGCCCAGATGCAGCACCAAGAGCCAGGCGTCTAGTGTACATGGCTTCTCACGCTAGCGCGAAGTCCTGTATGCGTAGGACTCCCTGGGAGAGAGGTGTTGATGGGTAGGATGAGAATTACATGCCCTTGGGTACCTACCGAGATAGACGCCGTCCTTGGCTGGCGCGCTCTGACATCAATTTCGAAATGGCCTTCCAGAAAGGCTCTACTTCGGGGCTTCGTTGCATGCACCGCCGCCTCATGCCATACACGAGGTTTAGTACGTAGTGGGCTGGCTAACTTTGGGGTCGCATGTCTTCCCGCGAAGCAACTCGACAGCAGACGGGACTAAATGTCCGCCAGATGCCAGGCGCATTGCCTACCTACAGTAAGTAGGTCGCGACGCGCTAGATAGGTACTGTCTTAGGCGGACTAGGCAACAGGAGGAAGCCCACCCACTGCTCCTCTACACTAGCCCTGCAGCGCTGATGTGCAGAGCATGCATGCAAATGCTGGGTGGGAAAGCGACAGCAGTGCCTACTTACAGGACACTACCACTAGTGCAGTAGCCTCTATTGTTGCCGCTAACCAGGTACCTAGACTCAACTAGCGCTCTCGGCGCCCCTCGCACGGTCAACAGATAATACCTAGCCGAATTCGTGGATAACCTTGACATCCCGGCTCCACCGCCTCCCCAACACACACTGTACACGTACAATCCCTTCCGGCCTACCCTCCCGACCTATCGTTCTCTTCGTCCGATCCCTCACTCTTTTTCCCTTCACTTGACAACATCACCGCCCGCCGCCCACCATCTGGCTCAATTCCGGCAGCAGCTCTCGAATCGTCGGGCATGCTCTGGTCTTGGCCGTCCGCTCCTTTTCTTCTACATATCTAATCTTCATTCCATTAGCCAGCATTGTTGTCCGATTTTGATTTTGATTGATCAATCTGCAACAATCTGCTTGGAAGGAATTAGTACGAAAACGTTGGTGGTGAAAGACAACTACCTACTCGCTCGGGCGTTACCTTACGAGTGCTTGTCTGTCGCGAGGTATGCCTCTTGTGCCTGTAGCTATGCGCAGTGTCTCTAATCATTTGCGCCTGCTAACGTCGTGAGAACGACCTGTGCTAATTCGACCACCTCGACTTCCAGGTGCCCCATCCCCGAGCTCCCGAGTAATCCAATGGTGTCTCTGCACCTTGAGATTTAACAGTTTCCTGTCAGCTTGTTTGAACAGTGTACCATATGATATCCCACCGCTGCTAGTCGTTCTTGGTTTTGTGCCGGGGAGCGGCTCGGAGGACACAGGCAACCGCATATCTACATCAGAAGTCCGATGGACGAGGTCGTCATTGGAGAAATGAATAATGTTACGACAACTGAACTCTCAGCTTCTACGTTCCCGCAAGACACCATGGCCAGCTCTGTGAGCCCTCAGCCTTCACCGCGCATCAATCTTCCCCCACCTCCGAACCCTCCCTTCACGTTTCCTGCTCGCCCCTCGTCATCAGCGCCTTCATCGCTATCCAGATCGACGGGTCGGCGACATCAGTCGGCGATAGATATTCCGAAGCTTAGCCCAGGAGCAGAACCCACAGACTCGCACAACCCATGGACTGCGCTGCCCGATTTTAGCTTCAATCCCGGCAACAACCTCAGTCCCGAAAATTCTGGCCGTCGTCCGAGGCCCCCTCCCCTCCCTGATTTTTCATTCAATCCGGGAGCAACCCCTGCGACAGACCCGTCTCTATTAAGTCCTTCGTTCCCGCCTTCACCTAGAACCATCCCCAACCACATGGGTCACCGACGCGGAGGTAGTGAATTCGTTGGCGGCAAACTCAAGTCAGGGGAGCCAATCACTCTAATGAGCACCAGCCCAACCAAAAGTGAAAGCGGCTTTGCATCACCAACGCTAGCGCCATCAAGCGGTCCTCGCAGACATCAGAGGAGCCATTCTCATCGACGTTCTGGCGCTATTTCAAGCCATGATCTCACACTCATATTACAAGCAAGTCCGAATGCTTCGTCAAGAGGCAGTAGTGCTCCTGCTAGTCCAGCTGGTTTCCGTGACCATCACGCATTTCCCAACATCGAGGATCAGAAGACGGGCGAGGAACTTGGAATAGCTGCTACCAAGGCTAGTGTGGGTGAAAAGGATGCGATTCTAGAGAAACCGAGTCAATCTATGCCAGAATTAAGTCCAAGACCGGCCACACGTGCGAGGGTAGGGTTTTCCGACACATTAGAGTTCATCCCGCGTCCGCTATCTCTGGTTTCAACCGATACAGCCAGCACTGTGCGCCCGGGGCACTCCTTGTCTGGGAGCATCTCGTCGATTGTATCTGTTGCTAACTCGACGACCCCCGACCGCGATTCCCCGGCCATTTTGAGCTCCCCGGTCCCACGTACCAAAGCCAGCTCTCGTCCGAGCACGGCAGGTGCAGTGCTAGAGCGCACTTCGAGCCTTCAGGCAGCTGTTGAGGATGCTCCATCGCCGAGGAGACGCAACTCAATCTTAATTCTTAATGATCTAGCAGAGACGAACCCTTCTACCTCAGCGCTGTCAACTCCGACCAGAACCCCAAAGAGGTGGACATTCTTTGGATTTGACTCGTTTGCTAATGCCGGATCACCTACGAAGCTTAGACCAACGAGTACAAGTTCTTGTGATATCACAGCGGGAGACGTGACAGATCTTCCGTCGGGCACTAATGACGGTGAAATGGGACATGCATTGGGAACTGGGCAAACGGCACCTTCCCTTGAGGAGAAGAAGAAATCTAGTAAGAAGAAGCAGAAACGAGTTAAATCTTGGGCCGGCTCGATTCTTACACGCAAATCGAAATCTCGTACTCAGAAATCAAAGTCACGTCGTCGATCACAAACACCACCGATAACCCGTCTCGCGAAGGATGAAGAGCCGGATTATGACTTATCAGAAACCACTGATCAGTCATCTATAACAGATTTGGGAACAGATTCAAATGAAACAGCATCATCGGATTTTAGGACAACAAAAAATCGCGAAGCTCGTATCGAAGATGAGATACCCTACCCAATGATCGATCTTGATGCTGCACTTGGCCCTTTTAATACACCAACTCGTGATCCTCAGTGGGAAGAAGCCCAACGAGCTGGAGCGCCACCTAAGCGACAACTTCATAGTGCTGCTGGAATGAGGGGATTCAGTGGGCCTGGGATGCACTATCATCGTCGAGCTGAAAGTGCACCTGAAATGCCGCCCTTTGAAGGAGGGCGATTTAGCATTCACCGATTCGGTAGTTCATCAACCATGGCCGATGTCTTCGAGGAAGATGAAGAAGATGATGATCATACTGGGGAGTCTGCGGCTGATGATTCAACAAGTGAATCTCAGGGAACAACTACCGGAGATGAGGACGAAGAACGTGACACAGATGATGCAGCTTCTACTCCAAGACAAGAGCACAGTGCAGACCTAACCAGTCCGCAAGCTGATATCCCAATAGTGCCTTCAATCGGGGGACTGGAAAATAGTTCGAGCTTGGACCTGTTAGACCCTGGAAAAGCGAGCAACGAAAACTCTTCTAGTAGTCTTCACGATGAGGTAATTGTGGAGGAGCAGCGTCTCTTCATTCCTCCCAGACGTGAAGCTATGCTGGCAGGTCCTTCGGAGGTATCTGACCCAGCAGTCCCTTCGCCTCGTAGGGACACGAACCAAACAGAATTCGCGCCCCCTGATGCAACTTCCATCATTCTTCCGGGGCCATCCACAATGCCTACCAGTCCCTATACCATCAGCCATTCGTCGTCCTTTCCTTCTCCCTGCTCACCGATGTCATATGATGCTCATCGAATATCCACGGCACCATCTTCAGTCACCGACGAAAACCAATTTCATTCCCTGCTGATGGGAGAGCCTGGGCCGGAACTTGTGCGACTTTCCATTGATGTTCCTTCTGTAACCAGCACGAACTCGACGATGACGCGGGATGGCTCCATTCCCGGTGTTCGGCCAAGGAATATGCCATTTCACGAACAAAGGCCGGCGTCTTTTACATCGACTGCTTTTGGACGCCGCAGATCTAGCCTAGCTAGCTTGAGTCGCCTCATTAGTAGCGCCCATGGGGAACGTAGTAAGCTCAGCGTGGAAGTGCCATTTGACAGCGAAGTGGAGAAGAAATCTAAAAGCAGCAAATCAAAGCGCTTGTCAAGGATGATGCAATTCTGGAAACCAAAAGCACCGAGCGGCTCCTAGCCAGTTTTATGATATCTTCTTGACATGAAGACTTATCAACCATTTCCCCTCAACTAACCCATCCCATTAATCTGAGCTTGATCAGACAGCACATGAAATGCTTCCCACACAGGCTCGGAACACTGAGACGACTGCTCATCACATTGTCTCAAATTAAGTGTGTTTAGCCGGGATTATGTGCACATAGGGTTTTAAAGAGTTCTTGGGCGATATGGACTACAAATATCATGACAGTCACGGCGATATTCGTCACCGTTAGACTATGTTTGTCATATCATCATGAGTAGGAGAGGATCATGGTTTCAATCGACGGAAACGAAGCCTTTCGTTGATTCAGATAGAGAGAGAGAGAGAGATGAGATGAGGAAGTTGATTTTCCCCGAACATAGCACAGCTGGGAGGTATGGTAAGGACATTGGGGAAGGAGTTTGACCGAGACATGTTTGACTCAGGAACAAGTGAGATTTCCGGTGACGCTAGCTATATGAACACGACCGCTACGAGCGGAGACATCTCGCTAGCTATGTACAAATATAATGAACATATGTCCTCGCTGCATACCGGCTTTGCCTTGTTCATCATGATTTGTTTGCCAGAATTGATTGAAGTGCTAGATATACCCTTCCGGGAGTGAGATCAAAGGAAGTCAGTTGTTAGGCCCGACAACCTGCAGCTAGCTACTTAAGGGCCTTAAGTACGTAGCTATGCGACTCTAGACGGCGTCATCTGGGATGGGTCCCACAGTGCCCCAACGACGCCTCATTCTGGGTCTCAAGCCTCGGCTTAGCTCGCTCGAAAACAGGGGGATAACATTTGAACCCCGTCACGCCTATCCGCGGTTCCAGATCTGGCCAATGTCGCGCTAAAAGGTTCCAGCTGCAATCTTGGCTGGAGGTACCTAATAAGGTCGCAATTGTACAATCCTCGCAGAAAACGGTCAGCAGTCTAGCCAATGGCGCCTTATTTTTCGGGTGTTCATCAGAGAGTCGCGACTATTCCGTGACCGTTAACGTAGAAGAAGAAAACGCCGAGGGAGTGGGCACGCACACAAGAAGGCAACAAGAAGTCAACAAGACAGGATAAGACAAGACAAGACAAGACAAGACAAAGCACGTCAGAACAATTATGTCGTCGAGCTCTTCCCGTAGCGCGGCGAAGCGCCTGCTTCGCGAGCTTGCCGTCTGGGAGAAGGAGGCGCCGGCCGAGACGGGGATCGAGCGCCTCGGCCCCGTGAACGATGACGAGCTGCTGCGGTGGGAGGCCGTGATCAACGGACAGGGAGTCGGGGGCGGATACGACGGTTCGTGGCTCCCGTGCATGCGCCCCTCCTCATTCCCATTCTCATTCTTCTTCTCATTCTCTTGATCTTTCCCTTCCTTTCCTTTCATCTATCCAGCTATCCTCTCCGTTCCCCCGACTGTGCCCAGCGCTTCATTTTCCCCTGCCCCCCCGCACCGTACCGTACCGTACCATGCCGTGCCATTGCTGACACACGCGCTTTTCCCCGACGAACAGCAGGCCGCTGGCTGCTCGCGATCGACATCCCGCCGACGTACCCGCTCGCGCCGCCGAAGCTGCGGTTCCGCACCGAGATCGTGCACGCCAACGTGGCGCTCAAGGACGGCGAGATCTGCCTCGACCTGCTGAAGGAGGCGTGGACGCCCGCGTACAGCGTCCTCGAGTGCGTGCGCGCCGTGCGCATGCTGCTCTCGTGCCCCGGCGTCGACTCCCCGCTCAACGTCGACGTCGCCGCCCTCATCCGCGCCGGCGACACCCTCGCCGCGAGACGCCTGACCGAGTACTGGTGCTCGCAGGAGAGGGGCCGGTACGAAGGCCCGTGAGCCTCCGGGCTAGGGCCAGGGCCGTTCGGAATATGGAGAGGAGCGGAAAAAATTAAAAATGATACGGATACTCTGCGGCGTCGAGGATCGAGGGTGCCGTGGTAATTTGCTCGCCGTTAAAGCATGACCGGGCTCGTGTGCCCGGAGGTTCAGGCTATGACGAGTGCCTGAAGCACTCCACACCACTTAGTGGTGGTATGGGTTAATACGCCTATAACAACCCTCAACATGTCGTCTCTTCGGGTTTAGTATTAGCAGAAAGTGCTTGGCCTTGTCTATTGATGGAAAAATTCCCGGTAAATTGTACAACAACTTGGAGTTGTGGCGGTTATCACACGAGTTACGATATTCTCTATTTCTTAGGTTTTCTTCGGGAACTTGGCAAGACAAAGTTCCACAGTATGGCATATCCTCTTCGAACTAATACCATGTTTGATTCATTGATGTAATGCGGTGATGGGCTAAATATGCCTTCAGCACCGATTTAGGTGTTTTCCTTTCCAGAATGCTCCGCTCTTGACTTGCCCCGTCTATCTAGTCTCTTCCAAGCCATAAGCTTTTGGCTTATGTTCCAAAGCCGAAAGGACCTGGTGGTTGATGCTACAGAATGATACAAATGCACCCGTATCCCTGCTAGCCCCAGAAGTGTGGAGGCAAAGGGTATCACTGTCTGCTATTGGCGATGGCTTCAAACGCGCGATCGCAAAATGTAGTGTTCCAAAGCAGTAAAAACTTGCTATTATTCATGCTTGAAACGTTTACTCATTATAGTGGTACACCTAGAGTAAAGTTAGTATAATAGAGCACGTGAGGACTCGGCGAGAGTATTACCTTATAATTCGGCAACCCTGTGGCGGACCAGCCTAACCTCTTGGCCATTTTTGCAAATCCTTCCGTCTCAATCAGATGGTAGAATGGGAAAGGCGGAAACATAGCACCATCCCGATGGACGTCGGCCTTGACTAGCAATGCCGTTCCTCCCACACCGTCGAGAGACACCTCCACGTGTCTCTCGTCCTCCTGATCCGCCATGTATGCCATCAGAGACCGATATGTTGCCATCTCGCGGTAGCCCTCCAGGATAATATCGTCCGGTCCCATATTGGCTGCCATCTCTTGGGCGGTCGGGCTATCCTGCCAGCTGTTGAAATCGTAGGGTCGCTCTGCCGGCTTGCCAGTCTCGGGGTCGGTATACCTTTGGTAGCAATTGGGCACGATCAAGGGCTTGTCATGTGCTGCAAGGTCCTGAATGAGAGATGGGGGCGTTTCAATGATATCGGCGTCTAGCCACAGTACCCAAGACGTGTCAACTCCCAAAGTGGTGAACAACAACGAGTTGCGTGCTCTCGACATGGAAGCGCGTCTCGCTTTTTGATTTTCCATCTTGTGGCGCTCTCCCTCATCTTGCGATACGATTGGGGGGTCGAAGTCCTGCCGCTCAATGACAACGCTTCTGAACCGGTTATTGAGTGGCCCCTTCTGTGTCTTAGTCACTTGTGCCTGAAGGGCAGCCGTTGCGGCATTGCCTTCCTTGGTCTTCGGTAGTATGAACCCAAGCGAGATGAGGTCATGGGGATAATCGAGTTTCATCAGATTGTCCCAGTATCCCTGGTAGAAGCGGGCCATGGGGGTGAGAATAAGGATAGCCTCTCGGTTCTGGACGGGATCTGGGGTGATTGTAACGTTATTGAGGTTGAAACGGCGTACGGGCGGTCGTTCGCCGATGAGTTTAGCCTTGGAAGCTGATGGCTTGCGGCTAGGGGGCGGGTTCGCATGCGGCGACCTCGACGTGGAGATTGGAACATCGGATCCAGGACTGGCGAGGAAGTATAGGATGAAAAGGCACAGAAAAACCCCGATCGTCAGAGTCACATAGTTCGTCCTCCGTAGACGAACGGGCCCCATGGGGCGCGCCATTTGGCGAATGGGATTGCTGTCGCTGTCAACAGAACGGCGTTGGTGGTTGCATGGGAAACGGTGGAAGCATATGCTACCGAGAGGAGGAAGCACCGGCCGGCATGCGCAAATAGGTGATCCAGGAAGTCTGTCTAGTCGATAAGCCAAGTATCAGATAGCTGGCCGTTTCTCAAGGCAGATGGGAGGCGCGAGAGGGGGCCTGGGCCTTGGAGGCGGGTTGAAGATCGCGGTAGAGGAAATGCGACAAACGGCTGACGACGAAAAATAACGGCCCAGGTAGGCAGTTTGGGGTCACTCTACCACGAGCTTGCATCTTCCTCGAGACTTGGGGCTGGAGACTTGGCCAGATAAGCCTAAATCGGGATAGGCGCTGAGACAGAGTTCTTGAGTTGGGTTCGGGCTTGCCTGTACGTATACCTGGCCTAACTAGTCCCTAACGTAGTGGCCTAGGTACTACGTACTTACCTCTGTTAGTGGGGTTGCTGCATACCTAGAAGTAGGTAGACCGCCTAAGCTTGGTTCATAGATCAAAAACTCGGCCTAATACTTACTCGAATACGAAGTTAAGTCAAGCTATCTTGAACACTACTAATATCTCAGTAATTCTATTTCCGGGAAATTGTTTGCACATGTGCAGTAGGCAGGGAAGTACTCGGTTAGAAATTACCTAGGCACTTGATGTTTTTATATTGATCTTTTAGCTGTTTATGAATAATAACTTATAACACGGCACCTTGCCGTGTGCATTAAACTTAAATAGCTTGCATGAACTAATACAGACAGTTGACCTTTAGCTAATTGATCATTCCCTAAAATATATATACGATGCATGAATATCCACGCATCATGGCAACTCAAATGGACCCTACTAAACAGGGTATCCGGCTACCGCAATGCTGATGTTATGGCATTAAACATAATCTTACGAACAATTGCGGGCGGGATATCCTCGCCGCTATTGCCCGAGGTATATTGCTCCGACTTAAGCCCAGGCAGAGGATTTCTATATATGTAGTACACAATCTTAGTGCGTGAACTCTACATCAAATGCACGTTCATCACATGAAGCCCGTTGGCGCGGAAGGTATCTACAGATCGTCATAAAATAAACCCAGGAAGAGAACGAAAGCCGAGAGCAACAAGGTAGCAAACCCTGTCAGCGTGCCACGCGTCGATAGTTCAAGCACGAGGTGCTGGGCTACACTACAGTAGGGCTGGTGAACTAGAAAAGATTCTGTTGATATAAGCTGTTAGTCTTGTTTGTTTCTTACCGTTTACGACCAGTACATATGTGAGAGCGTTTAAACCACTCGCTACCTATTTACTACTAATATCTACATCCTACATACGGAGGTGCGGAGGTAGGGTACAGTAAAATGGCCCAAAGCGAGACGGACGGGTCACATCCCTCTCCCTCGTGCGGTGCTCGTGCAAGAGTCAGGGCCTCAAAGACCAGATGAGCCAAAGGCGAAAACCAAATAGCGCTAGCAGGAATTGAACCCACACGCCCATATAACCCCCCTGTAACTGACCTAGCATCAAGACCCAGGGCCAGCGGCCAATCAACATCTAGCCCTAGGCGTCGTGCGACTCGTTTTGGTTCCAAGGGCGTGCGCTAAATGCAGGCTGATTAGGCCCCTTGCGCGCCGGTTTAGCACTGAGGCTGGGTACCTACCGAGCCTTGGGTAAATAATGGCCTACTGTACACGACCGCCAGACAGCAGCAAGGTTCTAACCCATGTACCGCCGCCCTCCCCGCCGCCCTGCGCTGTACTATGAGGTAGGCGCTATGTACGTAGCACCTAAAGGCCTCACAACCCCACGAAGTGCCAAACCCACCTGACGGGAAGGGAGGCCCTACATACTGTACTTACACTACTACCTACCATTCACTACTGGTACCTATCTCCCTACCTCTGTACATTAGGTACTTAACCTACCTATAACAGCGTCCACCTGCACTCCATTCCCCTCTTGACCCTCCTTGACCCTCTCCGATCCCGTGAATGGCAACTAATGCTGGAACTTGCACGACCCTTTAAAGATCATCCTTTAGTCTACACTACAGAGGACGCCCAAACTCATAAATCTCCTCCTTTCGCCCCCGTTTGTTCTCTCATCCTTTGCCGCTGTGCTCTTTGACCCGTCCCGGCGTTTGATTGCTCTGTTCCCCGTGCCAGACGGACTAAAGAGCACCCCTTCGCGCATGGCTCCGAGCCGTGCATTGAGAGAGGAAAGGTGACATATCAGCATCGTCCGTTTCCTCATTCCTTCTACGGGTTTCTTTTCCCGCTGGCCTACACTAGGTCCCTGACCGTCGCTCAGGCATCTGGACGTGGTTGACAGTGAAAATAAGCGCTAAATACCAGCGACGTACCGGGACGTTGCCGGAAAGCCACCCGTGTCCGCCGATTTGTTCCATCGACTATCTACGCCGTATCTAAACCGCGCGCCCCCAGTACATCCAGTACATCCAAGTACGTATTGGCTGTACTATCCTCCACAACCATCTACGATCTTGGGCCTACCTACGACCCGTGCGACCCTACGTTTAGCTTCAACACTAGGCTCTTTTAGAACCACCTACTTCCTCTCCCCGAAGCCGGTTGCACTGCAGACGAGGTCCGCTGGGCCATCGTTCTTCGCCCTTCTGGTCCTCGTCATTTCAGTTCCGTTATCACCTGAAACTTCATTCCAGCGGGATCCTTGGCAGCGACATCAAAACAAGACGTGCCACGTTTATCGTGATCAACTTCCAGCTCGCGTTTTCTACGGCTATACTTCCCGATTCGCCCAATCAACATCCGGACCATAGTGCTGGTTTATGGTCCTGTCAATAGCCATTATCCCGCTCGAACTTATTTGAAGGAGTCAAAATGGAACCCGTTCCCGAAACTGAAAGAATGGAAGAATTCCGCTCTTCTCCTCTGCCATCTCTTCGACTCGTATCAAGCGACTCGGATGCAAATCGGAAGCCTCCCACCATCCGCCGGTCGACCGAGCCGCCTTCGCCAAGTTCCCCGTTGTTTCCTGCAGCACCTCTTCCATATAAGCCACGAACAGCATCCCCTCTATCTGGTTTGCACACTCGTTCCAAGTCCACAGCCAGTCTTCCACCGCTTTCGATGGGACGTACTCGGTCTATGCCCGGTGTTGACGGCGCAGGAAGGATCCTCTACCCACCGCAACTACGCCCAACAAGCCCATCTGCATCTCCGAGCAGACATCGAGCGCCGAGGAAACCTGTTGACGAGGCGTATCCTCCCCCCTCACCAGTCCGATCGTCAGTGCTAGATAATGACAGACGACATGCTGAAAGAAGCAGTTCTCCAACCCCTAGCCTTACATCTGCTAGCACACTTCCGTCGTATAAACGGGCATCTTCTCCACTTCGCTACAGCGCTTACTCATCTCCCACTGCCAGTTTCACATTTCCAGGCCCTCCTGCTTCCGGAACAGCATCCCCATCTTTCAGGTCGGAAAGCTCAGCTACTGGTTATAATTTCGCATATTACCCATCTTCTTCAATACCGTCGACGCCGAGCTCGATGCGATCCAGAAGCCCTAGCATCTCTAGCCTGGAGACAATACCTGATACTCCAGATGCCGAAGAAGCGGCTCTAGAGGCAGAGAGAATTGCTCAACTAAAAGCTGCCGCAGACGCTGCGGATGGCGGCGATGCGAAGGGCCGAACGAGTCTAGATGCACCCGTTCGTGGCAGGACTTTAGGTGTCGGCTCACGAGACAAGCGGAAGCGATGGAGTGTATGTGGAGCTGAGCGACGAGGAGACCTCGACCTGGAAACGATTTGGGAAGATTAAGACACGGAATGCACCTCGCACTTTGCGATAGTTCGGTTGAGCTACCATGGGAAAGACTATCGGTCAGCTAGTCCTGACCACTACGAGCATTTTCAAGATTTTGGTAGGAGCATTCAGGCGTTGTTCGTATTGATTTTGATACCCTACTGCAATTGTTTTTCATGAGAAGGCGATCAAATAGGAATAGTACAATCATTCGTCATGACGCAAGGTAGAATATTGGACTGAAAGGCCAAATTTATTAATGAACTGTAAATTTGACGCCCAACGATGCAAACTAGCCGATTGTGAGACCCGACCACCGTTATTTAGTTATTTCATGTACAGACAACTTTCATCTTGCTCCCCAGCGAAGGAGTCATCAGAGTCATCACCATTAGGATGTCATGGCCAAACTAAAGGCCTCTGCCGCTCATTACTATCTATGCTTGTTTGACAAAGCGGGTTTGCGACCCCATTCACGTTCTCGTTAATCAAATGGTATCCGTCGCAAGCTCTCACCAGCGCCTGTCTTCTTCGCTGCCTGTGCAGCTGCGATCGCACTGGGTACCTTGATCCCACAGCAGTCTCCCCAGCTATTCAACTGGTGCACGTGCTTTACGCCGTCGTGCTCGACGACGATAGATCCACTCTCCAGTGCGTCCCCGTCTTGTGCAATATCTACATCGGTCTCCGTGCTCATACCTGGGACAGCAGGGACTAACGAGCCGAAAAGAAAATGCTGCATGACGGGTAACTTGCGCAGCACTTCAGCGACAAACATCCGCTTCATGCCGCCTTCGATTTTGGACCAACTCTTGGCTGACGAGATATCGTCAAGCATCGGACTGTGCCATCGCAAGCCCTGTACCGTCTTAGTGCTATTCACGAATTCTACTTGCCCAAGGTACATGTAGTCGTGACCGAACTCCTCTATCGTCAGTTGTTGGTGGATCGCAAGCGGTGTGATGTATGGATGATGTAATAGCTGGCTTGCGCCGAATAAGAACGGTAGGAATTGGTAATCATCCAGTCCCCAGACGCCGTGCGAGCCTGCTGGCTCGAGATAGTAGGTCGACTGGATCGTGCGCATGAGGCTCAAATAACGCATAAAGACGCGTAAGACCAAGGGCTTGAAGTCGGATTTGTCGACGACCCGCAGCTGGTATAGACACAGAATCCATATCATGAAGTTGAGCTCATGCCCAGAACCGTAGTCTATCCTGGCGCGGTTCCCGAAGGATTGGTTGAAATACGTCTCGACTTCAGAGATGGCCGCGTCTGAGCTTATCCCGAGTCTCTGATGCCACGTGCGGCTGGTAGCCTTGGTCTTGTCTAGGAAATCGCGGAAAACTTTGTTTCCGAATCGTGACCCTCCGGCCTCATCGGGTGGTGTGGCCTGGACTAGGGCCTCGGCCTCGTCGAGGATGCTGATGATTGTTTTAATAGGTGCGCTGCAGTCCCCGTCCTTGACGGCTGATATGGGGGTATCCACGACGGCATCCGAGAGGCCAAATATGAAAGCAAGAATTAGATTGTATGACGGTGACGCAAGGAACAGTCCGTGGTCTGAGCTAGACAAGATGCGCCGGCTGGGAATCTGGAATGATAGTGTCGAACTGTCAGGTGGTGAGGGGAGGGATGGAGTCTCAGGAAGCGGAATCTGATTCCCAGATGCCTGACGTTTTCGTCGAGACTCCAACTTCGGTATCCTATCTTTTAAATTCGGGATCGACGGTGCTTGTTGATGTGTAGCCATGGCTCCTCAGTAACCTCGAAATCTTACTGGTAGGGAGATGTAAGGAAGATAGATAGATAGATAGACGCAGAACCATGTCATCCACGATGATGTGAGGCTCTATTTACCTAGACGACACATGTACAGGTAGGTACCTAGGTATGTGTCTGCTCTAACTTACTACCCAAAGTACCTAACCCCTCATTGAACAGGCGAGTTGGTACCTGGCAGACCCACACCGAATCCCACGGGCAGGTGGGCTTGCGGCTGTTCATGGAGGGGCAGGCTCTCCCCAGATAGAGTACCTATCAGCACATAGGTACCTAGGTACCTACCTAGGTAGGTAGGCACCCTCTACGGTACATAGGCACCCGAAGTATATAGGTACTAAGTACAGGTGGTTGCTTCGCTGTTGGAACCTTATTCTAGGTGCTTTACTAGGTGCTTTACTAGGTGCTTTACTAGGTGCCTGGGTACTGAAACTAAGTACCTATTGAAATTTCATTTCTACTTTCGTAATTCGATTGAACCTAGAGCACTTATCACCGCGCACCTTCTTTTCTACACACTGAAACTGCTCGCTTTTCCTAACTCGGAAAACATCCATTTTGAACCATGACGGTCGCCACTGAGCCAGAGGCGTTGCTGTCGCATCTTCACAAGGCAGATGGCTCTGCGACTTATTCCTACACAGGATATACCGTGATTGGTGCAGTAAATGGGCCTATCGAGGCGCAAAAACGAGACGAGCTCCCCGAAGAAGCCATCATAGATGTAGTCGTACGACCAGCCGCTGGCGTAGGAGGTATGCCAAACACCTAACCCTAACACATCACGCCGCCCCGTGGTTCGACGATGGTCTGACTTTCTTCCTTCCCCCCTGTGTAGGTACGCGGGAGCGCCATCTCGAGTTACTATTACAGGCAGCCTTGCGCCAAATAATTCTCGTCAACGACTTCCCCCGAACTCTCATCCAAATTGTACTACAAATTACCGTCACCCCGGAGAATGAATATGTCAACGGGAAACTTGTACAGGCCAATGCCGTAAGTTTTTTTTTTCTTTCTTCCTTTTTCTCAGAACTAATTGGAGACGTGGAGATGCTGACCGTGCATAATGCTCAAGAACCTCCCTGTTCTGCCGGCTCTTATACAAACGGCAGTCCTCTCGTTGCTCTCAGCCTCGCTCCCTATGACGGCTACTCTCACCTCGACGTCTCTTGCTATTGTCTCCGAGGATGGCCACCGACGCATTATTATCAATCCAACAGCGCGGCAGGTCCAGCAGTCCCAGTCGTTCCATGTTTTAGCCTTTACGTCCCAAAACGACTTGATACTCGCAGAGAGCGAAGGAGATTTTACAATGAAGGAATGGGACGATGTTTATAGTGCGGCTCGTGGCCAATGTTGCGCCGCGACAATTGCCGATGATACGGACACTCTTATGAGTGGAGGGCCATCCACCGATACGGACTTGAAGCGCTTCATTCGGTCTACCGTCGAACAAAAGACCGCCTCGGATCTATATTGGAAATGAACAGGGTGCCTTATTCAATACACGCTGCTTGGAGTGGTTTCGGATACCCACAGTTGATTCCCCTGCCAATACGTGACCGCCTCTTCACCGCCGAGCAGCTTGAGCGTCTCCGCAATGCTTCCTCCCCGGCTCGGTCAATGGCGGTACATCGGCAAATCGGTCGGTCCCTTCGCTGTTGCTTGGGAACAGAACCTATATTGAGCGTTTCTATGATACGTATCAACAATACTCCTGACGGGCGCATCTCGTTAGCTCTGAATGTGTGTTTCGACCTTGATTGGCCCTGGGTTTCCACCTTGTTGTGTTGGTGGGTCCCTCCTCAGGTTGCGGCCAGGTTAAAGTTGCCGGCTTAGTGTTGTGAACAGGCGGCGTTTCATCCAACCCTCACAATGCACAACAGGTCACTAAAGTGGAGGTAAAAGCTACCATCGCTAGACCTGTTATTATGCGAACTCGGCACCGGCGGCACCTATCTACTAAACGAGCACACAGAGCCTCTACTACTATGGTCCACTCCGAAATGCCGAAAACCAAGCTGACACAGCTCTCGAGCAACGTCACAATTAATTCAGGCGAGCAACTTACCACGCGGCAGCTAATCCGGAGCAACTAACTCACTCGAAGCATTTGATTTGCGCTACCACAGCATTTAAGTACGATTATTACTAGATTGACTGGTTTCGGCGAGATCAGCGAAGGTGATGGCACAGAGTTAGATCAGCATGCAGCTTACTTGCCCGGACCCTAGATTAATACAAGCGCTCTGTAAATAGCACATGCAAGTTTCTGGCCCTCTATTGGCTCTGAGTTTACAGCAGAGAAAGAAGTGGGAGCGATCATAAGCTTGTAGTTTTCGTCACAAGCTTTAAACACTGCACAGCACCCTTAAATCTCGAATCTCAAAAGCATGTGCTGAGACGAACAGGCCTCCCCTGTTCTCTGTTCCTCGCCTCGGGGGCCCCTGCTCAAGGGCGAAGGATGAGACAGACTCGGGGCGTGAGGAAACGCGCAAAAGTACACAGTGAGAACAACAGCTATAGAGAGGGGATTTTGAGGCTACTTACAGTGGGTCAAACTGCCATAGATCATATTGTTCCTGGGCGTTGTGTTACCGATAGCGCTCGTTTATCTATTTGCGGATCCTCGAGCGGGATCCTGAGTTTTGCGAAGTGCGCTAGTCGTCTCGAAGCCGTGGAGGCATTCTCCTCGCGATGGCGCCCCACTGCTCTGCTACTTCGTAGCCCCGACGCGGGTTGCACTGTTCCTCAGCCGCCGCGTCTTTGCTAGGAGTTTAAAACCTGCTATGACCTCGAATGAAGCACCCTTTTTTATTTGGCTTTCCTCAAGTCTCTAGTCTCTAGTCTTCCCCTCGTAGCAGAGCTCCGGTAGTTCTTGCAATTTGTCTTGGGTTTCTTTATCTTCTTGCCTGTCATTATCGTCGCCGCTCGGTCTCTCGCTCCGATCCTCGATCCGCCTTTTATACGCATCCACTCTTGCTCGATTCGTCTCTTCTGTATACAAACTATTACCAAACCGACCGTTCGGGACTTTGCAACGTCGTCTTTGTTTTAAGCATACTTTTCATAATCCTATGTTTTATCTTTGACAGATAAACATAGACATTGTCTGTGATCAACAGTAAAAGCGAGGGCCGAATATATATGCGCGGCTGATCATAATATAATCACCCATTTCGGAGACTGATCTCGGCCTCAACTCGATTTTCGTCTACTATACGTTTTACCGATCTTCCACTCACATCTCCCAACACACCAAGACAAGCCGGCGCCCATCTGCAAGTCATTACACCACACACACGTAAACGGAGCGTCGACCATACTATCATTGTAGATCTCCGAAGCTCAACCACCTACCTTCGCGACCGGTGGTACCGAAGTGGCTGCGCGATCGTGGACATTTGGAGCCAGCTCCGAGCTTGTTTCCAGCTGAATTTCTACCTGGAACAGTTGGGTTGCACAGCAACTTGCTTCTCGAGCTGAACTGCAGAGTGCTTTACTAGCCGAGGTGCGGAGTAGCATACCGGCAGTTGATTGGAGGATATCCAGAAACCAGTGCACTGGAATCGAGAGGCTCGCGTGGCTGATCGGTAGTAGCGATATTCTCCAATCGTCCACGTACCCCGCTTTAGTGTCGGGGGGGCTGCATTGCATCTGTGCAACAATAGGCATTGCACCGACGCATTGCTTAGTCACAGCAGCACCCTTAGGTCGCCCTTAGGTACTGCACTGCATACAAGGAGCGGACGCACGCTATCGATTGTATCGCAGTCGCCGACTGGCTCCGATCGGACAGATTGTGTGGGTGGCTACGATAGAGTGCGCGGGTGCGAACTCCAACAGGTTAGCGTATATCCATCAGAGGGGCCCTAGTCCCACTCGGTGTCTCCAGCCCTCCGTTCTTGACGGACTCTTCAAGGCGCTCAGTCCTATCTAGTTACCAATTCCGGCGTGGCGTTTTCTATGAATATCTCAATGGAGGTCCCATCACCTGCTGACGCCCCTGCTCTCAGCGCCCTCAGCAGTGACAACCCCAGTCCTGCGACGGCTGCTTCTGCTGTTTCAGTTGCTGACGACGCAGAGTTGTGCGCGTCTTCCATCCTTTCCGAAGCTAATCCCACAACTACACACCCAACCGCCAGTACCACCGCCAAATCCGCCTCGGACTTAACTAATCTCACCCCATCTCATCATGCTGAACATCGCGGATCACAGTTTGAGCATACTGCCGAAGGCTTGACAAGCCCTGAGCCCATCGTGCCCGAGTATAATAACAGGTCGCCCTCCCGTCGGAACAGCGCCCTCTCCGTCGAGTCAGTCCCTCGACAGACCATCATCAAGGCCTTGGCATCCGCTCAAAGTCGCAGCAACAGACCCGAGGCCCTTTCGTTGAACAGCATGTTATCCGCGCACCCCGCCGCTGGCAAGCGGCCATCCACGTCTGCTGCTTCTTCCCAGAAGCTCGCTGACGCCCTCGAGCTCGCTCTCCAGACCTCCACACCAAATACTGCCTTTCCATCTTTACGGTCGCCTTGCTTCTACCACAATCGTTTTGACGATGCGGTCAATTTCGACAGGGTGCTCGAGGAAATCAAGAATGACGATTGGATATCACACTCTCGTCTCGTACAGACTGCCATAGGAGTCCGAGAAGTTTCAAAGCAATTGCAGCGCAGGCCTATTAAGCGGGCAGTCAAGAACGTTATGATCGTTACGAAAGCCCGAGATAATGAGCTTGTATATCTGACTAGGGAGCTAGTCATGTGGTTATTGAGAACGCCTCGCTACGGCTCAGAAGTTGGTGTCAACGTCTACGTCGACGCTAAACTACGGCACTCTAGACGGTTTGGTGCCGCTAGTATCATTGACGAGGATTCTCGCTTTCCATCCATGCTCCATTATTGGTCTCCTGACCTTTGCTGGAGCCACCCGGAGAAGTTTGACCTAGTCTGTACGCTTGGTGGTGACGGAACGGTTTTGTTTACTTCCTGGTTATTCCAAAGGGTCGTCCCTCCAGTCATTTCTTTCAGTTTGGGCAGCCTCGGTTTCCTGACTGGTTTTGAGTTCGAGAAGTATAAACAGCATCTCAACCAGATTATGGGCGACGAAGGCATG
Source organism: Xylaria sp. BCC 1067 (assembly GCA_005188305.1). Lineage (NCBI taxonomy): Eukaryota > Fungi > Ascomycota > Sordariomycetes > Xylariales > Xylariaceae > Xylaria > Xylaria sp. BCC 1067. The sequence continues at coordinate 2,077,870 of SSCS01000003.1, read as the reverse complement.
CGTGTAAACTTACGTATGCGATTTACTTGCACCGTTTATCGCAATGGTGCATCTGGGGGCGAGATGGAGGAGGGCGAGCAATTCGAAGTACTGAACGAACTTGTGATCGATCGAGGCCCGTCACCTTATGTCTCCAATCTAGAGCTATATGGAGACAACGAGCTTCTTACAGTTGTTCAAGCTGATGGATGTATCTTTTCCACCCCAACAGGCTCAACGGCTTATTCTCTCTCTGCGGGAGGCGCCCTTGTTCATCCCGATATTCCCGCTATCCTCCTTACGCCCATTTGCCCTCATACTCTATCATTTCGACCTATGGTGCTTAGTGACACCATGCTTCTCCGAGTATCCGTTCCACGTAATTCTCGAGCCACAGCGTACTGCGCCTTTGATGGTAAAGGACGGGTGGAGTTACGGCAAGGGGATCATGTCACCATCACAGCCTCACAATACCCGTTCCCCACTGTTATGCGTACCAACACCGAATGGTTCGACAGCGTATCAAGGACCTTGCAGTGGAACACAAGAGCTGCCACCCAGAAGGGCTTTGAGAGCAACGCTGGCAGCAAGGCCGCTTCGGTTAAAGACGACGAGCCTGAGTGGGATATAGACACCGATTCAGCTTACTATGCCAGCGAGGACGGCAGCATTGCAGCAAGTCCTCTTAGACGGCAGATGAGCCTCTTGGGCTTTTAAAATTATTCATGCTGTGTTTGACAATTTCATATGTCCCGTTCTCGTTGTAGAACATAGATATAAAGTGGCGGTTTTGGATTATATGATACTATCGCGAGCAAGCGCAAAGCACCCTTTCTGCTCTTCATCAGGATGGCCAAGGCGTTTAGGTTTTGGGCTTCTGGGCGGCCTTTTCACCAGGACGTGAATTTCAGTTGTATATACCGGGGAGGAGATTTTGTTAAATTTCTTGTGATCTATATCAAGAAAAACACTTTTGAGTATTATGCTCCAATGGGGTTATTTTTTAGAATTGGCGCTTACCAATGAACAGCTCGCTTAGTGAGACCTGGAGGCTCAACGAGTTTATCGCAACCTCAGATGAACTGTGCAGAGGGCTGGCTAGCCGCAGGGAAGAAAAAGTGATTGCATGTTTTCGCCTTGTCTGTAAATAACTAGAACAGGACTTGGAGTGTACTTTCTGTTGAGTGCGTGAAGGCTAAAATGAACATCTGGAGAGATCTGTAGGGATCTATAGGGAGATCTAGTATGGGTACACTAAGTGGGGTGCCAATCACGTGAACTGATAAACTGGGGCTGCCTATGTTCATCGGGTGTTGTCCGACAGTCCCATGGACGAACCTATGAGCATGTGTATTTTGTGCGATTTCCTGCGAGTCGTAGCATTTCATCTAAAGCTCCTAGATATGGGCCGAATAAGGCCCTGGGCCCGGTCAAGGCATTAGAGTTAGATGTCAGTTGCCTCGAGCTAGTATTCATTAGTGATTATATCACGATTTCGTCGTTTGTGCTTTAGCGATGGTATCGCGCAGGCAGTATAGATTCAGACTGCGCAGCTTTGTGGCCTCGCGTAGATCCTGTTGAATGATAGTAATGTCCAAAAACTTACTCCCGTGATTTTGTATAACAGCTCTGTCTGCTTTGAATTGTTTTCGATTTTGGATTAGGGACTCAAGGTGAATAAGAAGATTACCGTATTTTAGTGGGGAGGTAATGCGCTGGTTACTTTTCGACTCGCGATGAACTTCACGGCATCTTATACAGGTAGGGCAGCCATCACAACGTCTAACAATGTAGACGTTGCATAGCAACCCGCTGGGGGAATATGACATTGTTGTGGTCTTAGTCTAATTAGGCATTGGATTTATCTTATTATTTCCAACGTCTGTTTCCCATGATACAGATTGCGATGGTGTATTAGATGTCATTTAGGTGCATGCCACCGGCTCGCATGGTCATGAATTGGTGACTCAAGAAAGGATCGAAAATGCCGTCGTGTTAGAGCTTGTCTCTAATCAATTTAATGCCTCGAAATTGACCGATTCCAGCAGCCTCGATGCAAGTGGGTTTGGGGTGTTATTTTTAACTAGTCCGGGGTGGCAGGCTCACAACGGCCAACCTGGAAACGCATTGCTCGAAAGTAAATAAAAATAAGTTGCCCTTTTCGGACAGACAGCACGGCCGTGATTGGCTGATGTCGCGCTTGGAGGGCCCCCCTGGTAGACGCGGTTCCCGGGCTCTGCACTGGGCGGGCGAGGTACGGTGTGGAGCCCAGATGACACGCTTCTGCGAGGCCCCACCTTCAATATAGACCCCAGCCCCATTCTGCCATAATAACACCCGCCTCTGCTCCTCCCGTCGAAAGGCCTCTCGTTTCGCGATACCTCCTTCTCTCGGATCGTGCAGCTTGGTGTTGTTTTCCCGTCCGATCGAAAGGGACCTGTCTCTCGTTCCAGACCATTGCTCTGTCCTCTTTACTGTCTGTATAATGTGTTCATAGCCCGTCTAGAAAAATGTCGTTCCCCACCGCGTCCACACCGTCGCCAGCCCGCGACCGACACGAACTCTCATTTAGCAGCTCCCAGAACAGCAACACCGACAGTTCAACATTGTGTTTCGAATCTTCCTTCAGACTAGAAACCCCGTTCCCAAACCAGAAAGCTGAAAGTGAGAAGCATCCGAAGGGCAAGCGGAAGAGGACCACGTGTGTATTGAATCAACCCTGCGGCGGCTAACGGAAACGTAACGCTGAGCTTCTTTGGTGATCAATTGGCTGACGACTGGTCGGCTTCTACTTTAGATCGCAAGATAAGACTATCCTCGAAGCTGCTTACAACTCGAACCCGAAGCCTGATAAGGCGGCGCGTCTCGACATTGTAAAGCGCGTCTCGTTAAACGAGAAAGAGGTCCAGGTTAGTAATTGGACGTGCTGTGATCCAATGAGAAATGATGCAAGCCAATTGGAACTGACGCCGCCGGACGTCACAGATATGGTTTCAGAACCGACGGCAGAACGACCGTAGGAAATCTCGTCCGCTATCACCGCAGGAAATTGAGGCGCTTCGATATGGCAATGGCATGCGTGTCTTATCGTCTGATGCGCTTCCGGCAGCTATGGAGCCGGTTTCTGCGCCAGTTGCTATGCCGAACGCCGCTGAATTGCCTCAGGGCTCATCTACTGACCTGGCCGCGCCAGTAGAACTTGGAGACCGTCCCCCAAGCCCTCGAGACGCAGTATCTCAAAATAGGTCCCAAGCCTCATCTCCTAAGGCCCTCGAGATGCCTAAATCTAATGAGGACGAGCAAGCGGACCCAAAAGCGAAGAGTTTGCTGGCTAGCACACCGCCTTCGCCGACGAGGGCAACAGGGCTAGAGGGCGAGTCGCACCCCTATGGTGAGGTTTCAGCAACACCAACTGGGTACTTGGCGAATCGATGGTTTGCTGGAGACTCGTTCTCGACGCCTGGTACAGGCGAAAGGTCTGGCGATGACTCGTTCAGGTATGAATGGGATGCTCAGCCCGCGCCGGGTGCTAGTATTGATATCAGCGCCTCTAGACTCAACTCTTTCTCATCTTCAACATCATCCGTCGCTGATCCCCCGCTGTCGGCCTTACAGCCGCATTCGTCGTCATCGTCTTCTCAGGTCCGATTGTCTCTGTCATTAGATGGCAAGGCAGAGTTGATATCTGCTCAGCCATCACCGCCACGTCCCACTTCACAGCTTCTTTCTTCCACGGAGATATTACCCCCGGTTTTTGGTAATCGCACCTTACAGAGGAGCCGGAGTGCGCTATCCGGCATTACGCTGCCGCCTATTTCCACTCTTACAAAAACCCTTGGGGCACCTTTTCCACCCCAGTTTACGCGGGGTCGATCACGCGATGTTCATGCCTGGGAATCATGTTGCGAGGCTGATACTCGCGATGAGCTGACTAGACAGGCAGAAAACGAATCCTCGGGGTCCGCCATAGCGGCTATCAGCTTGATGCGATCATCGAGCAGCTCTGCAAGCTTGAGCAACTTAATCCACAACCATCATTCCCATTCTCAGCCTCCATCTCACTCAGGAGTTCTACAGCCGAACTCAAGCAAGCGAAACACGCTAAGTACGACACGGGGGTCTTTGGATAGAAAGCCTAAGCTCAGCCGCGCAAAAACCTCGCCTCCAATGACCCGCTATATATCAATGGAGGAGTCGGGCAAACTAGCAGATGTTGAAGCGGACGAAGATCCCCTCGAGCCCGAGAAGAAAAGGCGGAAGAAGCAAGGTCACATTCTCAGCCCATCCGGTGATTCGGATAAAGAGAACTGGAGCCCGGATGAAGACGGGAACCCAGACCGTCGACGCCCCTTGCCACCACCTGAAACTGGTGCGTCGCCTACAAAAACGGCGGCAGCACTGCCGAGAAATCCGCGACGTGTCGGACGCATCCTGGGCGAGCAGGACGCGGCGGCCAAGCGATTGTTTCTAAATAGTTCGACGGATACGAGAAATCGTCACGCGAACCGCGCGAATACGGCCCCCGTTCCCGGGCAGCGAGCGCGCAAGCCTGGTGACGCGGCGGTAGCAATCTTCGAAGATGGGGAGAACCTTGTAAATGACGAGAAGGGAGACGGGTCTCGGGGAGGAAAGCGCGGTGACGAGGACGTAGAGCGCTTCATGGGTGGCGAGCTCTCTCCTAGCAAGCGCCCGGACATGGACTGTGTCGCTGGCTTGCTTTCCCTTAGTCAGGGGAACTGGCGCTGAAAAGTGTTAAGATTTTCCGAGCGGGAGGAACGGACGGCCCGAGATCGAACACATACTCTATTCAAGAGACGGTGTTGAGTCACACCCTTTTGTTGATGACATGAGGATGTTGGTAGACCCTTCTCCAGCCTGCAACGGCCCTGGAAGACCATAAGGAAGCTTCCAAGGCCTCGTTTGGTTTGCTGGGTTGGCTAACGAAACTTTGGTTTGCTGGGGAAAGGTATGGGCTTTATTGAGCGGACGGACGGCCTGAGATGAAATGATATCTTTACTAAATAAAGGAATTACTCAAACTCGTCCATTTTGCCTATTTATCTATCCTATGTGATGATGCTGGTATATTCCTCGTCTCTTCCAACTTCTGCTAGGACAAACATAACGACAGACCGGTCGCTCATGTAAACTCTTCTATTGTGTCCTCGGTTTTATTGCAATTCTTGATGATTCGTATATTGTGAACACGAGATAACTTAACACGCTATTTTAGGATGTGCATCAGTGCATCGCTGCGATGAGCGACAAGTGAAAAGGGTTCAAATCTGTATATGCGCATCCGACCCCGTGGTATCATCCCATTTCATCCGAGAACCCCGTTTATATACCAGAGTAGATGTGCTTGTAATCCCTTCGGGCATCACTCTACTGTCCTGCTACCTCCATCATTCCGTTTGCATTTAAAGACCTGCAAGCACGCTTTGCACTCCTACACTTCTTGCATCATCTCTGCTTTGGATGAAACCCTTGAAATCGGCCTTTCCAAGCTTCTTCGTAGACCCACTGGCGCCGGCTGCGATGTTCCTGCTCCTCTCACGCAGAGCTTCGGGGCCAATGATGAAGAGATAGCCAATCTCGGTTAGCAGCTCGACGGCGGCTTCGACATCTTTGGATAGCGGCCATTCTTTTAATGTAGCGACATATTTAGCAATGTCTTTGGTGACCATGAGACCACCAGTGGCGTTAACCTTGAATTTTTTAAAATGTTCGAACAATAGTCTCTGGATGGCGAGCGCAAGCTCGCTGCTAAACACCTCCAGATTTTGGCCGTCGATGGATTGGCCGAGTAAATTGGCGCAGCGCGGGAGAAAGAGGCAGATCGATGTGCACGTGGTAGTCTGCAGCGACTCGACGAGATCGAGCTCGTCTTTGGGTAAAAAGTCGAGTTTCTTCTGTTGGGCTAGTGACTTCGTGACCCAGTTGATGATAACGTCCATAGTGCTCTTCATGACACTATTCGTTTTCTTCTCAATAGCTTCAATACCCACTTTGGATTGCGCCTCCATACTACGTCGAACCGTCGTGTTGGACTCCGCCAAGCGAATCAGAACTGTACTTATAAAACGGGACATGATGCTTGTAATAGTTACCGCCGGCCGAATTGATGGCAGATAAGACAAGTCCGGTTCCGTTTTTACATTTTCCTGCGAAGTGGCTCTCTCAAGGGCAGCCTCCAATGCAGTCTCAACGTATACCTGACCCATATGTGTCATCAGGAGATTTAGAAGGATAGCAACATCCTTGGGCGTATCACTTGGGCTACCTAGCTCAAGCGTCCGTCGTACACTTTCCGCGAGCCAGGTCATCATCCTCTTAGCATTCGCGGTCGACAGATGTCCCTCTTCTTCAGATACTTCGATTTCGTTTTTATTGTGGTCAGTTTCTTGTACTCGGGCAACTCTCAACATCATAGCCTTTTGGGTCGCCGTCAGATCGGAGGATTCAAGCCTTTCTAAATACGCATCCTTAGCAGATTCCATGAGCTGATTAGTCCGCTGCGCTAACGAAGCCATAAAACCGGTTGGGGCCTTCTTCCTCCTAGAATGGTAGATGTTAAAGCGGAACTGCAGAGAATTAAAGAGTTCTTCTAAACTCCTTTTCTCTCGGTCGATGTATGAATTCCCCATGATGTACGGGACGAATAGTTCTTCCATCTGCTGATCTAGGGTCTGAGCAATTTGCGCCGAGCAAGGCTCTGGATGCTCTGTCAAGCCATGCGATTTCAAGTCTTCGATCAGGGCACTGATATATGTTCGTGAGGAATGTAGCGATCGAAGGAAAGCAAGAGACGAAATAGTACTAGCTTTTTCTAGCACCATTTCTAATCTCTGTTGGACAGATTGTTGGAAAATTCTTTGGATAAACTTGATCAAGACAGTCTCGTAATATGGGAAAGCCCTCTTAATGATAAACGACTCTTCTTGCATAATTATTCGGACTTCGTCAATGAGCGACTGTAGACTAGGTTCGATACCAGGTGGTTCAGCATCAGGGTCCGCGAGCTGGTCCCAGGTTTCCCCGTCTACCATAACCTCATCAGTTATGAGCTGGTCCCTATCGATGAAAAATTGGTGCTGATTGACAAAGACGGCTATTACACTGGCACCGCCGTTAAAGTCATGCAATACCTTGGCGCATTCCATCATATCGTCGAAGTTTTGCTTCCGGTAACTGTTGTTAAACTGTTTCAGCAGGTCCTGTTCCAGGGTTTCGCAGAATTTCTCCAATATCTCGCGAGTATTATGTGATCTTTCAGCGCTAGTGAAGCCATTTGTGGTGCCATTTCGTTGGTGTCCGTTAGATTGGTTCCACGATGCCGGGTCCAGCCTCTGGCTGATGCGCATCAACTGGTGTGCAATTACGGCACATCGGACCTTGTTCTCCGAGCCGCCCTGGCGCTGGATGTCCTGCAGAGACGTTAATTCCCCAGTTTCACTGACCTGGAGCCAGCAGTGTATTAGGAAGTTGGCATCTATAGCCCGCCTCCGTTTCCGATCGAGTTCCTCGAGCTTCTCTCCTATCTGCACAGCGATGTTGCCGCCTGCTTCTCCACGGCTGCCCCTGTCGTTGTCGTTCGGGTTGTTGAGTGTAATATCGAGAGCCTCGAACTGGTTGATGGACTGGTCGAGTTTGCGACCAAGGGTATCGAGGGTCTGGTCATGTTGTATCTCGGCACGTCTGACTTGGGTTAAAAGCTCCGACTCCTTCTCTTGCAGTTCCTCAGAGAGGCTACCGAGGCCCTCTAGTGCATCTGAGAGAGTGCAGTGTCAGCAGCGCAGTTCCCAGCCGTGGAGACACCATAGGTCCCATACTCTCAAATGCTCTAATTAGAGGCTTAGGGTCAAAAGGCTGCTGGGCAGCGCCTGAGCGTCGGTTTTGGGAAACGGCATTTTCGGCGAGACTATCAACGAAGTCGCGCACGATGAAGTCCTTATTCGAGAAGTCATCAAGGGTAAAGCTAGGACCCTTAGGAAACAGGGCTCGCGACCCAGACGCAGCCCTCTCCATCGGATTAGTCACGTCGTTGCGGTTGATGCTTGCGACGACACCATGGAGGGGGGACGGTTGCCGCGACTAGTTTGTCTCGGCGGTAACCAGTTCGTAAAGGTCGCGGGGGTTCATTCGTTATCGAAGATCCGAATCGATGCCGTCAATATCCATTAGTATCTGATAGATTGATTCTCTTGGGTGTCGCGGGTGGTGTCGCGGGTGGTTGAGAAAATGTATGTACTAGGGAGGGTTTCGAAGGTCAGGTACTATGTCACCTACGTTGCCATGAACCTTTCACTTAGACGGAACCTTGGTGTAGTCCGCTGGCCAGGCCCCAGAGTCAAGTACCCTGCCTGCCTCTTACTTACATATAAGTAGGTACCTAAACCTTAACCTCCCTAGGCTGTACCCTACAGCGGGTAAGCACCTAGGCACAGCACTGTGCGTGCCAAGCGCGGAAGCTAGGTGCCTATACCCATACCTCAGGTACCACCCACACATGCACTCGGCCACGCAATGTGTGGCTGAGGGCCGCATCCCGGCACCTGGCGTCCAGGTCCTTAGAGCTAGAGCTGCATCATCTCGTCACTCCACCAAACATTGTGACCACATTTAATTCAGCGTTGGATCCCCCATGATAATCGTTATCCTCCGCCCACCATGATCGGCGTCCCTTCGTTATAATCATTCTCTATATTGGCCACAACTATCTCGTGGCTTACGCAGTTGTGATCTCAACATCAGACGAGCCACATAGCCAACGTCCAAGGCGATCTGGCGGCCAGGTTGTAATAACGGCAAAAGAAAAAGCGACTTGCGACCCTCTCGAATTAATGCTTGATTTTCCCTTTTAGACCGCCATACACCGCCGCCATACAGTTTCCCCTGCCCACCCATTAGTTAAAGCACAGAGCATACCATTGGAAGACAGCCATGTCATTTTCAGCCAGAGATACCCAGTTATATCGGGACGATGAGAAGTCTGGGCATAGAAAACTTGGGCCGGAACAGCGCGAGGATCTGGCCAAGGTTCGTCTCTCCAAGGATCCCACCTCGCGGCTAGCAGATAAACTCTGTTTTAAGCTTAAAGCTGATGTGGTCTGCCAGAACTATCTCCCCGCACCGTCATCCCGCCAACGAAGCAACAGTCGTGTAAAGAAACGGGACTCATCGCGCCTCGGCATCAGAAGATTCCTCAAGGCTCAGTTCTACGCTCTGCTCTACCTAATCATACACGCCATCTTTTCTCTTTATATCCGCATACGTATCGCCTATCATGCTGTCTCCAACCGCCTCGTGGCCATCCTCAAGCACCACTACAATTCACCTGAGTACATAGCTCGGGATGTGGCAGCCCTAAAGAAACTACCAAGACACCTAAGCATAATACTAACTCTCGAGAACGGCGGCAAGGGAGATGCGCTGGAGAAGTTGGTGAATGAGGTTTCTGAGGTGGCTGCGTGGTGTGCCGCTGCCGGCATCCCTACTTTGTCCGTGTACGAGAAGACAGGTAATAGCTTTCTCAGACGCCAGCTCTGTCGTCCCATCACTAACCCGTAGTGCGTAGGTGTCCTTAAAAGATACATGACGCAAACCCACCGTAGCGTGTGCAATCGTCTCAAAACCTGGTTTGGCAAACACCAGGTGCCACCCCTTGCACTTTTTGCCCGAGGCGCCTCTACAATCCGGCCGCATAGTCGCCAGGGTTTGGATCTTATCCTCGTTTCTGAAGATGATGGCCGCGAAGCAATGGTTGACCTTACGAGAGTCCTAACCGAGATGGTCCAGAAGGACAAGATTACTGCTCAAGACATCACCATGGACGTTATAGACAACGAATTGAGCGAAGCCGTCATGCGCGAGCCGGACCTGCTTATCTCATTTGAGCCCTATGTCGACCTGCAGGGCTATCCGCCGTGGGCTATTCGTCTAACCGAGATTCACTGCGCTCCCGACAACCAAGGGGTGGGATATCAGCTGTTCCTACAGGCCCTTCGGAAATATGCGCAGGCAACGTTTAAATTGGGAAAGTAAGCTCAACAATAACCGCCTTCAGATTTCTAGACACTAGGGAGTAGACGAATAGGCGCGTACAGGCGTTAGATGATCGTAGGTATATTACGATACATGGGGTAAGGGCGGCATGGGGAGAGAAGATACCCATTGTTTATGTTTGGGGGGCCTGTATCCACGGCTTCATCTCTTGTGCTGCGGCATTCCATTTGTAAACAGGGCCGCCACCCACATTGTATTGATAATAATTCTCCGTGCCTCCCTTCACCATGGCTCGTCGAAAGGTGATATTGATGCGTCCGCCGTCCCTCTCATTCTTGCCACTACGCTTGGGGACTGAGTGCAGCCAGTTCGCCTGCGTCCTCCCACGCATTAGAACCATATCGCCGCTTCCAAGAGGTAACTTGAGAGGCCCCTTGGATATTTCGCTACTCTTAGTCTCTCCTAGCTCCGACTTGGGCGGCTTGTGCTTCATCAGGAAAGTCCGCTTTGCACCCAAAGAAAACGATGCGATCGCCGGGAGAGCCCCCAAAAACCTCTCATCGTCACTATGGAATGAAATACTATCGGCACCCGATGCGTAGTAGTTCACTAGGCAGAAATTAAACTGGCACCCAGTCGCCAATTCGGTGGATCTCCGTAGAATGTCAAGACAATGCGGGATCGGACGAGGTGTTGCTCGGTACCCCGTTTGGTTATTTTCCGAACGTCCAAAGGGAATTGGCTTCCCTGTGTGCACATCTACTACCCTCCCCATTGGAGACGGGAGATAGGGCGTTGAGTCAGATGCAGACAGAGAATCAGTCTTGAAGCGCGCTGTCTCGTCCAACCCAAACACCGTCGTCCACTGCCAGAGGTTCAGCGTCAGCAAGCGGTTGTATCTATATATCAAGCTCCAAGAGACCAGACGCACTCCGAAGCCATTTAAATCTAAATAGGTTTCGTTCGGCGGGGTATTTGTTTTTATGTTCAAAATGATGAAGATTACTAACTCGAGGCGTGCGGATGTACGTCTTTGTCCCGCTACGTGTGATATCGTACTCGACACGGTAGAACGGTAGCTCAGACCGCAGAAACTCGAAGAGCTGGCGAGCAGCCCGTTGCGAGATGTACGGTTCGAAATACAAGAGGTCGAGGTCTGGCTGATCGTCTATCGCGCGTGCCGCACGCGTTGGCGGGCCTGAGATTTCTGCCTCAAGAGTTTGTGGTAGGCGTTGAATAGGAAATGGATATGAGGGATGCGTAGAGTGACCTGGTGGCCCGCGTTCCGTTGTCGTTGATTGCTTAGTTGCCATATCATTTTTACAAGTCTGAGCGCTTAAAGCCTTCTAATTGCATTAGTCGTGTATTGTGTCACGTTCTCACGTATTCCGAGAGACTATATCTCTCCAATCCCCAAACCCCTATTGTGAATAGGACAAAATAATGTCTCCGATGGAAAGAGATGGGGGAAGTTACCGGTGCTGTAAGCTCAAGTTCGCTCTCTAGGGTTGGGGGGTCGGAACTGCGCGGCCTCTTAGCTTCTGGTCTGCTAAAATAGGCATCGATTGTCCGTTTTTTTGAAGTCATTTCCGAAACTACTTCTGTTCTAAAATGAATGGGCGTGGTATTCATTGGATTTCCTATCCCCAAGTTCCAACTGTAAAGAAAGGTATAAGTACCCGCTATCAATTGCGTCTATATTATGTTCAGCTCCTTCGCGGGCTCAGCCTTGCGAGACCTATGACGCATGCGCCATCGTGCCGATCTCAGCCTTGCATGCACAGTGCCACATCCTTGTCCGATCCAGCAACGCCCGCAACGCCCGCAACGCCCCGCGGGCAGGGGTCGCACGCCCCCAGTAATCGCAGCCCAACAATTTCGCAAAGTTCCGCGACCACGAACACGCCAATTTCCAGCTATGGCAGTATGTCACGCAGACCCCTTGACTTGAATCCACCGCCTTTTCGACATTCGACGACGCGCTAACTTTGCCATCGACGGCTGCTAGGATTCCGCAACCGATGAGGACATGAGCAATCTTTTGCGCCCACCCACTGTCCGCCACACCATCGGCGTCCTCGACCGTACGCTTTTCGCGAAGACCGTAAACCTCGCCGCTGTTGCCATCACCGATAAGAGAAAGATCGCGCAATGGCGTCAGAACCTACATAAAGACAACACATTGCTGGGCGCTGAGCGGCTGGCAAACGTGGTACCGCACCCGGACCAGACGCTGGCGTCGCAGGGTGCTCGATGTCTGCTTCTTCATCCAAAAGTGCGACCTACAGGTAAGCAAGTACTGGACCGTGATTGGAGCAAAGAGCTGTCGGGTCCTTATTCTAATCAAATTCACGAGTATAGTACCCGATACATGGACACCCCTCCTCCGCGACGGTGTAGAGAAGCAAGAGCTGGGCATCGTCCCCTACGACCTATCGCTTGACTATACATACTGGTCCTATGATGATGTGATGCAATGTCTTCTGCCATCAGGAATCCGCGACGAGCACGATGGGTTTCCCTCAGGCTTTAACCAGGCAGGCCATGTGGCGCATTTAAACCTAAGGGACCAATTTTTGCCGTATAAGAAGCTGATCGCCCAGGTACTGATAGACAAAAACCCTGGTGTGCGCACAGTCATTAACAAGGTTGCAATGGTCGGCACTGAGTCCGAATTCCGCACCTTCGAATACGAGGTCCTAGCTGGCGATGATGATCTCAATGTTGAGGTGCGTGAAAACGAGTGTATTTTCCAATTCGATTATTCCAAGGTCTACTGGAATAGTAAGCTGGAAGGCGAGCATAGACGTCTCGTTCACTTGTTCAAACCAGGTGAAGTAGTATGTGATGTGATGGCGGGTATTGGTCCTTTCGCTGTTCCCGCGGGCAAGAGAGGGGTCTTTATGTGGGCGAATGATTACAATCCGGAGAGCTACCGATCTCTCGGTTCGAATATCAAACGCAATAAGGTACGGCGACACTCGAGTTCTCGTGCCCGGAGACACGATGCTTACATTTGGCCTCTAGGTGACTGAATACGTCCAAGCATTTAATGAGGACGGCCGGACGTTTATCAGAAACGCTGCCGACCTAGTATACGCTGCCTCTACTACTGGAAAATATGCCGTCGCGAAAAAGAAGCCTGTTAGTAGACATCGACAACAGAAAGATGGCGAAAAGGCAACGGAGGAGCGCATCCCAGTTCCCCCGACGATATCGCATTTTGTGATGAATCTCCCAGCATCGGCCATCACCTTCCTTCCTCACTACCGTGGGCTTTATGCCGGACATGAGGGACTGTTTGAGCCGCACACCGGCACGAAGCTCCCCATGGTTCACGTCCACTGCTTTGCTGCTAAAGCCGAAGACGAATCGCCCCTGCTAGACATCTGCGAGCGGATTACAGCCGAGCTTGGCTTCCCTATCAAACTCGGCGACCCAGAGGTTCCCGGGGAGGCGGCCGTACTGGAAACCAGAGAGGTAGCGCCGAAAAAGCGCATGTTCTGTGCATCTTTCCGTTTACCCGCTGAGGTTGCATTCGCTCCTAGGGAATAGACGGCAAAAGAGGACCTGTAAATGGGTTATTCAAACGCCTTCATGAACCGTTTTCAATGAGTACCCATTTTGAGCAATCCGACGCGCCAGCTGCGACACACTCATGCATTTAGCAAATGAACCCCCTCTTCGCACCGAGGAAAGTATGCGGGAGTTGCGTAAGCACCTTGTGTCTTCCTTGCTCGCTTGGGTAGGATAGGTCGGCCTACGTAGAGCAATGAGCCACGGCGACGCCAATAAAAGGCTCTATAGCGTCGCAAGAGATGTAGCTCTCTCGACAAACAGCAAGGAAAAAGGTGGACATCTACTACTCTATATCAATTCATCAGACCATGACTATGTAGGGTGCCCTGTTAGCCCGCAAACAGGATCCGCTATTGCATGCACGGCTAATGGCCCGGATGCTAGGCGAAGAAGCCACTTAAGTCAAGGAAGTCAATAGAGCTCGCGTCGGACGGTAGATAAAGCCGAGGTAACTCCTCATATGTTCGTTCAGATTGCGCCTGCATGCTGCATATTGCGAGTCTGCGTAGGGTAGGTACCTATGGTTTGATGGTGGGATGGATGCATTTCGGCATAAATGTTTCGAGCGAGGTACAGCAGCCGAACGACAATAGCAAGGTCCCTCAACGCAAATCATATGTGCCTTGCTTCACTTGGCTGTAACGAACACTGGCCCTATCTTCACGTGGAAAATTGCTCGATATCTGTTGGTCACTTCCTAGTTCTCGCGTGAGTCAGCGTTGTCTTTGTCACCTGTGCCTTGCGGAATCGGCACAGCTATATGTAAAGCTACTCTTTAATCTTTTTTCTCCCGCCGCCAACAGGACCCGGACACCTGGGCAAACATACGTCTATGCGGTGGTTAGTACAACGGCATACGCCAAGTCCGGATCCTTTCGAGACCAGATTCTGATATGAAACCACGCAATCGGTCACGGTTTACGGCTTGTCTTCTTTCGGCATGCCGCTACTGTTACATGCATATTTTTGCCGCTGAGCACTTTATATAGCAAGCGTCAAGATAACGGCAGGTACAACTGGCGCGCTGATAGAGGACGGTAGCGAAAATAAGCGAGTTCATCGAGGTGACGCTGCAAGGTCGCCTGGCATAATGCATCCATGACACCTATCGAGGATGTGCGCCGGGGTGTGGAAACGATCCGCGATAGGTAGCTCATCAGCCTCCCCCTAGACTATATTAGCTCGCCGCATGCTTTATACATAGATAAAGCAATCTGAGATCGACCTGATATCTCTGATAAGCACGTCATTGGCGCGACTGAATATGCTGAAGGCGGGTGGTACGGTAGCGGGTCCCCTCTCATGCGAGTGACGGAAGCCTGACGGTCGAATGCGTGGGGGATTAATAACGGGGATGGTGTTTTCTCGCGCGCATTTCCCATATCTCCCGGTGGCGCGGGATGGGTAGTGGTCTTCTCTGTGCAGACCGGTCCATTCGGCGCCGCGACCGGTGAGCTTTTTTGTGGTTCAACATGAGAGGTTTACTCCAACACACAAAGCTCCAGGCTAAGCAAAGCTCTAGCAATGAACGCTGCTTCGAGACAATTGATGGCGATCTGATGTTCTAGACAAACTCAACCCCAGCTGTATGTACTGATCGAGCTAACCAACATAGCGCGGAATTTGAGCCGTTTAGCAACTCATGTTATAGAAGGATTACATGTGTGAGGTCGTTGGCGCGCGAACTCTATATGGTGTAACTGAGTAAGAGATACACTGCAACAACAAGCCAACAGCACTCCACCACCTGTGTCAAGGATCCCCGGCTGAGATAGTATTAGCCAGGTTCTCCTGGTAGCTTCATCTCATCTTGTTGCGCTGCTAGATTATACAGACCATACACAAGTGCAGTCACCAGCTCGCAGCAAGACGGCCGGGCAGTCCTTGCCCCTGCAGTATTGCTGAATCACACGGTAAAGATCACAGGCGAGCGCTCGGGGCTACAGTTCCTCCAGCTGGCGTGGCTTCAGGCGACAGTCTCGGCATGCCATCCCGGTGCAGGACCGCCCGCGCGCTACATGACCACCACAGTTGGTAGGCGACAAGGCCGGGTGGCGCTCTCGAGCTAGCGACCGTAGGTTTGAACACGTGGCGTGGAAACGTGCCCGTAAGTACTGTCTGGTCTGGGTCAGCATGGCTGGATGAATCTGATGGCCGTCACGCTGCGGCGTGACTGAGAGGTGAGAGACGGGCTGTTCATGACGGTATCGCCTCACCTCACCGAGCATCCGGTTCTGAGGGCTGGAACTGACAGGTAACAAGTTAGGACGAGCGAGACAAGCCGTCCAATTAGTGGACGCCCAGAAAAGTGAATCGGGTCGGGTTGCTCGGGCGGAGATCTCCCCGTGGTCGAATTGGTTTGTGCTCAAGTGCCAATGGCTAGTGTAGAGCACCGATCAACGACATATATCATTATGCATACGCATTCAGTAGGTACTAGACCAAGGAGAATGGCTAGACGTTTGTTAGTTGAACCGTGTACACTTTAACTGCCAAATCCAACCTACTACTGTATACATACATGCAGAATAGGCAACTTGTACCTAGGTACCTAGTATGCCTACTACCGAATCTAGCCAAGGTAAGCCGATGTCGAAGGATAGCGATGATGCAATTGGTGTTTGTCTGTTTCTTCCTTCGTCACGTCCAGAGTACGAAGTAGGCAGCAGGCTATTCTTTCCGTGTTGTTTACCAAAAAAAGGGCCTTCGACTCCTTGGACTCCTTTGGCTGTCCTGATGATCCAGCCTCTCTTTCTTACGTACCCACTAAGGTGGTTTTGTATGACGTTATCTCGAACGCCCTAGGCGACGAACGAAGGGGTGCTAACACCAATGGATGATGCGATGAGAGGCTGAACAAATGTGGTCGATTACTCGGCCTGACCTCACTGTCATGCGTGATGGAAGACTATGGGCGATGGATAGGTGGTGGTGAAATTCAGCCTAGGCTTTAGTGTACACCCTGTGCCATCGTAAACACGCGTGTAGGTGAGTACCTACCGCATAATAAGTACCGAGCTCCTCGAACTGCACTACGTAGGTACCTATGTACCTTGCTTACAGTTGTCGCCATATTGTGGTATTATGGTTACAAGAAAGGGAAGTGAAATACTTACCTAGCAAGTGTGCGAACCGTTCCGTAAGTAATATGGTAAGGATCACGAAGGTGTTCCCAGTTCATCTAGCGAGCTGCTTGGCCTGGGGTAGGACAATCTGCGGGGTTACCGAGGGCAGTAAGAGTACACTACAGGGCTAGGTACCCAACCTACATGTACAGTGGAATTACCTTACCTATATAAGTAACCTCCTAACCTACACAAAGTAATATGATGTATGTATACTACCTAGTACAGCGATTGGCGGTACCTACTTACTATCTAATAATCGTAGATACGTTGAAATCAGTGCAAGCATTTGCGAAAGCCATAAGCTTAGATAAGGTATTGCACGAATTGACTGCAGTCATATCGTGTAAGTTCATAATACTATACCGATTACAGTAGACTACATATACGGCAATGCGCTAGCTTGGGGGTGTTTATCTTCATGGTGATCCCATGACCAAATATTGTGGTGGATGCGCTTAGTCATTTAGGTCGGTATATGAATTGGGCCAAGTTAAGGAACGCTGAATGTAGTTATGATGTTGTTTGTCGATGTGAGAGGTAATTTCCGCGAAGTTAACATCTTGCTCTCAAAGTTTGCCAGACAATGCAGGTCTTACTAACATGTATACACCACTGCCTAATGTACGACGGAGTGGCCTGCAACAACACGCACAAGTTGCTGTTATGAGCCATTGTGCCACCGGAGAATTGATTTGTTGAGACTCGCCTAGAGACATTCCGTAGGAAGCGCATAACACAGGGCATTCTCTAGCGAACCAGTACCAAGAAGCCCTGACTAGTGTAAACAGAGGTTAGGAAAGGCTTTGTCTTACCAGTACCGTGTCACCTCGTAAAGGCAAGTAAGCTGTGATATGTCTCGCATTTTTTCAAATATTACCCGTACTCAATATCTCCGACCAGATGTAACCTCCGAATGATAGTGTGGTTCGTCTGTAACCACTGCACACGATGGTTTGATGGGCCTACCATTCCTTGTTCTCCCTCCCTTCATACAAGTGCCTATGCAGAACCTATACACACTTGCCTTTCCAGACCAATAGGTTCCCGTGGGCTTGCGATGCTCCTTGCGGCACATTTTATGGCTATCACCAGCGGTGAGGGCAGGACATGTACTGGAACATGCACCGACGAATCCATGGTACGGAGGTGGTGCAGGTGATCAGATGACCAGACCTCGGCAGTGCCTAGACTAGGTACTGTACTTGATGACCATGCTAATCTCACCATCCCGAAGTTGCCACCCGCCGAGGTTGACAAAACCCTTCTACTTAGTGTTGTTCCGCTCTGATGTTTCAGGATCAGTGGTCTAGAATAGGCAGGACTGTATTCCGTAGTCTACTGGCCGAGAGACCAGTTTCCTGAAGATGCGTCCTTTGTTTTTCTCATTCTTGTCGTTCCTCTCCCTCTAAAGCCAACAGTGTGGTAAGTATATATAGTATTATTGTCATTATTCCCCATCTGTTATTATTGGTTTTTTTTTGTTCTCCCCGCAGCAAGGGCGCAAGGGAGGAGTAGAAGATCTCGATTCTCGGACATACCCTCACTTCAATACTTTCTTTCCACGAAAGGCTGATGGGCCGGCCGTCTCTGTTGCACTCGTCTCTTCGGTCGTGTCTCACCCTCCCCTCCCGGCCCGGCGAGATCGATCACTCATTGCCTCGCATAATTGACCTATATGTATAACCGCAAGTGACACCGGCCTTTGAGAACCCTGCTATGCTACACGAGAGCTGTTCGACTCGGCATCTTTAGACTGTAAGTAGGACTGCATTCCTCTGCTGGACTGTTGACACGCCCTCTGGCATCAAGGGAGATTGTCTGTTTACGAGTCATCAAACCCTCCCTCTCTCTCTCGATATGCCCTGCAAAGCTGGTACATACGCGCAGCGTGCAGTAGTGTGCTGCAGTCACCAAGCATCGCCCGGGCTCTCCCTGTGCTCCATTACCGGGCACACGTAGCTATCGAGGTCGCCGTACGGGAAAACAAATCATTTACTATATTACATGGTGTTGACGTTGGCATTCCTCTCTCTATGTTTCTCGCCTTTCTCGCATTTCTCGCATTTCTCGCCCCTTCTCAGCTGTTGTCGGCCAGCATTTCAGTCCGTAGTCCCGCCCCTTTTTCAGCACCATGCATCTCGAAGAACCATTTATATTCTCGGGACGAGTCCAACTGACTGGTTGGCCTATCAAATAGTCTTTCATATTGCTCACACTTGGTCCTGGGGCGGCCGAGAGCCTGGGTCCGTACCTAAGGTACCTACCTAGTCGCGTCTGGGGAGGTACCGAAGTAGATCCTTACAGTGCTTTGTACAGTGCTACCAGTTATACCCAGGGTCAGTGGCAGCGCCAGGGTGTAAGTAGGATACATTGGCCAGGCCCGCTACGACGCTATCGCACACCACGCGAAAAGTGGGGGCTCGCATCCCACTCCGCTCCACTGCGCCTCTGCTTACACGGCAGCAGGTACCTACAGCCTGCAGTTTGAGTCCGCAGCACAGCGTACCCGGGTACTGCCGGGGCA
Source organism: Xylaria sp. BCC 1067 (assembly GCA_005188305.1). Classification (NCBI taxonomy): domain Eukaryota; kingdom Fungi; phylum Ascomycota; class Sordariomycetes; order Xylariales; family Xylariaceae; genus Xylaria; species Xylaria sp. BCC 1067. The sequence goes on along the minus strand of SSCS01000003.1, from coordinate 2,058,655 downwards.
GTCTTCAACTCCAGCTTTAGCGTGCAGTCGCCAACGGTCCCCCCTGTTCAGTGCTGTGGCCTTCCGATCTCCCGGATTTCTTCGTCTCCCACCACCAGCGCAGAGCCAGTGCAGAACCAGCGCAGAAACCAGCACATATCCACACCACTTTGCCGTGCTAAGAGACGTTGAGATTTTGCCGCGACTCCTCGTCACCCCAGTACCAAGATCAGCCCTGATAACCACCGCAAATCGCACGCCCACCAGCTATAACGCCTTCTCCTCCCCAATCCCCAACCTCTAATTCCCGATTTCCCGCGTGATCACTCGATTGTCGACGCCACTCTTCGTTGTGCATCTCCACCTGCGCCTGGTGCTAACGGTCGTGTCAACAAGAGACGCCATTGCGAAAGCCGCCAAGCCACCCGCACATATCTTTTGCCACGGATTCCACGCCGCACCTAGTATCGCCAACACGATTCGGTGGCTTGTCGCAGGCACCTTTCACGCCTTGGAATACTTGAGGAGTAGTCCCACTGGACCCCCGGAACCGTAGACAAAGAACCAGCCTCCAGTCTTATCTATCCGCACTATACCATCGAGTGCTGGCGACTTCAACCCGTCAAGTGTCAGCCAACAATTCCGTTGGCATGACGGTGGCCGCCGTCTTCCTTTTCAGTGGCCAAAGTCGGAGGAGTATATGGCGCGTTTCGGGTCGACAACAGATTTGAAAATGGCTGTGGTTATCACTTCAGAGGAGAGTGATCTCTTCTCCTCATCCGCTCTGCGGCGGTCACACTCGCAGTCCCAGTTTGTCTCTGGTCATCAGGGTCAAGGTTTCCATACCTCGGCCTCGACTTCTAGGATAGATCAGCTCTTCCGCGATAACTACCGTCACCAACCGATTCATGTTCCGGCTTCGAGCCCGTCTTCCGGCCCGCCATCTCCCACCACCACCCTTCGTGCCGAAAGTGAATCTAGTGCTTCATATATTTCTACGCCCGCAACGAGTGTATCGTTGGATGGTCAATACGATAGCGATACGTCCCTTGAGCCCCAAGACTCACTGCTTCTATCCGAGTATGGCGATAATCCATATTTTATGCTGGACGACTTGGAGGATACAGAGCCTTCACCGAGTCCTCAAATTGATGGCCCGTACACAGGTTCCCCGGCAGATGATACATCTGGTAGTACTTCACGCCCAGAATCACCGGTGGCTCCAGAACATGCCGAAGACGACACGGCTGTCAGGCACCACCCCACTCACCACGTAGATTATTTATCGCATGATTGGCGGGAAGAGGACATATGGTCATCATGGCGCTATATAATATCCAAGAGACGCGATTTTGCTAATGCGCCGCGATTAGAAAACGCCTCATGGCGGACGTGGATGAAAGCTAAATATGGACTGAAAACGGTATCTCCCGAAACTCTGAATTGGTATGTATTTCTCTATCTTTTCCGATGATGCGGCACTAAAACTTGGAACAGGCTAAAGGACTGTGATGTTACATGGCTCTATGGACCTCTTCAGACGCGCCAGAGCACAATGTTTCCCGAAGCCACCGACCGGGGCAGCTCTACGTTATCTCGATCAGATTCTTTCATCCACAAAAAGCCTATCCTGAAAAAAAGATCCATGTCAGAAGTCATGCTTCAACGATCCCTTTCATCATCCTCGTTACTCAAGCAAGCCGCCGCCGCCGTGCAAGCGCAGCAGAAAGGCGGTACTAGTCGGATAGGTCGTCCTATTCTGCGCCGTGCCCACACAGATATGGTTGCCTTCCCCTTCTCCAAGCGAAGACGGAGTAGAGCGAACACGAGCCTTGTGCCTTCCACTGCGACATCAGGTTTAGCATCCCCAGCGGCTGAGAGGAAACACATTCATTTCGACGAGCAAGTTAAGCAGTGTATTGCTGTTGAAGTAAAAGGAGAGGACGACGATGAAGATGAACTAGATCCCTACCACTGGACATGCGAGGATAGCGACTCCGACGATGGCGCTATCATGATGAAGAAAACCAAAACCGGGAAAAAACCTATATATCTGCGAAAGAAACCCTCCACCAACCATAATAATGAAAGCAAAACAATCGCGATGCTTCCGTCGACCACTCTTAAATATAGAGAGGACTCTCCGGCACCACCTGATAGTGCCATCAAACACAGCACGGGCGTTGTGAGAAGCCCAACAATATCTCCATCATCATCCCAGGATACCTTGCGACCATCCAAACCATCGGGGACATTTTTTCAGCACGGTACGGAGGACGATACGGATGGCCCTGCCGAGGGCAACGACCCAGGCATAATTCTCAACCTTCCCGGGGAACCTGCACGACAATCGGGTCTCCATCGGTCTACTGCCATCAATGACTTGAGAGAGGAAGGGAAGCCAGCCGGCATGCGCCGTACCGAGTCCGGCATGCTTATGCCGTACGAAGAAGGGGAGCCGCAGCCCAATGATGGCATCATGGGTCGCATGATTGACACGGTCAATACAGCCCGGGATATCGCTCACGTTATCTGGAATGTTGGTTGGAGAAGGTGAATAGTGGTACTAATCTGGGTCAGTCTTGGGACCTCAATACCAGCCATCCGAGACATACAAAATTACTAAACGAGATACCCGGCTCGGGCGAAGGGATTACACCAGCCAACCACATTGTGTAGAACTGCATTTTCTTTTTAGGGGCGTTGGAATGGAAATGGGACTGGAATTTGATGATGCTACGATCGTCAGCTATTGTATCAAGCTTCCTGTATCCGGCATTACAGAGTCGCATGATCGCACCACACTTGCACGTACACGGAATGGACTATCGGTAATCTCGCGGACATAAAATAAAACAAGGGTCAAATTAGGGAACTAGATGGATTGCTGGGCACCGATAGCTATTTGCTATTGAAATCGTCAACTGACAACTTCTTGTCAGTCTAGTACTACTCATAGCGGAGCCTAACAACTAGTCTACCAAGGTCTCGCCTTGCGACTATAATACTACTTTACCGGGGCTTTCCGGATCCGTTGAAGTGGATGTTGCTATATTTCTGCCTTCGTCCTCAGCATTACCTAAGTTAGCCTTGTAAACTAAACCCCGTCCTCACCGTTATCTCAATATAGACGAATGTGCCTCACAGGTTGATTAAGATGATGCGTTTCACCAACACCGCTAACCGTATTTACTATCAAATTTATCCCGGATATTGCGAGCTACTCATTTTGGAATATGCTGACTGAAGTCGATGGAAAGTCCCGGGCTACGATGGATCGCCATCATTGTGCCCTATACTAGCAATCGCTAGATTCGCCCTGCTGCCACGTTCTCTCTAAATCCTTTCGATACTGGTATTGGACGCTGCAATAACACCGTCGAGTTGCGTGATTTGGAAATTTGATACAGTGACGCGGGACCACGTACTGACCTGCCCACGTTACGAAATGTGGTGACAATAAGTGTATGGCTATGACGGAAATATACGTATGCCCCAATTCACGTCAGAGTCTAGCAACTGTGCATGAGCGAGGCCTAGCGGAATGGATAGGATTACGGGAACTATCAAGGTTATGTAGGTGCCTGGTTAAGGTTGGCATAAGGTTCGATATCAGTGCAGTACGCTACGAGGGCCTGTGTCAGTCCGGAAGCTTGTTGATGAGCAAATAATCGATGCATGAAGGTTTGTCGTTACATATAGGTACACAGTGTGTTGTTGTAGTAGATCATCTAGAGATAATATTACACGTATTTATACAAAAATCTTACCTTCTTATATGCGCTTTTCATATACACGATCTGTATCCTTACACAGCTCGTATAAGCGCCGATACACTAATATTCATTGTATCGTACAGCTAGAGCGTCCTCGCTCTCATCACCAGCCGATCTATATCGTTTCAATGTTACAATTGGCATTCCAGGCCACAAACCCCGTTGTGCCAACTCCCCAAAAGGGATGTAGAATAACCAAGGTGGAAGCTTGGCATTCTATTGTGGACTATGTGGCTACAGTGTGTAGGGTCGGTCTGTGCCCCACCCCCCCGGCCTCACACTGTAACTTTCAACGGGAGTATCCTTTGCCTTTGCATCGTCAAGAGGGACCTGCAGACTCCCTGGTCCTCGCTTCCTATCCTCAGCTTTCTCTATTACACGCAAAGCCTCGACAAATATCTGCTTAGAGTGGACATTAACGTCGGTGAGGCGGACCTCGATGACGTCGCCCAGGCGCACCTCATCGCTGACCGTGACATTGTTAAGCGCATCGTGCTTCAGGATTGCCGGACGTCCAAACCAGTCTAGCCGGCCTAAGATGCGCGACCGGCTCAATTGCGACACGGTCAGTTTGAACGTCTCGGGCAGCGATGCTTCCTTGAAACGCCAGGCACGAACCAGTGCCTGTAGAATCCACTGGTCAGTGCCATCGACGTTGGTGAGAGCCCTGACCTGCCTCTCGCGGAGGCGAATCATTGGCAGCATTCGGTCGAGGCGGTTCCGGCTGAAAGGTAGGAACGAGAAGTCATCACCTGCTTTGCTGCGGGTGTTTTTGATGAGCCTGCGTCCCAGCCTTTTCTCTTCAAGCAACGCCGCCTCGATCTGCCAGTGCACAATCAGGTCGCCAAATCGGCGTAGCGGCGATGTGGCCTTTGTGTACATATCACTACCTAACGTGAAGTGTGGGGCCGGTGTTGTCGAGACCTCGTCGATACCGACTAGTGATTGCATGTGCCTCCAAACCTGCTCATCGGGATTAACACCAGAATTCAGCATCGGATTCAGAATATCGCGCGTATATTGCTGAACAAGAGCGGCGTTGCGCAACGCGTGAGGTTGCGTGCGATACGGGATAGGAATCCCCCTCTCGTAGCACCAACGAGCGGCAACTTCGTTGGCTAGCTTCATAGCGTTCTCGACTAGATCAGCCCCAGAACGCTGAGAATAGTGGACATGGATCGTAGGATCCCCGGAGACGGCAATGAAGTCGTCGGCTTTTGTCTGCTTGACAACGCCGAAACCAACAGTTGCTGTCGGGCGAGGCTGGAAAAATGGTATTGCGCCTTTCGCCAACCGCCCGGCTTGGATTACCTTGCCAAGTTTAGATAGGATAGCGAGGTCACTCTTCTGGCTTTCCGTCAAGTTATCAGGTCGGGTCATCTTCCTGTTCACGGTTTTGGCCTTCGGCCTCGTACCAAGACCCCACTCCACGCCTTCAGTGTACAGATCCTCTCTAGTCTCGCCAATGGCCGAAGCGGCATCCTCGTACGTCATGTAAATAACGTTTCTCAGGACATTTGCGGTAATCTTCTCATTTAACACAGTGCCCTGTGTGTTTACTAAGGCGCTAAATGTAAGACAGAATCTATTCGGAGCCAGAGAAAACCGATCATGAACAAGTGTTTCAGGTAACATAGGCTCAAGATGGCCTGGGAGGTATATCGCTTCAGGGATCAGCTCCGCATATTTTGCCAATGGTGTATCAGCACCGAACGACGATGCTGGATCTGCAACATGTACATGAACCCAGTATTCTTCTGGGTTTTGTGTCTTCTCGAGGGATACTGCGTCATCAATTTCGCGGGCCGTAATATCGTCAATGCAGTAGGCTGTAACATCGTCCAACGGCTTCCGGATAGGTCCTAACATATCTCGCTTTATGTGCCTTTCAAGTACGCCCATAAAAGGACGTTCGTAGCTACCTCCCCGTTTGATCGTGACGTCTGGAAGCCGTACAGTATAACGAGCCGGAATCTCCCAGGGAGGTATCCAGCCAACTTCTTGGAGGAAAGTCCAGCCCGTGGCAGGCAAGTATCCCCCAGCCCCCTGATACCTGCCCATAGCTCGCAGAAGAGCAGACCCAAGCGTTTGTAGGCGTGAATATGGTGGGAATTTTTGGTAGCCGGCCCAAAGTTCGATGAATTGTAGGATCTCCCGGTCTGTGGCGGTCCAATTTGGTTTCAATTGTACTCGTACCGATTCGGAAGATGGTCCAATGATACCGTTATCAGACCACTCTCGCTTTTTCCGGCTTTCGTCGATAATCCTTCGTGCCTTGTCCAAGAACGATTCAATGGGTGAAAAAGCTGTTGACGGAGTATTTTGGTAATCCCCTTGCTTATCTAGGTAAACTCGAACAAGTTTTTCGACCCCTTGGATACGACGAACTTCTTCGAGTGAACTGACTTCGAACAAGTACGACCTTCCATGCCTCGTGTGTCGAAGTGGTCTAAAAAACACTTCGTCTTGGAGCAGTGCCCGATGGACGGCATATAGTGAGGGAGGGCTAAATTTGCCGCCAGATATATTTGTATCAGGGAGCAGGAGTTTGGCGATTTCATGCAAGGTGAGATATTGATGTTTAATAGCGTCTCCTATAAAGGAACTAGAAGCATCGAGGGTACCAGCATTTGCCTGATATACAGCTTCAGATTCCTGAGTAAATGCCAGCATTTTACGCAGAAGCACTGCTCCAGCGCTTCGTGATGGGCCTTCTCCTAGATCTTGGAGAATGTTCAAGTCTTCGATTGGGATCGAAGTTGGGGGCAGTGCCTCAATAATCGGCTGCAGCTCGTCTGGCGTTGCGAACTTGTTGACAACGAATAACGTTTTAATGCCCATTGCCGAAAACCATTGACCACTGGTTGTGTAAAAATGCTCATAACCGTTAACGCGACCCAGGCAAATGGCGAGAGCAGGTCGCCGTGACTCATTGGAGCTACGAGTAGTATATTAGTGCAAGGCAGACACGGACGAGGAATATAAGGAGCGCACGTCAATTCAACCAGGTCGCCAGGGTACAACATAGCATCCTCAGAGCGCAAATCCGCCAATTCATCACTAGCAAACAGGGGCGAGCTATCTTCGACCTCAAGCGGTACTATGCTCCCGTTCTGTGCGCGGGTGAGGATATTGGTCAAACCGCCATCATCCGCGAAATCACTCATCATCATCTCTGCCTCGGTCGGATTCTCTGCTTCCCATTTGAGAAGACGTTCCCGGGTGGGTGTTCTTCGCGACGGGTCCTGTTCAGCAGTAGAAGACCCATTCGGTGCACCATAGTTCGAGTTTACGTGGCGCACAGTTGCCAAGTTCTGTGACGATGAATCAGCATTGGTATGTAAGATGACTGTGTCGGTTTTCATTACTCGTCTATGTGTTGCTGGGTTGGCGTGTTGAGTCGCCTTCCAGAGGGTTCCAGCCACAGACGGTGGGCGCAACCATGGAGAGGATGGGCTCGGCCCCAGGCGCTGGGCGGCACATCGCCAACAGACATACGACCGACCGGAAGCTTGTAGCATAGTCACTCCGGATTTGGGTGAGCAGCCAGCCGTGCAAGGGAACGAGGCTATTTGAAAGCAGCAAGACTTGGGCTGGGCATGCCTGACGTTGATGAAATTTCAGACAGCAGACAGCGGTGGCGCGGCCCTGTCGAGCCGATACGCCAGGTGCCACGAGCTGTCTCACAGCCGGCGTCGGGCCCTGGCCCAACCACTCCACTCCTCTCAGTGGATTAAGTACCTAGGTACTTTACCTATTGTTATTTTTTGACAGTATATTCAGCAGTATATTCAGCAGTACAGCCTACAAATCTACAATCTACACAACCGCATGAGCATGGTCTTACTTGCCTAAGCACGACCTTTCTACTCTCTAGTGCACATGCGCATGCACGCTCATAGCCTTAGTAGTCTTTGGACTTCTAATGCCGGATGTGTTCGCTAGCTATGCTTTTCCCAGGTCATTCATTAGCCGTCTAGACCGTACTCGGTGGCCATGGTTCAACAGCGCTTCTTCTGTCTCGGATTTGGCATGAGCACAATGCTCAGATATACGCTGCTTTCGAAAGTGTCAATTCTATGGGTCATGCGAGAGACGTTTCTCTGCTTTCATAATATCCCGCCATGGCAAAAACGGGGCAGGAATACATGTTCGTTGCGTTGACCACCTCATGGAATGTGTCAAAGCCTCTCGCGTCACCTTGTAAAATTTCCTCGAACCGTAGATATATAATATGAGATCACGTCGAAGATAATTATGTGTTTGCATGAGATATGTCCTCTAACCCACTATCCACCCTACGTCAATTTGCACCATCCTCTGACCATCACTCCAACATAATTTTGCTCGTTCAGTCGTCCTAGTTTCTAGTACATTACCCAAGCAAATATGGCGCTGAAAAGAGTTGCTCTCCTGGCCCTAGCCAGCTCTATCCTCGCACAAGAAGATCCAAACGGCAGCGGTTCGCCCGATCTCACAACTATCGCCTTCAGTATAACAGATGTCGAGTCCCCGACCAGCACTATGTTCGCACAAGATATGGACGGCAGCGATTTGCCTGACCTTACAACTATCGCCTCCGATATCACAGATATAGAATCTCCCATCAGCGCTACCTATCCTCCCACGACCGTTGCCTACGCAGCCTCGGGAGTACAGACCGGTTCTGGGGCTAACAGCACGCATGGCCTATACACACCAACGGGTAAATATAAATATTCTAACCGAACTATGACGGCAACCGTGACTTCGTCCGGGACGGCCGGCTCCACATTAGCGATGAAGAAATCGTCCCCTCCAGCCAAGACAGCCTCCGTCACAAGTACGAACATAGACGGTGTGGACGCCGGAGGAATGAGCACACCGCAAGCCAGCGCTATCACTACTGGCCAGCCACTCTCCGGGAACGGTGCTGTGAATGGTGTTTCGGTAAGCGTTCTCAGACACATGCCACCCAATGTACCATCTGAGACTAACGAGATGAGTAGACCGGCCTCTTGCTCTCATCTATTGCTCTAGCAGCTTTACTGCAGACATGAAAGCCACAGCAGTGGATGTGGAAACAAGTCTAGTCCAAGTGACATCAAAAAGGGGAAAGAGACACCATAAATACCCGGGCGCTATAAGGACTTCGCATTCAACATGCCTTATGTAAGGGCTTAGGAAAGGGGTTTGGCCCAGCCCCAGCCGACGAAGCCAGCTGAGGAATTCGTAAGCGGCTGAATTGGGGTTCAGGACATTGCCATGGCTTTTGTTTAAACGGTCGGGAATTGTTGCAACTTTTCTTCACCTGAAACTTGGTAGCGCAGTACAGCAGCAACGGTACACTAGTAGAAAACGTCGCTGCGGTGTAATTCAGAAGTGCGTATAATTCACATCTACGCTGCCACATTGGCAAGCATTCTACGCTAGTACCTATACGTACGTTCTCCCACATGTAGTGAGTAGAATGCGGCTATGAAGCAATGGGAGGTATACGTAGCTGAAGCCGAAGCCCAAGCCCAAGCCCAATTTCAACAGTTCGTATGAGAAGGGGGAGCGCCCCTTTCAAAAGCTTGATCTCGGGGCTGTGGAGAACGTTACGATCTCGTTCCGCGGATTTATTAGACTGGCGTTAGGCGGTCAGACAGGTTGTCGCTCACCGGAACAGAAACAGGGAGGAGTGTGCGAGCAGAGTCGAGATTTCGCTTTCCTATTCCGCCAACTCATTCTCTTCCCACGATCGTTAAAAACATACTAAGTAGTACTGTAGATTCCCTACGATTTAACTTGCTGCTAAGTCCTACTATACGTAAAATGAACCAACAGTTTTGCGCGTATAAGAAGTAAGAAGTACTACACTACAGTAGGGTACACCAGAGCAGGGAGTTAGTTCATTGGTTGGCCTCTCTCCCGACATTGACCACGCCACGAACTCCCTTAGCGCTGCCTAGACTAGTGTACCATATCCTGACTCGCACCTAGCGCACTCATACCTGTTAGTACATCTAGGTATGTATTCTTTTTATCATTATTAGATAAACATATCTTGGTGTATTGTACACTATCTACATACAGTAGCTATACATACTCACTTACCGATTTAGTAAGTCCTTACCTACTGTACTGTACTATATAGGTAGGTACTTACTTCCCACAGTGGTGCCGGATACCGTTAGGTAGTGTATAAGTGCCAACTAAGAGGTACGCATAAAGATCAGCCTACCCTTAGACTAGTCCGACAGCATTTCCCGGTTAAACAGGGGAACACGCCCCTGTAAGCAGCCTACTTACTTACATACAGGAAATGGAAAGCTCATGCATATAAACTAGTCTATACTAGGCAACATACTAGGTAACAGATATCCAACACTACTGTCGCAGTGGCATAGGCGGATGCAGGTACAGCTGGTTGGCCCACGTTCAAGACGACAGGTCGATGCAGGTACCAAGTTCGCAGACATCAAGCCCGATCTGGCCAGACCACACTAAGGAACGATCAGCATTACTCGGCTCACCACTCCTCTCCACGCCGTTATGCAGCCCCAAAGTACTTAGGTATTTGAGTAGTTTATTCTTGCATCTTATGTCTCGCACGCCCACCAGGTAGGCTTTAGTGCTTTATAGCGGCCAATATGCGTACGTGATTCATGATTTACTAAAGTACCTTCTACGTGCTTAAAATCATTAATTGCCGAGGGAGTCGGATCGGTTTCTCGGCACTTCGGGGTATACTCACAGCACTGGACAGAGTATACAATAGCCAAGCCCCTATGTTAGGTACTATACTGTAGGTACTATGGATAGTGAACTTACACTACGACGCATCCAATGTTCAAATCAAATCACAAAAGTGATCCTCTCATTACTACCCTACCTTAACGCCACGAGGTACCTGTCGTGGCTTACTTTGGAAATGTCTCCCTGTGTGTAGTGGTGGAGACGCTGAAAGCATCATACGTAAGTATAGCAGACTCACCACCAGGCGTACGAAGACGGAATCCAGAAAGTAGCAAGTACTTCCCATTTCGTATCAGGCGTCGAGTAATTTCGCTTGGGCCACCGGCAATTTCCCTTACCTCGCTCCAATCCACACAACCCCTGCAGACACCTGGCGCTATCCGGGGCCTGAGAATTGACTAGCTGCATTCGAATCTTTTGTCGGCTTCTTTGGGCGTTCTTGGCCCAGGTTCCTCCTCCGCTCTCCACTCATCCCATGATCATGGCTGTCGGATGCTGGACAATGCTTTGAATGTTTGTCTGGCGGTCTACTTACCGCAACAAAGCCTTCATCTCGTCCTGGGCCACTCAACCGTCATTGTTACGACACCCGGCGATACTTCCCAAGACGTGTGGCGTGGTCACAGACAGTGCGATGCCATCTAATCTAAAACTATCCTGCCCGCGAGGGAGATGGAGTTGGGAGTCCCCAGCTTACCAGCCGAAAACTCGATCTTCTGTCGGTGAATCGTTCCGCTAGCTCAGATTCAGAGGGCGAGGCACACACATGGAAGATGGCGCCTGTGAGTCGGGATAGGCATTTAGCGTATGCTTTGTACACTACCCCCGGCCGGCTCTTATGAGAGGGACGGACTGCTACGCTACCTGTCCGGTCTAGTGTGAGATTCCTCCACAGCCTGGCCATCGAAAGGAAAATAAAGGGTCGTCCGTCCATCTGAGCAAGGGGGGGTCTCCTGGGCTTGGCTAGCCTAGCAGCCCCGTTGGTACGAACGAGAGGTGCCAGCATCTCGCTGCGCCATACCAAAAAGACAACATCAAGGAAATTGGCGCCGAAAGACCCATGGCGCCGTGACCACGTAATAAAACTAACGGCCATGCTCTTTGTACGAGGCCCCCTTTCCCCTTCTCCTCTCCTCCACGAGCCGGCTTCTTTTAATGCCCACGCCTGACGCCGATTCTACTCTGGTCCTTCGCCATCGCCATATCCCACCCACCGCTTCACTCTTTTAGCGGGCATTCGTTTTAATTACGACATCACGAAGAGGAACAAACAGCCGTTCGGAGACAACTTGTAGATTTGGAGTTCAACCACGAGGAGTTTTCGGTAGAAAAAGTTTGAAAATGAAGGCAACTTTGGCGGTCGCGGCGCTGGCCGCTGGTGCCAGCGCTGGCAGCGTTCACCACAGACACGTTCACGCAAAGAAGGGCTACGAGGCCGAAGACACCTGTGGCTGCACAACCGTATACAGCACCTTCTACGGCCAGCCGACTCGTACGTAAATTTCATTTTATAGCTCGTGGACACTAGTCGGAATGTCGAGCGTGAAATTGGAGGATTTTCACTAACAGCAGCAGTGGTGTTCCCCCCTGCTCCATCACCAAAGCCAACGACCGTGGATGTCACCCAGGTCGTTGTACCCACGCCAATTGCTCAGACATGCCCTACCACGGGTGTATATACTTTCACGGCGACCACAGTGACATTGACTGATGCCACGACCGTCCCCGTCCCGTATACGACCTCGGTTCCTGCCGGAACTCACACTCTCGGAGGTGTTACCACAGTTGTCACCACGGCCACGACTGTTGTTTGCCCCTATGCCACCGTTTCCACCAGCGAGGGCGTGACCACTAGCATTATCGAGACCACCACCTATGTGTGCCCCTCTGCCGGCACTTATACTATCGCTCCTACCACCACAACCGTGACCAAGGACACCACCGTCACTATCCCAAGCGTCACCAGCTACCCTGCTGGTACCTACACCCAGCCTGAAGTTGTGACTACCATTTACGAAACGAGCACTGTTGTCTACTGCCCCTTCGAAATTCCTACTCCTGTCCCAACAACCGAGGCTGTTCCAGTCACTTATGCTGCTGTGTCCACTCCCGTCCCGGAGCCTGTTAAGACCACCCCTGCCCAAGTGCCGACATACCCCGTTGAGACCCCGGAGCCGGAGCCAACCACCAAGCAGGTTCCTAAGCCCGAGCCAACTTCGACCAAGCCTAAGGGCCCTAACGGCCCTGGCAAGACCCCCGCTAAGGGCCAGCCTGGTCAGCCTTGGGCTGTCACTTACACTCCCTACGAAACCTCAGTTGGTGGCGGTTGCAAGTCCCAGAGCAAAGTGAACAGCGACATTGCTGCTATTGCTGCTGCTGGTGTTACTACCATCCGTGTCTACTCGACCGACTGCAGCACTCTCGAATTCGTGGGTGGTGCTTGCGAGGCCCACGGCATCAAGTTGATTTTGGGTGTCTTCGTCGATCAGCCTGGTTGCCATGCTCGTAACCCAAGTGTCACCGAACAGATTAGTGCTATCAAGTCTTGGGGCAGATGGGATTTGGTGTCTCTGATTACCGTTGGTAACGAGGCGGTTCTCCATGGTTACTGCACACCTTCTGAGCTTGCTGGCCTTATTTCCACCACCAAGCAGCAACTCAGCTACACCGGACCTTACTCCACTGCTGAGACAGTCAACATCTGGCAACAGAAAGAATTCGCCGACCTTGTCTGCCCTACTGTCGACTTCGTGGGTGCCAACGCTCATGCTTTCTTCAACACCGAAACAACCGCCGAGCAGGCTGGTCAGTTCGTCAAGGGCCAGCTCGATATCATCGAGAACATCTGCCCTGGAAAGGAAGGACGCATCATGGAGACCGGTTGGCCTTCCGCCGGTAAGGCTCTTGGTCTGGCTGTCCCCGGTCTCAGTCAGCAGGCTGCCGCTGTCAAGTCGATTGTCAAGGAGGTTGGTGAGAAGGCTGTTATCTTCAGTCTGACATCAGATGCCTGGAAAGACCCCAATACTCAGTGCCAGTGTGAGCAACACTGGGGCTGTGCATCCGTACTCGGCATCAACATATAAAATCCATTAATATGTACATGATATATATATAAGGTCTTCATTTTGCATACCTGAAAAGAGTTAGGGCAAGATAGGTCTTGGGTCGCGTCGGCGGTGCGGAGAGGAGCGGACCACGGACAATTGCATATTACCCTTCACGCGCACCAACGGACAATATTACGTCACATATTTCTTGGAGTTGTCGCGGTGTGATGGGTCTAGTTCATAATGTTGTAATTTACTAGTGTCTATTTACGAATTCTTGCTGTCTTGTTCCCAATCTTTTTTCCGTCTAGGGCTATTATTCGTACTATGTTTGCTTTGGTGTCTATACCATTTGTAGAGCACGTAGTATTCCGGGTGTCCAAGGTTTCAATCCACTTGTCTTAAACAATTTATACCCCGAGTCTCATGTGGTTCAGTCTTAAGTATCTGTTCTAGATGTGTCTAACCTGACATTTATGTTTGAAGCCTAACACCATCCCCGCTCCCACTATTCAGTCTATTAGGAGGCCTACCTGTGTGATTCGAATCGCCACTTACGCGACATATGCTACAGTGGACGTCCCAGACTACGAAAGCCCCTAAGTATCGCAACTAGTAGAGACACATGCGGTGCTTAACTCGGTTCGCGCGGTTATCTCCTCCAATCCGGACCCTTTCCGAGTGCACTCGAACACAGCCGGTACACAATATGGAAATACTTAGGTGGTAGGTAGTATAGCGAGCACCTTCGCCGCTGAACTTCGGACCCCGTACGTGTCAGAACTCGAGTTCGCGGGCGTTGCCATCCGTGGCCTGGTCCCAAATGTTAGCGTCGTATTCTCCGATCCCAAATCCGTTGCGGCGAGCCTCATCCTATCGGGACTTCTTGGATGTGAGTTGACTTGATCCCCCTTCTGCCCCTTTATAAGTTCCTCCCCGCCTCTATTCATCAGGTTCATTCCCGGGTACGACGTCAGCTGCAATAATGAGTTAATTATGTCCAGCCTCATCTCCTGTGACATCCGCAGTGACATCCCAAACCCCTGGGGCCCACGAGTTCCTACTTGGCCAGCTGAAAGCCGAAGGGCGGTATAACGCGACGAAGATCCTCGCGACGCTACTTCTGAACAACAAAAGGGGACGGGTCCACTACACCGGCTAGTATATCAACAAATACTTCGCCAACGGGCCGGAAGCTGTCGCCGCGGCGTCCTGGGCGATAATGGGCATCAAGGTTGTCACGACATCCCGCAGATGCCAGTTTTCGGGTACCACGCGGTCCGCGACAACGGTAAGGCTCTCTTCTATCTCTAAATCCACCCGTCTCCGTCCCTGTTTCCGTCTTGTAGTCGCGGGGTAGATGAGCTGATCGGACGCCTTGATATCTGCAATAGTTACCGTTGGAGTATCTTGATTAGCATTTTCCTGCATCGTCGTAGGTTCTCGCCCGCTAGAAATCTACTCGCTGCCTTAACGGCCATCTCGCGCCACTCTACCACCGGAACACGCTTGGCGGACAACGGACGAGCTGATTAATGGGGCTCTGCGTACTCTCAAAGTTCCAGCCGGCGCCCTCGACGGCTCCTCTCCTGGGAAGTGCAACGCCACGGGCCGCACGTGGGTCGGCGTAATGGTCGAGATCGCTGGGCCGGCCCCGGCCTAGGCGAAGATGGCTACATCTTTGTGTTCGAAACAAGTAGCGAGACGAGGGAGGATAGATAGGAAGCTCGATAGGCTTCACAGATCGTCTGAATGGGAATATTCGGCTTGGTAAATACCCGTGAAGACAAAGGCTAAGGGTGCGTCACCAGAAGGACTGTTTAGGCGACGCAGTTCACTGGATATATACTAAAGTGACTGCTACAGCTTTTCTAGGCAGGGCTACGGTATTTAGGGGGGGGGCTGTATCCGCGGAGCGAAGGGGATATTGGCGAACAGAAAAATCGCTTCACCTCGTTGGCCTCGAGCTCCTTGCGCTGGTGCTCAGTTTCAAAAATCCGTCGATACCCTGTTGTCTAAGAATCTGTAGGGTTGAAAATGGTAATACCCCAGTAGTCACTCAAGTGCACATAGACGTCTAGCACCGACGCAAAGTCGATGCTGGCTTCCCGTGTCATTGCAAGCGGAGCCCATCGTTCGCTGTACGATTTGCGGGAATGAAGGGGGCAACGTGACGTAGTGGGCTGAACGGTGAAAGAGAAGTATGTAATGTTCATCAGTCCAAATGCCCATTAACCATCCTAGAACGTCCGTCTTATCTCGAACGCCTATCTGCTATATAACCAAATGCTACTAAGAGACACGTGTACCTTTTTAAAAGAACCAGTCTTCTGCCATGGCCGCTTGTCGGTGCTTCTGCGTCAGAGTTACTTCCGACCCAGCGTGATCCACCACCTGATGAGGTGTTGGTAGCCAGTCATAACCCTGAGTACGCCACCGATCCCGCGAGTACCGTCTATGCGAATAATTATGATAATCTTCCGCACCGAAGTCGCACCGCTCAAGACATAACACCCCTCCACGCACCGGATCGCTCGACAAGGCTACAATCTCTTGACCAGCATTGGTGAAAGACACCCCGGCAAGTTCGCCAAAGACGTCAATTGTTTGTTTGGAGTTGAAGGTTTGTGCGTCGATCATATTAATTACGTCGGCTTCTTCGGCTGCTAGGAGTAGCCGTTTCCCGGAGCCGAGCGGGGAAAAGCGCAAGCTTCGGACACCCGCCATTTCGGTTCGTATTACAGCGACACTATTCTTCCAATTCCGAGCATCCCAAATTCGGATGCTCTTGTCTTGATTACCTGTGGCAATAGTCCAACCATCTGGTGCCCAATCGCAAGCAAATCCATAGTCTCTATGCCCCTCAAGACTTTGGAGGCTTTCGCCTGTTTCGGCCTCAGTAATAAGTACGTTTTGTGAATCACCGACCATAACGCGAAGTCTCTTATCCGGGCTAAGAGCAGTGCAGTTGAGCGCGTAATCGTACATTTTGTCAAGGATGGTCTTGTTCGTGGTTAAATCCACCATCCGGAATCCATAATCATTCGAAGCAAAGGCCGCCACGGGTGTGGATGAACGACGAGATAGGTTGACTTGTACATGGTTGGTGATCCCACTGGCATGATCGGTAAGCTTTCCATCGTAGTAGCAGGACTCATCTTCCGCCTCAAGGCGACGGTAACGATATGTTCCATGGAAACTGCCGGTAATGAGGATGTCCTCCTCTGCCGCTAACGTAGAAACCGAGGCATCATTTTCGGTTTCGAATCTCATAGCGGTCTTGACGTGCCCAGTAGTAGGATCCAGCCTCCGGACGGTCCCATATACACAGGGGTAATAGACGGCCGTCCGAGAAGCACACCCCATAATATTGCGCAGCTGAAAGTGTAATAAACGGACATCCGTCCGCAAGTCCATGCTCCTAAACCGGAAATAGTTCTCATGGCGCCTAAGTAACTTGTCGGGGAAAGAAGGGTCCCAGGCGTCCGAATTCGCCTTATTGGTATAATTTCGAAAAGTCCTAGTGCGACATTTTCGAGCTGCGCTCCTAGTCACGCCTAGACGCTGCCAGTTGATGCCTTGCAAATCATACTCATCGCCCTTCAACTCATCGTATCTAACTCTCGGTCTTTCCATGTTCGTTATACTGAGCTCGTTGGTGGGAATGCCTTTTATATCTCTCAATTGATTTTGACTTTTCCGCCATCGCCAAAGTCGCAAAAAATCAAGAGAATTGTGGTTGTCGGGCATGAGAATGCCGGGGTTGGCGTTGGTTAAGAAGAGGGGGTGAGGTTCAAACCCATCGGCGCCGAAGGTGAGGGCATCTGGTTCGTCTACATTCTGCTCTAACGCGGGCAGAAGTGTATTGATGACAGCCGGGCCAGCGGGAGGGCCGGCCGCAGTCGGTATGAATGGCTGGGAGTCCGGTGTGTTTGTAGAAGCACTGGCAATGACAGACTCAGGTGGTGTGCCTTGTAGCGATGACACAGGTGGCTGGTGGCTCGTTTCTTCCATGTCTATATCATTTAAAAGTGCGCCACCTTCCTCAACATCTACCATACTATAGTCATCGTTTCCTTCCTCGTCAGTGGCCTCGGATTCGTCAACTCCTTCAGCAGTGGAGTGGTGACTCTGCGCGTGGGCGGGGAGATGGGGCAAGGAGGGTTGGTTGGAACTTTGGATATCCCCATGGATTGCAGAAAGGCTTATATGGTAGGGCGAGGTACTTGTGGTCGATCCAACGGAGAGGGTCTGTATGGATACATCTTCGTCGGCGATAGGACGATCAGACTCGGAGGAGGGAGAGCCTGGTGGTGGATTCTGGGTGCGCATTCTCCTGATAAGCGGAATGAATAGCGTCCGCGGTGGTGATTCACTAGTAGATAAGTGCGCGTGAGCGAGGCAGTAGGTCCCGACACAGTCTAACTGTCTCGGGCGAACTGAGAGCTGCTATGGTGACGAATAGCTGGCCAAGCCTCCTAGCATATGTGCAGGCGTTTCTTTTCTTTTCTGGATTATCAATGATGCAGGTTGCGCGGGCTCGCATGCTACTGGTGAATCCCGCGGGGAGCGTTGTGTCCTAGGAAAGGAAATACGCGACAGCCTACACGGAGGATGGGGATCTATACCAGGTAGCTAGCTGGCTGGCGGGCTAACTAGGGCACCTAGATAGATAGACAAGATGAATCGAAACCAAACGGCAGACCGTCCGGTTTAGATATCATAAAAATGCTCAAAGACAGGCGTCTGACAGGGAACCGAGCTGGGTGGCTAGGGCTGATGGGGAAACTGCGGGAGCGATGACGATCTTATGCTGGCGACTCCTTTGGGATAGTTCAGCCGGCCCACGGCCTTTTACACGTAGGCCGTCGGTAGACAGGGTCTTTGGACAAGTACTGGACAGGCACTGGACAGGCACTGGACAAGGCACTGGACAGGTTCGGATCGGGTACCCCAACTGGAGCTGATAGGGTCTGGAGACCTCTGCGCAAGTGAACGTCCAGGGTTGATCAAACACCGGTTTGCGTCGCAGTAGTGTAGTTTCAAGAGCACATATACACGGTCGTAGTGCATGGAGAAGTTGATATTGCGAAGAGCGGTGGCCGTCGTCGTCGTTGTCACGTTGTAGAAGGCCAAGCAACACTAGGCAGACCAGTCGACTCGCGTGAACCAAGAAATACGGGGTGGCAATGCAAAGCTGAAGGAGGTGGAAGGGATCGGGCCTAGAGCTTAGGTATACATATATACATACATAGTAGATGGGATAGTAGATGGGATAATAGATGGGGTAGTGTGCGGGAGATCGCGGGATGCTAAGTACTGTAAGTATGTAGAGCCTACTGTACGTACTCAGAGGCCTGCAGGCGAGAAGAGAGAGACGGCAGCTGCATGCGAGAACAGATTAAATAATAACTGCTGCATGATCAACAGCATTAGAGCAGCAGCAGCAGCAGTAGTAGTAATAAGTATATGTATGGCTCTTCGTAGGTTTGGTCGGTTTGGGTGTTTGGGTGTTTACGTACGCAGATAGATAGCGTGCTCGAGGAGGAGTATCGAGTGTCGAGCTGATCACGGGGTGCAGGAGGATACGGAGGTGGTAGTATAGATTCGTAGCGGGAATGCCATCGTGCAGGTCGGACGGAGCGGGCTGATTGGCTCGGCAGGGGTGCAGATGAGGTGGGGTTCGCTGCAGTCGAGGACGAACCGGGAACCCCCTCTACAACCAGCCCCGGCCCAGGGCAGCACCAGGGCAGCACCAGGGCAGTACCAGGACAGAAGTCCAGGGCAGATGGGGCAGCGCCCAGTCTGGTCTAGCGAACAATCCAGGGAACAGTAGAATCGGGGCAGGGGGGTTTCCAGGTAGCGACAGGGCCTGGACAGGGTACGCCAGGCGCGGCGAATGACGGATCTTCTCCTCCCGACCTTCAGACTGAGGCCCAAGGTACTGACCGACCCCCCCTCGTAGCAGTCTACACGATGCTCACTGGATACAGCTGCGAGATAGCCCGTCTCCAGCAGCCTAGATACATCGTACGCGTTACCAGCAGGAGGGAGACCTACCCGTCTATACCTTACTTAGTCCAAGTATACATATCCAGACAACCATACATACAGCCGTACATAAATACAACAGATATAAGCACATACAGTAAGTACTGTAGATATAAGGTCTCATCTGATGCAACACCAACCAGCCATTCTCCACTCCCTTTGTCTGTCTAAGTATACGTAGTAGCAGGTATTCCGACTGTAGCTTCGCTCGGGTAGAATTCGAGTCTAATGCGGCGGATGACGTTATGTTTCTACTGTTACTTAGTATCTATGCAGCACACCACCTACTGCTGTATGTAGATATTGTGCACTCTACATATGAGTATATCCGTGTATGCTAGGCTAGGCTAGACAGGTAGCAAGTACACATGCGGTAGGTATACCTAGTCAAATTACTCAGGTAGGCATTCGTCGACTCTTGCATACCCCATGCCTAGGCGAGGCGCCGGCGATGACGATGGCCGCATTGTCGACACACCATTTGTTTGCACGCGGCCCCTTCAAGACCTACTTACTGTACTTATTCAATCACCGGCAGTTTTTTCCAACACCAACGTCAACGTCAACGACAACGTCAACGCCAACGCCAACGCCAACTCACCCTCGCCCTCCGCTGATCGAATAATTAACCGAAACCCTGGGTAAGCGCTGACGCCTCACTGGGGCGTTGTCTCTGCTTATATCAGAAGCCACCTTGACCGCCCATCACATCACATATCAACATCTCACCTTTTTGTCGGATCATCGTCTCGCCTGCCCAGCTGCCATCTACGTATTTCTTCTGGCCTCGAACGAATGCATCCTAATGGCCTACAGATATCCACCCATCTAGTGTAGATAACAAGCAAAGGTTCTAACCGATTGTCAACCTACCGTACCTTTTGGCTCCAAGGCCCGGGTCGGGGGGCGATTTATCTATCTATCTGTGTGTCGTCTTCCAGGTCGCCCGCCGTTGCCATTGGTCTGCCACTGGTAGATACAGTAGGATAGGATAGGATGCTTCCTGTGGTTTGGCTGGTGGGCCAAGCTATTTGACGGAAGCCGCTTACTGAGGGTCTTGTCTCCAGTAACGAGCGAGGGACGGGGGGTGTTCACAATCCAACCCAGCTGCGTGCTATTTGCGTCCAGCGTCCAGCGTCCAGCGCCCAGCTGTCGGTGCAGTGACTACGGTAGATAGGCATTTCGGGGTCTGCGTGCTTGCGCTCGACGCGACACATCACCAGTCATATATCACTTATGTCTGCCGTGCTCCCCCAACAACAACGGTGGCATCTCATCCCACGACTTGGCTGCTGTCTGATAGCCAGAATGCCGTTGTCCGGCACTATCTTGCCGTCTCGAAGGTGAATGGCCCGCCATCCTATTGAGACAATCAGTCGCTTTGGGATCGATCTGCGTCAGGTAGGAGTCTTCTGTTCAGGTACCTCCGGTACAGTCAGTGCGCTGTGGTGATAAGCCACTTGACGAACGGTACTTAGATAACCTTTAGTCTAGTGCCTCATTGACGAGGCTTACTTGCTCACTTGCATGATGAGAACCATCACAAACGGTGGAACAACCCATTGGTAATGGGAAACATGGGCTTCTGCGGCTCGTTCCAGTCTGCCGCTGTAGCAGGCTCCAATCCCACTCATCTGGGCCGCAGAACCCAACACCCCCTTGTCTACAACGCCACTCGATTGATTATCCACTAGACACCGATCTTAAATACACTACACTTACCCATCTACACCACATACCCGAAACCTGAGACATGAGACACGGGTACTGACCTGAGCATGGATGCCCTGGATACGCGCCCTTGTCGGATCTCGCGGCTCTGTCAACGAGCAGTCGATTCAATAATAAAACCATCGAGCAGCTGGTGGGACTTCGGAGGATTAGGGAGCTGGCTATTTCCGAGACGCGAGCTCGAGAGCAGGGCCTGTTGGTGACACAGCATCGTCACCCACACAACCGTGAGGCGTGATGCATCGAACCTGCAAGATTGCAGCGAACCCCGCGGTAGGCGAGCGCAGAATATGCTAGCACTTTGCGCCTGTCCTTGCCCATGTCAACGGCGCAAGTAGTGAGTTTGGTTTAATACGGTGAGGGATGACCTGATCTTGTGTCGATCGGCCTAAAGCACCGGCCACTACACGAAGATGTTAACTATCGGCCTCTCTTGTCCGTCGGCCATGCATAGGGGCTCTGATCCTCCACCAAAGCGCACTATATTGACGTGTTCCTTCAGGTGCCGAGAGAATCTCGGTATTTTACGGCGCTATTTTCGCGTCCCAAGCGCTACCATTATGCAGAACACCAGCACACTGACCAGCACTTCCAACGTATCGTGCGAGCGGGACCCGGTAACCGACAATACGCCACAAATGATACATACAGTAGCCTACTGTACTGTAGATTGCAATGTGATAGAACCGATGATCAAGCCCAAGACGACACCTGTCGGCTCACATCATCCCCATATCCCAGCAGCTGCAGAAACTGACCAGCCAATCCTAATTGCCGGGCCCGGTAGAGTGGTTCGCCCCTCGTCACGTAACTGAGACACCGCATAACTTTGCTCTCACTTGAGCTCCGGGGGGGAAAAAGCGCCACGCATTGTTTGGACTCGTCATGTCTCTAATAACGAGACCAAGGCCATGTCCCCCAAACCACATTCATGTGGCTAGAAACCGAATGTCGCTTTTGCGAGGAAATGTGACGAAAGCAGCCGCCCATATGAGCACATTGATTGTTCGGTACTGTAATTAATCAAAAGAGGATACCGATGCCTTGTCCGTTTGTTCCGTGGGGGGGCTTTTCTTTGATGTATCACTATCTAGGACTTTCGAGCCTCGGATCCATTACAGTATATGATTGCTCTCCAGCGGGTCGGTGTGAGCTCATTCCGCCAGCCGCCGTTCCCTCCCCTGATTACTGACTGCGGAAATTGCGTTGACGGCTGGGATGTGAATGCAAGACCCGGCCAACAACAGCTATAAGAGGAGCAATAGCCCACAAATATATAGGGGCCGAGTTGAGCAGTCGAATAGCATGCAGCTAATTAATATACCCGAGAGAACTTTTCAGAGGACCCAGCGGAACAGAGTGGGAAGAGTCTGGGCATGTTGCACCCGTGACGAGTGATAGCGGAGCCCGCTCCTGTCCGCCAACAAACTCGTAACTGCAGGCATTCTCACACACGCCTCTTTTCTTCACGTGGGTTTGGCCAAGGCTATGTAGTGCAAGATAAGCATATCCGGATCCGATCGATTGATAGATCCAGTTGTACTGCGCCCACACTACTACGTGTCGTGTGACAGACACATAGATGTCCGGCCTAAAACGTAAACTCGCAATTATTACTTGGCTGGGGCGATACGATTTATGCCCGTAGGACAACGACGTCCTCCCCTCACTCCGTCGGCATAAAGGCATGAAGGCAGCACGGCACACCGATAAACAAAAACTGTCAACCTGTTACGAGTACACATGGGCCCAGCTGGCTTAATCAAATGTTCGATGAAATTAATGTATGTTGGTATAGTATAGCTATGTATAGAAGCAAACGATTGCTACCCGTTGCGCCCCGTTCCATGTCGCTGCATCCTATATATATATCTATAAAGAGAAGTGCTCGCGACCCATTAGAGAGCTGCTGAGCGACGGAACGGTTATGTCATCCCCTTGCTGACGAAAGAACGTCAGCAACCTCGTGCAAAAAAAGATCCTGGCCGGAAACGACCTCGTTTTCACATGTCCGGATAAAATTGATCGTCGTAAAGATGCTGAGATAACGTGCTAGGCCCTCTAGGCCAATTGCCGTTACCAACAACACTTTCTCGCGAATTCCAGAAGTTATCCCGCGTCCGACGCTCGCGCTCAAACTCAGCCCATCTTCGCATTTTGATCTTACTGCTATCAAACTCGCCTTCATACTCAATACCAGCCTTTTTCGTCTTTTCGCCTGCTGTCTTTCGAGTGTCGCCCCATGAGAAATCGTCGAACTTCCAGAAGGCGTAGGCAGGGAGAACAAAGTTCCAGATCGGAAGGGATAGGAGATAAATCGCCATCCACATCACATAGGTCCAGGAATGAGCGGTAACTACGATGAGAACCGCCGGTAGACCAAGAATCAACGCCAAAAGAACAAGAGGAATAATTTGTACACTCGGACCAACAATGGATATGATAACTATTGCAGCGTTAGAAACGGGGGACCAACTTGAGAATTGAGATGATCTTACCAACGTAGAGGGTGAATGCGATAGCCGCTGGTAACACAAGAGTACCGATCAAGTCAATGAAGACAATAAACTGCATACTAAAGCAAAAAGTGCCACAAAGATCCTTGACGAGAACCAATTCCATCAGATTATGGACAGTTGAGTTGATCCATCTCCGACGCTGGGAAAGCAGCACGCTGAACTCATCTGGGACAGTAGTCTTGCAAACGGCCTGCGGAACAAATACTTGTTTGCGCTTGGGAAAGGTTCGTAGCATGAGCGTAGTTAAGTATCTGTCTTCACCCAGCAACAAGAGATTCTTGGTGTGAAGAGTATCAACTACATTCTCCGAGTAGTGTTCCACAATATCAGGGTTAGCCAGGATGGGAACCCAGAAATTATGGGCTTTGGGCGCCTTAATGCGGTACATGCAAAAACAACCGGGCAGGCAAGTAACGCCACCGAAAACGGATTCGAAAGACTTAGACTGGTGATGAGAAATGAAGTACTCAAACACCTGTATGGCTGTGACCCAGCTCTGTTTCTTATTGGCGATTTTTGTTTCGCCACAGAGACCCATGATTTCAGGATCTCGTACTAAGGCACACAGCATGTGAGTTAAGCTGTCGGGGAAGATCTTGGTATCAGCATCGACCATCAGAACAGCCTCATAGTAATCAGGCGATATGCCAGTGACTTTCCAGAGGCCGTTGAACATTTCATACTCCAATTCTGACATGCGCTCATCGAACATTACTTTCTGGAGGAAAGACATCAAGATGATTTGACTATCGCGCTTTCCTCTGTTGCCGGGCTTAGCCTTGGTAGCCTCGTCAGGAGTACCACACTTGACAACAAGCATCATAGGCACTCTTTGTTGTTTTTCTACCGGGATAGTAGAATTAGCGCCATAGTCGTAGAAACCAGCGTAGATCTTGGCCATATTATGTCTTTTTGAGCCACTCGCCACAGCGACGTAAGAAAATGCCTCAACTTCGTTGGGGGGGCTGTATGGTCCTTCATCATGCCTAGGCACACATCCGGAGTTGACATCGTTTCGCCCTTGCCTTTAATGAGACCATCGCAGATGACGAGAATAACCTTGTGGCTGTTAGGGTAATCCGTCATGGCAATGGAATCTAGCGTAGTTCGCAGACCAAGCTCGCCCTCCGAGTAGGCAGTAACCAAACAGATGGAATGGATCAGGGGGAACCCGAATGGCTGATAGTCAGAAGGCGGTTGGGGAACTACAGCCTCGTGGATGAACCCAGCGGGACCGTAAACATCCATGGGAGTAGCGGTACTACCATATGTGTCGGACCGGAGCATGCTGGCCCTGCTGTCATTGCCCTGTCTGTACATAGAATTGGGGTGAAGCAAAGGCCCGGAGGATGCCTGACTTGCCATGGTAGTGGGCATCGGTGGGCGGCTGCTTCTTTCACTACCAGGGCCGTATACAGCAGAGAAACGAGACGTTGTAGGTAAGAAATTGCTGGTACGCTTGCTGACTCTCTCGGAGCCACCATAACTGCTGCTAATGTCCCCGGGCATTCGCACTGGCGCACGATATATATCCTCACTCCAGTCCTCGATTTGGCGATTGCGTTTCTTTTTATCCATACTTTGTGAGGTCTTTGACGCTGCGTATTTGCGGCTGAGGAACCATTGGAACACAAGTGCCAAACCAAACCTTGCGACGACCACAGACAAAATAAGTACCAAAGACACGTAAAGGACTACCTTGGATGCAATACACCCGACTGTTTCCGTATCTACAGTTCCGACTTTGAGAATTTCCTCAAAGCATTCGGCCATTCGCTTGTCGTCGGCGTTGGAAAATAGTCTAGTAACATCGCGCCCACGAATGGCGGCGTTGGCCGCAGTGCTTCGGTCTCTTAACTCCTTGAAACGGGCCGGAATTGAAACTTGGTCCTCGTTGAACCAGTTTAGCAGATCCAAATCGAGGACTTGACCTGAGTACACAATCAAGTTGCGAGAGCTGTTCTTCAAGTCATCCCATGTAAAGAAAACGTCACCAGTACTCTTGAGTCCTAGATAAAATGCATCCCGGGATGCTTGGGTGGTGTGACAAGACCATCCCTCATAAAATGGCGAGGTGAAATTTGGCTTGCTTGATCCATCTTGGGCGAACGTGGTACACGGGAAATACCAGGCCAAATCACCCTTGCTGTTAATGGGCACAACGGAGTTCTCAGCAGCCGTGATGAGATCTTTACACTTCCCGTTGACGTTTTGGAACATGAAACTCCCATCGCGCCCACCATATCTCATACTTGGTATATCATAGAGAATATTAGGGTATCGTCCGTCTATTCGAAGTGGGATGCCGTCTGCAGGAGGGTGGGCTGATTTAGTTAGATCATATGCCGAACCATGGAATATCATGAAGCCACCAGAAACTTCATTGATGTGAAGCCGAATGCCGGGAGTCGAGCAGACGACTTGGGTGAATCCAAAGGTCAAAAATCCAACAAATGTCATGAGATACAGAATGATGCTGATCAACCCCATTTTTTCCCTCCAAGCTCTTCGTTGTGCCTTTGATCGGAAACCGCAACAGCTGAGAATGAAGTCAGGGCACCAGAATGTAATAACGGCACAATAGCCATTCCATATGCTTGGTGGTCGGATTGTCTCCTTGGGCTTGTTCCGTTTCGAGTTCTTTGCCAGCTTCGATGCCCCATGGCCGGTTGAACGTCGTCGGCGCGACGCATGGGATCTTGCCTTGGCTTTCTCCAGATCATCGCCGCGTTCTCGTGGCGGCGAGCTATCTGATGTCGCGCCCAAACTTCGTTCTCCCGATAGTTTGGTACCGCTCTCCGTGTCTTCGTAAATCGGGTCGTTGCCCGTTGACGAGGGAAGAGTATCCATTTGGGCAGCATGCTGGCGGTAATAAAAATTCGGGTGATCCCTGTCTATCCGATTGCGTTCGGGGCGTATGAGACTTCTTTTCCGCGCCGGGACCCCATGATTGGGGATTTGCTCATCCGTTGGCGACAAAGGTTGCTTATCTGGAACTACTTCCGGATTTCGAATTGTTTCAGGGAAGGAATTCCCGGATGCGACACGCTGATGTTGGTTAGAAGGACGCCCGGATACGGGATAATAGGCTCCGGTCTCGACGTCGTGCGGGCGGCTGCGTCGCGAGGGAGACTGTCGGTATGCATTCCGCTGTTCGTACGATGGACTTAGAGCCCCGGGTCTCTCAGGGAGAGACATGATTCTGCGGACATAGCTACGTTAGCAGGTGACGCTTCATTCTATTCTCTCGTAGTCGCCGGCGTCAACACGGTGGCAAGCCGTGACTAGATTCGTGAGATGGTCAGGAACACGAACAAGAAGGATGCCCCCTGACTAGGGACCTAACGTTGACAAACGCGTATTGGCTAAAAGAATCACAAACGTCTATGTAAAGGAAACATGGCAGGAAACAGGGCAGACGGGTGCTATTGATGGCAGAATCGACGGGAACGCGATACAACGAAAGAGCGAGTGGTGATGGAGATGTGCGACAGGCCAATAAGCAGGCCACAGCAAAATGGCGACTTGCCAGGCTTGTTGTGGTGGGCAACAAACAGGTAAGATTTCGTCGACCAGGCCTCAGCGGGTGAAAGGCTACCCCTGTTGTTGCCAGGCTGTGACCCGCAAAGCCGGCTGGGGCGACCGGTCGTATGCTGTGCCAGGCAGCACCAGGCAGCACCAGGCGGAACGGCACCTACCTAGTGTAGATAGTGTAGCGTAGGCAGGTGGCACACCCGCTGTAGTGCCACTAAAAGACAATTCCAATCGCCCTCGTGTTTGTTCGACGAGCACTGGTGGACCGTTCGTGCACTAGCCGCGCCCCTGTAATTCTGTTTCGGGTCCGCCTCGATTTCCCACGATCTGGCTCGAGTCTAGCCCGACGTATACTGCGTAAATCAACCGTATCGCAGCACGGAACAATCTTCGAGAGTTGGTTCTAGAATGGCGATGGAAACAGCGCAATAAGCATCGCAGGACAATACGATCGGTGAGAAAGACGGGCGGCACGCCACTCGGATCTACGGGCAATCGGTTCACCAGCAGGTAGATTCGCAAATAAAAGACGACAGGGTGCGGGTGGCGGCGTGAGGAATAGATACGACGATTGACAGTTTATGGGCCGCGGAGGATCAAGTTTAGTAAAGTCGATAGCTGGGGGGTATGGTTGGAATTCAGCGAGCCATGTAGGAACAAACGAAAGCGGAGGGTAGGACGGCCAAGATATGCAATGCAATGAAAGTTGTTCTTGAAGCAGCAAACGAATGGAAGTCAGAATTGCAGCATCTCATGAAACCGGAAGCGAACGATTACCACCAAAACCACGGCCACGTTGGAAAGCGGCAGCAGCTGAGGTTGGTGAAATAAGAAAATACCCACGGCGACTTGGCCTTTCTCCAAGCGATATTGTTGCCACATCGGACAACTTGGTAAAAGGGGAAAGGTTGGTCCATGCCAAAAATGGCACAGTGGGATTTTCGTCCTCTTACTGTAGTTGGTGATATACTTACTATGTCATAACTCGTGGGATTGCTTACCGTACCTCTTAGATAGATAGTAGTGTCGAATCCGAAGACACTGTGTTTACAGTGCAATATACAGTGTATAGTACACTTATGTAGAACAGATCACAACCCCCCCCCGATGCAGTTTGCAGTCTGAAACCTATTTTGGCAATTGTAAAATGGTTTCATCTTTCATCCATCTTCCTCTCTCCAGCACAGCGGCGTTCCAACACGCGGCGCAGGACGGGCCGAGTGTGTTAACGACGCTGTGGCATTCTCTGGTATTCCCAACCCAGTTATTACTGGGTCGGCTGGGTCTGCTGGCAGGCACCTGAGGTACCTACAGTAGACCTAATGGTGTTCGCGGGGCAGAAGTTGCGTGTCAACATCAGCTCCCACCAACCTAAGGTAGTTGAGTTTTGCATTGTAGGTCTTGTTGAAGTTGCCTGGGGTTGATGGTCCCTTACCGCTTCCCGCAATTCTTTCTGTCGTCCTAAGGGTCCTCTGTCGTCATCGCAGGGGTGCTTCACTAATACTACGTACTGTAGTCTGGTATACATCACAGATGTTGTTGTTCACTGGCCAACCCCGCCACTAGAAGTACCTAAACAAGAGTGCAATGTTTTGATCACGATCCAGTGGATCTCACGCTTACCGTAGTATCGACGATCGGCCTTTAGGATCTGCGCATCATATAATGGTGGTGTTGAGGTAAAGCACGGCCGATTATTCAGTGACATATACTCTCCGTTGAGAGCGTAGGGGCGAGGTGAGTTCGTTCGGTCTATGAATGCCCATTATCCGAGCGCTGGAGAAGTGTAGGAATGCGCGGCAACAATATCTACGAGCTAGAAACGTCCGTAATTAGAAATCAGGTTCCGGTACTCACCAATGCGAAACAGACCGGATAATGCTTCTTCTTGAAGTTGAATACATATACAAGCGAATTTGACACAGGCGCAGGGATGTTGGGGCGATCATCATGCAATCGGCCACCCAACCTTGTTTTTGCCAAATCTAACTTAATTTATCCCCGTCTCTCTGTGACAGTTTAGGAGTATAGCAAGGTCTTCTAAGTCCTCATTAGGCCAACCAGGTCACCCTGATGCAACATCTCCAAGCGCTCCCACGTTATTCGTTATTCTGACAACCGCGCTGAGCGTGTCCAAGACGCAGCCAGCACTTACCCACAGTTAACCTTCAACTAAATACATTGTAATTTGAAGCCGTCAATTCAGCGTGCGCATGCAGCACATAGTCGCTTTCCCTTTTACAATTCAGAAGAATAGCCCTACCATGTACGCCGCAGGCTAGTGCTATCTAACAACTTTTTCAGAGTACTGCTGGACCGATGGGTTGGCTTATAAGCGAACAAAGATGTATATCATAGTTCGGGGCCGCCTTTTGTGACTTTTTGCCTCTTCTCACGGTTGAGCCCGTCCCCCAAGCAAAGAAAAACAAAAAAAAAAAAAAAAGTCTGCATATGATTGGTAAAAAGTACCAGCCAAAGGCTGGTAACTGATACATGTTGGCGGCTGCATACTATGGCATTCCGATAGATCCGATGGATCGAGAGGACCCGCCTGGCCGCTTGGCGTGCTCATTATAATACGAGGTATGTCACGAGAGTAGTATAGGTACTACGCCACCGTAGCTTAGCGCACTCGCTCAGCAGTTCACTCTCTCTTCTTGTCCATTTAATGTATAGCATCTTAGGGCAGATACCCATTGATTCGGAGTTCTCTTGAGCACCTTGAGCGGAGTATTATACTTGGGGGGAAAAAGAATTAAAAAAAAATAACAACAACAGACTAGGCGGTATGAGCGAGCCTAACTCGCCGAGAGCGCGCACAGCGATGACGTGTTGAATAAGACAGGTGAGTGAGGCTGATACAGCTACTTAATTTGCATGGGTACAACCAGCTACAGCCTGAGCGTAATACGTACTAGTAAGTAGTAGGAAGTAGGTAGTTTATGTAGGTGCCCGACGACTTGGGACTAGATAGGTACCGAGGTAGGCGGTAAGCGTGAGCCGATGTACGTGCGATTGTCCGCATTCAACAACCTTTCGAGGGCGGTCGCACTGCAAATAATTTGATCTGCATGTTGAAGCGAAGCAAGTGAGGTCAGGCTTCGGCAGCACGTGGGCTATGGTCTCATATCAAAGGTCCATTCATAATCTATACCAAGTATTTATACATGCGAAGTGGGCTAGCAGTATCTGCACTAAGCTGCCTACATGTACCTACTATGGAAGGTATACCACCTTTCTGTACGTACACATCTCGGTACCCGGTTTATTATATAATAAAATTATTCGTTCATATAGGTCGGATTTTACGAATACCTATACGATGTATAGGATTGTCGGTGAACAAAGGCTAGACTGTATCCCCTTATAGCAGCTCTCGTCCATATGAGTGCACTTCGGTGTAAGAGCATTTAAATATGCTGCCCGGGCGAAACGCGCGTAACTTGCTGATGTGGCTACCTATCTGTGACTCAGCTGAGAACGAACGATACTGTTTTGGTGCATGCATGAACAGCTCGGGGAGAGCACAGACGAAGTGGCGGGTGCGGATGAGGTTGACCTCTGGTACAAGTCATTTTCTCATTCTGCCTCGCGTAGCAGCTGAAGCGTAGTCTCAGAGAGCTGAAACAAGAGCCGCAGAGAAGGCGCCTCTACTGATCACTGCCAAAGTGCAAGTTGTAGTACTGTCTGGATGGACGCTCAGAGCCTCGTGTAAGCTGACGAGAGTCCAATACGCATACTGGAAGTATTACACAGCCAGTCAGCCCAATGTATCAGTACAACGACTAACTGCCGACATAGAGATATCTAGCGGAGGGGCGCTATAGAGGGAAATGGACTTACTTACCTAGGTAGGTGGTTACTCATATTTGGCGGGCCAATTGAAGCGTCGATACGAAGTACCTAGGTACACGCTATATAAGCACAGACTGCCGCTACCCTAGCGTACCTAGGGCCCTATTCCTGCAATTATAACCGCTGGCCAGGTGGTATCGTATACTGCAAGTACAATTATATACAGTCTCTACTACGCTAAAAATACGAACAATGTTGGGGTGCTGGGATGTTATTCTGCGTCTGACATCAAATTGCGACTTGCTGTCCTCGGATGATCTACACTACAGGCTGACTTTGACTCTGTGATGGGTGGTTCCAGTCTTTTCCGCGGGACCAATTAAGGGGCTCCCTAGTAGTATAGGCCCGATCTTTTTGGAGATGGATCTACTGCAGCCTACTGTAGGCGTAAATTAGCAGCGCTCCGTACATTGTCTCTAAGCAACATGTTATGCAGACTGCGACATCCGCCCATTAATTAGTGCACTAAGTACGTACCTAGTACTTTCTTTCTCTTTCAACCTTCACTTCTCTGAACACCAACAGGCTATAATTACCATAGTCGGTTTAGATAGCATCTCTTTAGGGCCGGTAAATACATAGTCCCAATGACGCTAATCCAAGCTCCATCTTGATCGCTGTTGCCCGACTCAATTGTAATACGGAGATTCGGAAAACGAAGCACCAAATGGTAGCTGTATATTGGTTGCGTGTAAGTACGTAGAAAGACGTGATAGACCTTAACAGGCTTGGCGCGCGCTTGAAATTTGGAGGGCACAAGTTCCAAACTAAGGCAACCTCTACACAGGATAGATACCTGTACTAATATACTAGTAAACACCTAGGTACAGGCTATGTCAAGACTATAGGCAGTAATAGGCACTGCTGCGGTACATAGTCGGCACCTCTCTTACTGCAAGAAGCCTAGGAACACCGAGAGGTAGCCAGAGCTTCCAGCCCGGCGCCACCACACAGTACGGGGCGAGGAAGCCTAGGTATAGAACCTTGGAAGACCCTGAGAACACACAGGCAGAAAGACAGCCCAGGCGCCTGCAGGCAGCTACCTAGGTACCTAGCTACTTAAGTACTGTACAGTACATAGACCCAGGGCGACCCAGGGCGACCCAGGACAACCTAGTGGCTGGCGTGGCCCTGAGACCCTGCTTCAGTGATTCTGCTCGTTGAAACCTACCTCTGTACCTACCTACCGCCACCTTACCCTTCTTTTGCCTGCATTCACCAACAGGCCGCAGCCCTGCTTCTGCACCATACCTCCAGCACCACCACCACCACCCTCGTTGCGTTGCTGCGCTCTGCTGCGTTACGTTGCATTGATTGCTCGATTGATAGACGCCGCCGCTGTTCTCCTTTTGTCTGGCGCAGCTCTGTATCTCATGTCAGTTTGAGTCGATCTCCATCATAGCCGTCAGTTTCGTTTCGCCTAGACTAGCACGATACCTCGCCAGCGTTGTCAGTTCTATTCTGTTGTGTGTTGTGTCTCCCGACGCAGTTTCTTTGTCGTCACCAAGCATCGATTCGCATAAGGACACCCATAGAAAGTCCGTTGTCTATAACAGCATCAGCTACATTCTGCATAGCCTTACCGCACTTCCCATTCATCCGTTCGGGTCCACGCATTTTTCTAGTACGACTATCTTCGCCTACAAACCACTGCGGTCCGATCCAGTCCATCCGTCCTCTCTACCTAGGTAGTCGCACATATACATCATCCTTTGCGCCGGATTGTGCCTGTCCAACGAGTCTCGACGTATCTCTAAGCCGATGTATGCAGCAGTTGTGTAGTAGCCATAGGACCGACGTTGTTGCTTGTGTATTACCACCCACCACGTTGGTAACGACCCTAACGGACTCGTCTCCCGTTGTGGTCGTTGGTCGTTGTCAAGGGCCACGCCACTGTGTGACTTCGCTGAGACAGCTCGTAACGCCGTCTGAGCAATGGCGACCGTGACTCCCACGTCGCCCCCGATAGCTACGCCGTCTCCGCCAAGATCATTACCACGAAAACCTCTGCCAGCGCAAAGATTATCACAGGGCTCTTCTCAGTCGGGGGTACTTCATAGTCATGACTATCAGAACTCAATGGCCGCAGAGCCTGGCGCAGGGTCGCCTGCTAGGAGGAACGCTCCTGCGTCTCCAGTGAGGATGAATTTTCAACCTGAAAACCGGGTGCAACCAGCCATTGCGGCTTTCCCCAAAAGCCACTTCGAAGATGCAAGGCACATATCCGCTCAAGATCGGGAGTTGCCACGATCACCTGTCCCGCCCACACCACCACCTCACAGTCCCATGTACGTTCAGGCCCAGATGCAACATGGGGTCCCGTCCAACAACAAGAGGAGCTTAGACAAACCATTACCATCCACCTTTGCTGTAGATTTACCACACAGTACGGGGCAGGAAAATGCGCCGCGTCCGAGTACGATGCAGAGTGCTATCAACCACGGATATAACAACACTTCCATCCCGCCAGAACAAGATCGTGGAAGCATTCGGGATACGGGTCCTAACCACGATCCAAATCGTCAGAGCCGTGAATCCGATACTACTGTTAGTACTCGCCAACAAGCATCAACGGATTCATCCGTCGAGACAAGTGCCAGCTCATTATCAGGGGGTCTGAACGAGATATTGGAAAACCATGTTCCCTCAGATGCCACATCGATGAAGGAGTCGATGACAGATGAGACCATACCGGAAGAACCACCCGTCCCGCAGCTGCAATATCACCACCAGCCTTTTCATCCTAGGGTCTCGAGTGTTCCCATCGAGTCGGTTTCTCGAAATTCGTCTTCACTCGATGTTGCTGAGGGTGCTTCGGCAATCAACCGTCACCTAACACCTAATTCGTTTTATGTAAGGAGAAGCTCGCTGCCACGGCCTGAATCATCCTATTCGCTGTATTCCGATTACGGTCAACGGGGACGCTCTCCCGGCCTTGGGAGCGCCCCTTCTCATAACCGCCGCTCACCTGACAATAGAGCTTCATCATACGGGGAATTGTTAAATACCCCATACCCTCAACCAGCTCCAGCTCCGATCAAAATTGATAACTCTGTTTTACGTAACAATGTGGGAAATAACGCTTCCCTTTTGAGCACACAGAAGACACTTGAAATGTATAGGCAGAATGTGAAAAAAACAACAGACTTCTCCATTCAATATTCCTTTGCGGTTTTTCTAATATCCACAGCGCAGGAACAAGGTCTTGACTATGACGAGCCATCCCGGCCAAAGTTAAATTCGAAACAAGGTTCCCAGAAGGGTGGGGTGGAGTCATCACCAACAGAGTTGATCCGGGAAGCCAAAAGTATTCTAACAAGGTTAGCGAACGGCGGTTATCCGTTTGCCCAATACTATCTTGCAGATGGGTATGCGTCAGGCCTTTTTAATAAAGGCAAGGAGGACCACCATGCAGCTTTCCCCCTCTTTGTTCTCGCTGCGAAGCACGGACACGCTGAATCCGCTTACCGGGCTGGATTGTGCTACGAATTTGGATGGGGTTGTAGAAAAGACCCAGCCAAAGCAGTTCAATTTTTAAGGACAGCCGCATCAAAAAACCATCCTGGCGCAATGACGAGGCTTGGAAAGGCGTGTTTATCAGGAGACCTGGGCGAGAACCGATACCGGGAGGGTATTAAATGGCTTAAAAGAGCCACCGAGTCTGCTGATACCCTGTATAATTCGGCTCCATACCAACTCGGTGTGATGTATGAGACGGGCTACGGCGACGATATTTTTAAAGACGAAAGCTATGCGGCTAACTTGTTCACCCAAGCCGCTGAGCTTGGCCACCCGGAGGCTAGCTACAGAATGGGTGATGCATACGAGCACGGGAAGCTCAGCTGCCCTCGCGATCCAGCTCTCAGTGTTCACTTCTATACCGGTGCAGCAGAACGTGGGCATGCTGCTGCTATGATGGGTCTCTGTGCTTGGTATCTGGTAGGGGCAGAACCTATCCTTGAGAAGGATGAAGAAGAAGCTTATGAATGGGCGCGCCGGTCAGCCGAGCTCGGTAAGTATTCCAGTCTCTCTATCGCTTTTTTTCTAGTGTTGATCAAGCTTGGGTAGACTTTGTAAAGGCGCAGTACACAGTTGGTTACTTCACCGAGATGGGTATTGGATGTCGTCGTGATATTCTTGAAGCCAATGTGTGGTACGTTAAAGCGGCGGATGCTGGCGACGAACGAGCAAAGCAAAGATTGCAGGCTATCCGCCTAGCTGCAAGTGGTGGAACCCCAATGGATGTCGCACCCCCCAAAAATGGGAAAATGCGGAAGAGTCAGAGCAAAGAGGATAAGGAGTGTGTCATTATGTAGATGACAACTTCACGGATGGGGTGAAGAAAATTCTTTTCAGGAAGGGGGGTTTTGAATACCATCCAACACCGATTATCTATCACTAGAGCCTGCCCTCATTCCTTTGTGGGCTGGGGATTGGGAAACTAAGGAGCGGGATAGAGGGGCGTGGATAAAACCCTCGGCGGCATTCATTGATCTGATCTTTAGAAGGGCACCCGGCGGTTGGCGCTCTTTTTTCCTAGGTTGACACGAAAACTCTTGCATTTGCATGCTATGACGCGGCAGCGATCCTGTTGCCTAGAGAGCGTGCTTGGCGTTCGTTTTCCTTGGAACCTCGGGTTTTTTCTTCTTCTCCCAGAATCTAAACTATTGTCCGGGCTGTGGTTACAGGAGCTCGCGACGGGATAGGTTTGCAGCACCGGCAGGGAGGACAGCAATGGGCTAACTAAGCGCCACGAAGAGGGTCGCCTTGCTCGTCCCTCTTGTGCGCATATATCTTAGTTGTACATACTACCGCATATTCCCCTTACTAGCTACACCTACTCCTTAATACTTAAAAGCCAGGTCGCAAACCGCAAGAAGGGTTTTGCTGTGGCAATCATGCGTTGCTTTTACCTATCTCGACTTTGATATGAACCCGCGCGTGATACAATTAGCAGACCCAATAACGTCGTTCTAGAAGAGGTATGACATTTACAGTAACCTCGAAGACGCCTGGATCTGTTTGATGAACTTGGTAGTCAAGGCTGACATCTAAACACATACATGCCCCGACCTAACAGTCCGCGAGCTCCTGGTTTGTTTCATTGGATGTCTCTGGGGACACCTCCGTCTCAGGCCATTCCACTGGATGCCCTCTTTTGATAGCCAGTCATATAATCAATCCGCTGTTTGATCGCAACGGCTAACCTCAATCTCCTTGCCGAACACTTCAATAATAATAGAGAATACCTAAGTAGTAGGCTAATAAAGGCAGGTCATCATGAATAGCAACCCCTCGCTTTTCTTAAGACAATATGCTTGAGCAATTGGAAGACGTAAATAGGGTATATTTATACACTCGGACGAGAAATATATTGCTCCGATGTCTACGCTGCACCGTGCTTGAAGCCCCGTGGATGAATGACGCCCAGAATAACATAAAACGCCTCGTCTCTCATAAATCTTGAAAACACTTCCCACATGCCCTGTACAAGGCCGGCAAGTTCGTCAACCGGCAGATGCTAAAATCAAGTCCCTCCTTGCTGTGTTGTGCTTAAGCGCTTGATGTCGATTTCGATTCAACCTCCTCGCCTAACACACCGGGGTTCTTTGGATCAACAACGGCAGTATATCTCGAGTCGCCCCATCTCGCCCCGATCGTCACCCATATATGTTTGCTTGGACTGCTGTGCCTTGTCTCACGGCTCCCCATCCACATCAAGCGATGCTCACGGTCCATTCTACAATTACCAAGGCCATTATTGGATATCCACTCCTTGATAATACGCAAAATAAACTCAATTTTGCGACGAAAATCGTTGGCCCCTGGGATCCCCTGAATCTCTGGGTCGATTTCCGGGCGCTTTCGGGTCGGATTTCGCGTAGGCCGCATGGCCGGCTTTGTGGTGAAATTCAGTAGAGTTTGGACAGGGTATGATAAAACACCCCTTTCGTCAAGTGCGGATTCATCAAGTTCTCCTGTCGCTGCCAGCTTCTCAGCTGGGTCCAGGGGAAGGTGCCAAAAGTGACACCAGGTACCAGTCGCATCAAGTACAAGCTTAGTATGATCGGGGAAGTTAAATTGCAAATGACCGTCCGCAAAAACCCAGCATCCAACATCGCCAGTCCGTTGATAAAAAGTAACTACGTCGCCGGGTGGCAATGTTTGCTTGGTCAATGTTGGGCTTTCTATCCGTCCCGTAGAGTCAGCGCTGTCTTGGTCGCGTCCATATGCCATCATATAATTGGCAAACTTCTTCCATAAGACGAGATGTTCTCGCTTCCTGTAGTCATAAATATCATTACCTGTTGGAATTTTGCCTGGTGTGCCATCGTCATTAGGAACGGTCTTGAACTGTGAAGGGTGGACGAAGACAGTAGAAAGTCCGGCTTCGCCATTGTTCTCATAGAACTGTATTTCATTGGTCATAGGCACGATCTGTTGGCGGTCGGCATAGCTGGGATCCTGCCGCCGTGAGCAATGTTGCTCAGCTCCACGAACAAGGATGCAGCTCGGTGGGAGCTTGACTGTCTTACCTCCTCTAGCAGTACCAGGGATGCTTTTGAGGATGCAGCCTACGCTTCCATCATTTAAGATGTATCCTAAACCGAATTTGTTTGAATAGTCTACCCACTTCACCACAATATGGGGGGGGATGGTGTGGGCGTCTTCCCGAGAAGTGCCATAGACCTCGAATTTAAAGCACGTTCAAGTTCTGCTTGAAGGCTTTGAAGACGGCTCAATACTACATCGGGTTGCGTGTCTGGCACTGCTAGTACTCGTTCTCTAGAGCCAAACAGAGAGCTCATTTTTGTTTCGGAGATATCTGACCGGGGAACTGGTATTTGAACTTCTCTCGGTTGGGCTGTAACTTTCGCTGTTTCTAATGAACTCGCCCGGGACGTAGAGGCATGTCTAGTTGCTGGAGTTTCAGAGAGCGTAGGAGGGACTATCGGAGCCATTCTGGCGAGGCTGTGATCCGTTGAGCTTTGGGAAACATCTCGCCTCGCTCGCTGTCGCAATGTCCCACTGGCGCTCGGCGGCGGTAGGTCATTCAACGTTTGGGCGCGTGGTAGTGTAACCGGCTTTAGGGGCTTGTTTTGTGCCCTCTGTTGGGCCGCAAAACTCTGTGGCGGAGCCCGTAGAAGCCCGGCAGGGATTGTTTGCGTCGTTTGTTCCTCATCCCCCGATTTAGCGATGGGCTGCGGTGGCGGTCGGATTGGAACCTGAGTTAAACCAAGTTCCACGCTGACATCTTCATAAGGCCTGTAAACTATGCCTTCTGCAAGTGGAATAATCGGTGTTAACCCGGCTTGCTCTTCCAGAGCGACCTCTCTCCACGTGCTCTTGTACACCGTGTTAGTTTTGTTCCACGGACCAACCTCACAAACACTACACAAATCTTGTAGATTTCGTAAGACTTCCGGTGCCATCTCTCGAGTCACATCTACTGCGTGGAAGCGTTCGTCATCGGGAGGAAAATCTCGGAGTTTCGTGGT
Source organism: Xylaria sp. BCC 1067 (assembly GCA_005188305.1). NCBI lineage: Eukaryota > Fungi > Ascomycota > Sordariomycetes > Xylariales > Xylariaceae > Xylaria > Xylaria sp. BCC 1067. The sequence continues at coordinate 2,019,944 of SSCS01000003.1, read as the reverse complement.
AATTTCGGACGATGTTGGAACATAACCAGAGGAAAAAAAGCGATGTTGAACGATTGTATCCGGATCCGGTCGCTTCTCTGCGTCTTCTAGCATTGTAGCTACGACATCCTTCGCCTCCTCTGATATGAATCTATTGGAACTCTCAGGTTTTGGCCATTCGTAATCTCGGTCTCTTGCCCGACGGTAAATCTCATTCGTTGTGGAAGACTGGAAAGGGGGTTTCGATGTTAACATAGCAAACCTGAGGCAAGTATTAGCTTAGCGATAAAACAGCTTAGGAGGATCTTACATGATGATCCCCAGGGTCCAAATGTCGACCATATGATCATGTCCCTTCCTTCCCCTCTCAAGAATTTCAGGTGCAATATAATTGGGCGTGCCACATAAAGTCGTCCGGCGGATGGTCTGCATGTCTTTACCAGTAACCAATAACGCCGCCAAACCAAAGTCGCCAATTTTAGCATTCATATTCCTATCTAGAAAAATATTGCCCATCTTCAAATCTCGGTGGATGATGCCTTTGGCATGCATGTATTTGATTGCGCCAGCAATTTGGATGGAGTAGAATCGCACTTCGGGCTCGGTAAGGCCTTTTCTGCGCTTGACCATATCCATCAGAGAGCCGTTCGGACACAGCTCCAGCACAAGGTAAGTGCAGCTGTCGAATGCGAAGGCCCTCAGAAACTGGACAATATTTGGGTGTCTCATCTTCGAGTGAATCTGTAGCTCGGTTTGAAACTTGGATATTTGTTAGCGTTATTTCGGTTGACTCGAAGGTGACAAAGCACACCTTTTGTTCCATTTTAGACGGCATCTTGCTCTTCACAATCTTCAGGGCATACTTCTTTCTATGCCCCGGCAGCCGGCCCTCGTAGCACACCGCAAAGCCCCCTCGGCCCAGCATCTTACCGATCTGGTAAACAGCTCCATCCTTGCGATCAGTGCTCGGAGGCTCGTAGACCTGTGCAGGCGGCTGAACAGGAGGTTCCTTTTCCTTTGGGGGGGGTTTGGAAGCCACGGCTGCTTTTGATTTCGCGGAAGCGACGGTACGGGCGGGAAGTTGAGCGTTCACGTCACGGGGCGATAAGGCGTCGGTGTAGGCTCCCTGCTTCGCAGCTTGGAGTCGATCCGCCATCTGGGAGTTGCTCGGAGCCGGATTGCTGACAGGAAAAACAGCGAAGCCAGATAATAGCGTTAACAGAATATTAGTCCCTGCACTAGTATTAGCATTAGGTGTTTGAAAGAGAAATTTGGTGTCGCCGAGGCCTGTGTACAGTACACAAATTTGAACAATGAGGTGCGACGTCTAAAAATTGGAGAAGGTAAACAAACAGAATAACTCACTTGTAAGCCTGCAGAAGCATGAGAGATGGTTATAAGGCTTGCTGATGAAGAAAATCAATTCTCGCAGCTCGACTACTCCCACGATGGATAGCCAGAGGAGAGTTGTCGACAAAATAATTGCAACTGGCTGGCAAGCACAACAAGAACAGTGGACCGACGACGGCGCGCTTGTCTAGGTAAGTGGTTTGCTGTCGGGCGTTGGAGAGGCAACCGCGCTCTCGAAAGGTCGAAGTCGACTTCCCGTTTTGGTAGCTACACATTGCTGCGGGGTCCACTGGGGGGCTACTTCTATGTAAGTTGCAGTACGTACTGTGCTGTGCGTACTGTAGTGTACCCACACCTATTCAATCTGGGCATTGCCTGGGCAGGTAGGTACCTATCCACCCGCTGGAAGAGCTAAGCTTTCTATTTCATCTAGCGCAGGACAAGCCCCGACCCAGACCCGCTAGAGTGGGAAAGTGACTGTGAATCACATCGTCACTTTTTCGGTACGGCGGACACAAGGGCATTTTCCTGGGCCTGCTTAGGATCTTGCAATATATCTGCTTAAACTATGTCGGGCTCGTCCTAGAATATCCTGCATTCGAATTGAACCCCCATCTGCCTTGTCTGCTCTCTCACCTGTCGCCAAAGTCCTGAGACGAGCCAGCAGGTAATAACCCACGCACAATGGTGGCCCTGCCGCTCTTTAAACTTGGTTCGCTCTTCGTCCGACACATATCAAAATATGGCGCTGTGGGTTGTATCACGGTGTGCTGCATCTGTGTGTGGCGGCTGACCTCTTTTTTCAGAACCAAATCAAGAAACAAGCCCACGACCACCCGGGCTTCCGGCACTTTGCTGCGAGATATGGCCAGATGATGCACCAGCTCAACATGCGTATGTCGGTAGCCCTTTTGCGCAACGTCGACGCCGAAATAAAAGCGAAAGAGAAGGCTGAGGCTCCAACTGTAAAGACGAAAGAGGAGATAGACAAAGAGAACGAAATCCGTGTCAAGCATGGTGCTACAAACCGCGAGTTCCGAGCCAAAAAATCATTCCCCATAACGAATATTTGGAGGCGGAAATTTCGGCCCCTGCCAGAGGCTAAGGCGGTAGATTTGTTTGCGGATGTGATAGGCGATGCATTCATTCTATTTGTGGCAACCGCTCTGATTCTCTTTGAGTACCACCGGTCTGGACAGAAGCCCGACGCGAACTTGGAGAAAATCGAAAATCTCACAGAGCGCTTCGAGGAGCTCGAGAGGAGGGAAAGGGAGCTTGAGGTGGCAGAAAAACAACATGAAGAGAGGACGGCATTGCTGGAAGACCTGCTGAGGCGGTTGAACGATCCCAAAACCAAAAAGCCATTGCTGCCGCCCGCAGCGACACCAGGACCAGTTGTGTCGCCTCCTGCACAGCCTTAATGCAGGATCTCTTGTGTCTGTGGTGAATATATTAACTAACGTCCATGAATGGATATTCTTAACGGAGCTCATAATGCTAGCAATAAGGCATTGCCCAGCTTCAACTTCGGAGCCTAGATTACATTACTGAATTCTCTACACCCACTGTCATATACTATAACCACAGTTCCGTTTGTAAGGCCCCCTTTTACTGCGCCTTTCATGTACAAAAAACCTGTATATAGATCGAGAGTGTCTCAAGATGACACAACTCTACCTTAGAAGCATATGTCAACTGATACCCAACTCAATGTAGATTTAAAGTTGTTAGATACTCCTTTACCTCTACGCCGTCTCGGCCGAGATCTCTTGCTATATGCCCGGCTCGACGAAGGTTTTCCATGCTGGTCCTCAATAAGGGGAAACCACGTTGGACACAGAGACATGTGTCACAAGATCTACCTAGGTACCTAAGGTACTTATAGTGTATTTTTAATGTATCTATCTCTTTTACCACATGGCTATCGAGCGGGCACCTACCTAGGTAGGGTATTACTAGGTAGTAGTACTTGCCAGCATTCGAAATCACGAGTTGAGCAGTTGCCGGTATTTGCAAAGTCGAATCGTCAAACAAGACAAGCGCTTCTTCAGTAATCAGGTACTTACCTAGGTACTTAGGTAGACAGTATCTCGGCTGTCCCACTGCGAATGCTCGCCACAATGTTCGAACTTATCCCTCGTCGCCGTCAACCGCCTTCACGACACGTAGAGAACCCAGAACATCGACGTTTACCCTAGGGCTCGCATCACGCTACGGCCGTAGATAGTCTGTGACGTTGGCATCGTGGATACGTCGAATCAAGGCCCAACGATAAATAGGCAGCACAGCACAAGCTGGAGCCACCAACTCCCCGCCAAATTCTGGTCACCGATGATGGAGCGGCCGCTTGTTTGCAAGTCCCTTCGCAAACGCTCGGACTGGGCCGGCCTCGTCCCCTCGCTCTTGCAGAACAGCGGTCCATGTGGCAATTGGAAAGGTATATGGCTATCGCACGTACTTATTGATTTCTACCCATCCTCGTGCCGGACAGGCAACACAATGCTAAAACTAAGCAGAACTTCAACTAGACACCCACGACGTAGCAATTCCCTTCCATCCACAAAGAGTGTTCCGTGCTATTTTCTTATCGCCGCAAGATATTGCCTCTGCCGCAGACCTAAGTTTAAGCCGCATTGAGCGACTATACAACCTCAATGGTGGTCAAGACTCGGGTATCTTCTTCCTGCTAAAGCATGTCGACAACCAACAGAGCGCAGTGCCCGCGCTTATGATGCTTCAACTACAGTAAGCTCCTTGTTCTTGAGGCAACGATAACTCACTAGAGTATACGGTCTGACCGTAACTAGGCTGATTGGTAATTGGGAGTTGCCTGTCATTCCAGTCGAATCAGTAGCTGCCGTACCAGCCATCATAACCACACTTCGACGTCAACTACTTTCTCCAGAAGCCAGCTGCAAGGCTCCCAGTCCAGCAATCAGTCTTCTTCCGTTTTGTTCGGATAGGGAGCCGTTAGCAGAGCATACGGTCAACATCTTAACCGATACGACTTCGGATTTTAGGGATCTTGTTGACAAGGTGTCGTCGAATACCGTGTTTGAGTCGGAAATAGCCCCGCTCCTGGATGAAGACGCCGACAAGTTTAGACGCTTCTGGGCGGATGACTACGTAGTGGACTAAGTCGCGATTGTTGTATGGAGACACCGCAGACTTTGCAGATTCAGATGGTACATGCAGAATGGGTGTAATAGCAATTGCCTGGGTCTTAGAATGTTGGAGTCAAAAATGGTTGGGCATCAGCGAAAGGAATCATATGTTGCTGTTTTTTAACCTACCAATTCTATAGCTCATCTCATATGAGCTACTACGTAAGTTCGCTTGTCATACCTAGGCGGTCTACTTGTAGTGTAGATGCAAGGAACATACAGGAGGGCTAGGATCTAACCGTGGATAAATAGTTATCACCTGCATCATAGGTGTGAGCAGAAGATTGTGATGTGAATATATGCCATGCACAGCAGCTCTAGGGTAACGGGAAACAGGATTTACCGACTGTAACCTTGGTCGTGGAGCGACCACACTTGCGTGAAGGTGAGGATTACTCGGACTACTATGTAGCATCAATCGATTTCCTCCCGCACCGCAATCGTTGGTTGAGTTCAAGAAAACAATCTGGAGTAAATCAATTGGCCAATGATTCAAAGGGCCACCAAATCTCACCCAGCCATTCGAAAGATCCTGGGTCCCAACGTGGCTTCTGAAGCGAGGCCAATGAGGGGTGTCGAGCAACCGCCGCCAATACACATGGCTGGCACAGCACCCATGCCACGGTGTATCCATCGTGCATACATAAGTATCCATCAAACCTACCTCCGCTTCAAGCCGAGAATGCTGACCGCTGACAATAAGGCTGGCGGTTTGGAGGAATGGGAATCCAAGGACTATCAAACCACGTGATCGACTTTCATCTTATCGCCGAAACCAACCATGAAGACAGATGTCCGAATACGTACGGTATCAGTACTATTTCACCCAAGCAGGTGGTGTTTTCCAGATAATACTAGTCGTGCTAATGGGTAAACCTGCCATGGGTAGCCACATAGGTATGCGATGCCCGGGTGTTAGTATATATGCTGAGCCTAGCTCATGGGCACCAAATGAGGCTGGGATCGTAAAACTCCAGTCGCCGTGTCTCAGTTTCGGCGAGCTTTGTTTGGTTATCTTTTTGTCAATTTCTCCGCTCCGATCAAATGAATCATCGGCCAATGTTGGCCTTCTCGGCCTTTTTGATGAATCCAGGAATGAATTGACAAGCGTACGGTACCAGATAGGACGTCAAGTTAACGTGAATCGGCGTCTTATACATGTCTGGGGAGCTGGGCGCCGGCGCTTCGGTGTGTAACAATACTAGTATAGGGCTGTATACGTGTATAGATCCGTCGACAACGGTTTAATGCAAGGGATAACGATCTCTCGGTGAAAGGCCGGTCTCGGCGTCCTTTCCAGCTTCAAATAGCCATATATCCAACAGAATGGTCTATGGTACTACCCAAGTTTTCCCAAGCCTTGATCTACAAGGTGTTGGTAATGGGCTTGTCACGAATCCAATCAATATCTAGCCTGTATTGGTACTCTGCTCGGGTTAGGTATGGCCTCTTGCGCTTCGATAAATAGCAAAGTTCCATCTTTGTAGCGCTAAGGTCACTGTACTCAACTACTATTAGCTGTATTGCAATTGCTTATAGTTAACCCACCTCTCCGGGTTTCCCATTCCGTATGCATCATCTGTACTACGCTGTTAAGACAAGAGTATGGCTATAGAGGTATACTACCTATCTTGCGCTAAGTTGCCATACTACTATTTATATCTGCTCTATAACATTGTTTACAACCAAACACTGAATGATTTAAAGAGGTTGGAACTTGGAGTAAGACCAGCAATACATGCTGTACATAGTAGTAGTAGTACTGCCGATTCCCTGGTAAACAGCGCATCCAAAAACGGGACTTTCGGATACTTCGTTAGACCATACATGCCACATACAAATGCGAGTACCTACCTGTACTATGTAGTACGCAGCATAGCCCACTATCTACCCCCATACCCACATCGCACCCCAAAAAGACCAGGTAAAAGACCAGGTACCGGCATCGGGTAATGCGGCCTAAACCAGCTAGACGGGTAGGGTAGAGATACTTCGGCGTCTCATCTCATGTTTGAGACCAACATCTTGACCCCGGCCTTCAAACGGTTCCGGATTCAGGCCTACTTGAAAATTGGTATCATCATTACCGCCACCACCGCCGTCACCGCCACTATCGCCACTACCGCCATCATCGGGGACCATAATGTGCGGCTGTCAAAAAGAGAAGTTCGAGTGGCGTAACGGCAGCAGGGCTGGTGTGACCAAGAAGGTTTAGTGCCTTGAGCCTCGTGAGCGAACGAGCGAGTCGCTCCCTTCTTGTCCGTATCGGTCAACAATATCGTGCCGTGATCATGCTATCGGGACCACAATGTGTGGGCTCAGCCGAGGGTGTTGCCATTTCTAGATATAGAGGGGGCCGAGTAAGTGAGATGTAAACCCATTTCGATGCTATAAAAGTGGTGGCTATCTATGGAATATGTATATGTAGACTGATTTATCAAGACCCAGACGAAGTACAGTATGCTGTATAGTACTAAGTATAGTATTCCTTCCGTATACTAGTGCATAATGTAGTATACAGTAGCGTAAGTACTGGTATATGCAGTAGCCGGCATCCTGGCGCTTGAGTGCACCCAGTCAGTGCTAGACGTCTGACCAAACCCCATCGTCGCCCCTGTCACGGAGGCAGAAGCCCCTGTTTCTCATCACTGGCCGGCAGCTTGGCGTCTTGGGACGCCCCTTGATTGGCTCCGTGTCCATCTCTAACCGCCAACCCAAGCCCCCAACCTCCGCACCCTCTCACAATATTGCGACCTCAACGACCTTCGCTTGAGGCCGCAATCATGCGAGCAACCAATGCCCGTCGTCGCATGCTGCGTTACCGCCGTTGCCATGCACACACACGAGCTATCTCTCCGCTTTTCCCTTATACCGCCCCAGCTCGGGGCTATTCAACGTTGCCCGCCAATGGATCTCTCCGCGTCCAGTGGCGGGACTAGAACTGGACTCTTGTGCCGTTCTGCACATCACGCGGCAAAGACTTAACCGCTTTGATACCCTAGCTGTCCTGAAATACCAGTATACTGTACTGAAGGCCCTTAAGCACAGTAAGTATGGACAGCGTGAATAGCATGGGTAAGAGGTGATAGCGGTCTCGGCATGGTGTTGAGACTTTCCATGTTTCCCACTGACCCATCTTCTTAAAACGCCTGCATGCTGCCCGTGTTTGATCATCTCCTCTTTTGTACATGAAGAAACCCCTTCGCCTCATATCCGGACCTCCTGCGAGTCTCATCATCGTGTCTGATCTCCCACTATCCTCTCTCGAGCAAATAAGCGTGCAATCTCCCCAGTTGCGAATCCTTGCTGTCCGTCGACGCCTACCGTACTCAACAGTGTACAGTAGCCAGTGTCAGGTGCCTCAGCGCCCGCCGTTTTGCCTCATAACCCCGTCTCGTATTGCGCTCCTCAACCTTGGTTGCCTGCGCTCAGATCAGGTTGAGGCCTACGACTCGCTTGTTATCGAGAAGTCGATAATCAATCCTTTACCGGATACTCCCAATGCCGCGCGGATGCCCGCTGTCATAATAGATCGGATTTCAAGAACTTGGATCTCAGACTAAGAAAGCTCACTGCTGGCAAGCCACCAGTATCAGATACGCTACCCCGGCAGACATCTGTCGGTTCTGATACAAGCTCTCCCTGAACGGGAGCGCTGCTGCTCAATAGGGTTAGGAGCCAAGCCGAGGACCACTCCAATATAGCCTCCTTAGGTCCCGGCCACTTTTGCTGTCTTTGCTGGCCTTCCCTTCTTCTTCTCTTGGTTGGCTGCCAGCGCTGTGCACTCGCCTTGTCGATCGCTTCTTTTTCGTACACGGCCAGACCGTTCGTTCTCTTGTTTCCTTTCGACGTTACGCAGGTCCGGCTACCTCGCATTTTGCTATCTTCGTTGACCAGTCTACCCCGATACATAATTCTACGGAACCCGACTCGTTGACAGTGTTACCTCTCGCCTTTGGATCTGGGAGCTGCTTGAGAAGTTTTGGGTAGGCAACTGGCAACTCGGAATAAAGGGAAGGGAAAAACAGAACAAGACGAAGACAGAGATCGTTTAGAAAGAGCGTGGAACCTTCAGAGGACGACATCTAGCGAAGCGTGCTTTTTTTGTGTTGAAAGAACCGAAGACGAATAATCACGAACGACCACCGACAAGATGGGCAAACTCATCAAGAACCACTGGGCAAGACTCATTGTCTTGAGCGCTGCAGTTTGTATGTGATACCGCGATCCGTTCGGCCTGTTCGGAGAGGAGAAAGTGATTGTTGAGAACATGGACTAACACGCAATCTAGACCAAGTTGCTGCTGCTTTAGAGTCCTTTTTCTGGCCCAAGATATTCTGGGACTTCTTGACAAAAACATTAGACCCAGCGGTCAAGCCCGTACCAGTCCTCCAAATCATCAATCTCATCATGGGCATCGGCATGTTTGCCCTGGAGTGGCCTCTCGGCTTCATCGCTGGAACGACATTCCACCGCAGCTTAGAAGCTCGTCTGGCGGTCCTCCCACTCGCCGCCCTATCCGCCGTCCTCATCTACCAGGGCACGAACCCGGCCATCTACTACCTTACGGGCAGCGTTGTATATTTCTGGGCATATAGTGAGGGCGAGGTATGTAAACCGCAAGGTCCGTTCTTTCGCAGGACTACAGAATTGCTAACGCAGCTGCTACTAGGTTGTCTGCCCTAAACCATGGACACTTCCGCAGAGATCCAAACCCAGCACCCGGGCGTAAAGAGGGGAGATAGGTGTATACAGAGAGCACCGAACAAATGATGACAGAGGAACCATCCATGTCATCAACGGGATGCACTATTGCACATGTATCCCCCCCACCGTTTCGCTCCTCGCAATCCCGCAATTGAGAAGCGAGCAGCACGGTAGACGACGGCCCCATATACTATATACCACGTTGTCCGCATATTCTACATGCGTCATCCATCCAACCACTTTTGTATCTAGAGGGACATTCGATTTACGAGGGAGCATAGTAATCATTTATATCCATGCTCATTATCTGTATATGCCTATCTAACTCTGCTTCGTATCACTTGAAGATCCGTGCTTTTGTTTCCCTGGGTATTTTCTTCGTCTAGTTGCCGAGCTCGATACCTGCATAGAAACAATAGAGTTCCGTCAGCGAATTTAATCCTCCGTCTTGTATTTTTGCTAGATTATTATTACTTTAAAGCGGATGGTAGAGTAAATACCGCAGCTAGTATTTGAGTGCTACGGTGAGATAAGCTAAATCTAGGGCTCCCTAGTACATGACCTAGATTGAATGAAAGGTTAAGGAGTCTAAGGACGCTAGGACGGGCATAGCCTTGGATACGTGAAGCCATCACATAGATGCGTGTGCTAAGACTCATATAACTACTATACGAGTGTTATTAGCATTACTAAACAAATGTAGCCCCAACGATAAATATGAGCGTGTCTAGATAGTATCAGAGGAGACGTAATCTCGATGCTTTGTTCAATACACTAGCGCCATATCATCTTAAAATATTGAATGTCACGCTGGAATGCTTAATATTTATTCCGCTAGCCTGCAACTATCGCAGAAGAGGAAGAGGTAGATCTCAAGGAACTCCTTCAATACTGCACAAAACACACAACCTGGCCATCGATTCATGCTTCTGGTCTCATCGGAGGTTACGACGTAGAGTTGCCCAACCTGTGACGCTGTCACTTAGCAACTAAATCCTCAGCCTAGGTCCATTACCTCGCAAAAACGCGAGACATACGGAAGCGTTGTCGTTCGTGCATCTGCCGCTTCACCCCATGACTCTCTTTCCCACGTGGAATTGGCCGACACCTCCTCTATCTTGTGTTTGGCTGGCCGTTCACAATGTTGGTCGTTTGAGAATCGTTTTTGGGTCCATTCCGTCCGGGGAACTGGTACAGGAACGAAAGTTAAGTCTCTGGGTGTTAATGATTATAGTAAGGATTTTTGACATACTTGTGTCTCCTGAACGTTCCCCTTCTGGAGAATCGTCTTGATTGCTTCTTCCTCATTCTCGGTATCGAACTCAGCTGCAAGCGTTAATTTTGCAGCGTCATGTAGCTGGCCTTGGGTTCCTTGTCTGTTGAGGAATATTAGTTAGCCGCACGGCTGAAGATAAATGTGCGGAAATGTTCGCATGAAGGAGTTAAACGGAACCACCACAGCCGGTATGGCGCAGCAATAATATAATATGTTCATATTCTCAGGCTAGGCTCCGGGGAAGATACGTCTGTACTTACTTGCCAGTCACGAAGACCTTGAATGTTGATACAAAGTGTGCTAGGGGGATCGACTTGTCGTTCAGCCACTTTTTGTACGTTTCATTGTCATCGACGAAAATGATGAAGTCGTCATCCTTGCCCTTGTAGTGGACCTTAATCTGGGTGGCCTCGCCTCTAGTCATGTTGATGGTATTATATTGTAGTGTGGGAGAAGTCGCAAGATGTATTGTTATTGTTATGAGTGATAGATGCTAGTGAATCAATCGACGCACGCTGTTTTGTTCTTCGCTGACTGGTATGAGAAGTGTGAAAACGGGATTTGCCGATATGGGCGATGCTGAATCGGGTAGGAAGCAGGAGTTGAGTTCGTGAAAGGATTATTGGTAGAGATTATGATGGATGAAGAGGAGGAAAGATTGGGGTTCTGCGGAGGAGCTTCAAATAGTAGAGTTGAAAGCTGTTGATCCTGGTCTTGTTTGCATTCCATCATCATGGCAGGCACCTACGTCATTGTAGCTGTGGTGCCCACAGTGCAAACAAAGCATGCCCCGCTCCGGCTACCCTCACCTAGTCCTATGCTCCCACCAGCCCTGGGGAAGTCCTATCTACAGTACTGCTGGTCTAACAGCAGCCCTTCCCCGCGAATTGGCTGGCACCTGGTGAGTACCTAGGTACTTACCTACCTACATAGGAGGTATCTAGGTACAGACAGCAATTGGGAATTAGGTTGGCCACTGTTCCTACGTCAGCGCATTGCCCCGCTATGTTGCCAGCTGAGCCTGCTTAAACAGTTCTATGATGCTGTCTCTGTAGCAAGGGACTGTAACAAGGGCGTGTACCTGGGTACAGGACCTTAGCCATTTCTTCCGTCTTCCTTACCGCCCTATTTACGTCACCCAGAGACATTTCTGAGACCAGAAAGGGGGAACTCTATGGAAATGCCCGAAATTGGGTTATAATTAGAAGTACTGAGTGACGGCACATTATCTCCCCCAAGGGCGGGAACTTCCGTCCGAGCCTGCTTAGTAGGTTAGCAGGTAGACCACCCTTCAGATGAGAATGCAGGCGTGCCTGTTCAACACTGTCGTTGTTACTATTATACTATTGGAAACGACTCTACACTGCAACGATGGCTGCAACACCTTGTCTTAACATAATAGATAGCCTGCGGGCCCGATGTAGTTTAATTGTTAAAGTGTATATTCACAGCCGGTACAGTATACCAGCCTGCGTCTCTCCCTTCTCGACGGTAATTGCTATTGTGGATGTGTCTCTCAGCTGGGTTATATAACCCCAAAGCTTCTCTCTTATTCAGGGCCGTGGTCGATGCAAGTTAATGCCCTAGTTATGATGTCCTTGCGTTAGATGATGATAAAAGAACCGGTAAACGAATGGGTGGTATTGTTCCAAACCCAAGCCAGCCAAGCTCCTGTAACAGCGTTTAATGATTACCGTCCCCTCTAGTCCCGTTTCTCGACGTATACAAACTATTTATCAATGGAAGAAACTTCGACTTCCTAAAGCTTGTAGTCCCCTGTTGATGACACCGACCCGGGTCCATCTGCTACTGGATCTCGGGCTACTCATGCAATCTCCCACCGGATCAATGTCTTGAGATGTATGGTACGCCCTGTTGGCTTCTACCGAACAAGGAAGATGATACGGTGCAGCCGGTGAGGGCGTCCTCCGGGAGTGAGTGCCATGAGAAGATGAAGTTGGAAGAGGCGGTGTGTCCACTCCCGTCTCATCGCCCCAAATTGCCTCCATCTTGGCCATATCTACTCGCCGTACGGTGCCTTCCAATTTACTAACGTCGGCTACTTCGAAACCGCCACTGCCGCTGCTTGATCTTTCTATCTCGTCACGAATCATCGGCAATCGTTGTTGTGGGCCACCTTCCACGTCTTCTACTCCGAACGGCGTTAATGTATCGCAATTCACACTGACAAGCGAATTGAGGAACGTGTTTACATGAGGCATCTGGTCGCTGTCGTCTGTGTGCAATAAGCCAGAGGTACTGACAGAGCGCTTCGAAAACGGGTTAGTGAGACTAGCGACACTGAGCTTCCGCATCATGGTTGATGCAGAACTCCGCACGCGATGTTCATTCCTTGATCTCGATGTCATACCGGGGTAGGGTAAGATCTTGCGACTCCAGACGTCGGCTAACGATGCCTCGAGGCGGGCTCGTTCGGCCCGAGGCGGCGCAAGAACTGGTATTCGAGAGTTTGTGGTGAGGAGGGATTGTGAGCGGTTGATCGATGATTGTGGGTCCATGGATGTGATGTCCTTGGTGGTGCTGGTGTTCTTGAGAACAACTTGACACAGTGCAGACTTGGGTCCGATAGTCGTTGCCCGATGGATAGAAAGGCGACGAGCGACTGACCCTGTTGAATGTGAGCAATAATCTCACAATTTGTATATGGAAACTAACCTGGTTTCCTAAACACTGTCCCAAGGCTTCTGATATCGAGAGAATTCGAGCTGTAGAACGCTGAACCCAGCTGCTCAGAGTGCCCAAACTGTTTTGCGTCAGATAGGCGCTTACGCCACTCCTTTTCTTCTTTATGAGAACAAGCTGTCATGATCATCTCATAGAGTTGGTGATCACACTCGAAAACAAGCTTCCAAGAAAAAGGTGCCGTGTGGCATTGTAACCCTAGTCTCATTAGCTCGTATATCAACCAAAGACTATTTCGAAAAGCACTCATACTCACCCCGTCCATTATCAGCCTCTTCCACTTTGATGCTATCCAAACCAATACAAGCCTGGATGGTGTATATCTGATCGTATTTGCCAGCCGTAGCGAGGCACAGGCAATCTCTGTAGAGAAGGGAAACCATATACTGACCCGTCACGCCGTCTTTGGTTTGCCAACAGACGTGTAGAGCGCCACATAAGCGTATTTGACCAAGTGAGCGAACGACGCTCTTGGTAGTAGCAGAAGGCCTCTGGTCAGATTAGCAGATGCAAGAAGCGCAGACACTGGGCCTCATACTTGGTTGGGGAACACGAGTCGATCCTGGAGCAGCCAGGTTTGTTCCAACGAGGCCTTAACTCCGGGGTCGTCTGTGGCCCGGTTGATTTCGGCAGTAGTTTCACGAAGTCTCATGAGAACACCCTCAATTTCCATGTGGGAACTAGGGCAGTCGCAAACTGGCGTGTATTTCAAAAGCTCGGAGAAGAGAAGAGGGTATCTGCAGATTCGTTGTATAGGCTTTTTACATGTTAGCCAATTGGCCCTTCGTGAAGCAGGCGTATTCCTTACTTTGACGAGTAAATCACCGATGGTCAGAGATTTCCTGGATGGGCCTGAATGATTATTGGCGGCACTGAGTGAAGAGGCCAACGCCTCGATACCTTTCTGATAATTTTCCCAATGTGGGAGCGTGCGGTGGGCGGACGCAACATCTTTGATCATCAACTCATATCTTGCACCGTACTCTTCGTAGATGAGGAAGCGGTTCATCTAGTATCTGTCAGCGTACGCCTAGTTATACAGCCCGGTTTTGACACCCTTTGAGGACCTAGGGATTTTACCTTCCTTCCAAAGATTTGGGCAACCTCAGCTGCAACACTCGGCTCAGCGATCACGCTAGGAATGCTGTGCAACCATGGCCGCCCCCCATTGTCCTCGGGGACAGAGTCGAGGCTATGCCAGCGGTGGTGCTCCTGAGTTGGGAGTGGACTTGGTTTCACCGCAATATGTTCGGGCTGTGTATACTCGGAGTCGGGGACGATATGGTGAAGCTCACCAAGGATTTCTTCGTGGAGCTCGATAATATCCGTTAAATTTTGATTGATCGAGGATCGAAGGCCGTGGTGTAGTGTGGGCAGCGAAGCCAAGATCGTGACATAGACCTTAGGAATGTCAGTAACTATGGCCGCCAAATGGTGGGCCAAACGCACGTTCATAAGAAACCTAATGTCGCCGATGTAACTTTCTTCTGTGGTAATGAGCTCCTCAAGTATTCGCCGCCTTTGTAGTAGACGTTCCATCACTGCTAGATCCATATGTGAACTCCTATCGAAACATGTGCTGTCTTCCGACATTCTCTGGGCGGAAAAGGAACCTCGGCTACTGTGATCTGTTCTTGTATGCATCGAAGACCGAGCAGTGTGTCTCCGCCGGCGAGCTCTTACACTCACACTAGCTAGACTTACGGTAGCGCTCTTGACAGCAGCAACAAACCCGAAGGAAGAGCCGGATGAGGATTTTCTGTGGCCATTGATTCTCAAGGGGTTTTCCACAAACAAATACTCGGGCAATTGCTCCATGGCACTGCTTCCGGTACTACGGCGGTGTGCCCGTCTGTGCAGGGTTTTCATCCATTTATGAAACGGCCGGGGCGTCGATGTCAACGGCTCGACTGGCTCTTCTCCAATGCCACTATTGTCGAAACAGACAGAAAATCTAGGCAAATCTCCGGAGCGCCTCAACTCTTCGTCGTTGTGTTCCAAACTGAGACGGAAAGCAGCTATGCCATCCAAAGCCTTCCAGACGTCCTCGCTATCGTCTTGAAGAAGATCAAAACAATCGAATCCGAGGTCGGGGTTGGTCCGATTCAGCTTTAGTGTTGCCGGGACCGTCAAGGACTTCACCCAGCTCTTGCCCTTCGCGATACGTAATGAGCTGGCCCGCGAATAGAGCCGGGGCGAATCGTTTGCCGTGACGGTGGCCGGCATAATTCGCGAGCGGAAAACCGTGCCGACTAAGATGAGGGCCAAGAAAAGATGACGATGCAGAATTGGGTTCCAAAACTCCAAAGAGGCTGATAGGGCAAAAAATCAAAACAAAAAAAACGAAAAAATGAGCCCACGGGCCGGGTCGGATTCAAAACATAATTATCGACACGAAGGAGATGGCAGAATGGAGGACAAGTCAGAAGATACAAGTTGCTCTTCCGTCGGGTGCATCATCGGCAAGGTAGTGAGGTATGTACGTCTAACACACACGGAAAGAGAGAACGAACTCATTGGACGGGGATTGGTTACCTGAAGGCGACGGAAGGGAAGACAGGAAGTCGAGAGCATCCGCAATAGGTGCACTTCCCTATTCCCGTAGCGTCCAGGTAAACAAGGGCCCTCGAAGGAGGAAATGCAAAAAATACGGTGTGCAGGAAAGACGCAGTGACCGCAGTGACCAGAACGGTCCTCTCCCACTCCGGTTCAGAGGATTTCACTTTTATAATTCTTTTCTCGCTTGAGGGCGTTTTCGAGGCGCTAAATGGCTACATGGTATAAGCGTGTGACACAAGTCGCGGGCCTCGCGAGAATATAACATATCAGGAGTTGCGTCATGACTGCAGAGATAAAGCACGATAACTACGGACATTCCGATATGCTAAATGGCGATCCGCATTTGCATTTCCGTAGACCGGGAAACCAGGAAACCAGGAAGTTACATGGCAGATATGCGTGATACGACAGCGAGTCTGCGGATCCGGCGAGACAGGCTGCAGTTCGCATTCTTCACATTGTTGGCTAGGAGAGGTCCGACATGACATAACAACATGAATTAGATATGGTTCGTGTTCCACGATACCTGCGCAATGAACCAAGAACAACAAAGAAGCGGATTGGGGATTGGAGCCGCCACTTGAAGCAGAAGTACAGTAGCTCGAGAGGTTGAGTGCAGAAGGACCCACCACTTGGGCACAAAAGAAGATCGGTGGAGATGGTGGCTTTCAGCGCCAAATGAGACCAAGCCACACCTAAGCCGCATGAGGCTAGCGCACAAAGTTCGGGCTGATATGATAAGTGATAGAGCCTTACCTATTCCGTACCTTATCGGAGTACCCACAACAGCCCGCCGGACAATTCGGCTAATTAATTCGCACACCAAAAATCCTCCTCGCTCGACATTTCTGGTCTGCCGTCAACCGCCAACTTCTCTTCCACCATACAACCATCATACTAACGACCACAGCAATACCGGCAAGATGGCTATCGCACGTGGTCTCGACGTGAGTACAATTCCCAACACCATTTCCCTATGCTGGATGAGACGCGAGACTGACGAATTGCGCGATACAGAAAGGATATGTAAGGCTTTAAAGACAACTTCTTCCCTCCCCGAAGCTTGCCCGACCCCTCTATCCAACCAACAATCCCAATCGATTCCCTAATGGGGAGGAGCAATACACCGCCTTTCCTGGCCCATCAGTTCTACACGTCTCACCTCGTGGAGGATCCTGCTCTCTTTGCTTCTTATTTCTTCGCAAAGTCATGGCAGAGATGGACACTTTAGACTGACGCTTGGATACCCACGAACTAGAAAACGACGGCTCGCGTCAACAAGAAGCGTGTCTCCCGCACCAAGGGACACCTTAGCCGCCGTACCGCCCACGTTCGCGATGTGTACGTTGATCTCTCTCCTTGTTCGCAGTGGTTTGAGGGTGGTGATGTTAGGAAGCAATATGCTAACTGGTAAATGGTACAGAGTCCGTGAGGTTATGGGCCTTGCTCCCTATGAGCGCAGAGTTATTGAACTCCTCCGCAACTCGAAGGACAAGGTGAGTTACAGCAACCTTTGGGAGCCAACAAGAAATAGTGGACTAATGTATGGTTGCAGCGTGCTCGTAAGCTAGCCAAGAAGAGACTCGGCTCTTTCCAGCGTGGCAAGAAGAAGGTTCGTTCAGAATGCATTATTTGATGTCTATAATGGAATGTGACGACTAAGTGGAAATTTAGGTTGATGAGCTCCAGCGTGTCATCGCCGAGAGTCGTCGTGTCGGCCACTAAATTGTCAACTCGTTTTCTTGAGCAAACTACGGAAAAGGGACGGAGTGAATTATGGAATCAAAAACTGGCTCGGTCTGGCGTTAAACATCTTTTCAGGATGTGTCCTCATATCTCTACAGTATGGGATTGAGTGAGGTGGGCAGTTTAGCTTACGAAGTTACTGCGACACGAAGCATGAACGCGAGATACCAATTTTCTCGGGGCCGGGCCATAATTCATTACTACGTCTACACTCAACGAGAATAAGTCACGCTTCCAAACCGAATTATCTATACACAGGCTCGTGACATGGAAAACTGCAAAGTATGATGTGACCCAAACAAACGCCGAGCTGATGCCACTATATCCCATCCCATTCTGTCTTGACTTTCCTTTATTGATTACACAGGACGGCTGTAATTTATATGCTCAGACGTAAGCTTTATTTTTTGCCAAAACCCTTAAGCCACTTGGGCTTTTTAAAACTTGACCCTTCACTATCGTTCCTCGGCGCAGGCGCCTGCGCCGGCGCACTTTGTCGTTCCTGCTTGACTTCGATCTCAGGCACATCGGGCACGACGACCGCCTGCGCCTGGCCTACCACACTACTTTTAAGGAAGGGTTGTCCTCTAGTATTCGCAGGTACGCTATCGTCCCATATGAAATTGACAAGCGTGTTCGCGCTCAGCCGGTATCCTTTAATCAGCGTGCTACTCCCGTCATCCTTGATGACGGTCCGCGCGCCGGGAAGAACTAGTCTGAATGACGTAGAGCTGTTCGCCATGATGCCCCTGACCTCGCTATAGAGACTTGCGCCGGTGTCCCCTGGTCCAAACGTCCATTCGGCGGAGAAGTTGTCTGGGAACCGCACCTTGATCTTGATAGACCTGACGGCTGCTACTTTCGCTTCTTCCATAGCTACCTTTTCCTCGAGCTCTTGATCCGATAGAAGGCGCTTGTTCTCACCCAACGATTTTAAGAGCTTTTGGTGCGCCTTTGCGTGGCTGATATCGGGTGCGTAGTCCTCTTCCGAGTCGGGCCGCAGGGCCGCGACGGGAGTAGATGATGTAGGAGCAGAGAATATGGTGACGGGTCGAGATCCGGGAGCTATCCCTTCATCAAGATTCATATCTTCCGTTCTATTGGTATCTTGGGTTGCCAGGATATCTTTAGCTATACTGGGCCGTGAGACAACTGCGGCCGAGGTCGGCACTGTAGGTGCCGAACTATGGACTTCACTTGGCGAAACTGAAGGCTCAGATGTGCTCTCAGGCTGTGTCTCTGTTTCGACACCCTCGTTTTTCTGTGGCGCGCTCTCCTGTTCCTCAGACTTGAAATATTCTTCAATCTCACTCATAGCGTCAGACAGCAGCTGGTCCGTCTTCTGGAAAGATAAGCGCATTAAAACACCACCCGAATTGTACCCAAGCTGGGATAATGTCTTCTGGAAGTCGGCGAATGTCGATAACGTCCGCTTTTCAATGATGATGCTTGGTATCTCATAATATAGCTGTCCACTGCCCGCCTGTGTGCCGTTACTTGTTTGCGGCACCCCTCTGGCGGTGATGTTCAACCCTTTGCCCGCGCTTGCCTTGCCGCTCTCGAACTGCCGCAATATTTGCCATATGGTGAAGTCGCTTGGTAGTTTCTCGCTCACGCGGCCGTGCGGAGGGAAGACGTTGGACTCGGGCGACGGGAGTTGCAATGCAACGTTGACAACGGACGGTGTATTGGCTCGGACGACGAGTTCTAACCGGGCACCCGGAATCAGGCCAGATGTCCGAAAAGTCTGAGACAGGTCAAGTTGTCGTTGCTTATGTTTTAATAGATACTTTTCGTTGGGAACCTTGAGCTTCGTGCATGCTTGCTCTAGAATCTCTGTGAGGTATGTACTAGGACTGACTTTAATAGTCACCTGCCTCAGGTCCGTTCCGACAACCTTGACATTGGTCGCCATGGTAGTAGTTTATAAAAAGGCGTGGAAGCCACCTCGATTGTAACAGGTATAAAGGAAAGCCACCTGGGAAGAAAGCCTGCTCGATGTGTTGCTAGCTTTGTCGTTGGTTGTTCGAGTTTCGGGTATCGAATAGCAGCGAGATGGAACTTGGATGTTTGAGTTTCAGACACTGGTCTAGTAGAATATGCGTTGGATCGAGGTTGAAAGGGATGTACAAGCTGCCGGACGAGCACTAGAATCGGGGAACAAAGCGCATATGCGGAGCATAAGTCTTGTGTGGTTGGTGATGAGGAATCGCTGGCGGAGGACAGGCAGCTCACAACTGACGACGATGAATGGAGGGGCAATTGCCTGCCGTCGCACCCACTGGAGCTCTGTGGAAACTGGGCCGGGTAGCTGACCTGGCTACTGGGTACCTACCTAGGTAGCCTGAATGGGGGGTTTACCCACTGGGTACCTGCGATTGAGTGGCGGACCATCTTGTATCCATGTATTGTGGAGGTACTGTCCATTAGATTGGCGCTGTCGGCATCCCTGCCAGGCTTGTAGCTTGCCGCGCCAGTGCGTGTTTGCCTTGCAGCTACACTCCGTCTACTTCAGCCCGGGGACGTTGGATATCATCACATCACCATCGAGCAAGCCAACGAACATCCCACCCATTTCCGCGATACCCCGACTAGACCGGTTGAACACCACATAGACCTACCACGACGGAATTAATACGAACGCATACCACTGCTGACGGAACTGAGTTCGTCGCCTCACAATGGTAAAGCTTCCATCTCATCACTAGTGTCACCAAAGACACATAGTCAACTAACATGTGTGTGTCTATAGTCCTCTCCGTTCTCGATAAGTACGCCCGCCCGCCCGGCATCCAAGCCACCCAAGCCCAGACATAATGCCCTCGTCAATAAAAGCCAGACGAACTAACCCTGCTATCCTCCACGAACAGACGGCGGCGCCTGCGTCGCCATGGTCGGCAAGGACTGCGTGGCAATCGCATGCGACCTGCGCCTGGGTCTACAGGCCCTGACCGTGTCCAACAACTTCCCCAAGGTCTTCCAGTACGGCGACAACGTGTTCCTCGGGCTCACGGGCTTGGCCACGGACGTGTCGACCGTGTCGGACCTGTTCCGGTACAAGGTGAACATGTACCGTCTGCGGGAGGAGCGCGCCATCGCGCCCAGCACCTTTGCGAACCTCGTCTCCTCGTCTCTGTACGAGCGCCGTTTCGGCCCTTACTTCGTCAGCCCAGTCGTCGCCGGCCTCGACCCCAAGACGGGCGCTCCCTTCATCTGCGGTTTCGACTCCATCGGCTGCATCGACTTCGCCAAGGACTTCATCGTTAGTGGAACTGCCTCCGAGCAGCTGTTCGGCATGTGTGAGAGTCTCTGGGAACCTGATCTGGTACGTGTCTATGAACAAATTATTGGTTCATCAATGTGGTATGATCTTGCTGCTAATTTGGTCACCCCACGTTGAACAGGAGCCTGAGGACCTCTTCGAAACCATCTCACAAGCTTTATTGAGCGCCGTCGACCGAGACGCCCTGTCCGGCTGGGGTGCGCACGTCTACGTTATCGAGAAGAACAAGGTAACTAAGAGATTACTCAAGGGACGACAGGATTAGAGGATGGACCCCAAAGTAGTGCGGCTCTCCATTCTTACGGACATGGAGGAGGGCACGTAAAGTGACGAGTCCAGGCCCTATGCCTGCAATGTGGTAGTAGAACCTATGATGCGGGTTGGGCCTAAGAGTTGGTTGCTACAGACATGGAAGAGAGAATACAACTCGTGACGGTGTATACAGCATCATGTATAGACATCTAGGTAGTGGGGCACAGCTCCGGAGATGCTTCATTAAGGGCGAGCCTCTAAAGAGTACCTTAATAAATTTACACAATCCCAAAATTGAAATACATCATGTCAGTGCACAATGCTTTTATTTTATTTATATGCCTGGGTATGTGTAGAGGGAGATCAGGCTCTTAACGGTCTAGTCTAATTCCTAAAACCCGTCTATATTGATTTATGCATCCTTCTTGGCCTTACTAACATTCTCGCCGCTACGTTCGACGAATGAGAGTCTCTCAATAGCTTTGAGCACCTCATCGATCAATCTGTATACGGTTAGTTGGGTCATTTTAAACTAGCGGAATCAAGGAGTAAAGACTTACATCACTGGTGCGCTTATGAACAACACTGCTTTCCACTCAGTCCAGTTGAGAGGGAGAATAGAGAAGAGGGTTTGCAGGAACGGAGTGTAGAGCAATGCGAAGTGCAAGGCCATCGACAAGGCAATGGCATATACGAGCATCATGTTCTCCCACAGAGGCAGCGTCAAAAGAGATTCACTTGATGATAGCGCGTTCATAGCATTCAGCATCTCAATAACAACAAGAATTGAGAGGGAGACGGTGGACGCTGATTTCGCGTTGTGATCCTCAAAAATCTGGCAACCAATACTTGCGAACTCCGTAGAGCATCGATGAAAGTGAGAAAGCTGGTAGAAACTGATCTGAGGTCCTTCGGGGTTGTACATAAACCACCAAGCATATCCAGCTACAGTGGCAAGGCCGACGTATGTACCGATTACCATGTATCGGAAAAAGAGCCAACCTCCGATGAGAACTTCATCACGCTTGCGTGGCTGTCTTCTCATAATGTCGTGGTCCGGTGGATTGAACGATAAGGCGGTGGCCGGAAGACCGTCGGTGACCAGGTTAACCCACAGCAGTTGAACCGGAATGAGAGCTTCAGGCATGCCTAGCGCTGCAGTAACGAAAATAGAAACGACTTCTCCGATGTTCGAGGAAATGAGGTACCGAATGAATTGTTGAGTGTTGTTGTAGATAGATCGACCTTCTTCAATGGCAACCTCGATCGTAGCAAAGTTATCGTCCGCAAGAACCATATCGGCAGCCAGCTTGGAGACATCAGTACCTGAACCCATGGCAACGCCAATGTCGGCTTTCTTGAGAGCGGGTGCGTCGTTCACACCGTCTCCAGTCATGGCAACGACTTCGTTCAGGGATTGAAGCAAATCAACTAGCTTAGACTTGTGGCTTGGCTCAACACGGGAGAACAGAGAAGCGTGCTTTGCAGCTTCGAGTTGTTGGCTTGGGGTCAAATTCTCAAACTCCCTACCAGTAAAACTCTTGCCTGTAAGATCTTCAGATGCTCCAAACACCCCAATCTGTCGACAGATGCTTTCGGCAGTGTTACGATTATCGCCAGTGATGACGATCACTCTAATGCCTGCAGCTTTGCATTTCTTAATCGCACCGGCGACTTGAGGTCGGGGAGGATCAAGCATGCCGACAAGGCCGAGCAATGTAAGGTTTTGTTCCAATTGAGCATAGTGAGCAGACGTTTTAGCAGTGTTAATCAATGGATTAGATCCCACATCATCGAGGCTAGCAAGTGCAATGACTCGAAGTCCACGGTTGCCGTAATCAACCACTTCTTTCAGAAGAAGATCCTGGAGCTTCTTATTAAGCGGGACTCGTTTCCCATTGGCACCGACCAGTGTATGTGTGCATCGCTCAATGATGGACTCAGGGGCACCTTTAACAAGAAGTTTCTTCTGTTCGCCTGCTTGGACGAGCACGGACATGCTTTTCCGGTCCCGAGAGAACTCAAAAGTGGCGAGTCGGGGATATTTCTGTTCATACCAAGCACTGGCGTGGTGAACGCAGTCTTCGGGTTCAGTTTCGGCAGGAGCACAAGGTCCAATCTTCTCGGCAAGGACTCTCAATGCACCTTCAGTCGGCTCTCCGACGTTTGAGAAGCCGGCAGATCGAGCGTCATACATTAGCTGGGCATCGTTACAAAGTGCAGCAACCTCAGTCATCTGGCTGATTGTGCTAGACGTTTGAAATAGATTCTGTACCACTTTACCGTTACGTTTGATATCACCTCTTGGAGAGAAGGTGGTACCCTCAACATCGAGTTCCTCAAGATCGTTGCCATTCTCCCCAATATAAACAACCTTGTTGACACTCATTTGGTTGGTGGTAAGAGTGCCAGTCTTATCAGAGCAAATGACACTGCAACTTCCCAGGGTCTCAACGGATGGCAAGCTTCGGACTACCGCATTCTTCGCAGCCATCTTGCGTGTGCCCAGTGCCAAACAAGTAGTAATGACGACAGCTAGACCTTCAGGAATAGCGGCAACGCCAAGAGAGACTGCAATCTTCAGATAATAGATAGCTCCCTTAGTCCAGTTTCCATGACTAGGATCAGCAAAGTTGGGTATGTTAATAAGCCATACAAGGACACAAATAACGGTAATGACTTTGGCGAGCGTATCGCCAAAGTCGTTCAGTTTTTGCTTCAATGGCGTGGGTTCAGAGATCTGGGCGGTAATACTCTCATGAATATCACCAATAGCGGTATTGGATCCAGTCAGAACAACAATGGCCTTTGCACGCCCTGTCACTACAGTGGTTCCAGAGAATAACATATTGGTTTGATCTTGGAGGACAGCCTTTTCATCCTGAACCACATGCGCATGATCCTTGCCCACACTTTCACTCTCGCCTGTCAATATCGCCTGATCAACAGCGAAGCTATTGCTTTCAATAGAGATGACTCGGCAATCGGCAGGGACTCGGTCGCCGACGGAAACAGAGACAATGTCGCCTGGTACCAGCTCTTCAGCCTTGACACGAGAGACATGCCCATTCCGGACGACATTGGCGACATTAGCGGAGTATTCTTGAAGGGCGGCGATGGCTTTCTCGGCGCTGCTTTCCTGAGAGACACCGACAACAGCATTGAGGATTAGAATGGTTAAGATCTGTATGTTCCCTTAATTAGCAGGAATTGGGCAAGTAGGGCAGCCCTACGGCAGAGCAAGAGGTAAACCTACAACCAGGGGGTCGACGAATGCACTCCAGCCACCCTCATCTTCGAAGAGCGCTAATATGAAAGACACAGCAGCGGATCCGAGTAGAATAATAACGAGTTGGTCCTTGAATTGCTCGAGAATCAGCTCCCAGAGGGGTGTCGGCGGTTCCTCGGGTATGGCTGGAACAGAAGCGGGTTAGCACGAATTACGCATAACCAAGAGATCACCAGGTCCGGTAGGTCTCAGCGCGCGCGCGCACGCACGGAGAGAGGTAGACATACCATTCTTGCCATGCTTGACTCTCAACTCAACAACCTGGCTATCGGTGAGCCCGTTCTTGAAATCAGCTTGGAAATGTTTCAGGACAGCCTCTATAGGCTGGGCGAAAGCATTCTCCATCACAGTTGACAAGTTGGGGGAGGTCCAGGTCCAGGTCAAGGTCAAGGTCGGGCAGGTCGTTGGTGGTTGTGGTGGGGTGTGGCCTTAGCACCAGCACGCAATATCTCGAGCCGATGGATGGATGGATGGGTGGATGGGTTGGACTTGGGTGCGGAAGCGAGAGCCGGGTGTCGACCATGCGAAGAAGAGCGGGACAGGATCAACAGGGTCTATAAGAGAGAGGCAGAGACCAGAGACCACCGTGACAACGACAATGGTATTGTAAAGGACAGGTGGAAAAAGAATGTTGCTCCGTCAAAAATGCCACATGTCTTTTTCAACTTGAAGCACTAGAGTAAAGACTACCTAGACCCGGGTACCCAGACGAGACGCAGCAGCACACTAGGTTGTGTCGGCACGCAGGCGGCTGGTCTTATGTCAGGTGGTGGTGCACCCTAGAAGACCGGACACACTAAGATGCTGCAGCAGGTAAAGAGAGGCACGGCGATGGAGACCGAAGGGGGGCGAAAGAATGGGACTGGAGAGTTCTAAGTTGCCACAGAACAACGATGCGGTGCCGATATGCCCTATCTACACTACAGGCGAGATGACCTGCACGGCTATGTACACATACCTTAGGTACTTACAGGTAGCCCATCTACTATACAATTGCCCAAGTCAGGTATAGTATATAAAGTACACTAGTCTATCTAGACTATAGCCTAGCAAGTAAGTAGTGTAGGTAAGTATCTAAGTATGTGTATGTCCGGGCAGGACGGCAAGCACCGGGGTAAAAAAGACAAGACAAGGCAAGGCAAGGCAAGAAGGCAAACCCGTGCCTACACTAGATACCTAAGGTACCTCTTGCCCTCGTACTGTACCTAGGTAGTGAGCTTACTCATCTGCCATACCTGTTAAGTACTTAATTACCTAATGACCTAATGTACGTACAGATAGGGCTCGTGTTTGCTTTGGCCATTGATGCCTTGGGTGTCTTTCATCACGACACAATCGAATACACAGGCATATTGTCATAACGTCCTTCTACCGACGTGGAATTGCGGCAACGTGTTCTCTGCGCGACCCCTACGTACACCTGCTGTAACCTCCCAACCCAACACGCTGAAAGCCCTACAAGCCCCGGCCCCTGACCCCTGACCCCCGGCCACCTGACCTGCAGCCGTTCCCACTGCCTCACGGTCCTGACAAATCAAGCTTTTGCGAGACACCCCCACCATTTTGCCCGCTGCACATAACAGTCGCCCTCATTCGTTCCGTACCTTTTGCACCGCAAATCGCAAGGCTACCGAGCGCCCGGCACCCATCACACAGCCTGGTAGCTGTGCTTGCATAGTAGAATTCCCGCGTATGGGCTTGGCGGCGATGCCAGCATCCAGTCCCATCTATGCAAGGGCACTAAGTAGCGCCTAAGTACGACTTATTGTGTGCAGAGTAGGTGGCTTGCCTATGCGGGCTGTTGTAAACAAAAACCTGCGCCCTATCGCCGTATCAGATCTCTCCTAGCCATACTACCTAGCTACCTCCCTATATGCGAGACTCTAGATAAGCCTGCGACTCTAACTAGGCAAAATATAGCGATATGGATAACCCCTCTTAAATAGTTAACATATCAGCAATAAACACCAGAACACCAAGTTCTAGGACAAGACCAGTAACTTCGTACTAAGCAAACACTGTATTGAGTAATTTCCTACCTCGCGCAGCGACCTCAAGCGTGTTGGCCAAGTGCCATGAGGCCGTAGGTTGACTATGGTTACACAAAATGGGCATGTCCAACTATATCAACTACTTAAGTACTTTAGGTAGCTTCCTAAAAGTGGTCTACTACAGATGAACAACCGACTACACTAATTGGTTCTCTTGCGGTAAGACGGGATTTGATGCGCAAATCCTAGCCACTACAACATGTGCAAGTAGCAGGAGACAACCGGGAAAAAGAACTTCCAAGTGGTCGATTTTCGTTTTACTCGTAGCATCGTGTGGGCCGGAGAGAAACGGATGGTTACTTTCCCCTCCTAAAACTGTCTATCAAGGGTGCTATCTAGAGCTGCATATGCAGCTATGCGCCGGTACCTCTTCTGCTTGCCGGCGGCAGTGGTAATCACAACCAACTATCTTCACGCAGCTGTTCACCCCGAGCCATCATAACGCATACTCGCTATTACTTGCCAAGTAGAGCATTACCGTGGCCATCATATCCCTGCACATCCCGGGTTCCGCTATCATTTAATCTGTCGTACTGAAGGGTTGACCCGTAACACAGGTTACCCACGCCCTCCTAGTAGTCGTTGGCATTTACAAGTCATCATCATCGTCCTCACCGGGTAGAGGCAAGGCAGCGGCGTCATCCATCTCCTTTCGGTATTGTTCAAGGAGCTTCTCATCGACTTGTGCAGTCGGGGGTGCGAGGGCGGGAGCAGCAACGAATTCCTGGTTATGTTAATTAGAGCGAGAAAACAGTAGCTTGAGAAAAGGACACCCACCACACCCGCGTTGCCAGTAAGCTTGCGAGCAAGCCACAGGAAAGGCTTCTCGAAATTGTAGTTTGACTTGGCCGAAATATCGTAGTACTGAAGGTTCTTCTTGCGGTGGAATGTAATAGTCTTGGCTTTGACTTTACGCTCCTTCACATCCACCTTGTTGCCACAGAGGACGATAGGAATGTTCTCGCAGACGCGGACAAGATCACCTGAGCATTTCTGATTAGTTTCAATCAAGCAGAAAAGGACAATGTGACTTACGATGCCAGTTGGGGACGTTCTTGTAGGTGATTCGGGAAGTCACGTCGAACATGATGATACCGCACTGTCCATTGATGTAGTATCCATCACGAAGACCACCAAACTTTTCCTGACCGGCAGTGTCCCAGACATCGAAGGTGATAGGGCCGTAGTTCTAGTTCGGCGTTAGAAAGAACGCACAGACGGGAGAGAACACTCAACTACTTACAGTTGTGAAGCCTAGGGGGTGAACCTCCACACCCAGAGTGGCCATGTACTTCTTCTCGAATTCACCAGTCAAGTGACGCTTGACGAAGGTGGTCTAACCCGGTTAGTTAGCAAAAACAGATGCCATATCGCGCGCAAGTCCGGTAGGGAGGGGCAGATTGCAGGTGGGGCTCCATTTGTAAACAGAGCACGTCGCTAGAAACGATGCGCGGGAGAGCAGGTCGAAGCCCGAGATCCAACATACCTTGCCAGTACCACCGTCGCCAACAAGGACAAGCTTGAAGGTGGGAGTTTGCTGCGGCTGCGCCATCGTGTGCGTTGCTCAGAGGGTTGGCGATGTGATTTGGGATGTAAACAGAGGACGAAGACTAGACCCGACGTCAGTGTGGGGGTGGTGTTTGGCGCGCGAGAACACTGATGGCAGAAGTGAAGAGCCGGCGCAGGGACGTAGACTGGTCGGAAAGAGGATTTATCTATCTGGGGGCTGCGTACCTTGGGGGCCAGCGACGAGAGCCGGCAGAAGACACGAAGAGGAAGGGGTTGATTATGGTGGCGGTTCACCGATGATAGTCGTTCTTGCGAGAAAGAGTTTGGAGGGCGGGCCTTTTTTTGGGTGAGGACCTTTGCTTGGGCTGCCGAAAAATTGGCTGCGGGGCAGGCCGGAGCACGTGATGTGGTTTGACAAGCAAGCCCGCGCAGCAAGGTAGCAGTGACCCGGGTCTAGCGTGCACCACCTAGAGTAGGCGCCTACTTATCTACCTAATCCCTACCTAGGTATCCGTAGACTATCCCTACCGTAGGTAGGTCTATGTAAGTCCCTTAGGTATCTTACCCAGAGCAACACAACAGCCTGGGTCTGCTATGTAAGAGAGAGGCAAGGACAAAGGCAAGGACAGAGGCAAGGAGAGAGAGACGGAGGTCGGTGCTATGCTGTACTGTGCTGTGCTGTGCTGTGCTGTGCTGTGCTGTGCTGGTCTGGTCCGGACTAGTGGCAGCTTTTTTGAGCTGGTTTCGCTGCTGGAATGGGCTTTTATGCTTTCGTCAACTGGCCGTCGTCCCTCCATTGTCGGCCGTTGTCGCCCATTGCAGACAAGGAGCCGTGGATGCCTAATACAGCAACAGCGCCCGCCTATTGGTTTGCTCAAACTAGTGTCTCTGCCTGTCTCTGCCTGTCTCTACTCTTCCTACCTAGTGCGGCGCACTACCTACCAAAGCAGCTCAACCATACTTGTATTATTAAGGTCTTTGGTGCCTAATGCCAGATCTTTTCAAAATATTTTCTTTCTATTACACGATAGGCAAAGTTTGGGTACCAAATCCGACAACAGCAAATAGCGTCGGGCCGTTTCCGTTGTCACGATCATGATAGTCGTGGCGTGAGATATAGTTTGTATCAGGCCAAGACTGTGCCAGTGGCCTGTCAACCGCGTTGTTTTCGCAGCCTATATTTGTTGGCATATTGCTGCCTTGTAATTTCTTCCTACTTAAATGCCTCCCACAGGCGTCGGAAATCTATTGCTGGCCCCGTTCGTTACAATTGCAAACGCTACTGCCGAGTGCGGGGGGTGCTACTCCGGTATTATCACCAATAGCGCACGGAGTTCCCCAGGTTTAGAGTCGACTCAAAGTATCGAGATGCCTATGGGCACGAGCTCTTTGCAAGGGGCCATACCCTTTCACTGCATATCTTACACCGGAAGAATATGGCAACCAAGAAGGCCCCGACCACCCCAGTTACGTTGTGGTATCAAGTATAGCTGGAGTTCCTGTCGTGTGCCTGAGTCGGTTCGCCGGGAGACCTTGACTAGGACCCGTTGCTAGGCCAAATCAGTCTTTCATCTCCTACATAGATGCTAGAGAGCCGCATTCGGGGCATCTTGGAATCAGACTTACTCCTTCATTCCCCTGAACGCATTCTGCGACCTTTCTAAGATTATCATGGTTATTCTTGTTTACGTATCCGAAGTTTCTAATCTCATCACCAGCTTTTAGGCCGGCAGCTTCAGCCGGACTATTGCCAACAACGCTGTTAACTTTAGCGAATGGTACTTCTAAAATGTCGGGGAGAGTGTCCCCCATCATTGTAGCTCGGGTGTTAGGATTAGGGTTGGATGCGCCATCACTTGTGTCTTGCAAGCTTGCAAAATGTTCATGTAAATGCTTCTCGATAGCATTCATGAGATCCTTGTAATCGTTCTTCAAGTGAATGATACGCGATCGCGCTGTGCGTACTAATAAGAGGAATCAGCGAGTTGAGTAGTTGCATCGACCATCCGCCAAAGAAGCTTACTCTGTGCGACATCGATGTCGGCTCTAGGAAACCCATCCCTTGTGATCAATGGTGTTTCCATGTTGACTCCATGCTAGAGGCCCGTTAGTACAAGTCTACTGCGATTCTAGGTAAACCGACCGAGTCCAGAACACCGCCCAGAGCTTTCAGCTCAGCTTCCATGTTATCCTTCTTCTGCTGAAGCTCTGCAAAAGAGAGCTGTTTCACGTCGCCATTAGCAAGTGGGCGGGATGATGGGCCCGATGGGACTGTTGGTGCGTGTATGTTGGCCATTCTTAATAGCAGGCCTATTCAGTGTTCAGTCAGGCCTTTTCGGGATACAAGAAGACTTGATGACCTGGCGACCGTGAGAAGAACACCATTGATGGCGGCATGAGGGATGAGTGCCAGTATAGAAGAAGCTCTGATTTATTTCGCATGAGACAACGCGTCGTGACTGCCTGATGGTGCCAGGTGCTGGATAGCGGGGTCTGGTTTGGTCCCTGAGAGAAGCCCGCTACTTTACTTACCTACACAGTACCATACCTCTGTCTTAGGTACCAAGCTAGGTACGTACCTACCTAGGTACTTGCTACCTAGACCGCCACGGCATACAATACCTGTACGTAATACCTGCCTTATGTACCTGATCGGCAACATTGCACCCAGGCATGCGAACCGAAACCCTGGGCAAGCCCGGCATGACATCATTACAATATCACCTACATACTACTAGTAGATACATATGCACATGTGAGTAATTGAGCAGATACCTAACGTCCTTTAGGCAGGGAGGCACCTTAGGTAGCTTGTCTAGAGCTAGCCCTGTACAATATCTACCCAAGGTACCTACAGCAATAGTTCCGTAATGCTTATCTCCGAAATCGCTAGTTACTTAGCTGCCAGAGTGACTGACAGCGTTCTCAGTTCCAAATAAGTACGCGCCAGTCCACAATGTTTTGTTCGTAACCAATATATAGTGTAGCCAATAGATCCATCTTTTAAGCTCTCCTCCGCATGTATGACTGATGCGATCATGTTAGGGGGCAACCCACCCATAAAGATAAATGAAGATTGTCGCTACTACACGACAGGCCCAAACATCGTTGCTCTAGCTGTGTTTATCTACAGCAGCGGTGTTGTAACTGTCATGTACTTGCAAGATTTATAGGTCTTCTCAATTCCCGGGTATACAAGTATAGGTGTGATATTGTCTCATAGGTCTAGAGCGACGACGCTTCCACAAAGTATTTTCTTGAACATGGGCGTCCTTGCCGAGAGACTTGGCAGAACAATATGCTAGATATGTTACCACAACCTCAGGGAACAAGCGAAAAGACAGTTCAATTCGTAGTTCGTGTTGACGCACTGCCGAAACTAGCTAGGACTCCACCGCTAATAGTACAAATCTTGTCCAAGTTTTGCGAGGGTATACCTAGTTTAGATACGTAGAACTAGCTGCCTGCATTCGAGCGTTCCTATAGCTTAAAGCATCTTAATTTAGGCAGAACAGCTTAACTTGTTAGCTAAATGTTATTTATTTAGTTAAAGGAGCGTAGTAGCTTACTTACTTAAACATAGGCCTTTATGCCGACTTATTGACGAAATCTGCCGCTTATTTCAAATATAATCTTATAACTGAAAATTATATTATTCCAAATTAAGGTATAAATGCTGCGCATGTTTTCCTAACGCCCAAACTAACAGTTTTAGGAAACTTAGCTCCGGGTGACAATGGGATAACACGTTGATGATTAGTAGAAATATCGAGGTTATAGCTCGATATTATGGGTTTTTTCCTCC
This sequence comes from Xylaria sp. BCC 1067, assembly GCA_005188305.1. Classification (NCBI taxonomy): domain Eukaryota; kingdom Fungi; phylum Ascomycota; class Sordariomycetes; order Xylariales; family Xylariaceae; genus Xylaria; species Xylaria sp. BCC 1067. The sequence goes on along the minus strand of SSCS01000003.1, from coordinate 1,988,271 downwards.
CTAAATAACTGGAAGGGCTTATATCTTTAAATATTTAAATATTTTGATAGAAATAATATTAGGAAGTGTTAGGTACTTCTCTCTAACTATAGCGTCTGATAAGCCACTTCTCAAAGCTTCGTCCTGGTAGTTTCATTGTCACAGCACCAAAAACGGTTCAGAACACTAAAAGGTCGGCTAGTAGTTTTCAATCATAGTTAAAACTGATAGTCTTCCGTCCTTATCTTCCTTTGCTGTATTTTAAAACTAACAATCCCTATAGCATCACCCCTAGGACCGGATCACCACATTCGCTATTAGGTAATTAACGTGTAATAATATATTCCTTGAAGAAATAGGACCCAGCTTCTTAAAATATAAGCCACCGGTTTCCTCATAGACTACATTTCTTTATTAACTCACGAGAGCGTATACCATATCCTAATAAACTTACCGTAAAAGGTTGCGGGTTATAGGAGTTTATTTTAAGACCACATATAAGCCTAAATAAAGGCTATAAGATGCCTCTGTTTCAAAACCGTCTCCTTCATGCGAATATTTCATGGCATTACGTGTAACAACCACAAAACGGAAGCTTTCGGCTTTTAAAGTATTAACCCGAAGGCTTATAAATAAGAAAAGTGGTAGTACGGTGAGCCGTGTTTGCTAGAGCATTTAGATAGTGAGAGCTAAAATTTAAAGGCATCTAGACGGAGTTTACAAAGGGCGCTATACCACAGGAGGTAGGACGTATTTGAATAGACAGCTTAAACCAGAAGAATACAGCTAGTTTTACTTATGACAACAACTGGCGTGCTAGGAACTAAAATTACAGGAGGGTAACCAGAACCTCCCGAGGCAATTGTGTTAAGGACTCCAATGGTAGACGGACCTAAGTGACCCCAAAACTTAGCAGGAACTTAGAGAGATAAATATTCTCAAGTCCGGACGCTTGCTTTTTTACTTTACAGTGGCTACCCGTTATCTATCCTCGGCCTGGGGTAAGGCTATATGGGCTAACACATTATAGGGAAATCTTCACCACGATAATGGTAAACTTTGACAATAACAAACGATGGTCTCCTTCCTAACAATAACTTTATGATAGAATGTGCTTCTTAAGTTCCTGTTTCTTATCGAAAGATAGAGGAGCGTTGTAAGTCAAAGCAATGCTATGCGAATAATATAAAGTGGATTTCTTGTTGACTTCTATATAATATAGTTGTAGCTAAAATGGAAGTGATTATAATATAAACCTCGGATAATGGAACAGACCAAACAATCAAACCGAATCCAAACCCGAGCCAGCAACCCTGTGACTCGCTGGTAAGCGGATAGTTATCTGCTAGCAGCAAAATACCCTAGGGACCCGACAGGAGTCGATCACTTGAACGGCAGTAAAAGACCCATTACGGCTTCAATGAGCGTGCCGTCTCTCAGAGCACGGTATACGGCCCCTGTATACGAGCCAACGGTCGGCGCCTGCGTGCTATTCGCTTCTTGTGTGGTAGGAGTCATGATTTTCGACGATGCGAGCATCGGTACTTTCAAAGTATGGCGTAGGAAAGTATATACTACTTTCGACGCCCGACCAAGTAGATATTTGGCATCACCATGTGCGAGGTAGGCATCCCTATTCACACACCACGTATTGTATAGCAAGAGAGAGAGCGCTTCCGTAAAGCTCTCAAGCCGGTCAACAAGCCCGGAGTCGCGGCTCAAGCTTGGGTTATCGAGCGCACTTGAGCGCAGAGACTTCGCGACGACCTCAAAACGCTTAGGCAGTTCCATACTCGCCGTCGTTTCGAGTGATAGTAAAAGCTCGTTCCAGAGGGACTCTACAAACCCGCTGAAAGATGTCGTAGTCTCCTCCGGGCGCATGTAGTGCTTGGCGACTAATTCCGTAAATTGTGGTTTACAGACCTCGAGGAAGAGGACATGCATAGCGCGGAGATCTATAGCCTGGCATACAGCGATTAGGTGGAGAGCAGCGAGTTGCGAGAGGACTTCGTTCGCGGTATGTGTATAGCGGGCAGATATAAGGGCCAGTGAATTAAGGGACTGATTTCCCATCTCTGCTGTTTGAACATGGTTAACAGGATTGGCCAAAAATCCCAACTCGGCGGTTAGTGCCGCAATATATAGATCAGTGCCTTTGAAAATAAGGGACACGCTGGGGTTATCGGCGACTAGGTTTGGGGGCAAGCCTCGGTTTGTAGCAGGGTTAATAAGCTCTGTACATTGGCTAAAGAGCATACGCCCTATGCCTTGGGTGGCCTGCCGGGCTTTTTCCATTGCTGATGTTACCGATTTGGCCTGAAAGTTCCCTCCATGGAGACACTCTCCTTCGGGAGTAGTAAGAGGGTTATCGGTAACCGAGTTACATTCTACAGATATTTGCTGATGGGCTAAGACAAGGTCTTCTAATATAGGGCCAATCCATTGTGGCACAGTTCGGAGAGAATAGCGATCTTGGCGGAGTGCCCAGTTAGCTCCGTTGTTGACTTTGGTAAGCTTAGACCCTGCAAGAAATGATAATATATTACGAGCGCATTCGGTCTGTCCAGGGTGCGGGCGAGTTTGAGAGAAGAAATCGTGAAAGCTCTCTGTTGTCCCATTCAAAGCCTCAACGCTCATAGCAGTCAAGATCTGGGCAAGAATAGCCAAAGCATGGGTGTCATAAAGACCCAAAACAGCTGCGGCAGCCGACACCGCGGTTCCGTTGGTTACTTGGGCAAAGAATCAGTAATTGTTCGCAATAAGCCGATTAATAAAAAGCCACATAGCAACCACGAGTAAGGATAGCAGCATCAGCATAGGACTGCGGCTAATACGCGCAGAACACCCGACGGAAAGAATAGGAAATGGAGATAGCTCGTAGTATCACTTACTCGCAAGCCCTTCTTTCGCTTCTAACATAACGGGTTCTAGACCGATGTCCGCAAAGGCAGTATCTGCATACACAGCGCTGTTGGAGGTCATTGAAAGAACCCTTATGGTGGACTTACCCTGGATCGCTCCGCAGATGTATGATAAGGGACTTAAGTCACCAGACGCCGAAATACTGCCCCGGAGAGGAATCATAGGAACAATATCATGCTGCAACAGGTCTTGCATTCGTTCGACAACAACAGGTCGAACAGCAGAGCATCCGGAAATCAGGGAATTGATACGAATAACGATAGCCGCTCGGGCCCACGACCAGGGCATGAAAGAGGCATCGTAGCCGCTGTCAAGCAGCAAGTTGTAGTGATGCTTGTTTTGTAGCGTATGATGATCCCTCTGCCCAGGAGGAAGGACCCCGTAGTGAAGTTCTCGGACTAGCGCCCGTTGAAGCTCAACAAACTCACTGGTGCGCAAATCTGCAGAACCTCCGAAATTGGTATTCACGCCTACGGTAGTCAGAATAAGTGATGAGGTTTTATGTCTTTCCTTGTGTTGAGGTTCATTACCATATATAACATCCCCATCCTGAAGCCTGTTTAGAAGCGTTAGGAGGCTCTCCTCCATGTGCTCAAGTGCAGAGGCACTAATCTCAGTACTAGCATAATAACTATATGCAGTTTAGTGAAAGATTTTTGTTGAGACTAAACAGTTAGGTGCGTAGATAGACATACTCACCGTGCGACAGATACAACATCTGCTATTGTCAAATCCTGTCCAGTGAGAACTATTGGTTTAGAGGCTTCACCAGAGGTCTGAGCTCCTACGCGCTGCCAAACGCCGAGAACCAACTCGGTGTGGGTGCTAGCCATATTGGGATAGGGGATAAGGGATAAGGGATAAGGGATAAATTAAATGATATGATAGGGATAGAACCGTTTACCTCTAGAAGTCTTGCTGTTCCCAATGCCCTTTATCTTTGATCTTCATACAAGATGGCAGCCTCCTATTATTACACGTTTTCGCGGCGGCTACCCGGTAGGCTACGAGGCGGCCGCCCCCTGTGTCCTGCATGGAACCAAATCCTATGTTTTGCTTAGAAGAGCTGCTGTGGCATCGGAAATCGGGAATCAGATTTTCGGAGTACTACTTGATAAGAAATGTTGGCTATATTACTGCATCTACCCTGTAATAAGAGACCGTAGTGGAGAGTATGCATATAGATTGATGGATACCACGCCGGTGGTTTCACACACGGTTACCGGGCTATGGCAAGACGGAGCCAAGCTCGGCTGCTGAGAAGCGCACTTTCGTTCATGCACACCGCCCAATGCATATCATGCAGAATCCTTCGACTAAGAGGGACGAGTGGGTGTCCATTGAATATATTGTTTCAACTACTGTAATTCATATACACTATACCATCTGTCCAAAATGGAAGGTTACTCAATTCAATAACAACCCAGCAGGGCTGTCGGGATCCGTGCGATCCTTCAGAAGCCGGAGAAATACATCCCTGTCCCCTGTTGTAAGCTCCGAAGGCCATCGATGTCACAGCTCTTACTGCTGGCAGATCCAGAAATAACGTTTGTTATTACACAAGGAGAAAATCCTAGCTAATCTGTCAGAGCTTGCAGAAATTCTCTATATACTTTGGCTCTTTAGTCCATGCCCTTCAGCCCGATCCTCTTAAGTTTAGTTCCTTAACAATCAATCCTTGAATTAATCAAGACAGTACATTCCGTAAGACAATAATGAGCCAGTAAGGCTTAATAGTGCAGTTAATGTTACGTTTTTAAGGACAGGAAAGCAGAAGCCTATCTAGGATACCGTGCTGGTTGGGTTGAGGCAACTCGATAGAGGTGGCTTGAAGTACGAGACGATTCTCAGTGTTCCATCCGGACGGATTGAGCACCCGATATAAGTCTGGACTCCTGATCCTGCCTCCAACATCTCAGAACCGCTATTTGATATGTCAATAACCATATAACAGAGATTGAGGCGAAAGCTTACAATAGTGTGGTCATAGCGTTGCTATAAGCTTTCATATACTTGCCTCTCTTATGAGAACTGAAGTATCTCTCAAGGCCCTGAATGATCGTTCCGTCATTGCTCGAATAGTGCCGAACGGGGAGGTAAATCTTAGCAACCGGCAAGTGGTCGCCCAGCCTGAATTCAACGTTGTAGAGCATGCCTGCTGTGCGGTGGTGGACTTGGTTTAATGGTTGGCTTCCATTGGCTGTGAAAACAGCATTCCATAGACTGCGGAGGTCCTGAAGTCCTTTCTGCAAGCTTGGATTATGCAAACGGCTACCGAGCGTCATAATATTCGCAACGGAGTCGAAACTTGTCTCGCGGCAGCGGAAGTAAATCTTGAGACGTGATTCATGCGGATCGATAAGATCAATGGCTAGCATTTCGTATTCAAGATCCGCGCTCACTGTGTCACTTGTGAAGTCGGAGAATATGATGAGCGGGTTCAGATTGCCTTCGTTACAGTAGGGAGCACTGTGGATTGCTTGCACGAGCACCTCTAGATTAGACTCGTTGCGTGCTATCGCTCGAAACTTCGGGAAAAAGTATACTTTTGCTGTAGTATCGGTGTCTGTTAGATCGAAGCCATAGAATACGGACGTGTTGTGATCTTGTAAATCAGCTAATCTGCACCCGTTATTGCTTTGCACCTTGAAGAAGTCCTGGAAATGATGAAGCCACTCCAAGCGCATATTTGGCAAGGCTTTGGTTAATTGACCCTGCAAGGCAGGCCCAACAAGTAAGTTCAAGGGATCAAACGAAGTTCCAGCTTTTAGCCCTATCGGTTCGATAGAGTATCGTATTACTGGTCGACCGTCATTTGTGCCTCAATCCCAGCTCAGTTCGACAGGCGAACCATCATCTGTCATGAAGCTCTGCCACGGCTGCGTGTCGCCGTGCATACCGAAAACCCCGAGATTGGGAGCTATAAGTTGCATGAAAAAGACTAAGCTTCGGTATTGGGCATCGTGTGAATAACCCGTATTGAATAACAGGATGCCGAGGGCCTTCCCAACATGCTGGCACCATAGGCGATGATGTATGGTTTCAGTATAAGCAACTCCAGAGTTAACCTCTTGCCACACAGAAAGTTCAGTATAGCAAACGCCTAGCATTGCTGATTCTGTGTCCGATGGTCGTGTTCGATAGGTCTTGCGTATGATTTGCTAAGTTGATAGAATCGTAACAAATCCGCAATTTGCAACACCCATTATATTTAAATCCGCACCCCACAAAGTACACAATTGGGAGCTGTACTGGAGGAGACTAGGTGGCAGTGAAAGGCTATTCCATACCTGCATTGCTGTCGTACGGATGGATCGACGACCACACCGCTTAAGTGTTTCCGGAGTGGCGTAGCGATGTAGCGTTTGCCAATCGACTCTTGGGTCAATATAACTGCCTAGACTACTCTAATGTAGGACTCTCCAACGTGCAGATAGGTCAGGACATCTTTAACATTCACCGGGTGCTACTCTGTTCTCACCCCGTGCGCTGTAATCTGCGGACAGCCTGCCATGGTGCCTGTAACAACATTTCATCAAGCTATCTGTTTTCCCCTGGTGACATCCCCCAGACTTCCATTCTTGGTTTCAACTGGCCTCAAGCTGGCTTATAGTAACAGAGTAGGCACACAGCGCTACTTAACTGTTCGTTTTTCTTTTTGCGACTCTCTATTCGAGCCGTATAGTTCAAACTCATAAGTTTCTCAAGTCGATCAATACCATGCCCCAGTTTATTGAGCAATACTCTCCTTCTTCTCCACGTTCTCGGATTGGGGATGCTGCTATGTCAATATTAATTGTGCTGCTCGTATATCTCGTACGAACGCGGTACTACCATGGCCTCAACAAGATCCCAGGGCCATTCCTAGCTAGTCTTACTAGCCTTTGGAAATGGCATGTCGTTCGGAGGGGAAGAATGCCCTTCATTAACACGGAACTGCACGAGAAGCATGGCCCTCTAGTGAGAATCGGACCTAATCATATTTCTGCTTCTAGCGCGGAATCCATTCAGGTCATCCATCGCTCTAGGTCCGGGTTCACCAAGGTACTTTTTGTCATATGCGTGCCCTTAGATAACTAGAATTCTTACTAGGGAATAGTCTGGTATTTATGGTATTCTACAGCCAAGGTTTGAAGGTTCGGATTTACACAACGTTTTTTCGACCCAAGATGCGGAATACCATGCAGCACTCAAACGGACCATGGGTACATTGTATACAACGACGGCTGTGTCAGGGCTTGAGTTCCATCTTGACGACTGCACTAAGCTTTTTTTATCCCAGATGAACTCCATCATCGGCTCAAAGAAGTTCGCAAAAGTAGATCTTGCTGCGTGGCTCCAATACTATGCGTTCGACTCGCTTGGGGCAGTCAATTTCTCACAAAAATTAGGCTTTCTTGAATCCGGCTCAGACATTGACGGGATATGTCATCTAGATCACGAACAGATGATGTATTTCGCCGTGGTACGAGAACCCCGAATCAGTCTAACGCTTAAAATCTCTCAGTCGAGCTTACGAACAGTCCCTAGTGGGGTCAGATATTCCCCGTAGAACGAGTTTGGGCTAAATTGAAGGCTCTTCTCACTGGAGCGAGAGAGGAGAATCCTCTATTTAACGTAAGTGGCCCGAGCAATCTCTTCCTCGCGAATTAATGGCAGCAAGCGGCTTAAATGAAGTAACAGTTCGCTCTCAAACTTGTTCAAGATCGTCGAAAGAGCCCAATCGGCACCACCGATATGCTGAATCTATTCTTGGACCTACATAGATCGGCTCCCGAGAAGTTCACCCTTAGAGACGTTATCGCAGCAGCATACATCAACGTGTGAGTAGTCATAATGTCTATACCTCTAATTAGATCTCACTTGTCCGCCCGTTTGAGCTCATCACATAAGCTAGGGTCACCGCTCACGACGTTGTCGCAATTGCACTGCGAGCCGTGGTTTATTACCTCGCCAAAGATCAAACGGTTCAACAGAAGCTATATGAGGAAATTTCGGATGCCGCCAAAGAAGGAAAACTCACTACCCCAGCGAAGTACTCCGAGATTACGTCGTTACGCTTCGTGTAAGCAGATATCGAGAATTTCCCTCTCCCCTACTGCCCATACTAACATTTTTACCATTTCCCCGATTTGTCAAGGAGCCGTTGATGGTAACTGATTGATGTATTCTGCTTTAGCCTTGCTGTCACGAACGAAGCGCTTCGAATCCACCCAAGCACTGGCCTCATTCTAGAACGCCGTACACCAAAAGGCGGAGTTACTCTGCATGGACAATACATCCCCGAGGGCACTATCATCGGCGTGAACTGCTGGGTTGTCAACCGGGACATGGGTATTTTTGGTGAAGACGCCCACAGTTTCCGGCCGGAGAGATGGATTGATAGCGACCCAAAGGACGTGGCAAGGATGAGAACGAATATGTTTACGGTAGGTATACATTATGTCGCCATTTCAGATAAACTAGTTTGTGCAGTGCCCTGACAATTGTCTAGTTCGGAGCTGGTGCTAGAAACTGCATCGGGAAAAATCTGGCTATGATGCAGCTCACCAAGATCGTTGTAGAACTCTATAGGAATTTCCAGATCACATTGGCCAACCCTGATAAGGAGTGGAGGGTGTCTGGTGGATGGCTGACTACACAGACCGACATGGACGTGATATTGACCAGGCGCGGCTGATCGAACCATCTTTCACAGGGATTGTCGGGTTGGGGGTTCCACGCTGCATCTATGAGCATGGAATGGGATACCGGGTATTTTGTTGGCCGCTGTTGTTGACAGAAGGAGAGTATTGCGACATAGGCAGTGGAAGTGTAGATTAGTTGATGGCATAATTCCTTTAGGTCACATCAAAATCAAGCCCATGCACCAGCCCCGGCCTCCAAGATACAGGCTGCACGCAATACTGCGTCGGGCGTTCTCGTATGCAAGAGTTCTATTTAGATTCAGACGTGCCGGATAGGACCGGGCAACGGGGAATCAACACGCGGCATGCATTAGCGCTGCATGTTGATCGAGAATGAAAGCAGGATGGCGGATTTCATATTCAAGGCGGGGAATGCCGATCTCCACTATCTCTGGAGATCATTATTCATTATGCTGGACCACAGAGCCGCATGCTATACTACATGCTAGTATACGTATGGGGTATACACGTGTAAGTCCATCGCTGCGTGGCACATGCAGGGCGCTCACAAGCCTTCTTTGGCTCTCTTTCTTTTGGCTTCTTCTTTTGGTATGCATGTTGCGACATCGAAACACCATAGGCATCAGAATGTGTACAGCATATAACATGACAATTTAAACGCGCAGCTCAGCGGTCCAGAAGCAGGCTCTAGCAGTCCGGCCCTCCCGACGTTGCATCTGAAGAGCAAAAGTACCTACTACGTACATAGCAACCCGATAGTCATGAGGTATCTATCTGTAAGCTTAGGTAGAGGTACCTAGTCGTGTGACACGGTATGCGTTGTAACATCCGACGCGGGCTACGCCTCACTCGACGTCGTGAACCCTTCGCGCTGTCGGGTTGGAGGATCCAAACCTGGGCCTTAAAACAGGAAACCAACCCTCTCGGTTGAGCATTAAACCATAGCAAACAAAAGAGGCATATTGAAGTGGTATTATAAGTTCTAGATATAAGCAAACTACGACCCTGCAAGAACCAATGCATGGTGCTTTCTAACATGGCCTTGCATAGCTTATCTATCACTGCATACGTGGATCTCAAACTTCACTTTGTGCACCTCTTTGCGTAAAACACCTTGTAAATCGACAGTGCCAAGAATGATCTCTATCTACTGCCTCGTTCGGATATTGTGGAATCCGAGTCCGAATACGTTTTCGTGTTCCACGAGATGCTACTCTCACCCTACCAGTGAAAACACACAAGTGGTGGTAACGGCCACGTAGGCCAACTAGGGGAGCACTAGTGACCAGCCTTGATGATCCATCGAGTTATCTATGTTATCTTGGATAAGAATAGATCATCAGTCTACCTCGCATCTATCGGCGCCCCACGATCGCTTAGAGTGGCCCGTCTCACTGCAAGGGAACCAAGGAGCCGAAAGGGGCCGGAAGGGTCGGAAGAATCCGTCACTCGACTTGTCCTATTGACATATCCATCCTACTTTGCTTGGCGACCCAACTACCCGACACGTACCAATCCTTCTTGGGCTCGGTAAGCTCAGCGGTGAAGTGGCGGTAAAATTCGGACGTGAACTTGAAAATCTGCATAATGGCCAGATTTCTTCCAATACACGCACGAGGGCCGGCACCGAACTATTGCAAGGTTTAATTAATCAAGTAACAGCCGCTCAAGGAGGTGCGCACTCACTGAAAAAAGGTTCTTCCGCATTTTGGTTATGGTGTCTTCAGACTCCTCAAGCCAACGCTCTGGCCTAAAGACGTCGACGTCTTCTCCGAAAATTTCCGTGTTACGGTGTATGACCCATGGGTTGATACCTACGACTGTGCCACCGGGTATTCTAAATCCGTTGATAACGACGCCCTCTGGTGGAACAACGCGTTCGTTTACAAGTCCTAGGTTTCCGTGGATCCGCAGCGCTTCGTGGATAACCGCATCACTAGCACAGGTTTGCATTCGAAGATGAGCCTTATAATCCGGGTAGTACTTATAGATACGGGAGCCTCATCAATTTGGAATACGGGATCGCCTCTGTCACTTTGTATACTTCTGTTTGGGCCGCGAGCTCAACACGTAGCTTTTTCTCGACACGTGGCGTTCGGGCTACGTAATACAGAATCGCTCGAATTGTGACAGCAAGGACGTCGTTCCCAGCCATGCTACATGAATTGTTCGATTAAGCAGTTGTGGGGGGCGCACGTATGAGAGGGAGAAGGGGAAAAAAAGGAGCATACATGTTAATGAAAAGTGCTGCTATAATCTCCCTTGTTGAAAGTTCATCTGGATGCGCTTCACGGAGTTTGAGAAGACGATTGAGCATATCTGGAGACGAAATGGGTTCCTCAAGGCGTTTTTTCACTTGAGCAGACGCTTGCTGCATCTATATGTAAGACGACACGCGCTTTTAATAGGATGGGATACTCGCTGACTGACCATCAATACAGGATTCGCCTGCGCTCCGCCGCTGAAAATGCCAGTATATCGTTGTACTAATTGAAGTACAGGCGACTGTGCATGCTATCCTGGATTTCAGTAACTGAGGGAAAATCTACAAGAAAGAAACTATTACCAATCATGTATCAGCTAGTATTTGATCCGCACTCTTGATAAATCCGTAAACGTCTTTACCATTTTCCAAGAACCCAAAGTAGGTTGAAATGTTGACATCAGCTAGACAGTCGAAAGCGAACAGGTGAGGCCACAATGACATGTCCAAACTGACGGGGCCGCCCCGGGTTCTTTCCTGGATCTTGTGTACAAAAAGTCTGACGCAATCGTCAATTCTTGGCTCTAGATCGAGAATGGCAGCTTTGGTATATAGAACCCCGATGAGTCTCTTGAGGGAAGAATGGTGATTAACATCTTGGATGGAAAATAGAGTCAATAGTGGCTTTCCTTCAAACGGCGCCGAGGTCATATCATAGAAACTAGACTACAGGGTTTCACTGTCAATACACACTTAGGCCATGTATGCGGTGGCGATATCTCTCACTTTGGGATATGCCTGTCTAGATGCGTAAATAACCTGGAGGGCCTCCGGAGTCGAGAAGGACACATGTTTAGGGCCAATCCGAACCACCGGCCCATACTTTCTGTGTACGGCTATGTTCTTTTGCGGCATCTGGTCCGTGTAGACAGCAAGGACTTTCCACAGATTGCTGACGCTGGCAAGAAAGGGACCTGGGATGGCGCCCAGACCACCTCGGTGTCGGGTGTACAAGCATTGCGCGGCAAGAAAAAATGCGCATAATACCAAGAGTGTCAAGGTCTGGCCCATCTTGGGGGATCAAGCTGTAAGATAGCAAGGAGGCCGAGTGGGAAAGTATTGCGAAACACACCATGAGTGTGAAGCGGCGTAAAATGATGGCAAGTCGGATTGCCCCCTCTTTTATCAACCAATTCGCTACAATACAGGGTTGCAAGACATGAAAGGATCAACGGACTTTGTGTATTGGTCCTGCATGTGGCGATATATCATGTTCTCATGAACGGCTCTATCATGCGAGGTGCCTACCTAGGTAGGTGGGGTGATCGTTGGCATAGGTAGCAGTTCTACAATTTCACGATTGGAGCGTTGTTATTTTTAGTACTGCAGCATCGTTGGATATGGAGAACCTCAGTGGCAGAAGTTGGCTGCACGCAGGGGGTATTCGTGTTCCTTACCATTCTGGAGCATCTCCCTTACAGTGCTCTGCACTCGGTTGCGTCCAACTCCAAAGATAACCATTACATTGGTGGCTTCTGAGCGCACGCCACATGGATGTTGAACCTGAGGCAGCAGCCTGATTTGATCTCCTGATCAACCACTTTCTCGAGATCATCTAAATGGTCGCCAAATAATGGCCCTGGTAGGCCCCGCTTAGTCATCATACGTGCCCAGGTGAAAACAAGACTCAAGATACTAGCTGTCATACGTTCCCGTGTTTCGGGAACGTTGTCGGAGCTTGCCACATCGCTGATGATTGAAGTAAACCCTGCAGCGTGCATTTGTCCTGGAAGTGTATTCCACCCATGTTGAAATTGTTCGTGTAGTGCAGCACTAAACGTGTCGGCCATGTACTTCGTCGTTTCCATTTTGGCGTTGGGGGTACTCTTTAGCCACCCGGCGTTCAAGAATTCAGCCTCTTCCCATTGTATATATCCACCAGGCCTTAGTATACGAAAGATATTGCGAACAGCCGGTTCCCAGTCACAGGGACGCATTGCCGCAACTAGCATACGTATGTGGACCAAATCGTACTGTTCATGCATATGTTCGGGGAACGGCTGCTTTAAGTCCAAGACCGAAAGAGAGACATTTGGCGGGAGCGTATCCTGAGGCGGGAAAAGGGCTGGAGATATATCAGAGCCCTCCCAAACCGCATCTGGGATTGTCGGTTGAAGAAGAAGTATAAAGCGCGCTGTGCCGGTCCCTAGGTCAGCAATACGCGGAGCCGACGGAAGAATGACAGCAGGATGGAGAATATATCCAATATTTCTACTTATTCGTTAAGAGATGATCAACAGGCACGGGGGGGAAGGTATAGTATACTGTGTCATTAGATCGAACTGTTGATCAAGCCTGTAAAGCATTGTTAAAAGACACGCCGAAGCCTTGAGCTGGACGGGGTCAGACCTGTGAATCTCGCTTGGGAGGCGAGTCATGTTTTCTGTGTATACATCGGCCATTACGATTAAATCGTAGCTATAATTGTCTACCTAGTTAGGTGTCATAAGGGCAGTAGTTTGCGCTTGGGAATATCTTCTATTCCTGAATGCTCTAATAATTGGCTATGGCGTCAAAGGGCCTCTTACTCTCAAGAATACTCTGGAGGAGGGGAACCCGACTCAGCCAGCCTATATATACACATGATACGTATTCGTGTAGAGAGAATGTCTCGGAACCCCCTCACTTGGGCAGATCCGTGTGGCGTTAGGTAGGGAGGATAAGTATAATTGCTTTTTGGGTTTGAGGGCACCGATCTGTCTGCTGTCAAGGAGAATGATAGCTAGAGTAGTATTTTAAATGAGAGAATCGTGTTCACACCGCACACAAAGTACTAACCTAAGGGGGTATTTTGTTTTCGGTCGTCTACAGTAAAGGTAATGTTGGAAATATCGGAAGTGTGGGAAGGGTTGGAGGGCCGTATGCATGTGTGGATCTGAAGTTGTATTCTCTAAGTCCCAGGGTGTCTTGCGGGATCTGTGAGTTCTATGCTAAGTCTATATGCACCTCATATTTCATGTGTGCTTGTGGGCAGCCTCGTGTCATATGACCGGGTGCTTGACGGACCGCGCGAAAAGAGGGGGGTGCTTGTAAAAATCTCATTAATGAAGCCCTAGGCGGGATATGGGAACCAATAACGTATCATGTCATTCTACTACATATTCCTTTAGAGTATCAAGACCCGATGACGAGCCGTGATCAACCAATCAACAACACGAGCAGCCACCTGTTCCGACACCGGCCCTAGTGTCCATGTCGACACGTAGGACTCAGTGTGCCAACAAACATGCCAGGCTTTATGTTGAGGCCCCCTTCTCCTATTAGGGCTACTCTTCAAACAGTATGTGAATGAAAATAAATGGTGGGTGACATTTGTGATATCTTCGCTAATTGCCTGCGAATTGTGACTACATGAGAGCATGATCTAACGCAGCATTTGTATCTATGTATCTTGCCCTTGTGGCCTCATAAACTATAAGCTTGAAGTGCCTGGAGCTCGTTCTTGAACAAAATATCTGAGAAAATTTCCCCAGATCCCCAACCCTCTGTTCTTCGAGTTCCAAGGCAGTTCTTAGAGCATTGATACGCCTGCAGCCCCGAGTATTATTACATCGCGGCACACGGAGCAAAAATGGAAGTGAACCTGGACGATACGCCAGCACTCGAACCCCCTGAGGGGGTTATTCCCAATTTCGACAATCCACCTTCCATTCATCACGTACATAACGCCGTGGCGATTGCAGCGTTGACTGTGTCAGCAATCGCAGTGACGGCCCGTACCTATGCACGGGCGATGGTCTTGAAGAAATTTGATCTGAATGACTGTAAGCAGTCATCACTAAAATTAAACCAAAGTTAAAGCAGCAATATTCAAATGCAGCAGGCGCCCTACTGGTATCGCTGGTATGAACTTTCCGAATCCGAGAGCAATACACAGCTGAATGGTTCCAGGCGATAATGTCGGCATATGTCTCCCTTACTATGACCACTGGAAACTATGGCCAGGGAATACATCAATGGAATGTGCCACTGTCTCGTTTCTTGTACCTTCTAAAGGTCAGCGTTGGATGATATCGTTGCCGTTGGTTGTTACGCGGAGGGCCATTTCACTGATCGGAAGACTCTTCTCACAGATCATGAACTTCATCGAAATCCTATACGCTCCGTTGATGTTTCTTGCTAAATACGTTGTTCTACGTCAAATCGAATCAATCTTTCTTCAGCATCGGTTCCACAGCTTCAGCCATAGGGGCCTTGTTATTCTCATTTGGGCAAACCTGCTTTTCTATGCGGGTTGGATGTTCTCCTTCATCCTCGCCTGCATCCCTCGATCGAAGATATGGGATCCAACTCTTGATGGCCAATGTATTAATGTCGACGTAGCCTTGATTTCGTCTAGTGCGATTAATATTCTATCCGACATTACTATTCTTATTCTACCACTAATTGCCATTCGGAGCCTGCAAATATCTCGAAAAGCCAAAATCAAGGTTACCATAATATTTGCCGTTGGGTCCTTGTACGTACCTCACTGCTTGGCTTGAAACTAGAGCAAGAGTACCTAAATAGTAGGCTGATACGTCTTACTAGTGCCATTGTCGCTAGTATAGTTTGATTTGTTTATTGGGTTTTTCTACAAGGTATAAGGACCCACCGTATAACTTCCCTCTTATACTATACAAATTATTAAGCACATTTAGCGCAAATTTGCTTAAAATTTATATATTATAATATACTAATTATTTAATATTATATTTAATATAACTTTATAATAGCATTATATATTAAATTTAATAATATTTTAAAAAACTATTAAAATATTTTTATAATATAGCTTTTAATAATTTTTTTAACTAAAACTTTTAATTAAAATAATATAATAATAATATTAAATATACTATTAACTTAATTTTATATTAAAAATAGCTTGCTATTATTTAAAAAAAAGTTAAAAGCTAATATTATAAACAATTTTATATTATTAAAAAAATTTTTTTTATAATAATGTTATGCTTTTAGCTTATATAGCCTTTAGCTTATATATTATATATTTTATAGCTATAGCTTAATTATAGCCTAGTACGTAAAATAGCTTATAGTTATTTATTTTAGCTATAGCTTTAAATAAGACAATTTAATCCTTTTATATTTATTAACTAAAAGCTATTGCTTAATAGTTAATAGCTAAACGATTTGTTTTATTTAATACTGCTATAACTATTTATTACTAATTTAATATTTAAATTTAAAGTTTTAATAAATAGCCTATAGCTATTACTTTTTTAAACTTTAAAATATTATTTAATATATTATTAACTTTTATATACTTACTTATATTTATTTTAAAAATAAAAAAAACAAAAAAACAAAAACAATAATAAATCTAAAATATAGTTTTTATTTATAAAACTATAATCTTTTTGCTATTTTTTTAATATTATATTATTATTAGTTTTATTTTTATTATAGTTTTATAGTTATATATTAAATAAATTGCCTTAGTTATTAAATAATACTAGAAAAGCTTTTTAAGCGTTGTTAAATAAAACTAAAAAGTAGTTACTAAACGGTAATTTTATTTATAAGTATATTAAACTTTATAAATTTATAAAAGATTTAAAAAACGTAAATATTCTATAAATTATAAAAATTAAGTTAGCACTAAAAAATAAATTTAATAAAATTATAACAAAACATTTTAATATAAATATATTTTATATACTAAAATAATAAACTAAATTGTTGTTTGTTATTTTATTATATTTTTTAAAGTAAAAAGTTAACAAGTAGTTTTTTTAATAAGTTGTTTAGTTTATAAAACTAATTTATACTGCTTTAGTTTTTTAAAATATTAAACAAAACATTTTTGTTAAATAGCAATCCTATAAAAACAAACCCTAATTTTAATTTACTAATTTTATTTTTATACTATATATACTAGCTTAAATAACATTTTTGTTTATAGAACAAAATACTAAACTAAAAATACTATAGCAAATTAAAACGTTTATACTAAAAAACGTTAAATTTTTATTAGTTTATTATTTAAAAACTAAACGTTTTATAATAAAAAGCATTTAAACTTTTATAATTTATACTAAAAATAAGTTATTATAAACTACTAATAAACCTATAATAAACAAATATTTATAAACGTTTATAGTAATAATAAAAAATAAAATAGCTTAAATTTATTTTATACTAGTTAAGTATAAAGTTATATAAACTATTTAATAAACAAAAAAAAAATTTAATAAGTTTACTTAAATATAAATTATTACTAAAAATACCTAAATATAAACTATAAATATAATAAATAATTTTAATAATAATTTAATAAATGCTTTAAAACTACTAGAACTAAACTAAATAGTAGTATTACTATAAAATAATACTATTAAAATATTAATTTAAAAGTTTAAAAATTTTATTAACGTTTTAAAAAATAACAATTAAAAAAGCATATTAAGCTAAAAAATATTTAACGTTAAATATTTTAACTTATATATATAAAAATCTTTTAGTATAAAAAACTATATATAAGTTAGCAGTAATGTTTATTAGCGTAATATTTACTTTTTTAAAAATAGCATTAAAAAATATACAAAAAACGCTTTTTATAAAACTATTATATAGCAAAATTTTCTATAGCTACTAAAAAAATCTACTTAATTATAGTAAACAAAAAAAGTATTTTTATAAGTTAAATAATAAATATTTAATAATTTAAACGTTGCTTTTATTAAAATTATAAAATATTTTTAGCTAAATATATTAAATGCTTTTAAATAACTAAAAAGCTTAATATTTAACTTTTTAACTACTAAAGTTTAATTAAATAAATTAGTTTATAAATAAGTAAAAAATATTTTTTAGCTAGCTTATATAATAAAATATAATATAAAACTTTAATAAATATTTAAAGTATATAATTTATTTTGCTTATTGCTATAATAGCTAGTAGCTTAACTAATAATAACTTTTGCTATAAATAATTTTTTAAACTATTTTAAAAAAAAAACTAAAGCTTATAAAAATTAGCTAATAAAAAGTAACCTTTTATTTTATAAGGCTAAATATTTAACTATTAATTAAATAATAATTAAAAAGTAACTAGGCCTAGCTTTTTAAAAACTAATGCTATTAATACTAAGTATATATAACTATAATACTAATAAATTATAAACTTATAACAATAAATATAAAAGATATAAAGATATAGTAAATATATATAAAACTACAAAAAAAAAATAACTAATACTATTATAAAGCTGCTAACTAATAAACTAAATCTTATAAAACATATAATAAAAGTAGCTTTTTAAACAAATATAAATATAAACGCGGATATAAATAAAGTAACTATTAAAGTAATTATAGTTATAAATATAAATTTAAACGCAAATATATTAAACAAGGCAATTTTAAATGTTTTAAACGTAAAAACTTTAGTAAAAGCAATTTTATTTGTAGTAAATATAAAAAAAAACTATATAAACAACTTTAAAACAAAAGCCGTTTTAAAAAATAGCGCTAATAAGTTTATAGCAATAAATATAAATATTAAAGCTATTTTAATAAAGTATATATATTTATAAATAACATAAATTAAAAAACGCAAAAAATATAACTTTTAAAAAATAAATATTTTATGCTAAGTAATTTTACTAACAATAATAAAAAGGAACCTATAGCTAATTAAAAGTTTTTATTTTATATATATTTACTTAATTAAGTGCGTTCGTTTAACTAAGTGGCGGCAAAAAGCTAACAAATATGCTATAAGTGCAATTAAATCTTTTTATTGCGTAATAAATATATGCTATATATATATAAAAATAGCTGTTATAAAAACAAAAGCTTAGCGGCTATAACTATTATTGCAAAAAATAGTGCAAACAATAATACAAATAACAAATAGTATATAATAACAAACTAAAATATTAAAACTAGTATTATAAATAAAATTTAAACAATTGTTTTAGATTTTATACTAGTAAATTATTTTATACTTAAAGCTAGATTTATTTATATTAAAATAGCTTTAAAACTAATAAAAAGCTAAAAACTAAATACTATTTATATAAATATAAAAGCTTTAAATATTATAGTTAACTAAATATAGCTAATATTAAAAAAATAACAATTTTAAATTATTATTTTAGCTAAAAAAATAACTATAAAAAATATAAGCAGTCTAGTTTATATAACTAAAAAAGCTATTTTTATAATTAATATATTAGCTAAAGCAGTATTAAACAAATAAATTAAAATAAATATATTTATAAAAGTATAAATAAATAATAAACTTAAACTAAAGCTTTTATTTAAAATGTTATAAATAAAAGTATATTAAATAATAATAAATATATTTAAAAAATATTTTATTATTAAAATAGTAAAAGCAGCTATAATACTAGTAATAATATAAAAGTATAGTTTATTTATCTAAAAAAAAATATAAACATTTTATAATATAATAATCTAACCTAAAATAACCTAAATAATACTAATAAACTATATAAACTTATTAAAATAAATAGCAAATAAATGCTTAAAAAAATATATTTTTATAACAAGTATAAATAGCTTACTTAATATAATCCTTAATAAAAAAATAGCAAAATATATTTTGTTTAAAAATAATACAAAAAAAGCAATAAAAATATAAAGAAAATTTTAACTAAAAACTATTAAAAATATAAATATTTATTTAGGCTACAAATTTAACTTAATAAATAAAACATTAAACTATTTATTAAGCGTACTATAAAATAAAGTATAATATATATAAATGTAAACGTAAAAAAACATGCTAGTTAGCTAATAAATAGGCAAAAATAACAAAAAAAGCCTAAAATAACCAAAAAATATCCTATTTAAAGTTATTAAATATAAAGTTTATATAGTTAATAAAAATAAGCAATATATAAATAAAAAAATTAAAATTTTTAAAATATATAATATATAAATACTAAAAAAAATAATATAACTTTTAAAAAATAAAAAGCTATAAATAAACTTAATATAAAAATAACAAAACTAATAAATATAAATAAAATTTTATAAACTTAAAATTAAAAACAAAAAAGTATTAAATAATATATTTAACTTAATATACGTTAAAAAAAATAAACTAAATATATAAACTAATACTATTTAAATATTTAGTGTTTATAATATAAAAAATAGTTAATAGTTAATATAAAAAACGCGTAGTAATAAATTTCTGCTTGCTAAATATAATAATAATACTAAATATTTATTTAATGCTAATATAAAATAAAATTATAATAAATATTTAAAGCAAAAAAATAATATTAGTATTTAATATAGCATTTTTTTTTTACTAATTATTAATATACTTTAAATATAAAAATTAAAAAGTAGTTATAAACTTTTATAAATTAAAAGTATTTAATATAATATTAATAAAATATAAAAATAGTTTAGCATATAGTTAAAAGTTTATAAACTTAATTTTAAAAAAGTTTAAATATTTTTGCTAAGCTTATTTAAATAATATTATTATATTTAATAACTTAAAAAATAAATACTTATATTATATAAACGTAGTTTTAAAAAAGTTTAAAAATATTAAGCTAATATTATTATTAAAAAAATCTTTTTATAAATATTTATTTGTTAATTTATTAGAATTACAAATAAATAATTAAAAAATATATATAATTAAAAACTAAGTTAAAAATATTTAAAAAATTTGCTTTTTAAAAACGTTTAAAAAACTAAAAATATATATTAAAATAGCTATATAGTTAAAAAAATATATTTTATAGTTTTAATAAAAAGTATTACTACTATAAATAAAAAAAAATATGTTTAAAAAAGTATAAAAAGCTAAAAAAATATTAATAAATAATATAATAGCAAAAAAAAAATAAACATTTAAACAAAAATTTAAACTAATAAATATTAAAAAATAAAGCTTTAATATTTTATAAAAAAATTTAATAAAAAAGTTATACTTTATTTATTAAAACTATAATAAATAAGTATTTTTTAAAATAAATATATTAGCTAAAAAAAAATATAAAATAATAGCTTTTTATATAGCTAAAAAATAAATAAGTAAGCTAATATTAATTAATTAAATATAGCTAATTTTATATTTTAGTAAAATGCTTATAAAAATAAAAAAAAAATATTAAGCAATAAAGCTTAAAGTATTTTGCTTTATTTAAATATATAAATAGTTAAAGCTATAAATATAATTATTAAAATAAAATATTATAGTTTTAATAAATTATAAAACAATAAAAGAAATAATATAGCAAAAAAACTTTATAATAGCAAATATTATTAAAATAAACTTATAATTAATAGTAATATTTATTTATTTAAACTAATATAAGCTAAATATAAAATATATTTTAAAATAAGTTAATTTAATATTAAACATACTATTTAAACTACTTATAATATTAAATAAAATAAATTAAAAAAAAGCGTTAAATAATTATAAGTTAAAACTAAATAATATTGTAATATTTTTTACTTATATAATAAGCATAGTATAAATTAATAAAAAGTTTAAAAAAAAATTTATTAAAAAATATTTTAAAAATAAAAAACTAAATAAAATAATAGCAACTTTAAAAAAACTAATAAAATATAGCTTTAAAATAAATAATAATAGTTTATTATATTATTTTTTGTTAAAAGGATAATATAAGCTAGTAATTTTTAAAAGCTATATAAAAAATATTCTAAAAATAGCATATAATAAATATTATTACTTTAAAACAAAAAAAATAATAAATAAATTAAAAAAATTTATTATTTATAATATATTAAAAAAATTTAAAAATATTTAAAATATTATTTATAATATTTAAACAATAAAACAAACAAATTTAAACTTAAAAAATTATTTAAATTAATAATAAATAAACTAATACTTTTTTATATAATAATAATAAACTTTATTATAAAACTTTTATTAGTTTTTATAATAAATATACTATAAAAAATTAAAAGTTTTAATAAATATAACTGCTTATTTATAATTATTTATAAATATAACAAAAAATTATTATTTATTTTAAAAAATAATAAATATAAAGTTTATTATTAAATAAAAATAATAGTAAAAATGCTATTAATTATAAACTAAAAAATCCTATAAGTAATTATATTAAATAAAAATAATAAGTTTTTATTAAACTTTTAAATAACTTTATTTATATAAATAAATATTAAGTTAAAATTTTTAATAGTATATTATTTATAAATAAACAAACAATTAAAAAAAAAAAACTAAAATATTAAAATAGCAATTAAATTTTATTATTTAATATTAACTATTTTATAAAATTAAATAATAGTAGCTTTATAATATATTTTAAATAATTTTAAATAAAAAACGCTTAAAAAAATACTAAATAAAATTGTGCTAAAATTTAAGCTAGTAATTTTATTATTTATTTTTAAAGTTTTAAAAATAAAAATAAACTATAAAACAATTAAAAAAATATATTAAAAAAAAATAAAAATAGCTTTAAATTTTATAGCAGCTAAAATAAAAATAAAGTATAATAAAATATACTAGCTAGTTAAATATAACATAAAAAATAAAGTATATTTTAAATTATATAAAAAATATAAGCTATTAAAATATTTATTATATAAATAGTTATAATAAAAAATCGAACTATTAATAATAATTAAATAGGTTAAATAACTAATATATAAACTAAATTTTCTAAAGTATTAAAAAGTATATAAAATAATATTAATTATATATTTTTATTTAGTACTAAAAATATTAAACTTATATAACTATTAATAGCTAAAACTAGGTTAAATTTATATAAATAAAAATAATAACAAATAAAAATTTTATAAAATAAAAAAGTTAATATAGTAATAAATAAATAAATAAAAAAAATAACTAAAACTTAAATACTTTATATAATAAAAAAAATATATATTAATATATAATAAATAGTATTTAAAAAAAGTCCTTATATAAAATATAAAAAAAATAGTATATAAGTTTAATAAAAAAAAATTAATAAAAAATAAACTATTAATAAACTTAAATATTATAAAAAATAAAAAGTTATTTAATAAGCTAACTAATATAAATAACTAAAAAGTAATAAATATAATATTAAGAATAAACATATAAGTATAAATACTAAAATAAATATTTTATATATATATATAGCTAATTTAAAAAATACTTACTTTTTAAATAACCTTTATTATTTATACTTTTAAATCTTTTTAATAAATATTAATTTAAATTACTAACTATATACTTTTTAACTAACTTTAAACTAACTATTTTTTTTTATATTTTTTAACTAATAATATAATAAGTACTAATAAAGTAATAAACGTTAATAATATACTTATTATAAAAAAACTAGCAAATAAACATATATTAATAAATAATATAAATAAAAACTAAAAAATATAGCTATTTTTTAATTATAAGTTTTTTTTTTTAAAAAAAAATAAAAAATAAACTTAACTATTAAAAAAAATAAATAGCTTATTAAAACTTTTAAAAAAAATAAAGCTAAATATAAAAGTCCTTTTATATAGTTTATAAAAAATAAAAAAATAAAAAAATAAAAAAAACTTTATAAATTAAATAAATTAAAACAAAATAAAAAACTATTAAAAAATATAAAAAATGCTAAAAAATACTAAAAAAATGTTATAATAATTATATTATTTTAATAATAAATAAATGTTTTAAAAATAATATAGTATTTAGCAAAAGTTTAACTTATAAATAAGCTATTTAATATTAAACTTTAAGCTAAAGCAAAAAAATAGCTAGTAAAAGCTATAAAACAAAAAACAAAAAAAAAATAAAAAAATAAAAAACTAATAAAAGTTAAAAAAAAACCTAGAATTTTAAAAGGTATTTAAAATAGTAAAAAATATAAAAAAAAAATATAAAACATTTTTAGCTAAACTAAAAAAAAAGGTTATAGCAATAAAAATCTTATAAATAATAGCTAACCTTTAGCAAAATACTATTTTATAATGTTAACAAAAATAAGCAAATATTAATAAATAAATATATAAAAAAGTAATACTAATAAATTATTAAAAACTAGTAAATAACTAATATAAATCTATTAAAAATATATTTATAAAAAGCATTTTAAAAAATAAAACGTTTAAAAATACCTTTATATTTATTTTTTTAGCTTTAAGCAAAATATTATTAAAGCTATTTTTAAACATTAAAGCAAAAATATTTATAAAATAGCTAATTAAATAAAAAAACTTTAAATTAGTTAAAAAATTAATTTTAACTTTATTAATAAATATAACGTTAGCTTTACTAATAAATATAACTTTAGCTTTTATAAACTTAAGTAAACTAATATATAAAAAACGTTTTTTTTTTATATAGTAAATAATAAAAAAATCTTAATGCTTAGCTATTAAATAATATAAAAACGTTTATTTTTTACGTAAATATAATAACAAAATTATAATATAACTAACTATTTATTTTTTATGCAAAAATAACATTATAGTATAGCTAATATTAATAAAACATAAACACGTATATTTTTTGCGTAAAACTAATATTATAATATAGCTAATACTAATAAAACACCTATATGTTTATTTTTTATATAAATACTAATATGTTAATTTTTTGCGCAAATATTAATATGTTTATTTTTTATGCATTTATAGCTAAATAATATACTTTTTATTAAAATTAATAAGTTTGCTAGTATAATATTAGCATTTATAATAACTAAACAATTTAATAAGCTAAAAGTTTAAAAAAAACTAGTTGTTTATTTACTAATAAGTTTAAATATAAACATAATATAAACAGCGTACTAAAACAATTTAAAAACATTTTTAGCATATGTTTAAGCAACTTATAGTTTAATACTTAAACAAATAAATATAGTAATAGCAGCTGTAGTTAAAAATACTTTACGAAATAAACTAATTAAAAAATATATTTGCTAAATATAATAGTAAGCACTAAATATAGCAGGTTTTAGCAACCTATAAACTATATAGCAAACAATTAAAAAATTAAAAAGCTAAAAAACAAAGTCGATAATTTAAAACAATTACTAATAAATACTATTAAGTTTTATAACAAATATATTGTTTTGTTTAAATAATAACTTAATACAATTAAACGTTAAATAAAAAACTATGCTAATTTAATAAACGTTAAATATAATGCTAAAAACAATTAAAATGCTAAAAATAACTAATATATTACTAACATTAATTTTACAAAATATATTTTTACTAATATAGCATAGCAAACAGCTTAACTATTTTTAACAGCTAAAAACGTAGTTAATAAAAAACAACTATTAAAAAAGCAGAAAAAAATATATAGTTATTTTAAAGCTGGTTTTATAAAATATTATAGCTAAACGTATTGCTGGTCTAGCTTTTTTACCTATAAAACAATAACATTTACAATTATTGCAGTAGCTAAACAAAAGCATTTAAATCTTTTTAAAAGGTTAAAGGTAAGTATTACGCCTTTAGCTTATATAGCTTTTAGCTTATATATTATATATTTTATAGCTATAGCTTAATTATAGCCTAATATATAAAATAGCCTATAGTTATTTATTTTAGCTATAGCTTTAAATAAAACAATTTAATTTTTTTATACTTATTAACCAAAGGCTATCGCTTAATAAATAAAAACTTTGTTTATATATTATATATTTTAAATATAAAAAATATTAAAAAAAAAAACTAAGCTTAAATAAAATTTAATTTTATAGCAAGTTTATTTTATTTTAAAAAAAAAGTTTAAATATAAAATTTAAAAACTTTTATAAGTTATTTTTTATTATATAATTAATAATAAGCTAGTTTTTAAATATTAACTAAAAATAAATTATAGCTATTTATAAAAATAAATTTAAATTAATAAATTTAATTAAATTATATATAAAAGCTAGCTATATATTAAATTTAATAACTATATTTTATATTAGCTAAGCAAATAATATTATAATATATATTGTTTTATTAAAGCTAAAAGTTTATAGCTTTAATTTAATAATTTAAGTTTATTACTTTTTAATATTTATAGTAATTTATTTTTAGTTATTTAAAAGCTAATTATATATAGCTTTAATAATAAATAATTTTATATAAATAGTATATAAATTTAGCTTAATTTATAATAACTAAAATAAAATATTATTTAATAATATTTTATATAGTAAGCTTATAGTTTAAATAAAACTATAAATAAAAATATAGCTATTTTTTTTTAGTAATATTAAAGCTATTAATTTAAGCAAGTTATAAATTAAATTTATATATAAGGGCTTTTTATATAATAAAATTATAAATAAAAAACTAAGTTTATAATAAATAAAATAACTTTAAATATAATAAAAATTTAAATTTATTTTTATATTATTATAAATATATATATAAAAAGTATAATAGCTATTATAAAAAGTTAGCTTATTTAATTAAAAAAAAATAAAAAGTTTTAGCTATAATTTATTTAAATTATAGCTATATAAAAATTATATTTAAATAGTTATAAAAGCTATTAATAAATATATAGCTATAAATTTTACTAATAATTAAAATTATTTAAATTTTATTATAACTTTAACTTTTTAAATATTTAATAAAAATAAACTTATATTAATATTATTTTTTTATTATTTTGCTTTAAATTTTAATAAAAAGCGCTTTTAAACTATTTATATAGCTTATATAATATAATATATAGTATTTTTATTTTTAAAGCTTTATTAAGCTATATTAATTTTTTAATATTAAAAAAAGCAAACAATTTATAATTAGCTAATAAAAACTATATAATTATTAAATTATAAATAGTTATAAATTTAGTTTAAAATAAAATTATAAAACTTTTAAACTTAAAAAGTTTATTTTATTTTTTTAAGCTTAATTTTTAAATTAAATAACAGCTAATATTAAATTTATTACTTTTTATTTTTAAAAATAAGCTTAATTAATAATTAAATTTTATTTAAATTTATAAGTTTTAAATATTTATTAATTTAATAAATATTTAAACTAGTTTATATTATAAGCTAAAAATTATATTTTATAAAAAAAAACTTTAAAAATATATTTTATTTAATACTAATAATAATATTATATTGTTAGCTTTTTAATTTTAAATAAAAAGCTGCTTTTTTTATAAAACTATTTATTATTTAGTTTATATATAGCTTTTTTTTATTTAATATTTTTATAAAAAGCTTTTATTAAATATTTAAAGCTTTATTTTTTAATTTAAAAATTATATACCATTTAAATAACTTTATATTTGCTATATTTTTAATTTAAATTAAAAATGTTTTTTTAATATATAAAAAATATAATTAGTTGTTAGCTTTTAAAACTAATTATAACTATACGCCTAAGCGTAAAGGTACGTATAGCTCGTTTATATAGCTTTTAGTAGCTTAAAACTATAACAAAAAAGTATTATAATAATTAACAAAAGCTATAGCTACTTAAAACTTAAAAAAAATTACTAAAACTTTTTATTATTTAGTTTATATAAATAAAAAGCTAGAAATTACTATAACCTTTTTAATAGTAATATATAATATATTATAAATAGTAAATATTATACTAGTTTAATTTAAATAAATAGCTTTATAATTATAATAATTATTTATATAGTAGCTAGCGTAGCTATTATAAAATTAACTATATATATATATATATTTATATATATATAAAAAGATTAAAAAAAGTATTTGTTTATTAGTTTTATTAAATTTAGTAATAAGCTTTATTAATAAATAGTTTTAAAAAAAAATAAAAATTAATTATAAATAACTTTTAATAGCTATTAAAAAAAAAGTAAACTATTAAATAAAATAGCTTTAAACTAAATTAATATTAATAAATTTATAAAAACTTTATAAAATAAACTTGCTATAATAAAACTTTATAATAAAAAAAAGTATAACTATATAATAAATTAATTTAAGCAATAAAAATAATTAATTAAAAGCTTTAAAAAGTTTTATTAAAAAAATATTAGTTAACTTAAAAAATACTTTAAAAAAAAGTTATAAACTATTTATAAAACAAAAAAATTATATTATTTATTAATAAATTTAAAAATATTTTTATTATTAAATTAAAATAACTTATTAAAAAATTAAAAAAGTAAAACGTTTAATATTTTTTTAAAAAATAATAATAAACTTAAAAATAATAATTTAAAATTGCTAAATATATTAAAAATACCTAAAAATAAAAAAAAAAGCAAAAATAAAAATAAACTTATATTAAAGCTAAATAAACTAATTAACTTTATTAAACTTTTATTTAAACTAAAATATAATAAGTTAAAAAAATAACTTTAGTAGTTTTTTTTTTAGTTTTAAAAATTTTAATATAAAGTTTTATTATTACTATAAAAAAAAAAATTAAACGTTAAAATTAATTAAAAAATTTAAAAAATAATTTAAATAATAATAACTATTTTAAATTAAAATAATAAAAGCTTAAATTTACTTTTAATAAAAATATTTATTTTAAAAGGTATTAAAACTAGCTAAACTATAAATATAATTTATATTTTATAATAAAATTTATTAATTATAAAAAAAATATATAAATTAGTAAATTTAATAAAATTATAATAATATAAGCTATTATTAGTATATATAAAAAAAAGCTTTTAAATTTATTTAAAAATATTAAAAATAATATAAAAATATTAAAATTTTTTAAAAAAATATATAAAATAATAAAGTAAGTTTATTAAAAAAATCTATAAAAAAATTTAATAGTTTATATATATAATAAAAAATTTTTATTATATTTATATTAAAATTTTTTAGCTTTATATATTAATATAAAATAATTAATAAATAAATTAGCTTAAACTAAAAAATTATTTTATTTTTAATAGCTATAAAAACTAAAGCTTTTATATAATATAATATAACTATAAAAGTTATAAAATAAAAGTAATATATTATATAAAAACTTATTAAAAAATTTAATAATAATTTTAAAAGTTATATTAAAAAAAAGTAATAATAATACTAATTATATTTTAAAAAAAATATATAAAAAAGCTAAAAAATAAAAATTTTTATAATAATAACAAGTTTAATATAAACTATAGCTATAAAAATAAAAAATTTAATAAAAAAAAAAAACCTAAATATTAAAAATATAGCAAATAAAGTTATATTATAAAAAACTATTTAAATAAAAATAAATAAAATAAAACTAATTTTAAAAAAAGTTAAAACTATAATATTTAAAGCAAAGCTATTAAAAATTAAAAACTACTAGTAAAATTTATTAATATTTATTTTATTATAATAGTTCTTTTTAATTTATAAAAGTTAATAAAACTTTATAATTAAAAAATTGTTTTAAAATAAATAAAACTTTTTAAATATATTTAAACTAAACTTAAAAATATAGTTTATTTAAAGCAATATTTATTATTAAATGTTTATTTTATAAATAATTAATAAAGCAATTTTTTATTTAATATAAATATAAATATTAAAATTATTAATAATAAAAGCGCTTTTTTAAAAAATATTATAATAAACTTTATTATTAAACTAAAAAAATATACTATAAATACTAATAAAAAACTAGTTTATATAAATAAAATTAATACTATTATTTATAGTTTAAAAACTTTTAAAAATAAAAAGTTTAATTTATTAATTAAATATATACTATATATTTTAAGCTTTTTTTTAAATATTATATTAAAAAAAAGATTTTATTAAAGCAAAAAATTTTTAAATAAATATATTTTTAAAAACTACTATAGTATTACTATTATAAATATTAATATTTTAAAGCAAAAATTTTATTTTTAAAAATATAATAAAACTAAACTAATAATTTTTATTTTTTAAAAATAAAACTAATAAAAATATATATTAAATATAAATAAATAAATATTAAAAGATTTACTAATTAATTTAAATATAAATAATAGCTTTTTAATAATTGCTAAATTAAAAAATAAGCTTATTTTTTAATATAAACGTTTATTTTATTTTAGTACTAAAAAATTTATAAAAACTATTAAACTTTTTATAAATATTAATTTAAATATAAAAAAAGTAGAATTTTTATATATATATATATAATTAAATAAAATTAAATAAAATTATTTTATATAAACTTATTAAAAAAGTAAAATATTTAAAAAAAATAACTTAAGCAAATTTAAACGTTTTAAAACTTATTTTAATTAATAGTAATAAATATTACTTTTTAATTATTAATAATAATAACTAATATAAAATATATAAAATATATAAAACTAAAAATAGCATTAATAAAGCAATTATTTTTTATTTAAAAAAAATAATTTATAAACTTTAAAATTTATTTTTTATAAAAAGCAAACTAATATAATAAAAACCTATTATTTTAAAAATTAATAAAAATTATAAATTTAATATAAATATACTTAAAAAATACTATATAAACAAAAAAATTACATTAATTTTATTTATTTTTATAAATTAATATTAAAATAGTATTATTAAATAATTTATTAAGTTTATTTAAAATAAAGCTAAAACTATAATTTTATAAATATATATACTAATAATTTTTTAAAACTATACTTTAGTTATTTTTATATATATTATTAATTATATAATATAGTTTATTATAAAAAAATAACTTTTTATAAATAATAAATAAATAATATAAATTTAAAAAAATAATATATTTTAAACTTATTAAACTTAAAAATTTTTAATTTATATTATTTAGCTTATATTAATAAATTAATATATATAAAAGCTAAAAAAATAAAAAAGTATATTATTAATACTATATTTATTAAATATAAAAATATAAACAATTATATTATATAGCTTATAAATAAAAAATAAAAACTTTAAACTTTATATATTATTTTTTATAAATATTTAAATAACTTATTTAAAAGTTTTAATTTTAAAAATATTATTTGCTTATTATTATTAAAAATATAATATAAAGTATAATATTATAATAATAAAGTTATTTATATTAAAATTTATAATAAAAATAATAATATTATTTTAAAAAATAATTTATAATATAAAAATAAGCTAAAATAAAAATAGCTATATAAAATATAGCTTTTTAAAGCTATAAATACTTTTAATAAAAGTAGTTATATATTAACTACTTTTAAAAAGCACTTAAATATAATTTATATACTAAAAATAATATTAAGCTAAAAAAAGTATAATTTTAAAAAAATAAATAAAAAAAGTAAATTTAAAAATTTTTATAATTTATAAGTTTAAGCAATATAAAACACAAATAAATATTTAAATAAAATTAAAAAGCGTAAAATTTTAAATAAAGTTTTTAACTAGCTTAAAAAATATAAAAAAATCTATTTACTATATATAAACTAGCTAAAATTATTAATAAAAATTAATATATTTAACGTAAAAATATTTATTTTTAATAAGTTTAGTTTAAAAAATGCTATAATAAGTTTTAAATAATTAAAATAGCTTAAAGCTATATTTAAAAAAATATATAATAATTTAAATAAAAGTACGTTTTGTTTTATTAATTATAAAAAAGTTATTTAAAAATATTTTATTAATATTACTTAAATATTAAAAAAAAATATTTATTAATAAAAAAAATTAATAAGTTTAAAAAATATATTTATATTAAAAGCTTTTTTTAATAAAAAAAAATTAATTATAATAAAACTACTATATTAACTATAAAAGCAGCTTTTTAAAAAATTTTAATAGTTTTAATAATATATAATAATTAATATATAATTTAAATAAACTTTATTATAGCTTATTTTAATAGTAAACTATATAAAAAAATTTATATAAAGTAGTTTAAAATGTTTAAAAAATATTTTAAAGCTTATTTAAATAAAGTATTAAAATATAAATAAACTTTTAAAAAAATTATTTAATTAATAAACTTTTTATATAGTTTAAAGTAAGCTAGTTATAAATAATAAATAAAAACAAAAAAAATTATAGCAATAGTTAAATTTAAATTTTTTATAATAAATAATGCTATTAATATAAATTTAAAAACTAAAAAAATAATAGCTTTATATATAAATAACTTTTTATTATATAGCTTTAATTTTTATTATTTTAAAAAAATAATAATAAAAGTTAAAAAATAAGTTTTAATAAATAATTTTAAATATATAAATTAGTTTTTTAATATAAATATTTTATAAAATATATATAATAGTAATATTACTTTTAATTAATTATAATATATTTTAAAAGTATTAAAATTAATTAAATTTATAAATATAAAAAAATATTTAATTTTAATAAATTTAAAAAGCTTAGCTTTTATAATAAAACATATAAAAAAACTAGCTTTAAAAAATAAAGTTTTTAAATATACTTTTTTATTAAAAAAACTAGTTTTTTTAATATAAATTACTAAACTAAATATTAGTTATATATATTTAATATAAGCAAAATTTATAAATAATTTATTACTAAAACATTTTAAAAAAATAAAATAGCTAGTAAAATATATAGCTAAAACATTAAAGCTATACTTTTATTATAAAAAGTTAATAGCAAATTATTTTTATTAGTAATATAATAATTTTAAGCTATTTATTATTATAAATATTATTTTTTTTAACTAAAAAAATATAAAATTATTTATAAAATATATTATATTTATATATAGCAATTTTATTTTATAATATTTTAAGTTATAAAATATTATTATAAAATATTTAAAAAAAAATAAATATATTACTATAAATAAAGCTTATAGTAATTTTGCTTAAGTTTATAACTTTTTAATAAAGTTAAACTTTATATTTAAAAAATTAATTATTTTTTTATATAATAATATAAATACTATTAGTTAATTATAAGTTAACGCTATAAATAAGCAAAAATAATATATTTAAATAATATATTACTATATTAATTAAAAAATAAAAATAAAAATTATTATTTTTGTTTATATAAAGTTAAAAAATAACTTTATAAATAAGCTAATTAAACTTTTAAAAAAAACAAAATATTAAGCTTTTATTATAATATTAAAACTTAATAAAATAAAACTTAGTTAAACTAAAATAGCAAAAAAAAAAAAAGCTAAGCTTTGTTATAACTTTTTATAATTAAATAATTAATTATATTAAAATATATATTTATTAACTAAATAACAAAAAAAATACTAATTATTTAAAACTTATTATAGTTTATTTTTTTTAAAAAACTTTTATTTTTTAGTAATTTTTAAATACTATTATTTACTTTAAAATTATTTATATATTATTTTTTATATTAAAAGTTTAGTTAAATATAAATAATAAAAAAATAAATAAAGTTTAATTTTATTTTTAGTTTTAAGTTTTAAAAAGTTTTAAATAAATATTACTTATTAATATTTTAAATAAAATATTACTAATTATTAGTAATAAATTTAAGCGTTATTTTAATTTATATACTTTTTACTAGTAATAAAATTTATAATAAATATTTTAACAATTAATAATTAAATAATAATTATATTTATTTTATAATAGTAATAATTTTTAATAAAAGCTATAATTTAAAAAAAATAAAGCTATAACTAAAGTTTTTTTAAAAAAAATAACAATTATAAATAAGCATTTAATATAATAAATATATAATTAAAAATAAAAAAAGTATTAATTAAATTAAATATAAGTTTAAATACTAATAAAAGTATTTTTTAAATTAAAACTATATTTATAGCTAAAAAAAGTATTATTTTTTAAAGCTAATTATAACTATATATTTAAGCATAAAAGTATATATAGCTTATTTATATAGCTTTTAATAGCTTAAAACTATAATAAAAAAATTTTATAATAATTAATAAAAGCTATAGCTGCTTAAAATTTAAAAAAAATTGCTAAAACTTTTTACTATTTAATTTATATAAGCAAAAAGCTAAAAATTACTATAACCTTTTTAATAGTAATATGTAATACATTGTAAATAATAAATACTACACTAGTTTAACTTAAGTAAATAGCTTTATAATCGTAACAATTGTTTATATTAGTTATTTAAAATATAAAGTTTAATTTTAAATAATAATAAAAATAGCAAAAATATAACTTTAAAAATTTTAAAAGTTAAAATAAATATAGTTTTAATATAAATATAGCTATTAAAAAAAAAGCTAGCAAAAATAATATATTTTATAATAAAAGCATTATAAAAATTATATTTATTTTATTATAATATTAAAAAATTAGCAAGCTATTTAAACTTTTATTTAATAATAGTTTTATTTAGTAAATTTTTTTATAGCTTTTAAGTTATACAATTTAAATTTAATTTATAATTATTTTAATTATTTATTAAATTTATTAAACTAAACTTTAAATAATAATATAATTTTTTTTATAACTTTAATAAAATTTATTTTTTAATAAATATAAACCATTTGTTATTTTATTTGTTTATAAATGTTTTAAATATAAATATAAAAAGTTTTTATTATAAAGCAAATTTTATAAAAAAATATTAATATAATTGCTTTTTAATTTTTAAAACTTAAACTTTTAATTATTTATATTTTTTTTATAAAATAAGCTTTAATATAAATATATTTAAAATTATAGCAATTATAAAAGTGTTTTAATACTAAAAAAACAATTAAATATTTAAAATTATAGTTATATATATAAATAATACTATAATATAAACTAGTTTTAAAAACGTTTTTATAAAAAACTTGCTATTATTAAAAACATTTTAAACTATTTTTATATTAATAGTAAAAAATAATATTATAAAATAATAACTTAGCTAATATATTATTTTATTTTAATTTTATAATAATTGCTAATTTATATTTATATTAGTAGTTTTTATTAAAAATAAACTAATTTTATATTTTTTAATATATATATTAAACTTTAATTTTTATTATAATAATAATTATATTTATTTATTATATATAAGCTTAATAAATTTAATTTAAAAAAGCTATAATATAATAATAAACTTATATAAAAATTAATATAAACTATATAATTAAAAACTATAGCTAGTAATAAAAAAAAACTTATTATTATATATATATAATAAAATTTTTAGCTTATTTTAAAAACTAATTTAAAATTTAATATTATATTTATATATATTTATATTATATTTAGTTTATATTAATTTTTTTTAAATATATTAATATTTAAAAGTTTATATATTTATTTTTATATAAAAAAAGCTTACTAATTAAACTATTAATTTTAAAGTATATTTTAATTAAATTAATATTAAAAAAAGCTAGTCACGTCCTAACCCACGTGGGTGGCTGTACGTGTGTGTGTGTATGTGTGTGTGGTTTGCGTGTGTGGGTGGTTTATGTGTGGTTTGTGTGGCTACGTTATATGTGGGACGTGCACGTGGTGTTTGTATTATAATTGCCATATAAAGGATACTCGAGCCTCCTAGGCCTGCAGTATTCCTTTTCTTCTTTACCTTAATATTAATTTATATTGCTAGTCTTTACTCTACGGCACCGCTTAGTGCACCCGTCGTAATAAAGCTTTTATAAATAAAAATTTATATAATATTTTAGTAATAAATATTACTTTTTTAATAATATAGCATAAATTTTTTGGTTTAAAAAAATTATATATAATAATTTTAATTTAAACAATTTTTAAAAATAAAAAATATTAGGTTTAGTAAAATTTTTAATATAGCTTTTAACTTTTAATAATTATTTTTAAGTTTTTTTTTATAAAATAAAAATAAATAAAAATTAATTTTAAGTTAATATAATTATTAGTATAACTAATAGTTTAATATATTTAATATATTATATAAACAAGCTATTAAATTAAAAATTAATATTAGTTTA
This sequence comes from Xylaria sp. BCC 1067, assembly GCA_005188305.1. NCBI lineage: Eukaryota > Fungi > Ascomycota > Sordariomycetes > Xylariales > Xylariaceae > Xylaria > Xylaria sp. BCC 1067. The sequence goes on along the minus strand of SSCS01000003.1, from coordinate 1,952,658 downwards.
TATTTATAATAATTTATTATTATTTTAGTTTATATATAAAGTATTTTTAAAATTAAAAATAAAACAAATATTAAATAATTATTTTTTTTATTTAAAAATTAATTATAAAATATATTTAAATTATAGCTTTTATTAAAATATAGTTTAATATATTTATAATATAAATATAAATAAAAAAATATTAAACTTTTTAACTATTAGTTATTAAATATAATTAAATAATATTATAAAATATTAATAAATAAAAAATTAAAAGCTTATAAAAAATTTATATTTAAATTAAATTTAATTAGCTAAAAGTTTATAATAAATAAAAGTTTTTTTAATATAAAAGAATTTATATTAATTAATATAATATAATATATTATATTATTATAAAAGCAAATTTAAGCTAAACTTATATATTTAAGCTTTAATATATATTATTAAATTTATATTTAATTTAATAGCTATAAATATTATATTAATTAAATAAACGTTTAATATAAAAAAGCTAGCTAAATAAACTACTATTAAATTTCAAATATTTTTAAAATATTTTTATATTAAAATAATAAAGCAATATAATATAGTATTTTATTTTTATTTAATAGCTTAAAGCTTAAAAGCTATTTATATTTAAATTTATTTTATAATTAGTTTATTTATTTATTATTTTTTTTAGCTATATTATTAATTTTATTAAATAGCTATATATTATAAGTTTATTTTTATATTTTATTAATAGCTTTATAAAAAATACTATTAAATTATTAATAAATTTAAAATAAATTTAAAAGTATATTTATTACTAGCAATATAAAAAATATTAAAAATAATATTATTAATATAATTAAAATAAATAATAATATATATAACAATAAATAAATTTTAATACTTTTTAATTTTAAAGTTATTATAATTAATTTAAATAAAATTAAAGTTAAATTTATATTAAAATAGCTTTATAAATATATATTAAAATATAGCTATTAAACTAATTGCTTTTATATATATTAATATAATATAAATATTTTTAAATATTTTTTAAAATATAGTTTAAGTAATAAATATTAAAATTTTAAATATAAATTAGTTTTAAATTTAATATAAATTTAATAATATATTTATTTTAATAATTTAATAAATATAATAAATAAAATAGTTATAATATTTATAATATTTAGCTAAATTTTAGCTTATAAATATATTAATATTAAATTTAAAGTAAATTTAATAATATATTTATTAAGCTTATAAAAAAGTTTAAATATTAAACTAAAAAATGCTTTTTTTTTAAATATATTATATTTTATTATATTATTATTATAGTTATAGCTATTATATAAAATATTAAAAATTAATTAAAAAAATATAAATAAACAAAAAAAAAGCATATTTAGTTTATTAATATATTAAATTTAATATAAATTTAATATAAATTTACTAGCTATTTTAATTTATTTAATAATAAATATTTTAAAAAAAAAGCTAAAATAATTTTTAATAAAAGAAATTTTTTTTTATATATAATAGTATTTTATATATAAAATTTATTTTAAATGCTATTTATAAAACTTTTTTTATTTTATTATTAAAAAATATATATTATTATTATATATTTTATTATTAATATTTAATTATTAAATATTATTTAAAATATAAGTTTAAATAAATAAGCTAGCTTTAAAAGTATATATAATATAAATTTATATTAATATATTAAAATATAACTATTTTATACTATAAATTAGCTTTATAATAAGTTAGCTTTATAATAAGTTAGCTTTATAAGCTTATATTTTTTTAATATATATATTATAAATAAATTATTTTATAAAATATAAAAACTTATTATATAAATTATTAAATATATTTAGCATAAATTTATTTAAAATTTATTTTATTTTATTTTTTTAGCTAAAAGTATACTATTAATTTTAAAGTTTTATTATTTTTGTTTTTTACTTTAGTTATTGTTTTATTTTGCTTTAGTTAAAGCAAATAAGCTAGCTTTAAAAACATATATAATATAAATTTGCATTAGTATACTAAAATATAGCTATTTTACACTGCAAATTAGCCTTGCAACAAGCTAGCCCTATAGGCTTACCATCCCCCCAATATACATACTATACCAACTCGCTAAGTGTGCCTATATATGCTGTAGAACGATCAAGCTTTCAAAAAACGAAGATATTATATATACGATAGAACCATTCGCATATTGGACGTAAGTCGCATTATTGACATGGAAATAGATCACTAGATCATTCGTTGCTTACAAAGTGTTTAACCAGAGAGATCGAGTACGCGACAGTTGTCCTAGTCGCTTGTTTCCCAGTTTTTCCGCTCTTATTCAGACATATTATGCAGTAAAGTAAACAATTACTGTCTTCGGGAGACAAGACGACGGCCTGGGTTAGGGTCTCTGAGTCCCATGGGGACAACAAGCACAATGACCACAGTAGCGTTACAAACTTACGAGAACACGCGGGACATGAGTTAGACGATGGTAATAGAGTGGCAGCGCGGTAAACTCTAGTCAGACCTTGGTATGCTGCGAACGGCGAGTAGGCAGGGACTGCGCAGGGGGCATAGGTTTCTTATGCGCATCATACATGGGCGGGCACCTTTTTAAGTACCTCGACGGTACCCCGATCATTTATTTCATGAAACGAAAATTGGGTTTGCCATTGGTATGCACTACTTCTTTTTATGTATTTTTGTTGTTCTTGAATACCTGCTACTCAAGTACGCAATATAATAGTAAAGCAAACAGCAAACGGGGGACTTGATGCGGCGGTTAGTTGCTTGATTAAGGTAGGTAGTGCACACTGCCTAAGGCTACCTAAACTAAGTAAGTCTACTTGTACTATGTAGAGCGATCAGACAAACTGAGTAGCCCCTCCCCTGCTTACCTCCACTTTTCCATTGAGAATTGACCCGTAGAGTACTTAACGCCACAACAGCGTCATAATATAATGCCACATATAGAGATAACAAAGCGTGTTGGAGTTACCCTCAGGCAAGCAAGGGGGGGAAAGGGGCTACCCTCAGTTGATCTGTCAAGTCTGCAGGGGGGCTTTGATTGTCCTTGGTTACCGAAGCTAAGACTTACCTAGCCTAGTGGATGGACATTCGCAACGCCTCCATCAGCGCCTCGGTTATTGGCAGACGAAGAAATACTATCGGCAGACGAAGAAATACTATCGGCAGACGAACCTAAACCCTTTTTAGTATATCCCTACTATAACATTTAAAAGGCTTTAATACTAACTTATTTTATATAGGATTTATAGCACTACTTATATATTTAGCAGGTCTTTTTAAAACCTATAGTTAGTATTTTAGCTAAAAAAGCTTTATAAGTACTACTTTTAAAAAAGCATAAAGTTAACTAATTTAATATGTTTAAAAATTTTATATATAATAATTTTATACTTAATTTATATAGTATATATATTATATATAAAAAGAGTTATTTTAGCTATAAACTATACTTTATTAACTAAATAACTTTGTTTTTTTTTATTAAAAAAATAACCTATAATTATTTTTTTTAAGCCTAAAAAAACAACTTATAAAAAATACTTTATATAGTTTTATAAGCTAAAAAGCTTTTAAACTACTTTTTATTACTATTTTTTAGTGCTTTTATAGTAGCTTTTATAATAGCTTTTATAGCGGCTTTTATAATAGCTTTTAAAACTACTATAGCTTTTAAAGCTATTATAGCCTTTAAAGTTATAGTAGCTTTTAAAGCTACTATAGCTTTTAAGGTTATAGTAGCCTTTAAAACTGCTATAGCTTTTAAAATTATAGTAGTAGCTTTTATAGTTATTACGTTAGCTTTTATAGTTGTTTTTAAAGCTATAATAAAAAGACTATAATAAGCTTTTAATATTACTAAAGCTTTTAATATTACTAAAGCTTTTAATATTATAGCTAAGCTATTAGGTTTTTTGTTTTTAGTAATAAAAATAGCTTTATTAATTGTTATTACTGTTTAAAGTTAGCTATACCCTTTTAAAAAGCTATTTTATACTAATAAAAAACTTTAGTACTACTAAAAAGTATATAATAAAAAAATAATATACTAGAGGTTTTTATTTAATATAGTTTAGTGCTTGTTAGCTAATTATAAAGTAGTTTTTGCTTTTTTTTAATAGTATATAAAACTTTAATATTACTAACTAATATAAAAAAGTTTATTTATATTAAATTAACTAAAAGCTATTAGTAAAAATTAAAGTTTTATAATTAAAGCTACTAGCTTTTTTATATATAAATGTTATAAATGCTATTAAGCTATAATATTATTATTAAACGCTTAAAATATATATAATAATAAAGTATACTTATTTAATAGCTAAAGCAGCTGCTATAGCAGCTTAAATCCTTTTTTTTTATAAGCTTTATAGGCTGCTTTATATTATATATAAGCTATTTTAAAAGCATACTAGAATATTTTTAACTTAATTGTTTTATTAAAAAACATATTATTTTTATAAATAATAAAAATATAGCAAAATTAGTATTTTTAGAGTTTTTTAAAACAGTGTTATTTAAACTTAGTTTATATTTTAGTAGCTTTAAATAGCTAAAACTTACTAGTTTAAACATTATAAAAGTAGTTTTTAAGTTTAAAATATAAATTTTTAACTTTTAAAATACTATAAATGCTATAGTTATAGTAGTTATATATATAATAGTAAGCTTACTATTTATATAGCTTTTAATATATATTGTTTAAGTAAGCTAATATATATAGCTAATTAATAAATTTGCTATATATATTATTTTAGTAGCAAAAAGCTTTAGCTTTTATTTTATAATAAAATAAATAACTTTAAAGTTTAAATATACTATTAATATTATAGTTAATAGTAAATAAGCCGAAATTTATATAATATTATTTATATTAATAGTTTAAAAGGACTTTATTAAAAGTAAGTAATAAAAAAAGCTTTATAGCTTTAAACTGTTTATTATTTATATAGTTAGGCTTTTGCTAGCGTTTAAATAGTAGTTAGTAAATATTTAAAAAGGTATAGTTTTTTTTTTTGCGTTTTAACTAGCGTTTTGTTACGCTAGCGCGTACGTTAGTTATAATATGCTATATATAAAGCTATAGTTATATATTAAACTAAATAAACTAAACAACATTATAAGTTGTTTATACTTTATTAGTAATAACTACTATAGAAATAAATAGATTAAATATAATATATAAGTTGTTAATATAGTTAAAAACTTAAGTATAAAAAGGTTTTTTATTATTAAAAAAAATAGCAAAAGCTATATTAAAAGTTATATTTAAAAAGGTTAAACTAGCAACTTTAAAAAAAAAAGTATTAAAAATATTAATTTAATTATAGTAAATATTTATATAGCTATATAAAATAAATAGTAAGCAAAATACTTTATATATACTATTTATTATTAAAATACTAAAAGCTTTTTATTATATAGTTTAGTACTAGTTAAATAACTAAAAAAATTAATATATATAGCTTTTATAATATTTAACCTTATGCTATACTTTATTTTACTATAAACTATAAATAATTTAGCTATAGTTAATATATAAACCTTTTTTTGTATATTTATACTATAATATATAGTTATTAATATTTTGTTTAGTTATAGCTATAATAAGCGTTATACTTTTAATAGCTTTATAAATTTAGCAACAAAAAATTAAATTATTAAAGCTATAAACAATAATATTTATAACTTTAGTAATTATTTACTACTAGTAATAAATAAGTATATTAAAATTAAATAAATAGTTATAATAAGCATATTTAACTATAAAAAACTATTATTTAGTATTTTTATATAGTTTAGCTAAAGCTTTAAACAAATACTTTTAATATATAAAAAAAATATTTTGTTAAATAGTATAAAATTATTGCTATATATTACTGCTAGCTATATAACAAAAAATATAATAAGTATATTTACTATTTTTTTTATTTTATGCTATAGTTATAATAATATAAAAATTTTTAAAAAAAGTATATACTTATTAAACTTTAAAGCTTATATTAAAAGTATTATAATAGCTATTAAATAATATAGCAAAAAATATTATAATTATAAAAAGCTATATAAGTAACCTAATAAATTAAAAATTAATATATTTAAAAGCTTAAAATATAAAAAGTTTAAATATTATAAAATATTAATAATAATTAATAAACGTAGTATTATTATTAATAAATAAAAGTTATTAAAAGTTAGTTAAATAATTAAAAAAAAAGGTATATATAAAAAAGGTTAAAGCTAATTAAAGTTATAAACAAAAATATTTAAGTTATAATAATAAACTAGTATAAATAAAAACCTATAGTAGTAGTAGTAGTATTGTATAGTTTAATAAGTATTGCAGCCGTTATAGTAATATAAAGCGCTATAATTTTTTATAAAGCGCTATATAATAGTATAGCAGAGTATTTAACTGTTTGTTTAGTTTAAACCTAGAAGCTTACTAAAGTATGCTTTAAATCCCATATAAAATAGGTTAGTAACGGAGCACAATAAAGCATTTGTAGGGAGTATACTATAAAGGGTTTAAGTTTATTTGCTAATAGTAGATTTCTGTTTGTTAATAACCGACTATTAAATTTGGTGCGTTAGCGCTATACTAAAAATAAGAGCTTTTAAAGCATAAACAAAAAGATTAAATAATTAGCTATAAAATAAAAACATTAGATCTATTGCAAATTTATATAAAAAATAAATATATATAATATAAACATATACATAAAATACACACTTTAATATAACATTTTTTATAGCAACGTTAAAAAATTGCACGTATATTTAAAATTTAACAATTAAGAGTTTTATTAATTTTTATATTTTACTAACAAACAAGCCTTTTATTAATAACTAAAAAGATTAATATAATAGCAAAAACAACTTTTAATTTTTTTAATAATTTTTTTATATAAAAAAAAAACCTAATAGCTATAGTTTAAAGCTATAACTTATAAAAATATATTAATTTTTTAAATCGATCTTTATAGCTTATAAAGCTAAAAGCGCTAAAAATTACTAACTTTGCTTTATTGCCTAGTATAAATTTTGCTACCGCAGCTTTTAAAAAATTTTTAGCAGCTAAAAAAGCTTAATTCTTTACTACTAAATAATACTATAATAAAGTATTAAAGTACTATACCGCTTACCGCACTAAAACTACAGAGCTTTTTAAATAAATAAAAGCAATAATATACCTAAATTATTAATTAATTTATATAAAGGCAAACTAATTAATTAATTAATAGTATAATAACTTAAAAAAACTTAGCGTAAAAGCTAAATAGCTTTTTAAATTTAAATATACTAGTAAATATAAAGCATTTATTAATGCTATAACAAGCTAACAAATATAAAATTTAATAAAATAAACCAATAAATAATAAAATAAACTTATTAAAATATATACTAAAAACAAACACTATAAACCTATTTAAACTAGTTATTAACTTAAAAAAAGCTTTATAAAATACTTATTTTAACTAGGCTACCTTTTTTAAAAATACTTATAGCGCTAAAATAATAGCTAATATATTAAATTATTAAACAATTGCTTTAAGCTTTTAAAATAAAACTATACTATTAAGCGCTTTAACTATAAATAAAAAAATTATACGTAATACTACTAAAGCTACTAGGTTTAATATTACTAACTTATATAGCAATCTATTTAAAAACCCTACTAAAAAATCTAGTAACTAAAAAAGCGCTTTTAAAAAAAAAAGCTATTTATATACTTTTAAAAAACGCTCTCGCGCAAACATACGTACTAACTCTAAACCAAATAACTTTAACACACAAGTATAAAAATATAAATGCTTTATATATTACAAGCTATACTTAGCAGAAAACTATTAGTATATATTTTTAAAGCTTTGCCTTAAAAAGTAAAAACTTAATTTAACTTATAAGCAGATCGCTGCTTTATATATAAAATTAAAAAAAAAACGTTAAACATGTTATAAAAAAAGCATAAACTTTTAAAAAATAAAAGTTAATTACCCTGTAAAATATTAATAAAATCGCCTATTAAAAATCTACTATATATAACCGATTACAACTATTAAATTTTATTAATAGCTTTACTATAAAAAAAAAAAGCCTTTAATAAGCTTAATACTTATTATTTAATTAATTATAGCTGCTAAATCTTATTAATAGCTTTAGCAACAAAAAAATATTTTATTATAGCTACTAAATCCTATTAAAAGCTTTGTTTATTTGCTTTATAAAGCGTACTAGCTATTACGCACCTAATTACTACTGCTAAATCCGGTTAATAGCTTTATAAATAAACGCTACAATTTAAAAATAAAAACGCTTTTACAATAGCTTATACTGCTAGCGATTGTTTTAACAACTAATTATAAAAGCTTAGTTAAGCTATTAAGCTAAAAGCAGTTAATTTAGCTAATTAGCTGTTTTTAAAAAAGTATATTAAATTTAGTACGTTAGCGCTATACTAAAAATAAAAGCTTTTAAAGCACAGACAAAAAAATCAAATAATTAGCTATAGAATAAAGATATTAGATCCACTGCAAATTTATATAAGAGATAAATGTACACAATATAGACATATATACAGAACACACACTTCAATACAACACTCCTCACGGCAACGTCAGGAAATCGCACGCATATTCAAAATCTGACACCGACACGCTCCATCAGGTCGAAAGGTACCCACTCCTAGCACAAAATCTAGGTTAGGTTGTCCCAAGGGTTTGGCGACTGAGCTGGAGTGATCCACTTAGTATGGTAGGTCCACCGATTGCGAGGAGTATTATAACCACAGATACAACCTCATATAAGTGAGGTAGAGGCAGCCACTGCACCGTAGAATACCGACCCAACTACCTAGGTACTTAGGTACCGAGGCGCCTAAAGAAACACGTGCCGCCGTACTGTAGTGCGGTCTGCCAGGTAGGTACGGTACCTACTTACCTACCTAGGTACCGTAGGCTCTTGTCTTGGCACTCCTTCACCAGTGAATCAGTGATTAACCGTGCTGTACTTACCTACTTACATGCTACAGATAGGTATGCTAGGTAGAGCATTCAACCAAGTGCTTTCTCGGCATTTCAAAGCTTCCCCCCTCTTCTTCAGCCGCCTGGCCGTCTCACTCATTTCTCGCGTTAGGAAAGTTTCCTCCAGGCAAGCCAAGGAACCTTTGAACAAGACCCCCGAACGCGACACTCATCAATGGATTCCCCTTTCGACGTCATAGAACATACTATTCCCGCACAGCATCTGCGAGAGTGGCCCAGAGCCACGGGGACTTCGCAGGAAGCCGTCCTACGCATCCACATCAAGCAATATAGGCCGAAGGATAATCTCGATCCGCAACCCGGCGACGTTACAATTATTGGAGTGCATGGGAATGCATTTCCAAAAGAAGCCTACGAGCCTTTGTGGTGCGATTTATATGCCCAGTCGCAGAAGTATGGGTTCCGCATCCGTGGCGTCTGGGTTGCCGATGTAGCCCACCAAGGATACAGCGGCTTGTTGAACGAGCAGATACTCGGCAACGATCCGAGCTGGTGTGATCACGCTCGCGACCTTCTATACATGACGAATGTTTTCCGCAGCGAAATGCCACGACCAATTGTCGGAATAGCCCATTCCTTTGGAGGGAATGTCCTCACACAGTTGTCGCTGATGCACCCTCGTTTGCTGAGCGCTCTTATTCTATTCGATCCCGTCGTTAACATATTTTCGCTTAAGCAAACCGGCGCTATGAACGGAGTCCGTCTTAGTGCCTCTCGCCGTGACTCCTGGCCCTCACGGGAGGCCGCCGTTAAATCTTTCCGACGATCACGCTTTTTCTCCTCCTGGGATCCCCGGGTCCTCGATGCTTGGGTCGCGCACTCAATCCGTGATACGCCAGCAGACCGCCAGAAACCAGGCGATACTGCTGCCAGCAACAAAGCAACATTAGTTACATCGCGCCACCAAGAAGCGTTTACCTATTTTAGACCCCTCTACCCACACGTGCGGGCTGACGGGACCGTCGACCGAGACGGCGCACCGGACTTTGACCCCGCTATGAATGAACCACCAGACGTGCGTCACCTTTTCCCCTTCTACCGGAGTGAGGGCCATATGGTTGTGGAACGGCTGCCACATGTACGGCCCTCAGTTCTTTGGGTCTTCGGTGGGTCTAGTGACATAAACCTGCCACCATCAAGCAGGTCGGAAACCGCAAGGGCGTGTGGAAGCGGCAGTAATGGCAGCGGGGGAATGGCGGCCGGTAGGGTTGCTGAAGTTGTTCTCGAAGGCCGCGGTCACTTATTTCCCTTGGAGGTCCCTGGAATCTGTGCCGAACATGCTGCAAAATGGATTCAACGCGAAATGAAGCACTACTACAAAGGTGAGCAAGAGTATGCAGACTGGGCGCGTCTACCCTTACATAACAAGACGACCTTGAGCGAGGAGTTTATGACCGCTTTGGGAGTCCAGTCGGCTAAGAAGGAATCTGCGGGTCGCCGACGCCCTAGTAAGCTATGAGGGATATCTTGTACAAGGACAGTTGAAAATCATAATCTAAAGAGACACGGGCTCACGAACCCGCTGTCGCCGGGAGTGGGAAGCCGCGTGGTACTATCGTCGACTCCTAACGCAGTCATGAAAGACTGCCAGGCTCATTGGTTAGAAACGCGAGTTACCGAGCGTTCTGTCTTTGATTAACTGACACATGCTAGTATTAACCATGTCTTTTTGAAGTGTTATTAACACTTAGCTTTCTTTACTCCTTATACTCCCCCTCTCGACCCAGGATGGCAATGAGTATCAACAAATGGGTTCGCGAATAGAAGAATGCCTCTGTTTCGTATGCTCAAGTACATCAAGCACTTTAAGAATTGCCATGAGCTCACCATTCTAAAATCTACTTCAATGATTATCATATGCACTAATAAATAAGCGCGCCGTTAAATATAAATACCTAGGTAGTACATTCGTGGTAGTTATGCAATTTGCATAACGTTATCTTCGTCACATAGCCCCTCTGGACGGGGCTTTCTACGAGGGCACTATAAGGGGTTTTGTGTGCTAGTGTAGACCTACGAGTGAGATCTGTTGAGGTATTGACGTGTTAAGGATACCTGCTGAAATTGTTACCTCATAGTTTTAGCCTTACAAGACTACATCGTGAGATAATATAGGTAATCTCGAGGGACACCACCTAGGGAGAGAACTAAGTACATCAAACGTTGTTGAATGTTATGGCAATGGAACAATATAATATTAACTATACGTTAGATAGCTTCAGTCGTATTAGCTTTTCCTAAATTAAAAGAGCAGATCAAGTCTAGCTGGTTTTGCTCACAAGGACATCGATTGTTAACCGAGCGAAAACCGTATAATACTTACATATACGTTAGCAATAGCCAGTAATAACGAGGAACTCCTACATGTATGTGCCTGTCTACCCAGTGCCTAGGCAGTATATAGTACACCGACTTTTACATGTGCTAATGATACCTAATTCTAATGCTACCTCGCACACCACCTACTTACCTTGTGCAATTCCCTCCCAGTCAACCCCGTCGTCTTTCCACATAGCCTGACATGCTACTCTGTTATGCGAGTCATACACTACTCTACACTGCTTCCAGTCCTTCCGTTGATGCAATCATGCGGGTCAATCCGACGGGTCAATAAAGTCATCTCCAAGTAACAGCATGTGCGCGGCTCCATGCAAACCAGGTATGTGATCCTCGGCTTACGGGGAATAGCGTGTCGTTGACCCCTCGGACTCAGATGCGTCCCGATAATGCTGTATGACAACCCTCGTGATCCTTGGCGGCCGCACCGACTTCAATTGCTAGTACTGGATAAGCAACTGACACCAGTTAAGTGCCCTACTTGTTTGAGTCCTGCATATGTATAGTCGTGTAGCAGTATAGCGTTGCGGATACGCTCCGTGAGAACCGGCAAGATTGAAGTATCATTGGCCTTTTTGAATTTTGTTGCGCGCCTACTTAATATATCACCTCTCTATCCTATTATAAAACCTTTCTGTACGCAACTTGATTGTTTTTACCCTGATGTGTAGTTTCGTGTTCATTATAGGATCAAAGGTCCTGATATCTGGCAACCATTGCGAGACGATCAACTTTCTAATGCGATTCTCAGTCACCTGTGCTGAATATACTTATCCAACTTACGGAACCCCCCTCTAGATTAACCACATACACCCGGAAGTTAGAGTGAGAAGTTAAGGCTCCTAAGATGCTGCTGCCGATATTCATCACTCTTCTTGCTGTTTCTCTTTTGTACGTTGGCTATAGGTGGGCATTGCCGAAGCCGTTGCCAGGAATCCCCTATAATGTCGAGGCAACGAGAAACCTGTTTGGCGACGGTCCCGCCTTGGCAAAAGAGGTGTCTAAGACGGGTGATATGATGGCATGGTTCTTAAAGCAGACCCAGAATCACGAATCTCCCGTCACCCAAGTTTTCCTCACACCACTGGGCCGTCCCTTACTTCTAGTCCGCGACTGGCGGGCGGCGCGTGATGTTAGTGAGTAACTTCTAGATTTTATTAACTGTCTTTTCTGGGGTGTTCTCAGGAATTAACTTCAGCTCAAGCAAATGACTGAGCTTTCGCCCCTGGAATATGCCTACTCATTCGTATATTTCCATCCAAGGAAGGAGTTACTAATAGGAATATCTAAAGTGATACACCGCTCACGCGAGTTTGACCGCTCCAGTCTCATGACTACCTACGCCGAGGGTCTCTTGGATAGGCAGCATTTTGTGCTGAAGACAGGCACCGAGTGGAAGTTGCGTCGCCGCCTCATCGACGATACTATGTCCCCAGCCTTCTTACAAAGCACTGTCTCACACACCATCTATGCACACAGCCTCAACTGGGTCGAGCTCTGGAACATGAAGGCTCGGTTGGCTGCTGGTCGTCCGTTCAAGGCCTACTATGATATCCATTACGCTGTGCTTGATACCGTGCTTGGGTTTTCATTTGGGTCTCAGTTTCCGCGTAGCGCGACTATGCCCCAGATCAACCGACTGTCCCGGACGACGCAAGAAAACCTTCGATGTTCGCCAATGATCTCACAGGATATAGCAAGCAACATGCCAGTCGAATTCTCTGAGGACCCTATCGACGATGGACTTAGATCAATGCTCCAGCTTCTGGAAACTCTAGAAGGAGTCAAGACCGCATTGTTCATACCACTCAAGTGGTGGCTCGTAAAAAGAACCTCTGTCTACCAAAATCGCAAGCGGATGAAAAACGATTGCATCCTCGGCGAAATTAGGAAAGTCGTTGAGGCCCGCACACGACACACTCGAGCTAGTAGTACAGAAGAAGAGAAACCCTCCCAGCTGCGCTGTGCGGTAGCGGTTATCGTCGATCGAGAGGCACGCAATGCCCAGCGGGAGAACAGAGCGCCTGACTTCTTCTCGACCATGGTCGTAGAAGAGATCTGGGGATTGATAGTCGCGGGTTCTGATACCTTGAGCACCACGTTCTCCTGGGGTGTCAAGCTCCTTGCAGATCACCCCGAGGCTCAGGATCGCCTGAGAAAGGCACTTCACGCTGCCCACGCGAGAGCAATCGAGGAGAAACGCCTGCCAACTGTCGAGGAGATCCTTCAGACACCCGCGGCCTACCTTGACGCCACCATGGAGGAAATACTCCGGTGTGGAGGTCCTATCCCAATAGGCGATCGCGAAGCTCTTGTCGACACTGTCCTTCTAGGCCATCATATTCCCAAGGGCACCAATGTTCGCTTTTTGCACAACGGCCCAGGTGTTCGACTACCGGAGCTAGAGGCCAACAAGAAGAAATACAGCCGCGGCTCTGAAGGTCGGAAGGAGATCGATCAGACAATTGGTTCTTGGGATGACGAGGACATTGGCTTGTTCAAACCAGAGCGCTGGTTGTACGGTCCCGACCGTCGACCTAAACAACCAGGGAATAGCACCGAAGACGTGGAGGGAGCCGATCTGACGTTTAACCCACAGGCCGGACCAAGCATTCCGTTCGGATTGGGAATCCGTGGCTGTTTCGGGCGACGGTTGGCGTACATGGAATTCCGGATATTGTTGACTATGGTGATTTGGCACTTTGAGCTGCTGAAGTGCCCGGAAGAGCTCTCGAGCTATTCTGGGCAGCTCTCATTTGTGAACAAGCCTAGAAGCTGCTTCGTGAGATTGAGAAGCACCGATTGCCGCCCTCGAACTGGTTGAAGGATGCGTTGATCCTACTATGAATACTCAGCTCCTACTTTTATAACATTCCTATCGTCGGCGAGGGTTTCAACGTTATGAAGTAACGAGGCGGGGAATCTATAATCATGTCTATGATAATGTCCAAAGTGGGATACTGGTTGTAGATGAGATAGCGTTTACCTCGTACGATAATTGAATGATGTTTTTCTGACAGCGACGTTGTATAAAGTCGAGCGTTGCCACATATAGCAGCCACCTCTATAGATGTTGGGAAAGAAAAAAGAGAAGATGGCTGTGTGTCTATAGTTGGGAATTTACCTACTGATACTACTATTTTGCTTCTAATGAATTTGCCTGGTTTAAATGATCAGTGTCTAGAGGTGGATTTCCCATGTTCGCACGCATGAGGCTTCGACGTATCTTATTTGGCCTTGTCTCTGCCGATAGTGACTATGACCCATGTCACCGGCGGTGAACTAGTGTCATGAAGTAATTGACACCAGGTATCATTCGTCTAGCATAAAAAATCCACGACTAGCTTTTTCGGCCGCCTAAGTTGTATCTTCCTTCAAACATCCTACATCATGTCATTAAACCCAAGATTGTCAAACAGAATGGAGTAAACCTTGTGTATCTCCTTCTTGAGCTGTCTGCTTTGCATCGCAGGCTGCCGTAAATGGGATAGAAAGGCCAGTATCACCCATGTTGTATGACCTCAGCATTCGCTATGTAGGGATATACGACGCGAAGGTGTGAGGACTGCTGTTTGTCTCGCCGAAACCTCAGAATCCACTACTGTTTCTAGAGGGCAGGCATTGCTTAACGAGGGCGCAAATGCCATCGACATTTTAAGCAACTAGGGATAGTAAGCAGAATCTGATCATACAGGCACTAACTGAGTACTTGTTACCGTCAGACTAGCTGGAACTATAGGACTAAAGGAGTTGCGGTTCCGCCGTTGATACGTCGCTGTATCTCCGTCCGCCCACGCCAAGTGGTGTCAACGCGAGCGCAAAGGCACTGTATTGGTATCTCATCTCCGTTTACGGCGAGGTCAATTAGGACACCAAAATGCGACACGGGCGGACTAGATAACGCCGCGAGCAGGACGCCGACGGTCCTGGGCGCAGACCTGACCGACTACCACCCGTCGCGCGTCGAGAGCGACACCACCAGTACGGCAGCCGAAGACGCCGTCGTGCATGCAGTTAAGAGCGGCATTGCAACCGTGGCGCGGCACTGGAACGCGCTGAAAGGTCTTTCTGGCACGGCCGGGGAACCGAACCCTGGCAGAGCGGCTTCTATACGGCCGCGACTGACTTAGACGTCGCTGCTACCCTGACTAACACCACGAATGCTAGTTACACGCTCCTCTTCAGGGACATCAATGCCATCACTGTGTGGCTAGAGTGGCTGCAAGATGCCGACGTGCCCACGACACCCTGTAAGAGACCGTTTTGAGGACCACTTCCCGCTGAATAACTTCTGTGCCTTTGCAGCTATGATGTGTGCACCTAGGCGTTATCGCCGAAATAGGTACCCCAGGTCCTCTTTTTGTCCCCAAACTATGGATTAACAATCGGGCAATAAATAATCCCTAGGTAGCGCGCCTCTCACTCGAGGATAGCGAGCTAGCAACGGCACAGCAGTCAGCTAGGCGCATAATCTGAGGCCAATTGCCTATGTACAACATACTAAGTAAGCAACAAGCTGTAAGCCACACCCTGAATACCATACCTACTTACTGATAAGCACGGTGCTTAATAATAGGTACTCGGGTCTGCTTCTGGATGCGCTATCTACTTATCTATTGCAAGTGCTCTGCCATATTGTACACTCAAAATTGGTTTAACGGGAAGCTGGTTGGCCTGCCACCACTTACTGGTACCCCAATAATCTACCCTGGTGGTGTCATGTCATTTTAACAAACCACACGTGAGCCGAGAGAAAACAAGTGTCGGTCAGCCAAGGATCTAAATCCTCGTCTGCCGGAGCCAACAGGACGGGGCTCTAGACGGGCTCCCCGCACTCACTTGGCTAGCTCCAAACCGAGGGCGGGGTAAATTCGCCCCAGGATTGTCAATCAACTCGTCCCAATCACCGCCTTGCACCTTGTATCTCGCAGCCCGAACGGCCCATTACATAGCGCTAAGGCTCGGAGTTTACTCAAGCGAGGCGACGTACGTGCTAGCTCCGTAAGCGCCCTGGCTGGCGCAGGAGACATCCCAGTAAGTCTACAGGAAGCGTTTGCAGCTTCCGAAGAAGATTTCCGAAGTCAGCAATCGGTAAACATTGTAGTGTAGGGGTATCTATCCATTGAAGGCCTTGGCTTTTTTTTTTTTTTTCTCGAGTTCCGAGGTTCTTGCGCAGCATGCCTCCACCTCGAGCTCGTCAATCACCCTACATACATGTACCATATATACTGCACTTCCTTTGATGCCTCGTCAACATGCACAGGCTTGCAAAAATCGAAATGCGTATCTAGAACAGTACGCTCTTAGACCCCTTCTCGGCAAAGCGCCACCCCGAAGTCTTGTCGGCTGTGGGGTGCGGAGAGGGGAACACTAGTCTAACGGCACATGATAAGTAGCTAACTCAAATCACTCTTGGCTGAGGAGGTGTGCGCTGTCTATCCAGTCTCGGCTGCGCCTTGTTGAGTTGTGTATGATTACACGATGCTAGCTGGGCTAGTAGACTAGTATTCAACATCGAGCAATGGTCACAGCCCCGGTTTCCCTCCTCAGTACTCAGCGCAGTGCTCAGCATCAGCAGATTCACGCAGTCTAAGGCTTTATACGGGGAGATGGTGGGTGTTCCAGTTTGGCATGGTGTTGGGTCTGTGCCACCTTGGCCGGGGGATAGGAAGGGTGGCCGCATACAAAGCCGAGTTCATCCAATATCTATCGAATTATAATATCCTTGTGTTCAATTACCACGTGTATGGTCCGAGAGAATCGGCGGTCTCACCCGAAAGGGGGCTAGTAATATCTCACTTGCTTTCCCTCGATGGCCCCTCGCATACTCGATGTCGCATCCCGGGATATCGCCCATGTGGCGACCTGCATAGTAGTTTAAGAATCTATCGGCCTGACAGCTAGAAGAACTTTTTTTATTTCTTACACGTCAGGTCTTTCCGTTAACCCGATCTTATCCATCTGTCCATACGAAAACGTACCAGGAAAGGTCAGCTGTGGCCCACTCACCGTACGATCCCTTCTTGGGAGCCGCACGTAAACCATTCCCAACAGCCATGGCATTGGATGATGATCGACGTCTACGCCCCGTTGCAACATCATCATATCATATGAATCACTAACAAAGATACTACCAAGATATCCTATATAAATTGCCAAGATTTATATACTGAACTTCACCTATGCCTCGATAAAACCGCGGTCCCGTGGGCGGAGAATATAGTTACTAGTAAGTTAGTCTTACCTCCGAATCGTAATCCTTTTAAGTTACGTGGCCAGCAACGTTACTGGGCGTATATGTATAACGCGAAGTAAACGTACGTTCTGGGACTATCAAACCCAATGGGATAAGAGCATTGATTAATCTTGTCGGTAATAGAGCGCCAGCGCAAAAAGTATGCGCATTTTCAGGCTCCAACCTTGGGCGACAATAAGACGTCAGATATAGTTAGGACTCGGACTTAACGCCCGCCCACGCGGTCACTTGAGTTCTGGACACTGGTACGACTCTGTAGCGGGGAGGCCGGATATTAGTCACAGTGATACTTAGGTAACTTACTTACACTATTTTGTGCAGGGTTTGCATCTGTCGAGCCGATTAATGGGAACTCGCCGTGACTTACTTACTCACTTACCAGACTATTAGTTCTCAGCATAGCTGATACACTCGGTGTCAAAGCGCTGTCTGCCGCGTTAAAGCTATGCTTGATTTCCGAGTGTATTAGAATGAGAAACAGCTGACTGAGGCTACGCAAAGGTCGATCTGGTGGTCTATTGTGTCACTGTGATACAGTATTCCGTAAATCAATTGAATGCTTGATGGTTTGAATGGGTGTGTATTATGCTCGCAACGAGGGCCAAGACAAGTCAGCTACCCAAGGTACTTAGGTATAACCTAAGCCACAGTGGTCCTCTCGGTCGGTTGTGCCCCAACACCCGCAGTTCTTTGGCGTGGCATTGGTCCACAACAGTAAGAAGCTGCCTGGATAGGTATCGCGATGATGCACTGCGCAGGACTGTCGGAATAAGCCTACGAATAGATTGACGAGGCCCCCCGGTCGGTTTCCCCAACCTAGTTTTACTAAGTAGTTCCTCCGCCCTAACCCGCACCTCGACCCAAACCCCAAACATACAGCATACCTCGATTTTGTTTTGTTAATTCGAAACGGCTCTGTTAGTTTTCTAGCACTCTCGAGATCCTGTGAGGGGAGTAAAGCCCAACGGCCTTCGAGGCCCCGATTGAGGGAATGCGCACTGTTTACGCTAGATACTTAGGTACCTACGATCTACCGTACGTGCGTACCTACCTGCCATGTTTATATCACATGATACCTAGCACTTTTCCACGGCGGCGACACAACGCACCTACACTAGCGCAGTACCCTGGCCATGGGAGCCATCATCACATCTTCTCATTGGGCACTGTCCGTCGTCTATCCACCTGCGTCCCCTGCCGTTGTGATGATGTACTGTACAGTAGAGTGGTCGCTTGATCTCTGTGCCAGGTAAGACCAATAACAGCAGCAATCGTCACTAGCGCCCGCCTAGATACGCTCCCCAATGTACTTGATGACGGCAGATCAATAATCATAACATTTTCCACTTTCTGCGCCTCGCTTTCATTTACTTCTTCCTTCTCTCATCTTTGTCCGAGTATACTTGCGTACTTGAACGACTCTGATCTCCTTGTCCCGCCTGGGTGCGTCGGTCTCTGAGGTAGTCCAGATATCTAGGGACTCGTTATCAACCAGCCACGCCACTTATCGCCTCAGCCGGGACTTTGGCCGACTCTTTTAGGATTCCACTATCTCGTCAACCAACATATTGGATTCTGTGAAGAAGCTTCTCTGCACATACAATGAGCGACCTCGAGAAACACGAGTCGTCGCGCGACGAGCGCGAAGGCAATTTCACGAACCTTCTTCCTGATCCCGACGCACATCTCACCCAGGAAGAGAAGGACAAAATTGTAAGCATCGCCCGGGATGGCTGACCCAAGCACGCTGCTTTGCCCTGTCTCAACTCTTCCCTTTCCTCGCTTAGAAATCGAGGTCGCACAGCTGACAGCGCCTGTAGGACCGTGCCCTTGTCTGGAGACTCGACCTCATTCTCATCCCATGGGTATGTACACGCGATAATACCGATCTCGAACTTATAGCTGATCCTGTGTTGTGCACATAGCTGTGTTTGCTTTACCTTCTTGCCTTCCTCGATCGAACAAATATTGGCAATGCGAAGGTTGCTGGTCTTCTCGAGGACTTGCACTTGTCCACTGGACAATACAACGCTACGCTTACTATCTTCTTCGTTTCGTATTCAGTTTTTGAACCGCTTACCAATGTGCTTCTCAAAAAACTGCGACCGTCGCTATTCATCCCAATTATCATGTGCGTTTTATTACTGTTTATTTGGTTCATATGTCAGCAAGCTAATCTTGTGCCGCATTAGGTTCTTTTGGGGTGCATCAATGGTTGGCATGGGGTTTTGTTACAACTATTCTGGCCTCTTAGCGGCTCGTTGGTTTCTTGGTTTGACTGAAGCCGGGCTCTTCCCCGTACGGTTCCCCTAATTCCCCCTCCCTTGTCCCCCCAATTCCTTGTCTGGGAAGTTGGAGAAATGGAAAGACAATAGATGTTCTTCATGATTTTTGCTACCTCGCTCCTCACTATCCCTTATTAAGGCTGCGCTCTCAGATGACGATCCATTGAACATCAGCTAATTCAAGTATCGAACAGGGTGTGAATTACTATCTTTCGTGTTGGTACAAACGATCCGAATTTGGAATCCGTGCTGTATGCATTCCCCATTCACTGGTAGCATGTCCTCTCTGACTTGCTTATTATAGGCTATCTTTTTCTCAGCGGCCGCTCTAGCAGGCTCCTTTGGTGGCTTGCTAGCAGCTGCCATTGAGAAGCTAGACGGCAAGGGTGGCCTTGCTGGCTGGCAGTGGATTTTCGTTTTGGAAGGACTGCTTACGGTTATCGTGGCTGTCATATCCTTCTGGATGGTGCACGACTTCCCAGATGATGCAAGCTTCTTGAGCGAAGATGACCGTAGCCGGGTGATTCGACGGCTGAGGCTCGATCAACAATCATCGGCAGCACACGAGGAATGGAACATAAGATACCTATATGCTGGCCTCAAGGACTGGAAGATGTGGGTGGGCATGGCAATTTATATGGGTTGCGACATGCCATTATATGCGTTTTCACTGTTCCTGCCGACGATCATCCAGGAATCCGGTTGGAGCACAAGCGTCATTCAAACAAACCTTTTGAGTGTGCCGCCCTATGCTGCAGCTGCTGTGCTCACTGTCGTTATCGGATTCATTGCCGACCGCACTCGCCAGCGTGGCTTATGCAACATCATCGTTAGCGTTATCGCCATCGTTGGTTTTATCTTGCTCATCGCGTCCAACGATCCTGCGGTGAAATATGGCGCTACATTCTTAGGCGCGCTCGGGATTTACCCTTGCATTTCGAATACGATTACCTGGATGGCTAACAACACGGAAGGTGTATACAAGAGAGGTGTTGTATTGGGGTTTGTTATTGGCTGGGGAAATCTAAACGGCATCGTCAGTTCAAATATTTTCTTCGACAGCCCTCGTTACCTTCAAGGGCATGGCATCATACTTGCTTACTTAACACTGTTCCTCTTCGGAGGCAGCCTCTTGATGACTATCTTACTCAGGATAGAGAATAAAAAGAGACTCGAGGGAAAGCGAGACTATCTTGCTGAAGGAAAGACCGAGGCGGAGCTCGAGCTAATGGGTGACGCACGGCCCGACTTCTTCTACACCACGTGATGGAGGAGATTGGCGAGGCAGAAAATAAGTATCGATTGGTTTTCATGTTTAGTTTACTCCCTATACTCGGGCCAAGACAACGTGGCTTGCGAAAGCGGAAGGATAGGGCGGCTGATAGACGCGAGACCTTGGGTGAAATCACTAGAGCATTTGCCCCTATATATATCGAGCCGACCAAGGCTAATAACGACACGTTTTATGATTATTGCAGTTCTCACTGATGCCTTTCTAAATATTGAACTAGTTTGTGGGTAATAAATACACGGTTTGTTCAATTTTGAGATTCTAGAACATGAATAGCAAATCATTCGTAGTGGATGACGTAGGAGACTGTTTGCGGTGCTCCCGACGAGGCGGCCAACAGAAAAGGGCCGACACGTATCATCTCTGTGGTCTTCGGGCTAGGTCAAAGCTACGAGCAGATGCTGTCTTACTAAAGGCATAGAAGATAACTGCCTCTCTGTCAGTATCGACATGTTATTACCATGTCCATGGCCTCGGGGCGTCGGGTGGGTGGAAGATAAGACAACCAAATCAAACATTGGAATGATTCGATACCACCGGGCTAGATTGACAGTAGATGTTGTGAGCTTTATTCGACGAGAAGCAGAGTTTTCAGGCAAAATTTATATTGAACTTGAGAAGAATGCATACTTCTGCTATTTATACATACCCGAATAAACAGAAATGTATGTAGCAGTGCGCTGGACAACATTGTCGCGACTCACTGTCGCAACAACTTGATTGTGAATAATGTAAGGCGCCAAGAGTACGCCTAGTAATAGGCATCAAAGCGCAACAGCCGTCACGAAAGACAGCACCTGCTCCGGGCTGGGGCACGGTTAGAGGAGGGCTGGTGGGGGATATGGATAGATGCGCGACAGAGCTAACCACGCCCATATCCTAAGCTCGATGGCGGAGGTGTGAACGGGGACAACGACTCGAGGAGATCGATGGTTAAAATAGCGCTACTTTCAGACTAAGAACATTCGATAAGTAAAGCGAAATGAGCCCGGATGACTCGCCCTTCGTGAAGTGCGGACGGACGAACCTCTCGCGAATAGCGATATAAGAGGCACTCGAAAGCCGTCCGA
This sequence comes from Xylaria sp. BCC 1067, assembly GCA_005188305.1. Classification (NCBI taxonomy): domain Eukaryota; kingdom Fungi; phylum Ascomycota; class Sordariomycetes; order Xylariales; family Xylariaceae; genus Xylaria; species Xylaria sp. BCC 1067. Next base: position 1,930,345 of record SSCS01000003.1, on the reverse strand, counting down.
ACGAGGGTCAAATAGCCCGAGAAATATGCACAAGGCGCTTGTCGCGATTGACTGCTGTACAACGTGCGAAGAAGCGCCGTAACGCGTTGTCGAGCAGAGACAGAAACCCCACAAGAGTATCTTCGGCACCAGTGTGTCATCGGCCCTCAACTCCCCGAGTAGGGTCCCTAGGTTACCACTCTAGATGTCTTCGTTACGGCGCACTCCGTGCTCGGTACTCAGAAATTATAGACGCCGGTGCGAGCTAGAAATCTAAAACCGAATGTTTTGGTGGAATCGGCTTGCAAACGGTGAGTGTGGGCTCTGTTTTAGGGGAGGCCTTTATGATGGGGGGTGATGTATTACTGTGCGAGGCCAGGGGACCAAATACCCTCCGCACACTATGAACCAACGAACACCTCAGGGGTTTCATAAAGAAATGAAACGCAAAAAAAAAAAAAGAGAAAAAAGATGCCTATCCGACATTTTGCATGCTGTTTAAGGCTTCAGGCGATTGTTGATTTTAGGAACGGAGTGCATGAATTTGCAACACTGATATGATCCAGTAGCGGTCGTGTGCGCTCCGAGACATCTCAGATACTATCATCCCGTGAGAACCTTTTGCGCAAACGGTCAGTACTGAGTACTTACCTAGGTTAATAAAACGTCCCCCACATCCATGAAAAGAGATTCGTAATTGGAGTGGCCTGGCCAACACGTTTCCCCGTTTGGTTTTGTCTCGAGATCGACGGGCGGCAGTACGACGATGCAGCTGACAACAACTCGTTTTGGGGCAATTAGTCTTCTAATTGGGAGCGCGGGGGTACACATGCACTACCTAGAATACCCTGGGTTTTAACCTATCCAAATCCTGGCACCGGCGGGATGAACCGACTGTGGTTTCGTCTCTCCTAAGTTCTTCGGCCAGTGACGTGCATAGTATGACTTCATAGGTATTTCTGAACGCGGCGGCAGCATCCGCTATAGTATATCTACTAACCTCAGATATAGGTGCCTAGACGGCACGCCAGCAGAGGTACTAGCCGAGCCAATCCAGCCAATCACGATGCTATTTCGGTAGAGTTGGCTGCCGCAAACGGCAATTTGCTGCATGCGAGCTAAATAAGATTACCGCTAGTCTACCTCATGATTATTCTCCAATCTATCTCCTTATTTCAATATATCTAACTGCGGATAGGTCTACACCTTTCCCGAGACTGTCTGCGCAAACCTTAATCACGACATAGCAGCTCCCGTGGGATTTTATCTCAAGTGCCATGTTTTGCTGGCATTCTCTCACGATCGACGGAATGAGAGGTCAAATGGAGCATGATCATTCAGGTCTAAGAAATCGCCCTGCAGCGTCCCGGAATACAATAGCTTTCTGCAACTGGCCAAAGCAAACCAAGCAAGTAGCCACGTAGGTAAAACCTTAACGCAGGCGATTGAGACCGAGTCAAGCCTCGATGATCGATAAGAGCTTGATTCCAGACCGCCTGGTTGGACGCCTGTCTCGACCCGGCGGTGGGAAGCCTCAGTGCAGCTGCGAATCGTCGGTAATTGGGCGAATGAGGTGATATGTCTTGGGTTGCGCAGCAAATATGGTGTGCCCATCTCCAATATCCTGCGCGCTCCCGTGAATTGACTGGCCTCGGTGGCTGGCGACCTGCTGTAGGCACACCGGTCTGTCGGCTCAAACATAATATCGACATGCCCACATACGCACCCGGCTTGCGGAACCGGGGCTGTATGTCGGAATCTTCATCTAATACGGCCCTAATATGCGCAATGCAAAACTCGCCCTCATCTGCATATAATCTCCCTGGATTTTCTCGGGTAGTGCCCTTGCGGGGGTAGGTGAAATGTGTAACCCAACGTTAAACCTTTAGTTACAGCTATGTACCTGCATGAGATATGTTGGTATTTGATATCTCGACGCTCCTGGCCCTTGGAGCGTGTGTGTGTGCGTGCGTGTGTGCGTGTGTGTTTTTACATTACATGTCCAACTGATAGCCGAGACCTAGGAAGATTCGGCTGGGAAATATTCGGTATCTACCTAGGTAGGTTATGCTGTTTGTTTCATCTCAGGAGCCACCGCTCTGCACCCGCCCACGTGCCCATATGCCAAGATGAACACATGTGCTGGAAAATGCTGGGCTTATTAACGGTTGCCTCGAGTTGTAGATTAGGTAAGTATTGTCGCTTTGCAAAATGGTACCTTGGGTATAGTACTGTACCTAAGAGACATTATTTCTCTACGTGTTATCTGCCTGCTTGCATAAGTACTTAGTACCTACTTAAGCACTGCTCAAGATGGATTTCCCTTAGACTAGCAGTCAGGCCCTGAATAGAGCCACTAGCTGCAACCCAACGCGGCTCCTTCCGTGCATATCACAGTGAGTACTACGATACATACTTAAGTACGTCGCAGTCACGACTTGGCACGGGTGCAGGCGTCTTTCTCCGCACTGCTCGCTCGCAGGGATTTTCCCGCATCGCGTCCCGCGCGTTGATAATTCACGCTCTCTTGCACTTCTTGGCTGCAGGCGACACGAGTATCTCGCAGGACCCTGAAAGCAACCCTAGGATACCCAGATCGCATTCTTCTCCCACTTGAAAGGACTTGGCGCAATGGCCGTGTCCCCAGGCCCTCCACCTCGAGACACAACTCCCAGTACGTTCTATACGGCTTGCTACTGGATTGCAGGCGTTGATGTGTCCAGAGAAGCCCATGTCTTCTCTGTGTGTTTATCGAGCACTTTAACTAACACAGCCAGGCCAGGACTCACCTGTTGGTTCTTGGCTCCTCTCTCATTACTGGATCAACACAATCCTTGTTGCTCCTGGGATTAGTCGGGCTCTCTGTCTTACGAGATAGCTGGGCGCGGAAGTACGTCTCGCCGGCTCAACAGCCTTAAGGCGAACGTGATCGAGTCTTACTGAGCATTACAAGCATTACAAGCATTACACCACGCCTAAACAGCTTTGGCTATCCCATATTCCTATAGCGAGCCTGGAATTGGCCCTAAATCACGCTCAATGTTGTCTTAACCTCGCGTTCGCCTTGAACCGAGTCTTGCAGCATTCGCTTCTGTTACACTCCCTCATATCATATTTGTTAAACTATTCATGCTGATTCTCAACATTAACTTCCTGACTCGAATCGCCAGAGTCTCAGACAGTCACTCATCTTTGCTTTTCGCAGGAGGCAATACGGCTACCCGCGTTCTTAATATTCTTGATCAACTCCATTCGCTTACAGGGAAATTTGACGCAGCACATCCTAGGTACGTCTCCTAATCATACAATCTGTTCTATATCTCGTTCCATGTAGTGTGATAACCCTGACTTTCCCCGCGACCAATGCTTGTGTTGTTCGGGTCGTGGTTCACTCCACGTCCACATAGCGGCTCCCCTCACTGATCAACTAGTCTTTAATATATAGAGTCAAGTCGCCGACTGGTATTTGTTTATTCTTTTTGGTACCCTTGCGTGGGCCCGCTTCGACACATTCCTATAGTCCTCATTTGTCATATCAATCAATCACTTCTAGCACTCTCTCCAACAGGCAACGACATTAACACACAACTTCACTCTTTCCCTACCCGATATCCAGGTAGCCAAACCTGCGGCTTTTCAGCAACCCTCTGCACTTTAGCCTTGGCCTATAATACATTATTGGCCTCTTGGTACAAACAAGCCTTATTCGTGGTGAAATAACTTTCCTAGCGCCTAAGTATATCTATAAAGGCTATTGGTATTAAGTCGCTAGGCCTTAGATACTTCGCAATGTCGCCAATTGGGACGGGCGGAGACACACCTGGAGGGACGCCAGCCCAGGCAACACATATAGAGGTTGTCGTTCTATTCGAACGACTAGGCGCCGCTCTCTCACTAGTAGGAGTCCTTTTGATCTTTGTGGCCTATGCCCTGTTCAAACGACTTCGAACAGTCCCAAACACGTTCATACTCTTCGCATCTGGTGCCAACCTGGGAGCAAGCATCGCCTGTTTGATAGGATACTCGGGTGTTCTAGCCGGCTCTACGAGCAACCTATGCCAAGCACAGGCCTTCCTGTTCGAACTGTAAGTCCTAAATAGACATTACGACTAGCTTTTTACTAGGAAGTTGTTAATGCCTCGACTAATCTATCAATAGGTTTATGCAATCAGATCCATGGTGGTCTTTCGCTATGGCTGTTAATGTGTACATGGTATTTTTCTTTTCCGCAAATCCCAACAACTTCCTGCGATATTGGTACTGCTATTTCATCGTTTGCTTTGGCATACCATTCATTCCGGCATTATGGCTGCTCCTGGTTCGCGATACGACTGGTAAGGCTGTTTATGGTGATGCTACGGTACAGATGCCCCTCCCATCTCGTAGTAGCTATGCTGACTCCCTGTTAGATATGGTGCTGGATAGATAGAGATTGGTCCGACCTGCGTATCTACACTTATTATCTACCCATATGGGTGTGCATTTTCCTGTCTTCATTCATCTATATTGCTGTCGGCTATTACGTTTTCAAACAACGTAACCAACTCCGAAATCTCTCTTTGAGCAATAATGCGCATACTCCACCCGAAAATAGAGATTCTGGAGAAAAGGTAACGCCCTTACATGCTTGGATAAGGGCCACCAAGAGTTCTCAGGATCAGTAAACCAGCTAACGCCTCATAGGACCTCTTCTCGAATGCAGCAGTTATGGGCACTATCAATCGCGAGGTTCTTCAAGTGACGACAATCAACACGGAAAGCGAACGAATCGCTCGGCCCCTTTCTGGTTCAACTCCCCTCAATTGGCTTAAGGGCCCAGTGGAGGAACAGTCTAGCTTTGATCGACGGCCAGGTGTCTCAAGTCCAGCACCAATTGCAACAACAATAACCTCTATCACGGCCGAACCCCAAGCCAAGGCCGAAGGACGTTTCCTGCAGCGCACACAGGAAAGTTTTAATAGGTGGTGCAGCAAGTTCAGCCACATGGACCCCGTGAAACTGGCGTACTTGCGAACATCATTTGTGTTCGCCGTCAGTGTTCTTATCACCTGGACTCCAAGCAGCATCAACCGCGTGCATGACATGGTCAGACCAAACGAATTTAATTTTCCACTCAACCTTGCAAGCGCCATCGTACTGCCTCTCCAAGGACTCTGGAACGCTGTGATTTTCTTTTCGACAAGCTGGCAAGCGCTACGACGGGAAATATGTGCCATGGTGGATCGATACAAAGGTATCCCAAGAGGGCAGAACACAGTGCGCATCCCTAAACCCTCTTTCTCCTAACCTTCCTTTTTTCACGAAAAGTGCTGCACTTATACCATATCCTCCTACACGTATTCGAATAAACCGCCTATTGCCCCCAGGAGTGGTTTGGATCTTCGCTATAACTAGTACCCTCTGACACTTGTATTTCCTTTAGGCCGATGCTGTTCGCAACGAGCGCGACCGAATCATCGAGCTCGAGAGACGAATTACCCGCCAGCGCGACGACGCAAACAGTGAGATCAGTGTGATCACTACGACCAGCCACGGAAGTAATAACCGGCCCAACAGCATCAGAATTGAGAGAAACAACTCTATCACAAGCCCCTAATAATGGAACATGGTAGACGCGGTCGAACGAGTATCCACTGAGTTTTCTTCCCGTCTAACGCAATGAGAATTAATAAAGAATCAAGATGGATATCGTGTATATTACAATATTGTTCACGACAGAGTCTTATATTCAGGTCGCTTTGTTGTTTGTTCATTTTCGGTTGGGCAGTACCGAATACCCCAGGCAATGGCATACTTCCTGTGAACCTTTCTTCGAGGGTCACCGTTTGTGGCAAAGTATCATTCACACCGACGCCAGATGACAATTACCCAACGATAAATATTCCGTCCCAAGAGGATGAACGCGATGGAAGGAGAGCGAAGCACACGAAATACCTCAGAATTGTCGGGTGTAATTAATTAGTAGGTTGGCCCTTGATATCAGCGCCTCAGGTGTATTAAGAAAACTCTATTTAAAGTCTCTATTTGAAGCCTTTCCCTGTTCGGGAATTAATACGCTCATTACTCCCGTGAACCTAGCCATTTAATGCTAAAGGAAACCCGTAAGGTAAACGTATCTGACGTAGTCTATTCTCAAAGTCATGTCCTTCCACGTGGTGTTTTACTGAGATTCTCAGTATACGTAGCGGAATGTCACAGCCCTATCGCCCATCGCAGATAACTCTTCTGGCGTGAACTGATTATGCCCCCCTTCCCTGACAATCCTCGCCCTCGTTTTGTTGATACGTATATAGTTTGTGATTAGTATGACAGCCGCGATGAGACCAATACCCGTAAAGCCAAGCTCCAGCGCGTGCCCGAGTATGTACCGGGGAGCATCCCTCTGCCGGTAGAAATTCGATGCAAACGCGCCACCTAAATTGCCCACACCAATTTGTATTGCCATACCAGCGCTTCTCTTATACCCGCCGGCAAGGTTGTTGGAAAGCCATGCGATATTGCCAGCAAATGATGAGTAGATACCGGCAGTGGCTATGAAGACGCCGGCGTACACGACTCCAGGGTTACCTGTGGAGATACATCTAGAACCAAGTTAGTCGCGTTGGATCAAAGGGACAAGAACCTGGACTTACAGGATAAACCCGATCACTACCGCTATCATGCATGTAACAACGAATGGACTCCTCTTGCCCACGCGATCCGAAAAGTATGCTACAACTACAGCTAAAATGGCTGCTGTAACGTAGATCGGAACCGTGAGCAGCTGTGCTGTGGAAGATACGTATCCTAGATTTCTGATGATACTGGGCAGGAAAAGGCTGATGCCGTAGAGTGGACAGACAATCTAAAGAGAGGCGATCAGAACATGCGCGTTTGCGATCATAGAGCACCAAAAAAACATCGACTTACTCCCCAGTAGACGAAAATGTTCACCCATATTTGCCAGTCTTTGAATGCATCCCATACATATTTCCACTCAAATTCATCAGCTTGGGCAACTCGTATGCTTCCTTCGTCTTTGCTGTCCATCTGCCCTTGGTACTTCAGCCTGAAAATGACGAAGGCTCGCTCTTCTTCAGTGAGAAACGACGCGGTCTCGGGGAAGTCGTGGAGAATGAAAAACGCGGCAAAAGCAACAACAACCTGGAGCGCTCAGTTTAGCAGTGAGTTTGGAAGCGAGGGAGATGTACTCACGGTAGCGAGGCCTTCCAAGATGAATATCCAGCGCCAGCCCTCGAGGCCCCCTAACCCGTCCAACTTTGCGATGGCGAAAGCCAGCAGCCCGCTGAATGCTCCGGCAATCGAAGCCGCTGAGAAAAACAGGGCCTGACGTAGCTGGATCTCACGTCGGCAGTACCTGTGGTCACTTGGTTAGCTCGTGCAGCGTCGGTGCTTGGAATCCGTGACGCATACCACATCGTTAGATAATACTTGGTATCTTGTTAGTGTTAAAAGTATAGCCGGTATAGGGGCAAGACTTACGGCACAGCCGGGATACAAGCCCGCTTCGGCTAGACCGAGGAAGAATCGCGCACTAACGAGGCCTTGAAAGTTCTGGACAATCCCCATGAGGGTCATGACAGTGCCCCAGGCAACCATGATGATGGGCAGCCATCTACTGGGGCGAAGACGCTTAAGGAGGAGGTTGCTCGGCACCTCAAAGGCGGCATAGCTGAAGAAGAAAACGGTCAGGCACAAGTTGTACTCGTTATCCGTCATCCTTAGGTCTTCCTGCAGGCCCTCGATCTTCGCGTTGCCGATGTTGCCGCGGTCGAGGAAGGAGAGAAGATACAGCAGGGCGAGCATGGGGATCAAACGAACGTCCATCTGAGGCGAAATGTGAGTGAGTTGTCGCCGGCAGCTGATGAGAGTCGCAGAGCACATGTTAACAGACCTTTCTCAATATCTTCTTCTCGTCCAGATGCGCGAATGACGCGTAGCTGGCGTCGATGTGGTCGACGACATCTTTCTGGGAAGGATGCTGGGCTTCATCGACCTCGCTCACTTCGGGTTTCTCAAGGATGGCACTCATCGTCGCGCAATCAACCTCTGAAGATCCTGGTGTGCGTTGGTGAATGGGAAAGATTCGCACAGGAGGTCTTCGTAGGTTTTATCGTCCTATATCGGCACGAGGACGGCACAGCGACACCAGTCACACCGCTCAAGACCAGGGAGAGGACCAGGGCGAGCCATCGATTCTCTCGGTGACCGTGAAGTCCAATGGCCTCCACACACAAGATCTTCAACAAGCACTTCCCCGCATTCCAGGCGTAGCTTGTCCTGGGTTGGTACTGAGTAGTATGACTTGGCGAATGCGGGGGAGAGCGCGCTAAAACCTCGGGTAGTCCCCCGCACTAGAGCCCGCACTGAAGCCCGGATAACCCAATGCGGCCAACACGTTCTAGAACTGATAGGGGAAAGCTTGTGTGCATACTAAGTAAGTAAGTACAGTACGTATACCTATGTACTTACAAGCCAGCGACACGGCGGGCAACAGAACAACTACTAACAGCAGACAGGGCTTGTCGCTAAGGCGGAACTACCTAAGCTACCCCGGCCCGGCCACAGCAATTTTACGGCAATAGTTTCGGCACAGGAGGCTCTCCGGCTGATGGCGTAGGTACTTAGTTGACACTAGTCTACCTAAGTAGAGTCTCCTGTGTACGGTAGTTACAGTAGTTCTTCTCCAAGTTGCACCCCCTGTCGATGACATCTATAGTATACTACTTACTATACAATACTATCGACTCATAGTAGACAGCCGCTATACTATGGACGAATGGTCGACTACATGGAGATCATCAAGATGAACCACGAGCAATCGCTGACTAAGAGATTGAAGAACTACCTTCCGGCCCAACGGCTTCGTGCGGCGAAGTATAAGCGAATTCACTACGGAAAGATGGCATAGGCGCGCCGTGATTCCCATGTTGCTTGGCTCGCTGATGGTGAGAGTCACATGGCACGTTGTTGCTCGAGGGCTCTACCAACGTTGATAGCAGCGCTGATGCTGATTGGACCCTGCCATCCTGTCTTTTGTCCAGTCTAGAACGTCGCCGAGGGCTTCAGCTCACGGCGTTTCAAACCCTGGATGCTAGTTGTTGACTACATGGTGCGATAATGTGGGAGGTATATGCAATCACCGTCTGATCTTGCTCAGCTGCATAGCGGAACTTCTCCGCTCCCCCGGAGCCCCAGGAGCTTTCTCAACCCCAACCCAAGAACACAGTGCACGGCCTGATCGAGTCAACAGCTCCGGTTTGCATTCTATGTTGAGCTTACTTATATGGTCTATGAAGCTCCAACACACGCGTTCACATGTCTCCTCGAGATCATCGCACGCCACGCGCGCATCCAGCGTCCTAAGTAAAACCCCGAATGGAAATATTTCTCCGAGACATAATCCCCACTCATCTCCTCAAAGTTCTACAGTACTTATCACTCGGTCCAGCTCAAGATCCAACCCCCGTCTGGTGGCACTCCGGTTTGGGAGTGGGTGTGGGCGCGTCGCGCACTGTCTAATGCACTGTGTGACCAATTCATACTCACTTCGTCATCACATCTTCAGTCAAGCAGCCCGCCTCTAACCGTGCTGGCGTCGAACGCCCTTGTGTAAATTATAAACACACTATTACTAGCCAAGAAGCCAATAATTCATGTAGGAGAACCATGTCTAAGACAAGAATATGCTCACCGAGAACTAGTTTTCGTTAAGCTGGAGCGCGCCTGTCTATTTCTCATACTTCCCGTCTCTAAAATTGAGGAAGCAAGCCTCCAGGGCGCCCACAGACAATCAATCGTGAAGGTCTTCAGCGTGTGAGCACTGTCAAGATTTTGTGTCACCAGCGCAGCTTCTACTTACTCCGACACCTACGAATCAGTGATAGACGATGAATACTGACCGAGACCGCAGTTTTATTACTTTGTATGCGATCTCCAGGTGCCGGTGACTACGAAGACAAAGGAGGAGGCGATATGTCAAGCCTTGCTTCGGGACTTCAAAAAAGATAAAAACTCTCGATCTCGGGGGCCCAACTATATAGCTAACATTGATGATATTTTGAGAACGTCTGATGGAGATTTCTTGTTAAGCTATAGTGGACAATACTTTCAACACCAATCTTCCTGTCATTCATCATCTGCTCCTCCAGAATAAGATATACCGCTCTATTTCCTAGGTCATTCCAAGCTTGACATTGATAGAGGAAATCTATATTGTAAGATACCGTAGAGTCGTGTGCGACACACTCTAGGCCTAGAATGAGATGATATCCGTTGCACATCTAATCCGTGCAAGCTAACTCTTTCTTTAGCCTAAGCCACCAAACCTCCAAGTTCCTTGTTCAACAGCGTTTAATAAGGACCTACTTACACTAAGGTTCTCAACAAATTACAGTGCCTTTGCCTTTTTCTGTTGTTCTTCCCACCGGACATTCCTAAGCGATCCTGCTTAAGATCGTCGGTGACTGTACAACCTACCACCAATTAATAGATAGGATACCTCTATTGTTCTTGGAAAGTGGTAGTCGTATGTGACGGGCCAGGAAATCGTCGCGTCGCACGACACCCTCTAAAAGCAATCAATATCGTAATTTTCAAGCCACAATTGTCGGGATAACAGAAGCTTCATTTCTAAAATTTGCTCAACGATGAACTTTTCCTGTCTTTCATTTTATTTGAGGTCATAAGTCGTTTGCGTTGTTTTAACCGCGATAATACTTCACAATCCACAGGACTCGAAATGCTCAGCATGCGGAAGATACGGGTTACGCCCCAAAGCTAACACAGACACTAGTCGATAACTGCGGCGCTCCGGCGTCGCATATCCAAGCTATATCACCTCAGGTACACCACAATTTTGCCCTCAAATACCTTAGATAGGTACAGAGATCCGTGGCTGATCAGCTGAGAAATGATGAAAAACCATGCAGTTATCTCTAGATGTGAGATATATCACCAAGGGTATGACTTAACGGATTACAGACAAAGTCAATGATCAAGATATAAAAATTCACAGTATGGTAATTTGTTGACACAACGTAAAGTAAGGTGTCCAACACGCCGGAGAGCCTTTGGAGACGCAGATGTATCAACTCGTCATATCACTCATCACCTGTAGAACTACATATATTGCGCAGGTGGTAACCAAGAAGGCAAAAGCTAGTGGAAGCCGAGACGTAACCTCTCCTTGTCTCTTCATATTGGGCGTTTACTATAATTATTCTATTATTGTTATTATTAATTTAATTTTCTTGTGTTGACTGAAGTAAAAATACATAGGAATGATCCTGCCATGCCTATCGAGAGCCAACTTGGCTTACATTGGACGTAATAAATCACTACCCTTTCTAACTTTTCTCTCAACCATAATAACCTAATCGTAGGAAAATTTAATAGTCGCGGCGGGGGGATAGAAGTCCCCAGAATATGGTTGCTTCCGCTCTCGAAGAGTCTGCTAAAGCTACGTTTCGTTCGAGCCTTGCCAGCCCGAAACCTGTTCCAATCCCAAGCCAACACACCAGCCCGAACTGGCCCGGGAATACCCGATAAATTTAAGCGTAAGTTCTAATGTAAGCCCTCAGCCTGTATCACCCGTCAATGAAGTTACAGTCACATGCGTATCAGAAATGTTTTTAGAATTTCGGGACTGGTAGAAGCAAAAACCATTACCAGTGAGGGCTAATAGATTCTTGGAATTGATGGGCAAATAGGGTTGCTCATACCCGCCACGAGGGGCACAAGGGAGGGAGAAACTCCGGAAGACTAAGAACGAAAGAATAAGGGGGACGTCGGACTTTCCAACACTCCCTTGCTACACAGTAGCGGATTTTTATGTAACCCTTTCAACTTTTTATCCTCTATTAACCCTAAGTTGTTCATTTTCTAGGCGCAAATGGGGTAAACTGCCTCCGTGTGCAAAGCCAATATTAAGGCACTTTGATCATTCAAATGTCTGGGATATCTGGACACTTGAAAAGACTTCACCCGTATCGTATAGAGGTCTTTTTTCTACAACGCTGACGGCTCTAAGCCCAGACACGTTGGCGTCTGATTTTTCACGGGTCCATCGGTCTAAGCAAAAGCAAGATATCTTTGCTTATATGTTATATCACTTAGTGACTACTAAATATTAAAACCTCAGCATTAATGGATACCGACACTCGTTATTACACAAGTTCTACCTATGATATCAGTATTGTATATGGCTTGATTCTCTGATTTTTGCGGCATTAACACGACTATCTAACTCTTAGTTTTGTGACACTGACTCCGCACTTCGTATTTGTTCCGTATTTAGGGAGAGGACAGATGCGCCCAAAGAGTCTTGCTAGGGAATGTAGCGACACCGGGGGTTGATACACTTAGGTCCAGCTAAATAGTACCTCTAAGGCGCAACAAACTGGTCACTTGATTCCTGGGTGCCCAAAGGACACAGGGGGGCCTGAAAAAGCTATTTTTATCCGGGGTCACCAATGCAACCATGCCGTAGGTTAGCTGGCTGATGTTAGCCTGATGTTTTCCCACCTAGGAGCCCTCGTACGATCTTGAAAGCTGAAAGAAGTAGTCCGTGTTTTTTCGGCCATTACGTGAGGTTATAGGTTTCAACCTATAAGTAAATGCTTAGCTTAATAATACAACAGAACTCCGCGGCGCTATAGACTAGCCAAACTGCACATCTTTTCCAACAACAATAAAAAAAATACGGATTGGCGTTAGGACTCATCGCGCGAGAAAGGCGTGTAAAGGAGTACCTTTGCACTTTGCAGGGAATAATTTCTACACGATGCCTAGAACGGAAAAAATTAGCGATATGATGGACTATCCTAGCAGAAGAAACTCCGATGGCTGAAACATAACTCTTCCTCGAATTATCGCCAACCAACGGAGCAAGATCCAACGACACCAGCAGGCTACGACCAACCTTGCTGGCATTGAACCATGCTGTCCCCCTAGAGCTAACAGAACTTTCTGGGGTCTAGCATAAGAGGTAGTCTGCCATGTGGCCCGGACTGCATGGCGTCCTTTCTGCGGGATATTAATAATAGTTGTGATATTTTGTGGGCTTATCAGAGAGACCCAACAGGACAAAGGACAAAACAGGGAACCGCTCGTGCCCCGACCATATCGCATTATCTATCACGTCTACGGAGATTGGTTCGTCTGAGTCATTCCCATACGACTATATCTATTTCTCCGCTCTAGAGTCAAGACTTTCGGCGATGACCGTCGGGCGGTGCTCACAGCGACTTATGCTTAGCCAAGCATGATCACATACTTTCTCGTTTTGGCGCATACAGAAACGTGCGTTCTGCTGTTGAGTTTCTATAAACTGCATCTGCGAGGATCTCCGGACCAATCTAGATCCTGCCAGTATAGAAAACCGTTGCTTGTCCCGAGACTCGCATCCCCTGGTCCACCGGCCGGTTCAGCCCTCTCTGCGTTGGCGAGGGACTTGGCAGCGTGAGACCGATGGTGCCAGGCTTACGCCCCAACGCCACTGCATGGGCGATGCTGTGATGCTGCGATGCTGTCAGGCATAGCATGACATAATGTCTCCAAACACACCTGGTATATTTCTGTGTATCCAACGCCCCGGGATCTGCCAAGCTCACGTGGTAAGACAATGCGAGGACAACACCACATTCATCCCGACCACCCAATGGGAATTGGCCAAGCTTCCGATCGTAGCACACAGCGAGTTGGTTCCTAGCGGCACAGTTCCCACGTTCGTCAAGTCCTATAGGCAGGACAAATTAAGCCACTCTCTGACTCTCATGTCCCCGGATATCCCCACCAAAGCTCGATCCCTGTATCTCGACAGCGCGGGCGCAACTCCTTCGGGTATGAATCATTCGCGCTACGTTGCACCACAGCAAAATGAGCCGCAAAAAGCATAGTCACGAGAATCTGTGATGCAGGTTCCTGTCGATAACAATTGTCTTAGCTCTAGCGCCACGTTGAGAGACGTAGCCGAGAAGAGCATTGCCAATAACGAAATGACGCTTCTGCAATCGAACGGCAGTCGGCGTTAGCAAGGCGTGAATTCCAATGCAGCGGCCAAATGATCTGACCACCACCGGCACGCCGTTGGGGAACATCATGTGTGCAGGCAGAAGCGGTGCAAGTAGAAAATAGCACTGACTAGTACGCACATCGGGATGGCCAGACAGTGGCACCATGCCCGAATTTAGTAAGAAATCACAAGGCTTGACGGCACCCAAACGCGCTTTGAAACCAGACCCGAGCCGTTGCATAGTTTGGGTGGGATCTAGCCTGCATACCCATCACCTAACTGAGCGAAACTTCCCCACAGGAACCACGGTTTTGAGGTTGTGGCGGTATCGCAATGGGTCCTCGCGGGTTCCTGACGAGCTCATGGTATAAGAGCTGCGTCGGCGCCATTGCTGGCCGATCCAGTTTCGTGATGTGCTGCCTTTAACCACCCACGAGACGGGCCTCTGTACGGTTTCTCCTACCACACTTCCAACATGGAGAGCATACGTTTAGTAATATTTTACTTGGCACTACCAAGCCTTCTCATTTCCGCACTTCGTCAATTTCTTTCGTGGAAGAAAAGTGCTGGGGGCGCTGGCAAGAAGTTCCCCGGACCCCAACAGTTTCCGGTCGTTGGGCGGATACACGACATAAACAGATTCTGCATGTGGAAGAAGTTTAAGGAATGGGCTGACATACACGGACCAATCTATCGCACGAGCATTTTAGGCCAGCACTTCATCATCATCTCCGATGAAAAGATCGCTGAAGAACTTCTCGTGAAGCGCGGGAATAAATATTCCGGCCGACCTCAAATTCGTGCTCTCTTCGATCATAAGACTGGCCCTGGCTACGTTGCATTGATGGACCGTCAGGGTACGTGATTCATTACATGCCATGCCTCAATCAGCTAACTGAACGAAACTTGCAAGACTACTGGAAGCAACAGCGAAAATGGGTGCACGCTGCCATGGCTGATTTCCACCGACATCACTTCTATGGGGTGATTGAGGCGGAAGTGAAAAGGTTCCTCGCAGTTCTCTTAGTCGACCCGGCAAAGTTCCAGGCCAATACAAGAGAACACTGCGGGCGCATCATGAGCACTCTAGCTTGGGATGATGCCACCCAAGGCAAAGAGAACGGCGATAGCGCCGACTGCACGTTGGGACGGATGTCGGTCTCCGGTCCACTTGTCAATACTATGACTGGCCTGTGGTATATACCCTGGGCGCTAAATCCTTGGAAAAAGTTTGAACGAGCGAGGGAGGACAAACAGAGAGCATGGTGGCTTAATTCTTTCCAAATCGCCAAGCAGAGATACTTGCACGGTGACCTCCCCGAGAATACCTGGGCCTATCGATATTTCAGCGGTCTCCAACAACAAGGCAACGGCACTCTCCAGCAAACCGCAAAGGACGAAGAGTTCGCTAGCTGCATGATCGGCTTCCAGAACCTGGTTGGAGTCGTCACCATCGCCGGCCCCTTGGAATTCTTTCTCATGGCAATGACTCTGTATCCTGAGTGGCAGAAGAAAGCACAAGAGGAGATTGACAGGGTGTGCGTGGACAGACTACCAACCACTGCGGACCTCTCGGACCTCCCGGTATTGCGGGCATGCCTAAAAGAAACGCTTCGGTGGCGGTCTAGTGTCCCCCTTGGTGAGTGTTGGATCCTAGCGCTTTTCATGTCAATGCTGACCAGACTTGAGGTGTCCCCCACCAATGTGAAGCCGACGATGAGTTCCGCGGCGAGAAGATAACAAAAGGTACCGTAGTTCTAGCGTGTGAATGGTACGTTTCCCCTAATGCTACCTCTGAGCCGCCGCTGGGCTAATGAACGTCCCAGGGCTATAAACCGCGTCCCAGAGATATACCCGGACCCGGAGAACTACCGCCCTGAGCGCTACCTCGAGAAAGGTTGGCCTACCTACCAAGAGCCGCTGTCGAGATACCCGAATTTCCAGGAGGGAGTCGGCATGCACACCTTTGGTTGGGGCCGCCGGACATGCCTAGGCCAGCATATTGTTGATGATGAGATGTGCGTCACGGGTGCTGGTGTACTCTGGGGCTTTAATCTGCATAGGAAGAGGTGCCCCAAAACAGGGGACATCATCGAATTCGACTCCGAGGCGACTAATGCCCACGTTATCCTGGAGCCGCTGCCATTCCCTTCCGACATACGACCTCGAAGCCCCGAGCGTGCTACCCAGATTCTAAAATTCTATGAAGAAGTAAGGGGCGAGCTACGGGTTTGAATGGATTGGCCTCATTTTCGCCAAACGAGTCTGTAATTCATTGGTTATAAGCGCATTATCGGTAAGCAAGGGAGATTGCATTTATTGGATTGAAAGTGTGCATGATTTTGATAGAAGAGAGATTCCATGGATGGAGATACCTAGAGAACCAATTCTGCATAACCGGTTGTCATATCGGTCTTACTTTCAAGCCATAATGTACTGTTGATTCATAAGTTGGCCAGTTATAATACGCATATCTATCCATCCACTTCATAGGATTGCCAATGCATTCGGTGGTGATGCTATACCTGAGACCACATTGAGATTCTGCATTGTCAAGAAAAAGTTCCATCGGCCACTCTTGTGCAATGCCTCTGCCAGTTCTTCCAGGTATAGGAACTCAACGATGCTCTGTCCCCAGCCACCGATGAACACCTGGTGCATCGAACGCACATGGCCACCAAGCTCGAAACTCATGGAAAACTGTCAACGACCTGTCAGTTAAAAATAGATATAGCTGTATGACCTGGACTCACACTCTCAAAAGCAGGGTTGTCCGCACCAACCAGCGACAGTTTCTTCTCCCACAGCCACCGCAACGATTGGTCGCTAGCTTCCATGCCAATCCAAGGCCAATGCTCTACTGGGAGAAGTGCACGCTGGCTGGCATTTAGGGTCATATACTGCCGAATGTACCCAGTACGAAGAATGAGCATGTCTCCGGGCTGCGCCCAGTCAGAGGGCATATCCTGCCACTCAGCCACCTTGTCCAGTTCATCTGACGTGATCTTCCTGTCGGTGAAAGCGTCAATTGTCTGATTGGTGGCATCCGCCCAACCGGCAAAGTCGAGAAGTACGGCGCGCACCGCTATACCCTTCTCAGCTGCGAGCTGGATTCCAAGGGTCTCTGTAGGCTTCGGTCCTATCACATCCTCGTAGTCCGCAATAAGGTCGTTGTACCACTGATAAGTATCGACGCTATTGTTCGTAGAATACGGGAAGTGCCGGAGGCCGTCAAACTGAGTTGTTATCTGAGTATTCATAACGATCACGTCGTCGGTATAGCCGTCCTGGGGAAGGAACAGATGGTTTAAGGGCTTGCGAGCCGCATTCGTAGGCGGATCCGGAGAGTCGAGTCTTAGGTTTAAAGGGAAGGCCCTCCCTTCTTGGATGGTTTGTGAGGCACTCATGATAGTGTCTTTGGTGATGTGATTTAGGGCCCCAAGTTCGTCGTCGGCACCCCAAACTCCCCATGCTGCCCTAGTTGGGTAAGAAGAATTCAAGGGTAAGTCATCGTACGACGGCCAGTTGGCGTACAAGTCGACATCAGGGTTAAATCTGCGTTCAACTTTGCTAGGCCGTGAACTAGGATAGGCTACAACTGCCGAGAGCAAAAATGAAAAAACGATGGTCTTCATCTCAGCTGTGTTGATGTTACGAACAGTGTTGATCCTAGGCGAATGCTTGAAGTGGACAAAACTCTGGCGAGTCCGTAAACTGTTTTATACCATTCGCTGTGGAGCCCAATGTTAATTTTCTCACCGAACGATACTGAACATGTAGTCGGACTTAAACTCATGCGTCGCCAGGACTGGTATAGCTGTTCGGTGATAAGTCTATTCGCCGATTGTCAAGGGGTAAAACAAGCCCCGTGATATCCGCGATGAGGATTACGCCGTATGAAATGCTGACATCGGTCATCGGCGTTAACCCGGGAGAGAAGTTCTTTCGATAGTACCTATGATGTCACAAGGGCAGTAGTTTGCGCTTGGGAATATCTTCTATTCCTGAATGCTCTAATAATTGGCTATGGCGTCAAAGGACCTCTTACTCTCAAGAAGACTCTGGAGGGGAACCCGACTCAGCCAGCCTATATACACATGATTCGTATTCGTATAGAGAGAATGTCTCGGAACCCCCTCACTTGGGCGGATCCGTGTGACATTTGCATACCCTGTATAATGCAACAAACATTGTACTATTCGATATTAGAGCAGAAATGACCGCTATGCTTAATGATATAGGCGATGAAGGCTAGGTTCTTCCTTGGAGCGACGGGGACATTGGGAAAACGACGGGCAAATCCAGCGATATATTTACGCTTGTTTCCTTATCTTTACGAAAGCATGGCCGACAGAATGCTTTGACAAGGCCATTTCGCGAACAGGAGGATGGGCCGCCGTCACACCTGTCGACAATTCGGACGACACTCGGCAATCTGATATGCTTGACGTAAAGTTAGCTAAGAAGCACCAATACAAACTTGTCGTAGAAGATCCTTTGTCTACGCTACTGGAAAGTCAGTAAATGGTTTTTTCATGGTCTCCTCTCAGTTGGTTCGCGCACTAATATTAGCATAATTCCGTCATAATATTCTAAGAATTACTTAAACTATAGAATAATAGTGGCTTTAAATTATGACAACTACTAGTATGTGGGTTAATATTAGGGGAATTAAAAACGAAGTATGAAAATTAGACGAAATCAATATTAAAATAAAATCTGTAAATCACCAAGCAGCAAGAAGAGCGGAGCATTATAGGCAAACTGCATTTAGAAGAGCTAGACGAAGCGACTCGGATTATAGAATAGGGAACGGAGATGGCAGGGGGATATGATATATCTAGCCCCTTGTGTTGAGCAACTCGGAACAAATGCCTGACATACATTCGACCAGTCAGAATTGATGTGTCAGGGGTCAATAACCACTAACCCCTAGAGGGGGTTATATAGTATATTTAGGTCTATATAAAGGGACCGAAGGCCCCTCAGGACTTTCGAGGGTTCAGGAATTAATTGATATTTCTATTAAGCCCTACACTATCTATTACCTGCTACCTCGCCGCGACGAAGCCTCTATTCACTCTGGGACCAAATACCATGACATGATGGATGACCCGAACTGCGCCATCAGCATTGTCGGTCAGGTAGTTAGTTAATGCTACACCCAAACCATCCTGGTCGAGCTGCTATATCAAACAATCCCGGAAGTACACTTGGCAGGCGATTCGGGGGGATAGGATCGGCGGATGACTTAAATTGTGCTGTCGGTATTGTAAGCCAGATAATTAACGCTATACAGCCACCAACGATGCTCGTGTCCTGTGTTTCTATAAACAACGTTTCGCACATAGCCAAAGAAGATAGCGCTAGATGTCACACAAAGAGGAGGGATTCCGGGCCGGCTTATCGCATACCGTATGCCTTGGTCAGCAAGTCCTGCGACACGTGTCTGTCCGTTTCGCTCATATCCAGCTCCTTCTTGACGGCAACAATATGCTCAAGTAGTGTGATAGCTTCCTCGATCCGCCGGTCGGCAAGGTAGGCCTTTGCGAGATTATGCTCAGACGCTAGCCGAGAACGGTCTTCTTTTGTAAGCGTTTTCTGTTGTATAGCTACAACGTGTTCCAAGATTTCGATAGCTTTTTCAGCCTGCTGGTTCTTAAGATAGGCTCTTGCGAGCTCGCGCTCAGACGCTAGCCGAGAACGATCTTCTTCTGTAAGCGTTTTCCGTCGTATAGCTACAACACGTTCGAAAATTGCGATAGCTTTTTTAACTTGCTGGTTATTAAGATAGGCCCTTGCGAGCTCGCGCTCAGACGCTAGCCGAGAATGGTCTTCTTTTGTTAGTGTTTTCTGTTGTATAGTTACAACACGCTCGAAGATTTCGATAGCTTTTTTAACCTGGTGGTTATTAAGATAGGCTCTTGCGAGCTCGTGCTCGGACGCTAGCCGAGAATAGTCTTCTTTTGTAAGCGTTTTCTGTTGTATAGCCACAATATGTTCGAAGATTTCGATAGCTTCTTTAATTTGCTGGTTATTAAGATAGGCTCTTGCTAGCTCGTGCTCAGACGCTAGCCGAAAATGCTCTTTTTCTGTAGACGTTTCCCGTTGTATAGCCACAACATGTTCGAAGATTGCGATAGCTTCTTTAATCCGTCGGTCTAAAAGGTAAGCGCATCCGAGTCCACGCTCATATACTAGCCGAGAATAGTCTTCGCCCGCGAACTCCTTCTTTCCTACCGCTACAACATGCTCGAACATTTCGATAGCGTCCTTAATGCGCCGGTCGTCAGTGTAGGCTCTTGCAAGCGCGTACTCCATATTCAATCGGTTGTTGTCCTCTTCTGCCAGATGCTGTTTCGCCCACTTATATGCCTCTTCTAAAGCTACAATAGCTTCTTTGAATCGTCGATCGTCACATAAACAACACCCTACATCATAAAGTAAATCGAACCATTCTCTGTTATGATATTCCTGACCGACTTGTAGAACATTCTGCGCGTGTGGCAAGTATTCTCTCCATAACAACCGGTTCTCTCTCCAAAGCGGCTGGTTGTTGATATTGTTATGTGGGAAAATGGAACCAAGATGTTGAATGGCCTTAGTCTTAGTCTCTTTCACAGTGTTTTGCATTTGTATCCACACTCGCGTAGCTATATGCACTAGACGATGCATGTCGAATACATCGTCGTCTCCTCGTCGGACCAAAAAAGCATAACCACAAAGCACACCAATAGCGTGTTCCGTTTCTTCTTTTACTAGTGGCTGGGGCAGGATGGATTGTGGAATTGCCTTCGGCTCGATGCAGCCTACGAATGAAAGCATATCTGCCGCATTGCTGTTGGCTCGGCGGATCTGATCGAACGACACTAGCCATGTTGTTGCCACCGCATTTTGCGACCCTGGGTATCGCGTGTCATCGTGGAACTCTCGGCTAATTAGGTTGACTAGATCCTGTTCCGTATTCCGTAAGAGCGATAGATATTTCTTAATCGACATCTGATTTTGATTCAGGTAGGCGGCAGCTTGTGCAATGGCTAACGGGAGGTAGGTAAGTTCCCGAAATAGCGCTTCTGTTGCAACTTTATCCTGAAGTAGTTGTTTACTAATGAGAGATTTCTTTAGGAACTCCGAAGCTTCCTTTGAACTCATTTCATGCAGGTCAACAACATCGCTTCCTGCTACCGCCACCGCTACCTCTCTCAATCTAGTAGTAAACAGAATTGAGGCGTTCTTCCTTTTAGGCAAATACTTGTCTATGCCGTTAGGCCTATTAGACGACCCGAATATAAGCTCTATATCGTCGGCGTTATCCACAATCAAGAACAAGTCTCCGGCTGTTTCTGACTCGAAGTATCGTCGTACCAACAGTTTTTTATCTTCAACATTTTTTGCCTGGATATCAAGTCGCCTTGCTATCTCGGTGTAGGCTTGCTCGAAACTCTCATCGCTTAGTGCCGGCACCCAGAAGATAGAGTAATCAGGTTTTGTTTCCTTGACCCAATATGCCAGCTGCAGTGCGACCTGAGTCTTACCTATCCCCCCTAAGCCGGCTAGTGCGAGTTTCTGGCTCTCGTTGTTGACAAATAGCCTCTCTTGAAGCTCGCCGAGTATGGCATCTCGTCCGGTAAATCGTTTGTTTCTATGGATCGGGATGTAGTAGCAAGGCAGGCGAGCTTGAAACACGTGGGGAGAAAGCAGAGATGTGTTGGTGTCTCTTCGTGCTAATTGATATACGATTAAGCTACCAAGTGTTTAAGGGCGATTCAACGCTTGCCTACCATTGTCTACCCGAGCTTCTGCCTCCCAGCGCGATTGAATCTTGGCCCCAGCATCCTTTGTCATGATCTGGAGGATTTCCGAAAGTTTAGTATAGTCTCGGTTGACATTCTCGAACTTGACCATGTTGATATGGTCTGCGTGGATAGCAATAGGTTCAGCATCCGCCTTATTAGAACACTAGAGTCAGTAGTTTCCATCTTAAGGTAAAATTTCTTCAGGATGTTGGGAATTTTAGGAGAAATAGGATTAGAAATCGCTCAAGCGGGCAATTCGTGTCTCTGGGACACTCCCGAAGGGGTAATAAAAGACTCCAAAGACTCACCTGGCCAGGGACGACGGCCGATGCTTTTGGGACTACCTATATTCCATTAGCAAGCCTTTTGAATATGCAGAGTGCATGCGCATACCAGTATCTTATGGCCCAGCGTTGTTGGGGTCTCGTACGTCTCATATGCAAACTTCGTAACGAACTCATTACTGATGGGGTTATACTGGCTAAGCTGCTGCTGTAGCCATTCGGAATCTCTTTCAAGGTGCTTCAGGATGCGGTCATCAGCTGCAATAAAAATAGAAGCAATGTTCACGAGAGCACGCCCTAGCTGCACCCCACTGCCACCTTGATGAGGAGTACCTATGTAGATAACACCATACGTTGAGGTCTTTATTGACCGATGTTCTCGTAGTGCGCCTTGCCGTGCGGCGTCCGAGTGAATCAACGCCTAGGCCAGGACGTTAAACCCTAGTTAAATCAAAGGCAGCAACTAAACTTACACTCTTAACTACCAGGCCGCCAAGGCTATGTGCAACAAAAATGATCGGTCGCTCGACAGACTAGACACTGTTAGCTTTGGAGAGTAGAGAGGCGTAGCTGGAATGAAAATACCTCTGTTAGCTTTCGTTTGCGTGTTAAATCGGACACAAGTTCTAGCGCATGGTCGTAAAGGTATTGACAGCTCACACGATCTGAGGACTGCGTCTTGGCATCGTAACCCCAGGTCAGAACTCGAATACCGGGAAGGTCTTTCGGGAGTAGGTCACGCAGCCAGTGGACACCGTTGGCGGCCGTCCACGTCTTTTCTCGATGTCCATTAAGCCCATGCACCGCAACAATGCTAGACAGTTTAGGCAAACGTGCGCGGACGTACTTGGGGCGCTACATACTCGAGACTGGCACCAGGGCCTTCATAGACTACCTCGAGTCCCTGGGGGTGCTCGTCAGCCGCGGTCGACGGAACTTGCGCTGAAGAGTCAGAGCCATCACGATGCAATCGCTTGAGCCATTTTGTCATTGAAGGCATTATGACGAGCCGCACAATGATTACTTATTGCTACGTGAATTTATGATGAAGATCATAAGAGACGCTGGAACCCCTCTTTGGATCTTAGGAGAAGGAGCCAAGTGCTTTTGCCGCCCAACCTGGTGTGCTGATGTTTGGGGCTGGTTCCAACCCCTGCCCTGCAATTCCGCGAAGATCCAATCACGGCGACGATTCTCTCGGTTAGGCATGACCGGGGAAATATATATAGCACAGTATCATCGATATGCCACAGCAAGGTCAACCGTATCTATGTACCATTTAAGTCTTCAGGAGTGTCACGGAACTAGAACTATAAAAGGATTAGGCAAGGGAGCACAGACCAAAGAACCAAATATATAGAGAGCCAACGCAAACTCTGATAGTATAGCTAGAACTTCCCTCCTTGTGCAATAACAATAGTCAATACTGGACCTACCAGCAGTGAGAACTGTAACAAGGAGGGTGGTCCCACAGCGAATAGAGATATTTGTTACAACTAGCAGGTAACAATAGAGCAAAAGAGCCGCCTATTAGTTCATACACCCGTAAAGGCTTCATACACCCGTAAAGGCTTCATACACCCGTAAAGGCCTGAGACGGTCTCCATTTCCCATATGGAATAGATGTATTAGTCACCCTCCAGGGTGACTATTGGTTATAGACGCCTAGCAGCCACCTCCTAAGGAACGACTAGACACGGTTCATGCCACAGCCATAGTGAGCCGCTAATAACTATGAATGTATTAAGCCATCCTCTTCATTCGTGGCGTTACTGAAAGTCACGGCCGGGTGGCTAGTGGAGGCCGTGCACACCACTTTAGCCACACCATCGCGATCGCACACAGAAACACACACGCATAATTTTTGGTCAAAACGACCCACACGACACCCCCGGTGTAGATATTTTCTTCTTTTCTGCTCATCTGTAGATTTTTCATACAATATAGCACTTATTATCGGATCCTTGACTTCGTATTGTTGTGCCAGGTATCACACTGAATCGCATCTCGATATATAGTGTACACTACGTAGGAACGGTTGTCACACGGTTTGAACGTGACACCTTTGGTCACCGAGTCGGTGAGAGCCAACGGACCAATCAGAGGCCGTAGGCCTCTCACCTTTTTAGCTGCAATATATTTATTAGACCACGAAGCCTACAATCGCCTACAGACTGAAACGTGCAGTCTCGTATCGAAGGCAGCGATTGCGAAGAAATATCTCAATATTCTGCGTATAAATAGGAGGCCTTCGTCCTCGATAGATACAGTCAATCTTGAAGGTTACGAGCATACAGATCAACTGAGGGTAGCCCTCCCCTGCTTACCTGAGGGTAACTCCACTTTTTTCTTAAGAATTGACCCAGAGAGTACTTAACGCCACAGCACTACACAGAACCAGAGGGGCTCCGCCCGGGAGGGTTGGACCTCTGGGAACTCGGCCGCCGTCCCTCACGGTCCGGTCCTCGCCCCAGCCGGCCCTTTCGCAATACAATTCGTTATCTCTATATATGGCATTATACTGTGGCGCTGTTGCGGCGTTAAGTACTCTATGGGTCAATTCTTAAGGAAAAAGTGGAGTTATCCTCAGGTAAGCAGGGGGGGGCTACCCTCAGCTTGTCTGATCGCTCGAAGGTTACGGACCTTCGAGAGCTTAGATTGATTATTATCTAATACAGCTATCGAGCTAAGCCCTAGATAACTAGCCCTTGTTACAACGGTAGCGTAACTGAGGCCATGGCTTTGCCGACTTATGCGCTTATAATGAGTAGTCAAGGCATAGTTGGTGGAATTGCCAAGACCCTGGGATTCTATGCATGGTAAGCAAGTTGTGTAATAGGACTTGAGGCCCCTTGCGATACGACCCTTGACACAGCACGCGTAGGGAGTAAGTAAGCTTTCCATCGAATGCATACAAACATGTACCACCGCGCACCCACCTACATAGGCCATTAATAAGAGATAGGAGAGAGAGGAGAGATAGTCTATCAAACCTGGAAATCTAGTGTTTCGATAAATGAGAATCGTACCTGGGAATCGAGCTATCATTTAAGAAATCACAAAGGTTTCGTGAGAACTGACATCAGTGCCCTAATTTTGCGGATGGATGAAAAAAGATATGGAACAGTTCGAATGACAACGGGCCGCGAGGCATTGGTGACCAGCACACCTGCTTTACACGGCTCGCGGCAACGAGTGTGCCCAGAAGCCTTGTCATCTTCGAAGTCTGCTCCGAGAAAGTTCGGGTTCCTTTAAGCCTGAACACATACCAATACCCCGAAAAGTCTCGTTGGATATTAATTCATATGATGATGATTTCTTATTGTTCCAGCCAGCTACAACTAAACGACTATTGGGAAGGCCGAATTCTTCTTTCGCTCAGTCGCCTTCTTTCGGGTTCTCTTGTTTGTATTCCCCATCAAGGCGATCTACCCAGATCTTTTTCATGTCCGCCCCAGTTTGCTTGATTCGGTCATACTCATTCACACTCATCCAAACTGCGTAGCAGAAGTTAGCAAATATGCCTGCGGGAGAAGTCCAGGTTCGAGGGGCTGTTCAAATAATCAAAGCCTAGCAAATATTCTAAATAGATAAAAGGTAATTAGCAATATTCGCTTACTATTCTTGAGGGCTTCATAGTTTCCTTGGGAAATTTGAATCCTATAGAGGGGACCAGCACCCAGCCAAAGGCGATAGTAATTCTTGTGAAGCTCATTATTTACCAGTTTATGGATGACCTGGCGAACCATGGCGGTGATCTCGTGTTCTATCTTCTTGTAATCCTTCGCATGAGCTTTGAGTACTTTGCCAAACGAATGAGGACTGGAGGTAGATTGCACTATGACATCCAACTCCGTGATGATGGCCTTCACCACAGTTTCCCGGACCTCTTGTTGGTACGACTCGATCACGTGATTGTCAACGAAAGATCTTAAATTGCCGGTTGCGGGCTTGAAGGGTTCTTTTGCCGTATTGGTGGTTCTCAACTTGACCCACGTGGCCCATGGGGCCAGAGTCTCTTTCCAGCCAAATTGGGCTCCGGTGAGATCAACAACATATTTTTCGTCCGAAGGGAGGGTGATCTTCAGAACTGGGTGTCGATAAAGAGAGATATTGAGGGCTCTCCCCGATGATAACTGGCAGACGGGACGAATTACATTTCTCGGTGAGACGACCGCCTGATCCACAGATTTGCAAACGGCTTTGTTGGGCCAGAATTAGCTGAGATCCACAGCGTTGCCCGGAACTGAGCTCTTACGTTTGAATAAATACTTTATCAGATGGTATAAGGAAAGGGTCAGCTCCTTAGACTGGCCCCATAGCAGTACTTCGATGTTAACTGTTAGCAATCTTTCTTGAAGACTAAACTTGGAAGATGAATGGTACTAGAGACGCTGAAGTAGGTGTAACGCCATATGAAGCGCCTATCCGTCTAAGGTCTTTGCTCTCTATATGTCACTAGGTAATAGAAAGGGCGTAGGGTTTTAGTTACTCACGGGCATGGTACATATCCTCCGAGTCAGCCAGATGCTTTGGCAAAGGGGAAAAGACAGGCCGCCCTGTCATGCCAGCACGGTCCCAATTGTCTCCAACGAGATATATGATGCCATTTTGCTCATAGACCTTTTCAAGAGGATAGGAATATGTTGCATCTTCCATTGCCATGAATATATATTCAAGCAATGTTGCAGCTCGGTATACCACTATGCGGCCCTCACAGACCGGCTTATGAGTATCGCAATGGTCTTTGTGGCATTTCTTGTTGCAGTAAGCAGTTTTCAGAACCACATGTCTCTCGTCTTGGAAGGTGCAGTTAGGGCATCTCATGTTCGCGCCCGTCTTACCGCAAGCAGCACAACTCGTGGGGCTATCCAATACCACAATCCGTGTTGTAGATGGAGGCCCGGGAGGCTTTCTTGTTGGGAAGGGATACCTCTCACTCTTCATTCCCAAAGCCAGCCATCTGTGGTACTTGAGCTGGCGGGCCTTACAACTCTTGTCTTTGCGTTGCACTGGTTGCTGAACTGCAAGTTGAGCCAACTGCTGACGAAAGTAGCAGGCGACGGAGACCGCCTTGCCAGACAGAGCCTTTTGTGCGTGATCTAGAAGATACCGGTAATCGGGATCCGGTGAGGGTGGCTCTTTCACGAACTCGCCTAGCGCCTTGAAAAGTCTGGAGGCGGAATCTGCGCCGTCTGGATGGTCAGAACCCTCGGGATCTGCCATCGACTCGAACAACTTCTCAACAGAGTCCACTGCTAATGACATCTTTCGCTGATTAATATTCTAGCGTGGGTGGTCTCTGTAACGCGCTTTACCAGATGAATTCAGCCAAAGTTCTATACAATATCCATGCAACTGAAGGGGAACGAACCAAGGTTACATACAGAGATCCGAATGAAGAATCCCAGCCACTGTCTTGTGGTTCTTTAGAAACCAAGCTAATGAGATACCAGGCGAGCAGCGCGTACGTTGTCGCTTACTTCTACGGTAGTGCAGGTGTGTAAGCCTTGGGTTTGTGTTGCTCACGAAAAGTGAAACGGAGTGTATACCAAGACTTACCGAGCCCGTAGGTAAATATGAGGGCTGAAATAACGTAAGGCTAAAGGCAAGGCCGATGGCAGAGTAGAGATCGAGGAGAAAGTAACCATGAGCAACAATTGATATTGTAAGCTGTTGTTAAGTTGATGCACGCGAGAGATGCAGGGTGCCTCGACTTTCTTTTCCCTCTGATTCAGTTGCGAAGAACCTACACAGGACTCTGGTACCAGAAGCATATTTACGCAATGGTGTGCCCCGCCATCGCCATGAGCATGAGCACGCGACGCGACGTATATCAGTAGAAGACGCGTCTGTTTTGTTCGAATTGAAGAGATAAGAGCGACTTGGGCTAACTATGCTTTCAACCTATTGCTTAGAGTAGGGGCTTCCAGCCAAAAGCCAAAAGCTAAAATCTCGCTCGGGAAATTCCTATCGTCATACCGCAATCTGATTAGAGAGGTGATGCTGATCTCCAGAATCAATTTGATCGCAGATCACATTGTTTACCATCTTGCGTATAAGTGAGTTTGACTACATACAGTACTCTCGCATCGCCAAGTAGGGCATTGTACCTTTTTCACTAGAAAAAGGTAAAGCACTCGAGAACACTGCGCTTCTGGCGTAAATAAACATGCACATCATATCTATACTTTAGATTTCGTGCTAAGCATTCCAAGGTTAATATGATAGGTCACAACGTTCATAAAATCTAGGTTTATGCAGATTAACACCAGGTAGTCTTAAGTGTGTGGCCATGGGATCAACACCTGGGAGCCTCTCATCCATGACTGCAAAGCTTTCATGTTTCTGCCTTTTTTTTTTTTTTTTTCGCCTCATTCAGAGGTAGATACCAATTGCATTATGTTTCTTAAGTATGCATTTTGTATTCCTCCCACTAAACAAAAGAGCCGAGTCCCGCCACCCCTGGCCTCGACGTGGACTGGTGCTTGAGGTTGTTGGTAGCAATGCTTGGCAGGCCCTTTGACTGGTTCGGATGGTCGGAGGGTCGACCGGAGGGTGTGGAGGGCTCCACTGGTCGATAGCATAAGCTTCTGGCTACTGCTGGGCTCCGGGCTTCTGGCTTCTAGCTTCTAGCTAAACAGCTGACCTCTCTGTACCTACCCACTCCAGTTCAACTGCTTTCCCCAGAAAAATACCGTCACTTCATCTTTCGCTGACAACGACTTTCTGTGGTCCCTTCGGTGACCTACTTGTCCTTGGCATTAGTCCGCTTCGATGCAGATGGGGTGTGCTAGGGAGCGCCGAGCATTTGAGCCTCCTCCGTTGTCATGGATGCTTGTGGTCGCGCAGGTACTGACCCTGCAATACAACGTCCTCGGCCACCGCCAAACAGACGCCGCGATAAACCTCAATTAAGCTGCAACCTTTGCCGGCGTCGGAAGTACGTTGTCCCGTCCTACGTAGGCTCATAATCACTGATCGCTTTGACAGATTGCGGTGTGATCGCCAGCACCCATGTTCAACATGCAAGGTATTATGCAATGACTCTACGAGACTTTCTATGCTGTTGACAAAGCATAGAAACGTGGGCTCGAGCTGTCGTGCACCTATGTTGCCAGCAGCGTTCCCTCGCCGCCCCCTTCTGGTGTTCAGGATAGACTCAGGCACCTGGAGAATCTTGTTGTCTCGTACATGAACCAGAATGAAGGTACAGGTCTTCCTGCTGCCCTCCCAAACATTCGAGAGCTCGGCACTTCACATACGCCCTCTGATGTTGGCAGCTTAGAGTCCAGCAGTACAGAAACAACATATCAGGATCAGACTCACTGGAGATCTATCTTGGACGCAATTACTGATCTTAAAGAAGATTTTGGCGGATCGGCCGACCTTAAACCCACCCGACTAACACCCGAGACCTCATCTGTTAATTCTCTAGATTCGCCCCTCCTGTATGGCTGCAAGCATTGCAGCAGGGACGAAATCCTGGCGGCTGTGCCCTCAAAAGAGTTTGCCGACTGCCTAGTCTCGGAAAGTTTTGAGATGCTTGAACTTTCGTCATGTCAGTATGTTCTCGCAAGCATGCAAGTCTTTGTTAACTAATCTAGTCAAAAAAGGTGCTATCAACAAACGCGACTTTCTAAAACAGGTACTTGAACCGAGGGCTTGCTTAGTATGAGTATGCTTACGGTCAGCAGTATACCTCCTTCTGGAAAGACCCTCAAGAGGCTCCGATTATGTGGCTTGGACTGCTTTTTAGTATTCTTTCAATAGCGGTGAATTTCCGAGAGCTCGACCTTGAAGTTCGGTCGGCTCCCCAGCCGGATTATGCCTCAATAAGTGCTAGCTATCGTGAGAAGACTGTTCAATGCTTAATGCTTGGGCAGTACACAAGGTGTGGCCCGTACGTACTCGAAACCCTGCTTCATCACTTCGCAGCAGAGTTCATGCGGCGGCGTGACGTCAATAACGAAGCATGGATCATTTTGAGCACCACAGTACATCTCGCAAGTATGTCAGTCTTATCACTCTGCGGTGCGATGATAACGATACTTGGATGCAACGTCGCCGTTCCTCGCTGGAAGCTAGTAAATAACGTGTAGTCGACAGTGCGAATGGGCTACCATAGAGACCCTGACCATTTCAAGTCTATCTCCCCATATGGTACGATTACTATGCTCTGAATCCTTTTCCCGAGACTGACGAGGAAAGATGGCGAGCTACGACGACGCCTATGGGCAATGCTTTATCATCTAGGGTCCGTATTTTAGCCTGTTATACCATTTCGTACCCTGTTCCTTAATAGCACCGGCGCCATGTCACTAACAATATCATAGTAAGCCGTCTCATGCACATAGCCAATTCCTCGGAAAGAGGATAAGTTTAAGTTGTCCTTGGTCTAGGTTAATAGCGGGTATTGATAGGCTACAGACATCGCGACTTCTGGACAACTGGGGGTACCACGCCTGATCAACGATTCGTTCGTTGATACAGCTGAACCCCGGAATCTCTTTGATACCGATTTTGACCCCGACTCAACTGAATTGCCGCCCTCACGTCCAGATAGTGAACCAACCCCGATGTTAGTAGTTCTGTCAAAGCTTCGCACAGGGCGTATG
This sequence comes from Xylaria sp. BCC 1067, assembly GCA_005188305.1. NCBI lineage: Eukaryota > Fungi > Ascomycota > Sordariomycetes > Xylariales > Xylariaceae > Xylaria > Xylaria sp. BCC 1067. The sequence goes on along the minus strand of SSCS01000003.1, from coordinate 1,899,654 downwards.
TGTACAGCTGTATCTAGCATTGTCACAAATACGCAACCGCCTACGTATGCTCAGGTTCTACAAGTTGACCGACAAATCGAAGACATGTTTTTGAGAATCCCAGAGTACTGCAGAATCAAACCCCAATTGGAGTCTCTCGCCGATCCACCGACAATAATCCTCCAGCGTATCTTTATCGAGATGAATCATTACAAGGCCCAGGTTATCCTTCATTGGCGATATCTGACTTTGACAAACAAGGATGACCGATATTCGTATTCCATCAAGAAGACTGTCTCGGCTGCTCTCCAGATTCTAAAGCTGCATCAAACTCTCTATGAAGGGCTCAAAACAGGTGGGCGTCTCTACTCAGTCAGGTGGCGAATTTCTTGCTTTTTCAGTCACGATTATCTTCTAGCTGTAAGCATTTTATGTTTTTATCTGCAACGAAATGGCGATAGGGTTAGCAGCTCCGAGCTTAGCGAGATTAAGCAGACCCTGCGTCAAACGAAAGTGATATGGGGCCCTAAAACACCCATGTCATCTGAAGTAAAACGAGCTGCTGCTGCCATTGAATCCGCTGTGCCTGGTATCCTTGAGAACGACACCGATGGAACCTCGAATGAAAGCCAGGCACCTACACCAGCTGAGAGCCTTGAGCCTATCACGTTTTCGAACGACGAGGGTAAGCACTCAGTCAAATCCCGAACCAGGCGCTGATTAACCAAAACCACAAGATCCTTTCGCGGGCTCTATGTTGCCCTTCTTTGACCCGATGTTCGAAGGTGTGTCCTTGTTCCCCTCAAATATCAACGATATGGGGGCCTTCATCGACTCAGTCCTCGCCGGCTCGGTTGATCCATGTGTCGAGGTAAATGCAACACTAAGAACACAATGTGTATTATTGCTGAACACTAGTCAAGACACCTAACTTCGGGTCATTCTTTTAATCTCTCTGCGATATCAACTTATTTGTGTCAATTCTTAGGCTCGTGTACAGGTGAGAACAACAATAACTATTGGAATACCCTCTGGCTAATATGTTCCGGAATGTGCTTGACCACAGAAGTCTCAGAAGTTGCACTATCAATACCCCGCTGTTTTGCGACAGCACTCGGCGAAGCCGCGAGATAAGTAACGTATATTTAGTGAGGCTTTAGGGCGAGCCAACCCAGCCGTCGGCTGAACTTCTTCATAAGATCAAAGGAGTACGGAATATAAATCAGTCAAAGGCCGAAAGATGTAGAATTTGAGTGATACCATCGGGCCTTCGTGAGGTGTAAATGGGTGTCGATACACCCTGCAGGGGATTGAAGAAGTCCTCACATGTCCGTTTCATCAGTACAGGATAATTAAATAATCGTTTCTGGGACGACGAAAACTCTCCCCCAAATTAGAAGATACCAATGTCACTTTGGAGGGGAATGATATGTTTAAAAGGCCCTATCTAGGATTTATCTTGATATAACAGATCTGACTGCCGAACCATACATAATACACGCAATGGCAATACCTGTCACTGTACACTACAAGTTACAAGTACACTTAGCCCAGCCTCAATCAGCACGTGACGCCACGTGCGCGGAACCGCTGCCCCTCATCGAGCGCCGCGCCCCGCCGGTATCCACTGTCCACCATCCACTGGTGGTAACCCCGGTACCGCACCGAAATGGAATAGCGTGGGCTTCGTTGTTTACTTGTGATACTCCGACAGTCAACTTTGCGGGATGCGCCTGACGCGACCACCTTCGGCCACACACCAGCTTTACCATAGCATAGGTTTAATCATTTCACCCAAAAGATGCCTCGTGTGGCCCAAGTCCCTCGTGCGAGCGCCGGCGGTCGAATAGCCTCTGGCTCGTCCGGCTCTCCATTCAAGTCACCGATGAAGTAGGTTCACCGTTTGTTACTAGTAGCTCATCGACCTGCGCTTGCTAGCTTCCAGCCGCCGAGCAAAGCCACGAACGAGATTGAAACTGAATCTAACCCGCTGCTGTCTAGAATCCCTTTGAACGACGACGCGCAAGAGAAGAAAGGTCGACTCCACTCCCGAAAAGCACTCCACGAAAAACAGATCAGCGAGTTACAGCAGGCCGCTGCAACGCCTGCGAAGAAAGCTGGATTCAGGCTGGCGGACCTGGACAGCGCATCTCCCCGCTCTAATCCGCGGACGCCGCGACGTGGCGCGGACAATTACGATGACGACGACGACGACGACGTTGTGGTGGTGGGCAGTGGCGTCACGCCTATGAAGCGCGTACCCATCCTAGCCAATTTCGAGGAGTGGATGAAGATGGCCACCGACAACAAGATCAATGCCGCGAATTCTTGGAACTTCGCGCTTATCGATTACTTCCACGACATGTCCCTACTGAAGGATGGAGACGGAGTCAACTTCCAGCGCGCCAGTTGCACCCTCGATGGCTGTGTCAAGATATATACGAGCAGGGTCGACAGTGTCGCGACCGAGACAGGCAAGCTGTTGAGCGGCTTGGCGGATAGCAACTCCAAGAAGAAGAGCAAGGAAGGCGAAGGAGAGGGCGAGGAGAGTGAAGAGGAAGAAGTCGATGAAGATGGCAATGTCGTCAGAAAGAAAACGAAAAAGAGGGTAGGTTCAGGTCTAGCTTGCAGTCGCGGATAACCTTGCTAATAGCAAGATAGCAACGATCGTCGGAAGCGACTTTGGCCCCGTCATTTGCTTCTCTGCAACTCAAGAAGTTCGACATGGAGTTTGCAGTCGACCCTTTGTTCAAAAAGGCATCTGCAGATTTCGATGAAGGCGGAGCCAAAGGTCTTTTGTTGAATCACCTTATGATCGATGGTCAAGGGCGCATCGTTTTCGACAGCAGCGACGATGCAAATGATAAGTCAGCAGACGGCATCAAGCCTCGCCGAAGAGAGGACGTCACTGCCGATGAGGAGGATGAACTAGAAGAAGGGGATACCATTACGGACCAGCCCGCTAAAGCAGACGAAGAAGAGGATGTTGAGATTGATATCAGTGCTCTTGGCGTTAAATTCTTCCCTGATCTAGCCCGATTAGACGAGCAAGATATCTGTCCTTCATTGAAGACCTTCGACCTCGGGAATCCTTCCGGCTCACTAGATATCCCGTTCTTGCGTGCTCCAGAAGGCGACGGGGAGGACGAGGATGAGGACGTCCCCGGCGAAACCGGAAACAAATCCGGAATGTTCATTGATGAGGACAACCCAGTGGGCTTCGACGACATGACTGCTATGGGTGGATTCGACATTGCTGAAGTCGCATTCGGCGAGGGTGGCGAGGCCTGGGCTAAAGAAGCTGCGCTAGAGCCCCAAACGCGTCCGTATAATATTGGACTCGACGACGGCATTGCTGGAGGCGAGGGTATTGAGGGCTTGGATGACGAGAATGCCGACTATATCGTGTCCATGAGTCACGCTAAGAACGGCGACACAGCACATGAAGACATTCTCGGCTACTTCGATCAGGCTCTTCAAAAGAACTGGGCGGGACCAGAGCACTGGCGGATACGGAAGATCAAAGATGCCAGCAAGCCAGAAACAGCCACCCGACCACGCAAAGAAAAGGAGCCATTCGAGATCGACTTCGCCTCGCCACTTGACGGCAAACTCGCCGAGACGATTTACACGCAGGCGTCAAGCAATTCGGCCATTTCTCTACCTAAAAAAGACTGGAAATCCAAGACTCGCAACCTGCTACCTGATGACAAGCACTTTAATTCGAAACAGCTTCTAAGCCTATTCCTCAAGCCTAAGGCTCGAATGAAGAGCCGGCGCAATCGCTTTAATAGCAGGATAGGGACTTCCGGCCACGGTGGCCAGTCCGAAAATGTGCACGCGGCCGATATGGACGAAGCGTTTTGGGCCCAGAAAGAACCTCTTCGAAGCCAAGAAGAGGATACTGTTTTGCCCCAGGGAGACTATGACGCGAATTTCTTCGACGATGAGATGCCGCTCCCTGGTGGTGGCATGTTGGACGACGACAACGATGAATTTGCTGATGCTAGAGACCACTTCTCACCTAGCGCGGAGGCGCCGGCCACAGAAGCTCTCGGAATTACAACGATGCTCGACGCTGGTATGACCATGGGCGGCTTCGGTACTCAGTTAGTTACATCAACGCGCCGGCTGCGACCCGAATATGTCCAATACGCTCGGGTTGCCAAGAAAGTTGATGTTCGTCGACTAAAAGAAGAACTCTGGAAAGGCCTAGGATACCCGGAAACCGAAGAAGTACGTTGCGTCTTAACCTCAACTAACTGATCTCTTTTTTAAGTGTTGCCTTGTACTAACACCGTGTGAATAGGACCCCAACCGATCAAGACTACCAACGCCTCCAACAGAAGGGGAGGCGGCACAGAAGCAAAAAGAAGAGCCTCCGCTCAAGTTTACCGAGGTCATGAACGACCTGAAGTCTGTCTATCCCAAGAATGTCATGGACGACATCTCGACGAGCTTCTGTTTCATCTGTCTGTTGCATCTAGCCAACGAAAAAGGCCTGGTTATCGAGAAAACGCCCGAGCTCCTCGAACTCGAGATTCGAAAGGACTGGACTGCTGAGATTACGGAGGCCGCCTAATTAGCCAGTTCCTTTTGTGTAGATATGGGCGGTATTGGTATTGGGAGCGTACCGGAGATGTCATGTCATTCGGCAACGAACTAGTCCGTCGGACGTTTGGCGTGTTTGCAGCTGGTAAACTAAGGTCTTATTAGGGGTAGGGGATATGCATTGTTATGATATATACAGAAGCGAGCGGATACAAGACGGCTTCTCATACGGAGCACACTCGAAAGGACGGAACGCATTGATGAAATACACGGACAGATCATGAAGCAATTGTTCAATGGCTAACAGTTCCATGCTGTATATGTCTGCCTGTCTTTCTGTCTCCTGTGAACGATTGGCAAAATACCCAATGGATGCGGTCTCTGCTCTATCCCTAATCAGCTTGTCGGGAACCTTTTCCGGGGCATATCGTAAGTATAGGCTATGTCTGCTCTCTTACCAAGCCTGCCAGGGCAAAAACACGCACTTATGTGTATGTATATGAATTATGTCCATTATTCTTCTAACCTCTAAATCTCGATATGGGCTAGCTGGCTACAGGCATGACGTCCCGGGCGTCTTTCTAGCATGGTACCTGACAAAGGAGGGTGCATACGTAATCCCATCCAACTAGTCTCAACCACGTTGTGTCCAAAGGGACGTTAACAACATCTGCGCACACGCCTTGTTCTAGTATCTATATACACCACCGTACGTGATTATTCCCCGCGCCAGATCTCGATGCAGCCGGGTTTCGGTAATCACCTGTTGGCGTCCTTAGACTCCATACTCACACTGACGTATTATCTCCGTATTGACTCTAGATTGACCCGTGCCCCTACAGCAGGTTAGCTACCTCCCCTACAGCACAGTACCTCATCTTACCCTATCCACATGCTAATACTCGTAGCATCTACATTAGCTAGGTAGTGTATGCGGCAGGGGCTAGCTGCGCGAACATGTTGCTGCTACACGACATATATCTAGGTGTCTTAAGCTTCTGCTTGCAATATACCACCGCCCATCCTACCAATGAGCAAACCCCTCACCCGGCAGACCCCCATCTCGATCCGGCTGTGCGCTGCGCGGGATTGTCCCGGGGATTCCCTCCTCGTAGCCAAGGGGGGGTCGCCTTCATCTCTCCCACTCGTCCCCGCCCCCCTCTTCATCTGCTCGGGGCCAGCACGCACCCGCGCCATCGAGATGAGACAAGAGGAGGAGGGGAGGAGGGGCAAAAGGTCGCTGTCTGAAATCGAAACTGCCTAGACTAAGTCCCATGACTCTCCGGATGTCTTGCGAGTCTGGAATGCGGGTATGTCTAGTGGGACAAGCGGTGGATAAGGGATGATATCATGTGCATATCAATATATATAGGAGGCGCGTGGCCTAGCTAATGAAGTAGGCCTCAGCCTACCCAAGCACGCTACTACGTTGGCTTCTATTTCATTGTGCTGGCGCTAGGTCGCGGTAGCTAAGTAAGTAGGTCGCTAGGTCGCCTTGGTTAGTCTCAGTCGCATAGCTCTCCGTGCCGTCATTCCTACGACCCTACAACTGTGCGCATCACTATCGAGTTTCTGGACGGCATCTACGCTCCTCGAAACACCAGCCGATTACAGAGCCGCGGTAGATAAGCAGCTAGCTGAAAAATGTAACTTGCGTGTATTTCATTCTTTTATTAGTCGAAGCATGGGCAGCCTCGCTATGTGCAGGGTCCGGCCGTTGGGTGGACGGCGGGCCCGGACGGGCGACTTTCTAGCCAGTGGTCATCTGTCTTCAAATCCAATCATCCAGCACAACCATGCCCGAGTCTATTGGCTATCTTCCCAGGCTAGTACCAAGGGTATCTTCAACCGAACGCTTGAGAAGGCCAGAAAAAAGAGATGCAATTCATCGCTCATTGCCCGTAAAGATATTCTGTCCGTCACAGCCAGTAATGGTTCATGCTAGACGTGGAAGGTAACCGACCCCGTAGTCATATTTCCAGAAACGGAGAGAAAACTAGCCCCATCAACAGGACCCCGATGACCGCGCGACCGAAAACTCCAAAACGCCAGTCAACCAGTGTTTGTTTTTGTTACCCCCGTATGCATTGATTGAGGCAATATCAACCCAGTAGTAATATTTCCAAAACTCCTGGGATCGAAGACGACAGAGCACCCTTATTGCATAAAAGCACACTTAACACACGTGTTGCTTATAGTCGACGCCGAAAAGGGAGTGGCGTTAGCCCTTGCCACATGATAAAAGATCGAATATTTTCGGCCTCCTGTAGATATCAACAGCAGTTGGTTTTGGTATGCCCCAGCTTCAATTTGACTCCAATCGACCCAGCATTCGACGCAAGTCAATCAAAAATGTGATAGAAACGCCCTACTACATACAATAGAATGATGGCAACGGGCACATGGATGCTGATGACCAGGTAATCGTTGACATTATGTTAATAAGGCGTCGTTGGACCCCTAGCGCATCGGAAAGCGATGTTCAGATTAAAACGATTCGAAGTTTCGGAATAGCGCTAATACTCATGCTTCAACAGGTCGAATTCATGGGCGGCGATCAACAATTTCTCGAGCCTTTAGAAGTGCGCTGATACCATCAAGCCCACTGTCCCCGTTGCCTGAAAGCTTCGTGGTGACCGCCAGGTTTGGGTCGTGGGGTACACCAGCCACGGCCTCGTAGGCCAGTCCAGGCGTCGTGCCGAAGTGACTAGATCGGGATCCTTGCGCGAGCCCTGGCAAACTGTTGCTAAACTGTGAGGGGCCATGGAAGCCGCCTGGCGTTCGACCGTTCTGTGCTGAGTGTGACAATGGTGGCACCGGGGAGCCTTGTCCACCTATGTTTGGAGGCTGAGGCGTCTGTGGTGTCTGCGGCGTCTGAACATACGAAGATATCGGTAGTTCCGGCCTCGATGATAATAGCGCGTGAATCGGTAGAGAGGCATCACTAGGCGTTCTCGGTGGATGAGAGTTTGATGATGAGATGCTCCCACGGGACGAGGATTGTTCATGTTTCAATGATGGAGGTTGTGAAAAGGATACAGAACCAGAAGACCCAGATCCTCTCGACAGTCTATCATATGGACGCTGCCCAGGATGTACGCCTTGCACACCGGCTTCTGGTGACCTGGTTATATTTGAGGATATAGCTCTCGCGTCTAGCCAAGGCACACCACTAGCCGTAGGATCTCCGGATAAAACCTGGCCGTCCCCCCAGACGGGGCGGTGGCTGGTGGAGTACGAGGGAGCATCATGAGACTGAGGACTGGATAGCCCGCGCTGCCTCCCATGAGCTTCTTCATGATTCAATATGACCGGCGAAGTTAAAGAGTCGTCCATGTGGCTTGTCCCAGTTGATAACGAGGCTATCGAACCTAACCTTTGTTGCCGTGATGGAGGAGGTTCGCTTCCATGTTGACTTTCAGAAGCACTACCAGTACTACTTGTCGCTCCACCAGGACCGATTGAAGTACCACTAGTACTGCTACCGCGAGTGCTCTCGGGGTCGGTCTTTAACCGCTTTGCGACATCTTTTTCTGGCACTGGTTAGGCACGAACAGATCTCTAGCTACATATAATGCATCGAGATAAATACCTTGGGTTTGAATAGCTTGTCTCTTCCGGAATTCGCGGAGATATTCATTGTATTTCTTGCATTCAGCCGTCTTTTTGTACTCGCCTAGATCGTGATTATATTTTTCTTTTGCGTCGTTTGCTTGTCTCTCGAATGGTGCTTTCTCGATACGGCCGAGGTTCTGCCAGTTTTCACCCACTAGCTTAGCAATCTCTGTGAAAGTGAGATTCTGGCCCTTCAAATCCTCGCGCATTTCTACAGAGCTACTATCAATAATTGTTCGTACGCGCAAGACACAGATACCGTATTATAAACTAGGAAGTTGGCTTACTGTTAGAGAAGAGAACATAAGCTGAGGGCGGCCGTTCCGGAGCATGTTCGTCGGGCTAATGTCGCAATTAGTTCAACTGAACTAACCTTGTAGCTTTGTGTATATGGCAAGATGAAGGCCGGGAGTTGAAGCGAACCTTTGGATGTCTTCTATATTTTCTCTTCGCAATAGTCGGTCCGGTTTTCGCATCTGTTCGCCCGACGTCGCCACGATTCGAGTCATTTCTGGCATCCTCAATACTTTTACGCGCCAACGACGATAAAGAGACGTCCGGGGCAACTCCTCTATAATTCGCAATACGTCGCTGGAGTTTCTTCATAAAATCAGTATACCTAAAATACAATGGTGAAAGCCGAGTGGCTTACTCTTCGATGTCCAAGCTTCACGCCCAACGCGTCACTAGTAATAGAATAGTTAGCGTCGAAGGTAATGGGGGTGGAAAGTACAATTGGCGCCTACAGGTCGGATTCGGTAATGTCCAATATTGTTTCCCACGTGTCAAAGCCTTGATCAACGAAGACACCGAGGTATTGAGAGATACCCAACTCGCCGAAAACTGATTCAAGGTAATTCATATAGTTGGCTTGTCCGCGTTTCCACGGCAGAGCAGGCGGGCGGGAATAGGGTGCCACCACCGAATCGTGCGCACGACAGGGCTAGCAGTCGCAGTTAGTAGAGAAGCGGATAGGGGTTTCCACGAGTTTCAAGGAGCCCCTCCGTTTCGTCGATGAAGCTCGCTTATACAACGTCCAGCGGAATGCTACAACCGATTGCAGAGGCCTAGGGCCAAGTATCCAGCCTCTCTCGCCGCGGCAACCAGTCTAATAACCAGTCGGCCGAAGGGGATAGCTTGAGACTGACAGCGGTGGCGACGGCGGCGACGGCGGCGGCAGTAGTGCTGTTGCTAGTAGTGTTGACAGCTGCGACAGCACGATAGGCGAGCCTTGTGTCTATACGAGGGACAAGTCACAAAATGGTGAATTTCGAAGGTAAACAACTGCTACGAGGTGCGCAGTCCGTCTCGGGAGTTAGAACAGCGCGTCTCGACTGGTCCCTGAAAACGCTATGCGAATATGGTGTGGGGATTGGCTATGGCGAATGTCAATAAGCCCTTTCGAAGTTCGTTCATGAGGACAGCTCCAAGCCAGGTAGTAGCGTAGCCCGGCGGTGCAAGCAGTGGGTTCGGACAGGGCGGCGGGAGTCGATATGGTGTTGCATTTGAAGATGCAGAAAGCAACCGATACATAGGGTTTTGCATCTATGGCAATGGTAAAGGGGATTCTATCTTGAAATTTAGCATTTATGGAGCCTGGGCGGCGTAAAAGTGTTCGATCCGCCAGCGTAAGTGAGATCCCCGAATGTGTGGATGCTACGGATGCGACTAACGACAGTCCATTGGAGGATCGAGGTTGGATCGGGTCATCGATGGACCAGGTAGATGTACTTGCGGCCATGTAGCAGCACAGTGGTATTTCGCTATTGGCAGCAGGTAGCGTCGACTAGCTGGCGGACTGGCTAGAGGACCGGTACGTACTGTACCTAGGAAGTTATATGTAGCGTAGTCTAGACTCAAGTGTCTTATACTAAGGTAGATACATACATACGGTGGTTGACGGTGGACGGCAGCCATGAGCACGGAGGGGACAATGGGAGGTGCTGGAAGTGCATGGGAATGCAGTGGGAATGCAGTGAGAGTGGATGCACGAGAGGACGGACCCATCCCTCGTGCAGTGCTTGTGCAGTGCTCATGCAGTACTCGTGCCCAGCAGTCTCCGCCGTAGGTTACTACCCAGGACGCTAGCGTCTTCTTGGGCTAGTGCATCCAGCATTAGACAGCACACTGACCAGGTATGGGCACTGTCTAGTACATTTATATATACCAAATAGTGGCCGCAGTACCGTGGGTTGTCTGCAGGCGGAAGACCATCACCGCGGCTGGCAAGACTGCATGCATAGAATACGGATGTATGGGGTACAAGCCGCTCACACATACTTACATGTACACTATCTACCAAACTGGCTACCTAGGTACTTGGAGAATTAGTATACTCACTTAGTACAGAGATAAGAACGACACCTAAGCAGCCGGACATATGTACATCTGTCCTACCGTCTTGAGGACTGTAAATCGAGATGATACGCGCTATAGCAGAGAACGGATTTATCGTCGTAGCATGTTGGCGCAGCACCAAGTAGAGGAGAAAACAACAACAATGGCAAACTTCAACCAAGTAAACGGGTTTAGAAGAAAGGATGCTTTTAGTGTCCCGTTCATTGATTTCGTGATGATTCAAATCCCGAAGCTTATCGACTAATGCTAGCGAAGACCGGATGTCTTTTCTGTACAAACACCACTTGGAGTGCATGCTGCTAACGCCATACTTTCGGCCGTAATCCGCGAGCTAGCACGTATCTCGGCTTCCTGTACGTAAGGATAGTATAGAAAATACAACAGGTGTAGTTAGGCAGAGATACTTCCAAGATTGGAACAGCTCGAGCTACCAAGGCAAAAGAAGCTAAAGGGAAGGACGGAGCAGGTTTGCCTCCAGGTTACACTATACTGTAGGATTGGATGTGCGTTTTCTACGGTAGGTAGATATTAGCTTTTCCAATGCAATAGTAGTATCCTGTAGCTTTGGGGGGAATGATGAGAGGTTAATTCAACATGGATAGGCAGAAAGTCTAGAGTTGCTTCTTGTCTACAGTAGTAGTTCTACCTTGTTTGGATGTCCCGACTTGCGGAGTACGGGCTCCCGAGTTTGATATATGAGAGATGCTTGCTATCCATCACATCGGCTTCGGTCGTATGTTGCGACTGTCCGTCCGTCATAGGTCATACATAAGGCACAGAGACTCTTCCAGCCCGTTACCAAAGTGGTGAAGTACAATGGTCCAAGGACACAACCACTCCCTCTCTCTATTGATTCAATCTCAGTCTATACGTAAATCGTAAAAAAGCAGAAGGGGAACATTCGTTATCAATGAGCATTATATCTCGGCCAGACAGCCGATCCTGTCAGACCTAGGGGTTGCGGTTGGGCACCTAATTCTTGACGGGGATCGATAAGATTTTCATAGTCTATGAATCATAGTGATATTGTAGATGCTGACATGCTAATAATATCCCAACATAATGAAATATCTCCTATTATATGTGTACGGGAACATCGAGTTTCTATTGACTAATTGTCGTGGCTGTCGGTGCTGTCAAGACACGTGACCTTTGTGCTTGCTCGCTCATCGTACAGAGTAAACATTTACCCACTCCAAAAATCCGATTGCTTATCACATGTGCATGGCATGGTGAGGTATTACCTAGGTAGTTAGTTACCTTAGACAGACACACGAACGGGCAAAGGCGAATGACAGCAGCCACCTATCTTAGGATAGAGGCTTGAAGGGACTTGGGTACACATACTTGTACCTATGCTAGGTAGGTAACTTTTGGTTGAGCTAAGCTAACTGTGATCAAACACAAGCCGTCTGCGGGGAGTGGCCTGATAAATGGGGTCGACGAGTGGTCTGATGGGCGTGGGTCCGTGACAGCATGGCAGCGAATGAGAGCCGGACCCCCGAGGCTAGCTGGGGTGCCGCCATCGATATTTCGGCCTGGATCGAAAGGCTTGGCAGGGCAAACGTGGCTTGCCACCCCAAGTGCCCCCCTCGCATTCGCAGCGCCGCGGTGTGTGTAACAGAAGACCCGTTTCTGAAAGCTGGGTTTTAAATCCCCGGTCGTCATAACGGCACTTGATCGAGATCTATGATGGAAATGGGAACAAATCGATGATGTTGCTGTACCACCACGGAAACGATGACGGCGATGGCGACGGGTGGTTCGCCAGGGCCGCTAAGCCGACTCAAGGGGCGACCGAACACCCGCATCGCATACTGTCGAAACTACTAAGGAAATGAAAACTCACCATGTACACACGCAAGAGCCAGTCCAGATATCTACTTGATCAGCGAACAAAAAAATCAATCTGGGGGATCGTCAATAGATAGGCGCACATAGACATTCTTGCCCTAACACGCTAACTTGATCGAAGTACCGGCGTACAGTATACAGTATACAGTATACTACCTACATACAGTATCATAGGAGTCTAGGTATGTATACGCTAGTTTCGTATGCTTAGTATTAGGCAACAAAGGTACTAGGTACCTAGTGTTTTTTTAGAAATAGATTTGAGTACATAATGTTGTTCCCGTTGTGTATAGGTACCTAATTATTTATATTAAATCTAGCAAGGAAAATTCAGTTTAATGACCTTATCGATAGAGACCTAAAAGGACACCAGGACACCACCTGCCTGGGCAACTTAAGGTGGATGAGAGGGGCATTATGCAGGTATGCCATACATGGATGTATAAATATCCACATGTGTACCTGGGTATCTAGGTAAGGTACGTACTTAGATTTAAGGTACCTACCTATAAGCACGACTTGACCTAAAAGTAGGTAATTGGCTCTGTGACAGTTCACGGGCTCCCGAACCTCGGTGTTACTTATGTGAGCGTGTTCTACTTACGCCTACTTTGCCTACTGCAAGGCACAACGATGACATTATTCCCCGAGAAAAGCGCATGGAAGCTTTTGCCAAGGATCCACGTGTAGACAGCTACATTTAGTTACCTTATAAGTATAGTAGACTACATGCTGTAAGGTAGCCCACCGGCTGCCCTGTTCCGTACCTAGGTACCTAAGCAGAATCTAGGTACTGTATCCAGATAGGTACCGGCAGAGTCCTAGGCGCAGGTACTTACTATAAGGTACTACCTACAGACATCGGATCGCGTCAGGCTGTTGGCCACAAGACGAGCAAAATATCAAATCTTGCCTAAGTATACACTAGTTTCCAACGCCATCAACCACCAACAATTATACTATACTATATACTTACCATATGGACTTTGTGCTGCACGCATCAGAATACGGACCATCTCGATCGCGTGGCTAATCTAGCATCTGGCATCTAGCATCTGGCATCTAGCATCTGGTCTCTGATCTAGTGTCGTGCGTGTGCGTGTCATATCGCCCGCCTCTTCCACCGCACCGGGCTGTCTTGTCTTGTCTTGTCTTGCCTTTTATTACTCGTTATTCATCACCGGTTACGTGCCCCATCCCGCCCAGCATTATCCGCGCATCTGATCTGCCCAGCAGCTCCTCGTACCGGTTCCTCACACTTGCCACTGTGTGTATACACGCTCGCAATGTCGCAGTCCCAGAGCAGAACCCAGGACACCAGGCCCAACTCCACCTCGCCGCCCCCGGACCCTCACCAACAGCAACAAGCACATCCAGTGCCCAGCGCCTCGACGGCCCAGGCAGAGATGGCTCAGGTACGTTAGACAGTCGCGATCGGCATCTGTTGCAGCTTGATCGGAAATCACTTGGGATTCCCGGGCACATCTTGTGCTGCTCGGATCCTCCGTCGTCTGCTCGTGGGCTAATGCGACGTCTCTGACACGATCTAGGCCTTCAGAGACCTTGCAAGGTATGTGTTGTGCTGCCTCTGGCTCTGGCCCAGATCTCGCCCAGATCTCGCCCACAGATACCGTACCCAGGCGTTCCTCGCTGTCTTGCAACTTTGTCATGCGCTGCACTGTCCCGGAGCCGGCCTAGGCTCCGGCCCTTCTCTTTCGTCACCTCATCTGCACTATATCTATATGTACTGTATCTAGCGCATCGAGAATTCCCTGTCGCAGGCTCTGCATAGCCCCTGGACGGCTTCCGCCCATGCAAATCCTCATCAGCTTTTGAGTGGCAAGCGCCGGATCCCCATTACCCATGCCCTTTGCCCATGTCAGCCCATTCCATTCCATCCCACCCCATCCCTGATATTCACATGTTCTAGACCTTGTGGCCCGTCCCCCAACATAACCCATGCAGAGATCCCCCCCTGCGTACTGCCATGGCATTTGCTCAATCCCATTTTTTATCTCGCACTTCTTGTCGCGCCAATTAAGAATGCCCTTGAGCGACCTAGCCTGCTGCAAGCTGACTGCGTCAGCCTAGGCCAGTAGCCGACGCGCATTGGTGTCTAAGTAGGAGCAAGCTGCTAGGCTGGCCATGTAGGCTTCTAGGCTGAGTAAAACGTGTCTAAAATACTTACGCATCATGAAACCTCGTGTCTTCTGATAGCGCTGCTCATCACGGTCTAGATCTACGGCTTGTCTCATTGTATAGAACATGCCATAGGACATGCCATTGATATCATCCTATCGATCCTGTTGCGACTTCCGTAATACCGGATGATGTCCGACAGCTCGTTTAGAGTCTCTATCTTGGTAGCAGACTTACTAACCAGTTCTCACCGCTCAGGGGCGAACAACAAGCAGCCGCTATTGAAGCCAATCTCGCGAGCCTTGAGAGTAAACTTGATGCGCTACTCGCGTCTATCGAAACTGGAGCCGGCACAGCTGGGGAAGACGGAAACACCCACACGAATTCCAAAAAAGAACAACCGCCTGAGGAGAAGAAGTAGACGTCGGCATTACGAGTGCGAGCACGAACGGGAGGCTAGCCTCGCCTAGTAACTATTGATTAGGTTGCTTTGGAACTATTTAAGGGGAGGACATTTCCCCCCAATCCCTAGTGCACATAGAATTTAGACTGCCTCTATGCAAGCGTTTCTCGTCTACTTCTTCTCGAAATTTAACTTTGCCAGTAATCACTACTTAATATTCAGTGTCTCTAGCACCCCGGTGCGCAATACACTAACAACCAGTACTTATCAATGGTCATAGACAGAGACTGCTGAAGACGGGCCAATGACCTATCGATGAGTGGTAAGTAAATAACCAAGGGGCGTGTGATCTCGGAAAGCTGCTTCAAAGACACGCCCCAGGTTACGATTCACGACAGTATTTAGCCTAGAGTGTCGCCTTTCGTAACTTTACTACCTCGTGTCACCGTGACTACAATAGAATAGGCATAGGCACAGGGCGGTTTCTGCATAAATACGTGATGGGCACGATATAAAAGTAGCGATAGAGGGACATATTGTAGGCATAAGGCAAGAGGTGTCGCGTTGAATGAACGCGATGGTACTCAAGAGAAGAATATGCATAACACAGGAGAAGCAAGCTGGTAGAAGGGCGTAATGGTCTTTTTTATAGTATCAAATCATACATTACAGCCCGAAATTCCACCTTTGCGAAAGCTACGGTGGAAGTTGTCGCACCATCAGCGGAAGTCGTCGGTCTAGAGTAATGCTCGAAGACCCTCCAATGTAAATGACCATAATCCACAGGTAAAACAGGCAAGCAAGTTACACGACTCCTAAGAGATATGGGGAAATACATGCTAATTCCAAAGCCTTAATGCTAATCGATCCCTAGGCTTTAGCGGGGATAGAAAACGTACACGGTCTTCCTAACAAGGGCCCAAAACGCCAAACGAACTCCGACTACTATGATGACACCCCCAACGTCCCATGTTGCTCCAGAGCTCAATCACAGTATATGCATAAAAGCGCAATGGAGAGTGAGATGCCAAAATACGGCTGTTGTGGAACGAAACGAGCAGATGAGTGAGAACTCGGCCCCCTTGGGGATCGGGAACTGGTGAGGATATATCAATAATCGACAGGATACCAACACCTAATAAAAACCTCAACAGGTATCGAGCAGTACGCTTCACATGCGCGCTTCCCGACGACTCGGGATCAGTTTATGCTGTTAGCTCTCATCACGAGCTATAGAAATAAGCTCAGTTAGTTGCTTTAACTTGATGGTTCAGAGAGGGTTGAACGTGCCCTTTGCAACGGGTCGCCTTGGCTTGCAGCTACCAAAGATGGGCTTGCACCAGGCGCACTAGTTGTCATTGCGCGAGCCTCCAGACTAGGCCGCGGGATCACAGGCGGTTTCTGGTCGCCGTCTGATTTGCTGGGGTGACAACTAAGATCTTGTTGTCGGTTCTTCTCGACGAGCAACGCACCCCCAAGAGTTGCACACTTGAGGATGGTCTGGATCAAATGGTTTTGTTGCAAGGGTTTCGACAAATACTCATCCATCTGGGCTTGGATACATCGCTCCCGGTCTCCCATCATGGCATGGGCTGTGAGTGCAATGATTGGAGTCCGTACTGCTCCAGCATTCCGTTCGTATTCACGAATTTTCCCAGTCGCTTCAAACCCGCCCTAATTTTATGGTTAGTAGAGTAAAACAGTCAAACTTGAAGGACCGATCATACCATTATGGGCATTTGGACATCCATTAAAATGACATCGAACTTTTTTCTCTGTACGGCTTCGACAGCCTCTAAGCCGTTGCCGACGACAGTTACCACATGATGGTACTTCTCAAGGATTTTGACTGCCAAGCGCTGGTTAACACGGTTATCCTCAGCGAGCAAAATCTCAAATGAGCGCGTGTTATCTGAAAATGATGGCGTTGCTCTGTTCTCGAGAGCTGGGACCATGCCGTTCCCAAGGTCGATCGGCTCGCATGGTGTTGTCATATACGACGTAATGCCAAGGTCTAGGCAAGACTTTAACGTGATATGAACAATGGGGGCGAGCAAAACGATAGGGAGATATCTGAAATCCTCAATAGCACGCAATTTTCGAGCTGTCTCGATGGATTCAACTATGATCACGTCATACGGCGGGTTGTCAGAGCCTGTCGTAGCTGGGTTTCTTTCCTCATTCACCACGACAGGAACAAGGCCCAGTCTCCGCAACATAGTGGAAATTTCTTTCCCATATCCGGATAGACCCTTGTCAATGAAAAGCACCTGATGCCCTTTATACGGCTTAAGCATCTTCTCGATGGATCCAAGACCACCGCCGGCTAGTTTGACAACACACGTGAAGTAAAACGAGCTTCCTTTACCGAACTCGCTTCTTACCCACAGGTCGCCACCCATGAGTGTCACCAGTCTCTTTGAAATAGATAGACCGAGGCCAGTACCGCCAAATTTGCGAGTCATCGAGCCATCAGCTTGTTGAAAGGTATCGAAGATTAGGTCCAGCTTATCTTGGGGTATTCCTATGCCAGTATCCTTCACGACGAACTCGATAGCGTATTCGTTCGCGTTCTTAGGTTTGGGGATATCAGCCTCCCGAATAGTCAAACTAACCTCGCCATGCTCTGTAAACTTGATAGCATTGCCGACGAGATTTAGGATGATTTGCCGCAGGCGAAAGGAATCTCCAACAACGTAGTCGGGGACAGAACTATCAACTCGGTACGTGAGATCAAGGAACTTTTCGTTTGCTTTGACAGCCAGGGTCTTGAGAGCGCCGAAGACGGTTCCTCGCAGCGTATACGGGATCTCCTCTATCACCATTCGGCGAGCCTCGATCTTGGACAAGTCCAAAATATCATCTATGATGGTCAACAAACTATTAGCCAGCTGATTCACTATGTTCAGCATCTCTCGCTGGTATTGTGTCAAATCGGTATCGAGAGTCAACTGCGTCATTCCGATAATGCCATTCATAGGTGTGCGGATTTCGTGCGACATGTTCGCCAAAAATTCGGATTTTGTCTTGTTCGCTTGTTCTGCTGCCTCTCGTGCTTGGGTATTCCTCTGGATGCTGTCACGCAAATTGTACACCATCTGATTGATCTTGCGTTTGAGCTCGTCCATTTCGCCGGAAGCTTCAACATCAACAAGCTTCGTAAAATTGCCATCGGTGGCCGCGTTCGTGATATCGCCAAAAGCGCGCACTTGCGTGGTCTGCAAAGTACATCAGTAGGGGGGTTCGGGGGAGGCAACGGGTCGGGCGGGGGGTACAAACCAGATTCGTTGCCATGGTGTTGACGTCTGCAGTGATTTCTTTCCAGCGTCCCTTTAGACCACCAACATCTGCCTGGCCACCCATCTTGCCATCTACGCCGACATCCCTGGCTACTCGCTGTACTTCGTTACAGAATACCGAGAGGCGGTCAACCATATTATTGATGGTCTCCTTAAGCACAAGTATCTCGCCCTTGGCCTGAACGTCAATTTTCTGGCTCATATTGCCATCAGCAATAGCTTGGGTCACAGTCGAGATGCCTCGAACTTGCGAGGTCAGGTTCAAGGCCATAGTGTTGACGTTTTCCGTGAGATCTCTCCATTTACCCTCAACTCCATCCACTCGAGCCTGCCCACCAAGAGTCCCGTCTGTGCCTACTTCTCGGGCAACCTTGCTCACCTCGAAGGCAAACGTTCCAAGCCGGTCGACCATAGAGTTGATAGTGAGCTTCAGTTCCAAAATCTCGCCCCTGACTTCGACGCCAATCTTCTTAGTAAGATCGCCACGAGCGACAGCCGCGGTGACCCTAGATATTTCTCGAACTTGGGTTGTCAAATTCATAGCCATGCCGTTGACGTTATCGGTCAAATCGCGCCAGGTCCCCTGGACATCATTTACAGTAGCTTGCCCACCGAGACGCCCTTCGGTACCGACTTCCCGGGCAATCTTGCTAACCTCTCGTGCAAACTGCTGCAGTTGCTCGACCATAGAGTTGATTGTTGACTTGAGCTCAAAGATTTCGCCCTTGCACTCAGCTTGAACTTTTTGTGTGAGATCACCCTTAGCAACTGCGGTAGTAACCTTCGCAATGTCGCGGACTTGAGTCGTAAGGTTGTTCGCCATAGCATTGACGTTGACCGTCAACTCATTCCACATGCCTTGAACTCCCATGACATCGGCTTGACCGCCAAGCATACCCTCAGTACCGACATCTCGTGCAACCCGTGTGACTTCTGATGCGAAAGTGCGCAATTGTCCCACCATGGTATTGATCGTTTGTTGAAGCTGAAGAATCTCGCCCTTGGCAGGCCGTTCGATCTTCTTCGTCAAATCACCATGAGCAACAGCCGTTGTCACAGAAGCGATTTCTCGGACTTTCACCAGTTAGTCAAGCGTAGTATTACCAAGCATAGAAGGTAACAAACATACCTTGATCAGTCAAGTTTTGTGCCATCACGTTAACTATAATCAAGGTCAGCAACACTCCCCTCTTATACGAGGATGGAGAGGAATACCATTATCGGTGAGTTCTTTCCAGGTGCCGTCTACGCCTTCAATCTTGGCTTGGCCACCAAGTATTCCGTCTGTTCCGACTTCACGCGCAACTCTAGATACTTCGCTAGCGAACACCTGAAGCTGGTCCATCATGGTATTAATGGTTCTCTTAAATGTCGTAATTTCGGGGTCCATCTCGACGGTGTTCATCCGAACTTTCTTACTGAGATCACCCCGCGCGACGGCGGTGACAATCTCACCAATCTCACGCAGCGCTTTTTGGAAAGCCTCATTGGCCTTTTGATGCTTCCATAGTTCACGCTCTAGAGTTGCTACGCGTTCTTTCTCCATCATTTGAAGCGCTCTTTCTTGTAGTTTCCTTTGCTCTACCAGTTGCGCATTTACATTTGTCAACTCCTGGCGTTGGTTGTCGAGTAGCTTCGATTGGTCATTGATATGCTCCTGCAATCCTTCGAGTGCTTCGTCCGTGAGCGGGATAGGCTTGGTCATCCGCTCGTCCGGTACACCACTCCGATTCGATAATAATTTTGGCCGTCCTGATAGTTTTGAGTCATCTTCGAATGGAGACCCAACGGTCTCGTTCGGTGTGTCGGGATAGTTGGGAGCGTTCGCAGCACTAGCCTTAGCTTCAAGTTGCTGAATCCGGACGACAAGGGCCGAGAGTTCCCGCTCGAGATCTTCCTTAGCAGCACTGTCGCCGCCTGGCAACTTGATATCTGAGTTTGTGCCGATAGGGAGAGGGCTTGAATCATATGATGACACAGCTAAGCCCTTGACAATGGCAGCCACTGCTGCCAAAGTCTGATCATCAGCCATCTTCGCAGCGAGGCACAAATCCAGTGCTGTTCCCAGATATAAAAGGGCAGTACTGTGGTGCCTATTAACGAAGACTAGGTCTAGTCCACGAGGCGTCGCTGCATATCCGCACTAGCGAGCTAATCGAAACAAGAGGAAGCGACTGGCAGGTATCGAATAGTATAAGCAGGTAATGGGCAGCGGATTACTGTATGGAGAAAACAACGCTGTCTTAACGAAAAGCCAGTCGCGGGGCGGATAGGGGGCCGAAGTCGTGTCAGGGCGACGCCGCAGGAGTGAATAGATGTACGTATAGTGGTTGAGGGTTGGGGGTCGTTGGGGCGGACGGCCACGAGCAACGTTCAGCAGCGCTCTGCTGGCTCGACGAGACCCTTGACAAGTCTTGGCGGCGGCGACAAACCCTTTGCGAAATCCGAAAATGCAATCCAAAAAGGAACAGCGTCGCTGGTGCTCTCACGAAAGCGGTGATAACGATAGCGGCGACAACAACCAAAACAGCTCTGGAGGACAGTAAGATGTCAGCAGGGTGCAGCGACAGCGACAGGCAGAACGACAGCAAACAAGGCGGAGGTGGAAGGAATGGGACTTCCAAGGTTGTCTTGGTGGGAAGAGAAAGGCGGATCGCTGGGCAGGTGTGGGCCCGTATCGCGCGGGCAATGGCGCTGGTGATTGGTCGCGAGTGGTCAGGGGGAGAGCCTGGCCCGCCGGGGATGCGCTGGGACGGATGATTAGATTCGGCCACTCAGAGCCAGGCGCCTGGGCGCCCGTCGCTTCCACTGCCCACACTGCCCACGCCGCCTTCACCCTTCACGCAGGCCAAGGGCCACCTGCTCCCGAGATGCACACAATCTGACTGCCCGCTCAAGGTTAGGCACCTACCAATAGGCGGAGGCCGTTCTAAGCTCCAAGTCCCATTTGCTTTTCATTACATTGGTGAAACCTATCGACAGTATACGCACGTAGAACCGGGGCGTAGATAGTGTACTGTGTGGTAGCGCGTGCTACCCGTAGTACTGCCCCATAGTGTCCGTGGGAGATAGGTACTTAGGTACGTACAGTTGTGTTCTGCTCATTCCACTAGCGTGAGGGGGCTATAGAAACGATCATCGTGATGATTACCTACCCGGGACCATGTGCCAGGAAATCAAGATCATCCCAAAACTTTGGGACACTTACAGTGACAAAATTTTCAGGGCAGTGCAGGTGTCTAGTCTGCCGATTTTTTTGGATTTTTTTTTCTCGCTTTCAGAAAGTCGTTTATACTAGTCTGCCATCCCCAATAAACTATACTAAAATAGAGTCTGTCTCGGCTGGCCGGCTAGTTGTCCACCAGCGCTAACGCTGCCTTCGAAAACCAACCAACCGCTTTAATACGAGCAGAACTACACGACGAGTTCTTATAACAGAAAGTATACCAATGTGAAGGGCTATTACGATAATCTCGACCCCGTAGCACAATTATAGGCCGTAGACTTGGAGTTCTGGGCCAATTATCGTTGCGTCACACCAATAATTTTAATCACCTAGGTATTAGCTCGTATCTCTGTTATTGGTGCAGCCAATAAGTAAGTACCTACCTAGGTACCTAGGTAGGTAGCGTAGTTTATATCAGCCACAAGGACGCCAGGCGACATTATCAAATCCTCATATTCTTACACAGTAGTCCTAAATTGCCCGATTTTTATCCAGTAGTTGTCCTATATACCTTACCTAGGCAAGGTAGGTAGGTTGCCCTCCATGCGACCCTCAAGATGGACGAACCCGTGCGACTAGTATACCTAGCGTGGACCCTGAGAAAACACAGCGGGAAATGGATCTAGCATGAGTACATTAGTATAGTACGGTACCTATAATAGTTATGCACAGAAGGAGATGCCAAAGAAAATGCCCTTGAGTCATGTTATTACTTTTATTGTGGATAGATATATTGCCTTTTTCTTTCTACAGTACATAGTATCATTTTTGTTATAGAGCATCAGTTGGTGAAACCCGGTATAGGTACTCGTGTAATAGTAAGTACCCTCGTAACCGCGGTTGGACCTTACTACCCTACCTATATCAACCTGTCAAAGCGTTAGAATTGATCGACAAATAACGGGAAGCGGGTGACTACACTAGTTTTATTACTTTCCGTTACAGGTTAATAAGAGTGCCCTCGAATCCGATATATTCACTAAATGCATCGGCCCTGTCAACCTTATCTTATGTACCCCGTCATTGGTGTGCGTTACTTGGGTTCTTATTTGGGCTCGAAAAATGTCTAGGACTGTATAGGCCTTATCTAGATCTAGCACCTAACGGTGATGAGGAACTATCACAATTCGTAGTGCTATTGTACACTACATTAATTGGCATAGTTCCCTCTGCTCTCGTCTAACACCACAAGGTACCTAGGTACTGTATATATGTGCCAGGGGCAGGAGGAGCCAGGCACAAACATGACCAAGACTTCGTGCCTTGACCTGCGGGTCTGTTATCCAAGGCCCACGTTCACGGGTCTTTGACAGGAACGACTCATTTGACTGAGTCCATTTAGAAAACTCTGCTTTGCTTCCAATAGACAAAAAAACCTAAGCGAGAAAAAGGCAGCATTGAATCATAGACAAGCCGATCCCTATACACGGGCAAAATAGGATCCTAAGACGTAAAAAGGGGGCGATGCTCTTGCTAGTTGGTGGCAAGTCCCATTCTACATTCCGACATTGCTTACATTGATCGACAAGGCACTTGCAAAGTTTGTCCTTGTCTTAAGTCTACAACAGTTCAGGTTTCTTTTCGTCTCATGTGTCCGGTATCTAAAGAAATGCCAACAAAGGGATCCTCCAATCGTACCAAGCGCAAGGAGAAATGAAAACGAGGTTCTTCCGACTTACATTCCCCAGTAGTACCATACGCCGCAGTAAGTAGGAAAGTAGGCAATCAGGACAGCGAGGGCTCATAGTCGTCTCGGAGATGCATATTGACGTCATAATGCGTTGGCTTTCCACGGTTCTGCTACTATTTCCCTTTTGAGACAGGGGCCATGCCGCATTAGGACTAAGTACTTAGTAGTGCTATGTATAGATGGAGGGGCTGCGTCCAGCCGGCTTGGACTGTCATGGCGGGCAGAGAATAAGGGCCCTTTGGATTTTGGTGTGCCCTAAAGTATAGTAGGTCCTGCCCTAGGTGTCGTAGTGCAGAGCTACTAAACTTGACCTGAGTGCAAGTTGCCA
This sequence comes from Xylaria sp. BCC 1067, assembly GCA_005188305.1. Lineage (NCBI taxonomy): Eukaryota > Fungi > Ascomycota > Sordariomycetes > Xylariales > Xylariaceae > Xylaria > Xylaria sp. BCC 1067. The sequence continues at coordinate 1,876,212 of SSCS01000003.1, read as the reverse complement.
TTCCCGACTCGTGCTGGTTAACTCCCGTTCCGTGCCGATTTACCGCGATCTCGTGTTATCGAATCGATCTATGTAGGATCAGAGAATGGTGGTGGGGCTTACAGGCACACAGATCGGTGTGCAGAAAGCCGTTAGGTATCGTGCTGAATGGCATCACAGCAATACTTGGTACCTGGTGCTAGCTATACCTAGTACTGCTAGCCATAGCTCCCTACTATCCTACTTAGGCTACCTAGGTACTATTAAATACCGTGGCGAGCCCCTATTTACGCACAGATACACAGGCTAGAGCGCAGGCCAAGGCGATCGGCTTATAGCATCGTCAACCTCGAAAATCAGCCTGTGTAATACGTGTATGCCCAAAAGTTTACCGTATACCATATTAGACTCTCGCTCGGCCCCACCTGGTCTCAGGGTCCGGCCTCTGCTTATCGTATACTACTTACAGCATCCAGGGATCCTGGTGTTTGACCCACGCGAACGAGCAATTCCGATGTTCTGTTCGGATGAAACTTTGATCTGGCCTGATCTGAATCTGGTGCACTATACTGTACTTACTGAGCTCGGCTATATGGCGGGTTGCCCTCTGAGAACTTGCTAAGCATGTCGCTAGTGCCTGAGACCATGTCACCTCACTCATGTGTGACAGTTTGGAGAGGGGTTAATCATGATAACAGGAGCATCTGGTAAAGCAGCTAAGTCAACTAAGTTAGATGGCCCAAAGCTTTCGTCCATTCGCTGACATTTCGCCTCACTGGAACGTGGCCCTTGGGGGGCATTGGGGGCATATCCTACCTGTGGTGAATGTGACTGGTGCCTCGGGTCGTTCTACGACCCGTTGATATAGCCCAAATAATATAGGCAGACTGGGTATCAGATCCAGACGAAGTAATGGCCAAGCCTCATTATAGGAGGTGGTAATGCGACCGCCACCGATCTGCGGTGTTGCAAATTCCCACCTCCCCTCGCCACCAACCCCCTAGCAGAACTAGCAGTGAACTAGCAGCCGCCCTAGCCTCTGGAGTACTCTGCCATGGGCTTCTGCATGGGGGAATTATGCAGATGATTTGCAGTCTGAAGAACATTTCCGGGGTATTGTCCGGGTCTTCACCCTGGTCTGTGGTGCTTGTTGATCTGTTTCAGAGTTGTAGTGTGAACGCATTTGGAAAACCGGGCGACAATCAACCGGCACTAAGAACAAGAGCTCAGACCGCAAAATAGACGCGATTCACCCATTATCACCATCCCACGTGGTATCTTGCCGATGCTGTGTCGGAAGGCTGGTCAAGTGTCAAGTGCGTCAAACAGTCCAAACGTACTGTCTCTGTCTCGGTCGTTTCATTTTGAGTCCACTACGTGTGCATGTGACTCGGGTAGTGTAGATAACCCAGACACCGCTACACCTTGGATGAGATAATGACAGCTCTGATTCAGCTGAAAGCGCTGTTGCAGGAGGACGTGTCATAAGGCTCCCGTAGATCACATCAGCCAGAGGTGACACAAGCAAGCCAGCGCTGCAAATCTGAAAACAAATCTGAAGACAAATCTGACCTGTCCCGTCGGAGCCACACACAGTTTCCTGAGATATATCATATTCGGCATGCAGACCAGTACTACGCCGCCAAGCCCCTTTAGCCTCTTTCCGCAAACCGCGTTTCGCGCCACACTTCCATGCATACCCATCTCAATCTCTCCCAGCTCAACTTTCAAACAGGAGGTAAAGATAGTCTTATGTTTGCCCAATACCTAGATACATGGATAAATGCAAGCAACGCCGCCCTTGAATAACAACTCACCACCGTGATTCAAACAGGAGAAAAGGGAAGAGAAAGGGGGGCTAATTCTCATGCTATTACCATCACGGGGACTACGCCTCTACCATGTGATAACATTAATACTGCTACCTCTACACATCCAATTCAAGAAAAGCCTAGGAACAGAACAAGTTCTCCCGAGGGCTTGAAAGAAAAAAATTGTATTCTCTCAACTTAAAACAAATAGTATGAATATTAGACTTCGAAACTCATAAACCCATAGCACATAACCTTCACCAAACAAAGCTTCGACTTAGCCATGATATGATTTCAAGTTGGGTATCGGATAATCAACGGAGAGGTATAACAAGAAGAGTTGACGGCATGTCCATCGCACCGTTGAGAAATCAACGAACATTAAACGCCTACTTCCGTATACGCCTCGCAAATAAACATACCGCTAATAGAAAATGAACAAACCGCAAATCGCCAATCGCACCACCTCCCAACTCAATCTTGTTGTTAGCCGCCGGGCCCCGGATTTCAAGCTCGGATACTCGTCTAAATCTTATACCACGTAAAGGGGTAAATCAATCATCAACGCCGCGGTATGCCACCTCGACCAAAACTTGCGCCAGCGCTGTTCCAGCCTTGGCTTACGCTTTGTTTTACGATCATCGCTGCTGCTGCCGCGGCAGCCATTCGTTCCTTTTGACGGTGTCTCTCCTTGAGGTAGCCGGCGGCTTCTGGGCGCATGCGCAAGATACGGAGAATCATATCATCTGATGGATCGGCCTGGGCCTCCTTTCGCTTCTCTTCCTTGGCCCGACGCATTGTGCCGAGATTCCGGCTCATCATGATGCTCTTGCCTCTACGGATAGTGCCCATGCTTGCAAAAGATGGGCCCGCAGCAGCACCGCCGAAAGCAGAGGGTGCTAACAGGCGATTTGAGCTACTCATCTGGCCTTGGAGCTGTTGCTGTTGTCGTTGAGCAGTAGCGGCTGCCATACGCTCCGACGTCCGCACAAGATTTTCGGTACTATCAAAGTAGAAGAAATTAAGCGAGTTGAGCTCGTGATACTTAGGCGATTTAAGAACTTCGGCGGGAACACCCAAGGCCTCACCATTTTCATCTTCCGCGTTGAAGAAGCTATAGAGCAGTTTCAACCATTTGAAAACCACATCAAGCTCTCGTTGGTTGAGCGGGCGTTGACTTGAGGGCTTCTCGGACAAGGGCGGCACAACAAGAGCTTCAATGGCCATGAGGACCTCTTTCCATAGTCGCATCATTACCGCAACCATGGTCGCATCGGTTAGAGTTTCCTTCATTGTGGAGAAATTATCATTGAAATAGGCGAAGAGAGATTGAAGAGCATTCTCAACATCGGCATCCGTGAGAGTAGGTAGGGTTGAGCTTCGTTTAAAAAATGAGTTAACCTGGGAGGCCAAGTTGCGCCCTAGGAGACTACGTAACGCTTCGTACGACAGTGATGCGTTGATATGTCTAGAGAGCTACAAGTTGTCAGCTAGGTCGTATTCCATGATCCCAGCGAGGTGCAATTTACCTTATCTGTGATCTTGCGAACCATATCGCGTTCTGTCCTCTTTAGGTGTCGAAATGCCTTGCCGAAGTAGAACTGTATGTCATCGCGTTCCCCTTCCATGCTTACCCGGAGGAGAATTCTGCCCTGCGTGTCAAGGTCGAGCCAAAATTCTCTTGGTAGATAGTCGCTGAAATGTATTGGGTCCAACTTGAGAGACGTCCTGCCGACAAAGTCGTGATCACCAAAGGTATCATAATCCCAGATTGTTGCAACAATGTTGAGCGCACCAGACACCGTTACGTCAACAGATTCGTCCCACCGCGGGCTTAGCGTTCTCATAATGATTCGCGTCTTGTGCAGGCGCTTCTGGTATTCATCCACGAGAACGACGTAAGGATCACTAGTCCCGTTTGGATCACATGCTTTGATCTCCTCGGCTTCGACAATCTTGATCGTGAAAACGTATTTCGCTGGCCGTCGTACTTGTTTTTTAGGGCCGTCTACCTTCTCCAGTATCGCAGCGCAAGCATCGACGTTCATGGTCCTTTCGAGCTTGTCTAGCTCCTGCATGGCCCACTCAATGTTGTTCAGCTTGACCAAAGACTACAATGGATTAGAATTGAACTTGGTAGCGAAGTATATGTAGGTACTATACCTCTGGATAAAATTGAAAAGGCTCCATCTTTTCTTTATTGTTCCACGCATCTTTGGCATACTGCATAAATCTGCTCTGGGTTGTCTGAGCAGTTGCAACTGTCTCCTGTTCATTGGGTCTTAGCGTGTCCATTTCCTTAACGAAGCGTTGATCCACAATCTCGCAGTAACGGGCGATGCTGTTAGCAAAAATTTTGGATAAAGCGGTCATGAAGCGGGCATGGTGAACATCATTATCCCATTCGAGTTGAAAAATCTGGTCCGCAGTTTGATGGAACAACTGAAACATGTCAATCACTGAATGACTGTGGCGATCAGCATCTCTTGGAGCTTGCTCAGACCCTTGGCCGCGAACTTGGAACTGGTCATGCTTCATCGCCTCGTCTACAAACGCTTCAGCCCGCTCCTCTGCATTGTGGATCCACCGCCAGACGAACTCAACAAGAAGTTCTTCAACATCAAAGGTGAAAGATTGGCTGGGAAGTGATGATCGGTGGATGCGCCGGATTTCAACAAGGTCCTTATATAGATCGAAACCATCTTGTAGAGGGAGCTCATCTCCCCTGTCTCGCGCGACTTGCATAATTCTCTTGACCAGCTCATGGGCATCGTTTTCGAAGCTCGGGAAAATAGTCTCGGCTAGGACGGTCAACGGGTTTACTCCCATAATTACTGGGCTGTTTCTGTAGCGCTTCTGGATTTTTTCACAAAGCTTAACGACTGAGTTCCCTAGGTTCTTGACATGACTAAAGTTCCAATCTTGCTGGTCGGGAGGAATCTCAGCATCAAGGAAGCCACGATAAGCGGTTGCGGCTTGTTCCACCATGCCATCCTGAAGCATTTTAGTGTACTCCATTGCCTCCTTTTCTTTCCGGGAGAAAATGGGATCATCGAAGATGTGGTTTTGTAACACGTGAACTGAGGGGCCTGCCGAAGGAGGCTTAGGCTGATAACAGTGCATGAGGGTGTCGTAGAGCTCTCGTAAAAGCGCATCATGTAAAGTATACAACGTTTGTTGATATGTGGTAAAGTCGGCAAGAGTCCACCTTCCTCGATCTATAGTTGCGAGGCTTTCACTATATAGATATATATGTGGTGGTTTTTTGAGCTCTTTTTCAGGTGGGGGACTTTTGACCATGTCAAAGGCGGAATCCAGATCTATGACCGTGAAGAGCGTGTCGGTGAATCTGCGAGCGGCCACTTCCATATACACAACGAGTCGGGTGAACTGGGGTATTCGCCAGCGGACACAAAGCTCTGTTAAAAGCTCCATTGACTGTTTTGAGAATGGCCCACTCTGCTCATCCCCGTTTCCATGCATGGCATCGAACTCCAAAGCATAGTTTGCGATGACTTTGAGAAACTCACGAGAGTCGCTAGGGATGAAGGTATAATTCGCTTCGTCAACAGCCCTAATGCTACTGTTATCATCAAGTGTCATGGAACTTAGGCTAAGCCTATTTTCTAAGCCGTAAACAGAGCTTCTCTTTGGGTTGGATAACGCTCGACCTAGGTCTGCGTACGACTGCTCCTCTCCATGCCCGGCGCTTGGACTCGCCGGCAGCGGTTTTTCGGAGGTCACGCTAGCACTCGAGGACGTTTTAGCGAGTTCTGGTTTAGCTGTGAGAATTTCCATCATCATGCTTGACAAAAAGGGCCCCTCGGCTTTTTTCCAGTCCTGATATGCCTCCTCGACATCGAAGTCCTGACTCTGTAAGACGCCAGACATGTTGGCATTCAGGCGGTGCTGATATGCCTTTAAATCCCTAAGTGCAGCTTCTTCAGTCCAGTTGGGCCGCTGGGTATCTATGTGACTCTGAACATCAGAGTGCGCAAGCCCGAAAATCTTAGCAACGGCCTGAACCATGGGCATATCCTTGACATCGTAAGACAAGGGGACAATCACTTCGATATGCTTTCCTGCGTCTTGGCTTGTATCAATGAAGAGATTCTGATCGTTTGTAAGAAGTTTGTTTTCGAGAGTGTTCAATCTGCTCATGAGCTCGGGTTTGCTGTCATTCCCCTGCGCACGTAAGATATGGGTGACAAGCCTCACGAAGAGGGCCACGTGCCTATCGACGAGCAGTTTCCACGAATCATCGCCGGGGGTATGCCCGAGGCCACAAGCCTTGGTGGCGGCAGAGTAGAAAATCAATACTAGAGGCTCGACCTTGCGCTCTTTGTCGATGCTCTTCTTGAAATTGGCCTCGGTAAAGGCTGTGTAGGCTTGAGCAAAAGTCTTCTTGACAGCGGCATCATTGTAGCCAGGAAGTGTCTCAGAGCCCCGGATGACGCCCTCCATCCTCTTCAGCAGAGGGCCATGGAAGGAATGGGGAAGCTTGACACTTGTCGAGTTTCCCGGCACGAACTCCTTGACTAGGTCGCCAATGTTGGAGGTATGGGTTCGAGGCGGAGGCTTCGGGGCGGGAACCCATTGTTTTCGTTTTGTCTTGGGCTGGACAAGGTAGTGCAGGTAGGCGACACGGAGGGCGTAGGAATAGGCATCGTCGTGGCTCACAGGAATGGGCCGCGCAGCCAACGAAGCAGCGCGACTCCTGCGGCTACCGCTACTCCGGACGCTCTGGATACTGTCGATGCGTCGATTGATATAGGATTTCCTAGATGACATAGTGTGACGCGCGCGGAGGGGATGGGGGTATCGTCAGGTACCGATGCTGTGATGCGTGCGTCGTATGCACGACAAGCATGGCAGACTAGTTTGGGCGGATTTAGTTCGATCTGGGCTAGGCCCTAGGCACTGGGGAACAGTCTAGATAAGATATTAAGAGATGGCTAATGTGTAGATGTCGTGTCCCGTTTGCTTGCCCGCTCGATCGACGCAACAGAGGGCAATAGTAGGTTTGGGCCAAACTCTCCCTCGGGCTGCGTGTAGGTTTGAAGAAGACAGGCCGACGGTAGTTCGCTAAAGATAGCGCTGGGCATGCATAGCGACGGTGTGGGCGCTTAGAGATTCCGGCGTCATGTGCGCGCCGCTGTCTGGCTGCTACAACCGCTGTAGGAGACCAGGCCAGCGCCCCGGGGCGTGGACAACCCAAGGGAGCCACCTAGGCAGGCGGGATGCTGCAACCCCACCGGCTTTGGGACGTCATCGTCGGACTAGTGTAGAGGGTAGTTTCTCAGTGGGGCCAACAGGGTTCACACTATCTCCCTTCTGAAGTCCCTGTAATCTGGCTAAGGTAGATACTTACCTACTTGGTATCTAACCTAAGGACGTAGCACACTACCTAATAAGTCTGCCTCAGCATGCGTGCTTTTGTAGGGGAATGCAATGGTCGTCAACTTGTTGAATGAATCCCCATTCTACTTGCACGCGGTGCAGATGAACGGTATGGGGGCTGCTTGAACCTGCACTACATTGCACCACCAGCTGCATTTGTATACATATACTTCAATGCTATGTAGATATAAGCATGGACCACATCGAGCTCGAAGCCGTCCATTGATTGGCCTTGATCGCAATCCACTGTCGATTTCCGAGGAAGTACCTAGGTAGATATCAACCCCCAGATTCATCAGATAAGTGCTACGATCTAAGATTAGCTACTTACTTAGGTAGTTACCAAGGTAGGACAAGGTCAGCCCTTTTTTAACCAAAGTCTTCTTCTTTCTCCCACTTTAAATACTATATATAAGGGAAAAAATGCAATTGGAATAGAAACATAATAGGTACTTAAGTAGGTATGATAGCACAGGGCGGGCTATGCCTTTGATTTAAGGAGCCGTTTAGACTAGACACCTAACTAAGTACATACGATGTGACCCGGCCAGGTGATTTGGTAGGTATGCATGTGATTCAATTTTAGTATACGAACAATCGTATACAGATTGTGATGGCGCCACAGAATTCGGCCATTCTTCCGCGGAAAGAATAGGCATAAAATCTAATCTTCGTAAACAGCACCACAGTCAATGTTGATCGGAACCCATGTGGTACAGAACCTTAATAGTCACCTGGGCAGATACCGGCATGGGAAGTAATGCGTGCTTTGTACTGACGGTAAAGTCTACCTGAGAGGTACATGTCTGCACGGACACAGGCCCGCCCAGCATTAGGTCCTACTAGGTACTTAGTATGTGTATATACCACACCCCCATCAGAGGTAATACCGCTGTACCTAGGCTCTGGCTCAGGGACGTTGCCTAGGAAGACGTAAATACGTACTATCTATATATGTAGTAGTAGGGAGGCTGTGGTTTGTGGTTGGCCCTCAGGACATGTACACTAGGCTACCACCTTTCTCGACGTATATAGATACAGTAGGTACGGTAAGGCAATAGACGCGTAGACAACACCTATCATACGTTGCCCCATCCAATACCGATTCGTTCTTCGTCCTTCGTCTACGCTCGACGCAGGCGCGACCACGGCTCTCTGTGTACCTAAGGTAAGTATAGGCATCTTGCTGTGTATATTGCGACTCCGTGCAGGTGCGACACAAGGTTTTGGCCTGGACCTTCGAGCCGGACGGGGTTCTAGTTCTAACCTTAGTTCATCTAGCAAAGGCTTGGCCTTGTGCCTAGTCTAGCTGCCCGCTCCAATTGCGAAAGCCACATCCTCTCATCCCCTCAAGTGATCGATCCCGCATGCATACAATAATACATCTGCCGCTCAACTCCAACGCCGTCATACTTCACCCAGCTCCGTAAACACAGCATCCGCACACCGCATCCCTTATCATCTCTACGCCCCGTCGCTAAACCACGCCGAAGCCGCCTGTTCTTCTGTGCTCTCCATCCGCGGCCGCCGGTCTGTGGCCACCTTCTGCTGTCATGGGCGTCGTGAGCAGCCGTCCCGACGACGGCGCCCCCGTCTATTTGAGGGACCAAAATCGCCGTACGTTGAACCCCCCCCGCCTGTCGCCCACACGCTCGCTCGCCTGCGCGCGCACGCGCCCATGTCTGCTCTCCGTCTAACTGTCGCTAGTGTCTGTATCTTCCCTGGTAATTACATGTCCTCGCAAGCGCACTTCGACAGTCATCACCCCCAACGCCTATCCCGCTACTCGCGCCATTGCAACGCGCGCTTCGAACGATGCGGGCCCCGTCGAGTTTGTTCAGGTTTGTCGCAAGCCTAGAAACTACCCTATGAAGCGAAGCAGTGCTCTGATCATGCGCATTTCTAGGATCCCGAGTCGTCGTCGTCCGCGCCGAGCTTCCTCCTCAAGGTGAACAACGACGACGAACTTATCTTCAATTTCACATTCCTAATTCGCCGAGATGAAAACGGCACAAACAACGACACACAGATTAACGGCCTGACATATGTCTACGCCTCGACGAGCAGAGAATTGGAGAACTTAGTCACGCGAGAGTTCCACGCAGACCCAAATCTTCACAAGAATGCTAACGTCGAGCTCGTTGGCGACCATACCACCGGTGGCAAGTCCTCAAAGTCTTTTGAGTGGTCGTGGAAATGGAAACCCCCTAGACCAGTGGAGGATCGAGGGGGCGGTTGGAGGAACGTCTGCAGCGTATGTTGTGCCTCCGGGCGGCCCAGCATCTTATGCATATACTCATCTCTCGATAGTTTCTAGAGTACGACGCAAGAGCCCACCAACTAAACACACTCGTCACTTTCTCCTTCTGGGTTTCCAGTGAGTTACTATCCACCCCTTGTTCTACCCGATGTTGACCTAACCCCACTACTAGATATTCCATTTGTTGGATTTCAGCCTCCCCCTCCGTCTCCATTCCAACTATCAGTCCCCCCAAAGATTCGTGTGCCGTCTGCACAATCAGCCGACTCCCGTATTAGCGAACAGGACGAGCCAAGCTCCCCGCCCAGTTTTCCGCATGAGCTGCACAGTGCTATTCCTGTGGCCTCCCAAGCCCGAAGAGAATCGGTTAAACTCGACATTGCTTGCCCTCGGCCGATTGAAGACATGACCGTGGGCGACGATGGCCCAGTCTTCAGAGCGACCATTAAAGCGTTAGAACAGAAAACCGGCAACATGAGAACGCATATGAAGAAGGTGCTGAAGAAGGCCGAGCAAGCGCATGTTGCCCAGACTGAAGCCAACGAGGCTTATGTGGGTTTCATGGATGCGCTTCGAGAGGCATCTACCAGCAACGCCAAGGCAGTTCAGCCGGCGATCGAACAGTATTTTGACAAAATAGCACGGGAAATACTGGCTTACGAAAAACAGAACACAGCTAATTTGCATAAAACTATCATTGAACCAATCAGCAAACTGTATAACTATGATATCAAACAGGCAGAATCCAAGAAGCGCGATTTTGAAGAGGAAAGCAAGGATTACTACGCCTATGTCTCTCGGTATCTCGGTCAACGACAGGACTCGGTCAAAACTAAGAAGCTTGCTGAGAGCGATACCAAGTACCAAACGAAGAGAAAGAATTTCGAGCTCAAACGATTCGATTATTCTTCGTTCATGCAAGATCTGCATGGTGGTCGGAAGGATCAGGAAGTGTTGTCTCAGTTGACCCGATACGCTGATACACAAGCGGAAAGTTTCATGTCGACAGCAAAAAAGATCGGCGACATGATGCCTCACTTGAAGGCTCTCACATCACAAGTTCAAAACGCAGATAAGGATTATCAATATCAAAGACGCGAAAGAGAAGAGAAGAGGCGTGTTTTAGAAAAAAGCAATCTCCAGTATAACGAGCCAGAGAATGCGACCTCAGGTTCCTATGCATTGGCGTCTAGTAACACTAATGGCGTTCAGCATACCTCAGACTCTGAGCTTGGCCGTGCAGATAGCACTGGTTCTCAGCTGAAACCCACCACATCAACAGGCAATTCGGCGTCAACGACCGCAACCGCAGTGGCAGCTGAACTCTCAAGATCGCCGGGAAGTCTTGCCCATCCTTCCTTGAACAGTCCTGTACAAAACTCCAAATTCAAGGGCATACGAGATTTGGAAGAAAAAGACCTCACCCAGTTAGCCTTCGCCGAAAAGAACTCAACGCAGCGTAAAGAAGGTCTGCTGTGGTCTCTAAATCGCCCAGGCACTCATGTCGATCCCTTGTCTTTGAACAAGCAAAATTGGCACAAGTAAGTTGTTGATCCTGGAACTCAGGAAGTTGCTGACGCTGTCCAAGATTTTGGGTAGTTCTGGACCAGGGTAAGCTGTCCGAGTACAGTAATTGGAAGCAGAAGCTCGATTTGCACATGGAACCCATCGACCTACGGATGGCATCTGTACGAGAAGCCCGCAATGCTGAACGTCGGTTCTGCTTCGAGGTAATAACTCCCCATTACAAGCGAGTATACCAAGCCACCTCCGAAGAGGATATGAAAAGCTGGATTTTCTCTATCAATAACGCCCTCCAAAGTGCAATGGAGGGGCATGGGCTCAAAGAACAACCAGCATCTTCGAGTGTTACGAGTACTCTTAAGCGAGACATCGGATCTGTCTTGACAGGCAAAAGCACTTCTTTGAACCATGGCTCGTACAGTGCGTATGCATCTGGCAGCTCTGCGCCTCCATCACGTCGCACTACGGTTGGGGCCCGACCACTTGCAACACGGCCGGCAAGTAGCAGCTATGATGATAGCCCTGATAAATTGCTTCAAACTATTCGCGAGAATGACCAAGGCAATTGTTGGTGCGCGGATTGTGGCAGTGGCTCCAAGGTCGAATGGGTTTCTATCAATCTTGGCATAATCCTCTGCATTGAGTGTAGCGGGATTCATCGCTCGCTTGGAACACACATCAGCAAAGTCCGCTCTTTGACGCTTGATAATACATCCTTTACTCTTGATATTATCGAGCTGTTACTAGTTATCGGAAATAGAATTTCCAACATGGTGTGGGAAGCCAAGCTTGACCCAAACCTGAAGCCCGGTCCCCAGGCTACACGCGAGCAACGACTCAAGTTCATCACAGCCAAGTACGTCGACCGGGCGTACATTGAACCTATCTCGACGACCCTGTCAAGGTACGCAACAGCTGATGAGACGCTCCTCGCCGCCATCAAGCGCAACGAAACCCAACAGGTCATCCACGCACTAGCCCTAAGAGCCAACCCAAACGTTCTAGACAAGGTCCGGAATACCCATCCAGTTTTCCTAGCTCTAGCAGCAGCAGACCCGGCCCCTCCTTCGCCCAGCGTGGCTCCTACTATGCGCCCCGATCCCGAGCCACGTACCACTCCATTCGTCATAGCCGAGTTGCTAATTCAGAACGGAGCCGAGATACCTACAACTATGCCTGCATTCCCTCTCGGCCGTAACGCACGATTGTATGTCGATGAGAAACGGGGTCGCACCGCTGCTGTCGAGGCTTCAGGTCTGACAGTACCGAACAACCATGGCCAAGGCTCTAGCGAGCGTCTGCAGCGCGAAAAGGACGCCAGGCTACAAAAGCGCATAAGTGCAGGCGGGCGATTTACTTCTAAGTCACCGATTCCTGAACGATAGAAACGACGGAAGTCAAATAGCTCTTCTCTATCATCTTCGCCGCCTGGGACGAATTCGCACAACTCTAGTTGCAACTCTTCTTCATCCACCTCCGAGCGATAGAAACGGCGGTCGGATCGCATTCTTTTTCAGATACCCCTCTTCTTGAATATTTCAGCGCCACCGTGCCTACCGATGCTGTGTCCCTTGAGGGAGCACATTGGTTCGTTGCAGAATTCTACGACGGAGTCAGTGGCAATTATCACCGCGTGAACTATTTGACGACAACATATATAACATGACGGGTGGAATCGTGTTTTTCTTTTGGAACTAAGTCATGGTCGGAGGCGCCTCTGGATTTCCATTTACAAATGGTAAAGAGCATAATCGGTGTTGGCTGCGTGAGCATATGTTGCACGCGTAATTGGGTCTACTACTAGAACCACCGGGGTCTTGTCTCGATTTTTGCGGGTGTTGGTAACGTCTAACAAATTCTACGTGTATTGATTTAGGAAATTCACTTTGAGCGAGGAGCAAGACGAGGCTGGTACAAGCTTTTGGTGATGAGATGAGAGAGCCCAGGTCGGAGGACTTATCAAGTCGTGTGGATGTATACTCTGTATTGATAGGCTCGTATAATGGATGTACAACGAAACCCAGCCAAGGTAGCCCAGCCAGGCTCCTATGATAAATGCAATCATGATTGAAGAAACCGAAGATCCTTACTCGTTGCCTCGTCTTGCAGATTAAGATGTATGGATATCCCACCGTACCACATGAGCTTTATAAGTGCATGTTGCGCACAACTATTCGGCATTGTCGTCTCATTTGGGCAGTGGTGACGTTAACACGAAAACACAACAGAGCACCTGTAGGATCGGTCACCTTTAGTGTGAAGTAGAAATCCATGCGCACAGAGGTTCGCTGATAACTGCAATAAATAGCTAGAACGTAGGTACCTTACTTGATCGCTTGTCTGCTGTCGGCTTTCCACAAGAACGATGCAAATGTATTGCCGACCACGTCTAGATGTCTAGTAACTCAACTCTATTTAGCCCCCGCCTGCTGCGCAGACTGCTCTCTAAAGATGCGTCACTCGAGCCCGCCCATCGAGAGCGCGCGACGTTTATCACAGACGTCCAGGACTCTCTACACATTAAACACTTGGCAAACGAGATACCCAGCTCTTCCACCACTCACTCCCCGCTAGCCCCAGCCTCGGCATCCTTGACGAGCTTTTCGATGATCTTGGCGTGGATGCCCTTCCAGTTATTCTCGACCTGGCCCTTGACGATGCCCATGACGAGCCTGGAACAATTGATCAACACGTCCTCGACGAGCTCTAACTTTCCCTCACCTTTCTTCTCCTCGCGCACGCTCCACCGCGTCTCCATGACGACGCCCACTGTAACCGCTGGAGTCAGTAATTACTCTTTCTGGTAGTTTTATTGCTCGCGCTGAGTTCTGCTCCCGGGACATGCATGGCGGGAGCCCTCAAATTACTACAAGGGGAAGAAAATGACTCCAGGAGTTACTCACTGGGGCTGCGGATGCGCACCCACGTGCCCTCGTCGTGATCGACAAACTCCTCGCGGCTGACGACGTTGCTGCTCCACACCGGATTCGGCATGTGATCGACGACCTCGTAGAGCTTCACGACGGGCCCGGGCCCCTCGTGCGTCTTGGTCGAGGTCACCGGCTCCAGCTCCGCCGGCAGCTTGAAGTGCTTGCGCGCCGCGTCCACCGACGCCGGCTCCTTCTCCGTCTCCGTCGGCTGCGGCAGAGTCTTGTGCGACGCGTGGTGCGGGTCGCAGAGCAGGAAGAACTCGTCTTGGATGATCAGCGTCTTCGCTCTGACACAGACCGTCTCCCCAGTCGGCGCTGAAAGAATCGGCTCAGGACTTACGGTCATGCAGCAGCGCCACGGCGTCTTCCTTTCGCACGCCCGACGGGATCGGGCTTGCGTTCACTAAACTGCTCGTGCTGGATAAGACTGCGCATAGTGAGAGATTAGCGGTTTGTAGCTTTCGGGCCTCCGATTTCTACATCCTCATGGGGGATTGTCGATTCAAGTGTGCATTGATTTTCTTGGGCTAGTTTAGGCCACTTCTAACAATAGATGGACCGCGTCGGTCTCATCAAACTCAAGAAATGACAATTGCTATAATTGGCGAGCCTCTATTTCAGTTGTACCGCCCACGCCTAATTTGCGGTGGCAGATGTCTTCCCAGACGGCGGTGAAGGAGGAGGAGGGGAAGGATTGGTTGAACTAAAGGTCGACTTACACGACATTGTGATAGTCTAATTTCTTGTTCGTCTTTGCCAACTTAAAATAACATTCAGACAATCCTACGCCTCGATCTTGTTTTTTGCTCGATGTTTTCTTGTTGGCTTGCTCTTCTCTCTCACTCCACTCCTTTTTCAGTTGTTGTGTCTCGGAAGTTTCAGTAAGGCAGTGGACCATACTGCTACAAGTGCTGACATAAGGATTCATGCGGGTTGCCGACCAGGTAGTCTAGGTACTTGATGGTACTGCATCACAGCACAGCCTCAATGCCCCATATACGTGGGAATTCCAATTGTCATCTTGCTTGGCCCTCAATGGATTCTGGCCCCCCTGATACATCACAACCATCGACATCAAATATTGCACTGAATCTTTTTTTGGCTAATTTTATTTTATTTCGTGGCTGAACTCCTGCTCGGAGTGGTCTCTGGACGGCAAGCCGTGTCACCTTCTGTCTGTAAAGGGGTATCTTTCTTTTCAGTGCACCACCTAATTATCCCCCAATTCACAAAATTCTCTATACAAGCCAAGTGACCATTTGTTGTGATGTCTAGTCGTCTAGTGAAATTACCACTTTTCCCATTGGCCCTGTCTGTTGCGGTCGGGGTTTGTTTGCTGCGGCGCTCTTATTCTGATTTCCGGTCTTCGGCGCCGCTGCTTTAGGTTGGGGCTGTTTCGATACCGACGGCGACTTGACCGCCAGAGGTCGAATCACCTCATCGATCGCTTTGATTAGAACTTCTGTCCCATTCGTAACATCTACTGCTACGCTGCGCCCTAAGCGGCGCCATATTCTCTTATCTGACATCCATAACTTCTGAAGGGCTTTCTCAAACTCGTCATCCGGCTGCTTGTTAGAATCAATTTCTTCGCGGTAGATGTGCCACTCGGGCAGAGAATTGTGGCTTTGCAGCTTGATATGCAGCGTTAAGTGCCGGCCTGCATCCTTGGTTGAGCCAAAGATGTATTGGAGCGTGTAATAGTCAAGCGAGATCACGGACACTTTGACACGGGATTGCGGGGCCATGGCTAGAGCCTCCCAATGACATTCCACGAAACTAAAAGCTCGCTGTATTGGTAATGTAATCGACAAGAACCATGGCACAGCTTTGAATCCTGTTTTCGAGTTGATGAGCCTGTCAAACTGCTCTGTGGCCCGAAGTTGAGGGTTGCCTTTCTCGAGAATTAACCTCATGTTGTCCGTTTGAAGATCCAAGGAGCCTGTTAAGCGCTGCACACTCTGATGTGTTTGAATATCTGCAGGCCGCGCCTGGTCAGTGTAGCTGAACTTGACATTGCTGAGCGTGATCTCCTCGCATTGAACGTCCCGACAGCTTTGACGAATAGCATCGATGCTACCAGCCAATCTACTTAAAGCTTGGAGACGGTTGGCGAGTGTGTCCAATATTGAGTTTCCAACCTCAGCTTCGATGAGAAAAGCAAACACACCCAGGTGCTCATCGAATGCCACGTCACGCTCGACATTGCCCTTAAGCGGCCCAAATCTAGAAGGATCCGCGACCTTAACACGAGCATCCACCACAACAGTATAGTGATGTTGCTCCGGTACTAATAATGCGAGCTTTTGGTCTTTGCCGTGAGATTCGGGACCTTCGGGTGGGCTTAACGACTCCGGGGCCCTTTTTTCTATACTTTTCAGGCTGATCTCGACAAAGTCGAAAGCCCATGACGATATGTTCTTGCTTACATTGGCTTGATGCCGGTCAAGTATCTCGGATAGTCTTACGTAGATAGATGGCACTTTCATACTAGGAGGGAGCATGGGATTGATCCGATCTTGTACCGCGTACTTAACCCTTTCCTTATGCATTGCTTCCAAAATACCGATCTGGGACATCATGGCGCCGGTAAAGAAAGTCAATTCCATAAAAAACTTGTCCAGGAACGGAGGGGTGGTTGGGCTGAGTGGTAAGCGGGCGTGGGTTGAAATCTTCGGGCTGCCTGAACGCTTGACACTTTCGAAGTCTATGTTAGTATATAGTTCGAAGAAGTATTGGCAGAATGACTCACACTTCGGTCAACCACCACTGATCTCCGCTCAGACTTTGGCACAACATAATATACCAATTATCAGGCAGTCCACGCCGCTTCAGCCATGTGAGCTGGTAAGCACCCCTTGCGCCAAGGAACTGTCTTGCCTCCTCGTGTTTCACGGGAGGTGGATTGCAGACGCTCCAACCTCTGCTCTTGCCGCGCCGGTTGAGTTCATCCTCCACAAAGTAGCATCTAAATCTTTCAAGCAATGCAGCCTGCTCTGCTATTGGTCTTTTAGTCTCTTTATTGAGTTGACCCTGCAGATCGAAATTGCCTCTTGATGGCGGTATGGTCAACAAGGTGCCCGTGATCGGAGCGACTTTGATACTCAAGGACTGCTCGTG
Organism: Xylaria sp. BCC 1067; assembly: GCA_005188305.1. Classification (NCBI taxonomy): domain Eukaryota; kingdom Fungi; phylum Ascomycota; class Sordariomycetes; order Xylariales; family Xylariaceae; genus Xylaria; species Xylaria sp. BCC 1067. The sequence goes on along the minus strand of SSCS01000003.1, from coordinate 1,859,188 downwards.
ACTAAGTTGCATCGTCAATGCCGATTCCCCGGGAGAATCCTCCACAACGTCGATCCCAAGGCTAGCTTCACTTCTAAGATACCGTCCTTGAGCCTTCATCGTCATATGGAACGACCTCAGGATATGCTCGATGTGCTTTCCGATAACTCGATTTAACAAGGTCTCGGTGGAAATTACCTTGTCATTCAGCGGAAATTGAACATCCTTGACCTCGATTCCATCTCTAAACCAGCGTAAGGTTAAGTGACTGTAGTTGCTTTGGCTAGGTACCAGGCTAGATTTCTTGCCACTCGAAACACCTATAATGATGTAGCTCTGGGGACCGTCAAGAGATTGTCGGCCGGACCAATAGTGTATTGCCATAGCACGCCTGAGCCGCTCGACTTCTAACATATCCGCCCATCGCCCTTTGCTTAGGTCCATAGCTTGACGTACATACTCTGTGATCTTGTGCGTTAAAACAAATTCGTGAAGGAATTTGTAGCATCCAAGCAAACCATCTTTTTGTAATGCTTCATTGACTCTGTATTCAAGAAACTCTCTCAGGCGATCGGATAGTTCACTGGGTGCTGGTTGAAAAGCAAATCGAAAATCGATGAACCAGAACTGCTTCTCAGGGTCCTCGTCCGCTATTGTGAGGTCGACTTCGAATTCGTCAGATACTTTGAATGTTACACGTCCCGAATTAATCTCGAAGTTCTGAAATGGCTCTGGTATATTCTCGTGATCCTCGAGGTTCAGACGAATAGAGAGCAAGGTGTTGAGTTTTTCAATCCATCGCAGCTTCTCTTCTGAAGTAATCTGGGAAGGTTGTATATAGCCGAGTTCGGGCATCCAAGGGGATTGACCAGTGGCTAGACTCTGAAGAGCAGTATGAAGGTCTGGGTTCGGTATTCGGGCATACGTGAGATCCCTCTTGATGTTGATGATATAGTCGAGAGACCCTTGGTATGTAGCTCGCGTCTTATTAATATGATGCATTAAGTCGATTAGCTTGCTCACTGGTTCCGCCTTACGGCTCCAGTTGGCAATTACAAGCGCCTTCACCCACTCTCCATGCCTATCCTGCACGAAGTTCAGTAGTCTAACCTTTTTGTTTAGGTTTTCCGGGGAATTGTCGTCCAAAGAAGTATCAGTATTAGAAAAGTTGCCGTTCATTGCAGACGACGGCACGGGCATCTTTGCCAAAGCCATAATCTCCTCGCCGAGTTGATTGTGAGTCTGTTGCGCAAGTCGAGAGACCAGAAGGCTGACTGGTACGAAGCCTTGTGTGATATGTTGAATTTCATCGGGCAGATCATTCATACGAGAGGTAAAAGGCGCCGGGGATTGAGAACGGTCAGTGTTGGTGGTATTACCGTTCAACAAAGAAGTTGCACCGCCGGCGCCTTGATTCCCAGGGTGGCTGACGAGGCCGTTGGGAGAATCCCGGGCCCCGTTGGTGAGCGAGCCATGGTTGCGGTCGTGGTTTGTAGACTGAAATTGTGAAGCGCCACTCTCCATCATGACATCACCGGGCATCCTAGACCTAGTTCCCCCTTCCGCCAACGCGGCGCGTGAACTTAGGAGCTGACCGCGAACGCTGGGCAAGATGCGGTGCAGAAAGCGCTGGCAGGCAAGGTCCGGTGGGCGCTCCGAGGCATGTGAATTTGCGCGTGGGCGCGCGCGAAGAAAGTGGCGTTACGGGAGGACAAGGGATATCGAAAAAATCAGCTGCTGGTGCGCGATCAAGGACGGCGTACTCGGGGAGGTGGTGAGAGTGTCGGAGTGCTCGTAATGACCGCGTTCGTGCAAAACGGCCCGTGGTGGGAGGTTGCGTGGGCGGAGGTCGTAAGTAAGATAGTTCGATAATTGATGCAGGTCACCAAATCTGACTACGTCGACCAAGCCTCTCTAGAAAAAGATGATCATGATGCGACTTGGGCGATTTGCATCCTAGTCGAGGAAGAATGCCAGTGCCGACAACGCAATGTAGTCGCGATCAAGCAGATGGGCCGATTTGGCAGTCGACACGGGAGAGAGGCGCCGTTGAGGTGAGAGCTGGCGGGTGGATGAAAGAATGGCTGGATGGCAGGTGGAACGAATGACCGAGCCTGACGCGGAGGGCGGAAAAGGTCAAAGGCAGAGAGGCAGTAGGCAGTAGGCCGCAGGCCGCAAGGCAAGGGACGGTACGGTACAACACCCGACACACAAGGCCATTCATCCATTGGCGAAGGCAGCGCAGCACAAGGCCAGGCCAGGCCAGGAGAGCCCAGAGAGGGGACCCACTCTGTCTCACTGGTGCTTGTTTCCTGGGGGAGAGGTCCAGGAGGTTAGGTTAGGTACCTTCTGCTCAGGCTACCCATGGGTAGGTGGGCAGGTACCCAGCTGCACTAAGTACCTGCTGCGGCTGTAAGTAGGTAGGTACTGTACCTTACTGTAGTTCTAGTAGTCACCCAGGAATAGCCTGCGTAATTGGTGGTAACGTAGGACAGTGTGCAACTCGACCAATACGGGTTAGCCGCCCGCAGTAAGCACCTAGGTAGGTAGATTCACAGATGCCTACACAGGTCCCCAGGTAGTACTACATATGCACACTACCGGTACCTAGGTACTTATGTTTTTATGTACAGTAGAGGTAGCTATGCCTCTTCTAGATCTACCTACCTGGGTAACCCACATGCACCCAGGTAACTTCACCTAGACAACCATAAAAGACAGCTACGTCAAGACACTGAAACAGGCCTGACGGGTTCATATTATATACTGACAAAGACCTTCGCGCGGCATATAATACGACCAATAACGCTGTTTATGCTGCGTTGTCTTAATACCAACCTCATACCTCTCCACTAGGTAGCTAAAGCTATACTACCCGCCAGACTGTAAGGAACAATAGCCTCAACAGGAGGATGGTTCCAACGGCTCAGAGATACAGATACGAGTTGTTTACGTGGTATAGTAGTAAAAGCATGCGCCTAGTGCTCCCGGTCCGCGGACCCTTGGTTGGTTTAGATATCCAAGTAAAATATATTACAAGGAGCCACCGCCTCAAAACACGCTACGATTGATACTCATTCCTAAATGATGTGGGAATGCAAACAGGCTATCCCGGCGGCCGCGACTCGAAGTCGTCATGGAATAGATAGATAGCCTTAATATGTGGCACGATAGGTAAGACCGCCAATCTCGTCTCGTACGTCAAAACACAGTTCACAAACCGACTAGCTTAACAATAGCTCGCGTGTTTGCATTGCACCGATCATGCGAATACGCTCTCATGCGTAGGTTGAGGGCTTGAAGGTCATATAGAACTACAGAACTACAGAACTGTAGAACTATAGAACTCTCCGGGGCCCGCTCCGAAGGCTGTAGAGCAAGAAAAACTCGACTTTACACAGCCTACAAGTTAGTCACACTCGTCCAGGCCACAAAAACAAAGCGTGTTATTCATGAGGACAGTACGCGGAATAGAGAGGTAGTCATAGTCTTTCACCTTGCAATCCTCAGAACCTCACCTATCTGGAATATAAAATATATAGTATACCTCAACGGTGCGCTATGAGCAGTGCTTTTCCAGGGAAACGAATACGCCGTCGTTGATCTATACCCCATGTCGATGCCGTAGAACAGGCTCAAACTCCAGGCGGCGCCCAAATAGTGAGTTGTCAATGATGATTCGGTCAAGCCCCAGCTCACAGGCGGCAAGCGACCGGCCAAGGTGGACTGAGGACTAGGCAAGAACAAAGAAGGACCTGGTATGTTCATTAGTATCACTGGACTAATAGATAAGCCGAACACAAGGAATACCATTGGCACCTCTTCCATGCCGTCGCTTCATATGTCAGTGAAGTCCGTCGCATATCTCAATACATATAATATGCTCTATCTGCAGGGTCGATGAGCAAGATGGGATGCTGCAATAAACAGAGTGTGGGATGTTAAAACCCGCGACAGCCTTAGGATAAAAAACTGTCAAATAAGTTGTAAGGAAATGGTGACGCGCAACCCAGCATAGAGTAGAGTCTACTGGAACGTGGCACATCAAAGCTTGGTCTTTGTGAAGGATATGGCTACTTAGCAGCGCGTTCCCTTTATACAGTACGACGAGGATAGAATAGTTCTGTATCTGTATAGAATATGAACCAAGCTCTGAGGAAGGTCAAGACTCAGAAATATGCCGACGTCAACGGGGTGAGGGAAGACCCCCCAGCGACATACATCGCAAGGCGATGGTCATCCTGTATGTAGACACGTGAACATGCATCGCATCACAATGGGAAACCCCCAATACAGCCCTATTCCTTCTTTTGACCAGACAGAGGGGGAGGGGGAGATGTCTACACTATTCAGTATCCCTGTGACACACGGACTATATACCAACATATTCCACCTGTGGTTCTCACTAATGCGATGCAACATCAAACACGGTTTTGCTAGCCCCTGCACGGCTTCGATTGAGCCCCGAAACCTTACCTACATATAGTACATATAGTACACTAGGTGGAAGGTAGTGTAGTGTAGCAACAACGGCTTACCCAGGCATCTCCTATGGTATTAAGTAAGCAAATGTCCTACCGTTGCAGCGTAAGTATCTGTCTGGGGGTAGTATCCCAAGAAAGACAGCAAATTAGTCATCGTGAACTCGCCCCGGCCCGAAGTGGAGGCAACGGTGACATTGTCCGCAAATGGCGCTACTAGTGTACATAGGACTCCGTATTTGGACGCTATGTTACCCTGCGTGCTCAATCCTGTACTAGTACTAGTAACCCGCTGCTCGCTGGTGTCCGTGCACGAACTAGACATACCTACTTACATAGTAGTAAGTAGACTAAGTACTTAAGTAGGTACTGTATCTTCTCTCCGCGACGGCGGACGAGTTAGCGCTTCTCATTCTCATTTGACCTCGTGAAGAACCATAACATAAGATAGGTCAGCAGAGGCGCGCGGTCGACAACACCGCCCAGGTCCAGCAGAGAGCCTCACCAAAAATACAGTAGATTGCAGCGATCAGTCAAAATGGCAAGGAGAACGGCACTGGCATCTTGACGCGATACCCACTGTAGTAAACCCTCAGGCTCGCTTCAACCCTTGGAGCCATGGTAAACGCGTCGTCCGTTGTGACCGTTGTGACCGGATCCTTCCGGCCTACTTGGCGTTCTCGATGCTGGAGCGTCCACTCCCTATCCAGATATATGCCAGGGATACCGGCACTAGCCCAGGTCCCCTGTGTGGTCCAGGTCGTGATATCTCCGATCCTTGTCTTGGTCAGGTGCGTGGGTATAGATTCAATCTCGCTTTGAGTACGGTATTGCCTTCGTCCGTTGCTACTGGCTTCTTCTTCAAGGCAAAGTGGATTTGTGCACAGGGTGTACAAGATTATACTTTGGCTAGTGTAGGGCAAGGAAAAGAACCCTCGTCGTTCTCGTCGACTGTCGATTGCTGCAGTGCTACGCCAGAGACAGCCATCAACGGCCTAAATAAATAGGGTACGGTACTTCGATTCCGATAAGAGGAAAGCCGAGAGTCAGTAATATGCCATGCTTTTAACTTGGATACATTGGCCGGACTGTCGTCAGCGGGTGTGATTCGACGTCCTCACCATGCAGTACGCCGGGCACGTGGGCAGCGCTTCTTGCACACCCTGCTTCATATACCCAGGAGGATGCTCGGTTTCATAACTGAATGTCATAGCGAGCAGACACTCCTTTACGTGAGATGTTGCTTGGACCTTTGGAGGAAAGGATTTGGCAAATACGCACGAATACCTCAATCGTGCCCAACCAGACGTTCCTGACTAGCTTAGACCATTACCCATACCATAGTTACAAATAAACAGAGCAGGAGGGATATTAACCATCCTGGTCAATAACAGATAATACTAGTGTAGTCCCTACTTAACGCTCTGACGACCCTTTTCAAATCACGTCCCCTATTGTTTGGAAGTGTAATCAACAATCAAAATCAAAAGAGTGAGGAGGCCGGTTGTAAACTGCACGACTCTCTGCGATCTATGCTCACGAGTGTGGATATATTGCCGTAACATCGATACCTTCACCCCTCAACCCCCTCGCATTCCTTCTTTAATATCGCTCCCGTGTGCACAGCACTCACTAGCCGCGTCCTGCCGTGACCTGCCGTGACGACGCACCTATCACGGCACTCGCTACCCCATTCGATCCCGCTCTCGAGTGGTGATCACCCCGGATTTTGTCAAAGCTCAGACATACAAGTCCATTCCATTGACGTATGGCTGCTTAGGACTTGTCGACACCGACGGGAACGGCTGGACGATAACCTGAAGATAAATAGATTGTTGTAGTCCGGAGTATTCTATATGCGCTTGTTGCCGATCCGAGACACCAAGCACAAGTACCACCGCTTAACAACCCCAGACCAAGCCGGGTTTTGACTCAAGTACTGTGAGGCTGGTGTTTATACTCACGGCACCAAACTGCAATTATCAAGTTCAATACTAAGGCCCAGCAATCAAGCTGACTTAGCTTCACTACGGTATCACTCATCCCAGACCATATACCCGAGCACACTAGTTAGCCTTCGAAGCCTTTCTCAGCATTGACACTCATTCCGCGCGCTGTCTAACATCAGTTGGCGGCGCAAGCGAGCCATAAACATCCCTCACTTCTGGTAAGGCAGAGCTGCTAGCCAGATGGTTTAAAAAGCGCATTTCATACTGTTGCGCTATTATGACTTGGCAATTCCATATCCATGACAAGATGGCGAGCTTAGAATACGGCAGCACACCAAGCATGGGGCTCCCATCAGCAGAGTCGAACCGGAGATCGTCTCTCTCTCAAACTCTGCCGTCATCAGTATACCGAAACCACTATAGGCAACAGTCACTGCCTTCATTGAGTCAGGCTATGCATGCCTCACTGACAGCGTCTCATGCCGTAACGGCAACACTCCAAGACGCTTCGTGGTGGAGACAGACCGTCCACGAAGTGAAGCAGAAGTACCTTGCTTGCAGATACCGATCATGCTCGGCACAATGCTGCGAGGTCTTGGATAATCTGAAAGACACATCAACGGTCGAACCCCTTCACTTGGTGTATCTACACTTCTACGCCGCGTCTTCATTCGAGTGGTGTGCACGTCCTCTTTGTTCGTCATCGACCTACCGCACCAAGTTGCTGCGTAGTGCGCAGGAACACTACGCCGAAGCGGAAGCGCTGATCGTGGCAACGGAATGGAACATGACCGAGAGGGCCAGGTCGCCGTCCTCAGTCTCGGTAACAAGTCTTAGCTCCCCCGGCCTCTCGGCTGGCTCAGGGACGTCTGGCTCGAACAGCAGCGCGTCATCGCCGCGGACGAGCGTGTTTTCCTTAGAAGACGAGCCCTTGGCGAGGAGATCCCGACAAGCTCACGTGAAGCCCAAGAAGAAAGTGTCTTTCTCCGGCTTGCCGGAATTCTTCGAGTTCCAGCCGGAGCCGTATGTACGCCCGGACAGTCCAACACTCGGCTGGGAAGACCACATCTTCGTGTCGCCGCACCGGATGGACGCCCCTTATCCCACTTCGCCGAATAAGCCTAGTCCAGTTTCAATACTCAAAGTGTCACAAGAAGAAAGGATGAGTCGGACGTCGATCATGACGGGGCTCGACTTCAATTTCCCTGTCAGAGATAGTGCTAGAGCTGTGACCCCAGCCACACCCGAGCCAACTGACAAGAACACAACCGCCAGCCAAGAACAAAACCAAGGGAGGAGCTGCACCCCTACCAACCACACATTCGACCTTGAATCATTCCTCCACGCACGCAGCTTCAACCGTTTCCGCGACCAACTCTCAGCACTAAAGGACCAAGTCAACCGCCACCGTGTTGTCGTTGACGGCCTACTCGCCACACCAGACAGCACACCAATAGCAGACGAGCCATACATATTCCCCGAGACACAGCCGCCGTACTCCCCGCGCACAAAGAGCCCACCACCAGGCCCAAGGCGCCATCCATCCATAGACCTAATCAGCAAGCTTGAGCCCAGCCTAGCACAGCGCACGAACAGCTCGTCGCGTCCGGCTCTCCGTCTCCAGACCGATACGAGACGCGACGCTCCTAGCGCCTACAACCACCTCCGCAGTTACAGTTCAGCGTCAGTCAGTTTCTGCCAGGCACACGACAGTCCCTTAAGCTCGCCCACGAGCATCATTCTGCGGCCCCTAACCGCCGGCGGCGATGAGGGGGGCCTGCAGGACCGCATCGAGCGGCTCCGCGCCAACGGATGGCAGCGGAGGCGCTTCAATAGCCGGCGGTACGAAGCGCTCCGGGAGCAGGTGCTGGGCGAACTTGGGCCGTGCCGCTGAGGTGTTGTCTTCGTCTACCTAGGCGGGGAGGGGGGCCTCAGTAGGCCCGGTATACTATATGGAATCGTAATGGGAAATATTGACTTGCTAGGGATGCACAGCCGAAAGGAGTAATTTATGTTGTCTTCGCGAACTATACCCAATGTCATACTGTGTACTGTTAGGTAGCTAGGAATAACTTTTGGTTGCTACCTGTTATTATACATCACTACGCCCAACATGAGTTTCAACTTCCAGTAGCATACCTAAAAGCCGTGGCAACTACATGTACTTATGGCTTCCGACTACATGGTTGCGATTTAGTAGCTGCAAATTCGTCTGTAACCCTAAAAAGACGATTCCCGGCTAAAAAGAATATTATAGCCCGGTGAGCTTACTCTTGTATAACAAATAAGTAAGAACAGACCGCTAGGGTAAAAACGTTAAGTACCCGAAGCCCGCCACCTAGTAGTACTATAATATACGAGTGTTTTGTCAGAATCAACTGAATATAAGCCCTCCTAAGATTTACCCCGAACTCTCTATCTCTTTTCCTTAGCCCTAGGAGGAAGTTAGTGAAACTTTAGGTATGAACAGGCAGGGGGAAATATGGTGAAGAGAAGATTTGTGGCGGAGCCCCCGAAGAAGCGGAATGCGCTTGTAATTAAGGCGGTATGATGTACGACGTGATATTTAGTAGTACAACCGACGAGGGTTGGTTGTAGCTTGAGCTTGCGTAATGGCGCTATATAACCAGTTTACTTCTGGGGCTCTATAGTACTGAGCCATTCTGAGCGACTGTTTGTTTCTCACCAATTCTGGGCGCTATTTATTGTCAAATTTGGATGCAAGCGACAATGTTAGCCTACGAGTTTGGTATTGACAATTTCACCTGGTAACCAGTTCCAACATTGAGACCCTAGAAGAATACACATACATCTGGTGACGAATCAACCAACCTCCCACGAACGCCCAACATTAACGCAAGACCACCAGCTGGAATCCAAGGAAATTACAAGCCAGCAGATGAATTCTGATTTAGTGATGACGGTGCGTTGTATGGCACTATTCCAAGTGCCGTACCAGCAGTGTTGATCCTCGACTCTAAAAGTAGAAGCCGCTTACTTCCCTCCTGGTGTATCTCCAGGTTCCTTAATCCATGTTTGCCTTTAGCTGCTGGGTTCCACAAGCCAGAGTTTCACCAAACCACGAATTCCGCCCAGATAAATCCTAGGTCGTTTTTAGTCCTAACCATGCCTGAACAATGACCTATCAACTGTTGAAGCTCTTTCGCCGTGCTTCCCTTTCCACTTCTTCTTTGAGTTTCTCTGTCTGCTCTTTTTCCTTCACTTCTCTGACCTTGGCTAGGACGACCTCGCGGAAGATGGCTCCTTTCACTGCATTGCTAAGCCTACCTTTTCCGCTAATGGGTTTCTCTGCCTTGGAAGATTGGGCCTCCTGAGCCTCGTCTGCGACACGCACTGGGTCTTCAGGAAAGTCAGGATTCTCGGGATCGTCTTCTTGTATCTTCAGGGCTTCAATGCGATTGGTCAGCTTCACAAGCTCAATACCACGGCGAAGTCGTGCTTTGGCCATATAGGCCTTGATCTCAGGTAGTAAGTTGTGGTCAGTAGCATTCTCGCCACTCAGCCACGCGTGTTTGAGTGCTTGCTAAAGGTTGTTTAGTCATAATCTACCGATAGTATCCGAGCTGCGATTATCACGTACCGAGCTGCTCCACCTATCTTCGGGGTCTGGGCGTAAGAGACCCATGATGAAGTCCTTTGCGTCGTCACTGACGTCTCTCCAGTATCGCTCATGGAACACCACATTTGCGGTGCTACATTCATCGATCAGGTCCTGAAGGTTTTCCGAGCGGAAGGGAGAGTAACCGCATAGAAGCGTGTAGGTGATGACACCCATGGACCACATATCGACAGGCTTGCCATGACCCTTTTTTAACATGACTTCGGGAGCAGCATAGCCAAAAGAACCCGCCATAGTGGTGAGGACCTCGTCTTTAGTGTCAAGCATCTTCGCAATACCGAAATCGGCCAGGACGAGGTCGGAATGCGGGTCCTTTGTTTGATACAAGAGATTCTCGGGCTTGAGATCTGTAGCTTGGGTGAGCACTTTTCCCCGCTCTATGTGACAACAAGAACGAGATACTATACCTCTGTGAACAACATTCTTGCCGTGTAGATAGTCTACAGCACCGAGAACTTGCTTGATCGTTTGCGAAGCATCCTTTTCGGTGAACTTTCCTTTCTCACAAATGCGATCGAAGAGCTCTCCGCCCGTGGCGAGTTCGGTCACGATGTAGTATTTGTCCTGCAAAACACAGATAACGAATTAGCGAGACATGAAACCGCCCGAGCTGGTGGGATGAGATATACCCTGGACTCAAACCAGTCGACAAATTTGACGATGTGTGGGTGCTTGAGACGCTGGAGCATCTCGAGTTCGTCGAGAACCATGCGTTCATTGCCCTTGACATTCTTCTTCAGGATGATCTTGATTGCTACTTTTCCGTTGGGACTGTCTGCTTCGCGGACGATACCGTAGGTGCCCGCACCCAATGTTCGACCAAACCTATACTTTGCCTTCCTCTCATAGCTCTCAGGCTGGCCTTGAAGGCGATTGAACATGGCATTGACTGTTTGGATCTACCAGTTAGTGGCGTTTGAAGGGCATGAGCATTGTAGAAAACGGTAGTAGGGGCCAATGACGACGAGTATCGCAACTACAAATAGGGAAGGTTGTACAATGGCAGTGTCTACAGAGTTTGTGCCAGGGAGTACGATGATGGCTATGCGCTCGACTTACAGCTCATTGCGACGTGGGATGCGCTCCAGCGCAGTTTCGAGGAGGCGGGCGATACGGTAGGTAGGGGTGCGCACAATGCAACGCGTCGAGCAGATGGTCGTGGCAGGGAACAGAGTATGATGGGACCCAGATGAGCGCGATGATGTCCGTCCGGCTGTTGAGGGTCGAAGTGTGCCCTGTAGGGAGGAGACAGGATGTAAAAATGTTTGTAGAAATGTTGTTGGGCTGAGATGCTATCAAGAGAGACTGCTATCATTAGCTGAAAGACCCCTCATCACTTCAATAGGGGCGACAACGATGTCCTGGTACAGGACTATCCAATGGCGGGACACATTGGAGGAGGGGGAGGGGTTCGAGATTGTCTTGGGTCTGTCTGGGGCACTTGGGGGGCACGTAGTACCTAGGTACGTACCTATCTTCCTTTTCAGGGCCCGCAGATACTACCATACAAAACTACCGGATATTTCCTGTAAAGTGTATGTCTCGGTGTGTGTACGTAGGTCTGTACGTAGGTCTGTGTGTCTTTATTAGAAACTAGAAGAGAAAACAATAGCTAGATTCTGCGTGGACATAGTGGTGCATTAGTCTCTTTTATCAACAAAAGACGACGCCGGGGCTTTCTCTGTTTGCGAGGCTGAGTAGCGGGAGGGACTAGATTGTCCCACCTATTTTCGTAACATCGGCACAACGGCACGCGCGTTGGCTAGTACTGTACTCTCAACTGTAGCATACCTGCAGCAGGTGGCTCAAGTAAGCCTCGTCATGGGGGGCAGCGCTGGGGGAGGGAACATAGGTACATGATCCTGCCTGAAATAGCTGGTGGGAGGAACATCAGCCGCGAAGTGGGGTGTCCAGCACATCGGCCTTCCGGCAGGCTCTCGGGTTGGCCAAGTACGCTACGTACCTACTGATTGGCAGAATAACGGTGGCTTATACGCGCATAGCGCCCAGGCTCTGCGCTAGGCGCTATCCGCCTCCTGGCAATTTGCTCGACGCAGCGGCAGAGCAACCGGTTCTGCAGCGGGTTCCCTCACCTACCATAGCATTACTCCAGCTGGCTACTACCCCCCCGACAAAAGCTCATCTAAGGGGATTACTACCTACTTCGGTAGGTAGTCCCAACTCCATACATGGACATGGCCGCTCCCCTGTGGCGGCCTAGATACCTAATGTATACCTACGAGGCATTGGTATACATGAAGGTAGCTGTTATATAGATAGGTCCACAGCCTGCAGGTATCTACTTACCTGTACCTGTACCTATACCTCATGTAGGTAGGCACATATCTCCGGACTTAGCGTAGGGTCACAGCTGTGCGTAGCTACTTAGGGTATCTACTGTACCCCTTAGGCAGTTACGTGCATGTGCTCTTTGGGCCGAAGGGTGCGGGGCACCATTGCCTCAATTACTTTATCGATAGCCGGGAGCTGGGTACTGCGCTGGGTACTGCGCTGGGTACCTAAGGGAGGCGGTATCTATACAAGTGCAGCTCCCCTCATCGCGGGGACGATCGACTATGCATCTTGCATCAAGCCGCTTCCTCACTGAAGTCGTACCGTGTCGTCTCTATCCGTCCGTCGCTGCAGTTCGTATCACACTTCACACCTGATGGAAATCTGTGTTTCCTGGCGAACCCCTCTCCTTGCGTAGTTTTGACACAGATCTGCATCTCTCCTGTTTGTCCACGTGAACCCTTCTCTTCCTGACTCACTGCCGCCCGCTTTAACACGTTTTCTATACTTTCTACATGGATCTTGATCGCAGACGCTTGTGCTGCTTATAGGCGCCTATCTCCCTCGCGCGAGGATCTGAATGCTGATCTGAGTGCCTCCTGGTCGCTGGGGAATATCACAAGCCACGCCCAGTGTATCTGCTCGCAGACGCCCCGCTATCGTACATTCGTGGGCATAACGCCCGACCTTCACAGCAATGTCCGGCCTTGGTCCTAAGAGACTGGGCAAGGAGCTGTCAAAGGTGAGTTCCGCCGGCGTGCCCTAGTACCAAGAAAATCACTCGATCGTCTTTACTGACTTCATGATCCCCCGTACTAGATTACGAACCTCCTTCCGCCGGGTATAACGCTTGTCTCCGCCGACAACCTCGAAGAATGGTTCCTCGACATCCAAGTGTTAGATGAGAACCCATTGTATGCGGGGCAAACATATCGTCTAAAATTCAAGTTCAGCAACAGCTATCCTATCGGTATGCTCATAGTCGCTATCTTCTCTACAGCCGTACGTTACTGGGCTAACTCTGAGTTAGAGGCACCCGAGGTAACTTTTGTCAAGCTAGACAATAGACCAATACCAATGCACCCTCACATTTACTCCAACGGTATCATATGCTTAGATCTTCTCGGCTCTCAGGGCTGGAGTCCAGTTCAGAGTGTCGAGAGTGTTTGTATGAGCATTCAGAGCATGTTGACGGGCAACACCAAGAACGAGCGTCCACCTGGTGACGAGGAGTTCGTACGTGGTAATCGCCAGCGGCCGAGGGACATTGCATTCTACTACCATGATAATACCGTATGAAAAGACGAGTACATTATTTGTTGCGTGTGCAATAGTTGCACATACAGGTGGCATCATTTGTCACCATGTCTTCATGCTTGGCATTGTGCACTGTGGTACGGTATGAAGCTATTCCGCATTTTTGCATTCAAAGGCCAAAGATCGTGGATGACCCCTTATAGTTTTGCGACCGGCTGGACCGCAGTGGTGGTCTATCCGAAACCAAGAGGGATATAGTTAGGGTGGCTATGGTACCTAGCCATTGTTTTCACCATCCAGGGTGGTATTGGCGTGTGGACGTACTGACCGCATTTTGGACGGAGAACTACCGTGCCCTTGAAAGTACTTAAGGGCGACCCCGGAATAACGAGATATCCCTTGTAAGAACTCGAAGTTTGCGAATGATACAATAATAATCTACTACCAAAAGTTTTTTGATGTGATACGACTTAATTTCTCATAACCATATAGCTACAATATCATAGTATCATCGATATATAACCCATTGTATATACCAGACGACATATCTCATACCTTGGGTACTTGTGCATACCCGAGGAGGAATTTAGGTAGGGGGATGACGCTGGAGGTGGGGCTCCACTGGCAGCTGGGGGGTCTCACTTACCCTAGCCCATAGCAGGTGCTTGTGATCTGTCGACCCCGAAGTAGGTAAATAGCTAAGCTAATCCGAAGCTAATCTTCCCAGCCACTTGGTCATATACTAACTACACCAGCCCTTTTACAGCTTCAAGGTCGGCAGGTCATCCCCATGAAGAGCTCACAATGGCTCCTCATGTGGGGTTCGACACCGAGAATATAAGAGACAAGGCTCGCAAGGACCTTCTTCTACTTTTAGAGGGCGTAAGTAAGGCTGCCTCAACCCCCGTGGTAATCCGGGCGACAAACATTCGATGCTCACCACTCTCGTCTGCAGGTCCGCGGCAAGAAGAATCTCGTCATTGAGCGTAGCCTCGCCGGCCCGGTTGGTGTGATCGTTAAAGTCTCTACTTTACACGACTATGGCGTCGATAAGTTCTTCTTTCTAGAAAATGACAATGCCGATACGAGCCAGCGCAATGTTGTATTCATCGCGCGAGGCGAGTGTGCGCGCCATGCTCAAGCTATCGCAGGTGAGTTACCTTGCCCAAGTAGCATCTCCTCCCTTGGACCGTTGGAGGCGATGTTGCGCAGTACAGCTTCGCAGCGGGTTACGTAGATCCCATCTTTCGCCTCAAGCTACTCGTCAACATTGGCCCAAATGAAGCAATTAAATTCAACACAGCTGCCAACGTCTCTTTCACCCAATCTACGCGTTAGGGGCCATCTCACTCATTAGTACTAACGCTACTCGTGAAGACCAGATCAAACGGCTACAGCGTGAGAGCCAGACTGGCCACGAATTCAATATCTTCTGGGTTCCTCGGCGAACCCTTGTGTCTGATAAACTCCTGGAAGAAGCTGGGGTTCTTGGTGATGTGAATATATCAGAACTACCGATCTACTTCTTCCCACTTGAGCGTGACGTTCTATCGCTCGAACTCGATGATTCTTTTCGCGACCTTTATCTCTTCAAAGATTCAACACCGGCGTTCCTCATGGCCAAAGCGCTGATGGGAGTACAATCAAAACATGGCCTCTTCCCTCGGGTCGTCGGAAAAGGGGACCATGCAAAACGAGTGGCAGAACTGCTGGCGCGGATGCGACAAGAAATTCTTGCTGGGGAGACCGTCGATGAAGCGAACAAGACTGGACTTTCACCAAGCAACTCTCTTGAAAGTGTGATCATTATTGACCGCGAAGTTGACTTTGTTACACCTCTACTTACGCAACTAACGTATGAGGGATTAATTGATGAAGTCTGGGGTATTCAAAATAACCAGGCCGACGTGGATTCGACTATTGTGGGTGCTCCACCCCAACCCCTTTCGCAAGGCGCCTCGACAGCCCCCAATCCCAGTCCAGCTTCTAGGAAACGCAAGATCCAGCTCGACTCGTCCGACAAGCTCTATGACGGTCTTCGGGACACGAATTTTGCTATTGTCGGCACTTTACTGAATAAAGTCGCACGAAGACTACAGAGCGATTATGAAAGCCGACATGGATCGAAAACAACGGCGGAACTCAAAGACTTTGTAAAGAAATTGCCTAGTTATCAAGCAGAACACCAAAGCCTGAAAATTCATACAGGATTGGCGGAAGACATCATGAAACACACCCGAACTGATCAGTTCAGTCGGCTACTAGAGGCTCAACAAAATCTTGCCGCCGGCGCTGACCCGAGCTCCCAGCACGACACGATCGAAGAGCTGATTGCGAGGGACACGTCGCTCGCTGAAGTCCTTCGACTATTGTGCATTTATTCTTGTGTATCTGGTGGCATCAAATCGAAAGATTTTGATCATTTCAGGCGTCTCGTACTCGAGGGTTACGGGTACCAACACTTGATCACGTTACATAATCTGGAAAAGTTACAGTTATTCTTACCACGAAGCTCGCCAATGGCCAACATGATCCCTATGCCAGGGGCGGGCAATGTAACAGGAACAAAAACGAACTATGCCTATCTCCGAAAGCAGCTTCGGTTAATCGTGGACGAAGTAAATGAACACGATCCAGATGACATTGCTTATGTATATAGCGGATATGCACCGCTCTCTGTCCGCCTGATCCAATGTGTCCTACAGAAGCAATATCTCTCCTCTATCACCCGTGGAAATGCGGCGGCTGGTGTCGGCACAGTAGCCGGGAGCGGAGCGCAAGGCTGGCGGGGCTTTGATGAGGTCGTAAAACATGCGCGCGGCCCGGCGTTCGACGAAATCCAAAAGGGTGAGGATAAGGCGGTCAAGGCCAGGGCACTTTTGTCTGGAGGGGGCGACCAGAAGACGGTGTTTGTGGTATTCGTGGGTGGTATAACTTTCACAGAAATTGCGGCACTGCGGTTCATCGCGAAGAAGGAACAAGGTATTACGCTCCATTTCTCTTTTTCCCCTAGTTTTGCTCCATATATCTAGCTGCGGGACGAGTGGCTGATCTTTACGACACAGCACGAAGGAATATCGTCATCTGTACAACATCAATCATCAGCGGGAATAGAATGATGGAAGCAGGAATCGAGAAAGGCTCATTCGCGCAGGACGGACCGCAGCCTGTGGCCTCCACCTGAATCGACTCTCACATGACTAGAAGGGGGCATTCGGCCTAATGGGACTAATTACTATGTTGTTTGTCAGTACTATCGTATGTTCGTCGCGCGCTTCGTTACAACAAGCAGCGGATAGTGCTGATGCAATGAATGGGAAAGGCTCATGTGGGGGAAACAGTCGTAATATGCCAAGAATGATGCCCATCGTAGATTTATTTGACAATAATAGTCACTGTTACTCCAGTCGATGTTATAAATGTTCAGCTCGAATCAGGTGGTTGATTCTTGGAGGAGGTATGGATCGTGGGTGACGCCCGAGGCGCCAGTTCGCACAGTACGGCTCAAGGTTGGAGTAGGTACTTAGTATCTATGACCTTACACGTAACAAACTAGGCTTAGCGTTATATTTACCTGGGTAGGCCTGACACTTTGTCCTTGGTTAGGTGACTGACGTTTATATAAGTGTCAAGCCTTATCTTATCGGCTACTCTACTATAAGTAGCCTTCTGTATACAGTGGTTATAGTGTAGTTTCCATCTTTACTACAACTTTAAAATATATACGAATATAACAGATTGCTAAGGTATTATTATTTTACTATAATTAATAGCTAGCAACTAAGATTAATTAGCTTTATTATTATTTTTTTAGTTATTTAATCTTTTTATTTATAAGGTTAAGATATTTTTTTGCGGGCTATTAAATAGGTTAAGTTACTTTTTATTGCTAATTTTTTTTTTAAACTTTTTTATTAATTGTTTATTTTTTTTGGACTTTTTTATTAATTATTTATTTTTTTATATTTTTAGCGTTATTTAAAGTAGTAGTAGTTAAATTATTTATTTTATTTAAATTATTTATATATATAAATTAAAATTTATAGCTTGCTTATTAGCTTTTTAAGTTTACTTTAATAAATTATTTAAATATTAATTTTATTTTATTAAAAAATAGCAAGTAAGCGATTTTTTTTATTAAAGCTATAGTAAGTTTTACTTTTTTTATTTTAAAATTTAAAGTTATACTTATTAAAAAAAATATAAATAATATTATTTTTTACTTTATTAAATAAGCAAAATTATATTTAAAATTTTGCAGTTTTTTTTATAGTTTAAAAACAAAATATTAGTAGGCTTAAACTTAAATAAAAGCTGCTTTTTACTTATTAAATAGCTAAATTTTTTAGAAATTTTTATTTTTTTTTAGTTTTAGTATAATAGTATTAAATTCGGATTTTTTTATTAACTTTAAGCTTTTTACTAAGCTAAATAATATTTTTTTGTTAAATTTTCTTATAAATTTAATATTATTATTTATTAAAATATTATTTAAGGTAATATTATAATTATTTGCTAATTTAGTTATTTTTTTACTAATATAGCTAGATTTTTTATAAAGGTTAGTTTTATTTAAAGCAAGTTTATTAATAGTTAGTTTATTTAATATGCTAAATTTTTTTTTTAGATTATTTAAAATATTTGTATTACTACTAGCTTTAGCTCTTTTATTATAAACAAATGCTATAGCTTTTATTATTATAGTTTTTAACTATTAAAAAATAAATATTTTAAAACTTATTGCTAAAACTTTTTAATAAGCTAGTTAGAATTTTTTTAGCTTAAATAGGTTTAAATTATTTTTAAAAGCAGAAAAAGTTAGCTACTTTAATTTTTTAGCTAAAAATTTTAATAGTTTTAGTATAATTGCTTAAGAAAAATAAACTATTTATTTAAACGTTTAAGCTTTTATTAATAAACTTAAGCATTTAGCATAAATATATAATAAAAAAAAAGTTAAAGCTGTTTAAACTATTTGTTTTTAAGCTATAACATTATTATAGCATATTATAAAATTTATTAAATTAAAAAAAACAAAACTAAGCGTTAAAAATATTAAACTAATATATAAAACGTTATAAGCCCGATTTAAAAAAAGTTATAGCAAGGCCTTATATAGTTTTTAGGTATATTAATTTATTTTATACGATTTTTATTAAAGTTAAATTTTATATTTATTTATTTAAGTAGTTATATATAATACTAAAGCTTATAACTATTTAACTATAAACTAGTTTATAATAGTATTTAAATGCTTTAATGTTAATATTAAAAGCTAATTAATAAAACCTACTAAAAATATAACTTTAAGCGCTTTTTTAATTTAAATTAATAATTAAAAAAGCATATTTATAAAAAAAGCTTAATAGTTACTTATATATTAAATACTAATTGTTTTTTAATAACTAGTTTTTGTTTACTATAATAAAAATAGTTTTTATTTTTTTTACTTTTTAACTTTTTTTTTTTAAAGGTAGTTTTTTTTTTTTAAACTTAGTTTTAGCTATTAATATATAAACAACTAGCTAATTTTCTATATTAAAATTAATATAATTAAAAAGGCAAAAAAGTACGTTTTTAAAATAAGTATAGCTTAAAAAGCAAATATTAAAAAAACAAATACTTTTAAAAATACAAAAAAAATATTTCTTTTTAATAAAAAAAGCAAAATAAATTTATTAACTAAAACTAGCAAAATTTTTAATAAAACAAATATATTTAGTAATTTTATTAGTAATAATTTTTTTAATATATAGCTTAAAAAGCTTACTATAGCTTAAGTAAAAATATATAAGAATTTTTTACTAAATAGTTAAACGGTTTTTTTAATGCTAATAATATAAATCTAAAATATATAAATAAACAGAAATATTTATAAATATAAAATAATTAAGTTATATTATATAGCAAAGTTCTAGAAAATTTTAAGCTTTTTAACTTTTTAAATCTTTAACTAAAAAAAGCAATTAACTTTAAAGTTGTTATTTTTTTTTGTTAAAAAAAAGTTAAATGTTAAATTTACTTTAAATCTTTTTAGTTTTATAATAAACTATATAATTATATTAAGCGAAATTATTTATTAAATGTAAGCTAAATTTATAACAAAAGCTTAAATTTTTATAATATAACTAATATAACAAAAAAACTTAAAAAAAAGGTATTATTTTTTAAAAAAATAAAATATATTTTAAAATAAATATATAAAAACTAAATAAAATACATATAAGTAACAATAAAAAAAATTTTCTTTAAAATGTTAAACTGTTTAAAAGTTGTTTTTTTTATTAAAAATATAAATATAAATTATACTTTATAATTTTAACTATTAATAATTAAATTATTAATAAATTTATAAATAAATATAAATATAAGCTTTATATATAAATCTAAAATATATATAATAATATATATTATAACTTTATATAAATTTAAATATTAAAAAGCAATTTACGTAAATATAAACTATATATATATTTTAACAAACAAAAAATAAGCTTAAATATAATATTTTAATTTATAAATTTATTTATAAGTAGTATTTATAGTTATATATAGTATAGCAAAAAATAAATATATTATATTTAAATATGCTATTATTAAGTTTTTTTTTAAAAGAACTTAAAATAGCAAATTTATAGTTGCTAGTTTTATATAGAAAATTACTTTTATAAGCGGTTTTTAGGCAAAAATATTACTAGAAATAAATATATTTAATGCTAAGTAAATAAATATTATTTTTTTAAAAAAACTTATAGTTATTTAATTATATAAAATAGCGATTTTTTTATTAGTTATTTTTAGTGCTTTAAAAAAAACTAAAGTATATATAGCTATATTTATAATTATTTTTTTATAATTATATAAATAATTTATTATTGCTTATAACGTAGCTTTTATTTAAGATTTAATCTTTAAGCTAACTACTAATATAATTTTTTGTTTTGTTATTTTAGCTAATAATTTTTTTGTGCATTTTTTAGTTAAAAACAATATAAACTATTTTATATATTTATATAAGCATATTAAATTAGGTTTTTTTTTACTATTAAAGCTTAACTATAAAAGTTATTATATTAAATATAAAAACGCTATTAAATTAATAATATATAAACCTTAGCTAAAAAAAAATAGCTTTATAGGGAATTTTTCTAATAAGATTTTAGCAGGTTTAAAAACTTTTATAATAAACATAAAAAATATAATTAAATATTTTTATAATATTATAATATATAAACATTTAAACTATTTAAAATTTATATAAGCTTTTTATAATATTATTTTATAATTTAAAAAAGTATTTAAAAATATAAGATTTACTATAATGTTTAAAAATAAATAGCTTATATTTTACTTTATTTTTAAATAAAAAAAGAATATATTTAAAAAATATTAAATATACTTTATAAACTTAAAAGATTAAAAAATAATCTATAATACTATATAAAACCTATAAAAAAAAAGTTATGTTTATTGCACTAAATAGCTTGTTTTGCTATTTTTTTTTATATTTGTTATATAAAAAATAGTTATAAATTTTTATTATAAAAAGCTATAGTATAAAAGCAAAATAGTAGTAAATGTTTATTTATTTAATAAAATTAATTTTTTTAATTTTTACTTAATAAAATTATAAAACAACATATTTAAAAAAGTTTTTAGTAAAAGCTTTATTTTTATATTTAATACAGTTTTTTATTATTATTAATAGCTTACTTATTTATTTATATGCTTAGTTATAATAATAACTACTTTTAAAAGCTAATATATATTTAATTATTTAGTTATAAAATATAAAAATAATAACGCTTATATATAAAAATAAATAAATACTTTAATTAAGTTTGTTAAATTTATAAACTACTATTATAACAATATTTATATAGTATTTATTAAATTTATAAGCTATTTAAATAATTTTTATTAAGTTTTTAGTTTTTTATAATTTTATAATATATTTATTAAAGCGTTAAAATTTTTTATAAAATTTTCTAACGCTATTATATTTAAAAAAATAGTTAATTTATTTAAATTATTTATAACTAAAAAAAAGCTTAAAGCTATTATTAAGTTTACTTTTTTTATATTGTTAAAAAACTTTAAAATATTTTTAAATATAATAAAATATATAAAAAGCAATATTTTTTAATATATAAAAATAGCAAAGCTTTTAAAAAAAAAAAACTAATTTAAATTGTTATTATTTTTAGAAAAAAAAATACTAAAGCTTAGCGCTAGCAATAAGCAATAAATATACTAATAAATATACTAATAAAAAAAAAATTAAAAGTATTTAAAGCTTTAAAAAATTTTTTTACTAAATATATAATATTATATTTCTTTTTTTTAAACTGTTTTTTATATATTAACTTTAATATGTTTTATAAAAAAATCAAGGTTTTTATTTACTATATAACAAAAAAATTATTGCTTAAAATTTATAAAAAGGAAAAATTAACAACTTTTTTTTTAAAAATAGCTATATAGCTTATTGCTTTTTTTTAAAAAATATTAACTTTGTTTAAAGTTAAATATTAGCTAATTAAAATAAAAGTTTTTAGTTTTATATAAATATTATAAAAAATATAGCATTAAATTAATATTATAAAAAATATATACATTTTTATAAATTATAAAGCTATTATAAGTTTTATTAAATATAAAAATTTTATAAATTTAATAGCTTTTAGTAATAAAAATTTTAAGCTTATATATATAATAAAATATATTAGTAAGTTTAATTTTATAGTATTTTATAAACTAAAGAAACTTTATATTATATTTAATATATTATTGCGGTTTTTTATAGTGCTTAAACTTTTAAAATAAAACGAAAAAAATCTAGAATTTTTTTCCAATAACGCTAAAAAATATTAAATAAAACCTAAAAAAGCTTTAGCTATAAAAATATTGCTAGCTTTATAATTTGCTATAACTTTTAAACTTTTATAAAATTATTTATTTAAAAAAATTCTTTTAGTATAAATTTTTTTAAACTTTAAAACAAAGCTATAAAATAAATATAAAAAAGATTTTAAATAAAGAAATATATTTTAAATAGTTATTTAAAACTTTAAATTAAAAGCAAATTAAGCCGAACTATTTTTTTATTTTATACATAGTTTATTATAAAAAATTTATAAAAGGGCTAATAAATTATATATTTTTTAAACTTATATAAAGAAAATATTTAAATTACTATATATATTAAGCATAACTATAAGTTAGTTATAGCTAATAAGTATTTATGCTTGCTTAAGTATAGCTTATATTTAATTAAACATAAATAGGTAAACCTTTTTTTATATATTAAATTAAACAACTTTTATTAATATACTTTATTTTTTTTTGTTTATTTTAATATAACTAAATAACTTATAATAAATAGTATTTATTTAGCTAAATTAAATTATTGCTTTTTAGCAATAAAAAGTATATATAAATTAGCTAAAACTAACTACTTATTATATTTAATAATATATTTACTAATTATATTTGTTGCAAATAGTATAAAAATTATTAAATATTTTATAGTTAAAATTGCGTTTTAGCTATTAGTTAGCTAAAGTTAAAGCAGTTATACTATAATTAAAAGTTAGTAGCTATACTTAAATTAACTATAATTAAAGTTTAAATAGCTATATAATAAACAAAAATATTAAAATAGCTTAAGTTAACTTTATTAATATATAAAAATAATAAAGTAACTTTATTAAGCTATAATAAATTAAACAAATATATAACTTTATTAGTACTAATTTAAACTATAAAAAAGTTAAATATAAAACTAAGCTATATAAAAAACTTTTTTTAAAACTTGTTAAATTTAATATATTAATAGCTAACTTAAATAAGTTTAAAAAATAAAACGTTTTAATAAAAAAAATAGCTTTAAAAAGCTAGCTTATAAATAAAAACTTTATTGCAATTTATAAAGCAAACTAAAAAATAATTAAAAATATTATACTAAATAGCTAAACAAACGAACTATTTTTAAAAAAAAGCTTAAATAATATAAAAAAAATCTTTAAAAGTTTAACTAAAATAAACTAGCTACTAAAAGTAAAAAATATATTATTAATAGCTAATAAAAGTTTATTTACTAAAAGCGTTATAAAACTAAGCTTAAATAATAAAAAAATAAACAATAAAAATATATTAAACATAACAAAAATAAACTTTTAAATAATTAAATATTTAATTTTATTTAATAACTTACTAAAACAATTAAAAAAAAAAACCTAAGTATTAATGCTAAATATATAAAATATAATAATGCTAGTAATATATATAGCTAATATAATAGCAAAGTTAACTAATATTAGTTATTTTTAGCTAAACGTTTTAAAAAAGCTTACTAAAAGTTATACTATTTTTTATAATAATAAAATTGCTATATATATTAATATTAACTTATAAATTATTTAACTAAACAAATAAAGCAATATAAAAAATAAAAGCAACTTAATAGCAAACAAAAAATAAATATTACTTAAAGGTAATATATTTTAGTAATAGTTATAATAGCTATTAATAAAAAAAGTTTACTAAAATAAATAAACTATAATAATATTTATAATAACTTTAGTTAAAAAATAAAATATATAATTAAATATTATTAATATATAGCTTTTTAGCAATTAATATATTATAAAAAATATTATAAAAAGTAACTTAGTTAAAATTTATATTATAAAAGCATTTAAATATAGCAAAGCATAAAAAAATATAAAAAATAAGCAATTACTAATTTAATTTTAAAATCTATTATTATTAAAGCTTTAAAAGCTAATATATAAGCTAAATAAAAATAATACTATTAATAAATATTTAACAAAGCTAAAAAAAAAATAGCTACTATTAATAAAAAAGCTAAAACTAAATATTAGCAAGCTAAATTATTTTATTTAAAATAATAATAATAAAAAATATAATAATAAAAACGTTTACTAGTTTTAACTAAATAAAAAAAAGTTTAAAAATAGTAAACTATTTTAAAAAAAAAGCTAAAATAAAAGCTATAGCTAAAGTTATTAAAACTATAGCTAAAACTAATAAACTAACTATATATTTTTTTAAATAAAAAGCTAAACTAATAAAACAAACTATAATAGTTAAAATATTTATAATAAAATAATAATAATTTAAATTAAACTATTAATTAAAGTTTAAAGCAATAAAAAAATAGTTAAGCTAAAAAATTTTAAAGCTAAAGCTATAAACTTTAAAAGCAAAAATAGTTAAAATATTAACGCTTTAAATAAAAAAAAGCCTATAATAATAAATTATAAAGCTATTTTAATTAAAAAATTATTTAAAATACTAACTTTAATAATAAAAAAACTATTAATAATTTAATAAATAATAGTTATATTTGCTTTAATAAAAAAAAGTAAAGCTTAATAAAAATAATAATAAATATAATAAATATAATAGCTATATAGCAATTAAAACAAATAAGTTTAAAATATATTAAATATATAATTAGTATATTATATTTTAAAGCAATAAAGTAATTAAAACTAAAAAATAGTTTAATTTAATATATTTAAACTATAATATAGCATATAAATTTTTAAATATACTAAAATAATATATTAAAAACTAGCGTTATAAAAAAATAGTTCTAAAAAATAAAAAAGTTGCTAAAATTAATTTTATTTTAATAGCTTTTAAAATATTAATTATAATATAATAAAAATTATTTATTAAGCTAAAGCAAATAATTAAAGCAAATATTAAACCTATTATAAAAAAAAAAATCTAAAAATAAACTATTTATTTTAAAATAAAAGTTTAAAAAAACTTATAAAGCAAAAAAGTTAGCGTTAATTTTAATATTAATAGCTTAAATATTATTATTAGTTATAATTTTATTAATAGTTTTATAAAAAATTTAAAATATAAGTTAATTAAACTAATTACTATTAATAAAATAAAATTATAAACTATAATTATATAATAAATAACTTTTAATATTTATATTAAAAAATTAGTTAAAAATAATTAAATATTTAGTTATTTTATTATAATTATTAAAATAATAAAAAAGCTAAAACTAAAAATATTAGTTAAAATTAAATTTATATTTAAATATAATATAAAAATTAACTTTATATATAAAATATATATTTTTAAATTAATATTAAGTTTAAAAGTATAAAATAAAGCAAAAATAATAAAACTTAAAAAAATACTATAATAAAAAGTAATAGCTACTTATATAATAGTTATTTTAGTAATAATAATAATTTTTATTAATGCTAATTTTATTAATTTATTTATTTTTAAAAATAAAATAAACTAATTAATAAAACTATTTTATTTTAAAAAAATATACTAATTTATATATAATATAATTATAAACTATTATAGTTTAAAAAAAGTTATAGTTTATAATTTATATATTTAGCTTATTAAAATTAAAAATATAAAAAAACTAAACTTTATTTTTAAATATTAAAAAAATAAAATAGCTTAAATAGCTAACTAAGCTAATATTTAAACCTATTAATAAAAAAATACTATTTATAAAAAATAAAGATTAATAATAGCTTATTTTATAAAAAAAAAACAAATTAAAATATTTATAACTAATAAAAGCAATTAATAAACACTATTAAAAAAAATACCTAATAAAATAAAAGTTAAACTAATAATACTTTTTTATAAAATATTTAAACTTATAAATATTAAAATAATTAAATTTTTAGCAAAAGTTATAATTGCTACTAAAAATACTATTTAAATATAAATAATTAGCAACCTAATTAATAAATATAATATTTTTTAAAATAAAAAAGTTATACTAATATTTAATAATTAAAAAATAAAAGTTAACTTAATTAATAAATAATAAAAATAGCTTAAATTAATTAAGCTTTATTTATTAAATACTAAAAATTACAAGTTTTTTAACAAAAAATATAATAAACTATATATATAAAGCTATATATTATTTATAAATAACTTTACGTTAATAGCTTGCTTAATATTTATAGTTTAAAAAAAAGTTAATAATATTAAAAAAAACTAACTTATAGTTAACTTAAAACTACTAAATAAAATTATAGTATTTAATATATATTTACTACTAAGCTAAAATAATATTATAATAAATATAGCAAAAAAAAAAATATTTATATTACTAAATATATTAAGTTTTTTTTTTTAATTGCTAGTTTATTTAAAGCATAAAAATAAAATAGTTATTATTAGTTTATAAAAATTAAAAAAATTAAATATAGCGCTAATAAAATTTTAAAATTTGCTAATATTTATATAAAAATTTATAAATTAATTTTTTTTTTAATAAAAAGATTTATATATATTTATATTAATAATATTATTATTTTTAATATAATGTTTAAAAAATATTTAAAATATTTAAATATAATACTAAATATATTAAATAAAGCATATATTTATATTAGTATAGCTAAGTTTTTTGTTATATTTTTATTAGTATAATTACTAAAATATAATATAAATAGCAAAAATATTACTAAAACTAACAATAAAATTAAAGCTTTTAAAAAGCTAGCAATACTATATATATTAAACGCGCTAAAAATTTATATTAAAATAGCTAGCTAATTATATAAAAAAATTGCCTAGTTTAACTATAAGATTTAAATATTATAAAAACAAAAAATAAACTTAACTATAAAAATATAAAAAAAAAGTAGTTTATTACTAAAAAAGTTAAAACTAATTAAATAAAGCTAAACTTTTTATATAAAATTTAAACCTATAAAAAAAAATTAAAAGTTAAAATGTTTTATAAAAGCATTTATATATTTAATATATTATATATTACTATAAAATAAACAAACTACTATTTTTAAAAGTTAATACTTATAAAAAAGTTTATAATTTAATAGTATTTTAGTTAAAAAACAAATAAAATAATATATTAATACTAAAACAAAATATATTTATTTTATAAATTAAACCTATTACTTTTTTATTTAAACTAACTAGCAATATTAAAAAAAAGTATAGTTTAATAAAAAAAAAATAGCAGCTTTAATATAAGCTTGTAAAAAACTATATAAAATATTTTAGTTTAGTATAAAACTAGTTAATATATTTATTAATTATATTTTAATAAAAAAAATAGTTATATATATATTGCTTTAAATAATAAACTTTAATAAAGCAAACCTATAACTTGCTAATATAGCTAATTATTTGTTTTAATTTTAATTTAAAATATACTATATTTTAAAAATATTAAATATAGTACTAAATATGCTATTAAAACTATTATAGCGTTTAAAAAAATAGCAATAAGCTAAGCTTAATAATTTTAGTATTTTAAATAATATTTAAAACAAAAATATATACTAGGCCTATTATATTAAACCTAGTATAACAAATAGTAATATAATTACCAAATTAATAATAAGTGCTAAATTTTAACAATATATTATAGCTAGTTACTAATTAAATATAAAATATAACAAAATATATAAATTTTTTATTAAAAAATAGCATAAAAAAATTATTAAAAAACTTTAAACTAAACTAATTAAATATTAAAGAAATATTATAGTATTATTTATATTAAATAATAAACTTTTATATTATATTATATTAAACAAAAAAAAAGCTTTATATATTTTATAAAAATATATAAAAAATATACTAAAAATTATTTATAATAAGCAATATTATTTTAGCAAAAAATAAATACTATATAATTTAAAAAACGTTTATTTTATTAATAAAAAATATAATATTAAAAAGTTTATTTTTTTTTATAAAATATATTATAATAATTAAATTAATTATTAACTTTAATTAAACAAGTTAATACTAATTAAAACTTTTATTATATTATACTATATAATTATAATAAACTTTATTATAAATATACTATTAGTTAAAATAAACAAATTATTTTAAAACATTTTAAAATTTAATATATTTAATATATTTATAACTATTTTTTATAAAAAAAATAAAAAATTGCTATTTATACTAAATAATAAATTTTATATAGTTAAAAATTAAATAAAAGTACTATTAAAAATGCTATATTTATATAACTAAAGTTTATTAATAGCTATTATTAATAATTAAAACTTAAAGTTTATAAGTAACCTTTAAAAAAAAATATATAACTTACTAAATATTAAACTGCTATTTTTAATAATATATTATTTATAAATAAACAAACTATTAAAAAAAAAAAACTAAATAATTAAAATAGCAATTAAATTTTATATAGCAATAAATTTAAATATATTTTAAATAAAAATATTGCTAGTATTATAATACTATTTTAATAATATATTTTTAATTATAATAAAAAAGTTATTAAATAAATTAATACTTAGTTTTTAACTAAAGTTAATAGTAAATATTTTTAATTAAAAAAAAAACACTAAAGCTAATAATAAAACACTAAAAATACTATAAGCTAAATATGCTTAAAAGGCTAAACATTTAATTAATATAGCTAATATAATTACTAAAAAAAATATAATAATAAATATACTTTAATAAAATTTAATAAAAAAAATATAATATATTTATAATTATATAAAAAATATTATTTTTTTAATAAACTTAAACAAAAATAATTTTTAATAAAAATAAAACCTTTTAAAATTTTATAAAAAGTAAATTTATTAGCTTATAAATTTAACTTTTTTAGTATTTAAAAAGTTTATTTAATAGTTTTAATAGTTTAACTATATAAACTAAAACAAAAAAAAAAAAATTTTAATAAAAAAGTTATACTACTAAAACTAGTTATAATAAATAATACAAAAAAATAATAAAAAGTTAAAAAAATTATATAATAATAAATTAAGTTTAATAATAATAAACTAATAGTTAAATATATTATTAAATAATATAAATAAAATAGTAAATTTAACTAAACAATTAATAAAAAAAAACTTAAACTAATAGTATTAAACTTAATTAATAAATATAAAACTAATAATATTATTAATTAAGCTAAAAAATATAAAAAATATAACCTAGTTTTTAATAATAGTAATAACTTATTAAAATAAGCTAAATTTAGCTTAAAATATAATAAAAAAAAGCTTTAATAAATTAACTTTAATAATTATTATATTTTATATATAAATTTATAAAAATTAACAAAAAGATTAAGTTAATTTAGTATAATTTTTAATATAATAATACTAAATTTAAGCTATAATTAATAGATTTATATAAAATAATTATATAAAAAAAAAATACAAATAATTAAAAAAAAAACATACTAATAATTTTTATATTAAAAAAACATATTAATAAAATTTTAAACTAAAACTTAAAAGGTTTTTTTTTTCTTTTTTATTAAATTTACTTAATTATTTGGCCTTTTTTCCTTTTTTTTTACTAAAGGCTATATTTTAAGCAAACTTTAACTTAATATATTTTTTATATACTTTTAATAAAAACCTACTAAGTTAAGCAAATTAAAAACTTTAAAAAATTAAAATTAAAAAAAAAAGCAGTTTAATTTAATTATAACGTTGTTAAATTTAATATACTAAGTATTTAACTTAATATATTAACCTATTAAAAGTTTATTAAAATTTACTAAGCTAAATATAAAAATATAATTATAAACATATTAAACTAACTATATAAAAGCTTAGCATTTATTTATTTATGCTATATATTAAATAGTAAAATTTTTATTAAAAAAATAATATTTGTAGTTTTATAGTAAGTTTTTATAAAAAATATATAATTAATATTAATATTAAAAATATTATACTAAACATAAAAAAATAAAAAAAATTAGCTAAAAATAATAAAATAAATAGCTAAATTAATTTTAGCTAACTAATTATTTAAAATAAAAAGCTAGTTATTAAAGTACTTGCTACTATAAAACTAGTAAAATAAAATTTAGCTAGCGCTAATATTTAAATAAATAACGCTTTAATATAAAAAAACAACTAAAATGCTATAATTAATAATAACTAAATAAATATATAATTTAAAACTTAATTAAATAAAACCTAACTAAAAACTGCTAAGTTTAACTAATAAGCTATTATAAATATATTTAAACTTAAGTTTTAGTAATAATAGTAAAAATAAACAAAAAAGTTTATTAAGCTAGTTTTATAAAAAAATATAAATAACTATAATAAAATAATAAATAAAATTTATATAAAAAACTTTAAAATTATAGCAAACAAAAAAGTTATTAGTAAAAATAAAGCTTAATAAATTACGTTAGCTAATTAAACAATAAAACAAATAAAAATAGCAATAATATTAGCAAAAATAAAAAAAAATTAAGCTTTTTAAAAAAATATTAAATATATTTTTATTAATTAAAAAGCAAAAAAAGCTAATAAAAATAAAAATAAAAGCAAACTTAATAATAATATTAAAATTTTAAATAAGTTAAACAAAAATTTAAGCAACTTTAATATAAATAAAAAACTTTTAAAAAATAATATTTAAATTGTTAGTTTTTATAATATATTTAAAACTTAAAATAATAAACTAAACATAAGTAATAGTTTTGTTAAAACTAATAATGCTAGCTTTAAAATATAGCAAAAATATATTAATTATATAATTATTAAACAAAAATATTTATATTTAATAATTTTAAAAATATTTAAAATAGCTTAAAAATAGCTAAGCATACTATTTACTAAAATAAAGCTATTTTTATTTTTTTAAAAAAAAATAGCTAAAAAAATAATATTTAAAGCAAAAATAGTTTAACTTAGTAGTTTTTTAGTAAAAGTTTTTAAATTTAGCGTTAAAAATAGCAATGCTATAAAAAAAAATACTACAAAAAAAAACCTATTATTTAAATATTTATTAGTAAAAAATAAAGCTAAAGCTAAATAAAACAACTAGTTAATAAAAGTTAAACAAAAAATAAATATATTAAGCAAAAAAAATACATTTAAAATAGATTTAAATATTAAGTTAAATATGCTTATTTTAATAAAAAAAGCTAAAATAACGCTAAAAACAATTATAACTATAATAAAAAAGTTTTTAAAAATGCTAAATATAATAATAATAAAAAATTTAAATCTAAAAACTAAAATCTTAGCTAAAAAAACGCTTAAAAAAAAAAAAAAGATATTATACTAAATAAAAATAACGCTAAAACAAACAAAAGCAAAAAAAAATATAATTTATTTTAAGCTATAAACTAAAAGCTTAAAAAGAACGCAAAATAAAGCAAACTAATAAAAAAAAAGCTTAAGCTAATTAAGCAAAAAATTGTTAAACAATAAAAATAACAAAATAATTTTGTTATATTTAATAACAATTAAAAAAACTTTAATAATAAACTAGCTAAACTAAACTTTAATATATTTATAGCAATAAAAATATAAAAATATAACTATAGCAAAAACAAAAGAAAATTTTAGTTTAGTAGATATTTTAAAAGTAAGCTAATATTTAAAACAATAAAAAGTTTATTTAATAAAATTAACAAAAATAACCTTTTTTTTAGTATAACTAATAAAAAAATTAATAAACTAATAATTAAATAAAACTAAAAAGTTATTTTAATATTATTTTATTTATAAAAATAATAAACTAAATATAAAAAAGCATTAAAAGCTAAAAAAAACAAAAAAGCTTAAAAATATTTTTTGCTTAATAAGTTTATTATTTTTTGCTTTATATATTACAATAAAAATAGCAAACTAAACTTAATTATTAAAGGTATTTTTAGCTAATTTAAATAAATAGATTTAATATAAACAGTAGTATTAAAATTTTATATTAAAAATAATAAAATAACTATATAAGCTAACTAGCTAATTATTAATTATAACTAATATATTTAAAAAATAATAAAATAATAAATTAAAGCAAACAAAAAATTTAAAAAAAGATTTTATATATTTAAAATAATTAAGTTATATATAACACTAAAAAAATAAAACAAAAAATTTAAAGCTAAACTTAGCAACCTTTATAAAAAGTTAAATAAAAAACTAGTTAAAATAAATAATAACTACTTTTAAAAAATAGCAACTAAATTAAAAGAAAAGCTTATAGCAATTATTAATAAAAATATTAAATTTATTTAATTAAAACTAAAAAAAGCTATTAAAACACTTTAAACCTAAATATTAACTATAATTAATTAAAAAGCTTTTAAAAATATATTATATATATTAAAAACTAAAGTTAAAAACTTTATAAAAAATAAAGTTTAAAAGTTTAAAAAAGCTATAAATAGCTTATAAATAGTTTAAAGTAGTATAAATTTAATTATATTTGTTAAAGTTAAAAAAAAATAAAATACGTAAAAATTAAAACAAATTTATTTTATATTAAAAAAAGAACATTTATTAAATATAACTATAAATTAGTTATAGCTAATAAATATTTATACTTGCTTAAGCATAGCTTATATTTAGTTAAATATAAATAAATAGACCTTTTTTTATATATTAAATTAAACAACTTTTACTAATATACTTTACTTTTTTTTTATTTATTTTAGCATACCTAAATAACCTATAATAATATAAAAATAATTATAATAAATTTAATTACTAATATATACTAAATTTTATTATAAATAAGCGCAAATTAAAAAAATATTTTAAAGCTTGCTTTAAGTATACTATACTAAAAAATAAAACTTATAAACTATATAGTTTTTTATAACCTATTTTAAAACTATTATATTTATTTTATACTTTTATTATTAATATAGCTATAGCATTGCTAAAGTTATTATAATAAAATAATATATTTTTAGTTGTTATATATAAATTTTTTAAAATAATATAAATTATTTTTAGCTAGTATAACTATATAGCTAAAAACTAAGCAAATATATTAGTTAATAAATTGCTATTAGTTAATTAAGAAATTTTTAAAGCAATGCTTAATAATTATAACCTAAAATTTCTAGTAAACTTTTAGAAATAAATATAGGTTTGTTTTAGTATATTATTTTTTTATACTATAATATATTATTTTTTAATAAATAGGTAAAACAAATATATAATTTTATTTGTTAAATTTATATTGTAGTATTATTTTTATTTTTTAAATAATGCTGTATAATAAGAGAATTTTTTTTTTTAGCTATAATTTAAGCTAAATAATATTAAGTTTTTAGCAATAAAATATATTTCGAATAAAGTAGTATTAAAATTTACTTTTAACTTTATATTTAAAATATTTAATAATAAAAATAGCTTTATATTTCATATAAAAATATTTAATATAATAGTACTATTAGCAATAATAATTAAAAAATATTATAATTAATGTTATAAACTAATGTTTTTTAAACTATAAAAAAAAATACTATTATGTTTATATAAAAAATATAATATTTCTAAAGCTGCTATATTTAGCTATAAATTAGCTTAATAATATATTAAACTTTTTAAAATTATTAAAAAAATTAGTTATTTAATATATAAACTAAAATTTTTTAATTATTTTAAAATTTACAATATTATTTCGGTAAATTATTTTAAACCTGTTTTTTTTATAAACTATTTTAGAAAATAATTACTTTACTTAAAAAAAGTGTATATTAAATCTTATATAAAAAAAATTATTAATAAAAATTATAATAAAAAAAAATATTTGCTAAAATATATTAAATTAAAGCTTAAATATAATAAATAGGTTATATTTAAAAAATTAGAAAAAATAATTAAAGCAAAAGAATTAATAGCAGATTATAAATATAAATAACCGGCTATAAAAGTATAGTTAAAAAATATAAAAAAATATAGATTATTTACGTTTATAAATTATATTTGTATATATTTATTTATTTAGACGATAAGGGTATTGTTAAATTGGTAGGGGCAACTGTTAAGCTTTATTTTATCGGCTACTCCACTATAAATAGCCTTCTATATATAGTGGTCACAGTATGGTCTCTATTTCTACTACAACCTTAAAATACACACAAATACAACGGATTGCTAAGGCATTATTATCCTGCTATAATAAGTTATGCAAGGAAACTATACTTACCTACTCAATTAAAGCTGAGGTATGAGGACAAAACCTCACGTTCAATGTTTCCATACAAGCCAAGCCTTCAACGATCATGACCTACTCTCTAACCATAGGGCGTAGAATTCTGACGACTCTCAACAACTCCTCGTACCTTGCTGGTTACCACGATCGTGCACGGCTCGCTCAGAGACAAGCGGAATATTGGACAGCCACCATAAGTATATATCGACTTACACTGCCACCCGTTTTGTCACATTTCGTACTCCATTCTTTACGTGACACGGAGTAATTGCATTTCCAAATAAATTTCGTCTTTTCCTAGCCGGTAAGGATATAGGCCAAAAGCCTCGCTAGAGTCCAATCGAAGGACAGTCTATAGGCCTCTTGCGCATTATACTATAATATACACCAAACGTAAGAAAACTGCAAGCAGCCGTCTTATCGTACCCCCTGTTATATGCTGCATTTTTCACCGCGAAAAGATTAGCCACAACCCACGTCCTACCCGGGCGGGTAGATATCGGCGTATCACCGGAAGTCCTACTACGCATGGATTCCTCTTTGAAGGGCTTCAAGATGTAAACGAACACCACCACTTTTTCCCGACAAATTGACACCCGAAAACGAGCTGCTCTAGTGTTCAACGGCTTGTTTTTAAAAGCTGATCCGGACTCCGGTCCGGTCGATGTTTAGCGATTGGCGCATTCCGAAGAACGCTGGCAAACTGGGCGTACCGAAGAGACCGTGATACGTGAATGAGGTCGGTTTCGGTTACAGGCAATCGGCGTGTTCTAGGAGCCCTGATACGCGACAGATTCGGAAAATTCAGAAAGGTCGCTTCTCGAATCATCAAAGGGCCGGCGACACGAGGCTATTTGCAAGGTTCGTGGGAGTAGAGGGAACGAACTTTTAAGTCGCGGAGGTCCTGGTTGGTGGAGCTGAGGGTAGAAAAGATGCCCAGGGTCGGACGAGACATACCGAATCCCACCCGCTTTAAGATGCTCGAGATGTTGAGCATGATGAATATACCATAGCGAACCAACGTAAGGTAGAACTGGATACTCGATTAACGTGGCGGGCTCCAAGCAGGCTATGATTTATCGGGACCACGTTTCTAGCATTGCTAGGTAGTAGGAGGCTCTGATATACGAGCCGTTGCTTGTCGCCCCTTGTCTAGCGCTATATATATATATATAATGAAGTATTACCTAGGTATTAGCCTATGGTATATTCGATGGAAAACGCACGTTGGCAGCAATAAGCAACGCACCATACACAAAGGAGCTTCCTCTTACTAACGCAGACGGAGCCTTGCAGTGTGCTGGTCGAAAGGAGGAGTGGGACGACTCCGATATAACGGCAAACCCCGTGCCGGCGTGGCTTTTGACCAATTCGATGCGCAAGTATAGGTTTAAATGATAGGCGCGCAATATTCGAAGCAATACAGACGTGAACCTAGCCCGACATGAGCGTATTGTAGGCGTCAGAACCGCACATGTTTAGTATCGGCTTTTAGACTGGTCTTGCCAGCCGTGTTTATTGGCCTGGTCACTTTCCTACTTCGTTTAGTCTATCTCATCCGATCCACTTCCAGTCGCTCGACGGGTGTCACGGGGTCCACATTATTTAAGGACACCCGTAACACAGATAAAACGGGAGTTGTGCAAGTTTCTTCCATTCAAGTTGCAGGGGCACTGAACCTTGGGACTTGACTCAGGCTCAAAGCAGCATGGCTCGTAGACCTACCTCCTAGGTACCTATTAGCACCCACTATCTACGCCATCTTTATCTAGCACAGTACAACATGGCAAGTAAAATCACAGGGGCTAGGTACTGTATGGATAGATACCCCCATAATTATACATTACAAGATCGTGTCACGTGGTTCGGGGCACGGAGCACCCCTTGGCTCTCCTTCCCCAATCTGACGAGTCGAAGCCCCAGCACGGGCGATTAGCAGCGGCATCGACCAGGTACTGTAGACTGACTAACCGACGGGTCTTGCTTGCTGTGGCCTCTCGGTGCATTCTTTCTGCCATATTACAACGCACAGCATGCTTAAGTACCAATTCCAACGGTCCCTCAACTCACGCGCGTAGTACCATAATCATAATGCTGGCCGGCATATCTTTCTCGTTGCCAATCCAACCC
This sequence comes from Xylaria sp. BCC 1067, assembly GCA_005188305.1. Classification (NCBI taxonomy): domain Eukaryota; kingdom Fungi; phylum Ascomycota; class Sordariomycetes; order Xylariales; family Xylariaceae; genus Xylaria; species Xylaria sp. BCC 1067. The sequence goes on along the minus strand of SSCS01000003.1, from coordinate 1,822,475 downwards.
CTGCTCTAGTGTTATAAGTCACTTGATCCATGCACATCATTTCCGAAGCCTCTTGCGGGTTTGGGTCTGGTGATAAGTCGAACACCCCGTCCGCCCATTGCAATTTACAGTAGAGGCGGCGTGCCTCTACTAGGTACTGTACTGTACTGTACAGTACGTGCACGGTACAGTGCATACTCCATATCAGGTAGGTACAGTATCAACCCGGCCCCTTGGCTACTGTGGGTGATGGTGGTTCGATGATTCCGCTCTCCTCCATTGGACGCTCACGCTTAGAAGCCTGTTGTCTCTCTCACAATTAACCCTCACCAAACAGGTCCACTGCTCGTCCGGTCGACAGACATAGCTCGGGAGTACTGTCGGATGGATTGATGTACATTTTGGCATCTCACCCAATGGGAGGCTTCTTGGCCGACGGAAAAGCTCCGCACACCACGAAAATTAGACGACCTCCCTTCATATCCCTATATCGATGCTGAATCCCAAGCACGCCGAAACGTGGTTTCGCGAGTTATGACAACCTTTCAGAGGCTCGTGGCAGAGGAGGGAAAAGGTCTATTGATGTCATCTGAAGAAATATTTCTAAGCCTGGGGCCAAAATCAGTTGTAGCGGATCACACTCCAACCATGTCCTCTATCCTGAGCAAGAGCCCCGACTCTCACAAAGATCGGGCTTCTCTATCAGGGGACATGTCAGGTCCGGAATCTGTGATTGTTGTCAAGGTGGAGGATGTAGATGTGGATGCTGACGCTTCTATGTCTACATCGGATATGGTAGAGGACACTACGTAAGTCTTATATATCCAGATGAGCTCCTCGCCTACCGTATCACATCTAAACCTAGCAGTAGGGTTCCTCATAGTAAGATACAGACCGACAATTCTCGTCCTCTCGCTCATAAAGGAATTATGGGGAATTCATTTGAGTCGTCAACATCACTCTTGTCTGACCACTCAGACTTGTCTTCGCCTCCCTCGTCGACGCCATCCTCTAGTAAGGCAACCACGCCAATTGACTTGGGGCTAGCGAAAGAATTAGTGAAAACACCTACTACCTCCAATACTCCCTCCACGCGACGGCAGTCATATGACGTGCGGCCGCGCGTATCGATACCGACCGATATCGCCCTCCAGGACTATGCCCATCAGTGCATTGCAGCAGCTGAATCATCGAGATTAAACCCATATGCATTACATCCGGATGAGTATGCGATCCTCAGAGAGCACATCAGTCACGCTCAAGTGACTACGTATCTGAATATTCGCAATGGGATTCTTCGCCTATGGATCAATAACCCACGTATCGGTGTCGCGCGAGATGAGGCTGTTGGATGTGCTAAAGATCCGAGGTGGTATGATGTTGCTAGCGTGTGCTATGACTGGCTCGTTCGTTCAGGACATATCAATTTTGGTTCTGTCGAGGTCCCTACAGCCGGAAAACAGCATAAAAAGACCAGGCCATCCATACGTGGAAAGACAGTTGTTGTGATTGGCGCTGGTATGAGTGGGCTTGGCTGCGCCAGGCAACTCGATAATCTATTCAAGCAGTATGCCAACCAATTCTATGACTTAGAACAAGACCCCCCTCATGTCATTGTTCTCGAGGGTCGAGATCGCCTTGGCGGCCGTGTTTATTCACGAGCGGTTGATAGCAGCAAGAGCCCCCATATGGTCGGGTTCAGGGGCCGACGTCACAGTGTTGAATGCGGCGGAATGATCATCACGGGGTTTGAGCGAGGAAATCCTTTGAATATATTAGTGCGTGGGCAGATGGCTCTACCTTACCATGCTTTGAGACCAGACGCTATTTTATATGATACAAACGGCAAGGCGGTGGACGAAGAACGAGATCGCATGGTGGAGAAGCTTTTCAACGATTGTCTAGAACGAGTTTCGCACTACAAGTTTAAGAACGACCCATCCAAGCTCATCGAAGGTAACAAAGATCTCATAGACGAAGGTCGTGATAGTACATCAGAAGGTCACAAGTCGATCGCCGATGTAGAAGAAGCCACTGCTGCCCTCCCCCAGGCGCCACCGATCTCGAAACAAAGCTTGGGGCCACAGATCAGTCTAGTACCCGTTTCTACGGATCGTGCAACTGGGCGAGCCCACGTCGAACCAGGCACGCCAACCGCTCTCAAGGCAGCATACAAAGCACGATTGATGGGCTGGACATTGAAAGAGGGTATTACTGAAGATCATGATCTAGAACTAGACACTGCTGCCAAAGCACCGACTGCTACACTTGGGTCCGTCGTGGATGAAGCCATCAATCAGTATAAAAACCTCGTGGATTTGACAGCACAAGATCTGAGACTCATGAACTGGCATGTTGCTAATCTCGAATACAGCAATGCAACAAATTATCATCAACTTAGCATTGGGGGCTGGGATCTTGACGCGGGGAATGAATGGGAAGGCAAGCACACCATGGTGGTCGGTGGCTTTCAAAACGTACCCCTTGGCCTTGCCATTGCTCCGTCACGTCTTGATATTCGGAAAAGCACTGCAGTTAAAAAGATTTCATATGACCCTGAAGGAGTGGCTGGTACCCGCGTTGAGTGCGAGGATGGCTCTATAATCGAAGCCGACTACGTCGTCTCCACTATTCCGCTTGGTGTCTTGAAACATGAGAGTATCGAATTTCAGCCTCCTCTCCCAAAACCAAAGGCAGATGCTATCGGCCGTCTTGGCTTTGGCATATTAAACAAAATCATTCTTGTCTACGACCATGCATTCTGGGATGCAGATGCAGACATTTTTGGTTGTCTGCGAGCTCCCCTTTCTCGTCATAGTCTTAAGCAGAGCGACTATGCTTCTCAGCGTGGCCGTTGCTTTCAGTGGTTCAACGTCTCAAATACAACTGGTGTCCCTGTTCTTCTTGCTCTTATGGCAGGAGATGCAGGTTTCGACACGGAACATTCTAACAACGACGAACTTGTAACTGAAGCAACAGAAGTGCTGCGCAGTGTTTTTGGCGCCAAAGTTCCCCAACCCGTCCACTCTCTTGTCACACGTTGGGGTTCGGACAGGTTTGCTCGGGGTTCCTATTCATCCGCTGGTCCCAACATGCGTGTTGACGATTATCAGATCATGGCTCAACCGGCTGGGAACCTTTTCTTTGCTGGAGAACATACCACAAACACACACCCCGCGACTGTGCATGGCGCATATCTCTCTGGATTGCGTGCAGCATCAGAGGTTCTCGACGCCATGATCGGACCTGTTCAGGTACCCGTTCCACTTGTTGTACCAAAGGAATCCTTGTTTTTACTTTCCAGCCGTCTTAAACGTAAAGAGCCTGAAGAAGGATTATCACCTAAGGCTGCTAAACAAGCTCGAATCGACGCCTACGAGCTTGCCGTATGGCAACATGTCGTCTCCCAGCATGGCGAGCGCCCGTGGCGGCCGCCAAAAGTTGCCGGCAACCCTTACCTTCTTTATAGTAAGGTGAACTACGAAGCCGCACGTACACAATGCCAAGTAGGCCGACGCACCGGAAAGGGAAAGCCATCTCCTAACGAAGTTCGAATAATGGCGAGCAAAATGTGGAAAGAAGCAACGCCCGAAGAACGGAAGCCTTTTGAGGAACAAGCCGCTGAGCAGAAGAGAAATTACAACGAGGCGGTCAGAAAGTGGGAAGAGCAAGCTAAGGATTGGGATAGCCGATACCTAGAGGCAAGGGCCGAATATGAGAAAAACCACAAGCTGATCCTTGATGAGAACGAGACGGAGAGTGTTCGAGAAAGAAGACGCGTTAAGGTGGATAGCTATGCAGAGAGCGAAGGCAGTGCTGCCGAGCTAGAACCATGAGGTTCCCTGCTGGCACACTGTTCACCGGCCTCCCTGACCGGTAGCTAAAGCTACACCTACAGCATCTAGAGGAAACCCTTCACGTGAGAAAGCTTCAATCTGGCATTTGCATAGGCGTATAGGTTGCTTTACTTGGGCGCTAGGGCTAGCTCTTCATCGGTGTACAAAAGGCGTACAGGCTCATCATAACTCATTTGCATCTGCATCGGTATGAGTACTACCTGGAGCATCACTATTCTATGGTGGGAGAAAGGAGTTCACGGATACTGCCTCCTTCTACTTACGTACTATTGCTTATATTATCACCTTATATATTTCGTAGTTCTTATTGACGAGATATCGGCTGTCCAGAAGGAGGGTAATTTCTTCGTGTTGCCCGTGTTCAGCTATTCACGAGCGAATGGGGAACCAAAGAAGCAATGTGTTCCAAGCCAAAGGGATGATGGAATGGTAGATATGGGACGTATGGTACCTGTCAAGAGGTTTACCATACATGAGCATACATAATACAGCACTGAGTTCAGTTTCTAAGACGGTTGCGTGAATCATTATGTTCTTGAAGCTGTCGTGATTTAGGACAACAACCCCGTGTTAATATTCACATACGAGAGTTAGTAGAATAGTCATCATATCATATATGGTCTTGGGTTGCTGAAAGCGAGCAAGTAGTTTGCCTTTCTCGTATTCTATGCTGGGGCTAGAAAAGACGATTAATGGTCTATTTACAATAACACAACATTCCCGTACATTTCTCAAATTGCAAGACTGAAACTGGGTCACGGTAAACATAGGGCATTTCCAGAGTTAATTGCGGCTATGAAGTGGCTCACGTATGATTTTTTATTCTATTGATGCTCATAGATATGTATCCCTTTCTTACTCTTTCCCCAAAGAGCAGTGCACAAGTACATTCAGACACAAGATAACTAACAAGTAGTAAGCGAATGCTTCGAATTCGCGGTAGTCCTTCCAAGAACGAAATGAACCGGAATTATTGGAAAGGCGAATGTTTGTACATATCTTTCGGGGAGTTGGCTGGATTGGGGATGTGAAACCGGCGTCGTGTCCGGGAATGATGGCTACACAGAGCGTTCCTTGCCTGTAATAGCATTCACTGCTCTTGTTCCATGAGACCTCGAACAGAAAGCTACCAAGTCTTTCTTATCCCGGCCTTTCGGGACTGTCTGATAGGTCTGCCATGGGTCACTTGGGAGTAGTGAGAGCGGAGCTTCTTTCGAGTTGCTGGCCCAAGTCTCATATTCTCGTATGCTGCTAGGACGGGGTGGTTGACTGCTCTTCAGTCACCAGACTTTGATTCACCTTAGGTGCAGTTTTTAGCTACCGATCTCGGCCCCTTATCCTCCTGTATAGCAAATGCTTAAGCCGCATTGAAAAAGAGAATAAATAAAACCATGAGCCAGCATAAATGCCCAAAATGGGATGAGAAAATACGTCATATGTAGCTTGCCTCCGCAGGAATAAAAAAATCTTCAACGGTTGCTAAACTCGGGTGACACAAACAGCGATAAAAGTTGCGAAACTTGTTTATTGAGGCTTTGGTACACAGAGGGCTTGCAAAGGGTAACTTTGATACAAAGGGAAAATGCTATATTGACGGATCACCATGCGGCCCCCTTACCCCCCATCGGTTTTCCCACTCGTCTATAGATTAACCACTTTACATGTCTTCCGAAGCAGTAGCACCAGTAATAATTTCAACCAGTTCGCCAGTAATCACGGCTTGACGAGTTCGGTTGAACAAGATCTGGTACTTGCTGATCATCTCACCAGCGTTCTTGGAGGCGTTCTGCGACAGGGTCAGTATACACGGACGAACGGAAGAATAGGTCTCTTTGGCGAAAACCAGTGACTCACATCCATAGCATTCCGGCGAGCCGAGATCTCGCAGGCGTGGCCCTCAGCAAGAGCCCAGTAGAGGGAGTTGGCAAGAGCATACTCTCGGAGATTAGAGAGAAGCTCCTCGTCTACCTCGAAAGCCGAGAAATTGGGAGAGTTGGCAATAGCCTCGGCAGAAAAGGCACTGATGATGGCAGGCTCGTAAGCAGTGGCGTTAATGAATTTGTTGTACACGATCTTGATGTCGGAGTAGTCGGTGGGGAGCTGAACGACCTGGTCGGCAATGCCCTGGGCGTCAGCGAAGGTCGGGACGTCCTTGCCAATACCAGCGAAAGTTAGGGCAATGTCCTTGGCGTTCGTTCGGCTCAGCTGGGCACGGGACTTCTCGCCGATGAGAACAAGGTCTGCGGGTTGGTGGTCGGGACCAAGGTTGCGGCGCATGAAGCGCGATAGACCAGAGTGAACACCACCACAGAGTCCCTTGTCCGAGCTGCACACGATATACAGAGTCTTCTTGCCTTCGGCGTCGAGAGGTTTTGTCTCGGCCGACTCGAAGACTTCCTGGGAGGTCTTGCCGTACTCGCGGGAGTCGTTCATAGCTCGTTGGGCACGGTTCAGCTTGGTGGAGGCAACGATCTTCATAGTGTTGGTGATCTTCTCGATGTTCTTAATCGACTTCAGACGGCCTTCGATCTCTCGCAGCGTAGCGTAGGTAGCGGCATTTTGGGCGGTGCTGTGGCAGCGGAGTGGTCAGCTTCCGATGCGCTTCATCACCACCACGGGGAGTGGGCGCGGCAGAGACGGTGGGCGATGGTTCGCGAATTGCCTCATGGCGGGCTCGGCAGCAAAAACGCACGACGGGACGCTGATACGTACCGAGCAGGAATAGCCGCAGCTCCGGCTCTCAACGCCGGTCGGGCTACTCTCGAAAGCATGTTGGAAAGGACGGAGGGAACGGGGAAGCAGCCTCAAACACCAATGGCTCGTTGATTGCGATGCGCAGCGCAATCAATTGGTGGGTTGTCTGATCGAAAGACGGTGCTTAGGTTGCGGGAATGAAGTCGATCGGTAGTAAGTAGTAATTATTCTCCCTCGCTCTCTCCTCTGCAGACTGCAAAGCTGCTTGCTGCTTGCTGCTTCTGGTCTAACCAACCTGGGAATCTTTCCGGGCAACGGCAAATTGTCGGGCTGGAGTGGGGACAGGCGTCTGCTGCCAGGTGCTCTCTTCTATTTACCACGCCCCAGAGTTGTGCGGCGCTGGCAGGACTAGACCGACGAGACCATCCCTTTTGCATCATACCTAGGTACCTCTGTGGGCACCTTGGCTGCTTGCTTACCTTGCCTAGGTCTTTATATAGCCTATTAAGTTTACCAGGTATGTACGGAGTATACCTGCCTAGGTGCTGGGTAGGTTAGAGAGGTATATAGACAAAATAAGATGCCTTTGCGTGTACTTACGTAGTCGGGAGGTATGTTTACTTATTAGAAGTAGACTCCAACAAAGCAAACTGCAATCAGTGAGCACAACATACCTAGGTACTACATACAGTATGTGGATATAGTGCAAGAGCGCAGTAAACACGCATTCCGCTAGCCTCATTCATTGGACATCGATTCACTCACTTATTCGCATTCCAGCGCCTGTGGACTACCTACCTAGCACTCCTACCACAAACCTTATCTACCTAACAGACCACGCTAGCCTGCGTGTGAGGTGCTACAGTATACCTGTACTGCCTCCCTTCCCTGTCATCCCGAGTCACTTCCCTCCAAAAAGTTCCCTCCACCCCAGAGCCCCACCGCCCATGTCTGCACATGCCTGTCTGTAGGTACCTACTTCCTAAGGAGACAGAGTATGCGCTACGACAGTGCTCATCCATAATCACCAGCTGGCAGAACTTTTTTGAACTGCCAGGTAGGAGGTAGATCAACTCGTCGGTTCTCTTCTGCCCTACGTACATCACTGCTCCTACCTAGGTAGGTACCTAGGTAAGTACTTACGCTGCCGGCTATCCCATCCCGGCCAAGCCAAACGGGCTGCGTGACAACTGTAGCATTCTTTGACAGCCCCTAGCCAATCCCCTAGCAACTGTATCCAGCCAATAGACACCCGCCCTGTGCTCTTCCAGTGTGACCGTCAGCGGTGCACGGTACGGCCTGTGGGCCAGTCCAGACTCAGTCTTGACTTGTGAAGCCTTCAAGACCTTGCTCGCCTCCATATCCTCACCAAGGCCTGCCCACCTGTGCTTTTTTTCCCTTCCCAAATCTCACGCCTACTCCCTGCTCTCCCCAGCTTCCCTTCTTCTCTTCCCTTTTTTCTCCCGACCGCCTGTCTGTTCCCAGTTTCCTAGATCGGGGTGGTGCACTACCGTGGCAACCACCCTTTGCAACCATCACCCACCACGCCTGCAACCATCCTCTGGCTTCTCTGCCGCCGACTCGGGCATATTCGTGCACCGCGCATCTTGCTGATCCCGTGCTTTGCATCATTTCGCCATTGCGCTTTCCCCATCCAGCATCACATCCTGCGACAACACTCTTCCCTCCATCAAGCCTCTCTCCACGCGCCGATCATGTCGTCCGACGATGATATGCCTCTTGCGCGCGCCAATGGCCATTGTAAGTGGCTCACACCTATTCTCTTTTAGGTCATCGAAGTCGGCCTCCATGTCTTGCGCTAGCTACCGTGGGCTTCCCAATACCCCAAGGCCCAGCCTTCATGCGTTTACATGGTTCAACACTACAGCACTTTTTGCGATGGATAGAAAAAAAGTAATGCACTAACTCTGCCTTCTCCCTTAGTGTCCGCTGAAAAGATCTCGGAGTCCGAAGACAGAGCCATGGATATCGACTCCGATCTCGATCTAAAACCTGCGCCATTATCGATTCGGAATGGACCCGTTGTAAATGACAATTCTCGCGTCGTCAACGGAAATGGCAAGCGGAAGTCACGTTCTTCTGTGAGCAATGTCAACTATCTCGAGCCAGACAGCGACGATGGGCGATCGGTATGTCTCATTTCAGTCTATTCCATTAGACCTCTGACACTAACCAAACGCCAGACAAAGCGACAAAGAAAGGTTACTGTAGATGATTCCGACTCTGATGTTCCCATTAAGAACAGGACTAGGCTCCCTCCAGCCGCCGACGAAACAGCTGTTGCCGAGGATTCGGATGACGACGTCCCTTTGAATACGAAGCTGGTGAACAAACGCAAGTCTATCGAGAAGGCCGCTGAGAAAGACGCCAAAGACGTACGATCGAGCGTGTCGAAAGCGAAAAAGCCGGCCCCGAAGAAGACCGTCAAGGAGGAGTCTGACGATGACGACAAACCTCTATCGGGAGTCAAGGGTCGAAAACGCCCTGTGAATGGCACGAACGGGAAGGCCAAGTCAAATGGTGTAAAACAAGAGGATTCTGACTCTGATACCCCTATGCGAAAGAAGGCAAAGACCGTTACTCCTAAGACCAAGACAAAAACGGCACAGTCAGCTTCAGGCAGAAAGGCTCCACCGAAAAAATCAAAAAAGGAAGAGAGCGAGGATCCTGCAGATGCAGAAGACGATGAAGAGGAGTACCGCTGGTGGGATCAGGCCAACGCAGACGACAGTGTCAAATGGCAGAAACTCGAACACAACGGCGTTCTTTTCCCCCCAGAGTACGAGCCTCTACCAAAGAATGTGAAGCTTGTCTATAATGGGACTCCCGTCAACCTGCATGTTGAAGCTGAGGAAGTGGCAGGCTTCTTTGGCGCCATGCTGAACTCAACACACAATGTTGAGAATCCCGTCTTCCAGAAAAACTTTTTCAATGACTTCAAGGACGTGCTCAAACGTACTGGTGGGGCCAAGGACCAGCAAGGTAACAAGGTCGACATCAAGGAATTCTCGAAGCTCGACTTTCAGCAGATTTTTGAGTACTACCAGGGTAAAAGCGACAGCAGAAAAGCTCGTTCCAAGGAGGAAAAGGCCGCCGAGAAAGCTGAGAAAGAAAATCTAGAGGCCCCATTCATGTATTGTAAATGGGACGGTCGCAAAGAAAAGGTCGGCAATTTCAGGGTCGAGCCGCCTGGACTTTTCCGTGGTCGCGGCGAGCACCCGAAAACCGGCAAGGTCAAGTTACGAGTAACGCCTGAGCAAATCACTATCAACATCGGCAAGGACGCCCAGGTCCCTCGTCCGCCGGAAGGCCACAACTGGAAGGCCGTCCAACATGACAATAAGGCGACCTGGCTGGCTATGTGGCAGGAAAATATCAACAGCTGCTATAAGTATGTCATGCTTGGCGCCCAAAGTACTGTGAAGGGTCAAGCCGATCTCAAGAAGTTTGAGAAGGCCCGAGAGCTGAAGAAGCACATCACCAAAATCCGAAAAGATTATGAGCGTGATCTCAAGGCCGAATCGATGGCCGATCGACAACGAGCTACAGCTGTCTACCTCATCGACAGGTTTGCGCTAAGAGCGGGTAATGAGAAGGATGCCGAAAATGAGGCGGAGACGGTAGGCTGTTGCTCATTGAAGTTCGAGCACGTTACTCTGAGAGAACCCAACACCGTCATCTTCGACTTCCTTGGTAAAGACAGCATTAGGTTTTATGATGAAGTCACCGTCGATCGCCAGGTTTTCAAGAACCTTCGAGTTTTCAAAAAGCCGCCCAAGAAAGAGGGTGATGATATCTTTGACCGCCTGACAACCTCTCAGTTAAACAAGCATCTTTCTAATTACATGCCAGGGCTGACTGCCAAGGTCTTCCGTACATACAACGCTTCATTTACAATGCAAAGATTGCTAAATGAAGTGAAGGATGAGGAGAGGACTGTGCCCGAGCAGATCAAAGTCTATAATGACTGCAATCGTGAAGTGGCAATTTTGTGTAACCACAAACGAACAGTCGGCGCCTCGCATGAAGCACAGATGGAGAAACTTGCTGACCGAATAAAGGGTCTGAAGTATCAGGTGTGGCGTAATAAGCAGATGATGTTGGATCTCGATTCAAAGTTGAAGAAGAAGAAAGGAGCCGCTTACTTCGAATTGGGCCCAGACCTTGACGAAGCTTGGATTCTTGAGCATCAAAACTTCTTAGTTGAGGAACAGCGTACGAAGATCCAGAAAAAGTTCGAAAAAGACAATCAGAAGCTTCAAGAAGCGGGCGAGAAGATTATGCCTGACAAGGAGCTCAAGGAGAGACTTAAAGATGCCGACGAGCTGGCCAAGAAGTTTAAGAAAGAAAACAAATCAAAGAAGGTTGAAGCCGAGGGAAAGGCTCCTACCGTCGACAAGATTGAGGCCAATGTCAAGAAGATCGAGGAGCGCATTCGAACCGTTGAACTCCAAGCCGCCGACAGAGATGGTAATAAGGAGGTAGCTCTTGGAACCTCTAAGATTGTAGGTCTCTCATTGTCGCATGTGCTTGGAGCTGGAAATGCTAACATGTTCTAGAACTACATCGATCCTCGTCTCACCGTCGTCTTTGCCAACAAATTTAAGGTGCCCATTGAGAAATTCTTCTCAAAGACACTTCGTGAAAAGTTCCACTGGGCGATCAAGTCGGTGGGCGACGATGACTCATGGCAGTTCTAAGCAGGCCATGCAAGTGAAGTGTCTTGTTCTCACTGCCAGCAGCGACGCTGGAAATTCGATTGTAGAGTACATATCTCTCATGTTAAAGACGCCATTCTAATGGCGCATATACCTACATCATTACATCTATAACGGTCGATCGCATTTAGAGTCGACAAGGGTCATAGCATGGGATTTGACATCGGTAGAACTAGCTCAGCACGTTTTAACGAACAGCAGACGCTAGGCCCGAGCGGCTTTGCATAGGAACTTCATTTGCGTTGCATTAAACAGGGTGCCGTTTGGTAGAGGTTTCTCGTTACACGCGCCAGGGACGAGGCTGATCAGACTATAGATAAATAGTAATATACAGCGCATGCATGATTAGCAAGTTATCAGGGGTCCCTTACTCTTACATAGTTACTGGAGCCAGGTGTTTAGTTAGAATCAGGGGGCCGTAGGTAGACGCAAGTTATGCCATCTAAGTAAGGGGCAGCCTAGCCACACAAAACGACCGAGAATATTTAAGTAGTCAGCTACAAAGAAAAGAGGTTGGTCTCCGTCTCAGGCAAGCTCTACTACGCCTCACGTAGGTAGGTACTTTTGATCACAACATCAACGAAACATTGGCCCCCTGATCTAGAACTGGAGCTTCCGCGCTAGCTTTGCGTCTTGACAATAACCGTTGTCCGCTCACATGCCCAAAGTAGCTGCTCAGCATCGCTGCTGTGAAGGCCCACGGAATCATGACCACCAGGACTGTGTCAGCTCCGCAGCCAACGCCTCGGCCAACTAGACCGATCCAAACGATCCAAACGAGAAAGACAAGCCCCTGATATGGCTCCCGTTCACGCATTCGGTGTCTATAAGAGGATACGCAACATCCCAAAACCAGACACGACACGAGTAACGGGCCATGACTTATCTTGGGCGGCAATAGAGAAATGGTCCCAGAGGATGTGCTGAGCTCATTGGCAGATGGCAGTCGCTATACCCCAATTAGCGGTTTTGCACAAACTGATAAGCTTTACGAAGGTGCTGACTGTCCATGCTACCTCTCTTTGAACGGCGTAACAAGTAGCGACAAGCGAACATGCCACTGCTGGAACAACTTCGAGCGGGCCCGAAACAACCGGTGCTGTTAGAGCATACGCAGTTCTGCGAAATTCATATTGGTAGAAAACGGCGTAGAAGATCATCTGCTCTCTATATTCAATTGAGCATGCGCAGTACAATATTTAGACACGATGTAGGGCGGTTCTACGCCGCCAACGAATGTGGTAGATTGTAAAGGAGTAAGTAGCCTTATACATATCGACTCTCAGCCGCGAGCCGCAAGGGGAGAGTAACAATCGAGTTCTTCGCCTTCAAGCACTGTCGCTTAGTCGGGCCTACTTTCTGCACTCTGGAAATACGCATTTGCCCATCACTTGCCGCCCGAAACGCCGTTCCTCCGTTCCTCCTGTTCGGTGAGCCTCGATGACACGCTCTTGGCAATGCGAGTCCTAGAAGCGTTGGGCTACGGACACGACATGGGGGTTATCTAAAAACAGAGATTGGGCACCCGTGAGGCACATCCAGCCCAAGGCAACCTACTGACATAGGCAAATTCCAATTTTACTACTGCAAATGGCCACCAATCACAGGGACATGTCTCGAGGACGAGTTACAAGGCGACCAAGGCTGCCCGACAAGACAGAGCGAGGCAACCAAGAAATGCACGGCGTTCTTTGCAAGTCGCATATTCTTGGACGTTCTGTGAACTCCAACACCTTATCTAGAGGGTGCCTCGCCGCACCAAACCGCGTTTATTGGGCAGCAGCGCAGGAATATTGCATGATTTCATCATTCATTGTCGAAATGGCACGCGTGGCTTCTTCCTAGGCAACAAGCCCATTGGAAGTGGACATACGAACAACAGTTCGCGCTCTACGTTCGCCTAGCGCCGTACAAGAAGTCGGGCTGAGAACTAAACGTCATGCTGTCTCCTAGTGGTTTCTTCTTCTTTCGTGCCCCATCCGTGCTTAAAGTCTCCCACCTTGTTTTCACCCAGGAAATCGCTGAAGTTCATGCATCAGAATATACCTCGTTGTCCTCTACGGTCCTATCGGACCGTAGTCTCGAACAGCAGCCCAACTCTCTCCACCATGAACGCCTTTGTCAGAATCGTCTCGAAAGGGGTTATGATGGGCGCTGCAATCATGTTCACGGCCATTCGTCGTGAACATACGTTCTATAGCTGCTTGTGAGATAGCCCCTCACTTTCCAGTTTAGGTACAGGCCTGGTTTGACAAGCGTGGGCAGTACTCTCAGCCTTTTTAATCTTGCCACAACGGCACACGTCGCCATGAGCCTAAGCCCGACAATTCTGTAGGTATCTCACTTCGTTACCCCATCATGACTACTGGTGCTAATGACTGCAGCGTATTATATGTAATGATCGCAATCTCCTCACACTATATGCTCGCAGCTGCTATAGTAACTCGGCCACAATTTGTCCTCGCCCCAATGCTGGATTATGCGCCAGTTATTATCGCATTCTTCCTGTGGATCATCGAAGACTGCTCGCGTTTACTCCCGGGGGGTCCATGTCGACACTGGTGGGATATAAATAGCGAACGTTGCACCTCAAGTACCTCTCCGGCTATGATGCATGGAAGCATGTCGAGTTTCTGTGACTCGGTAGATCCAAACTCCAAATACTATGATGATGGTGATGATGACAAGTCTACTCTATCTACGCAGGATAGTCTCCTATTGAGGTATATGTGGAGTCCCAGCCCAAGCTGTGTTCCAAGTTCCAGGGTATCGGACATTTCGTTATCATCCGTCGGACTCGAGAGCCTACCGTCCTCTTGGGGAGCCTTAACCAGAATCTGGTTCCCGGAATTTCCAGTCCGAGGACAGCAGAGTTCTAGCGAACCAAGCCATGCTGGATGTCGAAGAGCACGAACCGTTTAGGAATGTCCAGGGAAATGTGACCAATTTTTAAAGCGATCCCGCTTGCCGTTATGGATGAAACCGTGGAAATCCGGGGATATTTCCGTCTGGGGTCCCATTTCATTTCATTTCATTTCGTTATTATCACAAGGTCCACAAGTCCTTTGCCGGTGGCAGGATACTCTGACGATTTATGCTTTTGTCACTCTGTAGCAGCGCTCCTATGGTCCTGCTAGCACCTGTGTCTCTTTATTTCCTTGTTTTCTAAAACTGATTACCACACCCGGGTTTTCATGGGGAGCTGCGAAGTCAACGTTCAAGTCGGACAAACTTCCAACCTATGTACCGATTAGGGAACTATTACCAAGGAACCGACGCACAACCCCAAGCACCGGTCGGCCAATAGGAGTTAGACACCAGCAATTGAATTACCTTTGGGCCGTTGAAATACCCTTGACATGGCATGTCTCTTTCGTTTTAACTACCAGACGCTAGTCGCCCTCACAATGAACAGTTTACTATGCTACTGGAAAAGGGGCTTCGCGATACCATGGAATGAGGCCGTGATGGACCTTTCTTCTGCCCACGGAAGTCCATGAACAACCAATGACTCTAGTACAGGGGAACCAAACACATGATCTGATAAATTGAAGTAGAAAGCTTAAATTTGGAGCTGGGTCTCGGGGAAGCGCGGCTGAAGGGCTGCACTTTAATCGCGTACCTGCATAGGACACAAGCAAGGGGGACGGCCCGAACGTAAAAGAAGACAGCTTGCATTAATTACCCGTACACGGAGTTAAGAGCTTGACGTTGTCAATCGTAGACTGCCATATGCAAGTCCGTATTGCTGGCTGGGGATGCGCAATGAGGCCCTTCTCGACATATCGAGACCAGGACAGACAGAGGGACGGCCCAATGAGAAGAAGTAGATGAGGATAAGTAGTTATTGGGAGAGACATATCACATGCGACTAACGCTTCTCGAAGACGTTTTCTCTTGAATAATTGAAACATCTCAGCCTTTCTTGTCTCAAAATAGCAGCCCAGCTGCCACGCGGTACCGAGACAAATAATCAATGTCCATACAACAAACAGTCGAAACAAACGGCGGTCTCGGATGGCACAGAAAACAACTAGAGTACTCGCAACGGGTGGATGAGATATTCGGCCGAACACACTGGCGTCATCGGATTGGGTATCGTGGCCCAATGTTGTCTTATCGATGCATTCGTGCGTTTGAGGTTGGATAGCAAGGACGTCATTGACTTGCAATACCAAGGCTATGGCACCTAGACGGACAGATATAGAAGATTTCATTCCGTTTGCGGATTGCTTTCACCCGTTACATTCTCGCATCACCACGCAGGTGATTTTCAGGGTCCTGCAGGAAGTCGGAAAGACACCTGACCTACTGTACCTCAACCCAGTATACCAACCAGGGCGGAAGCCAGGGCACGCACCTACGTACCCAGTTAGTACCCAACCTTCCGCATAGGACAATACCTAAGTATACAGGCGCCTTTACTAAACGGAGGCAATACGAGACTCGGCCCCACTAGTCTCATTTTCGACCACCAGCCACTTGAATATCTGCGTCCCAGCCACGCTGTTACGAGACAGAGCTAAGCCTACTGCGGTAAGACCAGCACGCTGCAGCCACTCGCAGCGTCAGCCGGAGCGGGCCGGGGCCAATCGAAAACAGGGATCCCGACAGCTTGGCGGTCCTGGTCAGTCCTAGGCAGTCCTGGCAGTCCCGTTGCTCCACAACAACGAGAGCCGGATTGCGAAAAGCAGAAACATGCAGACTTCGGCCACGCTCTGCTCAGCGAATCGCACGCTTCGGCCGTGGCTGGCACCAATGAGCGGGCGGCGAAGCTTCCGTGCATCTAGCGACAATTCAATGTCGCAGACCCCCCCCGGGACTCGATGTAGCCTAGTCTTCTGACATTTGCATTTCGACAAGAGCTGACAGATGTGACAGACAGGTGAGACAGGCAGGTGGATGTGCTACAAAGCATGGATTGATCGTATTCCGACGTCCCCTTCACCCATCTCCCATCTCCCCATCCCCGGGATGATGACGAGGCATTAGCCGTCAGGCCGCGGATCCCTTGGGGGGGACTTGCATCATTGGTCTTGGTACTAAGTATGGAGACTAGCACAGGTACGGAATACAGTAGGTGGTGTGAAGTACTGCAAGTACCGTAAGTGTACGTATACCGGTAAAACCAGGTGGTTGGAGTTGCTGCTTGCACTCGTTTATAACCTGCCTCGGGATCCTTCCGACCTTCCTTGCTGAACATGGCTTCTGCATGAACAGTCTGCTGCACTTTCTGTATATATTCCAGCAATCGCCATTGTGCTCCGACCCTTCCACCTCAGGTCCAAAAGTACTTGAACTGCGTACCTACTTAAGGACTCTTCATCCTACCTACCTACTTAGGTACTTAAGGTACTTACTTACCTACGGAAACTGCACGCATCTGCCTGCTAGGCGGCGTTTCGTCTCTGCCGTGGTTGTCGGTCTGTTCCGCTTTTCGACACGGGTCGCTTTTCTACCTGCGGCTTCTCTTCCCCTTGGTCCATCTTCCATCGTCCCTCACCAAGTCGGCATACAAATTGAGTTTCACACACGATGGTGTTCTCAAGCCGCCCGTTTGCGGTGGCAACGCTAGCCGCTGTTGTCGCCCTGCTTTCCGGTTCAGCCAGAGCTCAGACTTACACATCCTGCAATCCCCTGCACTCCAGTATGTTTGACCACCGGCCGTGCTCCGCAACCGCCCTACTTCAGATGGTCAACTAACTGGAAACACAGCCTCATGTCCCCCCAATCCCGCCCTTGGAAGGACGATTGATATCGACTTCACTAAAGGCGGCTCAGATCTATTCACAGCCGGTGGTGGCACCCCAACATACAATTCAGAGGGAGTGTCCTTTACCGTGGCGAAGAGCGGCGACTCACCCCAGCTCATTTCCCTCTTCTACATCATGTTCGGTCGAGTCGAGATCACCATGAAAGCCGCGCCTGGCGCCGGCATAGTCTCATCCCTGGTGTTTCAGTCGGACTGTCTCGACGAAATCGACAATGAATGGCTCGGGGCTGACAGCAGTGAAGTGCAAACAAACTACTTCGGAAAGGGTATCACAGGCTCATATAACAGAGGCCAGTTCAACCCGGCCGCCAATAACCAGGGAGAGTTTATCACGTACACGGTGGACTGGACGAGCGATCGGACTGTGTGGACGGTCGGCAACACCGTTGTGCGCACCCTGAACGCCAACGAGGCTGAGCCCAACCAATACCCTCAGACCCCTATGCAGATCAAGTTTGGTTCCTGGTCTGGTGGCGATCCCAGCAATTCTCCGGGTACCATCCAGTGGTCACGTGGTCCGACTGATTACTCTCGGGGCCCATACTCGATGGTGGTGCAACGCGTCAAGATAACGGACTACAGCACCGGTTCGAGATATGCCTACGGCGACACCTCTGGTTCCTGGGGGTCGATCCGGGCTGAGGGTGGATCGGTGAATGGTAACGTTGGCGGTGCAGGAGATTTGACCACAACGGCCGTCACCAGTGCTGTTTCGTCGACTGCGACCGCTAGTGTTCCTGTTGGAGGCATCGGCTCGGGTTCGTCGGATAGGAGTTCCTCCAATCTGCCTCCCGGCTGGGTGATGACGTCGGATGGAAAGGTTGTCCCGTCAAGCTCGGCCACTGTACGTAGGTTCTTAACTCCGATTCCCCTTGATTTGGCTGGGTTCTTTCGCTTCGCAACGGGGTCTTTGACAGCCAACAGAAGAACACATAACTAACGAGTTTCCATAGGAGCCCCCTACTCCTTTGTCCTCGCCGTCGTCCTCTGCGCAATCTTCGGCGGAAGCTGGAGATTCCGGTCGTGAGAGCATCACTACGATTACTACGTCCGATAACCGAGGGGTTTCGACAACAATCACCACGCTCGTGAAGCCGACAGCGGCAGACGTTGCGACGACGACGAGCGCTGCGGCTGCGGCCGCGGAAACCAACGCAGATGGGGTCGTGGAGAACAAGCCCGAGGCCCCAGACAGCGGTGCACTGCGTCAGCTGAGCTCTCACCCTTGGCTCGCCATCGTAGCGACGATGGCGACTTCAGTACTCTGTAGTTTCGTACTATGACCTAGGTGTGTCACAAGTCTTGACGCAAGAACAATATGGCGTAGGTGTTACGGTGATTTAAGAGATACGTTTGAGGGACATGATCGGGCGCATATTTTTCGGTATGAATGGGAACGGGTACAGGGACATCAACAAGGCCATCTCAGGTCTGAGGCTACGGCATGTGGTGGAAGCTACCGCGAGCAAGGCCGGTACGACGGTTATGAACAATGAGATACCCGACTAGGAAGTCGGAAGACGGAACGAACAGAAATGGTTGAAGCATGTTAGAGATTATAGATTCACGAGACCACCGCTGAGCTAGAAGAGTGGCGAATGGCATATAAAAGCCTACTTCACACCAAGTTTAATATATAATACATAACCAGGCCCGTATTTATCCTCCTGTCTGTACTTACAAGCGGGTTTGATGTCATTATTACTCGCTTCTTTATCTTTTACCTAAGACGATCAACCCCGGTGCGCCCTTGGTTTGACATGGCACAGGTCACGAGGAACGCTATTTGATGATGGTTACGCGATGGAAAGCCGCAGCACCTCGGGGGTACAGACGCTTATCATCGGAGACCGATAGACGGAACACCTGGCGGGGCTGGATGCGGTGTTCAAGGCAAACCAACCGGGACTCCACCAACGGACTTGTTCTAGTGGGGTATCTCTACCTGAATGACGCTTTGTCGCCAGCCCCAAGAGGAGTACGAAGTACGTACTTAAGGAGTAAGACAATGAGGGAAACCTAGGTATTCCTAAGTCCTGGCCTGGTACATAGCTGCCTACTTAGCGGCTAGTTGATCGGAACAGCAAACTTGGTATAAACCGGCACTCTAGGTACACGCATACCCAAGTATCTATTATCTATTAGTGATGAATGTAAATCAAAGGACACAAGTCATGCTAGCCCCACACGACTCGGCGGGCATCCCGGTAAGCAGCAGGGGGAGCTACGGACTACAAAGCGGCGATAGTCGTCCCCGTGTGTTTTACGTGCTCATACACAAAGGGTATAGTAGGATCTTGCTGCTTATCGCGGAGTCCTTAGCTTTTCCTGATTGCCTGTCTGGGTATGAATAATAAGTGTGATTGGCACAATTCCTTCTTTCTTCGCGTGTCCCAGTCTAAGCACCTGCGGTTTCGGAACCGTTGAAGAGCCAAGCCATTTGTCTCAGCGCAGTCAGGACTACAGTACATATCCTCCCGCCCGTTGAGGACTTGTACGTATACTCAACTTTAGATAGTCAGGTGGCCTATCCGAAAACCGGGACCTCGCATTTGGGCCTCCCAAGTATGTAATTGGCCCGATTAACGCGACTTCTAACCCATAGAGAACGGATTACTGCGGTCAGAGGCGTCGGTATAGAATTAAGACGGCGGCACGGGTAGGCACGTGCATGTAAGTACACTCTACATATACCAATGCATGTAAGTGCTCACCGAACATCTCGCTCTACCTGGCCAGGTATCCTACTAGATAATGTTAGTAAGATATGGTCGTGGTTCTCAACTAAATGGAAGCTCAACCCTGCTAATCTTAAACTACCTAACCCAGGCATCTCCCCTTCTGCATTCTCCTTTCATACCCCCCACTCTTATCATACATCACATCACATCATTCACTCTCCGCCACCGCTCCCAATATTCCGTCATATATCAACTCCCGTCGCCTTACCTTTAAATAACAGAAGCTATTTAGCTCATTAGCCCTGCCATTGCTGCATTCAAATCATTAACTCACTGCTGCTACTATCACCACCAGACTCCTCGCCTGAGACGTTAAGCAGAAGTGCAGGTGGACAGACACACGATGGCTACGACGAACGGTGGCATAGTTAATGAGCTGGCGGTACCGCCTACGATAGCCGGTCATGATAATTCCCTAACTGTCAATGGTATCGTGACCGGGGAGTCGGCTTCGAAACCGCTTACCATCGATGGCATCGCGGCTCACAGGGCCAAGGCGGGCAAGTTGAAAGCGGGAACTGCGGCGTATTCAGATAGCGACATGTTCAAGAGCCCGGTATGTGTTTTCTTATTTTTTTTTCTTCATCCGTTGGTTTAGGGCTGGAGGGATGAGATTTAAAATGAGGTGGCGTGTTGGTAGGAGAAACGGAGAGAAATGACGGAGGCTGAGTCGGATTATTTTATATCCCCTATAATAACCTAAAAGGGCGAGATGTGTGAGAGGACTGCATAAGTCTTCAGAGCAAGCCAATGGTGTCACATGCGATCGTAACCCACGAACGGTACTTTTTCCAATGACTGACACTTTCGACCTGCATAGCAAGCATATAACCAACCCAAAGCGAAAAGATGGGATCGTGAGTAAGTCCTAGCACTGCAAAAAGGACATACAGCTAATAGAAACCAAGATATTCTGAGTCCCGAAGCTATAGCGCGGGAGCCTTGCGTATTGAAACAGGCAGCTGGTGCCCACCTAAAGAAACCCGGCATGTTATCACTTGGTGGTGGACTGCCGTCTTCGGATAACTTTCCCTTCGAGTCTATAAGCAGTAAGTATGCAGATATGGCGTCCCCCTATCTCTATCCGACTAGGATTTTCAGGGACATGGAACCACTCCCATATTCACGTTATCCCATGAAACCAGGCATCGGTGCTTGTGTCCGCTGATGCTTCTTTATAATGCAGTGCAGGTCCCCCATGCGCCGCTCTTTGACAGAGCCTCCACGGAGGCACCAGAGAGCACTATTACCATCGGCAAACACGATGTACGAGATAAGGATGGTGTCCTCGATCTTTCAATTGCCCTGAACTACGGCCAAGCCGTTGGGTCAGCCCAGTTGTTACGCTGGGTGACTGAGCACACGGAACTCGTTTCTCACCCCCCTTATGCCGATTGGCGATGTGCGTTGACTATTGGTAGTACTGGTGCTCTTGATTCCGCATTGCGGATTTTTTGCGATCGGAATCGGCGTGACTCTGTCCTCACAGAGGAGTACAGTTTCTCAACAGCACTAGAGACCATTGCTCCATTGGGCATCAAGGTCTTTGGTGTGCGTATAGATGAGCAGGGCATCGTGCCTCAAAGCCTAGACGAGATCTTGAGTAACTGGGATGAGGATGCCAGGGGTGCGAGGAAGCCTACGGTGCTGTATACGGTACCCTCTGGTCAGAACCCGACTGGCGCGACGATGGGCCTGCAGAGACGGAAGGACGTCTACAACGTGTGTAGCAAGCACGACGTATACATATTCGAAGATGAGCCATATTACTACCTGCAGATGCCGCCATACGACAAGACGAACTCAGCCGCACGGCCCGGCACCGTTGATGCAGCCTCTGATCAAAGCACCGAGGACTTCTTGAAATCTCTCATCCCGACCTTGCTTAGTATTGACGTCGATGGGCGTGTATTGCGCATGGATTCGTTCAGCAAAGTTGTGGTGCCAGGCTCGCGGCTAGGCTGGGTCACGGGCAGCGAGCAGGTCATCGAACGCTTTATCCGACACAGCGAATGCTCATCACAAGGCCCCGGCGGCTTCTCTCAGGCCGTCATGTACAAGCTGCTCGATGAGACGTGGGGCCACGAGGGATACTTGCGGTGGCTGATGCATCTGAGAAGCGAATACACGCGGCGAAGAGACGCGCTCCTCGACGCGTGCGAGAAGCACCTGCCCAAGGACGTGGTGAGCTGGACGCCGCCGGTCGCAGGCATGTTTGTGAGTGCCCTTCTCGATTTCCCCCGGTGTTGAATATCTCAACTTAGTTATTTCTGGCCGCCCAACTCTTTTTCTCCTGACTGACGAAACCGTAGCACTGGATACATGTGGACCACACTCGCCACCCGCACGCGGGACAGAAGACAATCCTCGAGATCGAGGAGGAGATCTTCGACTTGTGCATCGAGCGCGGCGTCCTCGCTTGCCGCGGGTCCTGGTTCTGCGCCGAGAAGGACGTCGAGCCCACCGGTCTCTTCTTCCGCACCACGTTCGCGGCGGCTTCGCAGGCCGACATGGATGTTGCTATCCAGAGGGTTGGGCAAGCCGTCAGAGCGAGCTTTGGCATTTAATTATGTAAAGGCGACAATATTTGGTCGTGTTGCTGACGTTAACGGTTATAGTTGCTTGGCTCTTGCAGGGTTACATCCGAAGAGGGGATATGCAGTCAGTTTGAGCATAGCATTAGTATCTAAATTCGTAGATTCATGTCTGGTCGTTAAACATGGCTTGCATAATGTCTCTCCTCTGCGTCAGTTTGAGTGACGCCACCAATACTGTCGACAACGTTTTCGTGCCCAAATACCATACAATCACACGAAATGGTTGTTGCAGCAGGTCTATCTATACTAAAGTAAATACATAGTCCCGCAGCCCACCTACCTAGGCAGTACCTAGGTACTTACCTAAGTAGGTACTTAGGAAAGCTATAGATAGACTAGAGTGGACGGCAGATAGAGCTAGAGGTTCATCAATCAATCAATCACATTCGCCCCCGATTACGTATCACAGCTATCGCTCTAGTCTGCCTAGGTATCTACCTAGGTACCTATGCATACAACCTTGGAATTGACCTTATCTAAGTGGTACCGAGAAACACTACGTCAGTCTACACTCCCACCGACCGATGAGGGGACATAGCTCCGAGGCAGGGGAGCTGCTGAGGCCGCTTCTGATTCGCAACGCGTAACCTCCTTGTGTGGTACGCAGTGCTTGGTTGCTTTTCCCTCCCGGCACTCTGCTTTATTTTCTGTTGGTTGGATAGTAGTAGGTGCCATTGGCCTTCGGCCATGTTCAAGACCCTCATATCAACCCCTCTTCTGCTCCCCCGAATAGTTCCCCCTCGCGCACTCCTCAACAGTAGCTGCAAGAGGAACACACTCATACGATTCTTGCACAATATGGCGGATCTCAAAGTCGACCTCACAGCCCCGAACGGGAAGAAGTTCACCCTGCCCACAGGCCTCTTTATCAATAACGAGTTCGTGAAGGCGAGCGGGGGTGAGAAGATCACGAGCATCAATCCTTCGTGAGTCGCCACTGTTTTCCTTATTTACTTCGTTTATCTACTCTCGTCATCTTACTACTTGGATTTCCCTACGGCTTCCTTTGGCGTCTGATGGTGGTGTTGACGCACGCAAACCTTTAGAAATGAGCAGGAGATCTGCTCTGTAGAAGCCGCATCGCCAGAGGATATCGACAAGGCCGTGGCAGCGGCGCGAGCGGCGCTGAACCATGAGTCCTGGAGCGACATCTCGGCCACCGAGCGCGGGCAGCTCATGTTCAAGCTAGCGGACCTCGCGGAGCAGGAGAAGGAGGTCCTGGCTACTATCGAGACGTGGGACAACGGCAAGCCGTACGGCGATGCGCTTGGCGATCTCGGAGAGGTTATTGACTGCATCCGTTACTACGCCGGCTGGGCCGACAAGATCTACGGCCAGACGATCCCGACGACGGCGCAGAAGTTCGCTTATACGCTCAAACAGCCGATTGGCGTATGCGGACAGATTATTCCGGTGAGCACCATCTCTTTTGCGTGTTCTGTCGCTTTGTTGCTTGAGATGTAAAAGGCTCGGGGGGTGGCACGACTACCGTATCTTGAAGAAGCTAACGACTCGATTGGGGGAATAGTGGAATTATCCCCTTGCGATGGCCGCGTGGAAATTGGGTCCCGCACTCGCATGCGGAAACACCGTAGTCCTCAAGCCCGCCGAGCAAACGCCCCTGTCTATCCTCTACTTCGCAAATCTCATCGTCAAGGCGGGTTTTCCGCCAGGCGTGGTCAACATCACCAACGGGTACGGCAAGGTGGCTGGACACGCGTTAGCCGGCCACCTCGGCGTGGACAAGATCGCGTTTACCGGATCGACGGCAACAGGGAAGCAGATCACGAAGACGGCGAGCGCCAACCTTAAGAACATCACGCTCGAGACGGGCGGGAAGTCGCCCCTGCTCGTGTTCGCGGACGCGGACCTCGAGCAGGCCGCCAAGTGGGCGCACGTCGGCGTCATGAGCAACATGGGCCAGGTCTGCACGGCGACGAGCCGCATCCTGGTGCACGAAAGCGTGTACGAGGAGTTCGTCGCGCTGTTCCGCGAAACCATCAAGACCACGAGCAAGGTCGGCGACCCCTTCGCCGAGGACACGTTCCAGGGCCCACAGGTGACCAAGGAGCGGTACGACGCGGTGCTCGGGTTCGTCGAGTCCGGGCAGTCGGAGGGCGCGACGCTGGCGATGGGCGGGAAGCCCTGCCCGGTCGACGGCAAGGGGTACTTCATCGAGCCGACGCTCTTCACCAACGTCAAGGACAACATGAAGATCTACCGCGAGGAAGTCTTCGGCCCGTTTGTCGTCGTCGCGTCCTTTAAGACGGAAGAAGAGGCCGTCCGCATGGCCAACGACACCACGTATGGCCTTGGCGCTGCGCTCTTCAGCCAGAATCTGGAGCTCACACACCGTGTTGCTGCACGCATCGATGCTGGAAGTGAGTAACTCTCGGAACCCCTTTCTTCCTGTTTTAGTGGTTTTTGGAGCACGATATCTCCTTTTGAGCCAAGACGGTATCCTGAAGCTTCTACCGACCCCATATCCACGCTTAGAAATGTGATAACTGACTTTGAGTGCTGCAGTGGTCTGGATCAATTCGTCCAACGACTCTGATTTCAGGGTCCCGTTTGGCGGCGTCAAGCAGAGCGGCATCGGCCGTGAGCTCGGCGAGGCGGGTCTCGCGGCTTACTCGCAGACCAAGGCTATCCATGTGAACATGGGCCAGAGACTATAGGCGTAGTTCCGTATCTCAATTAGCTGGACAGGGCGCCGAGCCCAGGAGGTTAGTCTAATAACGGATCGCTTTGAACCTCACGGTTGCATGCCGTTGTCACACCCATTGTTGCCGACCTGCACCACCTATGTACTATGTAAGCATGTGACACCGATTATTAGGTAGCATGTGCCCAATACGCCGACAGGTTCCTGCTCTCGCCCGCTCGGAATAGACAACCGAGCCGTACTCACGTGCTGATTGAGCTGATGACGGATGCGCCAACGAGCGGGCGTGCTGGGCTAGGTTACAGACAAGACCGAGCGGGTGGGTAGTTGACCTGCAGCCCACGTTGCATTCAGATTACAGTGTCATGTCGTGCAACTGGATCCCGAAGGGATGGGTAGGTAATCCCAAGCCCGTCCATGACAGATAGACACGATAGGCACCGCTACGACGTGGTGGTACCCATGTGAGACATGGTGGTTGGTTTCGGCGTTGAGCAACGCTTTAAAACGCTTTAAACTAGCTAATCTAATGAAGACAATTGGAGGAGAGCAAACAGGTTGTATCTGCCCCGCGTTGGTATCTTCTGAAACCCGCATCTATAAGTTGCACATGACAACCGGTCCGCCAACCAGCCTTGAATTTGAAGCGTTTTGAGCACCCGCTATCTACTTGTAACTTAGGTAGATGGATGCTTACGCGTATAGTCTTGTTTGGCTTAGATACCTTACACACAGTTGAGGCAGGTTGGATTAGATGCGGGCGTCCTGCAATACTCGTTGTCTAACACGGATGTCCTCGCCGCACGCTATAGTATTCCTCCAGTTGGAAAATAGTATAAATGGCAAACAGAGGATGAGGGTAGGATTCTAGTGAAACGATGTTTATAGTAAGTACGTACCTAACGTCGTATAGTAGGTGGGCTCAGTACTCGTAGGTATGACAGGTTCCTGGATTTTTTTTTTATACCAAGATCAATCGACCATCGTATCTACATGTATCTTGGGATACCCGAATCCGGCAGGTAGCTTCTGTGGGTTGGCGGTGGGTTGGTGGTATTTTAGTCCCCAAGCGGCCAACATGGCCCGCTGTGGCTGATTTTGTTTTGTGGTGGAGGTCCACTAGGTCCACTAGCTGCGGGGAAGCTCACCTTGGAAGTGGGAGGGCAGTACGGAGGGCGGTAGGAGGGGTTGGAGTCGGGCTGGGCATGCTGGACGGGTACTGGTCACCAATATCTGGTTGGCTCTGGTTGACCCATCTCTCTCTCATCTCTCTCCCTCGAGTCGAGCATGACGCACTTGATTGGGGTAGAGTAGAGAGACACAGTTGTTCATTTGTGAATAATCAAAGCTTATTTATCCCTTCCCACACCAGACTAGACCTAACGGAGCATATCTATTCTTTGACGATCACTTCTCGATCCTATCAAGCTAGCCCCGAAGAGCAGTTCGTCCAGCCAACCACTGGCAATGACCATTCCTCCAATTTTAAGGTTGACATGACACCCCCATTCTGACCCCATTCGCCATTCGGTACCTGATATATACATAGTAGTATAGATCGGTGGGATGGCAATAAGAGAAGTGGAGAGGAAGGCAAGATGTGAAAGACAAACCAAGCGAGACCCGTTCGGGCTGCAAGGGCATCCTTGGCCGGTTCTAGGCGACCTCATTATCGTGAGACAACCTCGCGTTAATCAATAGGGAGAGGTACCACCCGACTGGTCTAGACGATGGCATTTCTTTGCTGGCTATCTTCGTATAACTATAAGTAGGTATCATTCCCAAGCCGTAGCCACTCTGGCGAGCCGAGGAACGTACGGTTCCCACACACACACAGACCACACGCGCACATAAATACACGAACCCGCCAAATCTGCTCTCCTTCTCCCGAACAGAGGAGCGATAGCTGCACGAGACCCAACGCCACACTTTTCGAACTGCCTGATTGATCCAAGGGCCGCATCAACTGCCGGGACTTATCGCTAGACACGGTCACTAGCACCACCAAGATCGATCGTCTTATGGTACCTAGTATAGTCTAGTCCGCCGCCAAATATTATCAGTAGCTAATAAGTAACGTTGCGGTGCTACTGCAGAGCCCGGGAACAGACCTCAACCGGAACCACGTCGGCATCATAACGTCGTCTGCTTGTTCTGGTTGTCTGCCAGGAGTCGAGCCAATCCTTTGTGCGCGTTCAGTTCGCCACGCGACAAGCTGCCAGCGGCTAGGTAGTATACATATTTGCATTGCCCGTCGACACCCTCGTTCCGTTCTAGACTCGTGCCCCAGTCAACATCGACAAGCACATCTTCTCCTAAAGAGGATTGATTATTCGACTTCCGCCCCCCTTAATTAAATGGTGGTGATATAGATACTGAACAAGCCCCTCTGCAACACAGCCAAGCGCTTCTGATCCTTGACCTCTCCCCTCGCTCATCTTGATGTCGTAGAATCCCTTCCGGGAGACTGATTATCATCATGGTGCTGCCAAATTGCCGTGGCATCTTTAGCATGCTCCTGTCGCTTTGGCTTCTTGCTTCGACGCCTGTTCTGGCGATATGGCCCGCTCCATCTTCCATAAGCACCGGAGAATCAACGCTTTGGATCGGCCCCTTGATCTCCGTCTCCTACAATGGAAAACCTGTACGTACGACTCACAAAAAAAAAACCTCCCATTCTCTTCAGTAAATATCAATTGCTTACCTGGTTCCTTTGTCAATTAGCTTCCTTGGCACTACGGCTATGAGCCGCAGGGTCTTAAGTTTTCCAGCAGCGAGATTATACGGGGTGGTGTGGCGCGGGCTATGACGAATATCGTGCATAACAACTTCGTGCCATGGATGCTTTACAACCGCATGGAGCTCGAGGCGACTGAGCCAAGTCTTTTAAAGCCTAAGACCTTCATCACCCATCTTGACATTGCCCAGAAAAAGCCCGATACTCCCAAGACGTTCAAGCCATTGGCCGGTGAGGTCGACGAGTCATACAGCTTAAACGTCGACAAAAATGGCAAGGCCTCCATTTCTGCGGTGTCGTCTACGGGTGTTTTGCGAGCGTTGGAGTCGTTTTCTCAGTTGTTTTACCAGCATTCGCGGGGTGATTTCTTCTACACGATGTCCGCCCCGATCAGCATCACCGACAAGCCTGAATATGATCATCGTGGCATTTTATTCGATGTATCGCGAAGCTTCTTCCCTGTAGAGTCCGTCTTGCGCACCATCGATGCCCTGGCCTACAACAAAATGAACCGCATCCATATCCATGCTACCGACTCCCAGTCCTGGCCGTTGGAGATCCCAGCCATGCCGGAGCTTCATCAGAAGGGTGCATATGCTCGAGGGAAGACTTACAGCCCAGGAGACCTGGCCTTGGTCCAACGGTATGCGATCAATCGAGGGATTGAGCCGATCATTGAGATCGATAGTCCCGGCCACTTCGGAATTGTCGCTCTCTCTCACCCGAATATCGTGGCTGGTTGGAAGTCCACTCCCTGGACCGCCTACTGCGCTGAACCCCCTTGCGGTCAGATTCGGCTCAACGAACCTAGTGTCGACCCCTTTTTAGACAAGCTGATGGATGACCTCTTGCCACGACTTTCCCCGTACACTTCATATTTCCACACTGGTGGCGATGAGGTCAACTTTAACATGTACAAACTTGACCCCACGGTCGGAACTAATGAATCGGCTGTTATTGTGCCACTTTTGCAAAAGTTCATTGACAAGCACCACGCGCGAGTACGGAAGGCGGGTCTCGTCCCGATGGTATGGGAAGAAATCCCTGCGAACTATAACGTGACAATCGGAAAAGACGTTCTCATTCAGTCCTGGCTTGGCGACGAGGCAATTGCAGCGCTCACAGCCAAGGGCCACCAGGTCATCACCAGCAACTACAACTACTGGGTAAGTGTCGATGGGATCTGGGGCAGGGGAACGTAGTAAGCTGACAGAACATAGTACCTTGACTGTGGTCGTGGCCACTGGCTCAACTTTGGCGAAGCTGACCTCAAGACCTACTTCCCTTTCCAAGACTGGTGCTCCCCTGCAAAGGGCTGGCGCTTGATCTATTCATACGACCCTCGTGCCAATCTAACCGCGGAGCAGGCTAAGCTCGTGGTCGGCGGCGAGCTTCCTGCTTGGAGCGAGTCCATTGACGATGCCACTATCGACGATATTCTGTGGCCGCGATCCAGCGCCGCTGGCGAGGTTCTTTGGTCGTCCCCCAAGGGCCGTTCACAGCTCGAGGCGGCCCCGCGTCTAGCTGAGTTCCGCGAGCGTCTGATTGCGAGAGGCATCAGGTCTGCTGCCGTGCACATGCCGTACTGTACCCAAGGGCAGAACTCAACCGTCTGCATGTACGTGGACTAGATGGGGTTGGATTTTACGGCGTCCGTTGGATCTTCTGTAAAGCACAGAGCAATGGGGTGTGATCTAGCTGTCATCAATATCTCATGAAATATACTGTTATACCCATACATTCCTATCGCGTGAAACCCTTTACTGAAAGGTAGAAGTTTTCTTCCCTTGACTGCACACCTTATCCATTTAAGTCGACAGGGTAATGTCACGGCAGCGCCCTCTATTGTAGATGATTTCGGTTTAAGTCGACTTATGATGATAATATGTGACATGCGATTCGACTATATGAATGGTGTTCATTCCAGGTTCAAGCTCTTAAAACAGTTTTAGCCTGTTTTAACCGTTAACTAAAGCAAGCAAACAAAACCTACCTGATTAATTAATCTATTATCAGGCACAATTAAAAAAAGTCTGACCTCCTTTTTACCGCCTCACCTTTTAAGATAAAAATTTACACCAAGCTAAAAACTTTGCAGCTTTTTTCTTAAATTTACGTTGCACAGCTTATAAGCCTTTTATAATTTAAAAGAAAAACTACTAAAAACTGCTAACCTTAAGTTATGTTAATAAATAAAGTGGTATAGGTTACTACAACAAGCGGAAGTACTGTTAATTAGCCGGCTAATTTAATTATAATCATAATATTATTTATAAGATCAGCTTTGCAGGGAAACCTCCGGTTTCCTACATGGTGTAACAAGGGCTAGTGTTCTAGGGCTTGGCTCAAGGCTGTTTTATATAATAATCAATCTAGGCTCTCAAAGGTCCGTAACCTTCAAGATCGACTGAATCTATCGAGACGAAGGTCTCCTATTTATATATACAGAATATTGAGATATTTCCTCGCGATCGCTCTCGGTACGAGGTGTCTCGGCCTGTAGGCGAATTGCAGGTTCATGGCCTGATAAATACATGATAAATATATTGAAGCTGAAAAGGTGAGTCAAGGTGACCAGAAGTGGCAATATTAACCGTGTGACACATGGTCAGTCACCATTTTGCGAGCGTCGTGTATATATAGTATAACCATGTCCAGTGTCACTGAAGAGCTATAGATAACGGCCGTCGAATTCGACTAGTTAGCACAAGATCGATAATTCCCTAAAACGAAAGTGGTCTTATATGAGGTATCGGCTTGCTAATGTGTATATAGGTAAAAACCGTGCCCCGTACTCTAATATAGCACCGCTGCTGGACCGTAGCAGGTACAAAGGCTGGGCGAAAACATCCTGTAACCATTGCGATAGTATCACCGTTCAATCTCCAAGTCCCCGGTGTAGTCTGCTTTTTACGTCTTAACGCCCTAAGGCCCGAGTCTCGTATCATCCTATAAATGATATACCGGCACCTCCCACGTTATCTCGTACTAAGCACCTATGAGTCTTCAACCGTAAATGAGGCTAAAGGCTGGTAGTACCAGGAAACCCCCAATGATTTCCTGTGTACGACTAGATGTCCCCCGTTTTGTTATCCTTACGTCTGTTCTGGGAGTTCCGAGCGGCATTCTTTATCATTTCCTCTTCTTGCGCCTTCTTCTTGCTCGCCTCGTCGCGGCGCTTTTGAGACTCCTGACGTTTCTTTTGAGAGGCCTGGCCGGCATCATCCATCGCCTGCGCCTCGTCGTCCTTGGCAAGTCTGAACGTAAACTGATCCGCCATGTCGAGCTGCGACCGGTGTATTTGTAAATGTAGGGCGTGACGATGTACCTGAACTTACCTATAGAATTTACTTTTCTAAACAGTAAGGTGGATGCGAGGTAGCAATTCTGTTGCTTCCTGTGACTGCTAGAATTAAGAATGAAGATGTTCAGAGGCGAGCTGGACTTAGTGAGTAAAGTCGAAGAATGACTGTCTAGTCTGAGAAGGTGGAAAGAGTCTTAATCGCTTGATGTTCGAGCAGGTAAACTATCAAGACACCAGGAACCGTAGGGACTTTATATATTCGTTCTAGGGGACATATTGACACTCATAACACTCCGCCTTCCTAACATACATAGGACTTCCGTCCTTCTCGTCATTCCCAGCATATTCGTCCCGATAGTTTGGTTGCGCAACCACAAGAGGCAAGATGGTTCTGTATAAACATATCAAGTGCAGCTGTTGGTAGTTAGTAGCAGCTTCACATGCGTAGCAAGTTCTTCCGCTTCGTAGCTTGTCACAAGGTTTTGAGTTGACACTTTGACTCATCCTGGCGGTGAAGGTCAGGAACCAATCAGAAGCCACGATACCCTCACCTCTTCAGCTTCAATGTATTGTACGACCCTTCGGGGTTCACGATAGCCTCAGATCCGAGACCTGCGCAATATAGGTTCGTCCGAAGGGCAAGAGGAAGCGAGGACCTGCCTCAACTATCGTGTATAAATAGGAGGCTCAAGTCCTCGATAGATACAGTCTATTTTGGAGGTTTAAGGACCTTTGAGAGCCTAGATTGATTATTATCTAATACAGCCTTTGAAGCCAAGCCCAGAATACTGCCCTTGTTACATAGCTAGCCAATCAAGATGCTTAAGTTATGGTAGATAGCCTTGCCTAACCGCCAGGCAACCGTGTCCTTCATGGCACAGCTGACAGCACTCGAGTAACAAAGGGCCGTTCAACCAACAGGGCGGCTATGAGTTCGCCCTCCAATGATAAGTACCTAAGTACCGATCAAGTTCAGAGCGACATAACAGCGAGATTGTTGGTTTTGTGTGGGATCCTCACTTGCGATAACTAACACCAACTATAACTATAGATTAAAGCCCACTTGAACGCTCGGCGACGGATGTGAATGGTAGGACTAGATGTCACACGGGAAACCCTCAGCTGGAGCGGGGTTCCGAGACATTGGATTTGGATCGGCGATCCAGATCCCGATCACGCGAGGAGTTCGTGTAAGTGTTAGATTTGAGATAATTGTGCGGCTCTGCCGGACCTATTGTGAGTTATTTAATATACATAAGTTTAGTAGGGTAGCTAAAGCTATCTGATATTTAGTGGGAAAGGTGACACTAGAAGAGTGGTGAAGCCAACTGCATACTACTAGGTGCGACGAGAAAAGTGGGGCATGATCAAACCTCCAATGGTATAGATATGAATGCTACAAGTACCATCGCAGCCAATTTCCCTGTCGGATGAGGAAGTAACATTTTTAACATATATATACGACCTCGATTTCTAGCTCCCATGACTTTTCTTTTTAAGCAAGACCATCAACCTCCCCATCTCTAGTCTCAATTAGATAGGTAGGTACCAGCCACTACCAGTCATTCACTCTACCACCAAGTTGAACCGTACGTCTCTACCATCTCATGCTTCCCTATAATGAAATCAGTGTTTGACTTCTGTTTGCTCTAGGGCACTCTATTGTTGTCATGGAACCCAAAGCTAGATATGTAACAGAGCCGAGGGATGACCTCGCCTGGGAGGAAAACGATAAGCAGGATGAGATTTGGGAGAAATCACTTTATTCAAAGGAAGTTCAGCGTGCTGTCGGCAACCTCATCTTGAGGTATAGGCCTGGGGCCGCCGAGGTACTTCATAAGCCGATTAAAGGGGGTTATAACGTCCTCTGGCGCCTAGAGTATAAGGATGGCTCATCGACAGCATTGAGAGTCCCCTTCAAAGGTACCGAGCCAACCAATGTCCTTCAGTTTCCATAGAAGAGGGTATTGACGGGCGCAGGTAGCGTCAAGTTCCCCGACGAGAAAACTCGCTACGAGGTGGCCACAATGCGCTACATCGCTGAGAATACAACCATCCCAGTGCCCAAGGTATATCACTACGGGACTGCAGCAGAAAATCCTATCGGGATTGGACCTTTCATCATTATGGAGTACATTGAGCATGAGATGACGATGTCCGAGGCCCTAGCAGATCCTCTAGACCCTGACGAATACCACGTCTTAGATCCCAATGTTAGTGAGCACAAGCTCAACTTACTCTACGGACAAATGGCGAACATTCTTTTACAGCTTTCTCGCCTAAAATTCTCTCGAATTGGTTCATTGGTCGAACACGAGGATGGGAAGATTTCCGTGTCTGGGAGGCCCCTCACACAGAACATGAACTCATTGATTCAATTGACTGATATGCCTCCGACACTGTTGCCGTCTCCATCTCAAACGTATACAAATGTCGACGAGTGGTATACCGCTCTAGCTGATATGCATATGGCACAACTTGTGTTCCAGCATAACGATGCGGTTGAGGACGAGAACGATGCTCGGGACAAATATATCGCTCGCCAACTGTTTCGGCAGCTCGCGTCTAGTGGACAACTTACGTTTGAAGACAAGCTAGAAGAAAACAGCAAAAACTCGGCCGGGTTTCTTATATACTCCTCTGATTTACGCCCCTCGAACATCCTAATCGACAAGGATCTTCAGGTTGTTGGTATAATAGACTGGGAATTCGCCTACGTTGCGCCGGCTCTGTTTGCTTTTGACCCCCCTTGGTGGCTTCTGCTAAGATTACCAGAGTGCTTTGACGGCAAGTATAAGGCCTGGATGAAAGCATACAAGCCTCGCCTGGAAACCTTTCTCCGCCTGTTAGAAGTCGAAGAGGAGAAAATGCAAGCCAGCTTCAGGCATCTAGCCCTATCGGACGCCAAAAGCCTACCCCTTTCAAAAATGATGCGACGGCGCTGGGAGAGCAAGGCATGGATGATTAATTACGCCGCTAAGAGCAGCTGGGAGTTCGATGCTCTTTTTTGGCGGTACTTGGACCCTAAATACTTTGGGCCCAATGAAGTAGCAGACCATCAAGCACGGCTTAGCAGCCTCACCTCGAAGGAAAGTGAAATCATGGACGATCTTGTCAAGACCAAGATGGAGGAGGCTAAGGAACGGAGTCTAGTTCACTGGGATCATGGCAGCGCGAAGGCCCACTTGGCTAGATTCATGGCTTGAGAATTATGTATATACCATCAGCAAGCGATTATTTATCCCGATAGCGTCGCAATTATCTATGTGTCATCAACTTGCGCCCATCTACTCGTAGAGTTAGTTATAGAGACCTTTTAGTTCCTTAGCTGCCATGAGCCCTGAAAATCAACGACCTTATTATCAGCACATGAACCGCAGGCATGCGGGGGTGGTTCTACCTACCAATGTTACCTCCTCATCTCGACCTGACTCTGTTGGAGGCTAGTCGTAAGCATTAAGCTAGTTGTGCCGAGGGAGTATCTCTCTTTGTCTATTTCAAGTTAATTCCTACGATTCCGTCTATTTACCATGCAAGTTACGGGTAAGTATATACCCTACACTATGGTGTTATAGAATTTATCCCGGGTATCTATTATCTACAGTCTTTTAGCAACGAGGATGAGGCTGGTTGCGTAGCGCAGGGATGACCTTGGGTGAATAGGCGGCGTAAGACTTACTTACAACACCTATGACAATTGAGCCAAGTAGCGAATACCAATAGCGCTGAAAGGAATCAAACCAATCTCACTACTTGGCCCAGTCAGTACGACATACAAACTGCATCTCGGAGAATTATCTTGAACAGCTACCTTTTGCTGACCAAGGTAAGCATGCGGGTAATGCGGGATATTACAGTAGCCGAGCGTCCGTGGCGTACTTTCGCAGTTTGTACCTACTGTAATGTTTCATCGAGTCTCAAACTATACACTAGTACGGGTTTGGTCGACGGACTGGTACGATACGCGGACCAGCACGGGTTCAGACCACGGACCAGCACGACATTCGAACCAGTACAGCTATGGGCGCCGTACCGGGTCGAGACCGTACTGGTACGGGCTTGGAACAGTACGGATTAGGATCACGTACTGGTACGACCTTAGACCAGTACGATATAGATTAGTATGGCCTTGGATGGCGGACCTAGGTAGTGCGTTGTTCGGACCAGTATGTATAGGTAATAGAGTACCTATCATAGAAGCGGTAGTATCGAGCACTAACACTACCAACAGAAAGGTACTAGTTCATGGGCTGAGACATAGCGTTGCTAGTGTCGCTAGTGTTGCTAAACATAGTCTGGCGTTTGAGGGTGACAGCTGGATTGCCTGTGGCTATCTTCCCTGATATGTTCACGTTCTATATCTTTGCGCTTACATTTTGTTGTTTGTCGAGCGACTTCCTAGGAAGTCGCTCGTAACATACGGACCGTCCTGTAATTCATACTAAAATCCAGTTTACAATCTTGAGCGGTCTTTGTTCTTGTACAATTACGGTAATACCCGTGACGTGTATCGGAAATTATGCAAGTTTTTGTTCATATCGGGTTGTGAAAAGGCGGGTCTTGCTCAGGTCAGGCTCTGGCTAAAAGCGGCGTGGCTCAGGTTGCATTCCTATTCTGATTCTGGATGGTAAAACCTGTCTTTTATATAATATTAGTTAATGTATAAAAATCGCACTAACTGTAGTAAGCCAGCCACTTATAGCTAAAAAAAAAAAAAAAAAAAGACTTTGCAGTATGGACCGACAAACGATAGAAGAGATGGCAGATTCAGCTCGCAGAGCCTCGGAGTGGCAGCGATTCCCTGTCTGTCAGATACAAGGTGTATGATCTTATTCGAGATATCGACTAAATGGGTACTAGATGACGGACTCATGTCAGGGATACAGGGGTCCCCATACAAAATTGCCTACAGACGCGGTTACCGCTACATGACACTTACATCAACGGACAATCAATGTAATCAATTCAACAGCCATCGCTTATTTGTGACACCGTCTAACACCGTCTGACACCTCCGCGCTCCTCATTACCTACTGCCCAAGATTCATCTACCGATACCTCAATATCACCCCGCCTTACAGTAAGGTACCAAACTAATCGCGGGCTCCGGCCTGAACGATCGCGGCGGCAAATGGCCTGCAGGCTTGTATATTTACAGCTGCCTCTTGACGCGTACTGTTTGCGGAAACCCCCCGATCGTCGGAAACGCACGGGAAACCCTGTGGCTGTGTGACAACTCCGTATCGTCGAACATTAACCAGCTCGTGGCCGCTGGTCCGAGTCCACGTACACGTACATTTGACCGCACGTAGCTTTAAGAACCTCGACCCAGTCTGTAGTGTACATAATTATGTCAAGCATTGCGACGGCTGGGTGGTCACCACAGCAGCCTCGCCTGAATACGAGTCGGTGCAAACAGCCCTGGTGTCGCTTCTTCCTCCGAATGCATTTGTACTGACTGTCACCGCCTGTTCAAGTCACCGCAGCGAACTATGCCGAGGCTGTCCACGAGTTCGTCCGCCATCCGACCGGTGTAGGGTTGGCTCACGAAGCGCTCAGCAAATTCTTGCGTCGCATCCAGCCTAGCTATATCACGAACAAGAATACGTCGAAGGGGCCCTTCTTGAAGCTCTATGTCTTCAGCAAGGAATCTGAAGCAGATATCGTGGCTGCGCATGGTCTTTCTCTCACGCCCGCGCCGCCTCATAATGCCGCTCATAGGCGAGACAAACGCCGCAAGAGGCGTTGGATGCTTGATACACCGCGCATGTTTTTCGATTGCGCAACCTTTGAAACCCATCAGCTACCGACAAAAGCTGAATCTCCAGCTCAAATCGTCCTCGTATCGGGTTATCCAAGTCCCGAATGGCTTGGCGTTGTTGGCGCGAAGTACAAGATTGACCCGGAACTACCCGCCCGCTTCCTTCATTTCCAGGTGCCAGAAAAGTTCACCGAATCTTTTGCCTTGCCGTCACTCCCATCATCTTCATGGAATATTCTTGAGCTTCCCACTGTCACGATTGGGAAGACTGGCGCGCTGAAAGAACTGTCATCTGGCAACATTATAGCCATGCGAACTGAAGCTAAGGGTCTCCTACGCTTGCATCATAATATACTGACTAATCAAATACATGCACCGAAACTCTGTTCTTCTGTGATACGAAACATCACGGTGCTTGATCAGTCATATTTTGCAATCGAACAGCGTATTTGGGTCTGTTTACAACCTAAGCAAGGCATCGATCCATGGGTATTAATCATCTGGACCGACACCGGCGACAATGGTAATGAGACCTCAATGCAAGCCATATGGGACGTTCTGCCACGCGAAATCCAGACACAGAGTCCATTTTTAATCCCTGCAACACGGTACAGGCCAAACACGGGGCTCTACGCACATAAATATCCCTCATTCGATTCTCCTCCTATTGGACCTCGGTTGCTACGAGGCTTCGAGACAGGCGTTTTGCTTCATACTAGTTTTGGCCGGACTTTGCGCTCAGACCTAATGTCAAAAGACGCCCTGTACTGCCTAACAGAAGTGATGGGTCTCGCGGCGAGCTCGGAAAATCAATTCTTGAATCTCATTGAACGGAAGCTCATGGAGTATACCGATGACGAGCATGACGGGGATGCCCACATGTTGCCGAACCTTACCTACTTGCGCAATGTACTCTATCGACACAGAAGTCAAATTTTACGCGTTACTGATTGGCTGAAGACCCATAGGACCCCCCAATGGCCTACGACGAATGACAAGAACGCAGTCAGATCAAGGGATAATATTCGACAAGAATACGACCATCTTTTGGACCGAGCTCACGCTCTCATTGCCCAATGCCAAGAAGCTATCGCGGTCCTCATGAACACGATCGCAATCCAAGAGTCCCGAAAAGGCATTGAGCAATCGGAAAGAACCAAGAAGTTGGCTTTTATAGCCTTGATCTTTGCGCCACTGTCATTCACCACTTCTTTCTTCTCCATGAATGTGGTAGAGCTGGAAAATATAAGGATTTGGCAATTCGCAGTTACTACGGTATCTCTCTTAGCTGCTGCACTGCTGTTCTACAAAGCCGACCTGCAACAAATCAGCCTATTCTTGAGTAATCGTAGGGCACGCTTCTAAGGAATGAGGCTCGCCCACATTATCAATTACTGGCCACACTGCGAACTCGAGACATAAATAGTAACACACAAAGCTGAGAGAAGAGCCTGTGTCATTGTCGGGATCATTCATGATCGAAAAGATGAAAGCTTGCCAACACCAGTATGTTCAGTTTCTAGATGTGCAAGCAGATTGATCAGCGGAGATGGCAGCAATTAATATGAGACTCCGGCGACCTATGTCAGCGTAGTGGTGCGCACCTTGAGTGACGATTGGTAGTCATGTCGAGGGACTTTTAACACGTGCATAAAACAAGCCATAGCTGTCTGTACATAGTTATGCGCAATAGTATCTCTCCATACCGCGTGCCTCAGCTAAACCAAGGCCGCAAGTGATCGGGTGAGATCTACAGCCACAAGAGCCCCCGTGTTCAAAACAACAATAAGCATAAGCCAGCCAGAAGGAATTGCATAGAAGTATGAAATAAGGAGACTAACATAGATAAGAGACTGGTCTCCCGGATCCTCGGGTAGGGGAGAGGTCTAATGACTCCCTTATATCGCTAGAGAAATCTTGGTTGAGTAGACGCCATCCCAAGCCCTTCAATACAAGCCCTTACCACACTGCTTTCTCTGTGTATTCCAAAGCGCCTCAGTGACTAGCGAGACCAGTAAATGACTAGGTCATCGTAGTCTTGCTCGCGAAGCTCTTGTAATGGCCTCTTGTCATCTAGCACGATGGTCGATCGAAGATTATATGCTGATCGGAAAGTCTGCTCTGCCATGTCGTGCTGATTTAAAGCCGCGTGTAGCTGGCCTTGCTTGTACATCGAACGTGCTAGTTCATTACGGTGATATGTCCGGCTGGCGAATATTTTCAACGCCTGGTCAAGGTAGGACCTAAAAGAGATCTATCAGGGCTGGTACACGGGACTGGTGGATGTGAACTTACTGTGCATTTCGATAATCTTTCATCGACATGAAATCCATACAGATTTTATGAGTAACATCTCCGATACGATGATGTCCCTTCCCAAGAGTAGCTAGCCATTGGTTAAGTGCTCGACCGTGGAAGTGTAACGCCTTAGTGAAATCCCCTATACTGAGATACACGTTTCCCAGGGCATAGAGCACCTTTCCTGTTCTATCATGCCCAGTTATTTAATTATTATTATTATTATTTTAAAAAAAGAAAAAAAAAAAAAAGAAGGGGGGGGTGGGTTAGTTTCCACCAGGTACATACTTGAAGGTCCTGACATCGTCAACACCAAAGTTTCGCGAGTATATCCTTCTCATCTCGTGTAATGTTTCGAGCGCCTCAGTGTAGCGTCCCTCGATCCAATGCACTAGTCCGATATTTCCAAAAGGTAAACCCATCATAGTCTCATCATAGTCATCGAGCGACTGCCAGACCTCTGCACATTTTCGGAAGCTCTCTAAAGCGGCTCCGTAATCGCCATTCATTGACTGAGCTACGCCGGCCTCATTGTAGGTGAGACCAAGCTCGAAGTCTACGACCAGTTCCCCTCTGGGAGACTTCTTCTTGAGAGCAAAATCCAGGTATTTCAAACTGTGCTCTAAACAAAGTTGGGGTTTGTTGGTCTCAGCTGCGGCAGTACTAATGTTTGTATGGGCTTCTCGGAGTTGATATTCGGCCTCCTCATTGGGGCCACACGTGAGCAGGCTCTCAGCAATCATTTGGGCGGTCTGATAGAATACCACTGATTCTTCAGGGAAGCCACGCTCGAGCCAGTACCTTGAATCTGTGTCAGTTGTTGATGATCGATCGCAACGGGGAGGGTACAAGCTCACCATCCTGAATCATTGAAAAGACGTGCCGCAATTTCGCTGGGGGGTATCTGTCCGGCTTTGAACATCTCTTCGTAGTGTGAGAGCACCCGAATTATGCTTGGGAATATTTTGGCACATTCTGGATAACGTTGGATTTCCCATCGGGCGAGCAAGTCAATGAAAACCCAAGACTCTGCTACTAGCTTCACAGTCGTGGTTAGAACCTCAGCTCTTCTGGCTACGCCCATGGCTTCTCTCGCAACATCTTGGACGATACGGTGAAGGCGAAGGTCCGTCGCGCCCATATTTTGCAAGACGAGAGATGACTGCATCAATTGCTTGGTTGAAGATTCGAAGCCAGCCTTGTTCGTTGCAAGCCCCGATAGTCCAGCCACAGCTATGTGGTCAAAAATACTTTGGGGAATCTTGTCGGGGTCCAAAAAGGATATGACTTCAAGCAACGATCGGCTGTCGGCTTTCAAAGGCTCTAAGCCAATTTTAGAGGAGAGCGTCAACACCCGGTGCTCCTGATCCGCCTGGCTTGCTTCCTCAATCCTTCCTTCATAGAGTGCACCTATACCAGCGGTATTGAGCATTTCCAGCATCCGAGCACAAGTGAAAGCTGGGTTACGCATCGCGCCGGCTAATTGGTTGATTAGTAAAGGCAAACCACCGGTCAGTCGAACAAGGGCGATGGCAGCTTCG
This sequence comes from Xylaria sp. BCC 1067, assembly GCA_005188305.1. Classification (NCBI taxonomy): domain Eukaryota; kingdom Fungi; phylum Ascomycota; class Sordariomycetes; order Xylariales; family Xylariaceae; genus Xylaria; species Xylaria sp. BCC 1067. The sequence continues at coordinate 1,781,789 of SSCS01000003.1, read as the reverse complement.
TCCGTTTCATCTAATGGGTGCTGCATCAGTGTGTTGAGCAATCGGACCGATTCCGCTTCGCTGAATGGCTCTAAATCGCATCCATTAGTAGTTGTAAACACTTGCGCTTTCGCGAGAGCATTTCGGCTGGTCAGTAAGATGGAACCTATGCCAGTGGAGGGCCATAGGTCCTCCAGAACGGCAAAGTTATCCACGTTGTCGAAAACCATCAACCAACGGGCCTCGTTAGAACCAGCAAGCGGCTTTTCGACAGACTTTACTGGATTCGATAACCACCAGCGTGTAGTCTCACAGACTGCCATCAGATCTTGAGTGTCTTGCGGGTCCACGATCTGGAGTTCCGTGCATATCCTCGCATATTCCTCATACAAAATGTTGCGATTGTCGGCGGCCACCCAGAATATGGCATCGAACTTGTTCCTACGGGAGACGATGTAACTGAGTGCAGTCTCTGTCTTACCCACCCCCCCTACGCCGCACAGAGCGAATGCGTGCAATTGACCGGCGGTGGGGAGGCCCGCCTCAGCGAGCAGAGCCGTATCTATTAAGTCAAATATATCTTCTCGACCAAGAAATTTTGGATGCTGGGGAGGGAGCTTCCGCGGGAAGTAGGGCAGAACAGGGGATTTATTGTCTGGCTCTGGTGGGACATCCATGACAGAAAGGTCTTGGACGGCTGGTGCTAAGGACGGATCTACACGAGGAACTTTTCCGAGTGCTATAGATACAGACGTCGCAATCCTGCTGGTATGGCTTCTAATGGTGGCGTCTTCGAATCCGTCAAGCTCGGAGACTATGATGTACGTGTCAGCAATCTCAGTGCCGGGTGAAAAGTGAGCATTTCACTTACGCTTGAATTTATGGGCGATCAACTGTGGTCCTCGGATGACAACTGAGCTAAAGGCTTCCGAGACTGCGGTATAGATTTCGCTTGCTGGTTCGAAATGACAGGCGTTCTCATGGTCAGAAGTCATCTCGATGAGGCTCTCGTGGAGAGCGGAAGTCACGGCGGAAATCTTTGCCACGTGCTGTAATACAATTCGTCAGTATTTGCATGTATGACACCAGTAAGACCAATGACCTTTGCCGACTTTCCCCTGCGTAGCCTAGAAAGGAAACCACGTCGTTCTGTTATGTTCGTTTCAGTTGAGTAGCCCGATATCACTTGTCCAGGAAATACATCAAAATCGCAGCCATTGCAGATCTGTACGAACACATCACGGTCCAGTCTGGATTTCACATTGGGAGCGATGCCGATGGAGTGCTTCATTTTTGGCCCACATAGGAGGTGGAACAAGTCCTCGTTCCACAAATTCGGGTCGGTCAAATGAGGTGTGCTCAGGAACACGACGCCGTGTATTCTTCTGTAGACACTACCATAGAGAGACTCGTTCTTGAGCAAGCATAGGGCCTAAAGAAAGCTTGTCAGCACAGGCGGCAGATGTTTAATAGGCCGACACTGGCCTTCTTGAAGATGACACCTCCCAGGTCGTGGCAAACGATTAACAGAGGGCGTCTAGAGACCTAGCAACATCGTGTGAGCGTATAGCCTTGCTGTCGACGGTATGGCACGTACCGCATCCCGTTCGCAATGAGCGCAAAGAGCGCCCGCGAAGCTACTGCCCTCGGTAGACAAAGAGTCAAGTAAACTACCTTTCAATTGCGGGAACGCCCACTCATACGACCAGACCTGGACTTTCCCGGGGTGATGGTTCATCATCGACTTCAACCATGGTTCTGAACTACATAACCAATTCTCTGGTCGAGCTCCGGTAAGCCCCGCTATTGCAATGACCCTAATGAGGGCACGTTGTGAGACCTAGCCATAATGGTGCAGCGGGCAGGGCAGGGCAGGTGTAACTCACTCCGCATCATGATCGACCCCGACCGGTAACTCAAACAATTGTTTGAACTTCGTCGACATGTGAGATATGCTATCAAGAGTGTATCCTGCGTGTCTAAAACGAACTGGTTGGCAAGAGCATTATGAAAGTAGGTACGATATTATATTCTATATCGCCATTTCCTATTAAGGCTTAAATCTGTTCTACACTCCTATTGCCCTACTAGCTCCCGCCTTGAATACCTAGAGATAAAGTTTTAGCTATTAAGAGATTAATCTAAGCCCGTTTAAGAAATTTTCTACAATACTACAAGGATTATTCCAATTCTAACCTAATTTGTGTAGGGCTAGCGATAGGATCTACTCTTTTTTTAAGAAATAAGCCACAGAGTACTTAATGCTATAATAGCGCTATATAGCGTTATATACCTACCTAGGTAGAGATAACGAAACGTATTGAAAAGGGCCGGCTGGGGCGAGGGCCGAACCGTGAGGTCCAACCCTCCTGGGCGGAGCCCCTCTGGTTCTGGTCGTATATGGCGTTGTTGTGGCGTTAAGGTACTCTATTTATGGGCTATCTCTTGGGGCGACGACCCCAGGGCTTGCTGCCAATCTTATACAAATTGCATTAGGTTTGGAGCTTTAGAGGGCGTGTGGAGAAATTACCGGAATAAGCTTACCTTCATCTCTAGATATCCGAGGCGACTAGCTCCGATCTCTGCAGGACCCCCGCAATTGGAGTAATCTAAATTTGACCATATTAAGTAGGGCTTGCAGCAAGGTTACAAGCCCAGGTCAGCTTCGACTATACCTAGGACTTACCTAGGTACATAGGTAGGCTATAGGCTCTAGATGTGAGGGCCATCATGACTTGAGGCCCCCCAGCCTATAAGGAGGAAGTAGTGTATGACGCTATATATTAGTGAGCAGAACACTATAGGAGTGAGAAAAGCACTATGGCGCTGTAAGATAGTGCACTATCGCTATGTTGGCTGTGCGACCAGATTTTGCAGAGCCCCAGCTGCCTTGCTAATACAACATAGGTGAAAAATGTAATACCTCGGTAGGTACATACCTAGTAAAAGGTGATGTGAGCAGGTAGCCCATGTCTTAACGTTAGCCGGGCGTCCTCGCTGCAGGGATGCAAGGGCAGCACCTTGTTTGCTTTTGCTACCTTTTCCGCACCCATCTCTAGCACAGATATGAATGAGTGCTTACAGTGCACTTAAAGCACACTGAGTATAGAGGTATAAGCCAAAATGGACCATTATCCTTCAATGGCAATGGCTTATAGTGCAAATCAAATAAACTATATACGGTCTGGCAGCTCGGCAAGCTATATTTCGGGCCGCTAACAGTCCGTAAAACAATCCAGCACTAATAGCTAGGGGCCTGGCCTAGTAGGGCCCACGGGAGTAGGTGCCCTACCAGCTTGTATTAACGTTAGTCGGGCTGTTAGCAGCCCGAAATATAGCTTGCCGAGCTGCCAGACCGTATATAGTTTATTTGATTTGCACTATAAGCCATTGCTATTGAAGGATAATGGTCCATTTTGGCTTATACCTCTGTATAGCGGTATTTTATGTAAAATATACTAATTTCACAAGGAGGGTAGCATGCGTAAGCTAAAACTGGTGGCGAGTCCTAGGCGAGCTACAACATCTGAATGCGTCCACCGAACGCCTGCATTATGCTTCACCAATGGTCTTAGCTATTGTGGGTGGCCCGTGCGCTAGCACACTGTATCTAGTTTCCACCAGACCGTCTGGTGGGATTTAGACCCTCCTTTTACAACCATACTACCAATAGAGGCGATTGAGCCACTCTTCACGCTACCACCACCCTATCAACACTACTATGTAGCTAGGTATACTTACAGGGGTGGGGTTCAGTTGGGGAGGCTGGCTGGCGTTCCTCATACAAGTACTGTACGTAGTAGAGGAGTTAAGAATACAGCTTCGCCCAGTAACCCAGGCCGTCCCATGTTGCTGACATCCTGTTACTGAGTGTTGCCATTACTTCTCCGAGCGGAATCATAATTGCTTTGGTAATAGTCGACGAAGACATGGCCGCCGCTAACACAGCAAAGCCGGCTTTCAGTGCTACTATCATGCACTTACAGCCAGACTCGAAGTATGCCACTGAGAAGCCATACTTTCTTGATTATGAAGCTCCCGAGGACACTCCAAAGTCTAATACGGTGCTCGACCCCATCACTAACATTCCAATCCACGACATCCGTGGGCGCGAGAGCGACTTTACCGTTGAAGTCAATGGCTTTTGCCTGCTCAAGTTTGATCCTCAAATGAAGCACGAGGACTACTACAATGATGATAAAGTTCGCCAGATTTTTCTGAAGAATGCTGCCGCTGCCGCAAGACAGAAGCTTGGCGCCAGCCGAGTTCAAATCTTTGACTATGGCGTGCGGAAGAGGCAGGGGGATTTTCCTATCTGTACCGGAAAGTTCTACGAGCATCTGCAGCCATCATCGGTTGCGCATATTGGTTAGATGAAAGATCAATGATTCTATTGGATTCAGTTTGCTAAAACAATATTTAGACACAACCGAGGCATACGCCGAAGAAGTGCTCTGGAAACTCAACCCGCAAGAGGCGCCAACTATCAAAAAGGGAAAATGGCAATGGTTCAAGTGAGGCAACAATCTCTACTTTATCGCCTGCACACAACTGATGTGAACACTATCTTAGTATCTGGAAGCCTCTTCGTGGGCCGCTGTATGATTATCCTCTGACGCTGCTCGACATTGCCACAGTGAAGCGGGCTCGCGATCTTGAGCCACGCGACACAATCCAGCTTCGCGAGGTGAACGAAACGTACCAGATATACCCGAACCAAGAGCATAAGTGGTACTATATTAATGGCATGATGCCGGATGAAGCATGGCTGTTTGTCCAGTCTACGTCGACAAAGGGCCTACCTTTGCAGCAATTACCCCCAGGCAAGTTTATTGTCAAGCAGCAAGATGGTGCGACCGTGCTAACAGCGTAAATTCGAAGGCGTTCCTCACACCTCAGTTGACTTTCCATTCCGCAAGGATGATGATTTGTTGCGTGAGAGTATTGAATGCCGCTGCTTTGCTTTCTTTGATGAAGATTGATGGGAATTGATCGTGGAGGAGCATGCACTTATTCAAGGACGTTGCCTATTTAATGAGAAGAGAAACAAGTTTCCTTATGTAAATGATATTGCACCTGATCTCATACTTGCTAAGATGTAGTAACAGCGATATTATCTCCAATTTGCGTTATCAACAATCTCAGTCTGAAATCCAAAGCCCTAAGCGGGAACCATTGCCCCATAACTAATATACCAGCGTCGAAAGTTATCTGACTTGGTGATCTGTCAATTACCTATCGCAACACCCAAGACATACCAAGTATACGTACATCGTTTGCGATTATGCTCAATTCTTCCCAGTATCGTAGAGAATGAAGTCGGTGCAGCCCGCCTGGCCGCCAATGAAAATGCGTTCACCTTCCTTGAAGCCTCTGACCTTGTTGCCAGCTACGTCTTTGATCTCGCTGGGCTGAAGAGGCCAGTGTCGACGCCAGGGCTGCTGGCGGTCACTTTGATGGATGGCCAAAGACACAGGGGCAGTCTGTGCAGTGGGGGTGGAGGTTTGGATGCCGTCCATTTCGAATCTTAGTTTGAGCAAGTGTTTAGAGTGTTAATTAATTCTGGGGTAGATGGCAAATTACGGTCGCAACCGGCCGTGCGAGGCCACAGTTTTTGAAGAATCATAACCGCAAGAATACTGCATTCGCATCGGACCTTCCGAGGGTGGCATCGGAGTGCACTCAGCATGGCTGATTTCTGGCTGCGTATTGTTAGCACAAAAGAAAAGGAAGGGGGGGTCTCTCGGGCGTAATTGAGGCTCGCAGTCGCGCAGCCTACTTCCGAACTGCGTGACGAGATTGGTGCCCGCGAATCCTACAAGAAGCTCCTGATATTTGGATATCGTTGATTTGACAGCGAAGTACGCATGACGATTTACGATGGCGTGTGGTAAGCATAACCCTGTCCAGCTGCGCTTAAAGCCTCACAGTGGATTGTGTTTCTGAGGACTTGGAAATGCAGTATATGCATAATGCAGTGACAATATTGAGAGCAATATACGAGAAGATTCCAATCGGCTAACATTAGATCTGCACTTTTATTCCCGCAACGACACATTTGCTATAGATGACATCCCACCGAGTGCCTTATGTACACCCACTATCTACACAATGTCATCCATAGATGTGATGTGCATGGGGCCTGACATGAGCTTGGGCACGGGGTTTCAAACCTACCTAGCCCGGTAGTAAGATTTGAACATATCATCATGCTGCTTGGCACAAAGTACGTCACATATTAAGGCTTAAATGCAGCACATACACAACTATACATCTCAATATCCTGCTTAGCATCGAATATTATGTTAATTCACTATCTGAACAAGAAATGAATATCATATAGCTTTAGTGAAAGTTGATTGCAGCAGATATTAGATAGCTAGTAATTCTGTATCAGGTTGTGGTGGAAATGGCGTATTATCTAGGGGATACCTAGGTAGGTAGGAATGGGATTTGGGGGCTGCGGGCGCGCTGCGGATGGTTGGTCCGGGGTATGAATTGGTTCACAATAACGCGGCAGGTTGATTTGCCTGAGCCTCCAGCTAAGACCGTGGCGCAGCCTGGTCAGTCACCAGTACTCACACTCACTCATGCCGAAGACTTGACACCCTTCCACAATCAACGTAGCATCATCACATTGTTATGCCTAACAACAAGCTTCGGCCTCCGTATGACTAGACGATTCATTCTTGAAGGTATCGGCGCCTTTGTTGCTGGTGTGCTCTGGCTCTTGTGTACACCCCGGAGATTCTGTATCGTCCAACCAACCAAACCGATCCCAACCGCTAGCAACATGGCGACGCTCACAACCCTCGAGCTACTGACTCTGGACAGCGTCGCTCTCCAGGAGCGTCTGGCTGCTGGTATGATTTCAAGCGTTGATCTGGTAAAACAATGTCTTCAGCAAATCGAAACACACGACCGTCGCGGCCTAAAACTGAATGCAATGATCTCTATCGTGCCTCATCAAATCCTTATGGCGAGGTCAAGACAGCTGGACCAGGAGCGCGCGGAAGGTCGCGTCCGAGGCCCTCTCCATGGCATTCCATTGCTCGTCAAGGTTGGTCAGATGACACCAGCTAGTAGCGCACAGTAATCTCAACAGATGGAGGATGCAATTGCTACACGGGCTAGTCTCGGTGTCCCTACGACGCTGGGCAGCTACGCATTCGAGAACTCATTCCACCAGCACAACTCAAAGATCATAGAGAGGGTACGTGCAGCCGAAAATCGCCAAAGGCCTTACTAATATATACATAACTGCAGCTTGAAGAAATGGGTGTTATTGTCCTGGGCAAAACAAATCTCAATGTCAGAACACCCCGCTATGCTACCAAAGCTTCGACCTAATTGACTGATTGTCTTGTGCGCAGGAACTTGTTGGATCAAAGTTAATTTAATAATAAAATACGTATTTTTATATATACTAACCTTATTTTATAGAGGCGACTATCCCAATCCTAATGGCTGGTCTGCACTTGGCGGGCAGACCAACGGCGCCTATATGACGCGAGAACTTAAGCAGATCAAATTTGGCCAAGGTGTAAGTTCACCATCTAGCTATTTCAGCTGAATTACCTTAAGTTAACGTTTTCAGGATCCCTGTGGGTCTTCAACGGGTTCCGCAGTTGGCGTTTCTGCAGGCTATGCTCCGATCGCCTTAGGCACCGAGTCTTATGGTTCAATTGTAATGCCATCTACCCGTGCAGCTCTCTATGCCTTAAAGCCAGCCCTTGATTCAACCGAAATGGATGGAATCGCCAGAACATCAAAGAACAAAGATGTTGTGGGCGCCTTGGCAAGATCCCCACATGATGTTGCTATAATCACTGAGGCGTTGTTGAAACCCCAGTACCTTGAAAAAATCTCGCAGGGTCATCTCACGGAATTCCTGACAAAATCTTTCAAAGGTTTGCGTATCGGTGTCTTGAACCCTCGTGAATGGAAATATCCCAACGATACTGCCAACACTCCGGAAGATATGGTTACAGAGATGGCATGTTCCTTCCCCTTGGCCCAAATGTCGAGGTAACTCTAGCTGATGCTTTCTAGCGAGAAAAACTCGAGGAAGTGATCAGCAAGATTGGCCGCGAGGAAGATGTTCATGTTGAATATCCTGTTTCAATCCCGATGCTTAGCGACTTGAACGTCGAGGGAAAGCCTTCTTTGGGGATAATATTATGTGAGCGTTCTTCTTGTAAGGGCATAGATTCTGGCTAACACTGGTGAACTCAAGCATATGAGGCAAGGCAAGCATTTGAAGACTGGTTCCGTGAAGCTCGGGTGGATGGTATCGAGACACTTGAAGATCTTATCAAGTTCAACGAAGACCACGCGTCCGCCGAGTTTGACATAGGTATGTTAGCAACTGTCATGATAAATAAAGCTATAAGCCACAATTAATTAACCATTATATACAGAACACCCTGACCACGGCCAGCTGCTTAGGGCCTCGAGGAGCCCACCTTCTAAGGAGCTCTACGAACAAGCAGTTTTCCACTCACGCAACATCGCCAAGGACCAAGGCATTGATAAACTTTTCGGAGAAAAGAATCTTAATCTCTTGGCATATTCGATGGACGCCCTCGTTCATAACATTGCGGCAGCAGCAGGTGAGCTGACTGTCGAGCAGGTAATGGCATCAGGCGTGACTAATGTCAATATTAGGCTATCCAATTGCGACGATACCCCTTGGGCTCACGAGTGATGGCCGCCCCATGGGTATGGGAATTATGGCGCAGAGCGGCAAAGAGGGTCTAATTTTGCAGTTCATGAGCGCGATGGAGGCCCATTTCCCACCAAGGGAGATCCCAAAACGCGTGCTTGAACAGCAGCAAGGGGAGAAAAGCGCAATCTAACTTTGCAGTCACTTCCCTCTTATGGAGCCCATACAATGACTAACGGAAAGAGGAAAAGGCGTGGAAATTTGTTGATTAAAGCTATGAGTGCCGGAGAAGTTGTGATGGTCTTATGCAGATTGAGCTACGCACAACTACGCAAACCTAGTGCTGATTTGAGGCGGAGCGCACCCCATGTGCACACAGCGTCTCAACTTCGATATTTCTCTTGTTGCTAGTTCCTTATTGCTGAGCGAAGGCGAATATCTAGCTACCTCGAGGAGTGCCCCGCACCCTCCCTTACTTCAAGCAACCTTTCTATCTACTTAACTCCTAACTTAATAACTTAGTTGTGTTTTAACGCGGGACAGTGGTTTTTATTACGTGATTATATTTATTTTATAAACGTAGCGTATAATACTCCGGTAAAAACTATTATAAGTTTATAAACTTATAAATAGCTATAGCTTTAATATGTGTTTTATATTACACTTTTTATAATAAATATTTTATTTTATATATATAAACGGTGTGTTTAAATAGCAGACCTTATATCGTGCAATGGTTAAAATATAGAATTATTAGTAAATTATCTCTCTAGTAAAGGCAATTAAGGGTAGTGCTGGTAATTGAGTCTATTATTATGATAAGGAAGGAAAAAGGAGACCTTTGCTAGGTCCAGCCGATCCTCCTTCCGGTGGGGCACATATGTGCCACCCTGCGAGTGCCACAGCTTAAGCTGTGGCCCTGCAGAGGCCACAACCCCGTAGCGGAGTGCTTTCACTAACATTCAAATGTCTTCTGTTTAGGTAGGGCGCAAGCAAACGAAAAATTGGAGAAAATCTACGTTTGTAGTTGACAAGGCCACATCATGGCTGCCTAAAATCATCGTATCTCTCAGATATAAGCGATGACATGCAGTATGAATTAAATATATTGTCTTGATCGTTGTTGACCTAAGTCTCATGTAGCGGTGACAGCTTCTGTAGTATAGGGCCCCCTGTATCCCTGACATGGGTCTGTCATTTGGTACCCCCTTAGTCGATATACCGAATAAGATCATATCCCGTATATCTGACAGTTTGAATATGTACCTAGGTATACGTACAAGCCACAAGATTCAGCTACCCGGTATCAAGACGAGCCAGGTTTAGTAAACTGTTGCTCAACGATTTATTTTTTCTCAAACGTTTAAAAAATAAGCGGGCAATGTACGGTTAGATAAACGTTTAAATTCCGCGAAACTGTTGATTTACTATCGATTGACCGATTGTGGACTGTTGTTTCTCAGTTTGAAATTTCTCAAACGTTTGGAAGGAACAAATTAGTGAGCAACAGTTTACTAGACTCGGCGCGTCTTGGTGTCTTGGTAAAGGTTCGCGATCAGCCCGTCGCGTGGCGCTAGGACCTGGCACAATGTGCGAGGCTGACAAATGTGGCTCCGCCGTGGCTTGACCTGCGGCTGCGGCTTGCGGCGACTTCTGCTTTGGAGCAACACAATGGAGAATGGAGATTAGACAAGACTAGTCTGCAAGGTTCAAGACCTGCCACAAGGATTCTTTAACCTCCTAATCTTCACCCACCTCTCGTCATTCCTCTGCCATCCTCCAAACCTCAACAACCCGTGCAGGACGCCACAGTCCTTAGGATTCTATTCCGAGCATTAGACGGCCCCGACACCATCACCTTGATACGTCGATCTTTTTTCGCATACCAACCCGCGCGTCATCACGGCGTCGCCACCCCAACTTTCCCGCCGGCCCTCCACACCAAGCGCGACTACTCACCCCTCTCACCCCGTCGCGCGCCTCCATCATCTTGTCGGCTTTTCGCCTTTTTTTCCTTTTTTATCTATCATCGCGACCAACGGCCTAGGTATAGATCGCTTCTTTCAAAACACTTGCCAAGATGTCCGTCGAGATCACGCTTAACACGCCACTGGCGGACGCCCTTACCAGCGTCATTCAGCCGAAACTGATGGAAGTTGGTTGGGCGCAATCAAATGATGATGCGGCCTTGTCAGAATACATCATACTTATGCTCGTCAACGGTAAAACTCAGGATCAAATAGCGGGTGAACTTGCTGGCGACCTACTTAACCTTGGGCCCGATGACCCGGCCGCTCGGGACTTCACGCATTGGCTCTTCGAGCAGATCAATAGCCTGCAATCGCAACTGAATGGCGGCACTGCGCAAACCAGCGGCGCGGTCGGCGGCGCACCTCAAGGAGATATCGTCCCCATGGAGCAAGATACGGAGATGAGTACATCAACAGATATTCCAGAACTCAACGCGTATGTCCGCTCCATCCTCATTGTCTACCAAGTGCTAACAGAATCCAGGCCCACTGGACCAAAGTCCATGAGAAATGGCAACATGAGGGGCGGTCGTGAGAAGCGGTTATTTGGTCAGATGGCGAAAGCGATGGATCGCAGCCACGACTCTGTATTGCATCGTGTTCGAGGAAATGGCAATGAGCGAATCAACGCACACAACCGAGGCCCCCCGACCGGGCCAAGAGGCGGTGGACGCGGTGGCAATCGCATGATGAACAACCGCGCTGCTGGCATTACCGCTGGACTAAACCAGATGGCCGGTAATATGCCAGGCATGCCTGGGCCGCCAGGTATGAACGGCATGAATGACATGAGCTGGATGATGCAGGGGCCTCCCCAGCAAGAGCAGATCTTTCAACTACTTCAGCAACAGAATCAGATGATGGCTCAGTTGCAACAACAGATCGCTCAACAGCAGAACCAAGGCGGCAACAACCGCCACGCGAGATCTCTGTTCGATCGAGTTCAGAACCCACGAGGTGGTAGAAGAGGAGGACATCATGTGAACGGCCATAGGTCGCAGCAGAACAGCTCACCAAAGCCAACAGACAGCAATAGTGGGGGTGAAGATGTCGATATGTCACAAGCCAGGCCCGAACCGCCAAACCCCGAGACAACTCTATGCAAGTTCAATCTGGCCTGCACGAACAGGGACTGCAAGTTTGCCCACCAGTCTCCCGCCGCCCCTCCCAATACCACTGTCGATGTCACCGACGTCTGCTCATTTGGCGCAGCTTGCAAGAACTGGAAGTGCGTGGGTCGCCATCCATCGCCAGCCACGAAGCGTGCCCATCAGAATGAGCAGGAGTGCAAATTCTATCCCAACTGCACCAACCCCCATTGTCCCTTCAAGCACCCCGATATGCCCCCTTGCCGTAACGGAGGCGACTGCAATGTGGAGGGATGTAAGTTCACGCACATACAGACAATGTGCAAATTCAAGCCCTGCAAGAACCGGTACTGCCCATTCAAACATGAAGAGGGCCAGCGCGGCACATTCCCGGATAAAGTATGGACGGCGGACGGAGCGCAAAGCCACGTGAGCGAGAGGCAATTTGTTGACCAGAATGGGACGGAGGAATTCATCATACCTGGCGTGGACGAGGATGCTGGCCAAGACACGGCAGCCATGGATGCAAGCATACAGTAACTGATGAGCGTCATGGCATGAGGAGGGGATTATCAAAACACACATAGCCACACATTAGATGGCTCTAGCGAGGGAGAGACGAGGCGAGACAACAAGACTTTATTTACACAACATGAAGGGTTTGCGGTTATCAAGACGGCTTACATTGTATATTACAACTGGGCTCGGGTGTCACGCAGCACAATGATGTTGCAACACTGATTTTTTGGAGTTTTGGTGGGCGTTTGTACGTGATAGTAAGGGAGTTAGATGGTTAAGGAAAATGTTGGGGAACTCAGCATACAATATACCCAATGCAATTCTTTGTGATGTGCCAATTCAACCAAACCTCGAGTCTTCTCTTCATAACTATGATCAGTGACGGTCCGAAGCAGCAGTAGCATCTTGGAGACTGAAATGACAAGGCCGGAATACTCGTGGTGTCGGTTGCCGGCCACGCTACCTAAACTTGGTGCACCTGTCCAGAACCCTAAGAGGCAACTAACTACCTCATATTAGCTCAGGCATGTATCCGCTGTAGTTACGCACTAGCACGCCTAATAAGTACCTACCTCTATGGGTAGGTGCCCCCCACTGGCCTGGAGTACCCCCCCAGCATCGAACCATCATCGCTTTTCCCACGCCACACCACACCCGAGGTACTGTAGCTACTGTACTGTGCAGTTATTATAAACTATAGGTCACAGGCTCTTGGTTACGCTTCACTTCTTCACCCTGCCATTCGTGACATGCCGGCGTAGAGCCCTGCTGTTGCATATGTGCAATGATTTCCCAACGCCCAGAAGATGTCTTCATAAATCTTCTAAGATCTGTCTATCACAATGCTCAGCATCCAGCCCTCCGACTGACGACGCGCCGTCCTGCGTTCCTCTGCAAGCGCGGCCCTTCGGCGCGATATCTCAACACCTTGTCCCGTTCAAATGCCCACCTCCGGCCGTCGAATGCACATAGGGCGCTGCGTGCGAGCTGCATTGCCGTCTCTAGGGATCGGAAACAATTGTATGCGACCGGAAGCGCCAACGATGCAAAACCACGCGAGATCGCCGTTCTCGGAGCTGGGATCACTGGCTTGACAGCGGCCCATTACCTCGCGCGCCATGCAGAGAATGCCCACATAACTATTTACGAGGCCAGTGACCGGCCGGGAGGCTGGATCAAGGCAGACCGCGTCAGGGTGGCAGACGATGTGGGAGAACAGGGCCATGTCCTTCTTCAGAATGGTCCGCGGATGCTTCGGTCTGGCCGCGCGTCAATCAAATATGACGACCTTGTCCTGTACGATGTGCTTGCGAGCTTGGATCTGGGTCGCGAGATCCGACATCCAGAAGCTGTGTCGAATAACCGCTATCTATACTACCCGGACCGCCTTGTGAAAATGCCGTCTGCCGAGCTGAGCATCACCAATCTAGTCGACTCTCTTCGAAGCTTCCTGACGGAGCCCATATGGTCCGGGGCATTCAAGGCAGCATATCAGTTCTTGGTTGCCTACAACGTGACTCTAGACCCAACTGGGACTTCCTACAAGGAAGTTCCGGAGGACGAATCGGTGGCGCAGTTCCTTACTCGAATCCTACAAGATGACAGGGTAGTGAAGAATATAGTGTCTGGCATGATGCATGGCATATATGGCGGCGACATCAACAAACTCAGTGCGAAACACACAATACTAGATCGCCTGTGGTATCGCTTCAAAAGACCCTTTCCGGCCGGTAGAGGCCAGTGGTTGGATCAGAGAGAGATGTACATTCTAGCTGACATGTTGAACGGCCCCAACCGACTCAAGATCATTGAGCTGGCAGAAACTGCCGTTGACTGGAAGTTGTTGGCGTTTGAAGATGGTCTGTTGACATTGGTAAAAGGACTAGCCAAAGATCTTAGGTCAAGAAGCAATGTTACTTTCAAATTCAACCAACCTGTCACATCGTTGAAGCACGAAAATGGCAAGATCTTGGTAAGCGATCCGCTCGAAAATCTGTATATCTCATTGATAGCTGTTCAGACTGACTGACATCTACAGGTGACAACAAATAAGGCAAAACAGTCTACACAATACGATCATGCCATATGTACATTATTTTCTAAACACCTTGCTCAGATTGCCGAACCAAGAAATTCATTACCGTCGCTAGCAGAGACGCACGCCGTGACGATCATGGTTGTAAACCTCTGGTATCCGAACCCCAACCTCCTGGCTGAAGGGGGTTTCGGGTATCTCATACCGTCATCTACCCCGGACAACCATGAAGGCGCCCTTGGCGTGCTTTTTGATTCGGACCTACGAACCGGTGACAGTGAATTGCCCGGCACCAAACTTACCGTCATGCTTGGTGGACATCATTGGGATGGCTGGAAGCATTTTCCATCCGAAAAAATGGGAGTCAACATGGCAAAGGATGTTGTGCGACGCCATCTCGGAATCAGCGAGACTGAAAAAGTGGTCGCCGGCGCCCACTTGTGCCGCGATTGTTTGCCGCAGCATTTCGTGGGCCACCGCAAGCGCATGAGGAACGCTCACTATGAGCTGATGTCGACATTCCAGGGCCATCTTACCGTGGCAGGGCCCAGCTACACATCGGTCGGCGTGATGCCCGCCATGCGTGCGGGCTACGACGCGGGGATGCGTGTTGCGCGTGGCCACGGGCCGCCGTGGTTCCGCCTCCCTAAACGCGGCCAGCCCGGTCACAATGATGTACAACCCGAGATCGACCAGTGGCTGGGAATCCCCGGAGAGCCTGCTGACGCCGTTGGGGCCTCTGGACTCGAGCAATTCACGGAAGATGAGTGGGCTAGTCTAATACCCGGCCGCCGCGAAGGGATGCTATTCCGCGAGTTCACCCGGGACATGTTGCGTTTCCGCAATGGGGACGGGACCTTCCTTAGCGTGGACCAGAGACTTTACAAGAATTCCCCCCAGAAGGATCCTCGCCGGAACTCTTGAAGGTTCATGTCGAAAGAGTGGATGTCCGAGAGATGAGAAGAAAGGGTTTTCTTGGTGGTAGGGGACGCAGAGTTGGGCTCTGTCGCCCAGTTGGCATCGACATTGTAAAATACTATCCTTAGCGTAATATGGTGTGTATTGAGTACAGGCAGTATTCTCAAAAGTAGTCGGTGTATTTAGCGAGTTTCCTCGTATAAAGAAATAAAAGGCAACGTAACTAGAACAAGCGAAAAATTAGAGGAAGACAGTAGGTAGTGAAATGCTAAAGTCTTCTTACCGACACACTTCCCTATGGGGAGCTGGCGATGTGTTGTTTATTGCGGCTAGCCTGGTCGTTTGCACCGTACTCTTGTAGCTTAGTATTGATGCTCACTTTACACATCACACGTTCTAATGACTTCCCCAGCTCCCTCTCTCGTCTCCTTTTCGTCACTCTCTTGTATGCCCTTTCCTCTTAGCCAGCGTCAACTCCCTGGGGCCGGGAAGGGTTACTTACTATTTCGTCACGCTCTCGGAAAATTAGACAGCGGCTTGAAAGCCATCGATTGCGCGACGTAGACATTTACGTGAGCGTACCTAGGTACTTCGCCCAGGCTCCTAATCCCTATTGCAGGAGAGACACGCTACGATGGAAGCCACAGTGCGGTGCTTGAGCTCTGATAGAAGGATCCGAAGCTATTCGCTATTCGCCCCTATTTAAGCTTGCTTGTATAGTAACACATAGTTATTGGTGCATCTCTTTATATAGACCCCCAACACAGTGTAGTAAATGCTGGAAGCACCTGTTTTCTAGGGCAAATAGAGGATCACTAGAAATAAAATCAGAGTACGAGCCCCGGGAGTATGGATGCAAATATATGTATATATGTATTCAATTTACGCTACCGGCCCTTGGATCTGTACCGCGGAATGAAGGGGTATATGCCAACTAAATCCCGAAAGCTCCTGTCGCGTCGCTGTGAAATCTATATTGACCTACTTTTCGGACCGGCAATTTTAATAACACACTAATTAGTTAGGTATCGGGTACTCCGTGCCCTGTGTACCAAAACCCTCCATTACCCTGTCGTATGTGACGCCCCTCGACTCCGAACTCCGCTGGCTGTGTAGCCAAGACTCGAATAACCCAAGTAAAACCCAATGCAAGCATGTGTATGCCTATGCGTGTATATAGTAAAGCATGGAACGTAAGGAGATCTTGTAACCGGTGTTTAGGGGGAAATCATCCCTGTAGAACTTAGCTAATTCGCGATACCATCGTTCAAACAATGTTGTACACCCTCTTTGCGATCAAGAAGCAGGTGAGGCCAAAGAGGATCAGCCCAGCCGTAATGGCGAAGAACCAACTTAGGTTCCCCTCATACTCCTGCCCGGGCACCCAGACGTTCATGCCCCAGAGACCAGTGATGATGTTCATGGGGAGGACGATAGTGCCGAGCACCGTCAATTTGCCCAGGACATCGGCTGTCTGCTCTGCCCGCTCGTTCATGCGGATGTTGATCTGAGCAATGTAGTTTGCGTGGCAGCGCGCAAGGATCCTGTAAGAGTTAGCTTTATTTGTGGCGATTGTCTGGGGATGGGCGACTTACACTTCGTAGTGACTTAGATTGGCCGTCATAGTCACAATATGATCTTGTATGTCGCCCAGATACAGTCCGATGTCTGACCGGGGTGCCACCTCCCAGTGCTCGTTACATCTTTTAGCAAATCCCTTGATAACATCGGCTTTATTCCCTAGAAGTCGATATAGAGTCATGACCCTCTTTCTGCAGTCGCCGACTCGACGCAGCATATCGCTACCGGTGTCTACGTTCGCCTCTGATACTGTAGCCTTCTCTTGATTGCTACCTCGTCTCTGTGACGTCGATGAAGAGCCCGGGTCGGTGGATGAGTGTAATTCCAGGATCTTGTCGTCGATATCATCCACCTCGTCCTCGATGTTCTGGATGAGAGGAAGGTAGACATCCGTGATGTCATCAATGATGGCATAACTAATCCAATCGGAACTGAGCATCATGAAGTCTTTGAGCTGTCGTATCCTGCGACGCACATTGGCCGGGTGTGGGGTCTGACTGAAGTGGAAGGAGAGAACACCTTCGCGGAACACCACGACATACATGTTGACCGGTTCGAGGTGATTCTCCGAGTTGGCGTCCTGGTCAAAAGAACGGTAATTCACAAAGTAATAATGCCGGAATAGTTCGACCTTTTCACGCTGTTCCTGTAGCATGATATCCTCTGACGTGAGAGGATGTATACCGAATGCTTTGGCGATAGTTTTCATTTCCGCGTCCGTTGGACTCAAGACATCCAGCCACCATACGGGTCTTTCCCCGTATCTCAATTCCTTGACCATATCCGGGGAAGGGGACTTCGTGCCGAGAAAAGGCGATCTCAACCGTTTCGGCACCGACTCCTCAGAAGCATGTCTGGAAGGTGACCTAGAAGGGATGCGCCTCTCCTTGGATGGGGAACTGGGATTCAACTGGGGTTCGGGGAGGGTAGTTGTTGCTAATGAGGCTTGTCTGGTTGAAGCTTTGGAGGGGTATTCGCCGCCTCTGCCCACGCTCGCCGCTTCTCCCAGGAGCTCGTCATCGTCTGACGACGACGACTCAGACAGGAGTGGCGGTTCTGGTATGAAAAGTTCTCTAAAGCTAGCATCCGGTTGAACAAGCTCGGAAATCGTCTGACTGTGAATGGTGCTTTGAAGCTCCTCGTTGAAATACGTAAACCGGTATGGAGCATCCTCCTCAATTTGGAACCACCCCTTGTGGTGAACGGGGCGCAATCGTCCATTGACTAACTGTGGTTCCGTGATTTTCTTCATCCGCCTAACTTCGCTTTTATCCTCTTGCTCGAGACGAGACCATGCCTCAAGAATAGCTAAGTCAGGCCACTGCTTCTGACGCCGCCGTCGTGTCCGCATGCTTGCCTTATCTCGAGCCTCCTGCAGTTCATCGTCGGCTGCTTCAGACATACCATCCTGCGGAAAACAAACATCTTCGGATGCCTGAAGTGCTATAGTTTGCCTCCTCTCGAATGATGATTTCTGAAGCGGGTCAAGGTCCCCTCCCGTCACACTGTTGGAGGGCGACCTATCCAGAGAAAGGCTATCTCGCATCATAGCGTCCCTAAAGTTGATATCAACCCTATCCATAGGCCCTATAGGAGGGCTACCGGGCATCGAAGGGGGGTAGTTAATATTGTTTCTCTCGCCCGGCGTCAAAAGGACTGTGCGCGGCTTGATGCTCGATCTGCTGGAGCCCGGGGGGCTATGATTCCCCTCGCGCAGTCCATAGCTCCGGGCCGACGCAGCGTCTGGCCTAGCTGGACTTGCCAGTAAGGGCGTGTTCTCCGTCTCGTCGTTATCACGATCGGCTAGTCTAGAAGAAAGAGTACGGAAGCGCGGGGCATTGGGTTGGGGCATCGAGTACGATGTCGCGAGTGCAGATGGTCGTCTTGGCCGGGGGTACTGGGCGTCCCTAGGCTTGGTGTCAGCACGAAAATAGAAACGATGGTTGGGAATGCCGTAGTTTATCATACCTATGGTCTAGGAGGACCTCACTGTCTATGCTTTCGTCGCTCAGATTTCGCCCATGGGGGTAGAATACGCCCCGATTCGTAACGTCATTCGGAGCCGGGTCGGCGGCAAAATCGTCGGGCGGGAGAGCGAATGATTTTCGCCTAGCTCGTTTATGTTTCCGACCTGCTCGATGCTTCTTTTTCGGAGTCTGATTGCCTGATCTGGGGGGGTTCAAGGACATCGAGGGCCCAGGAGCCGACTCTCGTGCGGTATCGAGCACGGAATACGGGTTGGCAGTCATGGCGAAGAGATGGGGTGCCTTGTTGGCCGTTCGAATACTTTTCTTTCGGAATATCCTATCCTGTTAGACAGGAGCACAGCTCTAGAGCTGGCTGCGGTGCGTGCTTTGGCTGTCGGCAAATGTGGTAGGCAAGTACTTAGTGATGGCCTGCCGACGTGGAGGAATGCTGTGCTGGGTGTGTTGTGTTGTCCGTGCCTCGGCAGAGTGTATTGGCTGACAGCTGCCTCCTGCTAGACTAGCGCATACAGTCCGATGCTTGGGAGAGATGGTAGCTGTGTGTCGCTGCTTGTGGCTGTGTGCATCGGGTGGAATGGTGGTTGTAAGACGGACGGAACACCAAGGGAGGGAGGAGATGAGGTCCGCAGGTGGACAGCCGGACACAATTATTACATGGTCCGGACCTTGGTGCCTTGGTGACTTGGTGACTTGGCTGTCAACAATAGGTGCTTAGACTACCTAGGTAGAGTTAGGGTTTGGCGTAACCCAGGTGAGTTTGTTCCTCAGGCATCCCCGCCGTAAGACACCTAGCTCGAATGGTGACGTCGTGGTCGTACTTGTTGGTACATACCGGCTCACCAGTACGGACCAAGAGCTCACAGATAGGTTTTACCGTACTGAACCATAAAAAGAATCTTACCCAGGTAGGTGCCTGAGCCATGCCGCTTATAGCCCGAGCCTACAGCCTGAGCAAGACTCACCTCGCCTTGCATACCTAGTAGGTACCTAAGCTAAGGTGCGTGGAAGTTGCGTAATCTTTAATACGCGTCACGTATTATACCGTACATACACGTCACGTCACATATTGTACCTAGGTACCATACTTGGGCCACCGTACAGTACCCTTCTAGTCGGCTCTCTACCTTTAAAAGCCCCGTTCCATCCTATTATCTAGGTACCTAGGTATGCTTTCCCATTCCGAAATCACCACGGCGACCACTGCCCTTGAGCCAACAGCTTCTAGCTGGTGACAATGAATAGGGGAGTGTAACAGGAGGGGAGGTTTCTTTGCAGAATCTGTTCTTTTCATCACAGGCCGATGATGACAAGTACCTAAGGGGAACTGAGGCTTCTTGTGATGGTGATTCCAACCCATCACTTTAATGTTCCAATGCCTACGGCCCAAGTGAGCTAGTAGGTAACTACGCTCGTCAAATACAGCTCCTGCAATACTGAGACACAAGTCATGTCTGGGCCAGACGATGGTGGTAGTAGAGGAGATGGAGAAGAAATGAACGAAGAAGATGGGGAGACGGAGAAGAAATGAACGAAGATGGGAGGACGGAGGGCTTATTATACCCAGGCATAGACCACATAGAGAGGAATTGAGTTTCTAAATGATATAATGGAAGGCAAGCCCTTCTGTTGATTTTCAGACATAAGGTACGTCGTATATCTTGAAGCCCTGGTAAGAGGCATAAATTAGAAAGCAGCGGCGATGTACGGCCTGGTATGTATAATAGGGTCTGACGACCGTGTAAGTGACTGTAGGGACCTTACTAACAGATAACCAGAGGGAAACTATGAATTACCTAAGTCGGTCTTGCAGATATTGAGATACCTATAGCCTCTGAGATAAACAGCAGTGGAATATCCCCAACACAACATCTATCTGGCCTCGACACGAGTATTGTGGCTGCCAAAGTTAAGAGTACCCCGGTGCGATGACGCATCTTGAAAGTTTAACTTGGAGAGTCTCGGCGCTCGCTTTACGGAAAAGCCCTTCCCGCCTGCTTTGTATACATATCGTTCAGCTAAGCCAAGCTATTAATGAGCCCCGCCATTCGACGGGCAATATAGCAAGAAGATTCTTAAGGATATGTTAGGGCCGTTAGGACCTCTGGAAAGGTATGGATTGGTTAGTTCCCACAGGATCGGTTGCCTACTAGGTAGTCTATTTACTAAGATTGAACCGTTTCGAAAACCGTTTCGAGGAACGTTTTCTATACATACTGTAGAAGACAGGGTGAGCCGAACCTGAGCAAAAGCGGAAAGTAAGCTAAGCCTAATTTAGTGTACATGGACCGCTTGGCACAGGTACAGCACATACAGCAGACTACTTAAGGTAGGTACGTGCACATCATGTCTGCAGCAATGCACTCAGACTGCTGGAGATATTTTTGAGTACCCTTCCGGGCACCTACTGTACAGTACTTATCTTTACGAGCTCTCCAAGCTACTTAGTACTTAGCTAGCTCTATCTAAACTGTGTGCAGGGCGAGAGACATGCATCTATCGAAGCCCATTTCAAAGCGCGTTTTCAAAGTGCACCGTCTATGAGATATTGTTTTTTTTATTTTTCTTGTTTTGCGCACCATGTATAATAGACAAGGGCTAGCGCGTGGTATAGTGCTGATCGTATTCCGTAATTGGTAATTGGTTCAATTACCCATTTGGCGAATCTTGCTGTCGGCGATTTTTATATTCCCAAAGGGACAGCGCCTCATGTGACGCCCTGCGACAACAGTATGGATGGCTTTGCCCCTTTGTTATCGGCGGGCTAACCGTTCACTTCGTTTTCTATATGCCCAATCCAGTCCACCCTAAATCCGTAACGCCACATATGTCGGCAGTCAAACCCAATCCGTATAACACATCATACACCCTTATGAGCATCCTAACTCAAGAGTGATCGAGTAGATCGTACACTCTAGTAGCATCGGGGGAAATAGGCTACGGATCAATGTGTCATGAGAAGACCCTAGATAAAGCTGGCCTGGGAGGCGCTGAACCCATATGCATCATGGCGTTCGTGCTGGGAGGATGTTTTGGAGTAATATAGTAGAGCATTGCAACTGCTTGTCATATCATGTTCAACGCCGCTGTGCCATGAAACTAACCCGGAGAGCAAGGATCTGCTGTCGCTCGGCCTCGGGCAATTGATCAATAGTCTCTTGCGGCAAGTTCATAACTGCTTGCATGAGAGCGTCCGGATCTTGCTGAACTGCAGGGGGGTTTACCGCGGGTGGCGCATAGCCCGCCTGAGCAACTGACGTAGTGGGTGGTGCGTAGGCTGTGGGAACGGGTGGCGTGGAAGTTGCTGGTGCTGTGTAGCTAGGCATAGCGGGAGGATAAACGGGGGTTGGCTGAGCAACAGGAGGGGGCGCTGCACTTGTATCTAAAACTGATTGGATTGCTTCAGGCGAGACCAGACCCATCAACAGCAAAGCCTGGAAGATGGCATAGGAAAGCTGTGGCGCCTGAGCGAGAAGTTCGGTGGCGCGGGTTGGGTCTGTAGTAGCGAGGGATTTCATCTGGGATAGGATATCGAGGAGTTGGGAGGGAGGGAGCGTGTTGAGGGTTCGCGAGATAGCATCGGTGGCAGTCATGCCGGGCGGAAGCTCTTTTCCTGGCGGTAGAGGTGGTAGAGATCCTGCAGGCTGCGCCTGGGATGTCGAATTCGAGACTCCGTTGGTTGTCTGGCCGTAATTGGTGGGTGCATTAGCACCATCGTCCCCGTCAACACGGCCCTCTGTGCTGTAGTCGACGCGGAGTTTACGACCCATTATCTCGTAGTCGTTCAAATTCCGGACCGCAGAAGCAGCAGAGTCTGATGAGATAAGATGGTTAGTAGAGCGCTGGCGGTGCTTTTTTTTCTTTTTTTTAGCGACTGGCCTGCGGCATACCGGCGTCTGGGTATTCGGCGAAGCCAAAGCCCTTCGGGCGTCCCGTCTCGCGATCATAGACGAGGCGGAAGTTAAGGACCTTTCCAGCGGTGGTGAATATATCGCTGATTTGCTCTTCGGACAAGCCTGCAAGGAGACGTTAGCCACATGCGCTCATATAAGAACGATTCCTCGAGTACCGTAGGGAATGTTTCCGACAAAAACCACCCTCGACGGTGGCTTGGTGGACATGATGGGTGATAGGTCGCGCTTGGGCGCAAGAAACCGTAGGAAAGAAAAGAGCGGAGCGCTGCACTACGTCGGCGGTGAGGCTGTAAGAGAAATATCAGCAGGCCCCGTCATCGGCGGTGTACAGGTGAATGAATAATGTGCAGCAGCACGCAACAGACAAAGTAGATCAGACAAGATCAGCCTTGCAATGTTGAACTGAAAGAGGCTCTGGGTAAAAGAGTTGGAGTGGATACCTTAGGTATGTTAGGTAAGGTATGTTGAATTGGGCATGTTGACCTACAGGTAGGTAGACAGATGTACTGTAGGTATCTCTCCAGCGCAGGTCTCACCTAGCCTAGGTGGTTAGGTACCTAAGGTACCACGTTGGTAGATCAGCTGCGCCAACCTTCGCGGTTCTGCGGGACTGTTTAGAGCAAGGTGGGTTCATGCACAGACCGCGTGGACGGGCTCAACTCCCCCAGAAGAATTGAGCCAATAAGAAGCAGCTTACGGGCAGCAGCTGGAGGCGACCAGAAAAACGAGATCATTCCTGCTATTGGAGCTTGTCTTGGAGAAGCTCCTCTTCCGACACTGTCTTTTGCAGCACTCGAGCCGAGTCCGTCAAACCGCTTCGATCACACACACCCAGACCACCAGCACGCCCATATTGCTCTGCTTCACAACATGTCGCGTAATCCGATGGACGAGTATATAGAGAGGATGCGGGCAATGGTCCGCCAGCGAGGAGGCTTCCCCGGAGGCTTCCCTGGAGGCTTCCCTGGAGGTCGTCGTCCTCCTCCGGCCGGTACTGGCATGGCCCTGGCCGCTATTGGAATTATCGGCGGCGGCGCTATCCTCATACAGAACTCGCTCTTCAACGTTGACGGTGGACACAGAGCAATCAAGTACAAGAGGGTAAGCGGTGTGAGCAAGGAGATCTATAGTGAAGGTCCGTCCGAGTCCCCGGGAGGGTGGCGCTGCCTTTGGTATTATGTACTGTTGTTGACTCCATCATCATCTAGGAACCCACATTATGATCCCATGGTTCGAGACCCCTATAACATACGACGTCCGCGCAAAGCCGAGAAATGTATCCTCTCTCACGGGCACCAAGGACTTGCAGATGGTCAATATCACGTGTCGTGTCCTCTCTCGTCCCGAAATCAACGCCCTACCACAGATCTACAGGACTTTGGGACAGGACTACGATGAGCGCGTGCTACCTTCGATCGTAAACGAAGTCTTGAAAAGCGTGGTCGCGCAGTTCAATGCCAGTCAGCTGATCACGCAGCGTGAGATGGTTGCCAGACTAGTCCGAGAGAATCTATCAAGACGAGCTGCGCGATTCAATATTTTGCTAGACGATGTGTCGCTAACGGTAAGTTTGCTTACCATTCCCTCATCCCGGTTTCCCCCGTATTAACTGGCTCTCTAGCACCTTGCCTTCTCCCCTGAATTTACAGCGGCCGTTGAGGCCAAGCAAGTAGCACAGCAAGAAGCGCAGAGGGCAGCCTTCGTCGTGGACAAGGCGAGACAAGAGAAGCAGGCCATGGTTGTCAAGGCGCAGGGTGAGGCACGATCGGCAGAACTCATTGGTGAGGCCATCAAGAAGAGTAAGACATACGTGGAGTTGAAGAAGATCGAGAACGCGCGGGCTATCGCTGCACAGCTCCAGGAGGCGGGTGGCAGGAACAAGCTCTTGCTCGAGTCTGAGGGCCTAGGCTTGAATGTGTTCAGTGGCGGCGATGACCAGAACAAGAAATGAGCAAGCGATCACCACAAATGGTGAGCTTCTTGGAGGAAGGACAATCTCCGCTGTATGTCTAGAACCTACTCATAATCAGTGTATATTAACGTGAAAGCTCATGTTGCGGGGACCTCTGGACCCGACCTGGGATTTTCTAGCAATTGGGAATTGATGAAGACGGCCAAGCCTCTATATTCGACCTCGAAGTTTTCAGTGACAACCCTGTTGGACTGTGGGTAGATGAGAAGAGGCTGGGAATGGAATGTGCTAGTATGCTCACTATACCGCAGGGACAACACTGCAACATAATTGCGCCATTCGTTGCACATAAGCAGGGCATTTCGTCTCTGAGGTCTCTAGATGATCCAACCACCCACCCAAGGTTAGGGTACCTACTAAGTAGTCTGACGGGTGTTACAGCAGGTACTACTACCAAATACCTATAGGTACTACCAGGTAAGTACTTACGCGTTTATTTACGGTAGGTAGAAGTATCTACCTAGGTAGTCACTTGCGGTTCCCTTACCTGGTAGCGTCGCCTCACCCGTGTCAACACGGCAGCCCCGCCTCAGCAACCACCCCACCAACCCATCAGCATCCCTCCCGCCGACCCAGCTTGCGTAGCTTCGTCCTTCTTCTTCTCCATACCACTTATTCCAAGATCGATCGCATAAAGAGCTCTTCGCTCGTCAGTGTGTCCGTCGGCGAAAACTCCAGTCTCTAGTCCAGCCTCGTGCAAAACACACAGCCGCCAAGATGATGATCAAGTACGTTGCGTCGAATGCGCCTTGCCCCGCCACGTCCAGCGCATATGATAGCTACCCTTAGGCCGTCTATCGGATACCTCCTGTACCACGCCGCCGGGGAGCGAGCTTCTCTGGCGCTCATGTGTTCGGCATAGGGATACTAACGCTCATGGTTGCAGGGTGCGGACCCTGACGGGGAAACTTATCGAGTTCGACGTTGAGCCCGCAGACACGGTGCGTGTGTCCTGTCCTCCCTTCTCCCGCCCATCACCCACCTCCCCCCCTCCCTAGCGCAACCTCGCATTACGACGCCCCGTAGGACTAGGGCTACGACGAGGAATCCCACTCAACGCAGACGTGGGCGAATGAAGGCTAACCGCCGCGGCAGATCGAGGACGTCAAGAAGCGTGTCGAGGAGAAGGAAGGCATCCTGCCGGCCCAGCAGCGGCTGATCTACGCAGGCAAACAGATGTGAGTCCCGCACATTCCACAAGCTAGCCCGGATCAACGCCGCGGGCGCCGCTACGCTACGACGTGCCAACACGTACGGGGGCACGCAGACAGCTAACCTAGATACGCGGGCGCAGGCACGACGATGTGAAGCTAGGCGAGGGCGGTGTCGTGGCGGACGCAACACTGCATCTAGTCCTAACGCTACGAGGCGGAGCCGGCCTTCGATGCTGAATCCGACCGTCCGCTCGTACCGCAGAGAACCCGACGAGGACAAGAGGGTAGACAAGCAGCCGGAGTCACAGACGCGCCCGAGCACGATGGTTGGGTGTGCCTCTTTGGCCATATTATCACGCATAGAACCTGGTGGCGAGGGCGGAAGGACGGATCATTGTCAGCGGAGTCTTGTGGTAGACTTGTCGATTGGATGGGATCACGGATAGACGACGAATGGAAACACCCCGGCATGTTCTCTCTCTCCATCTCTCTTCACGTCTCGAATCATCATCAGTAATAGCGCAGCATCATGACCTTCCGCCCAACGAATAGAATAGTACAGTGTTATCAGGAGGACTAGGGTGCCACGGTTGGATTGGAATACAATAACTTAGTTCGGCGTTATATTTCGAGTATTGCCCTGAAGTGACGGGTGCGATCTAAGCATTGCACGTTATCTCCCATAATAAGTACATGGCGTTTCTCGGCTGCAACCGTGCTAATTCAATCTTAACTTGGTATTAGAAGAGTGTTATTATATGCATCTATTCTTGATCTATCCTTCAACTGTCGTCGTCATAAAATGATATCCCATCCCGTCATAATCTGGAAGCCCTGCACATAAAAAAGGCGCATAGAGGAGTCATACTTGAAAGTACGACTCCAGGTGGCCAACCCCTAGTAATACAAATTCCAATCATAAAAATCCCAGAAGAACCAAATCCCAGGGTGTATCGTAACAAGGTTGGGTAAAGTCGATAGTGATGCCGATGAGCCGACGTAAGCTCCTGTTTCTTCTTCATCTCGCCAGCGGTATTGAAAGCATGCCGGAATGAGAGGCAAGTTTTGCAACCTTGGTTGGCTGGCGTTCAACGTTCATCATCCAGATCAGAACAAGCTAAGTTCGCGGAGCTTTCCGGTTCGGTCTCATGAAGATGTCAACGGCTTTTCTTTTACGAAGTTGCAGAGATCCCGGGGTTGGGGTAGGGGCATTAGATGAAGAGCTTGGCATAGGTTTAGGCGGAGGCGGAGGACTCGTCGAACTTGGCGGCCGTGCACTGTTCGTAGTCAGCCGGTTCCGCGGTTGTGTGGTGTCTGGGCTCTTCTGGGCCTCCATTCGGACTCTCGACGTTTGCGGTGTTGCGGATGAACTACCCATTTTGCGAGCAAACGCACTCTGCCTGGCAGAGCCTGAACCCGAGCCTGAGCCGGAACCTGAACCCGAGAGACTGGTTTTATAGCTTGTCTCTTGCTGATCGCCCATATCCTCGAGATCATCTACCTCGAGACCAACGTGGCCATCTTCGCCCTCAATGTCTAGATCGTCAAGATCATCGTCTGAGATATAGGATCCTCCTTTCTGTGTGCTCATCTCCTTGGCGTTTTGCAATCGCGCTTCACGGTCCTCCATTACTCGTCGCCGAGCATCTGAGTCAAGGCGTTTGACAGGTGGCCGGATACCCGTAAGAGGCCTGGCGTGGTTGATTTTCTCCTGCACCATGCCTGTTGGTGCTCGTGCCACCTGGCCTGGTATCACTCGCGCGGGGCCAGCCGGCATGTTCAGGCGGTTTCTGGAAGATATCTCATTCGCTTCTCGTATGGCACGCTTCAGCAGACTTTTCGGAGTATTCGTCTTTGTCCTGGAGCCGCTCGTGAACCTCAATTCACTCTGGTCGGGGGTAAAGCGTTTGCCCTTGGGGCGAATGCCAACCTGTGGCTTGACGTCTCTCGGTAGCCGAGGGAGCTTCCTGCTATCGTAGGTAACAACCCGGCTGCAGTTACCTTCGTGCTCCTTTTTAATCTCTTTGTATGCGTTCTTGAGCTTCTCCGCAGCGGCCTCTTTGGCATCAGTATCGAGCCGTTGATACTTGGCGTAGATCTTGTGCCATGATCTCGGGTTCTTTGGTACGTATCTATCGCGCTCGGAGAGAAGTGGAAAGTCGCGGGCTATAAGGCGCTTCCACAAATCGGGGGTCCCATCTTCAAATTGTGGTGAGTTGACTTCTATGCGACGGAGTTGTATTGGGTTGTCGATCTTGAAGAGGATTGGTCGCGCAACACTGAAGGGAATGGATCCCATATCATCGATATCTATGCCAGGAATTCGTATTAATTATTTGATCCAGAGAACACATAGTCAAACTGAATAGGGAAGGAGTATAATGGAAAAGGCAGGATACCAAGTGGACACAGAGGTGACTCAATATGTGTCAATGTGTGTAGAGAGACAATACTAACCTTTGATGTTTTTTACGCACACCGCAGTGCAGAGGTCTACAAGTGACTTGACCATGGTCAAATGCTTTTTGGTTCTGCTACTTTTTCAAAACGCGGGTTGCGCGAGGGAATAGAGTCTTCGAGAGGGGGGGTGCCATATATAGGCAAAGGAATTCGATGGTGGCGCTTCAGACTAGATTTAAGCAAATACAGCCTTTTCAGGTTGTATCTTGCCAAACCAACCGTGTGGGCCGACAAAGGCAAAATAAACAGGCGGGTGCTGGCTCAAATCCAGAGTTGTATGAGACCAACTGAAGTAGCGAAGTTATAATGGAAGCTTGTTACGCTTCCGAGTCTCCTCAACCCGGATGGTCGAAACAGATGATGCTGTGCGATGTTGGGCTAGGCACCACGGCCGATATATTACAGATTGGCAGTGAAAGTCTTGTGCATGCAAAGCCTTTGCTTTTGCTGTTGAAGAGAAGAGCGCGACGTGGTGAAAGACACAGTGGCTTGCCCATGGTTCTACAAAGTCACAAAGGAAGATGAAGTCAGAAGGTGGGCTCGAGGCTGAGGCAGTGAATGCGGGACAAAGGGCCATAGCTTTTGAGTGAGTGCCTTAACGTGGCTATAGCAACCCGTGATCCCCGCCACAGGCGCCTCGGCGTCGGTGCTGGGCTACGCACGGGCACTAAGTAAGTACTAGGTAACACCACGTAAGTACACTAGTCTACATATAGGTACTACGTAAGTAATTTAATGCAGGTTCTAGTCTAGCGTGTTTTCTGCTCCGGACTCTGTTGGGGCTATTGGAGGGGTTACTATAGGTATACCTATCCGTACACTGTAGCCCGCAACTCCAGTTGAGTTGCTTGTACACACACGTAGAACAAGCCATCTACTACACACAATGACACAGGCAGAAGAAACGGTTGTAGGGATTTAGGAATCCTTCAACCACGTTCAAGAGCGTGCTACAGTAGGAATGTGATCATTCGAATAGCTGAGCAATGTATAGGTTTTTTTTTTTTTTTTTTCGTGACAGCACAAATTGTCCTTTCTTTCTGGCCGGTTGTTTCTGGCCAGTTGAACTCCTTAAGCAACACGGCCAACTATGTCAAATCCTTCTCGGTCGTCTACAGCGGAACTCATGTCACTTGTCCTTAGTATGCTCGACATGCGGTCAATTGCACGCTTCGCAAGCGTTTATTTCCTAGGCAACTCTTTTTTTTACTCTCAGTGTGCATGCCGAGACCTGGTTACGGTTGCCCGAGAGATGCTGATGCCTCACTGGCGCTTCGTCATCCCAAGCGCTTCTACCCAAGGAAGCCAAAACATGCTTTGGCCTTGCAGCAGCAACTTCAGCAGCTGCCTACTTAATTTTCGCGCTATTCCTGGTAACTATGGCCTACTCGCCCGCCCCATACCAGAACATTGTAGGGTTGTTAGCATAAAAGCAGCGAGAAATTTCGGATGAAGGGCGCATAGGTGTTTGCGGTGCAACCATGAGGTCCAGTCAGAAACCTGCGTACGAGTAGCACTTAATAGGATGGTAGATGGTTACATCAAATTAAGCATCCAGCAAGAGGTAGATAGCAAGTGTGACCACGTGTTGGTCATGCAGTCTATCTTATACACGAAGTATGTAAAACTCTAGGTTAGGTATCCAAGTCGTACCACTAAATAATTTGTCATGGCTGCTTCAATGATATTTCCATATCTACCTACTAGCTGAGACTACTGGGAACTTAGTTTTCTCCCTCAGACAAGTACTCCGAACCACTCAGCCTCTGCACTATGTAATGTGAGATGATTGAAACACGCCCGGCAGTGGTTCTTCTAAACAGGCACCTGTCCTAACCCTGAGTCATCCATCATGCCTACTTGTAAACTACTTAAACAACCGGTTTCTGGCACACCCTGATCCTACTCACCAATAGTAATTTTGACATCCAGATATCTGCTGGCCCGCAATCATGGTATTCCCCTGTCACCGAATTTCATATACACCAGGACACCGATGCGCCGTTCGCCTGTTTGATGCCCATTCCCAAGCAAGTCAACAAATTTGTACAAGAACATCCCATCGTCTAACCGAGCTGCAGAGCTCTGTCCAGTTGGCCCGAGGAAACACGGCAATTATGCAGTTGCGGCAACAGGGTGCGATGAGCTCGCTATTGCGGGTGGAGGTTCCGTGATGATCCCGTCCTCTTGCTGTTGTGCTGCCATTTCACCGCCGGCTTCCTTCTCAGCCCATGCTCCCCAAAGTCCACGTTTTCCACGTACTCGGATCGTGCCACCTAGGCCACCTTCTTTCTGTTCGACTTTGATTGCGTCTTTGGTTGCGAGCACTAGGCATTCGAAGAACATCTTGGTGGCATCCGCTTTCGTAGTTCTTCCCTCGGGTAGCAGCTCCTGGAATACAGCCGATTTTTTGCGTTTCTCTTCGTTTGTAGCAGCCTCGGCCCCAAACAAATCTCTAAGTACATGCACCGCATGCTTGGTACCTAGAGATACGGGTCCGCTGTCGGCTGGGTGCACGAGAGGTGCAACCGTCTCATCAAACGCTGGATTCATGCTCTCGTCGCGTGGGTGATGGATGTCATCGTCATTGTTGATCACTACTCCGTCGTCTGCAGGGATCTCTAGAATCGTGCCGTCGGGCGCAACGCTACGGTCCCCGAAACCTGCGTCCGGCATCGCAAGCATGTCCTCATCTTCGCCCAACTCAAGCCGGGGCGACTTAGAATTGCCCTGTTCCTCCTCGCTGCCTAAATCAGCAACGCCACTGTCGCGCTTCCGTTTCAAATCGTTGGTCGGTTTAATAGAGTCCAAAGTTAACATGCCGCGTAACTCAGGAGCCCAAAATTTACTGCGACCACCACCCATGATGTTCGTGACAAAACTTCCGCTGTTTTTCAATTCGACCAAGGACAGCAGGTATGCGTCTCGGGAGATGAAACTAGGAGTCTTGAGAATGTTGTCATGATTCTGCTGCTGCTCTTTGATATGCGCGCTGGTAAGTTGGGTAGCTGGATCAAGGCCGAAGACTTTGCGCTTCTTTGATTTCTTCTGTGGCTGCGGCTCCGGCTCTTCGGGCTCGTATCCCGGCTCATATATGCTCATGTTGTTCAGGCGTGTCCACTCCTCCACATCCCTAGCCGTATTCTCATCGATATCTGAGAGAGGCGATTCTGAAATGCGCGCACGCCCCATAGGGGGAATGCCACCCATTTCGGGCATAGCAGACTGGTCACCAATATCGAAGTGGAGATCGTCATCCATTTGCACGTCACCATCAGCATCCGCGATCCTGACCCCATCGTCGCCGAAATCTAGCTCCATAGTCTGTTCTACATCAGTACCTTTGGCGCGGGGCGCGATATCAAGTTCACTAAAGATATCATCCTCGACGGGTCGTGGAGCCGGGGCATCTCGACCCATTTCGATGCTCTTATCCATACGCGGTCGTTCATCAATATCCATTCCAAAATCTAGTTCGAGTTCCAAATCATCCATAGGCGCGAGAGCAAGCTCATCCTCATCCATATTATCCTCATGCAAGAATTGACTATTGTTGAAATCTTCTTGCAGGTTGATATCGCGGTTACTAGGCCTTCCTCGGCTGCGCGTTGCTGAGCTAGTAGGGGCGGGATTCACATCTTCCATCTGACTGAGTAGCCAATTCGCATCAGGCGGCGGTAAAATATTGAGGTTATCAGCAGGAGTAATTTGATCTGGTAGCATCAATGCTTCTCGATTTGGCATATTGAGGTTCTCGGGGATATCGTTGTTTCCGGTAGCACGGAATGCCTAGAACAGAGAAATTAGCGATCTACTGGTACAAGATAGGTAGCGAGACGAACCATCTTGATCTTCAAGAGAGCTTCATTACAATCGTCTAATAGATAGCGAGCTTTTCGACTATACATTCTTACAACGCCCAATAGCAACTGGCCGCTTAGTCGAAGCGCTAGCGGTGCTTGGTTCGGGCGAATAATCGCGTCAACACTATTGGGTAGGTTCGACTGCAAGACGTGTGTCTTGGATAGCTTATGCATGTTTGCCGACAGCCAGACACGAGCCAGAGGCCCGCTCCTCTGGAGCAGTTCCTCGGAGTAGAACATGGCGACGAAAAGCGACGAGGAACAGCAAGCGGGTGAGGCAAGGGGCGCGATGCTAGTAACGCAGGTGGCTAGCTACTATGTCGGCAGAGGCAATTGATACACCTAAGACAAGCACCTTGCCGAATTGTACACATGCAAGCGTGCAGACGTATCAAAGGGTTTGAAGTGGCGGCGAAGAAATGAGTGCGGATCTCGACGACCGGGAGCGTAAACAGACGAGAGGCGCGCGTTGTTTTGGGGAGCGGTGGAGCCGCGCGTTGAGTCGACGGCGCGCCGCGAGCAAAGAGAGAAAGCGCTGCTGCGCGTGATGGTAGCAAGCAGTTCCTGCGATTGACGGCACATGCAGCGTGGTTGAGAGCACGAGGAGGACGAGCGGCGGCAGCGTGGCAGGCGTGGTCTTCGGAACGACTGGTGGTGGCCGGTGTTGTCAGTATTGTGGTGGTGGTAGCAAAGAGAACACCGGGGTGGAGGGGGGCGGCAGCTGGAAATCGTCTAAGACCCGTTGTTTTTGATGAGCAACGACGGGCCAACCCTGTTTAGTCTCACGCCTCGGCACTGTGCGCTAACATCTGCAAAATCGAAGAGGTTGGGGCAACGTGCCATGTTGGGCCGCGTCCGCGCCCTGATTGGCCAGATCTGCGCCCAGCATGTGGCTGGTGCTCGCCACGCTGCCCAAAGCAGACTGGTAACATGATTCTTCTAAAACAGATCAAGACGCTAGGCCAGGTGGTTGTCCGATTCTGTACACCACTGACGCATGCGATGCAGCAGCACCTATACTGTCTAAGTACACATGGGCAGTAAGTAGGCTGCGATTCAACCAGATTCCAGCAGCGCTTCACCGTCAACTCACACGAGAAATGCGCAGCTACTGCAAGCAGATCTACTTTACGGCCGGTTCGCATCCTAGTGGGCCACTGTACCAGACTCCAAGCCTCTTACACATACGAAAAATCTCTAGGAGAGCGTTCGATTCCATGCTATTACACTGTCAGATGGGCCACTGATGTGAGAGGTAGGTTTTTTTTAAGTAAGCCGATAACATAGGTACCTACCTACTTCACTTATTGAAAATACCTACAGAATAGGCACTTAACTTAGCCAGTTTTCTTCTAGTTATGAAAGAACTGTTGCATTGTAAATTCTGTAAAAACATCAAGGAGCTCGAGGTAGGTAAAGAGAGAGAGTAAACATGCATGCAGCACTTTAAACTTTAGAGGTTAGGTACTTATACCGATCTCAGGCAACGTGACGGCCACAGGTGAACTAGCTAGTGGCAATCTGGACCTCTATATCTGGGTAGGTACCTACGCAGGTA
Organism: Xylaria sp. BCC 1067; assembly: GCA_005188305.1. Taxonomy (NCBI): domain Eukaryota; kingdom Fungi; phylum Ascomycota; class Sordariomycetes; order Xylariales; family Xylariaceae; genus Xylaria; species Xylaria sp. BCC 1067. Next base: position 1,748,071 of record SSCS01000003.1, on the reverse strand, counting down.
CATGTCCGTCTAGTGTACCTGGGGGCTAGGCAAGGTACGTGTTTGTACTTATGCCGTGGTACCCTGCAATCGGCTTGGGGTCGCAGCCTCAAATGTACACATGTACAGTTCTCGATGCGCTAAAGTTCCACATCTTTTTAACCTGAACCAGGGACAGCTTAGACTGGATAGAAGCCAACAAGCGAAGCGACACCTTGACGGGCTCATCGATCTCTTCGTTATACTCAAACTCAAACTCAAACGAACACAACAACAACACCACCTACGCGTCTTTTCTCCCTCACCCGACGGCTGCTCCTGACGCACAGTCATCTTCCCAAGGATGCACTTCTTCCAGCAGTAGCTCCTCATCATTCGTCGCTTTAGAAAGCGCCAATCCTTCGCAGCGTCGAACCTCCCCCATGTCGCTCCGTCTTGCTATATAGCACATCCACCCCGACAGTCTATCGAAGATGCCATGGCCCTGGCGCGGTCGCGAGCCAAATCATGACTCCGTTCTCCCACTATCCGTACCGAGCATTAACGGCATCGATGGCGAGTATGAACTATCCAGCAACAGGGCCGTCGACCGCTCGAGGTCTCCTCGTCCAAACCACATCCGAACCACCTCTGCCCAGTCGAGGGTAAGTTTCCCCCATAGTTAATTGTGCTGGCACGACTTGATGACCTCGGTCGGTGGCTAAGTACAAATACGATTCTAGTCCGTCGCCGATGGCTACGCCTTCATGACACCCACCACGACAGCCGAGCGCCTACGAACTTCGTTAACTCATGGGCTCACTCCCGGCGAAGCTCTATCTCGACTGGGGGACTTTGGCCCTAACGAAATCATCCACGATGAGCCGGATCCCCTTTGGTTGCGCTTTCTCATGCAGTTTCGAGAACCTCTGATCATCCTCCTCCTCATATCTGCATTTCTATCAGTCTTCGTCGGAAATATGGACGATGCGGTTAGTATTACTGTCGCGGTGACTATCGTCGTTACCGTAGGATTTGTGCAGGAGTACCGGTCGGAAAAGTCAATAGAAGCCCTCGATCGCCTTGTGCCGAACCATGCTCATTTGGTACGTGCCCAACCCTCGAAAGGCTCTCCCAGCACCAGGGGCTCGACGTGGCCACTCGTCGAGAACGGGCTAGGCAACATCGACCCCTCCACTGGCATTGAAACCCCGGGGGAAGAACAGATGGAGGCAACATCATCAAAGGTCATGGCCTCCCAGTTAGTACCTGGCGATCTAGTCTTGTTCACCACTGGCGATCGCATACCAGCCGACATTCGGATAACGAAGGCAGCCGACTTGACAATCGACGAGTCAAACCTCACTGGGGAAAACGAACCCTTGAGAATGACATCAGACACGAAGTCTCGCTCTGTTTATTCGCCATCTATTCCCGGCTCTGGTAGAGTACGCCATCCCAGCCCTTCAGCACTCTCTCCTTCGTATACTAGTGAGTCGAAAGAAGATATGCGCAGTCAGGGTATAAATAACATTGCATACATGGGAACGCTTGTTAAATCTGGTCACGGGCAAGGCATTGTATTTGCGACCGGTGGTGAAACACACTTTGGCACAATTGCTGCAAGCGTGTCAGGCACTGAAAGCCCGCGTTCGCCACTTCAACTAAACATGGACCAGTTAGGGAAGCAACTGAGCCAAATATCTTTCGGCATAATTGCTCTCATCTCATTAGTTGGTCTATTGCAGGGGAAAAAGTTGCTTGACCTCTTCACTATATCCATCTCACTCGCCGTGGCTGCCATTCCTGAGGGCCTCCCGATCATCGTGACAGTCACCCTAGCACTAGGCGTTCATCGAATGGCCAAGCACAATGCCATTGTTCGGAAGATGCCGAGTGTCGAAACCCTAGGATCTGTTAATGTCGTCTGTTCCGATAAGACGGGAACTTTGACAATGAATCACATGACTACTACTAAGATGTGGTATTTCGGTTCAAAATCGCCCTTGGATGTGGATTCAGATGACATAGCATCAGAAAAGACCCCTGATGTTGCGGCACTGCAAATACTACGTATTGGCAACATCGCCAACAATGCTCGTGTAGCCCATGGGGCAAACCCTGTGCTGCCTGATGCTCAGAGCAAAGACTTTACTTCCTATACGCGGTGGGTAGGGCAGCCCACGGATGTTGCCATGCTCGATCTTCTCGATAGGTTCAAGGAGCACGATGTAAGAGAGTCCATTGGACCCCGAACTGCGGAGATGCCGTTCAGCTCAGAGCGAAAGTGGATGGGTGTTGTGATTGGAGCGCAGCCTGGGAACAGTGAGAAAGAGTACGCTTATATGAAGGGCGCAATCGACAAGGTTCTGGATGCGTGCGATACATATCTTACACCGGACGGTCGCGAAGTTGTCTTGGATTCTCAGCGGCGTCATGAAGCACTTCAAGCGGCCGAGAGCATGGCAGAAACTGGGTTGCGTGTCTTGGCTTTTGCGAGTGGTCCTATTACAAGGTCAACACGGAGCAGAGCCGCCGCAGTAGGCCCAGTTTCACGAAGCAGTACGCCTGCCGCCCGAGACGGAAACCAAAGCCCTTCGCCATCTCACCACGGTGAGGAATTATATCGCGGTCTAGTTTTTGCCGGTCTCGTAGGCATGAGTGATCCGCCACGGCCAGGTGTAGCTCGCTCGATTCGAAAACTCATGCGTGGTGGTGTCAAAGTCATTATGATCACAGGCGATTCTGCCACCACCGCACTGGCCATAGGGAAGCAACTTGGCATGCAAACTGCAACCCCTCGCGAACACACAGCAAATCAGGCATCTGTAAAGCCTGTACTTACCGGTGACGAAGTAGACAGCATGACCGAGGACGAACTTGGAGCAGCGATGCAAACCACAACCATTTTCGCACGTACGAACCCGGACCACAAGTTAAAGATCATCAGGGCGCTCCAGTTGCGCGGCGATATCGTGGCCATGACAGGTGATGGTGTGAATGATGCGCCGGCACTGAAGCGGGCAGATATCGGTATATCTATGGGAATGCACGGTACCGATGTTGCTAAGGAGGCATCTGACATGATTCTCACGGATGACGACTTTTCGACAATATTGCACTCTATCGAGGAGGGTAAAGGCATTTTCAATAACATCCAGAACTTTATCACTTTCCAGCTCAGTACTAGTGTAGCTAGTCTAACACTAGTCCTCCTCTGCACCTGTCTGGGATTCAAGACCCCCTTGAATGCTATGCAGATTCTCTGGATAAGTAGGTGGTTTATTCTAAAACCAGAACCAGTCCGAGACTCATCGCTAATTCTGAACAGATATTATAATGGACGGGCCCCCCGCCCAGTCCCTCGGTGTGGAAAGAGTTGATCCTGACGTTATGTCAAGACCCCCTCGGTCTCGTAGCGAACCAGTATTGACACGATCTCTGATCACACGCGTCCTGACCTCAGCCGCAATTATCATGACTGGTACGATGATCGTGTATTATCGTGAGATGTTAGCGGACGGCGAGGTCACGCGACGTGACACAACCATGACTTTTACATGCTTTGTGCTTTTCGACATGTTCAACGCGCTGTCATGTCGGTCCGAGAGCAAATCCATCTTCAGAGGCGAGGTCGGTCTTTTCTCTAACAAGCTCTTCAATTGGGCTGTAGCTCTGAGCCTGGCTGGCCAATTACTCGTCATTTATTTCCCATGGCTTCAGGAAGTCTTTCAGACCGAGGCCCTCGGCTTCGTTGATCTTATACGCCTAATAATGTTAGCAAGCACAGTGTTTTGGGCGGATGAGGTGAGAAAATGGTACAGGTACGGGCGGAAACGGCTCGGTGGCGGCTACAGCTTCGCAGTATAGCAGAAGACACAATGTCCGCCATTTTCTTTCATGTTTTACGGTTTTGTCTCGTGTGAGCCAGGACAAAAAAGGTGCACAAGTAATACGGCCCGTTAAGTTAGCATACCGTCTATGTACTTCCTGTATAAGATTCCATCAATCGGCGGCTCGCTTGGGTGTTGGCTGGCGGTGGGTTGGCTGTTCGAAACCAGGCCACGGGGTAATGTATAGACAAGAAAGGCGAATGTACCATCAGCTCTTGGACATGTATATACATCTATATAACTATATATTTACGTGTTACGCAAGTCCTTTCTTTGGGTACAATTATTGTATGCATATATATAAATCCTGCTGCTCAGTCACCTGACTGAGGATACCTAGGTAGGGTGAGCCGAGCCCGAGCACAGGTGGCGTTTACGAAAGCGGTAAAACCTAGAACTCCTAGCAATTGATAAGTATACGCTAGGGAGCGCAATTCCATTCCCGCTTTATACTTGTATACATATTTATAAAGGATATCTGACAATTAGTAATCATCGACGCCACTAATGGCATTGCCCTTTCATGCAGCCAGCTTTTTACAGGTGATAACAGTACAGCAAACATTATCTTGCTTTGCTGCCTCGTCCAGTTCGGGCCAACTCTCTGCAAGAGTCTGACCCAGCAACCTGCTTAGAACGATGTAATATCGCCCATAAAGTTCGATGTGGTAATGCACACTTAGAATGCTAAATTTAAGAGGTCCCTTGGCGCGGAGACAGTCCAAGGTAATGTGTCCCCAGGTAGCGTCTAGTAGGGTTATTTTCTTCACTTTAATGAAAGCTTCGCCGATACGCCACACGGCGGAAGCGCCGCCAGCATCACAAACTTTTGGATGTCGCTTGCCTCTAAAGGTGAGCGGGATCTACGCTGCTTTCTCGTTTGCGGCTGTCTGGTTGATGCAGGAAATATCGATCCACATAGGCAATCTAGAGCCATCTTTCCATAGTGAAGAGGAGCCGTAGAACAGTGACGAAGTACGCCTATTAGGAAAGACTCGAGATTCTGCGAAATTGATATGCATTTGACTCCTAGCTCGACTCGATGTGCATAGGCTGATCAGCCTTCTCATAGCCCTAGACGTGAGAGACCAAGATAAATGGTAGGAACGTGTAAACCTCCACACGCCTTAATCGACCTGCTAGAGTCCCAGAAGCAGTGGGCTCAAGTAAGTCCAGGAGACGGATCTCTGTTGCCGGTGACTTTAGACAGTAGTGACCAGAAGCCATGGTTGAACATATGTCAATCTAGAAATAAGAAAAGACGATTAGGCTCCATGCACGTTTAGCCATGAAGACGGCGTCTAAGCCGTATAACTGGCAGTCTTTAACCCCCAACCGCCCAATTAGAATAATATTCTTAGCATACAAGGACTTTCTGCCCTTCCTTCCAAGATCTTCCATTGATCACCTCAGATACGCAAAAGTAGCAGAGCACTGAGGGTAAGATGTGACACTGTCCAAGTCCTTTTTGAATGCAGGTAACGGCGACAGCGAGCCGAGCGATCGAGTTCTGGTGAGCGCGAACTATACCGATCTTTCCCTCGGGCATTTCAAGGAGCTCATTCCATGAATCAATGCAAGTCCATCTCGACTTGAATCTTTCGCTCCTACGACCGTGAATACACCCATTCCCCTGCCGTACCCGGTGCAACATTGGGCTCTTCAAAGCTCCGAGAATATCAATATCACCTATCTTCCGGCCTCCATCGAATATCGAGACGAGTGTCTCTAGGTAGCAGGCTTCAGTATCCTGGGCACCGTGTTGCACCGCACTCGCTACAGGCTGCTCATATCCGGTGAAAGAAAGATGTAGGCTTGTCTTGTCGAAGTGATCTAGGCATTTGGTCTCTAACGTGAAGGGATCGTGGTTAATTGCCTGCCAGCTGTCCATACCGGGGTTTCGAAGTACTGGGTTCGCGGGCGGTATTAGCATGGATACCCCGGCACGTCCTACGTTGCCCATAATCTGGCGTAGCTCGTATTCCTTACATACATCATATGGATCGATGAGTAAAGGCGTTGCGGCAAATATGGAGCTTCCTGATGACATTGCAAAGACTTTGTCTAACTCCTTTGGATCTATATTGAGGGTTCCCGTCTCAAACATTGCAACGCACGAGAAGGTCTGTGGAAGATCTAGTCGACGAGGTTGAAACCCCGATATGGCAGCTGACTGTGCTGGCGGCATCCATGCAGCCTCCCATAGTCTATTCTCCATAGCGCGCAACGCTATGGTGGCATCTGGAAGCAGGGCATACACATGTGCAGCTGTAGCTAAAGCCTGCATAGATAGGTAAAATTTCGACGGTATTTCCGTACTATCGGACGTTGGAGGCCGCATAGGCGGTCCCATTTCGGTCCTCTTGGTTCCTTTGCTATTTGTCGTCCTTCCGTTGTTGACATAGACATTGCTGATATGGTTTATCAATTCAGTATCCGAGAAGCGACTTGAAAGTAAGATTTGGACCGCTTCTAAGTCAGGCAGTGTTTTATGGGCAGGTTCTTGTGTTTCAGCAACCGGATCTGCCTCGTTTTCATATTGGGCGAACAGAGCCGCACTGTCGATATCCCCCAGAAGATATTCGTACCTGTCGGATCTGATCTTGTTCGACCTGTCGAAGTCGACTACCTGTTCTTCCCACGATAGGTTACCGTCTAGGGGGCCATCGGCATTATGTAGTGACGCCTCTTGATCGGTAAGTAGCTGATTCGACGCTATATATTTGTCGGTTCGCTCATACCAGTCCACGCATTGATCGGTCAACGCATAATGAACGTTGTCAGGATCGAACTCTCCACATTCCTCCCCTTGACCCTCAATCTTAGTCTGTCTGGTATTACCACAAGGGCCATGCTCATAGCGACCGATTTTCTTATAACAGGCCCTCGAACAGAGTGTTCCGGCAAGTCTGCAAGTGCACTCCGAGGTACACACTTGGTCACAGAGACAACCGCTTTGGTTGAATGAGATTGAACTCTTATCAATCCAACGCTGATGGCGTGTCAGGAATTTGGCATTGCCGGCATGGTCTCTTTTTTGTTCATGTTGGAGAGGCAATGCAGTTGCATACTCGATAAGCTTCGTTTCATTGTTGTAATAGCGTATGATAGCCTTGCGGCATACCTTTTCAAGCGACATCTTTTGAGCTATTGCCCTCAAAGCACCAATTCTCGCGTCGTCATCTCGCAGCATCTTTAGAAAAACACTTGGTTCCGAGAGACCAAAAAAGGGCTGAACACGCAGCTCCTTGGGCTGCAAGAATTCCACTGCCCTGCGAACTCCAAGGGATACGAGTTTTTGGGCTCTTTTAGATTGCATCGTGTCCTCCTCTAGCACAGTTTTTGCTGCACTGACCAATAGGCTTAGCCAACTTCCCCGAGAAACAATGTTGTGAAGCAGGTATTTTGTGTCATCCGATAATGAAGCTGTGCCATCGGCCCTTATTCCGTTCAGGGTATTCCAAAGCGCGGTAAGAAAATTGGCTGCGTCTAAATAGTCAAAATGTGCATCAAATTTTGGGCTCTCCCAACCGGCAAAGAGGCTACCTAGTGCCACCAGAGTAATCTCGCTGAAGGAAACTCGAGTCTCATCCCTGACGTGGTTCGTGGTATAAACTGGATCCCCGTAGTAATGAAGATTCGCGAGAGATAGAGACCAATAAACCCCTTGACTAGATCCTGGATCAGCGTCTTCAAGACCAACCGTCAGACGTCCACCGGGCCGGACAAGATCATCCTTTTGTTGTACAGCCTTTGTGTAAATACCAAATAAGTCGACATCGGGATAGATATGCCAAGCAGATATTGCGATCAAGGCGGCGCCATCGTGTATGCGTTGCGGCATTCCTTTGATAAGTTTCTCTAATGTTACCATAGCCGTGTTCCATGCCCTAATAACACCTAGGAGTACGTCAGAGCTATTGTCAACGGGCAAAGACAACATTAGGAGCACAGATTCCATCCGCTGGTGTTCAGGTCCCTTAACTTGGTCGGCAGTCGCAAGCCAAGCTCGAGCGCTTGAATCCCATTCGGCAAGCTCTTTGCGAGTAATGTTCTGTTGCGCCGCAGCTAGCGGGGCGATGTGCGAGGGTTCGGTTCCGTCATAAGTTTCCGTTATCTGGCGCTTTCTCCTTTCAACTAGCTCCGACCAGATTGAAGTGGCTTTTGGGGCATCCCACAGCCTGGCTAGCATGCATGCAAGGAGTATAACGGCAATAGCAGGCTTGCCAGAAGTCGCCGCCGCCCAGATAGCTGTTCCATCCGCACCCGCATGCTTCTCAAACAAACCGAACTTATACAACGGCTTCGGTTTAGCCTTCTGTGATGAGGAAATTTCCGAGACCCGCTGACCGTAGGCCTTGACAAGGTCGTCTCCCGGCTTTACGACTTGCTCGAATAACGCGCCGAGCTTGCGTGCTGTTCGATGTGCAGGACCACTCTCGGCAGTTTCCCGTCGCCAGGATGACAACGCTTGACCGAGAGGCCGAAACTCGTCGGGGGCGGCTAATTTTACAAGAGAAAAGTCGAAATTCAGGTTCGCGAGAGCGAGCTGGTTCTCGTTCCGTGCTGTGAGAGCTGAGACTGATATTCCCGGAAGATTCGCCATGCCAAGCTGAAGAGGAATCAGATAGGCTTCGGATAACACCTGTTCTACCAGTGTAGCATTGATAGGTAGATGAATCGCCTACGTAGGCTGGCTCTCTTAGGAATGGAGTCAACAAATGATGCTTCAATCTAAAAATTAGGAGAAACGAGAACGAGCATCTTTTCTGGGAATAATAAAGATGGGAGATGGAGAGATTCCCTATCAAGCCTCAGTAACACAGCCCTGCTACCTACACAGTTGCCCCTTAACCCCCACCTACGAGGAGCTGACTGGCTACCTATTGTGACGAGCACTGCAGGCTGTGAGCTGAGGCGACATTTATTTGGCCCGAATACTGTATCCAGCTACAATGGCGTCAAGGATCCGGCATAGGCCCTGCCCTGTTTTTCCTTTGGCTATTGGTCGCTACTATGGCCGTCCCGTCTATCAAGCAGAAAGAGAATCCTGGGATAACACTTAAATGCCTACTAAATTTCTCAATATGTACGACGAGAAGGCAAGTCTCGTTATTATGATGGCATCCTTTATTGCAAGTCGGTAAATGTGAATCTTGTGTTGCCAGCTATGGTATGTTCGGGCTCAGCCATTACTGACATAAAACGGAAATTGGCTGGTCAAACTGGCTAGCGCCAACAGCCACTAATCTCGTTTAAAGAATAACGATGACGAGGCGAGAATGTACAGTATCTATACCGTCATGAAGGGCAAACAATGGTGATTACGATGGTGTTTTTCTCATCCGGAAATCCCCCCCCCTATCGTCATACAGCGGTACAATGAACACAGATGTTTTCGATACACCGAAGCGAGCAAAGGTGCGAAGTGTGAGAGAATTTCTAGATCACCTCGCTAGCACACGAAACATTACGATATCGAGTAATGAGATATTTCGACTCTTTGGTGTGAAGACCCCCACTGGTGTCAATATGCTTCGCTCGCGCATACCGCTGTCGTGGCGGGAAAGTGATGCAAGTGATACTCAAGGCGTACGGTGTAGTGACCCATCCGCCTGGACGATTCACAATGATCCCAGGTTTTCAGAGGTACGTGGGCGTAAACAGTTGGTTAATGAGGTAAATAAGGGGCTTCTTGACCATTATCACGAACGTTGCGATAACCCTGATGATGCTTGCCGACTTCCGAAGCGTGCGTTTAAAAACGTTGGCGTTGACGTTGATTTCGTACATGAGAGAACGCTCCGGCGTACGTTTAAAGAGATCAGTATCAAGGTATCCCTAGATATCGTTAGACAAAGGCTTTCGACGCGTACCAAGGAGTACCACCTTGCGTTCGCGTAACGAGAAAAAGAACGAGAGTATTGGTGGGACTTGGAGTGGCGGCGTAAGATGACATCAATTCACGAGATACACTTCAGTTTCTAGTCAGAAGGTAGAGGGTACGTCTATCGCAAGACAAAGGATTATAAGGCGCCTTGAACCGCACGAGAAAGTAATTAGAAACTGGACCGTACGTAGCGTTGTCAAAAAGCACGGTTATTAAAAGAGAAAAGTATCGAACCCCCTCATCTACCAGGCGCAAAGGGTATTTATTTATTGCCTAGCTGGCGTTGGTGATGACGGTTGGGAATTACCCTTGCATTCGTCGATATTCGGAATCATTCCGGAGACGACTTATACTACATTAATAGTTGCGTGTACAGTAGAGCACGACAGCAACCTCGATATCGTTAAGCTAGACGAGGACAGTAAGAGTCGGAGGAGGTCATGGTGTAGTTACCTCCTTTCTTCCTCTCTATCTTATCTACCTTATAAGCCGCCGACCTAGCCGTCTATTTCCTACGTTGCGTTTCATTCCTACTACCCTCACTGAATATTCATCGACCTATAGAATAATTCACTACATTCGCACAAAGAATTCTCCCGACCCATTCACCTCCTCATGAATAGCATTGGTAAGGGATGTCAAATACATTCATCCCTGACACAACAAGTAGACAGAGAGAAACCATCTATCACTACGTAATTCAACTATGTAATGGCCCCTTTAGGTTGCCTTCATCGCTCATTCTCTGTCCCGCCAACGCAAACAGCAGGCCCTGTTCACATTACGTTCTGGACGTACAAAAGGGCCCGGCGAAAATTGCTCCATCCCGACATTCAGGAGGTTCTCTGGACGTTTTGATTTTTTAGGGCAGCACCGATACTTTGAGAAACCGAGAAACCGTAAGAGGGGGCACAGCATTACTGCACCTGGTAGAAGAACACATAGGCGATAAAAAGAAGGGTCGCGCGAAAACGAAGAATAATATAGCTATAGCTACGCTTAGCATCATATATAGACATCAGAGTACATTTGATTTGTAATATTAGTACACCTAAGCGTGTACGCTAAGATGATGCAGTGCTAACTTTTCGCTTTGTCCATTCCCGCCAAGTCGTCTCGCAAAATGTGCCCCGAGTACTTCCAACATCTCCATAGATGAAACGACCAGGTAAATGCCGGACTCAGTGCGCAATGCGGAGAACTAGGGTGATTCCAAGGGTAATGAGCGCATGGAAGCCCAAGACAAAACAGCCTTCCCAGATACCACAGACATATAGACAACGCCATGCAAATATAAATATATACATGTCAACCCATTTAAACGCCGATTCCTATAGGACTTGTCGAACAGCATCACCTATATAGTCTTTCCTACGATCTCCCATTTACCTTGCCCTTCCCCTTCTCTTTAGGCTTTGCACCTTTTGCGGCTGTAGCTTCGGTTGTTGAGTAAAAAGTATTATCGTCGTTTCCAAAAAGCTGTTGGTCGCCTTTCCCACCCAGCTGCGCGAATTCTTCTGGCGCCCGTTCATCGTCCGGTCGAGCTTCCGCCGGTCCAGCCTTGCCTTTTGCGGTCGGGTTTTTCTCGTAGATATTAAGCGGCTGCTTTGAATTTGGGCCCAGAGATACTTTACGTGTCACATGCACCGAGTTTATAGAGCTTAGTAAGGTTCGTTCGCGAACTACTCCACGACGATTCATGTCGAGGCCCCCAATACCATCAACAAGACCATTAGTGCTGTCAGCTACCGCGGGCATCTTCTGAGTAAGCCAGGGGTGTCGCAGGCATTCATCAACAGTAAAGCGCTTCCCGGGCTCGACCACCAACATATGGTCAATCAAATCGACTACTACGGTTAGTGCTTTGGGGCCAACGTTCATAAGGTGTGCGAACTTACGTGCTGGGTCGCCAACCGAGTCCCAGTAAGGAGACGGGTAGTCGAACCGTCCACTCCGAATTTGCTGTGATAGCGTGTATGGGAAATCGCGACTATACAGTTCGTCCGAGAAAGGCGGGAAACCACACAGGCAGATATACAAGACAACGCCGAGCGACCATATATCGACCGCCTTGGTATACTTCCTGTGGCGCCCATCGGCCAAGATTTCGGGCGCTACATAGCTTGGTGTACCACATAGCGTGGTGGTGAATGACTCCTCGCCAATGATCTTGGCAAGACCGAAATCTGCTAGTTTGACATGGACGTCCTTATCCACGAGAAGTATATTTTCGGGTTTGATATCGCGGTGCACAATGTTGCGATCATGCTTAGACACGTTAGTATGGCATCGACGCCATGAAAGAAGGCTGAGTGCAGTAGACATACCAAATATTTGATACCTTGGAAAAGCTGGAAAAACAGCTTCCTCGTCTCGTCTTCAGTAAGCTTCTGCTTCGCTACGATATGGTTGAACAGTTCACCCTCGGGCGCAAGCTCCAACACAAGGTATACAGCGTTCTTCTCGTTGAATGTATCCTTGAGACACAAAACATTCGGGTGGTTGACGCCCATTAAGACTGCGATCTCTTGTTGCAACCCCTCCATTTTCGACCGTTCCTCTACAGCAGGATTTTTGGTGAATATCTTGACAGCGTAGCGCTGGCCAGTAGACTTCTCGATGCAGAGGTAGACCTCGGCAAAATGACCTTTGCCTAAACGTTCAAGCAGAGTATACTGCTGTAAAAACGCACTTGAAGTACGACTGCGAGGATAGCGGAAGATGAAACGAGCCTTATCCATGACCGCGATCTCGTCCTGTTCCTGCAACTCGCGCCGTTTATTGCGGCCAATTATGGCCTCATTGACAAAGGTGCCGTTGCTTGACAAATCCTCCATGATAGCGACAGTATCGTCACCCTTATTTTCGGTGAATATGAGACAGTGGCGGTTTGATACTATGGGGTCATCTATGATAACATCTGTACTCCAGGTAAGATGGTTGCGCCCGAAGAGAATACCACGCGGCTGTAGCACGATCGAATTAACTTACCACACTCAGGATGGCGACCTATTAGATATCCACCCGACGGCACACTCCCTTTGGTCTTTGATTTCTCGTACGCTTCCTCCTGCTCCGCAGCGCTCTTATTGCGGTCCTTTGGGCCCACAGCGCTTTCAACGTCTCTAGAACCCGGACATGTGGTGCGCTTTTTCAACACGACACACCTACCGCCGTATCTCGTATCGAGGGGGAAGAGATAACCCCATACGCCCTCCTTCACTTCATCCTCGACCTCGTCGGACAAGGCAGCGTTAGCGTCGACAAACTGGGACGTCGGGAAGGCCTGGGTGTCTTGGGGCGGAGAGGAGAAGCGCTGGGCTTGGGAGTAGGTCTCATCGGGCACACGGTGAGTGACCTGGCTGGGGCGACCCTCGGGCGGTTCAGCGGTAGGCTCTTTGTAGACGTCGTTGCTGCCGCTGCCATCGGCCAAGTGGGTGACGGGGGAAGGGAGCTGATTCTTGACGACAGGCGTCTTGGGCTTGTCAAGGCCGGCATCGGGCTTCTGCGACAGACGTTCAGACCGGCGAGGCTTCTTGGCTAGGTCGCTGTCTTGGTGGTTTGGAGAGTCCTGGCAGTGGGCTTGGTTAACGAGAACTCGAGCGGACGACGATAACGTTGAGTGAGTTTAGGTGACCAACTCTCGCACGCTTCAATTGGCTCTTCTCGCGCGGAGCCATGGCTGCGTCTACGGCGAATAGCAGCTCGTGGACAGAGCGCGAGCAGAACTACAGGCAAAACCTGTATATCGAACGTCTCTCGGCAATACCAGGTAACGCCAGGCACGAAGCAGCCCTGGAACAAGGCGGAATGCAGCAAGCACTTTGGACAATCAGGTTATTCGAGAACGAGAACCAAACCCGCGATCTGGCTTAGTTAGTATAGGAGCCTAGATGGGATCTGGTCCGGCCCAGACAAAGCGTGTCGGTCTTATGTGGATGGATGGGTGGATGGGCATGGGTATTCAGGAAGTCCCTAAAAAAACGGGGATGCGAGAGCTGCCTCCAGGAGTGGAGTGCGTGTGTGCTTGGCAGAGATCATGGCGGAAGATGCCCAGGTGCTGGGAACCTGGGATGTAGTGTAAGTAGAAGCCCACCAAGGCGTCTGCTGGGGTCGTCTACTTCCGTACTTAGGCCATCTGCTGCCTCAAGAGCTGCCTCCCAGCCCCACATCGTCTGTACCAGCTGCAGAGACATGTACAGCTTGGGTGCGTGCAGCCGGGCCGGTCCCGTGGAGTGTACCTGGGATGGGAGGTCGATACTTCGAGCGTCTGGATACGGTGGTCTAGCGTGGTTTGGGATGCTCGCAAAGGATCACCAGATCAATCCAGCAGTCCGCGGCCTACATCACAAGCCACATCACGCTTAAGGCGCAGCCGGTGCACCGCAGAGAGACAGAAGGCGGTGCATCCAGCCGCCCAGCAACCCTTGACGACCCATACGATGGTCTATAGATAGTCAGGTTAAATCAGTAAATCCCTGCTGTTTGATAGTTTCAATTTTCCACATCTCATACAGTAAGTAGTCTCCCTCCTCCCAAGGTAGTGTAGATAGATCTTACCCTTTATTTTAACATTTCTAGCAAAGGTTTCTCGGGTTTCAACGAGACTGTGTGCCGACACCTGTGCTCGCTTCCCTCGTCTATCATAAAATGGCATAACCCGGACCCTCCCCCTCGAGACTCAATCACAAGACGTGATGACCGTGACCTGCAACTCCCTTCTTATTCCCCAATATCCAGAGTTTGAGCTGCTGATGACTCACGACTCGACTTTGTAAGGCCATTCCGCCCGCAGCATCCCCTAGTCTTGTGGTCGAAATACCGATCCTAGTTATGCTTCTTCTCGGTGGACTATCATGTATTGAGAGGGAAAGAGGTGGCACGGCATTAATTCTGTCCGACACGTGCGGACAATTTGAATTAAATATATAGATGGTTCTTTTTAGGTACAGATTAGAAGCTGCGACGCAACGCTCTATGGCATGGTTGGTAGGCATTTTCATACTGTTGTGGTGGTTTGCATACTATGATATCATGGATAGTGTAGTATAAGAATATATTGGCCTTCGCGGCTTCGCCGTGCTTCTTTGATCTCGATTCCCGACAAAGAACCCCAGCCGACCTACTATATTCAGCCTGAAAGAGAGCTCTCTGCGTACCATCGAGTCGGATCTTCTTTGTCAGTGCTCAAGAGCGGCCAGCCACCCTGATGAATCATAGAGAACACAATCCCACATACGGACCGGCAGTCTACTTCGAAACTACACACCGCTATCTTCTGGATTATGAGGATGCAGCGAAGGATTTCAAAACATCGCGATACGCCTATACCAATGGGGAGGGAGCAGGAATTGGGTCACAACAGATATCAATGGTATTCGCCGCCTCAAGACATCTACCAGTACGCGTCTCGAGCCTTGCCGTCACCCCCAACGCCAGTGCCAACGCAACCTCGGTCGTTTTCGTCATCACGCGGCTTCGGAGAAGGCCACTCACGCCAACATACACCAGAACCCCTCTTCATCGCTAAAAGGGTGAACAATGGCCCCAGAACCACAGCCTTCGGTGGCGGGGTGGACGAGGAAGTACTAATGACGAGGTGGCCGCAACATGTCGAAATGCCAGAGGATTCGCAATTGTATGACAATCCTCCCCTTGTCTCGCCTCAACCGCAGCGTCCGGAATCCAAGCTCCTCTCCATGTGGGAGAATGGCGACGAGCTGGTGAGTCCAATTGATACACCTGAAACAGCGGATTTCGCAGCCCATGTTGTATCGCCACTCTCCGAAGACTCTGGCAGATGGGCATCCTCCGCGACAGGCCAGGCACCCGTGGAGTATGAATCGTGGTTTGATGATACCTCATCTGACGAGGAGGAGCGGCCAGGATCCCCGGATCAGGCACCGCAAGAGAATCAATCCACAGACGACGCTTTTCCTGGAATGTCCCAGGTCCCGTTCTCAAGGACAAGCTTTCGATACAGTGATCCCGGCAGCCCCCTAAGTCCTGATTTGGACTGGGACTTTGGCGAGCCTGGGCCAGATGTTGGGGGCTTTGACTATGCATCCGGACGTCAGACGGTTCAAGCTCAGGTGTACACCCTACCAACGCTCAACAGTGATGCGAAAACCCACTCCGGAGACGGCGATATACCCGTGGAAGAACCCAGGGTTTCCCTTGAGATGCCACATATTGCTACATTCTTATCAAACGGAGCAAGGGCCGGTCAACTACGAGTGCCCCCTCCCCTCGAACTCAGGCAGCAGCCACTGCACATCCACGAGAATTCCGCCAAAGCACCATATCCACTCCGTACAAGTTCGGTCTCGTCACAGAGGAGCATGTTTAGAAGCGATAGGCCAAGTTCCAAACTGCATAAACGACGGTCAGGGCTTGGTGGGTTTGGCTCGCCGCGTTTCCGAAAACCTCCACCGGGGTTCACGGAGGTGTTTAGTCAAATAGACTACCAGGGCAGTGTCTCGACTGTCCCGAGAGTCAAGAACATGCTGTCCAAAGCCAAGCACGGCTTAGGACTCGGCTCCAACGAATCTAAGAAAGAGAAAAAGCGAGAAGATTTACAGCGCCAGGTACTCGTGAATGCAGAAAAATAAACAGAGTGTAGGCCAAAACGGGCAGGGTCTGATTCGATATCAATCCTACCTCATGTGAGTTTAAGGTTATGTCATGTAGCAGCGTTGGTAATATGTATGAGTAGGTCACCAACCTAACCTTCCTCTGCCTGTATAAGTTAGCTAAAGTTCGACACATCAACTTTATCTCTGTTAAGTATAAAAAATAAAGGTGCATGGATTTGCAAGTTTCTGAACCACCTACCTCACACATTGCCCATCTACTTCCTCTATGATAAGACTATAAGTAGGCGGCACTTGAATTCAACGCCTCCCTCGGCGTTTTTTGATAGTACCGAGAATCTACCTAGGTAGTGAGTGCCCCATTCTTCCGAAATAAGCAAGTGGAGAGTGGGGGCGTGCTATAGGTATCAGTATTGTAGGTAGCGTGGCCGCCCAGGGACAGGCTGGCTACCTAAGGCGGGCTAGGCTAGGTACCTGCTGTAGTCCACTGCACCCAGCAGAACGGATCCGACCGGATGCCCATAAGCAATTCCTATACGTCAACATGACATGCAATCGGGTTTGGGGATTCGGCTGTACCGTATCCAGAGCAGAGAGTGGTTGGGCCGAATTCCTACATATTCGTGCATACACTTCCCAGTGCAACCCTTTCCCCGAAATTCATAATTTCTCGGTAAATCATGAGTACGACGGCCACCAACGGCGATCACGATGCCTCCATCTCCCCGAGGGAAGACAACCGTCACGAGGCTCCACAGACCAACTTATTAGAGCCGGCTGACCCATCGACCGTCCTCCCTGCCGACCTCGCCCTCGCACTTGAGTTACAGCAGACGTCATCCCGACACCCGCAAAGCGAACGGGAACGGCGCGAGCGAACGCTTTTGGAAGCACAAGACGAAGCTTCGTACTACTGGGATGCGTCCACGATGGCGCCGCTTAATGTTGTTTCGGCGGTCAGTATAATCGTGGCTTATTATTATCATCATTATTATTAGTTCTTGGCCCCTGGTCTTTCGGTGTTCAATGTCGTGTTCTACGCCTTTTATTCCCAGCAAGCTCTGGCGAACCAAGACTTTAATGCTCTCTTGCCCTTTTCGTTTGCCTTTTTCTTCTCTCTCTCTCTCTCTCTTTTTTTTTTGGCCTATGTTGTCAATTTATCTCCAAAGTAGAGCTGTGCTCTCTATGCTTATCTACGAATTGGAAAGACGGTGTAAAAATGCATACAACACCAGAACAACAATGTACATCAACTGTGACCATAAAAGCTCCCAAAAATGTGAATGTCCAATATACTCACATACCCCTTTTCCAAGGCCGCCATCGCCCGTCTGCGCACATACAAGCCACCACCGTTCCCAGTTTGGGACCGCCTACCTGTATCGCGGCGCGCTGCCGTCCTGATCCTGCTGTTTGCGGACCGGAAAGGAGACTTGCGTGTAGTCATCACAATGCGCGCTGCAAGCCTTAGAAACTTCTCTGGTAGGTGACGGGCTTCGACGTATCCCTCTAAATCTTGGCTCTACCTATATTCACCCAGCACCGTAACGTAAAATCGAAGGAACACTAACTCATCGAATAGGCCACGCAGCTTTTCCCGGTGGCAAGGCCGATTCAGTCAGCGAAAGCCCGTGTAAGTTCATAGATTGACAATTCCAAGAACCCTCACTCCCTGCCTATCGACCATGTCTGGAATGAATAGAAATAGGCGGTATAGAAATCCTGATTAGATGAACGGGAAAGTTCGAGTGGGGATATAAAAGTCAAATAAGAGAAGAGGAAAGAAGATAACGTAGATCGACTCCTGAAGATCTCACTAATATCAAACCCTTTCTATCTAGATCAAATAGCCCGCCGTGAGGCCTGGGAAGAGATCGGTCTGCCCATGGACGACAGCAAGATTCCGCCGCCGTTCCGCATCGAGCCCCTCTGCGCTCTGCCTTGCAGTCTCGCGAAGACGGAACTAGTCGTGCGCCCATACGTCGCCTTCCTCCACTCGGAGGACAAGGCCGGATCCCCACCGGCCCCCACAGTCGACGAGGCCATGATCCCGCGGCTAGACGCGAAGGAGGTGGCGGCGGTGTTCTCGGCGCCCTTCGCCAACTTCCTCCGGGGCACCGACGAGCCGCCTCAGCCGGGCGACCCGCCTCTGCCCCCGGGCCACTGGTACGACGGGCGCTGGATCAACTGGCACACGGACCCGTGGCGGGTGCACAACTTCCACGTGCCGGTGCACACGCAGCGCGTGGCGACGCCCAAGGTCCGCGAGGGCGGCCTCGCGGCCCTCGGCGACGAGCCCGACGACGACGACGACGACGGCGGCGGCCCCGTCCAGCGCTTCCTGGTGTGGGGCATGACGGGCCGCATCCTCGTCGACGCCGCCCGCATCGCGTACGGCCGCGACCCCGAGTTCGAGCACAACGCCAACTACGGCGACGAGAAGCTCATCGCCCAGCAGGCCGACGAGGGGCGCCTGATGACGGAGAAGCGGAGGAAAGACGTCGGGCTTGACGCTACGAAGGAGGACGTCAAGGACGCGAAGATGTGATCTAGATCCCGGGGGTCGGGAACAGGGGGCTGAGTGATAGACAAATATACAAATACCCAAGACGCAAAGAAACGGCTAGAACTGACGGGCAGGAGAGCCCAGTGGATCTTTTGCTCTCCGCCAGGATGCGGGTTCCTAGCATCTCCGTCCTGCGCAGAGTGATGAAAAGTTTGGTATCTGGACTAAACTATGTGACGGGTAGAGTTTAACTTTAATCTTACAGAGTGTGTAGCACTTTTAGAATATCAAGGCCTAGTTGGCTGCTTTATAGCTATAATCGGTTGGCAAACTTCTAATCCATTATGGTTATGGCGCCTCAGTTCATCCCCTACATCATCGCAACTTCACTTCTACATGATGCCATCTCTTCTCTTTGATCTCATGCCCCCCCGCTTTCTAGTCTCATACACGCATTACTCGTCTACTAAGCTTCATCTCGCCCTACCTTACAGAATCCGCTCTCTCATCAAGGGTTTAATGGCAGGCTGTCTCTTTAGTGGCTCGCGTGTGCGAGCCGAAGACATAGTACCCTAGCCCAGCACCCACAGCAACCGCGATCATGACGTAGCCGTTGTAGGTCATGAACAGAAGCCTGTAAATTCGCCCATCCGAGTCAGAACGCCGGTTCCGGAGTCTAGGCGTGGGAGGGGAGGGGAGGGGAGGAGAGGATTGGCTTACATGATCATGAAGGCGTAGAAGTTCTGCACACCGTATAGTATGGCCTTGAAGATGCGCGCCCGCTGGCCGACGGACGACTCGGAGGAAGCGCCGGCGCCGATTCGCTCTATTCCCAGAAATGGCGTGGTCTCAGCAACTTGTTCCTGCCCTTGTTCAAGATGTGTAGTGTTATCTTGGTAGTGGTCTTCACGCTGCTCGCTGTTGTTGTTGGCGCGCGCGTGAGCGTCTCAAGCAGAGCGCAGGCGAGCGTCAATATCAGTGTCCTCGATAGATATTGGGGGGACTAGGGGTCATGACAAAGTTCGTTTCTTTTCCCCTCGTCCGCTATCTTCTTGGTATTCTGGACTCTCTGCCCCTCTCTGTATTTCTTTTCTTTTCTTTCTTATCTATCGCCGACCAATTCTTCTTGTTTTTTCTTCTTCTCTATTCCTCTCCGCTTTATACATATCATATATGCCGGGGCAATGAGAACGAATAAAAATACTCACTGTACGCTGCTTCTTTGTTGGAGAGCCATAGCTCGTATTTCCTCGTCCCTTCTCGCAGGGCCTCGTACCCGGCGCAGATGGCTACGATGGCTAGCAGGCTGAAGATCAGCGACGCCGGGCCCGTGATGTGCCATTGGCGGAAGACAATGCACAGGTTCGTCGTGTCCCAGGTGAACAACATCTACAGATGTGAGAAGAGAGTATGTTAGCCCATTGTGGCATTATTGGCAGGGCTGGTCGGACTACAAAGGGGCTTTCGGATGCAGATAGGGTTTGCGGTGGTCTATCGGGTAGAAAAATAGGGTTTCGGATGTTGGACGAACATTCATGTTGCACATGGGCATGCCGCCGCCCCCGCCATGGCCGCCGTGGCCACCATCTCCGTGGTCCATGTCTCCGTGATTCATATGCGAGTGGTCCATGTGTGAATGGTCCATTTCGGCAAGGCTGACGGGTATTCGGTTGCGTCTGGGTTGTTCGCGGATGGGGGTATCTTGAAGTGCGGAATGCGGAAGCAGCTGAAACAGTTCGCCGTTGAGGAACGAAAGTTAGTTGTAACGTGGTCTAAAGACGAAAGGAGGACGATCAATTCCAGACGAAGTCAGTAGAGGATATAAGATAAGTTAAAAAGCAATTGAAACGAAACCCTCGAGGTAACTAGGCAACCCGGAGAGTATAATAATAGACGAGTAAGAGACAAACTCGCTCAAATGTGCTCACATGCGATGTCGAGAGGCGTTAGTGTAATGCGAGAGTTAAACAGAGCTGTTTCGTCACACCCAAGGTGACCGTTCATTAGCCCACCCAGGCATCAGCTCATCTAAATGGTACCAGAAGATCACAGGTCCGGGGTAGCTGGATGCAGGGCAAGTTCCACTGTACGCTGTTGTACGGTGTACACTGCATTACCTACTTACCGACCTGGTACCTGTGGGTAACTGATACTAAATAGCGCTGGCTCCGATCCCCGCTCTTACTGCTACAGCTGTGAGACAGTGCCCCAAGTAAGGTATTACGGCAACAGCCGCTCTTTGAAGTTCCTGGAGCTCGGAAGATGCACTAGTGGTACTCCGTACCTACGTAGATATTGATTAGTGAATGTTGGCCTACTACGTACCCATATTATAGCGCATTAATTCGCCGTTAGGTTAACAACATCCCACCGCCAAGCCGAAAGTTTATCAGGACGAGGAGTTACCAGCGGCTTAAGTAGGTGCATCAACCGTCAGTCATACTTCAAGACTTCCAAAGGTTCCGGTGGCCAATACGCCTCAACGCCCGCCCGCGCCTTTGCAAGGTTCCTTTCACGCCACCCGAGCTGTAAGATTCTTACGAACCCGCAGCCATGCTCTCGGTGCCCGTGAACCTCCCGAAATGGTAGGTTGGCGAGATGTGCGATCTACAACGGTTCTAAGTACTTGCTGACAAAGTTCTCGATACCGGCCAGGCTCGCCGAGAACTCTCATCTCTTGAAGCCGCCGGTGAACAACTACTGCGTCTACAATGAGGATTTCACCGTCATGGTCTGCCATACCTTCTGCCTCCGCTCATTCATTCTTCTTGTCCGCAATGAAAATCGCGGATGGGATAAGTTCAAGTTTGTGTACCAGACTAGAAATTGATTGTTTAATTCAAACCACATACCGTTGACTTGACGATCAGCCCCGATCAAATTACACCCACTAACACATCCCTCGTTCACCAGATCGTAGGCGGTCCCAATGCGCGGACAGACTACCACATCAACCAGACGCCCGAGTGGTTCTACCAGTACAAGGGCGCCATGCTGCTGAAGGTGGTGGACGACGGGGCGTTCCGGGACGTCGTGATCCGGGAGGGCGACATGTTCCTGCTGCCGGGCAACACGCCGCACAACCCGGTGCGCTTCGCCGACACGGTGGGCGTCGTCATCGAGCAGCGCCGCCCCAGGGACACCATCGACCGCATGCGCTGGTACTGCCAGGAGGACGGCTGCGGCGCCGTCGTCCACGAGGCCGCCTTCCACTGCACCGACCTCGGCACCCAGATCAAGGCCGCCATCGAGCAGTTCATGGCCGCCGAGGAGACCAGGAAGTGCCCCAAGTGCGGCGCCCTGGCTAACTCGGTGCCCAAGCCCGGGTCGATTCAAGATCCGAATCTGGAGTAGAGCGACGAGACGGGATCGGCTCGGGGCTAGGGTGGTTGCTGGCGCGAGGGTTGTGATAGACTGCGTCCCGCACTCACCTGCTAGGTAGAATCGAGCATTTTCGTCATGTCATGGCTCTATTCACAGATATGTACATACATATATGTGCACACATGGTACATACACCGCTTCCTCAGTCTTGATGATGAACCTAAGTATCCTGTTCCTTCTGCTGCCTCACATTCTTAATTCTTTTACCTCATAAAATTCTCCAAGATGGCTTAAATATCAATTCATAATTTGAAACTCGCTCTCTAGTGTCACCTATAATTCCTTTTCCTACGGTCCTGCCACGTAAATGCAAATATCCTCCATAAATGCCAAGAACCAAACGACTGATTCTAATGTACAAAGCCAAATCGAGATGTATGGCAAAGAATCTCCCAAAGGTCCAAAGCATACCATCGCATGACCAGGCCACAAGAGAAGGAGCATCTTCTTCGCCGCAGCATTGCAAATCTCATATTATCCCAAATTTCGTTTCCGCATAATCGTACGCTCATTCCAAAATCAAGTCGAACAACTGACGGTGAAAGTATAGACAGGCATGTCTACCGCTCAGCTCCAATTCACGACTTCTCAAAGTTCACCCACTCGCATCTACAACCGCCCGTGCCCCCATCCACGCCTCCTAGGGAGATATCCGCACGGTCTATCCTGCCGTTAACAAGCGTGCCCTGGAACTTGAGATCCGCAGTGACCCCGGTCGCGTTCGAGCGGTCGATCTCTCCGGTGTCGCGCACGCCATACACAAAGTCGATCTTCTTCGCCTGGTTGCCGCCATGCATGTCCTGGATGATGGTGACGGGGTAGGGCATGGAGCCGGGCTGGACGGACGGCCGCGCCGTCAGGTTGACGGAGGGGTCGTGGGCGCCGAGCAGATGCGTCGCGTTGCCCATGCGGGTCCAGATCTGCACGAGGAACCGGGTCTGCGCGAACGTCACGAGCGACCTGGCCTCCTGGATGGGCACGCCGCCGTTGGCGTCGGCCGGGACCCGCTTCTTGTGGTCGACCATGTAGATCTTCTTGTCGAAGTACGTGTAGAAGCCGAAGTGCTCCGTCGGCAGGTCGCGGTCGAACAGGCGGAGCGGCTGCTGCTGCGGGAGGGGGAAGAGCCGCGCGGGCGCGCCCGTGCCGTCGGGGTTCAGCTCGGGCTCCGGGAGCATGTCGGAGAAGTTGAAGCCCATGGTGCCGTTGCCCGTGGACCCGCTGATGGCGTTGCCTTGTCGTCGCGTGAGCATGTCTGGGCCGACGACCTTGTCGATCGACTTGAGCAAGCTGATAAAGAATGGTGTGGGCTCTCCTTCTTTCCTGTCGGACCGAATGTTGTCGGTTGTGTTGCCCAGGAACCTCATCTCCTCCAGTGAAGGTGGCTCCGGCTGAGGATCGAAGCCCGGGTCAGTGATGAAGGTTTTCCTGTCCTGGCCCGGCTTTGCGGCCCTATCCGCAAGCTTCCAGAGCGCTTGCGATTGGTTGTCGAACTGGATCTGGAAGATGAACTCAGGCTGGGTTGGATTGTACGGCGATACGGAGTCATGTTCCTCCTTCGGCAGCGCGCAGGACCACGCAGTCGAGGCTGTTTTGTTGTCGGAAAAACACCCAGACACGGCCACTGAATTATTAGGACCAGCGACTGTTACTATCCCTGTTGGCATGGGTGGGAAGTCTGTCAAGTTCAGCCAGTGGTTGGGTACGGCCTGAGACTCAGACTCGGACGGCTTCTCTGTCGCGGACATCGCTTGTTTGGTGAGGACAACCACGAGGACGACGATGAGAATAATGGCAGCAATTACACCACCAAGGATACCCAAGCAGACCCTCCTTCTCTTTCGGCCTTCACGGCCACTTCGCCCGTAGCAGCCTTGCTCTGGAATGTATCCACGACCCCTCCAAAAACCACCGAGCTTTCTTGCCATAACATCTTCCTTCTCGTGGCGACGACGCTGTCGTTCGCTTTTATTGGCTTTGCCCCGTGCCTCGTGGAAATGGTCCCCGGTTCTGTATGATCCAGCCACACGATCTGGGAGTACTGCACTAGGTACTGGACGCACTCCTGAAGGTGTTAGGGGAACGTCGGCGAGGTTGATTCCTCCTTGCGAAGACATTGTTCCCGAAAAGCCCGGCGTAATAGGGCCAGGGGATGGTATAGGTTGGGAGCTAACGTAGGGCTGGGTTAGAACAATCTTTGTGTCTGGGACAGTTTTTGAGTATTCGTATGGGGGAGGCGCCTCATTTGACTGGCTCTCTTCTAGTAGAATATGCGCTTTTTCTGAATGGCCCTGCTCACGGGGCTGCTGCATGGGGGCAGGCGTGATAGCATCTAATGTATTGGCTTCCCGTTCCCTCCCGTATGCGGGTGTGGTAATTGTTAAATGTGGCGCCTTGGAAGAAAGGGACTTCTTCTCATCACGCCCACTCCACCATTCCTGGGGCGTTGATGTGGAACTGGAGCCGGCTTGCGGCTGTTGAACCTTGAACGGGTTGTTAGACTGCTGCGTGAAGGGAGTCGTTACGTGGTCCCACCAGCCGTGCGCTCTACTGCTAGCACTTTCAGGGCTAGCAACAACCGGCTTCAGTTTTTGTGATTTGCGCTTAGCGATGGGGAAATCATCTTCCTCGAAGGGAGTGCAAGGAGAGCTATCGTCATCGTCGTCCTGGTCTCGTAGTCTACTGGCCTGTTCGACCTTCACCGTGACGGGCAGTTGTGGAACAGGCGGAGCATCGGAGGCTATCCTAGAGCCGTCGAATGGATTGTATTGCGAGTAGACGCTTGAGATAGGCCTTCTAGCGCTATATGGAGAGTCGGTTACTTCTGTATCTGGAGACCAGACTGAACGTAGTTGCTGGGGTGTTGGGGCCTTGCCACCAGCTTTATGCGAAAAGGCTCGTATTTCCATAGGTGTTTCAATGACGGCCGTTTGGGGGCTGACCTGGTGACTTCCCACGTCATCTGATGGAACCGAAATGCCGATGACAATAGGTCGAGAGTCTGGAGAAAGGTCGGCGGAGTAATCTTCAGCAGTGAGCATCATCGACTTCTTGCTCCGCGCATTTCCAGGCCTCCGCTTCAACCAAGCGAAACTACCAATTGAAGGAGAAGTGGCATTGCCCTCTAGTGCCTGGAGGGCAGCAGTATCGGCAAACTTGTTTCTGCCTTTGGTATCTGCCGCCGGCCCAGCTTTGTGAAATAACGACATATCAGTAACAACTTTGATGCCCGCCTTAGCATTCTGCGTCTTTTGCCTTGCCCTGGACTTGACTCGAGGCAGCTGGACCGGACGGTGTTGTGTGAGGCGAGAGCTGGCTGGTTTGTGAGACGACCTTCTTGTCCTCTCTTCTAAGTTGTTCCCGGGCAGGTCGATAAGAATGCCATCGGTGTGTGACGCAGAAGTAGAATCACCGCTGTCAGTATCCCAATCTTCCCAGTCGTCCGTTCGGCTATGTTTTGGACTTGCATATGAAGTCTCAAATGGGTTCGTGGGCCTCGACTGAGTAGCCATATTAAATATGCAGAAAGGTTGCTTGAATCGAACTTATTGGCTGAAAATGTTGAAACTCAAGAGACCAGCTTGAAGATTCAGCTTGTAGTGAATAATCGTAAGATATTAACGAGAGTGTCGGCGAAGAGAAAGTTCAAATGAAGGGGGAACAACAGCATGCAGGTCCTTGAAAGGGAATGCTAAGAGGTTTAATTTCAATACCTCTCAGATGAATGATTAGAAGAGCAGAGGACGGGCCCTTGCGAAAGAAAGGATCCTATTTGAATTGCTTACAAAGAATGTGTGGTCTTTGCAGGACAATGAAGAAAAGAAGTCCAAGTTGGAGGTTCAGAAGTCAGGAGGACAATGGGAGCAAAAAGTGTGCATGAAGGGAGATGCAGGTCGCGGCCAGTTTTATTGAGAGTAAGTTACAGCGGTACCTAGATACTTTACACAAGAAAACAGCGAGTTACCTGCCCTCTAGGAGTCAAACATGTCCAGAAACAATACAACGCAGGTCTGTCACCTCGAACCGGGGACACAAAGGTCGTAGCCGATCCACAGACAGTTCCGTCCCAGTCGCCATGTCGGCCTGGTCGGCCTCTGAGTGGTGGACTAGTGGTCTCTATTCGTCTGTCGGCATGCAAGGAGCACGATCTACCCTCGATCAAGGGAACGCTTCAGAGGTTTTGGCGCGACGATGGAGATGAGAGGTCGAGACGAGGCTCCTGGCTGGTGGGATTGAGGTGAGCGTTCGACATAGCCGCCGAATAACTGTGCTCAGCGCCTCTGATTGGCGAATGGGCCCGGGGCCAAGCCTCCAACCAGGGATGCTAGGTGCCCCCACAGGCTTTGGTTGGGCGGCAGAGCAGCAGCTTGCGGCTGCAGCCATCTCAAGCGACCGATCCCCCCACCTACTAAGTACTTAGACAGCCCCATCCTCATCTTCAACGGCGTCTTGTTTTGATTGCGTCTTCCCCAGGTCGTGGCATCAGCTCTGTAAAGTCTGGCTCTGACGAGTCTAAGCTAAATGCACCAATTCCTTCAAAAGCAGGGGACCCATACCCATTGACTATGACCTTTTGTCGTTGTTCTACGGAGCAGGATGACGGATTATGTGGACATGGGTTAGCTTATGGTGATAGTAGTGTTATTACACAAGCAATCTTGTTGCTCCGTTTCCCTTATAACCGTCCTTTTCGACCGGATCAACGCTAACAGATATTTTCAAAAAGAAGCCCTGGATCTGGTGATATGAGTATGCCTAGAGTCAAGCGGCGCCTGGCATAGCTAAGAACGTATCACTAAGTCAGCCACCAGGTTCCTGGATGCTTCCATACCTAATAGCTGGCCAAAAGGCTGCTGTTTCGGGTCACCTCCAAACACGGAGGCGTAGCCCCAACGCCCTGCACGTTCAGCTACGTCTCGCTCTTCATCTATAGCGTAGGTATGGTCGTCAAAAGGCAAGCTGCCAGCGTTGCAACAAGGCTAGTATAGTTACTGTAATGAAACTCCAGAGCGGCTACTGATGTTGGTCCTTCCTCGGCGGCCACGCATCAACACACGCACTCACACAAGGCTCGGCAGCCGTGGCACCCGGGATAGGATGGAGTATCAAGCAATCCACTGCGGCGCCAGCTGGTGTCCGGAATGCTGTCTTCCGTCTTCGGGAATACGTCAGCCCCGATGCTTAGCCGAGATGTTTAGAGGAACCGTACAGGTTGTTTATGTAATTATGTGGTTTTTCCTATCTCCCACGGGTTGTAGAAACTATTCTTCGCCGATTCTACTCTCTGTTCCATCAATTTGATCAGGGGATAGAAGACGAGGTAGACAGCCACATTAAAATCACCATTGATCCCCCATCAGTCTTCTCATCAACACGGGAAGTAGTTATTACACGCAATTTTATTATGATACATCGATGTTTATCTACAGCTCATTATGTTTCGGCGCCCTTTCCGACCGTGGGTTGGGGACCTGTGCCCGTTTTAACAGAGAAAGTAGTTGTTCGCTCCATTCTGGAGCCCCAACGCCCTGACTAATTTTCAACAAGTGGTACTCCCAGCACTCATCGTCCAGCGATAGAGGCACACCTTCGGCACACCTGCCGGCATCTGCCTGCGGCTTTTTGGGCCAAAGACCTAAAGTAGCGCCGAAATCCTCATCTAGGAAGGTATCTGAGATGATCCGGGCAACTTTCGCCCTCCTAGATTCCCACACGCCGCCGTATCTGAGTAAAATCTGTAAGAAGCTCTGCATTCCGTTGTTCTCTAGGAATTCGTTTCTGATCTTTGGGCTCTTGAGAAGCCCGTTGATTACTGCAAGATAGAGGCGGATGGCCTCTGCTTCTTCGGATTCTTGTTTTGTGCCTGGCTCGCTTGTGGGCGCAAGCTGGCGGAACAGCTCATGCTTTATCGAATGTGAGCCTGTCTTGCATCGTTTCTCCGTGATGCTATCCCAAGACTTCTCAATGGCGGCAAGGGCTCGTGCGTTGTTTCCAACGGCCGCAGATAGGACAGAGGATGCCAGAAAGTCGGCTCGCTCCGCGAATGACCGACCCTCTCTCTCGGCCTCGTCTCGTCCCAACAGAATACAGAACAGTGACTGCACCGCTTCTACATCCTCAGCAATTTGCAGGCCATAGTACATGTCGTGAGATAAGTCATCAAGGAGTTGTAATGCTTCGTCGAGGACGCTGGCCTCGGCGGTTTGTGGTCGCGAGGAGGTTTTCTTGATCGTCTGAAGCGCTTGGGAAAATTCCACGTTCTTCTCCTGCGGTGCTTTAACCATTCCAACGGGCTCGTACGCTGGCGCGCCAGCCCGGATGCTAGGTTCCCTATCTCGCGGCGCTTCAGAGTCAACTACTATAACTTCCTGGTTGACTGGCAAGCCTGCGAGGGCTGGGTTCTCTTCATCTGGATTGTAGAGCTTGGCCCGTTTCTGCCCCGTCTGAACATCGAGCTGTACATGTAATCCCGGGGGTAGGTCTTGGTCATCATGTACGACTTGGAACTCTTCTGTGGCTGAAAACACTTTGGGATAGCACTCTGCTGGGTTGTCCGTGTGACATATGAGTTCGGTTTCGGCAGCAGGAGATACAGCCGGAGGGGACGAAGCGGATGTGAAGGCGCAGAAGATAGAACAAATCAAGACGAGTGAAAAGACAAGGCGCCCCATATTACTCGAGTATGGCGTGGCCATTCTGAAGCTATAAAAGCAGGATTCAAAAAACCGGTCTCGGAACAGTGGCTCAATAAGGGAGATGGGTTTAGACTTGAACCACTGAAATCGGTAGTAAAGTTTATTCGCGACAATAATTAAAACATGAGCTGATAGATAATGCCTTTGATTATTTGAATAATTCGTATAGACAAGGGCGGATTTGGCAAAGGAGATAAGGCGCCGGTCTGAGAACTGTGGTGGTAGGTTGAAAAGAGGTGGCGATGACCTCCCCAAAAGGACACTTTGCAAGCACTAAAAAGGACACGCACGAACCAAAACTCGTGGAATTCTTGTGAAGAAATAACGGAAATTTAATTCAGGCATCACAATTTCTAGGACTAATCGACA
The DNA here is from genome assembly GCA_005188305.1 of Xylaria sp. BCC 1067. Classification (NCBI taxonomy): domain Eukaryota; kingdom Fungi; phylum Ascomycota; class Sordariomycetes; order Xylariales; family Xylariaceae; genus Xylaria; species Xylaria sp. BCC 1067. The sequence goes on along the minus strand of SSCS01000003.1, from coordinate 1,718,786 downwards.
TCGATTTTTCAATACTAAGGATTTGAGTCATACATGGATGAGCTTAAGAAGTTTCCATCGAACGTTGACTCCAAAAAGTTGAACGTGGTTCAATATACAGACGGACGGGAGCTCAAGGTGTTTAGTCGCCAAACAGTGCGTCGATACAGTGCTCATTTAATAAAACACAGTACGAAGCTGTTGTAAAACAGCTGGTGTGATTGGCTGTCATATACCCACTAGACCCCACCAGACAGGATACCGCTCCATACCCAACATTAGTCTTGGTTGCTCCAAAGCCCGTGAAGCTCCGTCTGTCATAGATTGTTGAAGCCAATTGGCACTACACAGCACCCGATATCGCGATGCAGGCCCTCCGAACAAGAGCGGCCGTCGTGGCCCGCCGTGCCCGTCCAACCACCCTCCGCACATCCCGATCCTACGCCTCCGAGAGCCACGGCCACCATGAAGCCCCTCAGGTCGAAGAGGGATTAGGCGTACGTCGCTCTGCTATCCGATTCCGAAGAACATGGCTCCCATAGCCCCTAGAAGGATATTCTAGATAGACTAGGACTGTAGCTGACATGGCCATACTACCCCGATAGACCGCATTCTACGTTTTCGCAGGCGCCCTCCCGGTCTCCATCGTCGCGTACCAGATCTCGCGCCCCGGCGCAGACGGCGAGCCCTCCAGCTTCAGCAAGTGGCTGCAGCAGTTCGACTACTTCAAAGACTGGGAGACACGCAATGCGATCCGCACCGAACTGATCGAGCAGGCCGCCCACGACAAGCATCTGTTCCTCAACGCTGGCAAGAGCACGCACGTCGAGCTCAAGACTCCTGAGTACGTCGTCTAGTCAATATCCTTTTCCCTTCTCCGAAACCAAGGCTTCCTCCATTGTGTTGTCCCTTCTCGAACACACGAATCGCGAGGGAAATTATGAGCATGAGCTCGAAGGAGCACAGGAAAACGCAACCCGTTACGGCAAAGGCACGATCGAAATGCTGACATGCAGAACTCCCGCGTTATAGGCTTCTGAACTCCGGCTCACCCTACAATGTGCCCGCGGGCCACTACGTGAACCTCGACCACGTCACGGAGCACTACCGGAAACAAGCCGCGGCCGAGGAGGAGAGGAAGGCGAAGAAGTTGGCTAGCAAGGACCAGGCAGAAGAATCCAAGGTCAACTGAATCCAATTGTACCACTAAACATATATAAATTCGCCCATTTTCTCGCATACACAACATTGCGTCACGTACATAGGTAGACTTGGGCACGATGAGTCAATCCAACGGCAGGGATAAACGTTAGGAAGACATTCTGTTAAGCATAGAGAGCATGCTAACAAGAGGAGAGGGAATGGGAATAGAACCACCATTGTTCCATTTGTCATTGAACGGTCATGTTGACGCCATAAAATATTGTTTGTCATTCAGTTTCCGAGGCGTATCCATCATGTACGCTTTCTAGATGCGCTTCACGTATCTCTGGACATTGTTGGGTGATAAAGCAGCCATATAACGGGGCATATCGTCAAGGTATAGATATCAAAGATCTTCCAGCTTTGCGATGAGTTCTCTTCCGCGACGGAGGGAAAGTGCCAATTGGTATATTCCGCGTGGCAACCACTTAGGATACTGCTACATCATCACAGCGTACGACTCGGAAAAGACTCGGAAATCCTCAGCCGTCTGGTGTTCCAAATAATACAATTCCAAGTCGAAAGAGTGGTCCGCAATCGCCGAGTCGTCTTCCCGCCTTGTGGACATGGGAGAGCGCCCCGATTGATATATGCGACGAACCGGCCATGCCTCAGCATCGCTGAGCAAATGGCAATAGCTAGCTTATCGCACTCTATAAAACTCAAAAGATATTAAAGAGATGGGCACAAAATAATACTGAGACCGCGAATACAATGACAAAAATTTGCATTAGCTACTAGATAAAGCGATGGAATAATCGACCAGTGTGATCTTGCCTCGAGGCAATCTATCTGCGCTTTTAGTATACATAGACTGGAACACGACTTGGTATAATGTAACAACGCAAGATGGCCGCCCACTGTGGAAGCTGAAGACCTCCCCTGAGGATATCTAAACAAGTAACGATCGAAAACATGTATGGCTTTTTGTTGGCCTCAACCAACTCCTAAACGCCCTATGAGCATGAACCTATACCGTGGGCGAATAACCACTCAGGTAAAGACTGGGAAGAACCATAAACCAAAAATCCCTCTGCTTTTCTCCATGACGACATTGATTATGGCTTGTTGCCGACTAAGCCAATTGGCCTGTTCAAATCGTGTCGTTCGAGAAGTCCTGCTTTTTACTGATATTCTCGCTCGTGTTGTTGTTCAAGTCAGCTTGAGCTCGTAGAGTTGCGACCTCAGTTGTCAGATACGCAATTTTCTCCTCTTGGGATCGTTCCGTCGTCTCCATCGCGTGTACGCGATCGCCTAGATGTCGGACCTGATCCTCGAGGCTGTGTATATAAGCCCAGATTCCATGATCCGTGGCAAATAGGTTATTGTTAGTGCTGTCGCCACTGCTTCCGTTCTGCCCAGTTCCGCTAGGCGTCCGCGTGTGTTCAGTTCCATGGCCAGGCGGGATTTGCTGCTGGGTAGAGCTCCCAGATCCCGGTTGAGAGGCAGTTCCTTGTCCACTAGCAATAGAGGCAGCCGAGGCAGCTGAAGCAGCGAACCTAGCAGCATCGGCAGCGGTAAATCCTGGTACTGGATCGGATTCAGCATATAATGTTGTCGGGTTGAACGAGTGAGTATACGAACCTGGTGGAGTACGACGGTCGGACTGATTGCGGCCGAAATGCTGTTGTTGGTACTGTGTTGTCAAACTTGGAGAGCGCTGCCTGTTGGCATTTACAGAATCCTGAGCCTGGAGGCCGGGGCTTAAGGGCTTAGGGCTCTCTGTCATTCCAGCTTGAGCATACATGGAAGGGTTGCCTCCTCCTATTGGTAAAGATGCGATGCTAGTACCAGGAGTGTGAGACGTGGAGCTGGCCGAGCCGCGATCGGGATTTTGGGGGAATAGCTGTCCTTGGTTTACGCCTAGAGCGATAGTTGCTGGTGAGTAAGCTGTAGAGGTATTTGGCATGATCACAGTACCTTCAACATGCGGAGCTTTGATGCTTGGTAAGCTACTGAGCCGTCGCTTCTCTTCCTCTGTCATATCGGCATCATTTATAGTCCCATCATAAACAACACCGGACATTGCGGAGTCATCGCCTTCTAAACGGCTCATACCGTCTGGATCTTCTTCACCCAGATAGCTTCCCATGCTACTTCGGCGACCAACACATCCGCCAGGTCCTTTACTATGCCGAGCCAAAGCATCACCGCGCGCAAACTTTCGGTCACACCTAGGGCATATATGTGGTTTCTCTCCAGTATGTAGTTTCGAATGGCGCTTCAGATCGTGCAATCTGCGGAAACGCATCTGGCACGTCTGACAAACGTAAGGCTTCTCTTGGCTGTGTGTCAGCAAGTGGCTCTTTAGATTGTGATGACGCGTAAATTCGGTTTCGCAGTAAGGGCATTTGTGCTTTTTGGAATTGGGCGACCGCGGTGCTGTTGGTGCATTTGGAGTCATGGGCATGCTCATTCCACGAGCTGGAGGGGCCGGCATGTTCGCATTTGGAGGCAGAATGCCAGGATATGACAGTGATTGCACGCCCTTATCCTCCATCTGAGCAGGCGGCTGCGTACCAAGCCCGGCATGGTTATCGCGCGTGTCGACATCCAAGGGGCCCGGGCTCGCATCAACAGGTGCGCTAGCAGTACCTAAACTTTCAATCGTTGCCGAGCTCTCGTCGGGGACCGCGTCTAGCTTGTGGTCGGTTTCACTCATATTAGGTATCGGAACGGAGATGGGCGGAGAAGCATCAAGTTGTGGTTCTACAGGCGGATGGTTGTCTGGAGTGTCATCCGGAGGCCGACTCAAAGCAAGAGCGTTGGCCGACATCAATGCGGTCTGTGCTCTATACGCTGGATTATCGCTTGCGCTCGAGACCTGGAGTCCGTACCGTTCCTCTTCTCTATGTCGCTCATCTTCGATAGCAGCGGCGCCTGTTAACGGCGCAGGGGAATGTCTTGATGACAGCCCACCGATCCGCGCAGCTTTGCTCGGCGACGGGGGTAAGTCGGAGCTGAATGTTGGTGGCAACACAGATGAGGGCGATGTGGGCGTGGCCTCTCGCTGGCGCTTCAACGACGCGCGAGCCGCCTCAGCTATCGACTCAACAGAGACGGGAGAGGGAGCTTGAGGCGCGGTCGGAGCGAAGGGCGGGGCTTCCGTCGCGACAGGACCCTTTTCGGACGCCATGGAGGTGGGAAACACGTATCAACAACGCGATTGAGATCTCGTACAATTAACTACGGGATGTAGACGAGAAGACGATGCACATTAAGCCGTCGCGCATCAGCAACACATCGCCGAGCTCCAAGGCGATAAGGCTGGATGTGTGGCTGAAGACGGTGGCTGTCAGCGATGGTGTTATGGTTGTGATGCGGATCGCGATGTCGCCCGAAAAGCCACGCAGCCCGTGTTTGGTATTTTTGTTGAGCCAATTCAAAAGGGCTTCATCCACTGCAAAAGACGGGCAGATCGGTGGCTAGTTTCATGAGTTAGGACCACGACAAGTCGAGGCTGCAGACAAGGTGCACTAGATTCGGTGTCAATGGAGGCTGGTGTCAGTGGGCGACGAGGAGTAGTGACTGAGCCGCAGGAAGAATGATGGGTTGTGGATGAGCAGAGGAAAAAGGTGCTTGGGGGGGACGTCAATTGTGGTGGTGCAAAAAGGTGGGAACATGGAAGGACCGGGATGGTCTTGGGGGGGCTGCCTGGGGTCTTAGGTGTGCTTCTGTGGTACTGTGCTTAGGTGCTGTTCTGCTGGGGCGCGGGTGGCATGGAAAGAGGCGGAGGCGACAGGCTTGTGAGCAGGCCGCACGGGCGCTAGCGTGCTGCTTGCCCGGGTTGTGGCTCTTGATTGGCAGGGCGGGGTCTGATAAAAGAACTGCCCCGGTGGGGCGCTTCCCTAGGGAGAGAAAGCGGACGGTGGGGCATGTCCTAGATGGCGCTGGATTGGTGGCTGGTTGGCTGCGCAATGTGCTGTTTGCGGCCAGGTAGGTAACCTTGGTGCATCCCTATGCTATGTATATCCGTGTTATACCTACCTAAGTAGGTAGGCATGCGTGTATAGTATGTTGTTTTGAGCTTGACGACGAACTTTATTTGCATACTACATACTGCATATGCCGGTAATGCGCCCTGTCTTTTGCATTGTTTCTTCTTTCTATTGAGTTTGGTGGGCGCAATGTACAACGACGTACTGTAAGTGAAGAGGATATGGCTAGCTACTTTACCTACTTGTAGACTTCTTGGTACCTCACAAGTACACTACAGTACACAATTGATCCGTACCTGCACACTACCTAGTAGACTAGACTAACAAGTAGATAATGTAACCTGGGGTGCATTGCCTACCTAGGTAACTTGACGTGGGCTTGTGATGGAGATGGAGATACCCGCCTTGGTTATCATGTCCCTTGACGTTTCTCATCTTCCGTTGGCGTTGGCTAACTACAGCAAACGAAGCGCAAACGGACGGGCGCGCAACCTTACTCACACACTTATATCGGTCGAATATTCTCCGTCGCTTGGTCACGAACCGACAACGTCCGTTGGCATCGCTGTTAAGAACATTGAACCCAGTTGGTAGCCTCGAAATGAAACCCGATGCAGTGCTGATGTACTCAGTACATCTTCGATCCGACGAACAACATACATGGGCGGCTGTCCAAGTCGGCGATTAAAGTGCTCGGCATGCACGTTAGCAAGGGGCTCTTATTGGTTGCACCTCCAAGTGGCGTCCAATAGCTGGCACTTGGGGACGGTATTCGTGAAATGTCGAGATCTACTCCGCATGCTCATTTACAACATCACAAGCCCGCGAGTGAATGAGCGTCCAGAATCCGGGCCAGGTGCGTGCGTGCGCGTGTGTGCGTGCGTGTGTGTGTTGTCGACATTCGCTACCAGCCGCCGATCCCTCAGGATACCACGGAGATCCTCGGCATACAACGTGCTATCTTAAGGTACGCATATAGGTGGTATGTGTTGCAGTTTGTGATGCAACAACTTTGCGACTCGACTTCGACGTGGCGACGGATATTATAGTGAACGGCCAACTGGGGGCTGTTCCAAATCGGGGACTACCTATCATATTCATTCTTCATGAACCAGCCACCCAGACCCAGTCTCCAGAAAAAGACGTCACAAGCTGGGCATTACACTCTAAGTGCTATCTCAGGTAGTTAGACAGTGCACCACATGGCCTAACTTAGTTTAAGATACTATGTATAGAAAGATCTCCCGCGCCCTGTTGGGATCGCCAAGAATCTCTTGCTGTATACACTGTCTTAGCACCGTCGCCGCTACCCATACAGCAACCACATGGGCGATGCCGACAGGAGATGCTGACCACAGCCACCGTCCGGGGTTTCACGTGGGAAGCAGATCCATGCGAGCCAGCCTTGACATCTCCAGGGACGAACATGAATTCACATTACGAAACCTCATCTAGCCGTCGCTAGTAGTTGAAATATCTCACAGGATAGCTAGAGAACATTAGAGAGCAGACGTCTCGCTCACTCACAAAACATCTACAGTTTAAGCCCGATCATTCGGGTTGATATCCGACGGTTGCATGTAGTCGCAGCTCATTGGGCATGCTCTAGTCTGGCAAACACTGTTTTAGTTCACATTACTATGAATGACGTATATCCCATCGTGCATTGAGACCAAAGAAGATCGTCATTTAAGTTAGGCCTCTTTCTACGATATTAATAAACAACGTGATCCTTCGAGAATGTGTGAAACATGATTCACCCAACTCGACCTCGATGCCGAAGTAGACTTATCCCCTATAACGGGCCCGGGCTTCACTTCCATTCTTAGTTACCTAGACAGGACTATCTATCGCCTATTGGATTTTTTCTCACACCAAACTAGGCTCGAGCGACCAAGTGGGCGTGAGACCGTTTCTCGGGCGCTGCTTCTTCTTACTTTGCCATGTTCATACGATAAGAGAATGACACAATGAATCCACTAAGTAAGTTGGGGAGCTCTTTTTCCTGCTAGACAATGTGCTTCTTCATTATAAATTCAAAAGTATATTATGGCCGGGGTTTATTGTGCCGCTGAGTTACCCTGCTTCCCTTCAATGATATTATCAGACCAGGTTTCGGCTCGGGCCTAGATACCGTGCACAACGGGTCAAAAAATTACGATAATATCAGACTAGATATCATCATCGAAGTGTTGCAAGCACGTGTTCTTTAAGACACTTCAAAGGGCAGAGATATGCCAACAGGATACAGCATGATACTTCGTTGTAGCTTATGACTGTTGTGCCCTGCCTCGTCTATCTTCCTGGGGCCTCCGAGATGAGAACTCGTACAATGAGGCAAGCTCGTGCTGGAATGGTGTAACAATGTATACGTATCTCCAATAGTTAGTCGTCCCGCCTTCTTACAGGTGCAGTAAAACTTAATTCAATTTGGGGTTTCGCTACCGTGGCTGGTTCACAAAGCAGCCCGCTAATGAAGCAAATTGCTAATATCAAATAAAAGCAGAATACAGGAAAAAAGCCTTAGATCAAAAATGCAGTTAGCCCACAGTGTTTGAAAATGGTGAGCTGTCATGTAGGGACCAATAATCTATCACTTTGAAGCTATACAGCCCTCAGCCTCATATACTGACATGAATCATTAAGCTGCAAGCTCACAGCTGATACAAGAATAACTCGGCCCGTATAGACATTCTGTGCTACCATCATATAACAAGTCACAAAGCCTGCGAGGTACATATCTGTCTCAGTCATGACCCAAGGAAAGGGGGGTAGCGGTTTTTGTACGCGTACTGGACCCCACTAGACGTACGGAATCGCCCGGGAAATGTATAGAATCCGGTATAGGCGTAGTACTTTATCTAAATACCGCCGAGCTCAATCCGCCGCTCCCCATTGAAGGGGTGCCCGTGAAATCCTCCAAGGTCTTAGGCTGTGGAGAGAGTCGGCTTTATGAGCGAAGATCTATATCTGCTAGAGAGTTCCGGAAAAACACATGATACTTGACTAGAAAAAGAACATGAAGAGCAACGTAGAGGTAACTGATAGTTTCTGCACTCCTGCACATCTTACTGAGGAGGTATAGGTGGTGGTATAGGTGAAATATGGATTCATTTCGGTAGAACGCTCTTAGTTGAAGGCTCTGATATAAACCGTACGAAATACCGACTGTATTGAAAAAGGTGACAAGGGATAAGGCTATTTAGCGTATGCATCTATTTGTTTACTGTAGGTCTTGCTATTGTGTGATATTACTTGCAATGGACATAGAAGTCTCTGGTGTCAGGCTGCTAACAGGCAATAATAGGTTATGAGTGGTAATTGAGCCCCAAGGCTGAGCGGGTTTTGCTCCAGGAGCTTGCTCCCAATGCTAGAAAACACCCAGATTGACCCTCATCGGCTTATCTATATTATTCATGTACATATGAGGACTGCTTTATTGCTGCTAGTAACCGTATATGCATGTAGTGTATAGTTAAGAACTCCGCCAATTGGCCACCGTCCTACTTGTCAAGGTATTGCCATTGAGGATGTAGAAGTGATGGAGAGACCCAGTGTCTCAGTACTGTGGCTACCATATATATACATAGCGTATGCCGTACCTGCACACTACTGCGCATATAGTTATGACGTCTTTTTACCTGAAGAAGTCAGTAAACCACGACAGCAATTTAACACTTGGTAAATCGAATTGAGACTGGTGATTATCCCAATGATCGGCCAGTGTATAAGAGTACCTAGTCTAGGGATACGAACGGCGTTGTAAAATACGGCGCTGTCGTACGGCGTTACGCTGAATTCGTATACATGGAAAAGGCGCTTCTAGTATTAAAATGCCGAAATTACCCCAATCAATCAATCGCCAAGCGTGAGTTCTTGCCAAGCCCCCTTTCAAGGCTCATGCCGCGTCACCGTCAGCGACAGGGAAACAAGTTCAACCAAAATTGGGTTGAGCCTTGGTTGATTCTCATTTGTCAGGAGTCACTTAACTTGGAATTAGCCATCTAACCTCCTACCAATTGGACCTGGGAGGACTACTATACTACTATGCTACATATTGGTATTCCGTGTTCCCCAGCAAAACCAAGTCCCGAATGTTGAAAGGCCGGTACCTACCTGGTAGGCAATTCCTGCTAGCTATACTCTATGGAAAATGTAAAATGTAAAATACGAAGCAAGTACGACCTGAAACGCACACGGCATCTTATTCACTGCTGGGTGTCGCTCGTCGCTAGCCGAAACCTATTTTCGAACTATTTAGGGAACAAAGTGCTGCACCTACCTAACCTTAAAAGGTAGACAACGTAATCCTATAGCCTCGTTCCTCGTAACCTATTCGGTCGTTCTGTATTAAACTTCGGGAGAGTACGTGATTTTAAAAGTTGATGGGCATAGTGTAGACGCGGTATATATGTACATATATATCTGTTGTTTCGAGGGTGAACATCCGTAGCATGCGAATCTGACGAGTATTCAGTATTGGTCTCATTGAACTACTTTAATACGTTGTTGACTTGGGCAAATCGTCTTACCTTGGAAACGCAACCTGTAACGGATCCCTTCCTCCCAGTACCTGAATGGGCAATACGCTAACTTGGTTTTGCCTGCGCCTCAGCGCCTCAGCGCCTCAGAGGATACCTCCCTATAGTAGACGGGGGGAACTGGCATGTGTAAGGCTCTCACTCCCCCAACTATTCCAATGAGACATTTTGCAACCTCATTCCTTCCCACCGGCGAAGTATGCTTCGACTGGTGTTTCTGGAATATTGTTCTCACCTGTTCATACTTAGGTAGCGAATGCTTCGACACACGCAAGGGATTAGAGAACACCCGCTAAGGCAGTTCCGGACTGGCAGTATCTACTGTACTAACGTAGTGGTAGACAGCCAATACGACCATTCACACACCATCCCGCTATATTAGGTAGTTAGGTAATTATATTGACCTACCGCTGGTTCACTGCGGTGCGGTGTAGTGTACCTGCAGTAGCCTGACCAGTTGCCCCGTAAAGCCCCCACTTGGCACCGCACTGCCCCTTTAGGAGCACCACCCAATGTCCCTATTCGTCGACCCTCCCGACGCCAGATCCAAGACGGATCAAGCTGGCAGCGCTGCATCAAAGACCCGCCTTCATTTCCTTTGCCCGTTGAGAAACGCGGCAGGACAACAAGGGACGGGCTGCTCGCTGGCCGGTCGTTGGCTCCCCTTCTCCTGTGCTGGTTGGCCTTACCTTGGCGTTTCCCTTGGCTCTTCGGATGTCTTCACCTTCTTTTCCCTCCCTCTGTACTTACGTTCGCTTTACCCTTCTCCCTTTTTGACACCATCGTCGCGTTGCTATTCCACCCAACTGAGAGCCCAAAAACTCTCAACCACATTCGTTCGGAACCGCGAATACATTCATTACTACGCCTCGAGAGTAATCTCGCATCTAGCTAAACACAACTCTACAACCTCGATTGCGATACTAATTCGGCCTGCCTCAGTACTTGGAGAGCGACGGGTACCATTAGCTCGACATAAACTGTCGGTAAGCCAGCCTTTGCTAATCTTGAGGGGGGAGTACGATGTCGGCCTGGGTTGTCGTGATACAAAGACTACTTTCATTTATTACGAATTACACAACGCCCACATGTTCACCGCCTTCTTTGAGGCATCAATTTGTTTGGAGGCGCATTGGGGGCTAGTTCTCGTCAGTTATTGCCTGGGTCGCTAACCATCATCTTGAACAGAAAGGCGACTCGAATTTTGTCACTGCACGCATCAAAACTTATACACGCAATAATAATCCAGTTCGAATAAATTACGATAATCATGAAGGCAACTGTCTTGAATCTTGCCATTGCGGCGTCCCTCGGCTCGGCAGTCGTAGCTCAACCCCATCGTCATGCTCACCACGTTCACCAGAAGCGGGAGAACTCGCCTCTCGAGAAGCGCGAAATTGTGACCACATACGTCCCCGCTACCGTCACTCAATATATGTTGGGCAATGAGGTGGTTAGTCCCGAGGAGGCTCGAGCTGGCTTGGATAAGGGCCTGTTCGTCGTCGTCGGCGAGACTACCCCTTCTTTTACTCCCCCCCCTGCGCCGGCTGTCACTAGCACATCGTCTAAGGAAGATGCTGTCTTCATCGAGAAAGTGACCACCTCTTCGTCGTCCCCTCCACCTCCCCCGACCACTACGTCCACGTCAACTCCTAAACCCGAGCCGACCAAATCCTCTTACCCTGTGAGCAGCGGTGCCAAGGGCATTGATGCCGACTTCCCCGACGGCGAACTCGACTGCACCACATTCCCTTCGGACTATGGCGCGCTCCCCCTCAATTATTTGGGAATGGGTGGCTGGAGCGGACTTCAGTATACCCCTAACTTCAGTCTGAAAGATTTGGCTATCAGCTTCATTGAAACTGGTATCAGCAAGCCTGCCGGCCAGACCGGATTCTACTCTTACGCTTGCCCGGATGGTTATGTCAAGACGCAATGGCCCGCGGCCCAGGGCAGCACTGGTCAATCCATTGGTGGTCTTTACTGCAACTCTCAGGGCAAATTGGTGCTAACCCGGGGTGATGTCTCTAAAAAGCTTTGTCAGAAGGGCATTTCCGGTATTACTATTAAGAACAAGATGAGCTCCGGAACCTCGGTGTGCCGTACCGACTATCCGGGCACGGAGAACATGGTCATCCCGCTCGACTCTACCCCTGGTAGCTCGCTCGAGCTCGCCAACGTGGCATCTAACAACTACTATGTCTGGCAAAACAAGCAGACGACTCTTCAGTATTACGTTAACAAGAAGGGTGTCAACGCCGAGAAAGGTTGCCGATGGGTTTGCGATTCCGACCCCGAGGGTTGTGGTAACTGGGCACCCATCAACATTGGCGTTGGTGAGTCAGACTCAGGCATCACTTACCTATCAATCTTCCCCAACAAGGCGGTTTCTAAAGCCGTGCTGGACTTCAACATTGATATCTCTGGTGACAACTCCATTAAATGCTACTACCACGTTGGCGAGGGATTTTCTGGTGGCGCGGATGGCTGCACTGTAAGTCCTAACATTCCCCGGTACTCAGGTATGTGAACATAACAGCTAACTGAAGCTCTTCAGACCGGGATTCCCAAGGGTGGATCAGTCACCATTACCTTCAGCGAATAAGGATATTTATTTGTCGGGTTCTATAATTTTTCGCTCATGTTGTGTTTTGGTCTTGCTTTCTAATGGATACCTCTTTGCCACATTATAATCTCCGCAAGGCGATACTTTACAGATCCGCCCATGATGATGGTATATCGAATTTAATTGTTATTGTGTATATTCTAATACCGCGCATAGTTGAAGCCTTGACTGATGAGGCCCTGGTTGTATAATGGGTGTTCAGTTTTGGTTGGGAGAACCTGATTGTGTGAATGATGCCAAGTCAATGATGAGATCAAAGCTAAGCAAGTAAAGTGGCATTGAGAGATTGTTAGGTAATGGAACAAGTGATGCCTAAAGCTGCTGATTTTCGCTAGATGACTACTCTTATGTTGGTTTGTTGTTTCTATACTTCGCCATTCTGGACAGACGTAGAGCAAGATGGCTTGATGGCTTCCCCGCATTCGACCATTTCTAGAGGTCTTGGTAGGCGATTGGCAGCACACCCTCTCGGCAGTGTACCAACGCGACCAACGTCCGGCTATGCATGTCCCAGCAAGACCGGGGTACCAGCCACTAATCGGATTCTGTTGAAAGCTGCCCCGTGTCTGTGCATCCATGAGACAATAGGTAGGCGTATCTGTAACCTATCACGTTACTCAGTTTCACATGTACTCAGCCGCCTACCGTCTTAAATCTCGAGTAATTTGTACGTACAAGGAGACTGTGCACCTAATGAAGCCCGGCTCGATAAATCTAAAGAGCGATATCAGCGTTGAATCCTAGTAGCGTAGATACCTACCCGTCTTGGGTGGACCTAAGAATGCATACCAATGCCTGGTAAGGATAGACTAGCGGGTCATGAACAGTGGCACTGGATTAGATAGCCGTAGCCTAATCGTCTCTTAGACTCCCCTAAGATCGTACACCAGGACGACATCAGATAAGAGGGTTCCATAGGTCCCTTACTGGATCCGACAATACATACGATTAGACCTGTTATTGCATCTCTGAGGACATATTTACGAAGGCCAGTGTCATTTATTTTTATTCTTATATTTTTTACCGTAACTACGCCACAACTACGCTCGCCTCCGCTGTTTTACGTAACTGTAACTATCCTTCACAAATACTAGACCCAAGTTCGCCGCTTTCAGGCCGGGGACGCATCAGGTGGCTACTGTAAGTAGCTCCCCCTCACACCAGCCAGAATCTCGATTCGTCATGACCCACCAACCGCTATCTCCTCCTACTGCTCCTACTGCTCCTCCTACCTACGTAACCATACTGTAGGTCTTAAACCTCGAGTAAACGTCGTTCACACATTATATCTCACCATGCAGCCTCGTCCGTTGCTACTTCAATTACCGAGCAGACCCAGGTGTTGACACCCAAGGTTTAGCTTAAGTCAAATTATCCCTCTAAACCAAGAGTTTTCCGTTTGGGGTATTACTCCCGACTTGTCATCTCAACCATCTACTGTATACACTTGAATCTCGCGTGGTGAGCGTAATCTTGCCACCCTCGTCCATGTTCACCACACCGTTAAGCGGACTTCAAATCAAGTGAGATACCGATTTTACCGACTACAACAACTACTGTAGAGTTCCTGTTACGCCTGTCCGGACTCTACTGCTCTTGTACATAGGCGGCGCCACTGGTAATTAGCGCCATGTCTCTCCCTCGGGTGGCGTCTCTCGAGACGTTTCTCAGCGTCCCTACCGAGGGCGAGAGATCTCGAAGAGGCTCCATCGCATCCACTGCCCCCTCTATGAGGCCGCGCAGGCTCAGCTTCAACCCTCTTCCTGAGTCGTGGGATCCCGTCATCGCTCGAGAGGTCGACCACCATGCACAAACCATCGGCGCTTTTGAGGTGCCCCAGTGGAAGCGAATACGTGAGTCTTATACCTGCGCGGCGCGTGTCCATTCAACTAGCAGTGGTGGCTAACTCGGAGCAGTTCAAATCGTGTGCGCAGTGATATACTGCTTCTTTGCCGCTGGAGTCGTATTTGGCTATGCCGCTATAAAACCGATATTGAAGCAGACAGGGGTCTATCAAGATATCTGCGAAGGAAATGACATGTGTGTAGAAATCAGGCTGAATCTTATGTTCACTGTTGCCGCCGTGGCTACGAATGTCGCTGCCCTCCCAGTGGGCGCTATCCTGGACCACTACGGGCCTCAGGTCTGTGGTGTTCTTGGTGCCATGTGTCTTGCCATTGGCGCCGTCTTTATGGCATTCGCCGAAAGGGTGCAGTTTGATGCACTCCTACCGGGATACTTGTTTCTGGCCCTTGGTGGCCCTTTCACGTACATCTCCTCGTTCCAACTTTCGAATGCCTTCCCACAACACTCCGGTTTGATCCTGGCTTTGCTCACCGGTGCGTTTGACGCTTCCAGTGCACTGTTTCTTCTGTACCGCATAATATTCCAGAGCACCGAGGGTGCTTTCGGTCTTGAGAAATTCTTTCTGGCCTATCTGGTCGTGCCCGTAGCGATGATAATCATGCAGCTCACCATACTCCCTAGACAGTCGTATAAGACCGTGGGCGAGATGATTGTAGATTATGAGGCGCCAGATTTTGACGATGCCTTCAGTTCAAGCGCCGTTGAAGCCGACGACCAAGTCGACGAGGAGACAGCACTTTTGCGAGAAGCACAGCGCCAGGAGCAGCGAGAGCACAACGAGAACATTGTTCACGAGATTGAGGAGCTACTAGGTACAGAAACAGCCGATAAGCAAGCCCAGCGCGAGGAAGCAACAAACACTCGAAGTGGTGTCTGGGGCGTGATGCACAACTATACTGTAATCGAACAGATTCGGTCACCTTGGTTCGTCCTCATCTGTTTATTCACGGTCGTACAGATGACACGAATCAACTACTTCGTGGCTACCATCCGATCTCAATACAGCGCTATACTGGGGTCGATTGAGAAGGCCGTGGAGATCAATAACTTTTTCGATCTCGCCCTGCCGTTAGGGGGAATCATATCGATCCCATTCATCGGTTTCGTCCTTGACCACACGAGCACCGTGGCCGTGCTGACAACGCTCGTCACGGTTGCTACTACCATCGGTATACTGGGCGTGCTACCGTTCGAATGGGCCGCATACAAGGGCATCATCCTATTCGTCCTGTACCGTCCGTTCTACTATACAGCGGTCAGCGATTACACCGCCAAGGTATTTGGTTTCCAAACATTCGGCACTGTATACGGCACTATCATCTGCCTTGCAGGCCTCCTCAACTTCAGCCAGAGCGGGCTCGATTATTTGTTCCACGACACATTCCGCGGCAACCCCATCCCCGTGAACCTAATTCTGCTATCTTTAGGCTTGGTCATCGGCATCTCTCTGGTTACTTTCGTTGCCCTGAAAACTAGGTGGCTGAGAACGAAGAGAGAAGCTGAGTATACGAATGGCAGAGGGCATTGAGATTGCTTTCTTCGTTGTGGATTGGACCCTTTTTTGCATGCATGTTTATCGTGGGAAAGGAGTTGCATTTTGGCGGCATTTCGTCTGTTGTGATTGGCTCATCAATGTTTACCCTTTGATACCTAGCATTGTCCAGCGGCTCATAATTTTCATATATGCATTCTGGTGTATGATATGATCTATTGCTACCTATTGCTGTCTACTGTCAATTCTATACCTGGTTCACACTGTACCTCCCGCAAACCTGTCCTATGAGTTATGGCTCCATGTGGTGGGTGTGGCTTTGTGGACTTGAAACATGATCTTCGCTTATGACGCCAACGGCTGCAAATCCTCTATCTGATGCCAGAAAAAATATAAATTTCTCGGACGACGTAAGTATGTTTGTGTGGTGCAAGAATGTGAAGAAGGCTCCAACTGTACGAACTATGCATAAAAAACTTAACTTTTGTTAGAACAAAGCTCTCCTATGTGTATATATAACTGCCTATCTGTAACTATCAGAATGACAGAGCCTGTGGCAAATACCGTTTTGTTGTTTAGGACGGTTCCTTAAACTATGATCCCTCTCTCTTTTTCATTCCTAAGATAGTAGGGAGTATGGGTAAAGCGGAGGAGTCTAGGCCTCCTCGTTTTCACGCAATCCGGCCTTGCGCATGGCGACATGATGCTCTCAACCTGGCCGACAATGTATGTGCTAAATAGTAATATCACGCTAGTCTTGTCGAGGGCAGAAGAGGCTTGTCTAGTATAGGTAGGACAACAAACAGGCAGCACCTAGCAGTTTATGCTACGCTTATCTAGTATAGTATATTACCCCGCAGACCCACCGCTTAGGTTGTCACCAAGACGGGAACGGCGAGCCGCGCTCTTACAGTATGCTTGATCATGCTCAGCACCTCGGGCTATCCTCAACGACATGCTGGTTTGGGCAGGCCGGCTGCAGAATCCACAGGGTCTCTTTTCCATTGGGTAGTGTACGTAATTTTCCATGGATGAACGAATGAGTGATACCTGTAGTACCAATGACTGGGTACTATACATGCATTTCAGTGCTGCTTACAGCTATACCGTCAGCTCGCTACCAGGTCGATGCCTACCTAGGTACTTACACTACCTAGTCCCCAACCCCGGGGCCCCAAGTAAGGATATAAGCCACCACCATTGATGCCTCCCTTCTCTGCCGATTGGCGATGTCTTTCTCCTCCTTATAGAATCAACTGACCGCACATCAACTTTCTTAACTAGACGAGCAGCAGTGCTGGAACGACTTCTCCGTTGCTGATAACGATGGCGCCCCCCATGGCAGACTCCATAGTGTAAAGGCCGTCCTCGTACGTTATTCAGCGCAAAATACGGTCAAGGGTGATTGGATAATCACGAAATCGCCTCGTGATATCGCCTCACGATATCTTTCTGCCAAGTGAACCAAGCGAACCCGGCAACTTGTTACCTCTTGGCACCTGCCTAACGAAGCCGGCTTGGCAGAAGCCAAGAGAGCTCTGGGTCGTTCTAGCTTTATCGTCACCTTCGAACTGCTGGTTCCGCGCATCTAACGGTCATCCCAGCATCATGTCGTGATACCTTGACTTCCAGCCGCGACTGGGCGCTGGTGGTCTGCCACGCTGATTTGGTTTCCCGGCAATGACTTTCTTCGCTTTTCCCCGGACGCCAAGCTGGCTGAGAGAACGTATATTAGCAAAAACAATTGTTTCTGCTCCTCATCTGGATCTGAGATTAGACAAGGGACGGCGTTAATTGCCACCGCGATTGCAGTCTGGGACGTGGCGGGGATCGCCGTGGCTGGGAAAACGATTTGATGGGGGAGTACTTAGCTGGCGCCGGGGGGCAGGGACATGGGAAAACGCCTCCATCTTGGGATGGTTAAATGTTTCCCGAGCCGAGCTAAGTCGCCCTCAAATCCACATTCGCTGACGGCTGCTCTCGTGTGGGTGTTCCGGTACGCGAGGAATGTGTATATAAAGCGGTGAGGAAGCGGCTGTCCCCCCCGTCAGATGGTTTTTCTTGCTTCCACCTCCCATCGTCTCACGCCCCGGTCACCCAGTCTCCAAAATGAAGAACGTCGAGATCTTGGCCCTTGGTGCCCTGTTTGTCGCCCAGGGATTCGCGACTGACAATGTCCTGAAGCCCGAGGGTTTCGTGGCGAAGATCAAAACGGAAGAGTAAGTGTACCGCACTGCTAGTAGCTGCACATTGGTAGCAGAGAAGTAATTGTAAGAGGCGCGAGACTGACACTTATTCCTAGGCTGGAGAGAAACCTCTGGAATCTCGACCGCATTGCGAAGGAGAACGGCGGTAACCGTGCTTTTGGAACCCCGGGATACGCGGCATCCTCGGATTTCATCCTTGAACGTGCGAAGACGCGGTTTGGCTCCCAGGTAAGTGACTCTCGGCGTCGTTTTCATCCCTCCTTGGCTACTTTCAGAGCATCACCTTTTCTTTTCGAACTAGTATTATGTCGAGAAACCTCCAAAATCATCGCAATCACGTTTAAATGGCTACAGCTAACCCCTGGTCTTTTAGTATGACACCTCGATCCAGTACTTCACCCACTTGTACAACGAGGTTCGCCAGATTTCTCTCACTGGACCCGATGGTGAAGCCGTCGATACTATTACGCTCATCTACAACCCTGGTACCGATGATGGCCCCATCAAGGCACCGCTGATTGACACACCTGTTGATGACGCGAGAGGTAGGTCCCAATCACCACCCGAGCTTTCTGTCATGGGGACAATTTAGTGTCTGACGGGAATGATATAGGTTCGGCCTGTTTCGAAGACCAATGGGCGGGTATCGACGCTACCGGAAAGCTCGCTCTTGTTAAGCGTGGTAGTTGTGCTATCTCGGACAAGCTCAGGCTCGCAAGGGCTCACGGCGCTTTGGGTGTTATCCTCTATCACAATCTTCCGGGCACTCCTGGCTCGGCAACTCTAAGTGCCGGGAGCTACGGACAGATCGTTCCCGTCGCTACGATCAAGCGGGATGTGGGCCTGGCATGGAAGGCCAAATTGGAGGCTGGCGAGGAAGTGGTTGTAGAGCTGTTCATTGACGCCATCTTCGAGGACCGCAAGTCATGGAACATCATTGCCGAGACTAAGGAGGGTGACCCCAACAACGTCGTCATGCTCGGTGCGCATCTTGACTCGGTCCTGGCCGGACCCGGTGTCAACGATGACGGCTCCGGAAGCAGCTTGTTGCTCGAGCTGTTGACCGAGTTCCGTTACTACCAGGGATACAAGAACAAGGTCCGATTTGCATGGTGGGGAACCGAGGAGAGCGGGCTCGTTGGCTCTCTATACTACACGGCGAACCTGACCCCCGAGGAGGCCGACAAGATCCGCTTCTACTTCAACTACGACATGGTGGGATCGCCGTTCGCCGAGTACCAGATCTACGTCGGCGACAACGCGGGCGACGAGACGGGCGCGTCCAAGCTGTTCGACTACCTCACGGCCGCGGGCAAGCCGGCGCAGTACGTGCCGTTCGGGTCGAGCTCGGACTACGTGGGCTTCGTGGAGCTGGGCATCCCGTCGTCGGGCATCTTCACGGGCGCCAGCGCGACCACGGACCCCTGCTACCATCTCGCGTGCGACACCATCTCCAACATCAACCTCGACGCCATCACCGTCAACGCCAAGGCCGCCGCCAACGCCCTCGCCGACTTCGCCCTCTCGCTCGACGGCGTCCCCCGCCGCAGCAACAACTCCGCCAACCCCCACAGCCGGAACGCCATCCGCTCCCAGTTCGTCAAGTGGAAGCGCGCCGCCGACACCGCTGCCACGCAGAAGGCCTGCTCGCACAAGGGCGACCACTCCATCTAAACTCTTATACAAGGTGTTTCCCCGGGCCCCGGGCGGATCTGCAGTGTCTTGTATAGCTTACTTGCTGTGGGTCGAAGCATGGGGCCGAAAAAAACTGTAAATACAATGTATAAATTGGTGTGAAAATGAAATGTAATACGAGTTAAACCCTGTGCTCTTCGTATACGCTTCGTGTCTTGTCATCGTAGGTCTGAGGAATATTAGCCGTCTGCAAGCGAAATTGCTGTCTTCGTCAATCCTCTTAGTATCCTGTTGATGCTCTTGACTCGTAGCATCCATAGCTAGTTCTAGATAGCTGTTTTCACCCTTGAAGCTTGAAAGATTCCGACCACTAGGCATGGTTATTGGCGTTGTTTATTCGCCTGGCTATAATACTGTCTATCAATGGGCATCTATAACGGCTACATGACTGACAGACAGGGATACATGGGTATAGCACGTTGGTTCAGATGGGTAAAATATATATCCCAATTGATAAACAAGCTTAACATAATTCCATGCGATCGCCAGTGGCTTCTTCCCGCAGCTTGCGTCCTTGCTCGTCTTTGTCTTCTAATTCTTCCTTAATCCGCTGTTCGACCTCGTCCCTGATGGGACCCAAGTCGGGTGGAATGACGGACATCTGGACGCTCGGCGCGGCGCCAACGAACCGCAGCTGTTCCGTAACATGTTGTACAATCTCTGACAACTTCTTTTGGGTGTTTCGGTTCTGGCGAGGTTCACCGAGGATTTGTTGGATTGTAGGTAATAGCGAGTCGATCTTAAACCGGTCGCGCCAGGGGGTGTGTATTGGGATTTGAGTTGGAATATCGTGTTGGTGGCCGATTGCGATCGCTGTCTCGTAGGCCCATGCACGGGCGACGTTCTTCGGCGTGTAACCACCACCTCCAAAAATGATGAGGGGCACATTTAACTTCTTGCAAAACTCCACACAAGAGGAGTGGCCTTGAACCAGCAGGTTAAACTTACCCAACCTATCTCCGGCAAGGGAATCTGCGCCGCACTGTAACGCTATAGCACCGGGTCTGAACTTTTCCACAACACGGGTGATTATGGTCTCGAATAACCACTTGTACTGTTCGTCAGTAATGCCGTCGTTAAGGGGGACATTAATGGCGTGGTGTGCGCCTGGGTTATGTTCGCTTTTGGGGCCATTATCTTCAAGGCCGCCAGTACCCGGAAAAAAGTTTGAAGGATCGTACTTGTGAAAAGAAACGGTCATAACTCGGTCGGTAGAAAAGAATGCTTCCTCAACGCCGTCCCCATGATGTACGTCGATGTCGATATACAGAACTCGAGCGTGAATGCGTAGGAGTTGCAATATGGCGAGAACTATGTCATTGATGTAGCAGAAGCCGGATGCTTCGGCTTTCTTTGCATGATGCAGCCCTCCGCCCCAAGCAATCGCAATATCGGATTGGTTAGCACAGAGTTTTCTTGCGGCATCGAGAGAAGCACCGCCGGAGAGCGAGCAATAGTTATAAAGCCCCTCGAACAAGGGACAATCGCTCCCTCCTAGGTTAAACCTAAGATCCGGATTCGGATTCTCCATGTCGAGGGGTTGAGGCTGAGGCGCAACCGTCGCCAGATGATCAACGTAATCCTTGGCATGGAAACTGGTCAACTCCTCGTACGTAGCTGCGCGTGCTGTGTAGTTGTCCATAGCGAAATTCATGCCGTAGGCGGATACTAAGCTCTTGGTGAGCGTCAAACGCCAGGGTTTCATTGGGTGTGTCATGCCGAAGTGATGCTTCTCCATATCGGGATTATAGTGGAATGATACATTGTAGCCTTTGGGTTTGGTGATGCCATGTTCATGGGCAAAGCGCTTGATCTTGTTGAGATAGGCGGCATTCTCCATATCGCTTGGCCGATCCAGCGGCTTCAAGAATTTCTCGACAACTGGTTGGTCATGGCCTATATTGTGAGGAAGATAGTTGGGCTTTGGAAGCCGTACTGAGTATGGGTTTCCTGAGTCTAGTTCCATCTTGAGCACCGGCTCTGGAGCCTGGTGTCATGGGGCGGTTCTAATAGATGAATAAGAGTCTAGCCTAGATGAGCAAAAGACAACGCTGTCCGATAATCTCAACCAAAATGATAGCAGAAGTCTTTAGGGGTGTCGGCAGTTTGGGGATCTACCCAATGCCAGCAGCTCCTAACAATAGCAGGGCAGACAGAGCGCTATGATGATGATGATGGAATCCTCGAACAGCTGCAGGCCGTATGATAAGGGTCTCGGGGGACGAGAGGGATGATTACACTTTGGATCTGGGGGTATTTCAAGTTGGATTATTGCGATGAAGTCGGAAGCTGGTTAAGACGAGTTCGAAGAATAAGACCAAAACAGTGAATGTGTATGTAGAAGTTGAGTTGAAGGTGCACTGAGGTACCTCGTCTGTGTTGGAAAATACCCTTGAAGTTGAGCCCGCAGCGACCAACCATGACTAGGCGAAGACTAGTCCGAATCAGGACGACCCCACAAGGAGAATTGAGGCGACCCCTGGTCGTTTTGTGCATGCTCGGTGGCGCGTTACATAGATTCGCATTTGTAAGGTACGGCAAATTTTTATAACATCAAGGTGTCAAGTACATGGCATTACGTGGCCACCAAGTAAGTGCCTAAGTAGCTAGGCGTCATCAGGTTGAACAATGTCGTATGTGATTAGATCATATCGTTCCTTTTCAAGATGCAAAAGGAATATAAACTACCTGCCTACGTACGTTATCTTATTCGCATGACGGCTGGGTCTTTTAAAGACCTAGGTAGGTACTTGCGTACTTATAGCTAAAGTACGGTAACCGCACTAACTTTCGACCAACAATGTAAGTACTTAGGTTGAGAGGGGCTAGGTACCTACCCGCTCTGCTCGCAGCAGGTATTATCTAGTCTAGACTTCGTTACTCATCTAGGACGCCGCGGTTCTAGGCCGCGCTAGTCCGGTTCGTACTAGTCTGTACCTAGCATTAACCCGGATTGGCCTAAATAGCCCTGGTCGGCAACTTTGCGTTTAACATCCCTATAGCGATGTGGTCTATGCTGTTGAATTAAAAAAGAAACTCGCCTTAAGAAGGCGGTTTCATGAATTCGAACACATGGTTCTTAGAATGGGGTTTCTCATCCTATGCCGGTGGTCATCCTTACCCCTAGACCAAGTGCCTACTTAACACTATTTTATATCTGCTATTTTTTTCTATACCCTCTTTGCTTTGCCTCAAATGCTTTCTATATAAAGCTTAGGTAAGCTACTAGATAGGACTCGCCTAGCCTAGTATTTTATCTTTTGCATGGCATGCTCTCTATCAAAGGCTAACAAACGCTAGGAAATAAACAGGAATCGCCTTAACTGTTATTATCGCCAGGTATGCGGATTGTGTGATGGCACAGCATCATTTTGTTGAACCGGTACGGGTTTAAACTATGTGCTAGTACAATTGGCTGACCAGTATACGTAGGTAGGTTCATGTCGGGCCAGTCCCACATCCTTGGCTCTTGCCGCGTTTCATTATTGGCGTTCTTTTGCATTGTCGATGTTTCTAGACCCTCTCTAGGTGGCTACTTACCTACTTCTAAGTACCCAAGGTATTTCTAACACGAACGACACGACACCAACCTGCATCACCTAGACTAGGACCGGAGACCAGACCAGTCCACCTATCCACACGACCTATCCGCACGACCTACCCGGTACCTAAGGAACACCGGTTCCTTCTCTCGCTTGCTGGCCGACGAGCGCGCGCTACCGCATCTTCTGCATCTCCTGCATCTCCCACATCTCCCGCGACCTTGGATTGGGCATCCTGTCGCCGAGTTACTGTTTGGTGTAATTGAGCTAGGAAGGTGAGCAGCACTGCGTGTGATTTGACCCTTCTGCTGCTCTGTGTACTACCCACCCATCCATCCATCCATACACGTCTGCGCCTCCAGTTGCGTCTTCGTGGCTGTTCGCTCTACAAGCTCCTCGTTGCTCGCCTGGCACCGTCTCTCTCGTGCGCCAAAGACAAGCAGGCAAACAAGCCAAGGCAAACAAAAGAGTGCATCAAGAGCAGAAGAAAAGACCAGGAAGAAGAAAAAGAAGAAAAAAATAAAATAAAATAAAGAGCGATCGTGGATTGCGTTATGTGCATGAGCATCTCAGTTGCGCCTGATTTTACACCTTTCCCTCACCTATAGAGCGTACGCCTCGCATAGGAGGCCAGGTTAACAACAATGCCCAGAGACGATCTCTCAATAGATTTCGTAAAGAAGATGGCGCCGTCCATCGAGGCGCAAGACCCCGCCATCATCCTCGAAGAGTTCATCCATCGCATGTCCAACCTCCCCGAGGAGGTTCGTTTCATCCAAGACGAGATCACCGACAAAGACCGCTCGTACCACGAATGTATCAAGACGATCGAAGAGTGCGACAACAAGATCCAGCGCTGGATCCGTTCAAATGGGAGCCACCAGCACAACCCACGGGAGGCCCAGCTCCGTGAGACCATACGAGATAACTACACGCGTGCCGAGAAGCTCGCCGACGAGAAGGTTGCCTTGTCGCACAGAGCGCAAACGCTCTACGACAAGCATCTGCGATACCTCGACCTCCAGATTAAGCAGTTGAGCGACAGGGGCGAGCCTGGCTTTACTGATCCCGACGAGATACCCTCTCTGATTCGACCGAGCGCCGCCAACAATAGCAATACGTCCGTTAGGGTCCTGTCTGTTACTACGAGCTCGATACCACTTAACCCTATCCACAACAATGCCACGCCCACCGCCGCCAGACTGTCCAACTCTCAGGCACGTGCTGCGCAAGCACAAGCTCACATCTCCTCCTCCGCACCGGCCTCCCCCGCAGCAACCATGATACTGAATCGAAACCAACGTGAGTCGTCTGCCGGGCCCGGGAGCGGCGTTCCGAAGAGGGCCCCACGGACAGCGTCTGGTATAGGCAACATTCCCGCAAACTCGAGTGGCTTAGCACGACATTCATCACTCGGACCAGGAACACCGAAGGCAGGGACACCAGGAGCCTCGAGTAGGGCCGGTAGTGCTGGGCCTAAAGGGGTGACGAAGGCGTCAAGCGCTGGCACCGGGCGAAAGGGCACACCAGGTGCAGTTGCACGGAAGAAGCCGCCGACCTCGAAATCGACATTATCCCGTGTGAAGCGCGCCGGGCACTCGAAGGGCTCTCCAGCTTCAACAGCTGACAGCGAGCTTTCAGACGCGGAATCCGCGCCGTCTTCTCGCCGTGGGTCCCGTGCCGGGAGCGGCACCCCCGGTCCCAACCAGAACGGGAACAGCAAACACAAAGGTAGTGTGGACCCCGACAAGGACGAAGAGATGGCAGACCGGGATGATGAAGAAGATGTCTCTGGCTCAGACGGCGTTTCAGGCATCGACGACGACGAGGATGAAGAGGGCAAGAGGTATTGTCTGTGTCAGGCGATATCGTATGGCGATATGGTGGCGTGTGACAATCCCTCTTGCCCCTTCGAATGGTTTCACTGGATCTGCGTCGGGCTGAAATCAGAACCCGAGGGTCGCTGGTACTGTCCTACATGTAGCGCCGAGCGCGCGGAAGGGTTGAAGAAGAAGAGCAAATAAAAGCTCCGATGGATCACGGAGGAAAAGTCATACGGGTGGATTACTACGTAACCTGACGGCTCTCTAGAGTTAGGCGACGTCGCGGCAGGTATAAGTCAAGCCTCGCCAAGCTTCGTCGCCGCGAAACTTAGTATCAGGAAGGGCTACCAGACGTCAGTCTGACGCTATAAATGAAGGTAGGCACAATAGCTCTACTCACGACAAGTCGAATGCAAGTCAGGTGTAGTGAGGCACAACATGATACTGGTTACGACGCGTCTAGATCTGCAAGGGGGAAAAGCTAGAACCCTAGCACTCTCATCATGCACGCGAAGCTGGAAGCAATAGCTTCCCCCCGATGCGGCTACATCTCCAAGAGAATAGTCTAGGAGAGTTGGAATACACTTCAAGACCTTGCTGATCAGCGTGTAAAGTTCGTGCGCAAAAGTAGAGCAGAACCAACTAGCATTTGATGGGGGTTTTGGGGCCCGGGAGGCTCAAGATAAGGGAGAAGTGGCAGGGGAGGACGCAAGATGACTTTAACAAATGATTCCAAACTCCAGGAAGCTCAGAGGAAATGTATCCCAATCAACAACAGAGCAAGACATGAGAAACTCGAATGATTCTCTTCTGAATAGGTAGATGATCGAATTAATGTCACCTAGTCTTTACTGGAATTCTAAATTTTGTCGCACAAATCTCTCTCTTCTTTTATTATCTTCCTAGCAACCATATTCGCCCATATTCATTCTTCTCATTACACATAATGCCCGACTCTATTAGGGGATATACCATTATCAGGCACGCCTGAGACTGAAGAATGCCGCTCCCGAGACGGACTGGTATTTTCAGAAGGAATTACGAGCCAACCAGAGAAAGAATAAGACTCTTAATGCTCCAACAAACGCAAGCTGCCCTGTACGACTACATTCTCTAGGATTGATCCGGGAGGAATATCGATGGTGGAGCCCTCAGTAGCAACGATAATCACAGTTCCCTTTAATGTGACGCCCCGGTGAAGGTTCACATTGCCAGTAATGGTCAAGTGGTCAAGCTCAATGATTTTAGGAATCGAGGGAATTCGCTTCTGGAAATCTGATACCTTCTTGAAGTCAGTACCCAGCTTAATAAGCGGGGCACCACCAAAGCGGCTTGGGTTCAGTTGTAGCTGGCCGTGCTTGACAGCGTACAGGTCAGACTTGACCAGCATCAGATCTGAGCAAGTCTTAACCGGCAAGAATCGCCGACGGGGTACGTTGACACCATGGGCGTTCTTGAAGTGGCGGATGGCAGCACCGACTGCAGTTTCAAGTTGAAGAATAGAGATATCTGATTCGCCCTTCTTGTCACCTGGAATCGACTTGCCATTCGGGATGATCTCCATCTCTAGCTCGTCGTTCTCAACGACACGCTTGATGGCCTTGACGTTCATCCATATGTTGTTGGTGTTGAAGTACTTGAACTTCTTGATGGACTTGAATTCATTGGTGTGCTCCTTGGGGACTTGAGCGATTTCAAGAAGCCGAACAGAACCCTCGTAGTCAATGATGGTACCACCCTTGACATCGGCCTTAGTCTTGTTGGTCAACTCCATGATATACTCCGCCTCTGTCTCAACCATATGTTGGAGGACACGTAGGTCCACCACGGCGCCCAAATTATCAACGTTGGATAAGAAAATGATTTCAATGCCACGTTCAATGAGTTGGTCCAAAACCCCGGAGTTATAGAGCGACTCAAACACGTCACCATGTCCTGGAGGATACCATTCGGAAATGGCTGAATCAAAACTCTTAGGAACAGGAAGGAGCGAGTCCTTGTAGATTCTGGGGTACCGAGACTGGTTGAAGGTCAGGATATCCACGTTGTGGCCCTCATACTTCTTGATAATAGCAGCGGTGTCATCGTTCGTATTGAATGAATTCATCAGAATAAAGGGGACGTTGGTATTGTAGGTTCGGTTCAAGTATTCGACCTGGCGAACGGACATGTCCAAGAAAGACATGCCGTCACGAACTTCGATAACGGACTTGGGACCGACGCAACCCATCGAGGTACCCAGACCACCATTCAGCTTCAGAACAGCCAACTTGTTCAGGAAGCCAACGGACTCGGAGTTAGCGAGATCTTCGTAATCTACAACTTGGTTTTGAGCTGGAGGGGCAATACGATCCCAGTCACTATTTGACCAACGTTAGTTATTTTATTAAGCCGACGCTCGAAGTTGGTCACGCACACAGCATTTCCCTTGGCTTTGTCGTTCAAGTATCGTCGGAATAGGGAGAAAAAGTTGTCCATTTCTGTCTCGAACAACTGGCACGACACGTTAGAGGCGGAGTTGGTAGGGGGATTGTGACGTAAGACGCAACTTACCTTCTTCTGCTCCGGGTCTTTGACAGTCTCAGCAAGCTCGGTCAAGGCGTTGCGCATCTGCGCGGCAGCGACGTTGGTCGAGGCATTCTCGAAAGCCTTCAAATCAATTAGTAGTCCACTCGTCATGGCGGCAAAAATAGAAGTGAAATTGGGTGTATCCGGAATCGGTGGAAGATCGCTTCGAGCATGGGGAGGCGAATGGTGCATTGGAGGCGGGAAGTCGAGGCCCAAACTCAATTATAGGTGTAGCACACCGATTTATACCGAGGGATCGATGCGGGCATATTGGGGCGGGTGGGATAGGGCTGCCTGCGCAGGTAAAAGTATCTGCACCCCCGGGTCGGCGGTTCGAGATTGCTGAAGCTTTCTGGTGCATGCATAGGCTCAGAAAGCACAGCCCGAAAGTATATTTGAGTCGTTCAAAGCAGCCGAAGTAGCGTGTGTGTTCCTGGAACACATACGGCGACGAATAGGAGCAGATCAAGGAGCAACCTGACCTGGACGGACGGCTCTTTGTGATGCAGGTTCCACGTCCAGGCATAAAGACAGGGCGAGCGCGGGAAATTGCAGAGGGATTCGAGGCAATCAAGGAGTCGAGATAGTAGCACTCACCATGTGTGACCGAGTCTTTCCATGGTGTCTGCCTGTGAACTCGGCATCCGAGTCTTTCCCTCCAAGCTGGGGCTTGAGGTGCGAGGGCAATGCACTCTTGATCGCCTGAGCCATTGCGAAGGAACAAAGCAGCAGGATCAATCTAGGGCAGTGTTAGAGAGTACAGGACCGCACAGGTATACAAGAAGGGCCAATGTGCCGCAATGGTGTCTAGTATATGAGAACTCTAAACAGTGCTCTGGAGTTCGAGGGGGAGAAAAGTAGGTGAGGGAAGCCAAGGTTTTAACGCTGTTCCCTGGCGGTTCTCTGGTGATGTGTACGTAAATGCGCGGGCGAGGAGGGGCAAGGCGACAGGGGGCGAGCTTGAGGGCGCTAGTGGCTGCAGGAGGTCAATTGGAAGATAAAGACCTTGTGGGCCACAGGCGCCTCAGGTAGGTAGGGACCTGCTCTGCATGCTGGAGTGGCTGCTGGAGTGGCAGCTGTAGGTACCTATACCGTGCTCTGTGCGGTCACGGATTCCAACCTCGTAGACGCTTGTTGCGGTGGAAACTAATGCTCGATGGTGGGGTTGCTCTAAGGCCCCTCCCACTCTGAGCTGCTTGCTCATACCTATATCGTACTAGACTAGGCCAACTAGTCAAACTCAACGATAGGCGCTTCAGGGCTCTCAGTTCTTGGGCGGTACCTGAACCGTGCCTGAGTGGGCTGGAGGGCTAGAGCTGGGCTGGAAAGGAGAGACAAAAATACTGGTATCTACTCACCAACTAGATAGGGGGGGTGTGGTTTCTGGTATCCGTAGGTACTGATACCTCCGTTGCTCTGTTGCTGCTCTGTCTATCTCGCCGTTGATCGTTGTCGCTGGCGTGTGTGGACTTTGTATGTGCTTGCTGACTGCTCAACAAATCAGCCATCACGTTTGCGCAATTGACGTAATGCAGCGGTCTGGGACAACGCTAAGATCCTTGCGCGGTCGACGAAATGGCCTGCATTCCTCCACGTCTGCATATCCGCGACGCTCTCCTATTTGCCCACTCTCGCCCGCCCACACACCACAACACGCCGGTTTCCACCACGTATTGCATCATGCCATGGCTTCGTTCTTCCCTCGTCCGCAAAAATGTTTGCATGTAATTGTAGACTGCGCGCTTTGCGACTATCCGAGACGCTTGTGGAAAGAAGACATGGCAGATGGTGCTCTGATAGGGGGTGCTTCCAGGACTGTGCTTGTCTGGACTACACCATCAAGACAGAGGGGAGGGGAGGGGGTTACCGTTGCTGAGGAGTGAAAAGAGATCAGCAACATACCTTGTGAATCCGGCAACAGACTGACGCAGATTGTGCCAAAAGGAAACCAGTTTTGACGTGCTAAAACGATGCTATGACAGATAACACAATATTAATTGAAATCACTCGTGTTGAGTGAAGTGAAGAGCCTCCCCGTTTTATATCATTTACAACGTCACGGCTTGGGGCTTCGTTGCTCGGGCAAAGAAATTATCGCCTGCCCCACGGACATAATTATTTACGAATCATTCCCTATTCGTCATGATCAATCCCCATTCCCGGTCATCGAAATCTGACAATCACCACCTAGACCCAACGTCCGCCTCCCCTTCTACTGCCCCCCCTGGCGTTCCATTGCCAGACTTGGTCAGGTACTGGTCAGGTTCGCTCAGGAGGGCAGCCAGATCCCGCTCTTGGCAAATATTGGTTCGTCTACTATGTTGCATCCAAAAAGCCGCAGGTTTGGGGGCACACCCTACTTACACGAGCCATTCTCGAAGAGCCCCCTTATCGTCTTCCGTCCTGACGGCGACACCGTATATGTACTGCTGAGGGCTGAGAATCGCGTGTTCGATTCCACCCACATCGCGGCTGAACGTTCCAGATCCTTATGGTTTGATTTTCCCAACGTCTCGCCAAGGAGTCCAGCAGACGGTTAGAGGCACCCGGCTTCTTAAGAGTCTTAACTAGCGATATTGCACAATAGCTACACTCCACTAGGAGAGATTGTCCAGATCTAATCACCTCGCTCCCGGAATCCACATATTTCAAAAAGGAGCTAACCACCCCGGCAGCGCATCGTACTTACAAACTGCCGCGCGGCGCCTCTGTCGTTTGCTGCTATGTATAAAACATCTCATCTATATCATACTCACGGCTCACGGCAGCCTGCCTTGATGTGTGTCCACGAATCCGTGACGGATTGCGCATCTTCATTGTCGACGTGAACCAGGCCCGTAGGCTCGTCGTCTCAGCCCAGCAGAAGTTGGGGTATCAAGAGGTATCGTGAGGTATCTTGGGAGTAATATAGGTACCTAGCGTCGGAGCCTAGGACAAGGGGCTCGGGAATGGAAGCAACTATTAAGCAGCTGGACGTACCAAGGGCCCCGCAGTCCAGTCTCGCCTCGCCAGTCTCGCCAGTCTCCCGGACCTGCGTCTTGCGTGGCGTCTAGCGCTTTGTTCAGCTGCCCGTAAAAATTGATTCGACACATTCCTATCACATACGCTGCGGCATTCGTGAGTTGTTACCTATCTATATCTATACTATCGATGCAAAGACGATAGTACGGGCGTTGCATCGGTAATCTTAAATGGAGGGCTATTATCGAGCGCTCAAACCCGGTCATATTTTTCGCCACAGATATCAATAACTAGATCTATTGACGGAACGCGAGCTCAACAAAAAAAGTCTCGCCTCGACTTTCCCTCGCTACAACCCACCTACTTCAGGACATACCTATACTTACTACGTATAATGCGACGGGTGTGCGGCAAGCTTGCCTATATCGCTTTGTCTATTGACGCCTATCCCGAGCTATCTATAGCAAATAGACGATGGGTTACTAGCCACGTGGGGATGAGCAGGCACCAGCTTTGAGCTAATTTCAGAGTCGTGTCTGAGATCAAAACCAGTCAAGTAATCTCCATCCCCGGCTTATAGCAACAACGGCGTGTGATCACCGCCATTTCCAACACCTCCTTTTTTGCACTGACGAAACCACAAGATTCAATGCTCAGCCGTGCCGTGACATTCGAGTGATCATAAAGTGACTTATGCCTTAAGAGCTCTAACACACTGCTCTGGTATATCGTATACTGTACTCTGTATATGGGCCGAGTACTAGTATGAAAACTAGATATGGTAGTGCAAGAGATGTCCTATGAACGATGTGAGGGCTATCTATTTAGACGTACGCCTAGCAGAAAACATATTTATAGGTTGGATTTTCAGCCCACCCAATTATTGGCGACGGGCCTCGCACCTGACATGCCGCCACGTTTTTTTTTTTTGTTTTTTTTTTCTCTCGTGCCAGACGGAGTGAGCTATCTCAGCTTCTCATTCGGTTACTATTCCCATACGACGCGACTCGTTAAACTAGACTAGACACTGGTAGCCGTATCTCGTATAGTACATCTGCTCGGAGAACTCAGATGGATATCTTCGTATTCCACTCAGTGTCTTCCTGATTCAGCAATCCCACTAATTCTTGCCAGCCGATCGCAGCCGGAGAGACGCTACAGTTGCGATTCCCAGCCACGAGCCGGCCCAGACCTTACCAAGGTCCGCCCATGCGCCCCACCGAAAGCCAAACGGAGTACGTCCTTGATATGTACTTAGCCATGGCGATGTGACAAGACCGAATGTTTTCATGAATATATAGTGCTACAGTGGCTATGGTTAAAGACATCAATTATATATATCGTTAAAACTTTACTTTTGACTTCAGTATCAATGCGACGCCATATATTTCCTTGCTAATCACGTGTGTCATCTGCCCTTTGTATCGCGGAGCCATAGTCCTTTCAGAGGATCGATATCATATTCACCAATGGGAAGTTTGGGTGCTGGGCTGCCATATTGGCAGGTCAACGTCCCAGAAGACGAGAGGACAGAAGAATGCCCTGATTTCTTGCGCGCAGTGAACGCGAAAGACAAGGGCATCCTCAGCACGCCAGATGAAGAATATCGCGTCAACACCTGGCCTGAGGTGCAGAAACTGATTCTAGACAACCGCCTCGACCTGTTCCGGCGCGTGCCGTCCGAGCTACGGAGATATCTAGAATTCAACTGGGGGCTGAAGCAGGAATACGGCAGTGTCATGAATTTTATTCTATCGCAGAGGCTCCGCTGGGACGTGCCTTTAATGGCCAAGGGCAAACCGTTCGAGTGTGACGAGGATATAAAAATCCTATGGAATGACTGGCCATACGGCCTCGACAAGAAGATAGTTCACATCGTGGTCTGGACGAAGTTTGACTTGGAAGATGACCCTGCGACGGACGACCTCACTCCAAAAGCCCGCGCCGAGATCGATGCATTCGTGCTGAAGACTTTCGGTTCAAGGGTACCGAGCGACCATGTAAGACGTATCCCGTCGCATCGAGGAAAGCCTTGTTACTCACACCAAGTTAAATAGTACATATGGTTCAAAAACTGGCGTTCTCTAAAATCGGTTCAAGCAGTTGAACATTTTCACGTCATGCTCTACGACCCCGACCCCGCGTTCATCGACGAGATTACGAAGGGTGATGTTCCTCTCATTCAAAAAGTTTGATATAAAGATTTCTATATAATCAGCATTCCCCGTTATAGAAGTAGAATAGTGATCGCCGACGCCACTATAAAGCTCACAATACTTCATAGATTCTTCATTTGCAAGCACTACCCCCACCCAGCTTAAGCATCACAATTATGAAATCGCGCATGTTCTCAAACAACCTGTCTCACTTTGCCCGTCTCCACCTCGTAAATCCACCCAGTGATCGGTACATCGTCCGGAACCGTAGTGGACTTCTTCAAAAACTCAACATCCTGTTTGACAGCGCTATCGAGCTCAGGGAAGGGTAAAAAATCAAGGGTCGCAAGCTCCGCTGCCGCCGCAGGGCCCAGGTTCTGCTTGACGAGGTTGTGCGCGTCGTCGTTCGTAAACGTCAACATGCCGCACCCAGTATGCTTGACCAATATGACTTTAGAGGACCTAGAATTAGCCGATGGCTCTCCGGTATATAAACTTCGAGATTTAAACCCCAATTCAAGTAAAACCCTCCCCGCCACTAGGCAGCTGGACAAGAGGCGAGCGCGGAAAGGGGAAACCCGTTCTATAGAACTCACTCTCGCGCGTTCCCAGGAGCTGCTCCGAGATCACGATGGACCGTTGCGCGTCCTTCGCGCTAGCGCCTGCATTCCGGATTACGTGGGCGTCGCCGAGCGAAATGCCAAAGGCAGCGGCAGGGTCGATACGCGCATCCATGCACGTAACTAGAAGCCATCAGTACTGCAGCCTTAATAGTGCTCCGTTTCAGCTACTACTCAAGCGTCGCATGGTAGCGAGGGAGC
This sequence comes from Xylaria sp. BCC 1067, assembly GCA_005188305.1. Classification (NCBI taxonomy): domain Eukaryota; kingdom Fungi; phylum Ascomycota; class Sordariomycetes; order Xylariales; family Xylariaceae; genus Xylaria; species Xylaria sp. BCC 1067. The sequence goes on along the minus strand of SSCS01000003.1, from coordinate 1,685,368 downwards.
GTCGCGAGATGATTTCATACCGACGAGGTATTTCTTCGCTGGCGGAAGAGCGAGGTGGCCCTTATCGAACCCTTCCGCGTATTCAGCGTTCTTCTCCACGAGGTTCTTCTGGATTTCAGACGCCATGATATCGATACCCCGGCTTTGTACGGGGACGCTTGGGCGGGGTAGATGATACGCCTCGATGAACTAACTCGGCAATTATGAACAGGGACTGAGAGCTATTGCTACTTTTAACGCCATACTGCGTCCTCGCCTGCTGTATTTATACACCTTCCCCGGGGGGCATCCGAAAGCGGCAAGGAGAAGACATTGCGCATCATTGCGATGAAAGACGCTCTACCCTCCCAGGCGATAGTGAGGATGGTGGAGTGAGGGGTCCTTCGTCTGTTCTGTCATTGGGGATCGAAGTTGCTAGCTCGTAGCACGCCATCCCGGCCACATTACGCCGTTCGATATGTCGACGCCGGCAATCTGGTCGTTATTTGCTTTTCCGGCCTGCAAGTCTCAACGCGGGCTTTGGTGACGGACGCCCTTGGGCCAATAGAGTGGGGAGCATCTGACTGATCAGATGAACAATGCCATCACCTTTATTCCCGTTTGGGCTAAAACGCCTAGGCGAACGGGAATAGCTTCATATAAGAGACTTGACCTGACGAATCTCGGGCTTCTCTGCCCTCTAGGACGCCGATGATCGACTTCCTTCACCTTGCCCGTCGGTGTCTGTTGAATCGCTTGAGCAAGCATATTCGTACCCTGTGATGCATGCACCTACTGGCTATGCCTAGGCTTCATTCTAACGCCGCTGGTGAGATTCGTTGCCCGGTGGAACAGACGCCGGAGCTTGGACTGCGCCCTTCGGGTCAAGTCAGATCACTACACTGCGCATTGAGAATGTATGTTTCTACGAGATCTCGATTCACCAAACCGTTCATCATCAGACTTCCTTTCTCCTGTCATCCTTCTGAGACTGGGTATGGTGGAGAGTGAGCTATTTGAGAGCATGGCTATATCAAGGCTGGGAGAAAGTACTTATCACAAGCGTTCAACCTGCCAGAGCTAGATTGCCATGTAGTCAGAGGAAATTGATGATTTGTGGCCTACTTGCCGCCTCTTCATGATCATTGACGGGCTAGCTTAGATCTCCCCATTCCGTATACTATACAGCCTAGAGAGAGACACGAGTACCAAGGCCTGATCTCGCACTAGGTCTAAAACTACCAAATCGTTTGATTGTAACTCGATTGCGTCATCAGGTCTGCTTCTATATAAGTGAACGGCCATCTATCCTTGCATATATTTTAAGCGCTCGGTGATGCGTGCTCAATGTTCCAATCTAGCAGTTGCTGGCACATTCCCTCCAGTGTGTTGTAAACGGGTTTGAAGCCAAGGCCACCTTGCTCGACGCTCCGCTGGGCAGCCTTGTCCAACGACAAGTAATTCAGGCCGGCGTGGAAGACGCCCGGCTGGAGCATTGCAAGCAGGCCCTTTGGCTCCGATAAGATCCATTTTAATACGGGCGTTCTACTCCCGATAGAGACGAGTTCGATGATGTGCGCGGCAACGAGGCAGAGCGCGGGCGGGAGGTACGTTAGTTTGAACGGCGTCTCGGCCGTCACGGCGCACAGATGGTACACGTCGCCGAATGTGGGCGGTGGTCCGTCGTCGGTGATGACGAATGGCCGGCCGGCGCACCCCGGCATCTCCTTGCGCACCAGCGCTGCCTCAAATTGCAAGTGGCCGAGGGAGACGTGGCCGCCGTGCACGAAGTTCTGAACAATGTTGGGCATCCAAGTTTGAGCTCCTTGATGACGTAACACAAAGCCTACCAACTGACTGTGAGCCATTTTTCGTTCCTCCTTGCTCATTTTTTTGACACGAGGAATAGAAGATCGGGATAGATACTAGCTAGTGAAGGAGGAGTGAGGCGGGCCAGCAGTCATCGGCCCGCCATGCTGTTGATATAAAGGAGAAGGAAAAAGAAAGTCTTACCGATGATTTGATCACCATGACTGCTCCCGTAGATAGTATTGGCTGGCCGAATAGAACCGGTCCGAAAGTTCGAGCTGTTCGCGTCGCAGACGATCCTTTCTGCAATGGCCTTGGTGTGGGCATAGTTGCCGAAGAATTGCGAGTGCGGACGCACCGGCTCGTAGAAATCAGACTCGTCAATCACCTGGAAGTAGTTCTTGGGCCAGCGTCGGAAAGGATTGCCCCAGTAGGCGGCTGGCCGATGGGCGACGGAGGCAGACGACGTAGAGATGAAGATGGTCGCGCCCGCGGCCTTCGCCGCGTCCACCACGTTCTGTGTGCCGTCGATGTTGACCCGCTTGCTGCGCTCGTAGGTCCCCATGGTGCGCTCGCCAGCGAGAATGATGGCGACTGTGTGGAACACGGTCAACGGTAGCTTTGCCACGCTTGTGGGCCACGGCTTGTCAAACGCAGCCTGCGTGGCGCTCGGAGACGTGATGTCGGCCTGCGCAAAGTCTACTCGGGCCGCCGCCCCCGTCTTCATGTCGGCTCTTTCCACTTTCCTGAAGTCGACGATCCGGATGCTCTCGGGCGACTCGCCGCGCGCCAGCAGCTGCAGGACAATCTGGCCCCCGACGCCGCCAGAACCGCCGGTGATGACATAGCGTCGATTGGCCTTGGGCGGGAGATGGTCTGTCCAGTCAATTCGCTTCTTTTTAACGCGCTCATATGTTTCTTTGATCTCATGATCCGCCCAGCGGTATGGAGAAGCACGGACCGCCTCCGGTGGTGTCTGACTCATCACATTATTGAGCCGCCATAGATATGCGACGCCGAGGAGGAACAGGATGGCGGCGGCCCACTTGGCCTGCTCTGCTATCGTGAGGCCATCCATTGCAGTCTGTAGCCGTTGAAGTCAGATGAGGTCTTCATGAGCACAGAATACAAACGGCACAGGACGGGACGGGACGGGACGGGTGGACCTAGATCTGTCCGCCCAAATGCACACTGCACTCGGAGAGAGCTTATTCCGACAGCTGGGCTATGGATAAATTCTACATAACAGCCCCATGGGACCTACCTGTCTAGGGCAAACACTCCGCTCTTTGTTCAGTCTAGACTAATACGAATACGAACTCGGTACGCACGTAAGTAGAGTAAGCAGGGCAATGTGAAAGGGCAAGTGTGAATGCGGCGAAAATGACAAACTAGGGAATTGGGACACGAGTATCTTGAAAATTGGCCTCTTAGTTTTTGATGGGAACACATTTGCGTGGTGTTTGTATTATCAAGTGCCAAGTCTCCAAGGTGCCCAGGCATAGGAATGCGTCACTCTGTCAGAGTCAGAGTCAGACTCTAGAGTGAAGATGGGGACGCTAGTTAATGGTTACCTAAGGTCTCAATAGCATTAATTCCTCGGTCTCTCTCCACCAATTGAGAGGTCTCGGCCCTTATACTAGGCACAATCTTCCAATAGAAGCAAAGCCTTTGACCCCTGAGACGTTCGCTTACTCATTACGCTCAATTCACATGGCCGGTCGACCTATCTCAATTCCGCCGAGCGAATCTAAGTTGGGGTTGTTGGTGGTACTTATTTGCAGTACGATTGCGTTTCTTTAGTGGCTTTGTTCTAGATAATCACAAGTCCTCCTACAAATCGTTAGAGTGAACAGTCAAGAACAGGTGTGAGCAACTTACCACCAAACCGGATCCAATATGTTTGTAAGCAAACCGAAGAAGAATACCTAGCTAGTCTATCGGGGAGGCTTCGTCGCTTCGCCCCGAATCCCTCCCTCTGAGGACTGTTTTCTCACAAGCTACCGGGCGGGTTTAGATTAGCTAGGACCCTGCTCGCCTGTAGTGAGTTGTATGCGTTTCCGTATGCCGAGGGTTCTGGACATATATGTCTATGTAATATCGTTCGTATAATCTTATTGGAGAAGTTCTCGCAAGTGGCATTATTCGCGCACGGTCACATCAGACTGCGTACAAGAAGCGAATAGATAGACCTTTGACGTGGAGGCGAATCATTCGACGTTGACGGACACTAGATAAAGAATAGAGGCAGGGAATCGGGAAGTTTCTTAGACCTTATGCCTTCATCCTTGCTAATTAGGACTATCTACAAGGTTAGAGTCAATCACTTTTCGTATGCGTTGTCACACGGTAAAGGTATCACCTTTGGTCACCGAGTCGGTGAGGATCAATGAACCAATCAGAAGTCAGGGACCTCTCACCTCTTCAGCTCTAATGTATTGGATACGCCTTATAGGTCCACAAAGCCTCCGATAGCCTACAGATTGAGACATGCACGACATGGCCTCGTATCGAAGGAAATAGAACGTGAGGAAATACCTCAACAATCGTGTGCAAATATGAGGCCTGAAGTCTTGAAAGATACAAGCCTATTTTGAAGGTTATGGACCTTTGAGAACCTAGAAATATTATTATCTAATACAGCCATTGAGCCAAACCCTAGAATACCAGCCCTTGTTACATACGTTATAAGAGTACTACAACTGGAAGTGGCGTCTCATAGTAAACATGGGTCTTGCCAAGCGTTAAATGAGCAACCAACCGAAAGAATTTTTTCATTGTGCCAGCGGTTTGGGAACATCATCCTTGTGCGAAGGAATAACTTGCGGGCATAGGTGAAAACGCGGTGATCACATTTTAGTGTGCGCTATGGTGTTTCAAAGCTTCAGGTCAGAAAATCTCTAGCTAGTAACAGCACTGGTAATGCAGACGTTTGGGGCGGCAATTAATTCTCAATAAATTATTTAATAGTAGCTATGTGGCTATATCTCTGACGGATAATATAGATGGTGGAAAATTTAAGCGATGAGACTGTGAGACCAAGTAGCCGTCCAACGACGGACGATATACACTACATATACATTCTTTCGCCTCTTCACCCTAGGGTTGGGTGAGTTATGACATGTTACATTGGAAAGCTCCACCTGAAAAGGCAACCGCAAGACGTCCCTCGTTCATGATTAAAATATGACCGAGAGAGAAGCTGGCTAGCGTATTTCTGCTCGGCCTACCCGTACCTGCGGTGTTGTTCTGGGTTGATACCAACATAAACTAAAGTGGCATCAAAACTGCTGGGGTACCGTCTTCGAGGGTTATAGGTGCTGGGCTTGAGCTACTTTTGCCTATGCGCAGGTATTAATAAGTCCAGCTAGATGGTAATCGGCACAGTCTGTTCCTACCGTATGAGCGTTTAACCACTGAACTATTGACAGTGAACTGAGTAAAGAGTGAACTAGGATCTCTATTTCCCCCCTGATATCTATTATCTGTATGATTGATTGCCTAGGCACTAGTCTAGTAGATGCGGATGGGACTCTAATATAGTACCTACTGGACTTCAAGGGCGAATAGGCGTGAGTATCATTAAACAGTTTCATTTTGTTTAGTCCTCTTCTGCACCTGATGTGAGTGATCTGACCTTTCCCTCGCCTAAATCCTCATATGGGGAGGCATAGGCTGACCTAAGAACCTCTTGTCATGGGTGTCAAGGGGGGCGTCCTTGGTGCTAATGCTAGCATCAATGAGGTCGAGGCTATACCTCACACCTTCTTCTTTGCCATATTCTCCCTAAAGATTTTCTTGAAGGCGTCAAGTGACTGGATACTGCCAAGTTCGGCAAGACTTATAAGATACCGTTAAGTTTAGACAAGTGTGGGCCGCTCGAAATGATTTAATAGCCGCTTGATCCGGCTTGAGCGTGGATCGCTGAAGAACCATGTCGATAGTAACAGCGAAGGAAGACAGTCGAAAAAAATATTTCCTCGTTTAATCGCCTACAAAGAACAATATGACTTTAAACTAGCTGTAGAAGGAGAGTCTAAGAAGAGTACGTACACTATTTAGTAATCTCGTCTGTTGCAGGGATATTATGCGTAAAGACCACCTCCCCTTACGTGGATGAAGTAGTGACGCAGTTAGCAAGAACGCGCGCGTCTTTAATCAAGCTAAAGAAAGGCTAGATAATACCAAAAGTAATATCGAAAATATTGTAGGCCTGCATTACGAGATAAATCGAAAGAAATGCTTAGAACTAGATTAAATGCAGTATTATGAGCCGAATAAACAAACATCAAGTCTTCAGCCTTTACCAGAAGAATCTCATCAATCTACACTAGGAATAATTCCACCTTTGACGCAGAATTAGATTGAGCCCCTCTAAGTATACGCCTGTGTAGATAATAGCCGCCTGAACCGTGTTTAATCAAAATAATCTTGTCAAGCTTCAAATACACCCGGAAAGCTTACGTGTAAAATTAATTATAGATATTCACTTCGAGACAAAGTCAGTCATATATAAACCCCAAAGAACATTAAATGGTAAGAGAAACGAGAATATATGTAAGCAAAACCCAGTAATTAATAGTAGAACAATCATTTCAGGCATGATAGAGTTACTATGAGGCGATAAATCGTTTAAGTTCGCAGCGAAAATACATGAAAACAATCAGTGGAATAGTTTACTTAAAGCAATAGCATCAACCTTTTAGGTAGCCATTAAATGGAAAGGTAGAAAAGGCTGTCTTAGGTAAAAAGGCGTGGGCCAAGGCTCAAGTCAATCACTGCTAAGTCTCTCTCCTAACCGATTGAGAGGGCTCGAGTCCTTATGTAAGTATATTTCTTTATTAAAACCACTCTGGGGAGCGTCAACTACCACGTGGTGAGCTTACTTGTCAATAGGGTCGCAGGCGTTGTTTAAATGAAGTGGCTTTTAGACGGCTGGGAAGGAGCCGCGAAAGTCCCAAGAGGAACCTCTGAGGTCTATTATACCAGACCTGAGTACAGAAACATCCCCACAGGGCCACTGCCTCGTAAATAGTATTCTGTTTGTGCTCTTAAGAGGAGTCAGTAGTCTTAATTTCTGTCGGGAAAACACTTCGAGCTGTTTCCTAGTAGAAGAAAACTCAGAACTATCATCAATATTTTCGTTAACCGCTTAATGAGCATACATGATACTTAAATAGGCTCGCATAACTCATTCGACAACTTAGCTACTAGCTATGCGATAAGCTTTGTGCCTCTAGTAGGAATTGGAGGCTATTATAAGGACATGCTTAATACACAACTGAATCTGATTCTTTCGGAGATATCGTCTGGCACACTGAGAGATAACTGCAGTCCGACGTAGTATCTTGATAGCTGCGGCAGCGTAACCCTGGGTATGCACAATTACGTATCTGGGCGGTCGTGTCGACGACCTCGGATGTTCCATACGGGTAATTGTTATGTGGCACTTCTATCGGCCCCTCAGGGATTACAATATCTAGTGGACTGGAACAAGTCTTACATTCCAGTCATTTAGTTACGATCCTATTGCGAAGTCAGCTAACGGAGGTCCGGATCGAAGGGAGTCGGAGAGCCTTAACTAGGCTGAAAACTCAGAGACCTAGGGAAATATGGTCAATTACTACCCTACTGAATATATCGTTCTAAGAATTTGAACGCTAGACCTTATCACAGTGGTTCTCGCTCTGTGGTTGCTTCTGTAAAGCTTGGTTAAATGAAAAAAAGCGACAGAACTCTGAGACTGTCATAAGGAGCTATCTGATGAACTTGATAGACTATTTGAGAAAAAACGGTGCATGGCTTGGAGGGAACACTGGTTCTGCAGCGCAACTCGTTTTTTTCGATCGGTACGGGCTTTAAGCGAGGAACCTCACGTATTAGGACTCTCGCTAGTCGGCGGCGGGGCTCCAATCGTGGACAGTAACGTTAGCGCTCTGTTAAAACGAAGTGTAGGCTGGATAGCTGGTATCGCTAGCTGGAGGCAATCCTAACGGAATTCGCCTAGAGGCAGTCACTTAAAGAGCGGGGTCGGATTCGATGGTTCACCGGTCAAGAGATCATTATCATGGACTCACTCTCACTGTCTGCACGGGAATATCATGCGTTTTTTTTTTTTTTTTTTTTTGGAGAAGCTTGGGATCTGGAAAGGGATCAGGGATGCCTGCGAATTAAACTCTCGTTCTCACACGACAGTTGCCAGAGATAATATGATACTTTTGAGTATGATGCATCTTGAGGCTATCGGCAAGGTAACTTGCTTCCTTGCATTCTGGTCATATAGCCCTCTCTCTATCTAGAGCGCATCAAAATTTCGAGCACCCCACGATATATGTCTCGTCGAATGACAACTAAAAATTCGGGATTTCCAGACGCGAGTGGCCTTTACATAGGAAAGTATTGGTGCTAGGCGGCATTATCTTAGTGGGTAAGTACATTTCTAAAGGATCCAGCCCTTTGCTCCGGCCCCCCATTGGCTGGCTGCGGATATCTTAATTTTGCATCCCTTCGTATGGGGTGACAGCTGAAAAGCTGATTTAATTCCTTTTATATGAAATGTCTCAGTTCGCTAATTATTGCCGTTAGTAAAATCGCCGTATGACTGTCGTGTGCGAGATCACGCCATGAAGCTGATAGTCGTCCTGAGGGATTCTAGAATGAAAGAATCGAACCATAACGTTGTAGCTTTTTTGGCCGAATGGGGTACTGGTAATAGGTCCTGTATAAATTTGTCGGTCGAATAAAACGAGCGCGATAACTATTCTAGCCGGGCATCAAAATGGGAAGACCTAGTGATATTGTAATGTCGCTAACTTTCGTAATACTGAAGAAGAAAGACATGGTATTATAGAGGAGTAGAGGAGGACCTCAGTAGAAAGCGCCGAGGAACCTTGAATAAAGGTTGAATAGAAGACCAATTTTCACAAAATACCATCGTCTTTACTGGCATGAATAAATAATGAGTAGAGTAAAATGATCGGCTAACTGTGCTGATATCTTTAAGAAGATAACTGAGGCTCATCCAAACTTGGCGAACGTCGCAGCCTGACACGTTAGTTTACGAGCGGAGGGTTTACAAGTGCGTGTGGGATTACCCAGAGCTTGTCAGCTTGAAACTTACGTCACCAACCTGAAATAGCTCTTTTGCTTCAATCGAGCAAGGGATAATGAACAAGTACTTATAATTATACTGTTTTCTACGCAGAATACATAGCGTAGGGCTATCCACTATGCAGCTCTCTACCTATGTGGATAGTTACACCAAAAAAAGTCCTCAGGAATCAACATTAAACCCTCGTTGTTGCTAGGTGCAACTACCTAAAGCTGATGTTTGCTCTGTGGTGCGCTAGTGGAAAGCTGCCAGTTTCCGAGCTGCCCAGCTGGTAGAGAGGAAATGAACAGCCGCTGACGGACCGGTCAAGCGCGCTCCATCAGCCGCGGACGGGCTTTTGGCCCACCGCAGGCAGTTGGTAAGGGGCGGCTGTGGCGCATGCAGGGGGCAAGAGCTGTGCCACAAGGGGCTCAGGTAGGTATCGCATTAATGTTGATTAAGTTTGGCATGCTTGCGCTTGCGCTTGCAAACACCGGTGACCAGCACCACTCTGGTTGACCTCTGCTCCCTTCCATCTTAATTATCTGGCATGCTGCGAGACCAAATGCGAGACTGAGGCTTTCCTTGACCATCCGCAGGCCCTTAACATGCGCTTCAGGCTTCCTCGTCAGTCTCGTAACTAAAGACGCTGGCGCCATCTCAACCCCGGGGTTCGGCTGTAACTGGGCAACACCATCTGGCTGGCACAGGGTGGTGAGGAGGCAGGGGTCTGTCTGCATATCTACTGCCCTTGTTTGCCTTGAGCCTCGTTGAATGGCACGAAAAGATCTCTCGGCTCTAGCATCATATCTCCGGCGTACGTATCGCGACTACCGCTCAACATTCGTCGGGACCTCCGACGCTAAGCGCCAGCGCCATGCCGTCAACGGTCAATCATGATGAATGGGACTTGCCTCGACTAAGAGCCTCAATAGGCTTTGAAGTCAGTGTTTCTATGCCTTTCTCTGTTCCAATGGCTCTTTGAATTCCCGGTTGACCGTGTTTCTGCTGGCCTCTTAGGATGATTTTCAATACCTTTCAGCAGATGATCAAGACACAGGTAAGGAGGACGCTTTATAGGCCGTGAAGCTGTACGTACTGATTGCTGTGATAGAGTTCTTTGACGTCAAATTTTACCCATACGCGGACGACACACATGATCCCGTCTTCGCTGCAGTCAGTAAGAAACATGTTCGTTCCCTGTGTCCGTTTTGGCGAAAGCCCTATTTGACAGCCGTTAGGTTGTCATTTATCGACTCACAAATAAGGTGAACCCTCCCTACGAGCTTGTCCAATTGTTTAGAGACGACGATGTAGGTGACCCAAGACCCTCTCATTTAGCTGCTTTACTGACTGTCAATAGCAAGATGCACTGAACTGTAGCTGCACCTGGTCCAAAGACCCAGAGACGGAAGTACCTTGGCTCTGTGTCGCTGGCCGAGATGCTAAAATCAAGGTATACGATGTCATAGAAGGCAAATTGGTGAAGGTAAACTATCGCCTCTAATCAAACCAGCATAATTCGCGCTGACAATGTGGTCATGTCTAGGTACTTGTTGGCCACGGGGGCGTGAGTTCACAGTACATCTATAAATTGAATTCGACTAATCGGCACTCAGGAAATCAATGACCTCGCTACGTGCCCTACAAATAGTTCTTTGATTGCATCGGCATCCGATGATACCACGGTTCGCATATGGAGCCTCGATCCCACATGGGCTAACCAATCATGTGTATGTGTGCTTGGGGGAGAAGGCCATACAGCACATCTTTTGACGGTGGTAAGTTTTCTGGCTATCTGGGGTTTGCTGGTTGCCTTCGACGAATGCGTGTAACTGATGGCTTGAAGGCTTTCCATAGCACTGGCAGATATGTTCTCTCGGCGGGCCATGACAACGCCGTCTGTTTAGTATGTATGGCGGAAACACGGTGGCTTTGGTCTGCTGACTAATATTGTGCAGTGGACAGTACCGGATTTACCACCCGAGCAGAGTGGGAATCCGCCCAGACCCGTCATTGTTCACTACCCACACTTCTTTACCTCCGAAGTGCACAGTGGCATTGTAGACTGGTATGTACTGTTCTGTTCTCATGGAGCTTGCGTAGAATGTCACTGAGGTTTATTTAGCGTGGCTTTCTTTGGAGACCTCATTTTATCTCGAGCCTGTCACGAAGATATTATTGTGCTTTGGCGTATTGAGGGTTTCTCATCCCAAGATCCGCCCCCCACCACGGCCGAAGCTCCAACAACGAGCGATCCAGAGCGTCTGACTCGTTCTGCATTTGCTCCGGCCACAGCTTCATCATGCCCACCACAATATACCCGATTGCTTCAGTTCTATACACCTAATTGTGGGCATCAATTTTACCTTCGTTTTAAACTCTATCACACTAAGGGAAAGCACCCAGTTCTCGCTTTCGGAAATGCCCACTCGGCCATTTTCTTCTGGGACCTCTCACGGCTGTTGGGTTACCGTGACTTCATAAATGATCTTAGAGACCCGGCTCGGGATCAGTTACAACCCATTCACCGTCCGGGATGGCTGGTACCGATACAACACAGACACAAAGGGGATGCCGTCAACAAACTGAAAGATGCTGCTAGTGATAGGGACTCAGTTTTCTCAGCTCGGACGGGCAGTGTAGACGCTGAAACTCATGTTGATATCAACGCTGATTATGGGCAAGAAACACTTGAGAGTTGGGATGGCAAGTATGACTTAACCCGTGTCAACATTCCCGTGAAAGCCCACTCACAGAGTAACATCACTGTTAAGGACTTTGTTGGCCGTCAAGTTGCTTGGAGCGCTGATGGCGATTGGTGTGTGGTCGTAGGAAGCAAAAACCTCGCTATCGTCCTACAACGCTGGGCCAAGAAGGAAATCGTGAACGACACGACACCTAATAGGCCGAAATCTCCCAAATGACGCGGGGTATGACTTTCATTATCTTTGGTTTCGCTAGAACCAGATACTTGGCAATGATCTCGTAGCAGGCTGCTGTTAGGCCATGGATCGATACCCACATTGAGTTTCCAGAAATTGAGTTCGCAAATGAAATATTGATGCCCACTGCTTTAGAATTACGTCTTAGGCCTATGGCCCGGCTGTTATTGTTCTAGTTATTTGTCAACATGGGAATTCGGGATAGAGAAGATATCACAGAAGAACATGCCACAAGGGCGAAATGTCGAGTACCTAACACTCGCTTGCTAGTAATACTTCAATGTCTGGAAGTCGCAACTATACGTAGAGTGGTCAGCTTATTATAGTAAATGCAGTATTCTGATTTTTACGAGGCCAAGAATGTCCCCGGTGACCCAATTCGTATTTGACCGACTTTTTGGGAGATATGATTCGCTACTAGCCATCACCGTAAGCCTATAGTCCTGCCGACAATCACGCCAACACACAGCTCTCTCAGCTAAGTGTCGGAAGATGCTATTCGGGGGTCACGTAATATTACGTACTGGGTTGCCGGCCGGTAAGTTGTATGCACAGGTAGGGCTGAGGGGCCATGGCGGTGGTACTGATGACATCGGTGGATCTTGACTTTGCGGGGAAGCAGTTCGCGGACATAGACTGAAGGTATAACGTAGGCATTCTAGGCGTATTCCGGATTCTTACGTAAATCCCAAGTTGGGTACTATCTTGCGACCTAAATTGACGACCGGCAACTCTGTCCTCCGTCGCCGGCGGTAGGACTGAATACTCGTGAAGCAAACTTGCGAAGTTCGTATTCTTGCCGACTAACCTTAAGTCGAGCGACGCGGATCTCCTGACGCTAGTAGACAATAGCTTAGAGTCAACGGTGGAGTCCTAAGCGATTCGAACGCTAGTTGAGCTGAGAACGCCATGATCGTAATTGAGGCTTGCTAGGGTCTCGGTGATTCGATGGCTGCCCACCACGGCAGGGCAACACTCCAAGCAAGCACGAGTGTATATCGTATAGCATAATGGTGTACCCCAAATCTTATGCCGCGGGCATTCGGAAGAGTAAAACGCCCGCTTCGATAGACGTAAGACTGTAGGACGACAGGATGGGTGAGTCGGTGTGTTCATGAGCGTTCGTGAGTATATAAGGAGCTGTATTCCCCTACCTAGGGAATCACAACATATCTAGTCCTCATCACAACATCGCACCCAGTCACCTCCAACTGTCCAATATCTCTTAGAGATCAAAATTTTTGAGAACTATTCCCTCACATCTATCAACATACACAATGAAGTTCTTCGCAGTTGCCGCCCTTGCTGCCACGGCCCTGGCCGCCTCAACTGGCTTGGATGCCCGAACTGAGTGCAAGCCTCCCTCGTACGTGTGCAAGCACGATAACTCAGGCTGGCTTGTTTGCAATGTTGATGGGACATTCCTGGTTCGTCCATATTCCTACTCTCCAAGTCTGCCAACTATTACCATTCCCTAGCACAGTTCCCCCCCCTGGCTCAGAACTTAGACAAAAAAATACCGCATGGTCCAACTATCGACACAAGCCGAAGCTAACATTCTTTTCTTACTAGGATGGTGGCAAATGCCCCAAGGGAACCACGTGCAAGCCCATCAACAACCTTCCCTACTGCGTCTAGAGCACCCGTGCTCATGTCCCGCAAACACGACACCGTTAATGCGTGATTATATTAGCGGTATATATATATAGAGTCCGCGAGAGCCTGGAGAGGCTTAGGTTGTCGAGTGCTAGGGTTATGAATACTGTGATGAATTCAGACGATTTGTATCCTGGGAAAGGGAACGGTCCTTATATTGCATGAAAGTGTTACCTATATCGATACTATCATTAATGACACGAAGAATCACCAAGGCTGCCTCAGTCAACTGAGTATATAATGAAGTTCCAGAAATAGATCCGGTAAATGTGCACTTTTGGCCGCCCCGTGAACCTGGGTAGGAGCCTGCGAACCTCATGTAGCGCCACAGGATCATCCTTGGACCGGAATCTTAGAATAGCATACGTCAACGCCACCCATTTATCTCTTACATTGCACAACATCTAGTCGGAGAAAGGCAGCCTCGGTGCAGATCACTTTCCAACAACATTGATCGACTCGCCCCGAATCTATCAATCAACGTCAGAGGTATGACAGCGCCCAGCCCGAGCGAAACCTACCGACTCACTCACTTACGAAGTAAGTATAGCAGTTGCAATTGGCTTGATGTCGGATTCTTAGTAACGCCGATTGCGTATGAATGAATTTGTCTCAATACCCCGCCACATGCGGTTCTCTGAGGCCTATATCTAGTAGTAGTAGCAACAATGTCTCGGCCGTTTCTGATAGGTTCAGAACAACCTCTGAATCGCGAGTCGCTATGTTCTCGACTGACGCTTAACTAACAGGCTGCTGATATGGCACAGAAGAAACCCAGAAGAGACCTAGAAGAAGGGGGATGTGTGATGCAAATATCACAAAGAATGATGCTACCTGAATACCACAACACTCTTATAGATTTCGATTACTAATAGCCTGTTGTGTGGCGAACGATGATTCTCCGCGTCTCACTATTCGATCAAACTAGGAATTCATTAAAGTTCTTGTTTCATATCTTGATTCATTGACCCAAAATTCTTCTAAATCATCGACTTACGCAAATCAAACATGACTTTCAGCTAGGCTGGGTGGAATTTAATGAACTGGTCCTATCCCTATATAACAGAGCTTTGAATTTGTTTAAGCTCTCCGTATCAAGGATGCCCAAGCGTTAAATTAACGATGAAAACATGATAAAGAAAGAGCCATTTGCAGGCGGATTTGAAGTTGCGTTTATCTCATAACTATAGGTAAGCGAAGTTCGCCACAACTTGGTTGGAGACGTCTGTTGTTGTCCGGGGACGTGGACTTCTAGTCCCCTATAGGAACTGCATGCCGTTAGAGGGTTAAAAGGCCGAAAAACTTATAGAAAATTTCCCCAATTCAAGGGTCTTTATGTGAGACTTCTCGTGGATATAATTATGAGATCTTGTGCTCAGGTCATATGAACTAGCGGGCGTTGTAGTCCTAGGTTGATCAACTACGCGTAGACGATTCCTGGATCGCAAGATGATGGCATTGAGTAAAACTAAGGTGTGCATCATAGCACTTGTATATTCCCATATGTAACCTAACAGACGGGTATGTCCTTACGACTTGTCGTTGAGCGACAGGTTTTACGAGCACAGCTGATCCCTCGGGTACGCCTAGACATATACGTATTGATCGCTTGCAACCAGCTAGGCCAACATAATTACAAGTTGCGCATTAGGTCTACCTATAGTCGTTTAACCTTGAAATTCGACGAGAATGCCTGACTATGAGCACCACAAGCACCGTGGGGCGGTTGTTGACTGGCAACGCTATAAGCAACGGCCACGGAAACTAATTCGCGGCTACTTCACCACTTCCCTCAAGCAGTATCTGCAATATATGTATATGTGACCAGATAAGTGGACGTAGAAGATTATTACGATTTAGACCACTTCCCCGAGGCATCAGCGGAGAAGCTTTGAACCGAGGGTTACCGATATTGATCGGCGAGGCCCAATCTGGGGTAAATGCTGTATTCACGTCCCGGCAATTCAGCCGCCCACCTCATGGGAGCTTCAGGCCATATGAGGATACAGATCTATACGTGAGCTGGGGGTTGGCTCTTGGCACCTAAGAAAATATATCATACCAGGCGGACTGCCCAGGGCAGACGTGTCGGGACGCGCAGCAAAGATCGGCAGCAAGGGTCGGCAGATGGACAAACAGCTGCATAATCGCAACCAAATGGGGTCGCGCCACCTTGGATGGAAAATCCATCGAAAATCATGAACAAATATCAATTGGCCAGTCAGAGTCGCCGTGAATTGCGAAGTCCACGTAATGGCCTAATCTGCGGCTAAGCTGATTTCCCGGGACGGAGATTGGTTGGCTTTTGTAGCAGGTTGATAGACTCTAGGGTGTTCGTGGAAATGGGAATGAGTATATAAATACTAAACAGTATTTCGAAATATCGAAAATATTAAAGTAGACGAGGAACCGTCTTGTTACCCTAGTTAGAGTCACACTCCTGCGGACGTATTGACGAGTCTGATTGAACGGTCACGATGGTGAGCTTCCGGGTTCTTTCGCTCGTAGCCCTTTGGGGTGCAGGTCTTGCACACCCAGGTGAACATCACGATGCGGCTAAGCGCCGTCGGGATTTGCACCACAATGAAGTTGGGATTCGAAATGCGGAGGCAGCGCTAGTCAAGTGCAAGAGCAGTGTGAACGGGCAGACGATGGCACGAAGAGCGGGTTTGCGACGTGCTGCCAAGGCGGCCGAACTTCGCGAGAAGCGAGATATCGAGCATAGTAGGTCTTTTTTTCTTTGCCTGTAGCGCGGGTGCAGTGTTGCCGGCCCATCGTACGGGGGTCATAGTGATTTAGAGAGGTATTCAGACAATACTAACTCGAAGTTAGCACGCATGAGAGCGAGACAGAACCAAGATATTATGGATAAATATCTACAGACGTGCCACGATCGAACGGATGAACACGGCGACTGGTCGAAGTCGACACCGCACAGCACGATTTTTGCTTCTAATTCCACCATCGGGCTTGCGCCTGTGAGTAACTCCTGGTGTCATTTTCTTCCCCTTGTAGTAATCTGAGGGCTCCCGCCATGCATGTCTCGGGAGTAGAACTCAGCGCGAGCAATAAAACTACCAAAAAGAGTAATTACTGACTCCAGCGGTTACAGGAGACGATTATTGGGCCTTATTGGGTTGGCGGCGAATTCATCCGTTCAAATATTGTCGAGGGCCAGGAAGGAATTCCTGTACACTTAGACCTCCAATTTGGTAAGTTTTGAGCTTCTTACCTCTCATTGTCTTGTAGTACGACTTCTAAACACCGCATCATTATAGTCGATATTTCAACTTGCGCTCCTGTTCCGAACATGCTAGTTGATGTCTGGCACGCGAATTCAACTGGTGTGTACTCGGGTGTCGTCGCTGGCGCCGGTCTGAACACAACTTTCCTACGTGGAGTTCAGATCTCGGATCTTGAGGGCGTTGTCAACTTCGAGACATTATTTCCAGGGCATTACCAAGGGCGTGTAAACCATATCCATGTAACGACTAACCGCGGCGGCAAGCTTCTCGACAATGGGACTTATTCGGGCGGAACAGTTAACCATAGTAAGAAACTCCGATGCCAATAATTAGGCCACGCTCAAATTGGGGTCGCTAACGTTGAGTGTTACAGTCGGACAGCTTTACTTCGATCAGGAGCTGATTAATGCCGTTGAGGGGATGAGCCCTTATACACGGAACACGATGCGATTGAGTTACAATACTGAGGATTTCCTGACTGCACAACAAGCTAGCCGCGACTATGACCCGTTCCTGGACTATGTCATGTTGAGCGAGGATCCCGATGATGGATTGCTTATGTGGGTGACTATTGGCATCAACGGTACGGCTGACTATAACGCCTTGGCATCGGCTGGCGCCTGGTATTATAAGGACGGCGGCGTCGACAGGTCGCCCCAGTGGAATTTTACCATACCACCAGGTGGGTTCCCTACTGGATTTCCTTCCGGATTCCCTCCCGGATTCCCTCCCGGAGCGCCAACGGGATCGTTCACTCCACCACCTGGCTTTCCGACTGGATTCCCAGGGGGCTTCCCCGGGGGCTTCCCGCCTCTTCCCACGGGTACCCCGACCAAGTTTTGGGGACCGTGTATGAAAAAGAAGCGGGATACCGACAGTGCATAAAGAAATTTCTTCGATTATTTCGAGTTTAGCGTCTGTATATATATGGACATATACATGCTTGGTGTCCTGGGTCTATCAATGCAAGAAGTCGGTATTAGAGTTGTGCCCGCTATTTTAAACTTGGTAATTTCTGAATTTGACTCCACCAACATATCAGCAATTCAGTCGAGGGCTTTATAACTTATAACCCATTAGCCAGATGTGAAGAGAGATTGGCCTTGGCCTGTCGATGCACCCATGCAATGAGCACGTGCCTCTCAGTGCATGCGTTCTTCACGACCGTCGAGCCAGCTAGTGCAGTTAATGCAGCGGATTGCCTAAACAGATTAGTAATGCTCAAAATGCACATACTGTAAGTACTGGCCACTCACCTTTGTGCTAATGCGTTTCTTGCAATAGCGGCACTTGACGGTGTGTTTGATAATATCTTCCTTAGAGAAATAATCGTAGAGGCAAGCAAGAGCGTAGAGCATAAACCCAAGACTCAGAAAGCTGACGACATGACCGATAAACCCACTTCCATGAGAGGTAATTAGCAATAGAGCCCGTGTCACTTTATTGATGAGACTAACGTACCCGTAGGCTAGGACTACTGCACCATCCTCCAGTGCCAGGCCAATCGTGTTGTATCCGTTCTGCTTTTCATAGTTTGGGCCCGGCTTCAGCACGAAGAACTTCTCATCCATGTTGCGGTTCAAAGGTAGTATTACGGACAAGGGAGGAAGGAGAATATCATTGACGAACGAGTTCGTGACAGTTGTGAAGGCATTGGCTAGACTGTCACGTTTTGTGGTCACTGTTAGTAAGTGATTATTCCTAGATATATGCTGCGGTGGGTATTGTTTTACAGCGGCGTGAACAAGGATGTTTAGCAGGGGACCAGTGCAACGCAACAGATACCGTCAGATACGCTGAGAGCCGTTAAGTTGGGGAAGGGAACAACTGACATTAAGCCAAACGCAATCTCAAGAATATTGCCAGAGAATGCGAAATCAATGAAGCCCGAGAACACACGCTTGGCCCGCTCCTCGCCCTGCTCAAGCAGGCTCTGCCGCTCCTCATTGGTGACTGACGACGAGCTGTAGACGAGAGGCATGGCTGAAGCGGGTAGGAAAAAAGACACGAGTGAGAGACGAGCAAGAGACTGATTTGATGATTGAAAGGAACGAGTTAATCGGAGGAACTGTTTGGAACTGGGGTTATCAGCTGTACTAGTATCAACCTCGTCGTTGTTTACAGTAGAGAGGGCGATAGGGGAAACGAAATGATCGTCGCGGGGGTTGGATTAGCTAGTGTGAGGTAGTGTAAGTAAGTACTGCACTACTAAGGTTAGGCAGACGAGGAGTGGCTTCCCATGTGGGGAGACGACAATCCTGCTTGCCTTTTGGAATGAAGGCATGAACTACCCCCTGCACCTGGAATTCTCGGCTAGCATGTGACGGGGATTAATTAGGCAAGAAAGTTACAATTGTATAAATAGGTAGAGTACGCTTGTATTAATGCCTTATAGGATATTCGCTTGCCGAATGGCTTTGTAGCCGAAGGAGAGCTGTTGTGCCTGCCAAACCGCTTCCCGGATGTCTATCCCTCCATATCTCCTGTGTGTCTTCCTTAATACAGCCAGTGCCAACGCCAGAATTCCGAACCTAAATCTCATTACACCAACGGCGTGGTCGCTCTGGTCTAGAGTCATCTCTATCGCTCATACACACGCAACGCACGGCCGTAAGAACGAGGCCGCCATCTTTATGCTAGTACCTTTTCGCGACGACGGAAGCCGTCTCCGATACTGACCCATCTCTGCGTGTATTTGAGTGTTGCCAGCCCCCAGTAAAGCGACACGAAGGACATGAGGCCAAAAGTCACCCAGGAGATCTTGATAAGCCTAACCCCTTTGATGCCGGAGATGCCTATATCCTTGCCGGCGTTGTTGATCTCCTCGACGCCCTTATTGTTGACGTAACTGATCATCGCACTCGCGATCAAGAGCATGAAAGCACCGAGACCTGCGACCGCCATGTTGGCCCAGACGATGAGCTTATTGACATTGTTCCGGAATAGAACTAGGACCGCCAAGCTGAGCAGGAACGATAGCCCGGCGAGGCCGCTCGCTAGCGCATAGAAGGCGAGCAGCGCCAGAAGTGCATTGTTGACAATATCGATGGCGTTCTGAACTGACTCGGGGATAGGTAGTTGGTTGAGGTTCTTGTGCAGCGGCCCAGCCTGGATCTCGTGGTCGAGAATATCACTGAGGTTTAGCCTGCCTATAAATGGTCTGGGGTTAATGCTATGCAATCGAGAAGGTCCATCATCGAGGTCCACTTACGTGCAGGCTGTGGTGCTGTGCAGCTAGTCAGGTTGAACCATGCATCGGGATCCGATGCGTTGGGTGCAAACATTCCCTCGCAGAAAGTCAAGATGTGCAAGCTATACCACTGCGAAATACCAAGCTCCTCGATGACCTTGTCGGCAATTCCATCTGTGATGTTGTTTACGCCATCGGAAATGTCTTGACCCAAGCCACGGGCACCGTCCGCGATCTCGTCGAACAAACTACTGCCACCTGTCGGTGATGGCTTGGGATCCGACTTTGTCGGTGACGCAACAAGGTCGTGCCCAAAGTTGGATAGGTTGACCTGAAGGGGTTGAGTTAGTCATCGAGATATTGTAGCGTGGTTACTCAAGGATTCCGACGTACTGCGATGATGTGATAAGGTTCCAGAGATTCCTGCTGGGGTCCAGTTCCAGCCAACAGGGCGATCAGTGCGAGCACGAAGGCCACAAAGGAGATGAGAACTGGAGGTAGTAACAAGCCCACCGAAGGTTGTTTTTGGGTAGCCATATTCACCGCTGCCAAATGAATCGAAAAAAGGGAATTCAAATAAGAAGAGGAATATTAGTGATGATTAAGTCGTGGTGCTCCTTACAACCAGTTGTAGGAAGAATGTAGTGATAGAGTCGTGAAAATTAGACGAGAGTTAGAACGGCAGGCAACAAAATGCTAGCGACAGAGAGAAAGGAAAGTAGAGAAATGGAAAGAAGGCTGGGACAATAAACAGTACTTGGACTGTCGGAGCCTCATGTTATAACAAACATACATGTCTTTGTACCCGTTCGAATGTATAACAATGAGCAGACCTAGGTGGTTAGGCGGTTGTTCATTCGCCAAGACGGTCAATTGATGACAAGGATCCTGAAATAACTAACTAGGCGCTTAACTACGCGCAACACTTGCCTATCCCTGGACCTTGCCGCCAACTGTAGGAGGTAAATTGATAACACCGAAGGGCTTTGTTCTTTGTTACAATGAATCAGGTACCTGGTATTGACTTGTGCACGACTGCTGACCGAACTGCAAGGAAGTGAAGCTCCTTTTGTTTGTCCTTGCAGGAGTTGATGTCGTGGTTGTCATCCAACTACAGCCGTTGTTAGGCTACTGAGGGAGAGTTTAAGAATAAATAGAGTACCTTCAAGGGATATTGATGTATACCTACTAAGTAGGTAGGCCATGTTCGTTTCTGATTGGGCGTTAAGCAGGTGTTGCGTCATAAAGAGACGCTCGTCTAGCGACCCCCACTAACCAACCCAGCAGGCCCTAACTTTCTAAGCGCCGACACCCAGTCAAGCTGCTCCAGCTTCGAAGGCTGCGACCATAGACGCCCGGCACAAGGACGAACTAGAACCACAGGTTCCCACTAGCTCACAACGTCATGAAATGTGAAACACGAGCTGTTGGTTGGTGATATATCCTCCGAGCGTGAAACACGATTTAATGTATAGGTATTGTCTCAAGCCAGCTACCTAAGCACTACGAAGTAGTTCAGCTTAGTGACTATAAGTACGCCGGATATCATCGGTAAGAGATACTTCAACCGGAATGCACATGCAGACCATTTATTTACTTTTCGCAGGAGGCCCAGACCTTCTGGGATATATACAACACCTATTTCCCAAGGCTACAACTAAATGACCAAGCCGGCAAATCTTTCGCGTTCTGGAAATGCCTGGAATTTGTCCGGGAGGGCATCTCTTTCAACAGTAATCCACCGACCCCGGCCGGAGCGCTGGGTCCGGATATGCTTCTCCACTGCAATGGCCTCATCGATCCAGTCGGCAAACCGGAGCACTTGGGCGCTGGATGAATCATCTGCTAAACCGTATCCCGAATTGAGCCTCAGGGTTGTGATCTTGCCCCAGTCTCCTGCCCAGTCTATGAGATCGACCGTAAACTCGCCGTCGGATTTCTCCCGCAAAGCTCGGATCCAGTCACCACATCCAGTCAGGTCCAGGTATTCCAGGCTGTAAAGAGACCGGCTCAGACGTTTCAGAATGAGAATAGCTTCAGTCCAATCTCCATCAAGGATGTGACTGTATGGCCCGGTGCCATTGTATTGAACGCTACGGCCGGTTGTTGGTGAAGTGACCTTGGCCAATTTTGCGTTTGGTGTGAGTGAAGGTTCCGGCCAGCCGGCTAAGCTTAGCTGGGTGAGGTGGCTAAGCTTCCCAGCAAGTGACAAGAGCTGCTTCCAAGACACCGATAGTGTTGAGCCTGGATCTATGGCGAGCGATAAGTGTGTTAAGTTAGGTAGTACTTCAACTGGTCCCGCTACTGGCGCTGGTAGGTCCCACGAGTCCTGCACAGTATCGTCGGTAGCGGCATTTGCTTTCTTGAATCCGAATAGGAACTCATTTAATTCCTTCAGTGTCAGCGACTTACCCAGTGAATTTGTGAGGTCGAGGTAAAAGACATCAGAATTCAGTACGTTTACGTCAGGTGGTTCTATTTTGTATTCGGCAAGTTCGTTCTCTGGGGGGCCCGATAGAATGAGTCGGAGGTCCATCAGTGACACCCCTGAACTGTGTATCTCGGATATCTGGGCTAACAGAGCCGAACGTAATGGGCTAGGCAGTGTGTATAGATAGAAACGATTCCAGTCACGTTGCTGAGGCCAGTCCAGGGCTATGCGCCGTATGGTTATATCCACTAGGCTTCCCTCGGCTGGTGCATAGAGACCAGGCAACGGCCAGTGTCTGATGTGAGCCGACGTGCCATCGTGAGTACTGCTGGAAGAGGCTGCTGCGTGTCGCGATTGTGATAGCGCGAACCAGCTGCGAGGCGGCGGCGGGCCTGGTGGTAGACGACGGCCGTTCAAATCCCGTCTCTGAGGCCGGCGGGGAACTGGCGTAGGAGGCTCAGGAAGTTGAAGGATATGACGGAGAGTCGGGGGTACACTGGGGATGGAAGCGGCTGCGACGCTGGGGCTATTACGGGCACCGTTGGAGTTCGGGGTGCTGCGACGTAAATTCGCGAGGAGCTCGTTAACAGATCGATCACGGTGTTCTGGAAGCCGGAGTTTGTCATCAGCTGGCTATTTGGATACGGGAGGCCGCGTCAGAGGTAGCAGCAGGTCATGACAAAGAGCCCTGGAGCGAAGCAACAACGCAACTCACCCGAAGAGGCAGACTGCGACGGAGAAGAGAGGCGGAGTGATGCCGGGGCGACTGAGGGGGGTTTAGAGTACTTGGGTTGATGTCGTTTCTTAGGCATAACAGGTGTGGACTGGTAACATACGACTTTGCTGTCCTGCGAAAGAAGTCGCAAAAAACAAGCGCATAAGATTGAGGAAGCTGGATGCTGTATTAATTGTTCGAGGCTTCGATGCTCTATTACCTCCAGCAGCCTCTAGGTACCTACAGTATCTCGACTACGAACGATGGCGTTAGATTCCCATGATGACTCAATGGTTCCTTCCTGTGTATAACTACCAACCTAAGGTACGTACCTAGTAGAGGTGCTGGTCCGTGCACATCGCAAGGCCCTTTTTTGCCTAGGCAGGTAGGTACCTAATGGGCAGCTACCTGGTCGGCTATCTAATCAGCATCTACCTTAGGTACTCCTAAATATTTTGGTCTAGGCCAATGAGAAGGACATTTGACAACCACTTAACCTAGAGCAACTTTTCGACAAGTCTTGAAATTCGACCGCATGATTAACTAAACCATACATATCCCGAAGCTTCGCGTAGTGAACCATGAAAGTATCCTGGCAACATGTACAGCACATCCGCGAGTCGAGAACGTTGGGATGATTTCCTGTAGAAATCACCACGGACCACGGCTCTTATACCCCATGCGTGCTTGGTGCCCGGCTTCCCGCAGTGTCTGCATCTTGACCTGGATTCACCTCCTCATAGTGGCATATTTTTACGAATCGATAATATCCCGAAGCTATAATGGCACCCAGGGCCGGTCCCAGCCAGTATATCCAATGGTACCCCGGAAAAGATGGTGCCGCGACAGCACACCCGAAGCTGCGCGCCGGGTTCAAAGAACCCCCGGTATAGTATATGCCTGTCACCCGGTTAACGCATCTTCTACCGCGAATCCGCCTGGGAATGGCGACGTGGGACACACGAACCCGGGATCTCAGCCACAAAAAGCGCGAGTCCGATTCCAATCGGCGCCATGAACGTATCGCGTGATTTCTCAACTGCGAGGATCAACACTAAGAACACGAGGTACGACGTGAAGAACATCTCTGCAAAGAGCCCTTGTGCAATGTTGACACCCGGCGCCAACGTCGTGTTCAAGGATGCCACGTCACCAGGGAATAGGACCTTCACGACAGCACCGGCGCACATGCATGCGACCAACTGTGAAAAGATGAAGATCGCTGTCCTCTTCCAAGGCAGGCAACCGGACAGGGCTAATCCGAAAGTCACCTAGTTTGTTCCCAAGGGAGACGATTTGGTCAGTGATGTTGCAGCTAGCATAAGTTCCTCGAGTGTTCGAAAGCGACAGGGTTCCTCTTGAGTGAGCAACGTAGTGGAGAGACGTACTGCTGGATTAAAGAATCCACCACTAATCCTATACATTGCCCACACACTTACGAGCAGAGAAAAGCCGTCTGAATCCTTGTCAGTTGGTCGCTCAACACTAAAACTACTTCATTCCTAGTTTGACCTGAAATAGAGCGGGGTGGTGGCCGTCCAAGGCATTGTGAAGGATGTGCTCGAAAAGTACATACTAAGCGACTATTAGTCTGCACGACGGCAGATATACCTAGTTCTACTTACCATGCAAGCGAAGCATATATCGTCACTGAGGGACCTTGAGCCGTACCCGCCACATTCGCCTGATCGATGGCCATGAGCTGACCAGCATACCCGAAAAATAGGAACCAAAATGTGCCGACAAACTCGCTAGTTGCGGCGACAAGGTCTGCCTCAACCGGACTCAGATTCCTGCCATGGTCGTTCCCGTGCCTTAGGTATGGCCGGTACGGCATAGTCGTGGAGTTCCTATTGGGTTAGAGATACTCGTATGGGTTTTCTTCTGTTCTCATATAGCCGCATTCTCAGCTGACAAAATCACACTTTCAATTCTCGAAATCCTACGGCGAAATGACCTATTTAATCTTAGAATGAGACACAATCAATGCGCTGTACAAGATGAATGACTAAATGGCTACAGTATCCGAGTAGAAACGCCGGTATTACGCTCTAAGTGGTCATTTCAGCTTCAATTGCGGGCTCCTGGAGCTACAAGCACGAACTTGATATGTTAGAGTTTGAACTAATATCACATTGGTAGCCATGAATGGTGCGATTGCGAATGATAGAGTTTGCCGGCTCATGTTAGCTTGATCTTGAGTGAATCCCAGCACCCTCGAAGGAACCCGAGCATTAGGGACTAAGTCGTGTCACTTGTCATACATCCAATCAAGTGTATTGAGGTTATCTCCACGTCTAGTGTAAGCGTTTCCGATTACCTGTCCTGCCACACTACTATCCCTCTCGTTTCTTGCTAAACTATCTTGCATTCAACCATTTTCTTTGCACAAAAGCTATTAATTCTTTTCCATATATATCACACGCTTAAAACCCTCCTTATCGTCCAGCAAGGACGTTAAGGACACCCCCATCTACCGCAATGATTTCGCCGTTAACATACTGATTTTTAGCTAGGTACAAGACAGACATGCCCATCTCGATCTCTCTACCGGGCCGCGCAAGGGGCACGTGACCCTTCTCTTGGATCTTCTCCTCGGGCATGTGGCTCTTCTGCCGGTCATCGCTCTCCTTGGCCGTCATTTCGCTGGGAAAGTATCCCGGCGCGATGGAATTAACACGGATGCCTGCCTTCTGGAACTCGGCGGACATAAGCTTCGTCAGCTGGATGGTGGCGCCCTTCGCGGTGTTATAACTGAAATGCCCCTGCGCGTGCCGCATGATGCCGGACATGCTGGAGATTGTCAACACGGACGCTGAATACGGCTCTAGCTCTCCCTTCGGCCTCACTGTAACATTCGGAGTCAGCGGTTGGCATGTTATGCCCCAGAGCAACACATGCCCCTAATACATGATACTAGTCTTGTGAAGGGCCTTCAAACCGTCGAAGTGGCCAACGCGATAGGACCTTGAATCCGAAGATACTTACTGGCTGCCTGCAGGAGAGGTAAGAAGGCCACGGTTGTGAAATACACGGCCGTGACGTTCGTCTGGTAATTATCCTGCCAGTCACTGACGTTCTCATTGTTCCAGAGGCGTGAACGCAGGTCTTCGGCATCAGTCTGTTCGGGCTCGGCCTTGGGCCCCGCGACGCCGGCGTTGCACACTAGCAGATGGATGTGCTTCTCCTTCTTGCCGATGTCCTCCACAAGACGGCCCAAGTCCTCTTTTTTCGTCACATCGCACGGCCCGATCGGGATGATCTGTCCCTCGCCGCTCGCGGGTTGGTGCTCCTTAGCGGCTTTTTCGAGTGCCTCCACTCGTCTTCCTGTGATGTACACTTTGGCACCGTTGGCGGCGAGGGCTTGCGTGGCCATTAAGCCGATACCCGTCCCGCCACCCGTTACAACGGCCACGAAGCCATTTGTGCTGAATAGATTCTGTGCGAAAAACTCTCGAGTCTCTGCCATGATATTGTTTAGAGGCCCTGTCCAGGTTTGATGATTGGGAAAAAGTGGTGAGTTTTAAGCTCAACAGAAATGATTACCGAAAGAACACTGTAATTGAAGATAATTTATAATTTTACAATACTATGAAGCATAGAAATGCCGAAGGACTCTTGATTGTGGTCTTTGTAAAGAGATACGATCACCCTACCTGCCTATCTATCCTATTATTCAATGGTGACGTCAGTTATGCCTACATACTTCCACGTGGGAGAACACCCCGAGTGTGCAGACGGGCCCAGGATACCACGCGCTAGGCTCGGCGGCGACAAGTGGGTCGAATGTGGTGTCCTGCAAGTAGGTCGGGTCGGCACGCATGTAGATATCATTCAATGATACAATCAATTCGCCAGATGCTAATAAACTTCTTATACTATATACATATATGATATGGTGCTCGCAATGCTACGCGCTGCTCTAACCGCTCGGAGCATCCGTCTTCATGCTAGAGACCATGCCGTCACCAATTTGTTGACAGCAACTAAGGTTTTAATTAACAATGGATGATGCAGGGTGATCATAGTTTGGCAGTCATCTGGCTGCCTGCCTTCAGTGCTGCTGAGCCATCGGCAATGAACTCGTCGACGACTTCCTTGGCGCTCTTTTCCTCGTTAACAAGCGCCGCGCACTTGCCCATCAGCAGTGGGCGGAACGAGTCTAGCAGGTCATCAACATCGTCCCCGCTAGCTCCCCCTGCCGCAGCGAGAAGCCCCTCGGCGGTGCCGTTGGCAACCTTGTCCAAATCGGACTCGTAGGGTAATATTCCCTTGGCCGTGAGCTCTTTGAGTTCGGCCCGGCGTTCGTTCTCCCAGTTCTCGATGTAGGGGTTTTTGCGGACCCGGAGAGGTCGTCCTGTGAAGATGAGGGTGCGTATCGTGTCGTCGAAGCTGGCAGTTCGCACGGATTCTTTGTGTTCCTCGGGCGCTCCGGCCTCCTTGACTAGGATAAATCGCGTTCCAACCCACACGGCGCCGGCACCCATCATGAGCGATGCGGCGAGCATCTGACCGTTGTGAATGCCGCCGGCAGCGATCACTTCCACCTGCTTACCCGTTAAAGGGCTCTTTTGGCCCTTGCAGATCTGGACGCAGGCAGGGATGAGGACGGTGGTGGGGACGTCGCCGGTGTGGCCACCACCTTCGCCGCCCTGGGCGCAGATGATATCGCAGCCAATGTCCAAAGCCTTTTGCACGTGTTTGGGGTGTCCGACCATGTTCATGTATAGCACACCATGTTTGTGGAGTTTGTCGACTACGGCCTTAGGTGGCACGCCGACGGCGGAAACAAAGAGCTTACAGCCCGATTCGATGATGATGTCGATCAACTCGTTTAGCTTGCCCTTTGTGTAATCGTAGCTAAAAGCCGACAGAGGTTAGCGCATGTGACCTGCGACTCATTGGAGAGTTATGCTAACGTACTTTGTTTTCCGAGCGTTGCCGCCGACTTGAGGAAGGAGCAGATCGATGCCAAAGGGCGCATTCTTGTCGTGAAGGAAGGACTTCATCTCGTTGATCTGTTCCCTCAGCATGTCGGGGGTGTAAGACATCCCTCCGATGACACCCAACCCTCCAGCATTCGTGACAGCGGCGGCTAGCTTCGGGCCGGCGGCAACATTCATACCGGCCAGCAGTATGGGATGTTTGATACCGAAGAGGTCGGTAATGGGGGTACGAATCTTCTCTGTCGCGGAAAATAGCGAGTTAGTGCGGTGAATCTTTGTTGTCTCATTAGCTGAGCTGGAGCGCGACCTACGTGGTGAAGCCATCTTGTCTGGAAAAAAATAATCTGTAGGGTGATAGATGCGGAGGAGAAAGTGGCAAGCAGATTTTGAGATGGAGGAACTGAGAGATGGGGATTTATGTAGGCAAAGCGGCAGTTCGCGGCGTCTTGGACAGAGATGGGCTAATTCCTGGAGAACCGAGGTACACTATCTTCCCTCGTTCTAGCGCTAGCCGTGTACGGATTAGTGATCTTTCGTGAATCAGATGCGCCATTCCTCATTCAGTGCAGCCGAGGCTCCTGTATCGACATCTGAGAATCAGTTCGGTACCTAATATTCTCCCTCGGACGTAAAATCGCCAATACCTAGGAAGTATTGCAATAATACATTTCAAACAGTTAATCCTCCCCGCATCTTCCTAGGTAAACCAATAAGTTCCTTCTCTAACTCGTGGAATTTCCCACTTATATGAAGAACCGGACGATGCCGATGTCGGCC
The DNA here is from genome assembly GCA_005188305.1 of Xylaria sp. BCC 1067. Classification (NCBI taxonomy): domain Eukaryota; kingdom Fungi; phylum Ascomycota; class Sordariomycetes; order Xylariales; family Xylariaceae; genus Xylaria; species Xylaria sp. BCC 1067. Next base: position 1,656,585 of record SSCS01000003.1, on the reverse strand, counting down.
GGCTAGTGAAAGACGACTTTGGCAGGATATTGGACTATTTCCTCTATATGAAGCAGAGTAGCGTATGGCTGTTAGCTAGATTACTCGCCGAATTAATATAGCGCAGACTAGACAAGAATTGAAGGGATTGTAAAGCCGGAGCATATGCCCTGATACTACTCATGTCGCCGTTCTCTCAAAGTTAATAATAATATGTTACTTACGGTAGCACCGCCTGGAGAGTGGCGCTAACAGCGTGCCTGTCAGGGCCCCCCACCCCGCCATTAAATGCTGCTCCACTAGGGGCCATATGGGTCGCGCGGGACCCCGCTGTTTAGGGGACGGGGCCAGTGTGAACGGCGGAGCTGATAATTTTTCCGATTCATCGCAAACTTAACGGCCATTCGCTACTATTCGCTACTATAGCAGTAAAGTAGACAACCAGATGCCATGGGGCGCATTTGAAAAAAAGAAACTTCGATGAGTCTAGCACGGTCGCCCCTTCGAGCATGGAGTCTTTATTCGCACCATGCTCGGCCATCGTCGTCACTCGTCACAACCATTCGCACAGCAGCTACCCGCAGGACAACACCGAGTTATAACACGCTCGCCGCTAGATCCTCCGATTATTCGCCCACAGCATCGTCGGTGATTCACCGACGAACTTACGCTAGCTTTAAGCGGTACACCATGGATCAGGCGCTCGTGGACGACCTCAAGTCGCAGCCGAGAGATGACTTGGTTTTTCGCAAGGGCGAGTCAAAGCCGGATGACCCAAAGATGCGGACTGCCTATATCGCGCTGGGCAGCAACATGGGTGATCGCGTGGCCATGATTGAGCAGGCATGTCGCGAAATGGACGCCCGCGGTATCACGGTAAAACGGACTAGCAGTTTGTGGGAGACCGAGCCTATGTATGTGCTTGATCAGGACAGATTCGTAAATGGAGCCTGCGAGGTGTGTGTGTGTCCCTTGTTATTTTTTTTTTCCCTAGCTCATATCGTTCACGAATTCTATACTTAAAAGGGTACGCGAGATGCGCTCCTTTTTGCACACCTGCTTGCCTATTTATCGTAAAGAGCTCGTTGCTGGATTTGATCTCGGTTCATGCGGCCCCTTCTCCTATTCTTACTAAATGGTTTACAGGTTGAAACAGAGTTAGAGCCTCTACCTCTTCTTGATGCCTTACAAGACATAGAAAAGTCGATGGGGCGACGAAAGGTCATAGATAAAGGCCCGCGCAACATTGATCTAGATGTTCTCTTATACGAGAACGAAACGGTGTCTCATCCCAGACTCCAGGTTCCGCACCCCTTGATCGCCGAGCGCGAGTTTGTGCTCCGGCCTTTATCAGAGCTAATTCCTCATCGCGCCCTCAACGCCGCGCGCCCCTGGAAGCTGATCCAGGACTACCTGAATGAATTACCGCCTCACGCGACCGGAGGCACTGAGCCTCTGTCCACTCTGACGCCGCTCCGTGCCTCTGTAACCCCTCTCCATGCCTTGCGGTCCACGAGGCCCACACAGGTGATGGCGATCCTCAACGTCACGCCCGACTCGTTCAGTGACGGCGGGGTACACCTCCCTCCGTCAGGAGCTCAAGACCCGACGGAGGCGGTGGTGCGGGATACTACGTCCAATGGATCTCTCTCATCATCTACATCGTCGTCTCCATCATACCTTGAAAGTCTGCGCTCCACCATCCAGCATTTCATCGCCAGCGGCGCGACGATGATCGATGTTGGGGGACAATCCACCGCCCCCGGAGCGCCGCAAGTAAGCGTGTCCGAAGAACTGTCCCGCGTGCTTCCCGCTATCACTCTGATCCGCAGCATGCCCGAGGCGGCTCACGTGTCGATAAGCGTCGACACGTACCGCGCCGCCGTGGCCGAGGCGGCCGTAGCCGCGGGCGCAGATATCGTGAACGACGTGTCGGGGGGCCTTCTCGACGACGCGATGCTACCGACCGTCGCCCGGCTAGGCTGCACCGTGTGTCTGATGCACATGCGCGGCACGCCGGCCACCATGAGCCAGATGAACGAGTACCCGGCAGGGCTCATCCCCACGCTCGCCGAGGAGCTGCGCGAGCGCGTCAACGCCGCTGAGAAAGCCGGCATCCGACGCTGGCGCATCATCCTCGACCCCGGCATGGGCTTTGCCAAGGTCGGCGACCAGAACCTCGATATTCTGCGACACACCCCCGAGCTGAGGCGGTGGCCGGGTCTGGAGGGCCTCCCGTGGCTTCTTGGCTCGAGTCGCAAGAGCTTCGTGGGCAAGATCACGGGCGTGACGAAGCCTGGCGACCGCGTCTTTGGCACCGCGGCCACCGTGACGGCTGCGGTGCAGGGCGGCGCTGATATCGTGCGGGTCCATGACGTGCTGGAGATGGCGCAGGTCGTCAAGATGGCGGATGCAATCTTCCGGTACTAAGTCCGGATCTCAGGATAGCTGGCATTGGCAATGTCGGCTGGCTGCCACGAGATCTAAGTCTTCGGCCTCGCAACTGTCTGTTGACATTCGCATGTTACGTTTTCGCCGTCCGGCGTTGTTTCAATTTAGCTCTGTAACTTTACCGATTAGGCCGTATATATGGCTTGCGTGTATAGTATGAATCTATACCCCTTTGTACTTTCAACAACTGAAAAGGAGGCATATAGAGTCTAGAATTACTTCACTAAGGGGCAGCGGGACGCGGGAGGGCGACTTCCATAGCTAGTGTTCATAAAGTATAGCATTTACAATAAATACATATCCAAGTCCCAGGGGCACACAGTAGAGCCATGTCCGCGTTAGAATCAAGTAGATAAATGTTGAATCTCTCGCCTTAAACTTATCAGGCCTAATTCTCCCGTTAGACTCAGAAGCCTATCCTCTCCGTAATCACCGCTAAGGATGTACGCGCAGCTATAGAAGCACGGCGCTGTCTATAAGTCCATACGCAATAATCGCTTGACATTGGATTCCTCTCAGATGTCTTTCTCCCCTCAGGATTACTCGCGAAGGACGTTACTCATGCCCAAATCCACAAGTTTGAGATTTGACAAGGCGATTTAGATCTAACTAGAGGCATCTTTCTCACCATACAACCCAGCGTTACGGATTCAGCACCAACTAATGGAACCACAATCACCACTAAAGCAAACAAAAATGACCTATAAGTCCCAGCTTCCCACACCCCACCAAAGACTCGCAACATACCTACCTACACCCCGTGGCAGGGGCAAAAGATCCCCATCCAACATCCGACAACGACTTCACAATCGACGATCTGCCTTGCCGCTCCAGGCCCCTGAGGCCGTATCCGTCGGATCCTTGCAGATCACCCACACACAAAACGGCCCAAGACGCGGGCGACCCTACGTATCCGCAGGCTCGGGAGCAGAGAGAGGATTTCCCTCGCCAACCCTGAGGCAATTTCGGCGGCGGCGGCAGGGCGCGGTTGAAGGATCGTCTTGCTTGGACGCAACGCGGCAGGGCTGTTTGCCTCGCCGCTACCTTCCTGCGCATTAGCACATCCCACATCCCGGGAGGCTGAGATAATAACAGAAAGAGTAATATGATATAATGTAGGGATTTGGTAATATTTTTTTTTCCCTTTATTTCTTTCTCCCCTTACCCCACTCCCACTGGCTGGAGAAAAAAAATAATAGAGACAGATGGCGGTATGCAACAGGAGCGCATGCGTGTCCGCGCTTATCTGAGGTAAGACCTAGCGGGGCGTACTGCCTTAACAAGAGACATGTCGCGAAACGTGAGACAGATAGATTAGTGTCGCTACGGGCCAAGAGCGACGGCGTTCGTTCTGCGGCCAGACATTCGTTTTTTACCAAGTATGTATTCTTGCTTGTGACGTATCCCCGCCGCTACGTGCGCGCCGGCCATTCCGAAACCATGGGCTTAACCATTGGGTCTCCGCTTGCTCTTTGGCGTTATTACGGCCCCCACGGACTTCTGGTTCAACTGTGTCACCCGAGAGGCACGTGGTTGAAGGTCTATTCTCCCCCCCACGAGCCCTGCGTCGCACAGCGCGCTTGGGCGAGAAATAGCAAGTTCGCGTAAGGGTTACTCTGGGTTAAATCGGCGCTTAGCTTTGGCTCGTTACACGGGCAGGACTCCTCGTAGCCTAGCAGCATCCTGTGTTATTTGGGCCAATAGAGGGAAGCGACCTGTCATGGATACGCCTCTTTACATCACGTTACGGCAAAGGAATAGTGCAGTTCTAGTGCTTTGATTGGACAAGGACTTTGCCTCGCCCATTGACCAGCCGATCTGCTCCGCTTCCGATCCTAATACTCAACTAGGTCAACTTCATAGTCTGTATCATGAATCAAGCGACGCCGAGAGGGAAGTACCGCTCACAAAGTTATGTCGCGGGCTGTACTACACTCTCAGGAACTACCTAGGTAGACTTAAATGTGTGTAACCGAGGGCGACATGAAGGTGGCGGCGGGCCGGCGGCAGAGCCCGCTCCAGTGGTTATGCAGGTATATGCAGAACATATGCTGCGTGGCAGCCTATTCGCTGACGGTAATCGTCTACTAATGGTCAATTGGTGTGATTAGGAGGCAACAGGTCGACGTAATGTAGATACTTCTTACTAGGCCGCATTCTGCGTCAGCCCGGTAAGCTTTCGGATCGATTCCGGACGTACGCGTCCAGCCATTCCACATACCAGGCGGTAGTGATACAAAGTTGTGCGTAGGGCTGAGGAGAGTCGAGAAGTCGTGTAACAAGAGGGGCTTTCTGACGGTGCATGTGTGCATGTCAGAGTAGTAGTTAACGTTGCCAAGATTCTTGGAGGAAATGCGCTATGGAGTGAGTTACGGGCAAGAGAAACCGGAGAGGGGTCGATGAACACACCGGTCTGACACACTATCACTACGTAATATGGAGAGAAACTGCAGACAACCAGAAGACGTCCGGGTCACAGTACATAGCAGAAGGCTTGAGATGCAGAAGTGGCGAACTTTAGATAAGGGTAGGTCTTTGCGAGATTACGCTAGGGAATGCCTATCTTTCGGCATCCGGCTCTCGTTTCGAATACTGGGCCGATAATCAAAGCAGAGTACGATAGTGGATGAGTTTGTAGGTGCCATTTCCCTTCTGTAGGGGACAGGGGTGGACCGGCGATGTAGTGGTGTCGGCTTAACTTGCTCTGACCAAATGAAATGGCTTTGGGTTAGCAAAGAGATGCCGAACTAGCCTAGGGACGTGCACCAGGAACTCGCCTATCTAGAATAGAAACAATATGCCGGGTGCTAATATGCCTCAATATATATGGTGCTATCAGCTAAAGCGTAGCGAGCCACCCAGCCTGCATGATCGGGGTCGACGAGAGCTATGAGCTGTGCCCCTCCAAGTAGAACGAAAACACGTACATATCGCTAGGTAGGAGGAAGGACGGTATAGTATGAGGAACAATTGGGTTGGGCCTCTACACGCCCACAGTAATCTTTCTGTTCGAGTACTATGTGGACATCATCGCAGGCCCGAGTCGCTCGGAGAAAATGGATGATTGCAAGGATTGCATTCGTGTTTTCAGCCAGTTTGTCTCAGAAGGCTACCCAGCAGGGCCGCTTATTTGTTGGATTTCTGCAACCCAGAATCAAACAGCGCGGTCCCACTTCCTGGGCATCATGGCAATGCTGCCCCGGCTCCCCTAGGCGATGCAGATAGAAAGTGCAGCGGGCATAGGAGATGGGCCATTTGCTATTGCCCAAAATTACAGAGGAGATCCCGGCAGCTGAAAGAACGCGCAATTCGTGCATTAGGGAAATGGCAACTCCGAGATTGAGAGTCAGATGTGTTTTCTGTCCGTAAGGCCTTCGGTTCCGAAATCTAGCGACAGCATATTTCGATTCCCTTGGCACAATGCTCGGTGGCCATGCTCGGAGTTCCTTTGCTCTCTTCCTCGAGGTATAGTAGCCGAGAGTCTGCTGGGTTGTTAAAGGAGAGCGATATGAACAGTGTCAAGACGCTATCGACCGCCGTTAGGCCGCATCATTATCCTTTGTGCTCTGCTAGCGAAGTCTCGAGCTCGCTAGCCACTGCTAATTCAAGCTCCACAAAAGCTTAATTAGACAACGTCAACTAAAACACGCGGGCAGTCGAAGCTGGCGATAGAATAGCCATGATCGCGGTACACATAATTTTGAAGTATGCTGTGATACAGATGGTTCATCCGGCGAGTCTGTTTGTATGCTTCTGAAATGGTCAGCCACGTAAGAACCAAGAGGCTACGGGGCGCCGGAGTGACAGAGTGCCAGAGTGCCTGGGCAGCTAGTTGCTTGCTGCACACTGCAACAGCCAATGGGTGGGGGCCAGGCCGGCTTCTCGAAAACACCATTCGGTGAGCGTGGGCTGATGGCTTCCGAAGCATTAGCTCCAACCTCAGCCGGCAGGCTTCTGCGATGATGGGGGGTTCTTGGCTTGGTGGCTTTGTCGCTTCGGCCGGCAATGGCTCTTTGGGAGGAGCAACAGGGGCAGGATTGGCTCATGTCGAGGACCAGGCTCCCCTACCTGGCCTACTGTAGACTAGTGTAGTGGAGGGAGCACAGCCTACTTACAGTATCTACTGCACTAGACTATCCAGTGGAGAGGAGAGGAAGGGCTTGCTTGATCGCGTCTGCCAAGCCTGGCATCGCAATACAAAGTCCCTCGGCCACTCAACATGACGATGGACGTTTGCACCCCCCCCATGCCCGCCGGCCTGCGAGCTACTGTGCGAGTCAGGAATAGAGTGCAGCGCTATCGCGATGCCACATGTATAAGCAGGACGGCGACTTGCCCGCCACGCTATGACGCAGTCCTCTTGTGTCCAAGAATAGGTGTGTAAGTAGGTGCGCTGCAGTCGACGTTCGCCGGCGCCCAGAAATGATCGACATTACACCCTGGGGCCAGACTAAGCATCCACGGAGTGAGTTTGTGCGCGCCGTCAGCTAGCCTAGGCCACTCACACCCAAGCCGTGGTGGTGAGGCTGTACAGCTGTGCCGGCTGTACATCATAGACCCAGACGCCCACCTACCTTAAACTGGACGGACAGATGGACGACTGCCGGGCTGCGAGCACGAGGAGCACGAGGAGCACGAGAGAGGCGCTGCAAAGGCGCTGCAACCACTAGGGTGTCATGACTGGCGGGACGGTGTCGGATTCGCTCATGGATGACCTCATGCTGTTTCAAGACATCGAAATAACCCGTCATGTGATTGGCCGGGCGCAGGTTGAATTTTGGTTTAATTACTCGAATAGAAAGCCAATGGCGTGTCTCGCTGCCGTCTGTCTCTACAGTACAACGTGCGGCATGTCGAATTGTTACGTCAACAGGGCTCTGGAGAGAAAACGGTGAAGAGGCAGGGGATGCTCAGCTGCACCCTTGAGCACAATCTGATGCACGCTGCCTCTCCTGCCCAGCCACTCACTGCCCAGCGAGGTACTGTAGTGTGCTGTACTGTAAGTAAGTAAGTAAGTCAGTCATGCTCCTGGTGTATCGCTCCTGGTGTATTGCCCCGCGTGGAGGTACCGCACTTTGCGCACCCTGTGAAAAATAACAAGTCGGGGCGTTGGCCGGCTTGCGTGCCGACGTCTACCTAGGAACCCGCCGTTCCCCGGAGAGTATCAGATAGACACCTCCCTGCCCTCTCGGCTCGACGGTGTCCAACCTAGTAAATAGATAGACACTCACCCTCACCAAGCGCGGAGGTTGTGTTCCGCGGGGAGCACACGGTGTATACAAGCGCGTGCTGGCGTGTCGGAGCATGCCGACTGCCAAAGAAGGACCGATATCTTGGTAAGAGACGTTTGACCAGACTCCTTGACTCCCTGGGTAGAAGTAGGTACAGTAGGTAGGTACCTCGTGCAGCGCACGCTAGCATCTACCAAGTACCTCTGGCGGTACCTCTAGCGGTACCTCGAGCGATACCTCGGTATGTACATAGTAGTAAGTACACTGCTGCGCGTGCCGAGGTACCTACTGTACTGTAGGTGGATTACCCACTTTGCAGCACCCACTCTGAAACGTGTGAGGCTGTCAGTTATTTTGGGGCACCCTGCATATTTCCCGCACTCCCCGCTGGTCATCATTGTACACAGCCAAGACAAAGAAAGACCCTCCTCCTCTTTCTCTTGCTCTTGCACTTGTTCTTGTACTTGCGCTTGATAGCGCCGGCGCTGCAAACCGTCAGTGGAATGGGGGGCGCACCCACGGGCTTGGGTTCACGAGACTGCCAAACTCCCGTGGTTCCAATCGCCGCGCCTTGAAACCGCCTGTGATCTCATGACCCGGCCGTTGTTCTACCGTTCCGCGGTCTCGGCCGTGGTGCATTCCACCACGCCACACCACGCAACCGTTTATGTACACGTCCCGTTTCTTGCGGTGTGGGGGCAGACTTTCCGTAATGTCCAGCGTTTGCTGTCCCCACTACCTGTAGGTACAGGGTACTTCCCGTACCTAATGTACTACTGTGTCGGATACCTTAGCTCCCGTACACTACCTAGGGTGCCTAGGGTGGCTCCAGTGTGCTGTACACTACGCTGCATTCGTGTAAGCTACCTAGGTACCTAATTAGGTACCTAATTAGGTACTTACCTAGGTAATAATAACGGCCGTGAGTATCGCTACGTATTCCCTCTCCGGCATCCATCTTGAAATTAAGTACACACCGGTGTGTACTCTCGATGCGTAGTGTAGTTCTAGCTTGCGGTCTCGAATTTGTAGTCTGATAAAGCTATGCCTGCTTACGTTTTTTTATCAAACCGTGCTTTGCTTGCCGGCTGTGTTGTCGATCCTCGGTGTGGGATGATGCGCGCACATTGTTTAGTATAAAAGTCCCATGCGTCGAGGGCGGGATAGTATCGCTAGCGTGAACCTATACTACTCTATGTGTAATAGCCTACAAATGCTTGTTTTTGGGTTGGCGTCTGTCCGGCGGATATGTGGCATACTGTGGTGTAAGAGAACTCCCTGCGCTCTGCCTGCAACGTAATAGTGTAAGTGCAGCCTGCCCGGCAACTCCCAAGTGTACTTAATTAGTACTATCCGGGGCGTATACAGAGCTGAGGGCTTTCAATGATTGATTGAAGCCGATCCAAGTCGCCCATGCGGGCTCGTTTAAGGAGCTACAGGGGTGCAATCGGGTGCTACCAGTAAGTGAGACGGGAGTACCAGTAGCCCGGTATGGATAGATTGAGTGGCCATAGATGGCGTCAGGATGCTAAGTACGTAGATCTTGAGAGGGTCTTGAGAGCTACTGGCCCTCTACCTATGCTATACATGGCGATACATCTACTCTGCCGATGCAAACGTGTAATACCCAAGCTCGGCACCCTGGACGCGGATCAGGTTGCTGAGAGTCTTTGGTGTGCAGGTGCATGAAACAAACAGGGACAATGGACAGGGGTCAGGTTCTCCACTGCATTATTTGGCAAAGTTTGGTTGTCGTTTTTCCCTTCGACATGGCTTCCTAGCGCCCCCCTAGTTCCCGCTGTGGGACCCTGGGTGAGGCTGGCTGGGCAGATGCGCTACCACACACGACGCTACTGTACAGGAGTGATAGCAGCATCGTGAATGGACGCTTGTCAACCGGGGGTTTCCTCACTTAATCTGGTGAATCATGTGTAGTTTGCATGCCCCTCACCCAGATCAAGGCTGCTCATGGTTCGGTGTGCATCTGTCATGCAGATAAGTCAGACCCACCACCCCCATACAACACCAATCGGAATCATTTTGAAAATTTTGTTGCCATTGCGAGGGTACTTGTAATGAGCTATGCTAAGGAGAACTCGAGTATCCACAAGGCACCACGCGTCTTGAGTCTTGTTTACCAGGCTAGCCATCTCTTTAGGACTCCCATGTGTATTGGAGCATTCGGCAACGGGCCGCCACGCCTCGCGGAAAACTCGCGAACAACAATACCGCTCCAGAGTTCCCGAACCCAATTGAAGATGCGGATGGTGACTGGGAAGGGGTAATTCTCACCAGGAGCAGTTAGGGCAACAAATAAATCATGCGCCGCAGCCTCCTAGTTGAAGCAGAAAAGAGAAATAGAAAGTCAAAACCATGCTCCTGGCAATCCATCCGTCTTTGCCAAACGCCACCCATGACTGTTTCTCGATGTGCCTTTCGCCCAGGCATTTCTGACCATCTGTTTCGCGAGAACTGTCCCATAAAAAAACATTCGTGTCCGGGTATCCTCGCCGTACTCCACGATCCTTTTTACTCACACTCTTTCATAAACCTCATTTGTTTAGTATACCCGAGACCATCGCATATGCCATAAAAGAGTTTCACCATATGCCTAACATCTTGTATGTCGAGATACCCCATGCAGATATAACTCCAGACATTTGAACTTCCGTGTTCATTTCCGTACGCCGTCGTACCCAGCTCCAGTGGCTGGGCTAAGCCCGAATGAAACAAATTCCAATGTGCTTTTTCCCTCCTATGCGGCCGATATGATGCAAAGTTGGAGGTCCGAAGCCAGATTACCGTAGGTTGCAAAGCATCGTACACAGCTTGTCATATCGGTAAAAAAATGCTCCGGATTTCTTTCCGCATACCTCTCAGCGGTGCTTGAAAGATTTGTTCACCCGGATTGAGAAAGAGGTGTGGGATAATAGCCAGCCGACGTTTCCCTGCCCTCAAACCGATTGCAGCTCCTCGGGTAATATGCAGACCCAGGCTGATATATGCTTGGAAGGGTGTGCTCATACTCGTGTTTAACTTTCGACATCGCCGAATCAACAGCGGAGCTTGTTGCGGTCAATACAGCATCCGACTCGTTACGATGGGAATACATTTCAATTCCGTGACGTGCCTCGATGTTCTCATAAATTGTGGCAGGATAATATTGATAATCCTTCGTCGTATCGATCGCTTTGCCGTCTTCTGCAGGGATCATCGGGTCCAGGCCAATTTCAGGGTGGCGGGTTGTGCCGTAATGCCCGGGTCGGGCCTCGTAGGCTCCCGAGTACGCACTCGGGAGGAGATTGGAAGATCCCGCCCCGTAGTCACCTCCGAGTACCTGGGAGCTCGAATAGCTGCCCATGCCACTCGACCCCCCAGGACCGCTGCTTGTGCTACCCCGTCTTTCTGTCTGGTAATGCCCAGGGGAGCGACCGCGGACTATCATTTTTGCTGATTTTCGCTCAGCGACCTTGATAAATTGGTCTCCCGAGCCCTGTGTACCCACGTCTGCATAGAGCTCTATCACCAAGTGATAATATTGCTGAGCCGCCCTACGCTTGCCGTTGTTGGCTGTCGCCTGTTTGAACTGGATCCTCTCAAATGTATGCTCCGTGGCGTAAGGGCCTTGGCCACTCTGGCTATAACCGCCCTCATAGATTGTTCTTGAGCCAGTCATGCCATGGTGGTCTTGGTAAAGCCCCATTGGGTGTGACGCTTGCTGAGGAGGTTTTGGCAACAACCTCACCTTCTCCGGTTTCGCTGTTGGGCCTTTATCTCGTTTTGGCGTGTGCTGCACCAAGTCGATGCTCTGGGAATCGCTATCGGACACGACGGCGGAGATACTCATGGCGAATCCGAACACTTGATAAGGGGTTGCCGACCCCGATGGGAGATATTGCATCGTTGCGTTTGGATAGTGAGGCGATAGGCTGTACGAACAGACGCAAGAGAAATAGTTGCGCCGGTAGCACGTCCAATCTCCATCTGACATAAAAAACCCTTTGTCGATGATTCCCTGAATATCGATCTTGACGTGAGTTGCGGATCCTGACGTTCCCACATCGCTGTACACCAGTTGGCCGTTGGAAGACAAGGGCATGAGCGGAGGCGTGCTTCCCGCCGAGCTCTTGCCATACTGGTGGGTTGCCTCCATTCTTACAGGACTGGTGAAGCCGATACTTGGGCTTGGTGTTGGCGATAGGGGATGGCGTCGTATAGGAGTCACAAATGATGGCGACCTAGGTATATGAGTCGCTCTTATAAACGACGGCCGCGACCCCGCGTACACCTCTCTGGCGCTGTATCCTGGGTTTGGCAATGCAGTGGTGCGAGGGGCATGTGCCATGCCAGTGGAGGACGTGCTGTTGCTACCTAAGTGAGCAGGGTGACGACCAACCAAGCGCGCATTGAGACACAGGGGCACACGAGAGGAAGAGTGTAGCAATGGGGCAACTTACGTGGAGCCGAGACGTGACCTAGGATCAACTGCGGTAGCGGGGAAGAGCTGTGAGGTCGGAGGAGGATAGTAGTGCCCGGTGTCCGGAGAGTATCCCGTATTGTTGTTAAGTAAAGGAGCTGGGAAACCGCTCAGTACTGACGGCTGTTGGGGAGGGGTTTCTAAGCTCAAGGAGGTAATACTGGAAGGTTCCTGAGCGTATCTAACACGGACGGATCAGTAGGGGCCCGTGAAAAGGTGAAGGGTGACTGGTGTGCGGCGCGAGACAGCTTGCGCGACGATGCTATAGGGATCGTGCTCCCACACAATACCAACTCATAACACACCACGGTGCCAACTGTCTGAGTGTGACGGAGTAATAGTGATACTGACAACGACGTTGCCGTCATACAGGGGGAATAGGAAAGATCGGGAGCGGCGAGCGAGTCACAAACACCCACTACCCATAGCCCGGCCTCCAGAGTGCCCAAGCTTCCAGGGTCGGAGAGGGGGGGGGGGGGTTCGGGGGCAGCAACAAGGGCCGGGAGAGCCACAACGACAAGTATTAATTGTGTTGCAGTCTCTGCCCGGCAAGGGCAGCCACACCCTTGCACTTAGCCCACAGTTCGCCGCAGCAGCACAACCAACTATAGCGACTGTGTGGCCGGTGGGAGTACCAACGAGAATCAGAAGAAAAAGGGTACGGGAAATGCCTGATTAGTACAACACGATGTGTGCCCAATTCTGAAGCCCACCCTCGCAGTATATGAAAGAAGAAAAGGTCGAGAAGAATTGTGCACAAAACAGGTGCCCTGCGGACTACACGATACAGGAAGCCTGCTCCTTTCTGTCTTCGCCTTGTGTGTATGTCGAATAACATGAGAATGCTCAGAAGGGGAGTGATTAACATACCGCATATCAGCTACGGCCGGGACCTCGATATAAGTTTCTAACCCGTTGCAGGTGGGCGCCGAAGGCTCAAAGTCCTGTTAGAAACAAAGGCAGATATCGTCAGTTCATGATACTATTGTGTAGAAAACAACTACGATATTCAAACGGCGAATGACAATAGCAATGCTAGTGTTGCGGGTGGCGGGAACAGTAAACGAATAAAGGTGATGATGTAGGCCAGTCGTGTATTTGCGTGTATTGTCGACTTTTGCTCCCCCTTGCTGTGGTCGTTTAGTTTTTTTTTGCTCCGTCTTCCCCGTTCAGTGTGCAGCCTCTCAGGCTACGGCATTGGTGGTGAAGAAGCAAGATTAAAGGTCAGCAGCCCGTAAGGACAGGACGTGCTGCAGCTTGAGTCAGAAACGGGTCAGCAGACGTTCGCCCAGAGGCTTCGAGGAACATAGATGAGGTATGTGGTAGAGACAATGGTTGTGTGTAGGAGGAAAACTGGAAGTGTGCAGAAGATGAAGAAATGCACTGGACGGTTGTCACAGGGTTCAGGGCCAAGGTTGAGAAATAGTAGTCGAGGAATAGCAGTGGCGTGGGGATTGAGGTAGTGTGCGAATCAGCAGCGAGGAAGTCAAGTGAATGAGATGACAGTCCGAGTGTAAGTGCCTGTACCGGCGGATGATTCCCCTTCCTCTGGTTTCCCAAGGCAATGGGCGATGGGCAGGATAAACGCAGAGCCAGAGGCAGAGGCAGAGGCAGAAGCGGACAAGGAAGGCAGTGAGGTAGGTACATGTGTGTGAGCACAACTCGAAGTGTGAAGGTACATGGCCGGTACAAGCAAGGCGTTGTGGTACAACGTCACGCATGGCGCAGCCCACGCGATTTGGTATGGGAGAGTGGAGGACCAGAGAGGACCGGCGAGGACCAGAGAACTGGAGAATTTGCGCGCCAGACAGCTCCAGGGCCGGGTACATATAGACCAGGGTATGTAGAGGCAAGTACACGATAGGGATGCACCGCGGTGGCACGGTACATGTACATGGAGCGTAGGTAAGCAGGCAGGGAGGGAGCGCCATGGGCCATGGACTGCAGCGGCACCGAGAGGCAGGTACACTCGGGTGTGAGCTACCTGTGGCATGCAGAGCGGTACCCACTCAGGCCGAGGCCTGCACGCCCAGAAGCCTCAGAAGGGAATAGGGACAGATAGGGACAAACTGGGACAAATTGGGACGGACTGCGGCGGCCTGGGATAAAATGCCTGGGCGCCCATCGCAGAATGGGTAATGGTTAATGGGTAATGGGCTTGAAATATGAAATATGGGGAAGCCGGTAGCACCAGCGCCCAGAGACTGTGTGGGCATGTGTGTGTACCGCTGTGTAGCCAGGTACGAGCAAGGGCGAGGTGCGCGCGTGCGGGTGCAATACTCAGAAGACAGCATACATTGACGTATAACGTCTGGTGGCACAGAGCGCGATGATTGATTCACCGGGGCCGCCTGGGAGGGGAGATTACCGCCCATTGGCCACCGTGCCCCTGGTCATCGTGTAGAGAAGTAGTCTTCAGTGTCTCGCTCCCTCGCCCGCTGGCGCTCTCGTTTGGCGTCCATGGACTACATGTGCGATTTCGATCTCGCTGCCGCTGCCGTGGAACAGAACCCCATTTGAAAAAAACAACGCCGAAAAAAAAAACATGCAGAGGGAGAACACAATGTAAAAAGGCCAAGATGCCGTTGTCGTGCCCCCGTCGCTGCTCCTTTGTTGGAGCCTTCGGGAGACAGCAAAAAAGAAAACGGAGAAAAGTGACCACATCAACGTTGACAAAAAGCATCGCGGCATGACGAATGAGAGCCGGTTCTGGACCCTTCAACAATTGTGTGCCTGGTGCTGTCGACATACCCTGCAGCCCAGGGTTGCGCGAGATGTGAGTGCGTCCCACGGTTGGTACCCGGTACAAGTGTACTTGACAAGGGACAAGGGGGAGTGGGAGGGAGTGGGACTTTGGTGGTAATGAGAACTCGACGGTAAAGGAAAAGAAATCAACTATCACACTGACCTTTGCCTAATTTCTTAATTGCTGCAGCTCCGGCGACTGTTGACTGCCCTCTAGACAGCCCCGTTCATCCTGTATACGGCCGTTGGAATCCTGCTCTTTTGGTTTTCGTCGTCTTGTTGTCTATGCTGCTACCGCGCTTCCCTTTCAGCATCACCGGTGCGTGATCTTCCTTTGATCCAATTGGCTGCCAATTAATTAAAATGCCTGCGTCCCTGCAGACCGGTTGGGCAAAACTGCCACTCCACCTTCTGGCCGTCGTCGAAGTAATCCCACCTGGGTATGGATGGAGAGCTTGTGGTGACGTTCGCGGTATACATGAGCAGGCAAACACGGCCTATACAACGACATGCCAGATAGAAAAAGCACGACAACGAAACGAAGATAGAAGCAAACAGTAAGCAACGCAAGGAGGTGCAATGACAGAGTAAAACCCCAAGTAGAAAACGTTTATATATACCTTAGTGAGTGATGGTTGATTCATCCGGTGAACCTCTGGTCCAAGAGGCCAGAGCTGTAAGTGACTCTCGCTCCGCCGTGGGGAAGACGGTGGTGGTGGAGTTGGTGGAAGCAGAGGTTGTGATGATACTCGAGCCAAGGGCGAGGGCAGTCCGACGAACGGTGGATCGAATGGTAACGGTTGCCGATACCGTATCTGAGTGAGCGTCACAGTCAGCTCCAGCTACCCCCAATCCTCATCTTTCTCAGCTCTCTCCCAGCCGCAATGGACGGCTCACTCTATCTACGTATGTGAGAACGGTGCTAGTGCTGGTCAACTTGGAGCCACCACTCGCCCGTCCACCCACCCAGGCTGCTCACCAGATCAACTCTGCGTAAAATACGTCGATGATAGGTAGCTATGAACCCGGCGACCAGCCCTATGGGGACGGGGGGACGGGGGGGGCGGGGGTAGGTTGGGGGAGGGGGGTGTGTGAACAGGTGGGAAAAGCGCAAACAGGCTAGGTAAGGATTCAGATCGGATTTCACAGGTGCCGCGACAGGGTTTACAAGCAGGGAATAATAGGTAAGGGGAAGTAGACGTAACAAACGTAAGGCTTCAAGTCCACAGAGAGCCAGAGGATCCGCGAAAAGGAGGCCGTGATTCAAGCGGCAGCAGTAGAGTCTGCCTGAGTAATTTATACAAACCATCATAACAGCAGAAGACACAACAGCAAGTAAACGGGAAGACGGATTAACCGAGAGAGAGAGCAGTAGCCTTGGTCAGACGTGCCAGGACCATCAACATGGACAAGTTCAGGGATTACACCGACCTTTGAAGATCCAGGACCCGCTGTCACCATGTCAGAGGTGGTTTGCCAAGAAGGCGATCCCCAATCGCACTGTCACGTAACGACTGGCAAGCCCCTGGTGGATGATTCTCTGGCCAATTCAATTTCACCGTTAGCTTGCATCCCAATCAGCACTGTAGGGCCCAAGCCACTGACAGCAGTGACACAGGGAAATAAAGAAACTCGAGAACAGGTTGTGCAGGCGCAACACTAATACGACCAGGACCGCTAGATTTCAACGTCATTCCGTCTCCGCGAAGATCGCGACGACGGCGGCGCCGACGGGTGGCGGCGGAAGCTTGCTAGAGACGGCCATAATCGGCGTTGCACCGCCTGAACGACGCCTCGGTCGACGGAATCCTCGTAGCGCCAAATCTGGAGGCAAGAGGAGAACGACGGGCCGAGTACATAAAGAGATAGGGAGAGAGAGAGACGTATTCGAGCGGCGTGTGGGTGAGGCTCGCATGTGTGTGCACTGTTCCGGTACCCGAGCTTCGATCGGCTGTGTGGCCAAGTCTGCTAGATCGTGGTGGCGCCTGCACAACGCTCCCGAGTACTGTATACCCGACATGATCCCACCCGCCTTCGTCGGAAATGGGGCACTTACACGTAGCTTGTGCCGGACAGTTTCTGGGCCTGGGAAAGAAGTCAGCATGGCACATCGAATACGACTCGAGGTCTTGCAGCCACTGCGCGTCTCCAATGAAGTGATAGCTCGCCCATGCTGCCGAGAAGCCCCA
Source organism: Xylaria sp. BCC 1067 (assembly GCA_005188305.1). Taxonomy (NCBI): domain Eukaryota; kingdom Fungi; phylum Ascomycota; class Sordariomycetes; order Xylariales; family Xylariaceae; genus Xylaria; species Xylaria sp. BCC 1067. The sequence goes on along the minus strand of SSCS01000003.1, from coordinate 1,639,513 downwards.
GGCCATTTTTGGCCTTATTACGCCCCGGTATCCCACGACGCTGGCGGTGGCTTCGTTGGACATGGGGGGGTATTGGCGCGCAATCCGAATTATTCACGACGGTAGCCGCGTTAAGGGGGCTATATCAGTCGCAGCGTTTCAAATAGCACCAAAACGTGTGAATTCATGTGCAGCTAGATGAGAGGGAACATACTGCTACCTTATTTATCTGCTTGGCGAGCTAGACCATGAATGTCCAGACTTCCGGTGTCGCTGGAACGACCTCGAGTCTGCAGATAAGCACTACAAGATTCAAGGCAGGTAATTCGAACACCGTAACATCGGCGTGGGAATGCCTACTTCGTAGTATAGGAGAGGCTGCGGATTGGCCAGATGATGTAAGACTTGGGCAGGTAGGTTGTTCGGAGTCAACGTCGACTAGGCGAGAGAAGAAAAACACAGTAAGGTTGAAGCTAGAAGCAACACTATATATCCCCGAGAACCGTAGAGCTTTGTCGACGTCCCGGTAATTGCTTATAGTGTTGATAGTAAGAAAGGAGAGAAGAGGAATAGACGAGGAGTAAGTGTTGGTAAAGGCACAAGAGGCTTAAGAAGACAAATGTGACGAGTCGCACAGACGAACGGGCGCGAGAGTAACGTTAAAGCCTCTTTAAACCAGGGGCAATAAGATCACGCGTCGGCCAGACTCCGGGGCTTGATGCTTCGAATATAAGATGACGAAGCCTTTATGGCACTTGGGGGAAAATACATGTGGGAAAGCTCTATACCTTCTTTGGCACCCGCCTCTAGCAGACTTGTGATGGTTGTGCAATGTTGGTGGTTTGAGACAAGGCTATTGGCAGTTTCCATCTGTAGGAGGCTAGACAACTAGAGGCACACTCGGTCTTTTTTTATTATTAAATGCCCGACATCTACTCGAGAAAAAGTGGTATGAGCTTCGGGCTATGGTCGAGAAGGGGGAGAGGTGAAGCCCGAGCAATGTCAGTGGGCGTAATCCTAAACATACATTGGACGCACCAACTACATCCAGGTAGTTAAGGTTAGGCAGTATGGGGGTGGCGAGTAATCTTTGGAACTGACTGACGGGGTGTCCATGAAGAGAAAAAGGAGTGAGCCAAACAATACCGTGTTCCAGTATGGGCGTCTCGCAGGACCTAGGACCCTGCAGCTGTTAACTACACTTTCCGCCTTTGACAATCAATGACTCTAGTAGTAAGCGTCCGTGCCAAAGGCCATGCCTCGGAAAATTGACTTCGTTGTTGAACCAGAGTCTGGCTGTCACTCCACCGTACTAGATCTCTCGGTGCGGTAGCGCCTTACTCCCGACCCGGTATTTTTTTTTTGCCTCAGGAATCTGGTATCACGGAGATATCGCCCTCTGATTGGAGCCAAGGGAAGAGGACTCCCGCATTTTCTGGCCGGTAGCTCACCAAGTATCATGATCTAATGAAAACATGTCAAATACAAGTTCAGTACATAGGATTCGACTGCACCCAGGTTCTTTCGGTTTCGTACAAGAACTGTTCCGGACAAGCAGCGAACTCCGTGTCCAGCATGCATCGACTATGCAGGCATCCCTCCATCCAGTACATCTACGAGGCGCCACATACTTCCGCTGGTAATTTACAGGGGGTTTAGTTGGCCGACTGCGCTTCATTTGTCGGGCTCTTGCATAACGTGCTTACGAGTGTCCGCTCGATTTTGCTGTCCCTGTCCGTTGCTCGATTAGATGTGCCCCAAGCTTTCATTTGTTGTTTTGGCCCCTAATCTCGTTTTAACTGCACACAACCTAATCTGTTTCCCTCCTTATTAAAGGCTGATGACAGTCATAAGTAGCTATAGCAGGATGAATATTAAAATGCTGAGCGAGAGGCGTATGTAGAGAAAGACGTAGTGTAGCAGCTCTTAGTCTAATCAGCTATGACAAATAGACTTGAGTCTATATTCCGGCTGGTTGAGGTCGAAACTAAAGTACCCCTAGTAAACTCTATCGACAACGCCAACGCTCGATCTTTCCTGCCCGCCACCTTCGCAAATTAGAGACAATTAGATCGTCACTAGGCTAGTAAGGCTAGACGAAGGGCCGACGCATGCACGTTAAAAAGTGAATAAAATAGGTTGTAATCATTATGAATGTATGTACTATGTACGTCATTGGTGACCTTAGCTATAATAATTCCAATCTCGCTCGTTTCGCCTTCTAACTTTCGGCAACGGCCGATCGGGAGCGGCAGGGCCGGGACTGCATATCTCCTGAGACTTGGTAGACTAAGGTAAGTTGGTTGCGGGCTCGTTTCCGTAAGGTACGTACGTAGTTACAGATAGTCTACAGCCGAAAGCCACTGATGTCTGAGTGTCTCAGGCCCTGATGATACCAGAATCTCGAGTTGCCGTATTCTGGGTCTTCAACACGTGGATTGAGGCGTAAAACTTCCATCTTGAGCCGAATCCACCATCGCGGTGCCACCTAACCGGATTGACAGATCGAGCGGTAGACTCCCTATTCGCTCTCCTGGGGGCGGGCTCATTCTCACGCCAGGGGAGAGGGCTCAGAAACGGTAGCCATTACCGAATGTATGGGCAGACTACTTAGGCGCCTTGGGTGGCAAACTAGATTTCGGTCCTTTTGTTTGCCGAGCCCGAAAGCGAACGCGGCGGCTCTGCTCAATTTCCTAGGTGAAAAGTAGAACGGCAAGGCCTCAAGCCCAAGTTCAGGCCAGATAATAATTCAGTAAAGGAGCAATGGAATGAAGGGGTATTCTTTCGCTCATTACTCGGGGCCATGATGTTTGACAGAGGCTTTGCCGGCCAATCAGGCGTCCCAGATACCCGAACCCATCGACGACAGGGGCAGGGCAGGAAGAAGCCACGGGATTTGATGATTAAAATAGTACCTGGACGCTATGGGGGAAAACAACCGATGGCAATTTGAAGGGCCAATATACAGTGTCTCTCCCGCGCAGCTGCATCTGCCTTCACCTGTCTAGCGTCTGGTGTAGGCAGATTGGCGGCCAGAGCCCATCACACCCGTCTACTGGTCTGTCTCGGTGGTTTGTGCAGCTGTCCGCGTCGGCGATGATTAATGATTTCCAGCGTCCCCACAATGGGCAATGAGAAACATGCCACAGAGTACAGAGTGGGAGTCGTTGGTATGTTTCAGACCGCCGCAACACTCGAGCCGTTGGCAGGCCCGCTCGGACGAGATTAACTATTACGCCTTGGGGCTTCGTTGTGTTTTGGTCCGGAACCGGCAGGCCCGTGACAGGAAGCCCTCAAAGTTGAGCGGCTCGGGCATGGCTAATCTAGCCCATAGCTTCCAAGGTTGCTTGGTCTGTCACAAGCCCCCCCGATCGCTGAAATTCGAGGACTGTGCATGGCCCTCGAACCAACGCGCTGCCCACCTACACGTCTTCTTCACCACGCAGTATCGGCTATCAACCGAATGTCACAGTACACTTCGTCAACAGCTTTCACGTCGGGTCGGGCCGAAGTCTCCCTCTAGCAAAGTGATCCTTGGGCTGCCAGGCTGGTGACCTACGGTATTGCTGTTTCCCATCGACCCATGTCGTGAGTGTTCGATACCTGTACCACACCGGCCCCAGTCCGAGGGCCAACAGGCGCATGTCCACAAACCCCAGTTCAAACGAACCTGTTCGACGAATGTTGCGCAAGCCGTAGCTCCTCGCATGGCTTGAAGATCTTGTGTAAGGTGGTAGATCACTATTCACACCCCCAAGCTTTGCGTAGGTATTCCTCCTTAGAAGCCTATTCTATGAGAAACATCGTCAAAGCTTACCGAGGGAGCTGGAAAGCGGAACCGCGATTGGCATCTGCCAGATGAAATGACACGATCAGAGATAGGGGATGCATACCACCCACTGCGCGCAGGGGTGACACATGGTAACAGAGAAGACACAAACGCATTTCGCCAACGCGAGTTCCTGGGGTAAGTAGATCTTGGGGTAACGCAATGCTATATGAAACTAGATGCTCCCGTTGCAAGGTGGGAGCTTCGAGCTGCCGAATCGACTAGCCTGTAGTTCTCTGCCTCCAATGGTGGACTGTTCCTTTTGAGGCGCCAGTGCGGTTATTGACAGATTTGCCCTCACCAGCAGTGGCAGCGGGAGTCCATTTGCAGAAAGATACTTACTACCACCTAACCGAGAGCACTATGAAAAATCCAGAGAGTGGCGGAAACAGGGTAGCGCACTGTCTGCTGGCCTGACCGGTGAGTCTGCATGTCACGTCCACGTCGCCTTGAAATACCCATTCAGAGGGGGGCGGGGAAGAAAACCGCCGCTGGCCAAGCAAACGAGGCCACCCAACCACCCCATCGATCTCAGCAAAGCCGGGAGTGTCTAACTTGACGAGGAGGACCTCGCTATACATCTCAAACATCATAAGTGCAGTGCATCCACTTAGTTTACTCCACTGCCATAGCCATAAACAAAGACGAAGATAGTTAAACCGCCTGCACAATCGATGTATCTTAAAGAGTCTCTGTCCACGGTCAACCGGACGGAACCTCCAGTAGGCACCCTAGCGATGTGTATACTAGCGATCATCTGAACCAGCTACTGTCTCCCCCTAGCACACTGTGACTAACCGCATCCATATCACCATCGAGTTGTGTTAGAAGATGGCAGAAACTGAACCTGGGATGTCTCCTTTTTTTTGTTCCGAAATAGCAACGTGAGAACATCTTTCCGAATTTTGCTTTCATATTGGCCGTAAGTTGTCGAGCTTTGAGAGCACAAAAAACTGCAGACATTCAAATGTCACTGTCTCCTACGAGCAGAATATCGTGTATAGGCTCAGTTGAGGTACAAAGGAGAAATTTTGGGTGGTATGTTTAGGCAGCATCATATGGTCAAAAGTAAAATCTCGCTAACTCTTGCCGCGATTTGCGCCTAGGCCTGCACCCAGGGGCTTCCTACTCCCCGGACACGTCTTGTACGGCAACCTTTACGGTACTTCAGGTATATGCTAGAGGTATGTAGGTGGTTTAGGATGCTTGCTCGGGAAATAACCCCCCTTCGGATCGCGTCAGACGGTGTGATCTTGGCCCCGGGACGAGATAAAATTGTGCTGGGTATCCAGTAAATCCACAAAATACCAGTGGCCCGGGGAAAATAGCATCGCAGAGGAACTGCCGCATGTGGGTAAAACGAAGATGAATTTCTTCTTTACTGAGCTCGGTGAAGGCTCCATGTGTTGCAATTTTATATAGAATTTCCTGGCCTTTGTGCAAGCGGACACTATCCTAAGGAGCCTGGCTTAGTATGTACCGCTGATATCCGTCCGCCATAGGGCATCATCCGGTGAGCCTTGCGCCGGACGAGTGCTACACATAAGCTACGCGAAAATATCGAGGCGACCCCCGAGCCCTCTAGGAGCCGGCGTAATCCTGTGGCCTGAGCTCTTCGATGGGAGAGTAATTGTAGTTAATAGTCAGGTATTTGCTTGCACTGCTGAAAGGTGATCAGCTCAATAGACGCCTGTCGGATAGTCAAATCGCTCGTCATACCGTAGTTCCTCGGGATTTGAAGATGACAGAGTGCCTAGGGAGGCTTCACCGTAGACTTAATTATTACCCCTTTCAGTAAGACCAAGTTGACATAGCTACACTATAAGCCACGGAAGAGTTGGCGAAATGAGGCCTCGTGATATGCAAGCCCGCGTTGTGCTAGGGGCTTTGGAGAGGCACGTCGCCCTCACCCTACCCACTATCACATCTCAGATAGCAAATTCCCAGCCCCTTATTAATCCCCCAATTAGTCATTACTGACAGTCACAAGGGGCCCTACACAAGCATAGGGTACCATTCCGCTGTAGATTATGGCAGGCTTCCTATTTGGTTGTGCTATCCTCTACGCCTACTGGCGGTTATTCCGATAACCACAAAACCCGTTTCTTTGCTTGTTCACTGAGTTTATATGCCTACACCCCCCCGGCTTCCTGGAGGCCATTATGCGCTCAACCCGATGTTCGTCTCTCCAGACATAACTCACTGCCCTGTAAGGGACAGTCTCGAAGAACAAGCTAAAAAGACTACAGACTAGCCAGTCCAAGTAGGCACTGAACCGTCCGCTTTTACAAATTGTGGAATGCATTACAGCTAATCTGGCAATTAATATGCTCTCGAGCGGGCCAACGCCATATTGCGTCGATCTGCCGGCGGAATGGATCATCACGGGCCCTCAGTGTTTCGCCGAGAGCGAACTCACATTTTCTTTTCGGCCGTTAGAATAAGTGGTGGCCATACGCAGAATGACCTGATCTCGGCCACTGGGCCGAAGTAAATGGCGTGGTCCATTGGGCAGGCCGTCGCACAGAAAGGGAGCTACCCGAGGAGGTATCCTCCCCTCTTCAGCGAAGTGCAGACGCGCCGAATATCTACCCGCGCTCGGTAGCCGCCGGGGCGTCCCTGGCCTGGACGAAGTACATAGTACTGCTGCGGCGGGATGGAGCCTCAAAAACCCATAGGTTCTGCTTCGTTCTCCCTCATGTTGCTTAGCGGCGAAGCAAGCGCCCTCACAGATCGGCAACAAGGATTGCAAAACATCGAGGTCAGGCCACCGGACTAGTGGTCATGTAAGGTGCTTTTCAACAGCCAACCAAGCGCCAGCTACCCTTCACGACAATTTACGGACTCTACAGGCTTGGGCGGCCGGCATGTGCATCGCAGGGAGATAAACACCTTGTTTGACCCAGAGCCTCGGGTCCGAGTTTGCGGAGACGTGTCAGTGGCAATCGGAATAGCCTCAGTATCCATACTTGCTCTCTACCCTATGACGCCGGCTCCTACCTGACCGGAGCTTTTGCATGCCGGCTAGGCTCTCAGCCTACACTTAGGCTAAGGTAGGTCATAATGGGGACTGAGCTTCCGCCTTTTTCGCTTGTCTTTTCCGGATCTAGCGATAAGCCTGTGTATCTACTAACCACTCCCTCTACTCTCCGAGTCTCTTTATCGTGTTTTAAGGTTTTTTTTTGTTATTCACCCCCTAGTTTCTGCTGTGGCCAACCGCACTGCCCAACCCAACTTCACCATAGCCCACAGGAGCGTCGGCCATATTCATGCGCCGACTGGGTTACTAAGGCTATTCGAGGGTTTTGCAGCTTGGCGTAGCCAGTCTCGAGAGCCCACACGACTTACAGTCGACACCTTGTTGGAATCTCTCAGAAGCCAGATAAAATATACGATCTCGGACTACGCAAAGCTAGCTAGCTATATGGGGTACTGCTGGCGTTGTTGGCCTATCTGCACAAAGCTTTCAAATGCCGAAGCCCCCTCTGGCCATTTAGCACCCTGCTTGATTGTAACGTGGTACCGCGAGTCCTATCGCCACTGATAAGTCGGTCTTTTTAGGGTATCTCGTATGCAAGAGAAGCGTGCCTCACGCTGGTGAGGTGGAAAGGTACCGATCGTGAGAAACAAAATTCTACCCAACACGCCATAATCTATTAAGTTACGCTATTGCTTATGAAAATCTTGTCCGTTTCGGTAATAGTTAGGCAAATAAGGGAGTCGGAAGAGATCTATCATGCCATTTGCTATTTTATGGTCTCCTCTTTGGAATAAGAAAACGAGAAACAGTCATAATGCTCTGGAACCGGATTGGCCACAAGCTGTGCAGACAAGCTTGCCATATTGGGCTTCTCATTGTCCGTCATTGTCTCTACGGAGGGATATTCCGGGTGTTCTTGTTTCGTAACCATGTGCAAAGATGTGGCCTCGAGGTACTATCACATGTCTTCTGGGGAAGCGGCCAGACAACTCCGAAGCTAAGAGAGTTTGGACTAAACTACGCTCTTAGGCTCACGGAGTGGCGTTAGAACAAGAGTTGGCTGGGGGGGGTCCTTGATTACTATTCTGAAACACAAAGTGCTCACTTGTACCCCGGCCAGCTGGCATATTTGAGGCTTGTGATATGGCACCGTATGCCTCATCGGGGCTCGTGAGGCTTACGCTCCACTATCGACGGTGTTGTATCGAACGAGCACAATTCGTTGAAGAAACACACTTACGTAACCTCGAGCCGCAACGCCTAAAGACTGATGAGCCACGTAGAGCGAATCGCTTCCCAGCGCATACCGCCCCTTGCTGACTTGTCGTTGGTCGAACTATATCATGGGGTAGAGTAGGGCAACATACTGCGAACAAGCCCAATTCGTTTTAACGTTAGGTTGTACGTGTAGGATTGGCGGGAAAGGGTTGCTTCCGATACGCTGCCTTGGCTCCTGGAAGCTTCAAGTATACCCCATTGCGGTAAACCTACAATTAGTAGTAACAGGACTTAGAACATACTTCCAAGTTACTTTGTGATGTATACATACCCAGGCCATACAGGGAACAACCTTCTATCGTACATCCCTTGCGTTCTTCATGCTTGAGTAGGTCTACTGCCCTGTTGTTTGCAATTTCATTGTACGGAGAGAACAGGGCCATGCTGACTTACCTAGGTAGGCAGCAATAGAGCAGATCATTTCGATTGCCTCATCGGCAGTTACCTAACCGTATAGTCCGCTTCACCGAACTTTCGTAAACTATCGATTCGTGATCCAAGCACTGCGGCTTGCAGATGGTCTCGACGGCTACCCTCCCTGTCCTTGGCATAACAACAAGTCCACAAATCGAACGACCATAGCCCGAAAATACGGGCTAGCATCTCTCATCCGACAATGGCCACCCGTCGCGGCCCAAGTAACCTATCTACTCAACCCAGCATCACTGCCACGAGCCGATCCCGCCATAACGTTGATGCCGCAACCCGCCATAGCCAAAACAGCTCAGAGGTGGCTAATACATGCAGCTGAGGCTCGGTCCTTTGCAGATGCTTTGCTCTTGCATTGTCGGGTGCTGGGGCCTGAATCCTGTCGGAGAGTCTAGCCCTTCTTTGTGGCAACGGCCGAAATGGTGGGCCAAAATCTAAGTACTCACGCTCTGATTTAGCGATAAGAGGCACTTGGAAGTGTGATTTTACTAGTGGTGAACATCGGGAGCAAACGAAGTTTATGTCACTTAGATTTGTAAGACATTTCGTTCTTCCTGTTTGAGGCTAATGCTCAAGTCAACCGTATTCCCTGTTCTAACATACACATTCGGCACCAATTCTTGCTAGTAGCCATAGTGAGGGTTCATCTGCGCAATAGGTCGCAGTACTAATTTGCAGCACTAAATCAATACGTACGGGAACGGGGAAAACAGTATAACGGAGTGTTAGCAAAGGACATGCCATAGAAGCTCTATCAGTAGCTCAGCTACTAACGCAATTTCTATTGCACTCTATTTTACGTAGAAGAATCTACAATTGTACTCAGTGTATGTCTTTAATATTTAGATCCAGCGACAGGCTTTGAAAACGCGGTTCGACACCTCCTTAGAAACTAAGTTTCGAGTTCATGTAGCCGCTCTAAACAAGGTTTATTGAGTTAATCCTCAGACTTCGTAGTTTTAGACCTGCTCTAAAACTGCAAGGTGGTGGAAGCGAGGAAGAATTTAACTAGGTTCCAACAACAATAAATATGAGTACTTCATCTGTGGAGATATATCTATTTTTGAACCAGCAATCGCCATTAACTAAATTAAGTTACCCAAAGAAGCAATTGCGCATCTTGCAATTGCAGACTTCACACTCTGCAAAACTACTACAGTTACTACGTAGGTGATTTATAAGAAAGAGCTATAGCAACCACTCCTAGCATGATCAAGGATTATATCAACTAGGAACACCTTCCCATAGTTGCTTCACACCATACGAGTTGAAAGAAATATTTTCCACGCGATTAGGGCCCAAGGCAGTTGTTAAAACTGACCAGTGGTCATAGAGCCTTCGAGCGAGCCTTGAATAGTCCATATACTTCTTAGGCAAATACAATCGCCCCAAGTTAGTCGGGGACGCCTTCCTGTATCCCACCCATGGCAGAATTTGGCTGGCCAAAAATGGAGAGTTCCATCGTTACTGGTGGGTTCTGGCTGCAAGTTTTGGTTTGATACCCACAACCATCTCGCGCGAGCTCATTGATGTCTTTCCTATGAGCTCTGAATTAACAAACAACGACCTTAGGAACAATTTTTCATCGTCTTCTTGATGGCGCATTTTGAACTAAATACGCCTAATCTATCTCGGCTAACCAACCAATGGTGTAAAGTTGACGATTCAGCACAAATGCGATGTACCAAATCTCAGACAGAGGGTACTAACGCGGCTCTTCGCGACACTCCTTTGTAATATATGCCTTACTCTACGACCAAGCTTTTGGACTGAAGCGCCGCGCAAAGGCAAATGGGCCGCTTCTACAATGTTTTGAAACAAAACCCCACTTGCCGCTGTGAGTGTTTCCTGCAGCCTCACAAGATGGCGTCTTTCAGAGACGCGGGGGAAAAAACATGTAGTGCAAATAAATACCTGAGTAGCTTCTTCATCACCTTATCTTCACAATAAAATCTCTAATGTTTAATATCCGTAACGGAACTCCTTATCGTTCCCCCCCGATGAGTTCGTTCTCTCTCTCTCTTCGCCATTTACCATCACAGGAACTATTCGTCAATTTCCATGCCTCCATTTCTTGAAAGAACAGTACCATTTATTTTCCGTGATCCCTTTCCCAGTTGTCCCTTGCCTCTCGCATCACGTCTCTATCTCCAGGCTTCTTGCTGTCAACACCACAGAAACACCCACTCCAAGGTGTCTCCCCACGTCCAGCTACGTAATAAGACGCTGCCGTATCCATTCAGTACGGTGTCTGGGTATCACGGACTACTCAATCCACTATATTCTCACCATGTGAAAGACATACCTCAAGCACATGTTCAATTTTATGCCTATACTGTAGCAACCCAATGGGATAACCCAAGATCGCAGGAATGTTTGGGGTGGATGCTAACGATCACCAGTATAGTAAACCCAGGCTTTTATTATCGACAAAAAACACTGAAAGCAGCTTTATCATAACCTAGGCCCTCTTTCGCTCTCGTTGTAGATGGCGGTCGGTCGGCTAAGTCCCTTCATAATAATTACTATCCAACACTTACGGCCTTGAGCCTAGGCGAATTGAGACAATCTTCGCCCGTAAGCTTGATGTACGTCTCTTGTGGTTTTAGTTACCCCCATCGGAAGCTCTTTGATGATCAATACGTTTAGGCACTACACTACTAGATACGAGTCCCCGAATCGTTGACCGACATTGCCTATCGGCCCGCTACGCGACTACGACTTGCCCGAACAACCCAGTCTACCCGGAACTGTACTCTTCAGCTTGAACCTAATTCGTGAGCGCTGACTCGGACCAACACCATCTCGGCTCCTCTCCTCTGCCTAATTGGAGCTAGTTACATCTTAGTAGCGCGAGTCATAACTGGCACGGATAGATCCAGCTTTGGCCCCCTTTATTACTGGTGTGATGCGTGTTGACTGGCTACTGGACTTCGACATTAAGAAAACTCCAGATTTGAGCGGTGCGTCCGGCACGGTGGAGAGCTTCTAGATGCGGCTAAGGCTTAAGTTGAATCTCCAGCGGGCCTTCCAGGCTCAGCCTTGCAACGCGCGACACCGTGGAAACAGCAACAAGGGTTTTTTTCTTCTAAAAAAGAGAGCCCCAATAATCGGATACGACATTCTGTGGCCTACTATATACAGGTCTTAGACGGATATAAAGCTTTATCGTTGATTACTAGGTAGTTACGTGGATCAGCGCTCTGAACGTCCGAGTTTCTGGAAGGAAGCGTCAGGTATAGAATCCCCAAACCTTTAGTCCTGGAGGCTTGCATACCATACCGGCTCTTTATGGTTTGTGTGGAAGAACTCTTTGTCTGAGAGTATATGTCACTTGTTTTATACAGCTTCATGTATGATATTTTCTGAATATGTGCAAAGGTAGATAAGGAACATAACGTCCGATCGAAATGCAAGGTACGAGTAACATATAATATGTAAATCTCTAATCCATTATACATAATGTAGTTCCAAGTAATTCATCCTCATGGAATTCCATCTTGCCATTGCTTAACAGGCACTTCGGTGGAGTGGTCAACGTGCGGGCCTGCTGAGACTGTCTCTTCTCTGAGGTGCCGTTTTTTTCCCCTTTAAATTATTACCTCAAATAACAAATTGGGTTATCCAAACATGGACACATTAGGCACTGGCTAGGGCGCCATGGACGAGGGGTCCTTGACTAGAACTCCTGAATATTTACTTTCTGCTTCCCACTCTTTCGTACGTACATACAGGCTAAGGAGGGGCCCCCCAGTTCGAGTTCATATCGAGCGTCTCTGCATTTCAGCGAAGAGTAAAGTTCCTAGGAATAGCTATGGTTTTCGGTTGGTCGTGCGCTGTGTGTGCTACTACTTCCATATTGTAGACGGCGTTAGCATTGGCCTCGACTTTAAACCGAAAAAGCGTTTCTTGACTATACACTCTAACGCCACAACCTACGTAGGCCCATACTTAGTTCCAATTAACGCCAAAAAGCCTGAACTTCTTCGAGTCACCGCTTGAGGCTTTTGCGTCGGCATTTTCAAGGTAAATTCGTTGATGACCCTTCACATCTACAAATAGGTATTTGTACTCGAATTCGTGGTGGCCGACGCGTCTGACAAGATGTACGTTTACTACACCGTTGTTTAACTGCCCTTCAACCTGGATCATGTTAGCCGTCTTCTATGGGGTTAGGGACGATGGACAAACATAGAAGTGCATGACTAGGTGGTCGTTCCCTTGCGCGTCGGTCTTTAGCGTTGACCTATACAAATTAGTGGCGATTTTCGATTGGTGGTGATATTACGCCTTACGCAATGGGTCGGGCGCGGCGCCATTTGTTTGCTGTCTCCTCTCCATGTGCCGTGATCTTTTTGGCATCTCCTAGCACGGCCAAGCAGGCGGGATCCTTCTTGATCCGATCAACGGCTCGGTTGAAGTATGCTGTTTTACTGTCTGGCGAGAAAACATCTTGGTATAGAAAGTAACCCACACCGCCCTAGCAAAGGAAAAACAAGTTTAGTAGAAGCCGTGTGGACGCTAGGACGTGTTCGGCGTACTGTTAATACTACACCGACGACAACAAGCCCGAAGTTGAAAGACTGTTGGGTGGCGCGCGAAGCTTTCTCGGCAATGGACAGTTCACTCCAGGGCACAAATCCAGTATCGTTGAACGGCGTGACAGCTCTGCGACGAGTTGCGGCTGGCTTCTTTCCGAAATCATGATGTGTAGCGTAGCTTCGTCGAACGAGGAGTGGACGTAGCGGCGGGGCGATGCTTGAAGTAGTGGTAGTAATCGGCCGAAGTAGAAGCTTCATGACGGCGGTAGGAGGTCCATTGGGGCCGTCGCTTTGTTATGGGGTAGCGAACTGGCGAAGAGGTTCGTCTGTTCGGTTGTTCGTGGTCGGCTTGGGAATAGAGGGAGGGCTTTGAGAAGGATGTCGACTCTTGGAAGGTCTGATTGATAAACTTTGTCGGCGCGTGGTCGAGTACCTCGCAGACTACAGTGCTTAGCTCCAAGCCTCCAGGGCTGATAGTGATCAATTGTGGGGAACTGTCACTGGTCCACTTGCCTCTGCGCCCAGGCCGCCCAGGCTGTCCGGGCTGTCCAGGCTGCCCGGGGTGGTGGGAGAATGCTGGTGGGGCTACCTGGGTATTCTTTGAGGTGGTGGCTTTAGCCTTTGGTGACCGCTTGCTGCTTCTGAAATCTGGCCCAACTCCCGACTTAGCATTATACGTATCCCGAATCGCGTCCTGGACTGCACCTCGGACTGCATCTCGGACTGCATCTCGGACTACATCTCGGACCACCTACACTTGCCAACTCCTTCTTCCTCGGTCTCAACCGTCTCAATACCTCGAGCGTCCTTTGCTCCCCAAAACGCCGCACTGCAGCAAGCCACAGCGCATCCCAAGAGACCGACCGTGCACTCGCACCCCTGCGGACCATCCTGGCAAAATGAGTGCGCTGGCGACTAAACAGCAGTCCCAGAAGATATTCGAGAAGCTGAAGACAAAGCAGGCCAACAAAGTGAGCGAGACTACGTGGCGTGGCCCAACGCGCCCATGATTTCCAACTAACATATCCTGCGTTATCAGATATGCTTTGATTGTGGTCAGAACAACCCGACCTGGACCTCAGTCCCCTTTGGCATCTATCTCTGTCTCGATTGCTCCTCTAATCATCGGAACCTTGGTGTGCACATCTCCTTCGTGCGCTCTACGAACCTCGACCGTACGTTCTCCCGGGGTGGCAACCTCGCTTTCGGCTTGAATGCGACTATTATGTGAAACTGACAGGGCACAGAATGGCAATGGGATCAACTTCGTGTCATGAAAGTAGGTGGTAATGAGTCTGCGACCAAGTTCTTCCGCTCCAACGGGGGCAGCGCAGCGCTCGCGAGCAAGGACCCAAAGACCAAGTACCAATCGCCTGCGGCAACCAAGTACAAGGAGGAGCTGAAGAAGCGAGCTGCTCGGGATGCCATTGAGTGAGTCCAAGTGTCCTCTCATGCTGTCGGGGCTTAACTGACATGAGTGGGCTATCAGGTATCCAAATGAAGTTGTTGTCACGGATGTCGCAAGTGATGGAGCCGGGAGTACATCAACACCCTCCAGCGAACCGGCCGACGATTTCTTCTCTTCATGGGACAAACCCTCAATCAAGAAACCCACACCCCCTGTGTCGCGAACCGGGACGCCCCCTGTTGTCGGCCGAACCCCTTCTCCATTCCTAAACGCCAACGCCAATGGAAAAGATATCGCTAGGTCTACTTCGCCCCTCGCAAAGTCCGATTCGGCGTCGGAGGCCAAGCCAACCACTAGCAGAATCACCACATCCGCCGCGCTACGAAAGACTACTCCTGGTGGGCCCCGCAAGGCCAATATTCTCGGCGCAAAGAAGACTACCTCAAAACTCGGCGCCAAGAAAGTTGCCGACGTTATTGACTTTGATGAAGCCGAAAAGCGGGCGAAGGAGGAGGCCGAGCGTATCGAGAAGCTCGGCTACGACCCCGAGGCGGAGGCGGCGGAGGCTAAGGCCGCAGTCACTACATCTTCAAAGGCGGAAGCGTCTAATGTCGTTTCGCCCACTTCTGCGACCACGAGTAGCTACGGCTCAGGTCATACCCGTCAGAAGTCAGCTGCTGAGGTGGAACGTTTGGGTATGGGCTTTGGAAGACTTGGTTTTGGCCAAGTTGGGGGCGGCAAACCTGCAGCCGCTGCTACCGTTGCCAAAAAGAACGCTGGTGGTTTTGGCTCAGTCGGCCCCGTCAAGGCCACACCTGAAGGTACGTAGCACTGCAATTATCATTGTGTGAGACCAAGCTAATCTATTTATTCGTCTCAAGCGGATGAAGAACGTTATGCACGGAACAAGTTCGGAAACCAGAAAGGTATCTCCTCGGATGAGTTCTTCGGGAAAGGCGCATATGATCCCAATGCCCAGTCAGAGGCAAAGGCACGCCTGCAAGGCTTCGAGGGAGCCACTGCTATCTCGTCTAATGCATACTTCGGTCGGCCTGAGGAGGAAGATACAGCAGAGGACTATGGGGATCTTGAGACAGCGGCTAAGGATTTCATCCGCAAATTCGGGATTACCGCCGGCGACGACCTTGACAATTTGACAAACGCACTGGGCGAAGGCGCCACCCGGCTGCAAGGTGCTATTCGAAACTATCTGAACAGTTAAATTACGTTGGCATGTCATGCTGGTCAGAAAATTGGTCCCAAGAGTAATCACCTCGTACCAGCTTCAATAACGGTCAACTTGGGCATGAGGATATGACAACCAAGACAGGCAGACATTTAGAGTCAGTGGACCGAGGTAAAAGAGCGCTCCCAGGGAAAAGATACATGAGGCGTTGTGCTATAACCCAACTCGGTGCTAGAAAAGGTGGCCTTGTTTGTATGGTAATGAATATATTATTAGTTTCCAAACATGCTTCTCTGCAAGTTGTTTAGTATGCCGGCTTTGTTATGGGTTTTTCCTCTATTGGTGTCGTTTTCCCGGTTGACTTTTAATGCCTGGGTCACCACGAACAGCAATTCTGCCGGGCTCCAATGGACCGCATTTTCCCATGATAAGCACATCTATCGATGTTATCATGCAACGGAAAAGAAACAGCTCCGGCATCGATGAAGTCTCTCACAAGAGATAAAATCCGGGACTTATCTGACCCAGACAAGGTATACGTACAATACTTACATATGATATATGATGTTGTCGGTCCGAGTTAACGCCTCCATGTGGCCCGAGCTTCTCTTACCTCGGCAAGTCATTAGTTTAGTTTAGCTTTTAGCATGTCAGTCGCGACCTTCAATACCAACCCACGGTCTAAGAGCCGCAACTTCAACGCAACCCGCTCTTTGTTGTTTTGTTGTTGCTCGCGAGTCCATTCAATCTCGCTATGGCCTTTTTATGACGTTGCTATTAGTCTATTTTCTTCACAAATACTGGTAATGAAGTGAGGGCGACATCGCCTGGCTGTCGAAATGGAGTTCGTCGCAGCCCTTCGGGGCAACTTCGACGATCAGAAGCCGTCCCTATTCGACCTGCTCGCCGAGCAGCAGCTAAACGCCCTTTTGCCGCCAACACTTCGCTACCTCCTGACCGTCGCTACCCACCGCTACCCTCGATACCTTCTCCGCGCCCTGAACTCTTTCGATGAGTTGTACGCCCTCGCCATGCTCGTCATCGAGCGCCACTACCTGCGCACGCGCGGCGGCAGCTTCACGGAATACTTCTACGGGCTAAAGCGAGAAAAGGCTCTGCAGGCTGAGATCCCGCGTGCCGTCGCCACAGCGCCCGCTATTGTGCGCGAAACGCTAAAGCTGAGTGAGAAGGACGTGTGGAAGAACCTCGCTGTCATGGTCGCCATTCCATACCTGAAGCGCAAGCTTGACGAGAGCCACGAAATCGAGGCGCCGCGAGCTCTCCTCGGCACCCGTTATACCCGCATGCCCCCGAACCCGACCATAAAGCAGAGAATCATGCACTACTACAAGTGGTTCATACGGAACGTGTATCCAAGCGTCCATGCCGCCTACTACTTCAGCATTCTTGCCTTCAACCTTGCCTACCTCTTCGACAATACCAAGTTTCACAACCCATTCCTGTGGCTTATCGGTACCAGGATTCGCCGCATGAATGCCGCTGATTTTCAAGCGATCGAGGCACTGGGCAAGCCGAGGCCCGGCAATCCGCCCGCCCCAACAAGCATCTTTAACCCCAGAACAATGGGGCCCAAGATTCTGGGGAGCCTGTCCATACTGCTACCAACGAGCATCTTTGCTTTAAAATTCTTGGAGTGGTGGTACGCCTCAGATTTTGCGAAGCAGCTCTCGAGGAAGGCCGCGGAAAACCTAGAATTGCCACCCCCTATCGTGTCAGGATTGTCGAAACTCGGCGTTAAGCTGCAGCAAAAGAAGAGCCGACCCACCGAAACCGCCGAACACAGCGAGAAACGCAGAGATAGTGACGAACTGCCGTTGTCGGAGGATGCACCTATCGCGACGCCGTCACTGCTACCTATCCTCACCGTCTCGACTCCTGAAGACTCGGAGCTGTGTCCCATATGCGAAGACCAGATTATAACTGCCACAGCTTGCCAAACTGGCTTTGTGTACTGTTACGCCTGTATACACAAATGGCTTGAGGGAATACACCCCCGCCAGGAGGAATTCATGGCCGACAAGGCTGGGAAATGGGAAAGCGGCCAAGGTCGATGCGCAGTTACAGGACGCCGAGTGCTCGGCGGTACGGAGGGATTAAGACGGATCATGGTCTGAGAATCTCAAGATATCCACAGAGGCCATGGAGTACTTCATGTTTACCAGCCAGGGATCAGCCGTGATTACAACATACCACCACCAAACCAAGATAGTTCGTTTGAGACGCATCGTGGCGACCGGAACAACCGGCACAGAAGGCTCGTCGTTGACACTATCCTGAGACCGACTAATCCCGCACAAGTCGACATTGTTACAATAAGGCTATGATGTTTTGACACGCCTGCTGTCACAATTCGGCTAGCCTAGATGTGCACTCCATCATTCTAGAAGAGGGAGATGCGGAACCAAAAACGCTGTGCCAAAAATAGCTCTCATCTAATGGGCGAGAACAATCCTAGACTGAGCTTAATTCTGCTACATACCTGGGAATGGGCCGATAATTACCTTATGCACAACTATAACTACTCGAGTACTTTAGTTGAGATCCGTCTAGTTCTATCTCGAACGCAGGGGCTCTAAGAGAGCCGTATTTTGTCTTCTGGCAATTTGTCGCGGCTTACGTCTGGACTGCGTTCCTAGGTCTAGACCTGTGTGCATCTCAACACCAAGGCGGACCTAAGTTGTATTAACCGGCTCAACTATGCGGGAAAGAGACGACCAGAAGGTTTCGCTTGCTATTTTTGAACCGGATTCCCAGGGTCGGGCCTTGTAACCTAGGGAGCTTTGGTTTTCCCGGGAACCGGCCGCAAGGTGGCCGCCACTTTATCCATATTAGCCATTACGTTTAGCTCACAGCTCTAGCCACCTTTTCTAGTGGCGGCTGCAGATTCCTCATTTTACGTCCTCAAGGGTCTGTTTTATTAGTCTCGAAAGACTCGTCTAGAGACAGCACTGTCGAGCCGAAGGGTCACGGAATAACTTGGGGCTTGGTCTAGACTTAACCATACCTATTAATCATACAATGACCGGATGTGATGTGGTGGTGGTCTTGGTACCGCCACCGCAAATTCCGTACGTGTTAGAGTAGATGACGAGGCCGGGTGAGGACGACGACAACCTTCAGAGCAGCCGCGAATCGTCTATAAAGACGGCATGTTCTTCACGACGTAGTTCCCAGATGAGAGTAGACACACACACAATCCACTAGAATCAACATAGCAACCATCACAACTACATCTTTGACAACTTGTCTCTGTTTCTTCCTCACATAACCTTCGAGGCACAATCTATAGTAAAAGCTGCAAAACACATAAATCGTCATAATGCATCTACCAACCTTCTCGTCGCTCTCCTTCCTTGCGCCCATCGCGCTGGCTGCCTCCATCCCCCTTTCAATCCGTGAGGCCCCAAGCTCGACCCCAAACACATGGCCGAAGATCAACTCCCTCTCGTATAGCGGCAGTGGATGCCCGTCGTCGTCGCCGGGTGTTGAGCGCACGGGGGCCGGTTTCGGGGACATCGGGTTCCGGCTCAACAGCTTCCAGGCCAGCCTTCCGAGCATCGAGACCTCCAATGCAAACTGCCAGGTCCATCTGCAGGCCACGGGCTGCTCGTCCGGCTGGCAGGTCGGCATCCAGAGCGCCACCATCAAGGGACACCTCGTGCTCGACCCCGGCGCCAGCATCACCTGGTACCTGACCAGCTACTGGAGCGAGAACGCCGCCTCTACGGTATGGTGACACCATTTCTTTTCCTTTCCTCCTCCCCATGTCCCGCTTACTGTATCTCTATACATATCTCTATCGCTGTCGTGATCGTTCGCGTGGGTGCACGCATAGACGAACGGAATTGAATTAAATTGACTAACGCGTGCGCGCCAAACCTCAGAGCACCATCTCGGGCACCATCTCCAACTCGGGCTCGTCGCGCCTCGACGAGGACATGTCCAGATCCGCCAATGCCGGCGCCGTGGCCTGGTCGCCCTGCGCCAAGAGCGACGGCTTCCTCGGCATCCTCAACGTCAACTTCCGCGTCTCGCTCGACGCCCCCGGCAGGCAGTACGGCTACTTCGGCAAGGACTCCAACACGGCGACGGCCGAGACCTGGAACTACGTCTGGAGACAGTGCTAGATCGAGCATGGGCGTAGAGGGTAGAAGTTAAGGAACAGAGAAGTGAAAAAAACACTCTAGAGATGGTATAGGTTGGGGAACATATTTGTCGAGCGCGTGGAATACCCCTTAAAAAGCTGGCTGTGGTCTTCCTTGGGATATGGTTCTTGTCGGCGATGTCTTGCGAAGGCGATTCTGGCTCAGTTTTTTCCTTGAGTATCTAGAATCTTTTTAGTCGTTTAGCGTTTCCTACATCTGTATTTGAACTCATTTCATCTAACACCGCCTTCATTTCATCGTGTTGAAGAGAAATGATGCATGTTTCAAGTAAGCCCAACACGCGGCACATAGAGTTAACCTATTGGACATATGGATTCAGTCGCTTTGCATAAGGGGAATAATAGCTTCTGGGCGGAAACATCCAAATAGAAAAAAAGCTATTACACCACCCAGTCATAGAATTTATTTGATAGCACGACTCTGAAACCGGTGATCCATTACTTGTGGCTCATCTAAGGTCCCTTCATACCTCAATTGTGAAAGGAGGCTTATTTATCAACTTCCCGGAATTTCCAGCCTGCATGGCAGCATTAATCATGACGCCTCCATTGCTCGCACCACCGAGCCAGAACCACTGCCATAGAACAGCTTTGGTAGCGAAATATAACATCTTCAAGGCTTCGATCCATCGAGGATTAGGGATCATGTCATAAATTAGACCTCGCTTATTCCGAGACATGAGACTCTCGTATGCCCTTTGGCAGTCGTCCCAATACACGGGCTCGATTCCACGCCCGCAGTGAACATGACCGAACACGTGGACCTTTGGCCTCTTCCTCCATATCTCTCCCAGTAAGCCTGGACAGCCGAGTTGGAGATCTCGGTGAAGCATCTAGGAGGTCCGATTAGCAGAAGCCAACAGACAAGACTGACCAGTTCGTCGTCATACCGGAGGTGTGTGAGTGACTAGTATATCAGTATCTAAGGGTATCGTGTCCTTCCACGGGTGTTGGTCAATCGTATATTGAAACCTAGGCCCGTATACGGTCAGTTATCTTTCATGTCTCTCTCTCTCTCTCTCTCCTGGAACAAACTGACGCCATTTCTTGGCCTCCGCATTGAGGTATGTCAGGTGCCCCATAGATATTGAGCCGCCGGTCGCCCTTGAAGGTAAGAGTAACAGACTTGCGCTCAAGGTAGTGGAGGGTCTTCAGATCCACAGAGCGGTGGCCGAGGATATCCTCCTGAGTGCGCGACTTCAAGTCGAACCAGCCGTCGTGATTGCCGCACACAAGGACCTTGTGCTGGTGAGGGAGCGAGGCAAGCCAGTCAATCTGCTTCTGTATGGCCGCCGCCGTGCCGTCGTTTGTCAGGTCACCGCAGTGAATCAGCAAGTCGCCATCCGGGACTTTCTGCACGATGGAGTCGTGCGTGTCTGAAAGAAATACGACTTTGATGGGTACCCTGTTCCTCGGCGGCTTCACTGGGTTCCCGCGCAACCAGAGGATTGTTTGGTAGAGAAAATACACGATGCCTTGGAAGGGAGACTCTAGAAACCAGTCGAGGAGCGTTCGGGTCTCCCATTTGTGAGGCCGACGAAGGCCGAGATCAACCAGGAGGCCCGTGTTCATGTTTGTAAGTGCCCAAGGCTAGTCCTCTTTGTCTCCGGTCGTGGAATCAAGGGAATCCAACGCCTCAAGCTCGGAAAAAGCAGTGGAAAATGGACCTCAAAGATAAGGCTTAATCAACTTTCATGAGGAGGCCGTATTCTAACAGTATACCTCCATGGCGACGGTGCCTTGTGTTGCCATCTTCTTCGGGTACCGAAGGCGCACCCGTGAAAGCGGGGATCACGATGTCATCCTGCCCTGTCCTGTCTGGGCGCTGTTACACATAGAATCGATCTATCGAGGAAATGCTGCTAGAAAAACTATTTCTATACCCCATGTAAGGCCGGCTCCATATGCAATTACAACATTATTTATTTACTGCATGCAAGCGCAATTCCACCTCAGGCACCTCCTTAAAGAACTAAGATAGACATTTTACGATCCGTAAATAGAATCCTCCGTCATACTAGGGACCTACTTAAACCTACATTATACCCGAAGGAAGAAGTCAATATCCTTTATGTGCGCAGAGATATTACCCCGGGCATAGATCAACCGATCGTAGTGGGCGTGTAAGCAGGGGATTAACGACGTACCTAGTAGTACCTAACCACCAGCCAGTACAGATGCGATTCATCATACCCCGACATCTCGAACAAACTCTCCATGTATATCTTGATGGAATGCGAAGCATGGGCATGAATATTGTCGACGTAACCCCCCGATGTAACCGACATTTTGCGAGATCGCCGTGAGACTGATACGCGGCTTTGATGGTTTCAGTGAAATCACGCGGGATCGCCGGACCTCTGAACGCTGATTTACGTGAGCCCACGCTGTTGTCATTCATTATCGGATACTATACCAGGGTATTAGTAGCCTAGAACGGCTTGTCGGGGGGCGATCAATTGAACTTCTGGATGTTATCCCTTACGGCACATGTTTGGCCTCACCTTTTCTCTCTAAACTCTCTAAGCACGAGCATGTGTGTGTGTGTGTGGTGCCCTTATATATACGAAGCCTATGGGCAATCCAAATAGAAACCTTCATCTATAGGGGGAGAAGACGCCTAGCACTAGACCGTACTCCTACTTGACAGAACATTCTCCCGTCGACTTATTAATCCAACAGTCAGAGACGTTATATTCCTCAGCCAGCGATGTTAGTCAATAGCCGTGTGTTTCAAGAACCCAAGATCTGAGAATCAACAAAAACATTCATCAGTACGTAGAGGTTATCGCTTTGCTTCAATGGTAAATATACTGCCAAACATATCTTTGGGCTTAAGCAAGTGCCCTCTCTGCCGCAAGCCTCCAATAAGACCGACTCGCGCGTAAGTGACTTTCTTTAGCGAGACTACGAGGTCTGCCTGAAGCAGCGTTGAATTCGCTGGTGCGGGTCCGCCGTCAGATTGGGACAGGTAACAATATCCGTCCTGGTGACGCCTTATGTGTCAGCAAAGAACACAGAGAGACGAAGTGGCTCTATTTCATCTAGCATCTCGCTGCTCTAGATGGCCAAGCTACCAAGAAGGCGAGTTTAAGACGCCGGAAATCATCCACTTGGCATGCGGCAAGAGCTGGCACTCCCCATCCGCATCTTCTCTCACCCAAACTCTAGGCGCTCGGCTTAGTTTGATGATGTGGTTTTCAGACTAGACGGGGGTACCGATAATGCGCCTAGGTAGCAATATTTCCCGGGACAGGCTGTGTATAGAACATACCGTTTACAAATGGTGAGCCTGGGTAGGTAAGCCTCTAGAAGTTTGATCTTAAAATGGAACTCGCTATACCGTATTGCAGCCGACATAGAAACAGACTTTACGTAAGCCCTAGCTTAGGCAGTATCCAAGCAGGAGAGAGAGGATACCAATGGGTGTAGCAAGAAACGGTTAGCTACTTCAAAGTCCAAGAGTTAAATTGTACGCAATATAACTTGCATTATGGCCTAGTCCTTAGTGCTTCAATCCTTTTGTTTTATTGTTTTAAAACAAGGTGAAATTTAGATCTAATTTTTCTAAAATAACTCACATATATATACATATGGGGTATAAAATTATTTTTTAAACGTATAGAAAAAAGGGAATTTGATTATAAAATGGTCAAACGATAGCAACCTCAGGAACCGAGCCTGAGCTTTTTGCTACATAACAAAAAGTGTTACCGTTCGTAACGCGCTACCTTTACACCAGTCGTCTGTACCCATCTGTACGTCCTAAAGCTTAATCGGTATATACTGTCCGAGTCCCGTATGCACAGGGGACACGGTTGTTTTTGGTGAAGCATACGGTAGTATAACTGTGGCGATTGTAGTGCTAGGGCTTGCGACGGACATACGTATTCAAGTGTTGAAGAGATCTAAATAAGTTTCCAATACTAGAGAGTATGGGGTCTGGGGCTGGTTTTTCAGTTCCCCTTACCATGCATGCGTGCCCCACGGGGGCAGAGACCTTTACGCAGATGGGTAGGCTGATGGGAGTTAAAGAAGTTTGCTGTTCTATTTCGTAGCGAGGGACTAGTGCAAAGAGTTGGTTGACTACGTAGTTAAATCGATGTATTCTACTATTACTTTTCGTTTTCACTAACGGGTAAAAGTTTACCTCTTTTGGCACTACTTCTCCCTAGTTGTAGCTTTAGCTCAATTCACAACAGTAGTAATGTTTACTAAAAGCTTGTTTAGAAACCGGTTTATGCTTAACATGTGACGGAGCAAAACAACACCGTGACTACCCAAGGGCAACAACTGTATATAGGCTCCGTTTCTCCGCGACATAATAACTAGGACTTAAAACAATATAGCCCAAGCAATACAGTTATTCTCACTAGGATAGACCCATCTTAAAGATGGGGGCTTTCTATAAGCAGACTAGGGGTACTTAAACCGAGCACCATACATGTAGCCCCTTAGATAGCTGATCATGTTGACAAGTTATAAGTTGTACAGCTAAATTGCAGGCTGCATAGCTACTCGATACGACAACTGCAGTATTATCTTTGCTTAATTTTAATTAATGCTATATTTAAGGATATAGCTGCCTGTTAGGAAGGTTCGGGATTCTAGCCCCTGATAGCAATTAACCAGGACTGCGGTATAATACTACGTTTTAAACGTGAGCTTGAAGTGGATTTCGAAGAGAAAATAAAACCAACGGAGAAAATACGGCATTGTCCGAAGCAATACAAGTCAAGTGCTTCGAAGGTGTAACAAGGGCTAGTCATCTAGGGCTTGGCTCAAGGCTGTATTAGATAATAATCAATCTAGGCTCTCAAAGGTCCGTAACCTTCGAGATCGACTGTATCTATCGAGGCCGAAGGCCTCATATTTATATACAAAATATTGAGGTATTTCCTCGCAATCTCTAACCTTCGATACGAGGCTGTCTCAGTCTGTAAGCGATTGTAGGCATCGTGGCATGATAAATATATTGCAGCTGAAAGAGTGAGAGGCCTAAGGCCCCTGATTGGCCCGTTGGTCCTCACCGACTCGGTGACCAAAAGGTGTCACCTCCGAACCGTGTGACAGAAGGTTTGTTAGTTCTGCTTTCTTTAAAGGGGTGCTTTGGTAGTCGAAGCGTCGATAGTAAAACGAGACACTGGCGGCTATGGCGGAAGGGCGACTGGAAAGGGCAGAACCGGTAAGCCCGCCTCACCATTCTGTTATTCTTGAAATTCAATACGGTGGCCTTGCAGGTAAACTATCTCTTGCTAAATTAAGACGTACGTGTCACGATGGAGGCTGAATGCATGCAAAGCCCATATTGAGTGGAAACCCTTGAATTCACAAGAGAATCGGCAGTAGGCATCCGGTGGGAGATTGGAGCCCGATCAAACATATGTCAGGCACCAGAACAAAGAGATCTAGTTCACACGTGGCATCGTACAGCTAGAAGGTTTAAGATGGGGGGACCTATGAAAATTTAGATGTCAAAACCTCTGTGTATTGGCCCGTAATCGCTTTTACATTGGTTTGACAGACTATCGACCGAACACACTACTAGTGTCTTGCATGAAGCCGTGCTCCTGACTAGGCCTGAAAGTTGCGAGTTGTGGCGGGTAAGTGAGGCCATCCATTCCATACCTTGGGCCAAATGTATTTTTATTTGGACATACCTTCTTTGTTTTAGCAGGTATAAAACTTAGGTTAACTTAAAAACACATTTGTTGCAAGAGCCTAGAGGTATTTAAACAGAGCCTTAAACGGTTAAACTAAAATTATGACAGTTTGTCTACTCTTTGGCCTATATACCTTGAATACCGAACGAGGACATGAAACGACCAAAGAAATGAACCCTAGAGTATGTCCCGACACTGACTACTAGAGCATCGTGCCGTATCGACTTCTTCCCTACTTCCGGAGTCTTTCCCAACCAAAAATGTTTCCCCCAAGACATCAAGATTACAGTGTGGCCAGGCCATCCGGCAGCCACCGTCAGGGTGCGATCTAACACTCATGGGACTTGCCCGCTAAAAGGCAGGACTTCTTACGGCCGAACTATACTTTATCGCAGCCTACAACAAACTAACCAATTAACAGGCAGGGGGATGTGACAGCTTAAGGGCTACGGAGGTGTATGGGGCATGCAGCTTACCATAATCCTTCCTGATTCTCTAACCACGTAGAAGTTAAACTATCAATAATAAACAGAAGATTTTCTAGATACACGTTTCCAATTTTTCTCTTCTGGTTCATTAGCTTTTGTAAGCTGAATACCCTCGACTTTGTCGATGATGTGGTTACGCTACAATCTAGAAACGTGGGGATATTGTTCTACGCTAAACTTAATTTGTCCGCCAAACATTAGTTTTAGCACGGTTCAGCCCCAGTCTACCTGTCAATTATTACACGCTTTCGGGCTGTTAGCAGTCAATTTAACGGTTACTATTGGGGCCATGTATTCGAGAAGAACAATTGATTGTTCTGACTGAACCTTTCCGAGCCCCCTGATACACTGTACCTAGGTACGTACTTGTGGTGCGCCGCATCGGAAGTAGGTATTATCAGCGCCTGTTAGTAGCAGGCTACCAGTGAAGCTAAAACTGAAACCGCCTAGTCTAGCGAAGACGTGGAGTAGGCTTGTAGGGCAGGCCAGCGGCAGCCAAGCCAGCTAGCTCAGCGCAGAGCCCAACTACCTGGTAAGGCTCAACCCTAGGGCGCTGTATGACGTGTTGGCCACAATTGCTCGTCACTGGCGCTCGCATCCCATTTCCTGCTTTCCGTCACGCCAGACAAACCACATCGTTGGTGTCATTGTTTCTTCAATTCTACCCTCAATTCTGCCCCCAAGTGTGCTCCTTGGCCCCTCTTCCTCTTCTTTTTTCCCCTTGTCCTCGAGTAGTCCCGACAGTTTTCCTTCCTCCTTCTTTCGCACCGTTTCCCACCCCTCTAAACCCTCCCTCCCCCGTATTACGCCACCAGCCCCTCCTTGGGGAGTCGGCGGTGCCGAGTTCCGTGCTGCACTCCTGTGTCCGGTAATATCGGCAATCTTGGTATTGTTTAACCTATATTTTCTTAACATAACCTAAACAGCTCTCTCTAGGCTACCCTCCTCTTCGCTCTCAACACGATGAGCGCTTTTCGCGACCTCTCCGCGTCTGATGGCGCCGACCTCGCAGAGCTCAAGACGAACATGAACGTCGACTATGTGATTAGTTATCACATATCCCCTGACAAAGCTGAGGCTGAAGCTGGCTTCATCCAGTTAATTGAAGCTCTTACGAGGGTTGGTCTTGCCTCGGAAGTGCGCCATGGCAACGATTCTTCCGTGTTGGTATTCGTCAAAGTGGCATCAAACCAGTATCTTGCCTCCCAGATATACCGGGAACGGGTCCAGGACTGGCTTTATGGCGTGCGAGCTTCGGCTCCTGAGAAAGATGTTACCAAGGCATTTGAGAACGAGCCGGTTACCGAGGCTGAACGACTACGCTTGGTGTATCTACTCATTACGAAGCCTAAGAATGATGGTGGAGCCGGGATTACCCCCAAGTCAGGACAGTGGAAGCAGGTCGCTTCCATTTTCCCTCTTCATGATCATTCCTTTAACAGCTCCTGGATTAAAACATGGAGCACGAAATACTTCCTAGATGAAGTAGACCTCGACAACATAAGAAACAAATTTGGCGAGAGCGTCGCCTTCTACTTTGCGTTCCTGCAGTCGTATTTCGCCTTTCAATTTGCTCCTGCAGCCTTTGGGTTTGCTGCGTGGCTCATCCTTGGGCGATATTCAGCGCTCTATGCTTTCGCCAACTCACTCTGGTCCGTAGTTTTCTTTGAATGGTGGAAAAAGAAGGAGGTAGATCTAGCAGTGCAGTGGGGCGTGCGTAATGTCTCACGCATCCAACATCCTCGAACCCGGTTCCAGTGGGATCACGAGGCGAAGGACCCTGTGACTGGCGAACTGGTCAAGTACTATCCACCTATGAAAAGATTCAAGACGCAACTCCTTCAGATTCCGTTTGCCATCGCTTGTGTTCTCGTCTTGGGGGCACTCTACATCTTCTGCTTTGGCGTGGAGATATTCCTAACCGAAGTGTACGACGGGCCGTTCAAGTCGTATCTAGTGTGTAACCAACTCACCCCATGGGAGATGCGAGCTGACAATTTTGAAGACTTTCACGCCCACTATAATCCTGAGCAGTATACTACCAGTTTTATCGGCTGTCCTGACGAAATTTGCGAACATACTGACAGAGCGCGAGAATTACCAAACGAGCGACGGTAGGGAACCTAAGACGGCTTGGAGATGTTTTACTAACAAGTTTCTCTAGCTCATCTAGCTGGCCTCGTTAGGAAGATCTTTGTCATTAACTTCATCACCTCTTACACGCCCTTGTTCCTATCTGCCTTTGTCTACATGCCGTTTGGAAATTTGATGATGCCATATCTTTCAATCTTCACAGCTACAGCCAAAAGATTCTACCCAGACAAGTCGATGACCACTCAGGAATTCCGCATCAACCCCGACCGACTGAAGGGCCAGATGGTGTACTTTGCTGTTACTGCCCAGATCGTTAATGTCGCTCTGGAATTTGTGGTTCCTTATCTGAAAAGAGTGGCATTCAAAAAGGTGGAAAGTGTCCAAGCGAAGCGGGCAGCAAGCCAGGACGGTGAGATCATTTACGACGCTCCTGAAGAACGTAAGTTTCTGCAGAGGGTCCGAGATGAGGCAAAGCTTGAAGTCTACGATGTTGCTGTCGACTACCGTGAAATGGTGGTTCAGTTCGGTTACTTGACTCTTTTCTCATCTATCTGGCCGCTTACACCCTTGTCCTTCTTGATCAACAATTGGTTCGAGCTGCGATCTGATGCAATGAAGATTGCTATGGGCAGTCAACGTCCGATTCCTTGGAGGTCCGATTCGATCGGCCCTTGGTTGAACGCCCTAGGGTTTTTGTCTTGGGCAGGGAGCCTCATTAGTTCCGCCATCGTGTTTCTCTTCAGCGGTGAGAGCGAAGGTCCTGGCGGCGACCCGTCGAATGTGAATGTTGTGGGCCTATTGGTGACCATCCTCTTCGCGGAACATCTATACCTTGGTACGCAGTTTGTCGTCAGGTATGCTCTCGGTCAAATGGATAGTCCAGGTCTCCAGAAAGAGAGAAAGGAGAGATTCGCCATGCGCAAACAGCTTCTAGAAGAAACACTGGGACAGGATGCTATGGAAGCAGCCGTTCCCCCTACACCTAAAACTGGGGAGAAGATAACACTTGTCGCGCTAGAAGAGGAAGCTAGGCGCCTATCTACGAGTAGTGGCAGTGGCACTCCAGAGCAAATGTGAGTCGATGACGCAAGTCAACACCCTTAAACACTGCTTATTCATTCCCTAGGTTCTGGCTTCGGCAACAGGGCATGGACGAAACTATAGCGATTGGGCGGAAGCTTATCTCGCAATCTAAGCCACGAAATAACGGTAAGTCTACTATACAGGCGACATTTGAGACTGTGGAGGAAGCGGTAGTTGACGAGCTACTGTCTAGTATTCTGAGTCTTAGAGACTGATATGCTGTCGAGTTGAACGTATGGAATACGTAAGCCTCATCAGTCTAGAACTTGAATCACTCTTATAACTTAAATAATTAGTACTTAGAAAAGGGGCGTAGTTGTGGAGGCAGTTCGTGCGATTGGTATGGATTTTCTGGGAGTTCCATGTAATGAGGTACGAAATTGCATGTATTCTTAATCTACTTGGGCACGGTGTTGGGAGGTGAAAGAGGGGGGTAAAATTGATAACAATAAATGCTAGAAACTTTACCTCAGTCGAAAACCAGCACGAACCCCAGGTTCTAATATTAATTGATGCATTCTTGTCCGAACTCTTGATGAGCCTGCTGTTTCCTACGTAGAACATTCGTAGACAGCAATTACATCACCTTGAGTTAGAAGTCACTCACTTTCAAGTTCCTTTCCCTCCTTTCTTCTCACTGCCTTTATTTCGTCACCCTGGTTTTTCTTATTACTTTTAGAGTATATCATTTCGAAACACATGATTGCAATATTCGCTACGCTTATCACAACAGAACACCGACGCAGAAAATAGCAAACCAAAGAGCAAGCCCATACCCAAGCGTTCGAAGAAAGCCTGCCATCCTACTCACAGTGGCGGTCCCTGCTCCCACAGATGGTACATTGGCCGTTATGCTAGGGCTAGTAGCACTGACATTTGCCGGCGACACGTCATAGCCGACGGGGATGACAGTTTGCACGGCAATGGCGACCACACGGCCGTCCCCTGTTCCCGCCGCTACGGCCTGAGGCACGGTGAGCGTGACGGTGCTCTCGCGATTCGCGCCGCACGCATCGCAGGTCGCCGTGTACGTCGTCATCGGCAGAGCGGGCGTCACCGTGCACATCCCACACGGTCGCCGCATCGTTAATGTAGTGCAGTATTCCATTGCCACGAGCTTTCCTCTTTCGGTGGGAGATATCGTCGTGAATGTCACAGTGACGGCGCTCGTCACTGCTGCCCCCTGTCCTGGATCTTCTCCGAGGGGACGCCCCCCCTTAGCAGGCGCGCCGGGCGGAACGTCGTCGTCGATTCTGCCGTAGACCGTCAGAAGGACGGTGGATGCGGCGCCTCGAGGGAGGAGGCTAAGACTAGAACCTGATGTTGAACTGTCTGATAGTGTGGCGTTGCGAAGACTCGTCGACTTCTTTCGCGCCACACCCATGTCTGCAAAGCTGAGCAAAGAGGCCCAATCGCTTGCTGATAATACGCCGCCGCAGGACTCGTGATGACGCCCCGGACACTGAAAGTTGCACATGTGATTTGCGACAGCGGTAGTGTCGATGAGTATGTCGGCGCAGTAGCAGGTTCTACGACGAGTGTCAGTTAGCACCTGGTGCCTGTTCTCTTAGTTCAAAAGGACGGGGGTAACGCACTTGCCAGCAACACCGGCGTACTTGCGTCCGACACAGCCGGCGATGCATGTATTTTTATCCATTGTGTCAGATGATGCCATATGGGAAAACGAGGTGTAGCCCCCCAGAGAACCGAAGCAGCCTAGCAGAGCCCATCCGTTGATCGTTGCGGGATCGGTTCGCCCGCTGCCCGTTCGTGTTGTCTCTGGGGTAGAGACAACTTGCACAGCGGTAGTTTTAACTGTGATGGTTCGCGTTCTGCTTGGTATTGTATTGACGGATGTGCTCGCGGTGCTAGAGAACGCGGGCTTTGATACAGTGGCGTTTTTCGAAAAGGGAGGTGACAAGGTACCATTAGTTGGCACCGTCTTTCGGTACACATCAATATAGTTGATTTGCCAGAAGGCGTTATTAAAGCTGCTCGGGTTTCTAGCGACGTATTCTTCGCAGGTCGGCGCAAGTTCGTCGCATTGATCCGTGACACCCCAGATCTTACCAGCATGTTCACCGCAGAAGTTCTACCAATTTTGT
The DNA here is from genome assembly GCA_005188305.1 of Xylaria sp. BCC 1067. Classification (NCBI taxonomy): domain Eukaryota; kingdom Fungi; phylum Ascomycota; class Sordariomycetes; order Xylariales; family Xylariaceae; genus Xylaria; species Xylaria sp. BCC 1067. The sequence goes on along the minus strand of SSCS01000003.1, from coordinate 1,608,264 downwards.
GTTAGTGGGCTACTAGTAGCTAGTATCAAATCGTTATTTGCTTACAGTATTAATCGCAAGACTCATGTTGAAGAAGTGAGCATCTGTTTCACATTTTGATCCCCCGAAGAGAGCCTGCGGCGGTCCCCAGGTAGTTGGATCTGGCGTGCCCTCAGGTGCCAGATAGATATTGTCTGGAACTACTGTGCGAGGGAAACGCCATATCTTTATATCTTGAGAGCTCCACTCCAGCGCATACACACCACCTCCTTCAGCGTTGAAGGCGTCGCCGTAGGTGGTGCTGTCGGATGTGGGTGCTGCGTAATTACAGCCATCATTTCCAGGCTACAAACTTTTATCAGTCTAAAATTTACATACGAGAAGTGATGCAAAGTACTTACACTTAAAGAGCAGTTAACCAAGCCTTGAGCTCCAGTGAACCCTTCTTCTGGGGCCTGACACCCAGGCGTTCTGTTGCCACTTAGAAACCAGCTTCGTGGTACATTAATTAACTTCTTTAAAAACTTACGTATTAGCACAGAACAAGTTCCTCTGGGCTATATTTGCCCCCTCAATTATGTCGATCTCTCCCCCTGTAGGCCAAAGTGATCCGTTTCCCTCATTATTGAAAGCCCAGACTTGACAGTGGTCAGTTTGAGTCAAAGCATAAGGATACAAGGTATTAAATGAATTACACGATGGCCATACCCCGCAAGTAGAGCTAGGCATATGAGAAAAGTCGGCAATGAAAAGGCCATGAGTGAAAAGAGCGTTGCTAGTGATTCTAACACTTGACCTGCCCTTGTCGCTAGTTGAGTATGTATTTATAGAATCGACCCCTAACTTTACTCGGTTGAACTCGTCGATGGAGACGAGGTCGTTAGCTATGGCGGCCTCTCTATCCTGGCAACTGACTCAATATTAGCCAGATGCTGCTGCTGGCCGCTGTAGAAGTACTTACTCAACGAAACCACCATTTAGTTCTTCACCCGTGAAGAAGTTAAAACTGTCAAGTAACCCTTGACCAGAATAATGTGTCGAAAGAGAATACGCCATTTCAAAAAAAGAAGGAAAAGGAAAAAATGAAAGCGATAAGGAGAGGAGAGATACCGAAAAAGAGCTTAAGGAGTGACTATAAAAAGAGGCAACGAGAGGCTGGCCTTTCGGCTAAGGAGTGACTATATCGGTGGCAGCGACAATGGGGCATTGCAACCCGCATTCAGAGACGAAGATGAAACGAAGCGCCACAGGCCGTATTTGAATCGTTGCGATTTTATGGAGCTGCCGTCACGACGGATCGAATGCCGACTACGGCACGCAAATAAAGCGATGAGGAATGCCGATGAGACTTCACACTAGCAACGGCTGATACCCCCGTGGGGGTGAAACATCTTGGGTGAACCAGATTCGCATTTACGCCGACGGGCATTTCGGAATTATGCAAACGAGCGTCCAGTTATACTCGTCTTTAACAGCGAGTGATCAAACTGCTCAAAAAAAAAAACATAGATTACATTTTCTTATTGAACTAGGCGATCCTGCATATCTGTGCGGCTTTTATGGGATTACATATGAAGCGATGTTTTGTGGTAGGCCACACGTGGCATAGCCAGGGATGACTAAGAAGAATAATGTTCCATAATACACTAATTGTTTATAATATATTATTAGGGTTTCTAGAGATCATCTCTGCAGGTGATATTGTTCAGTGACGCATAGTGTCATGAGAAAGACTCCAGAGTGAAGATCGGCCACCGATAGGTCGCTGTAGGGTAGATGGTAGTTATGGTGTAGGTCTTAATAGCATTAATTCCTGAACCCTTCCACCTAAGTGGGAGGTCTCTGCCCTTTATATATGTACAAATACTGGGTCCACCTGGACCAGCTAGGTAGCGGCTACCTACTAGCGTCTTTTCTGCCTGACACATAGTTGCTCTCAAATCGCTTGCATTCGAGCCTATTAAGAACTCTTAACGAGCCTTAGCGAGGTGAAACTAGTATGATATCACCTTTATTATTCTACCTATCAAGTGAGCGAATAACAAGTGATATCCAAGTCCGTAAGTGTCCAGACCTACATCATTAACTATTACTATTGCGAGGCCTGGTCACGCGCTCACCCACTGAACCTTCTATTCTTGCATGATATGTAGTCCCTTTAGCTGCGTCTACATCTCGACCATCCTTACCATCGATAATGAATGTTGTCTTTTCTGCCATGGCATCCCAACAGTCCTCTGGATTGTGGAAGCCTTGGCAGACCTTGCACACCTGGGAGCCTGCTCTAGGTCGCTTGGACTGAGATCGTTGGCTGCCTCTGCTTCTTTGGCCTTGGCCGCTTCCCCGACCACTCACTTGTTTCGACCTGCGGGAGCCAGACTGCCCCGAATGTTGGCCAGCTCAGTAAAGAGGTCAACTTTTTTTACAATGATAGAATCGACGGAACATGGAAATACTAAGGGCGTAGTCTAGCTTCAGAAATGGTATTTAAATATCATTCGCTACGATGACCCTTTAGTATCAACGTAAAGGCAAGGAACAGACACTACTAGGAAGCGTGAAGATAAACACGTACGGCGCGGTGAACTCCCCACAACTCCCACAGAGAATCTCACTATCATCAAAGCTTATCAGTGTAAATATCGATAAGAAGCGAGTGAAAAACAAACGAGCGACGGTCTTGTAAAAAAAAAAATCTAGTTTACATACACCCCTCTCTTCGGTGTCTCGAATGCTGCGTTGTTGGGATCCTTATCCACCATCCTGGTTCATCTCTAACTATCTGAAAAGACCTCTCCCTCTGCGCGCGGTCGGTTGCTTATGCTGGATCTCTTCGCGGGTTGGTGTGCAGCACATGTGACCAGTGTGGGTGTGAATAACCATCACTGAAAAGTCGACGCGGTGTAATCAGTCTCGCACCGGAACTTACGAAAAGCGAGGATTTTGCCCGGTCCTGCACTGCAGCTCTTCTCCGCGTCAGGGAAAGGGTAACAATGACCTTGGGCCTTGTTCTTTGTGGTGTCCAAGTCCCAGTTACGGTCCGAGTAGAGAGCTTGGAACCGAGTCAGCCCAACTTCGTCTTAAGGCACGTTTGATAATATGGCACACTTACTAAAGTGATACGCTCCCAGGTTCATCTCCAGCTCGGTGATGTCAGACGGGTATCCGGTCTGGCTGCAGTCTCCCTCGCAGCGGAAGCCCTTTTTGCTGCCGCTGACATCGTCTTCGTCGCCCCATAGCGTAGAGTCCCTAACTTCGCCGCAGCTAGGCTCCGCGTCGGTGATGGACCAGCCGTACAAGGGTGGGGTAAGTGAGTTCGATATAGCGACCTTGTAGATGTCAAAATTGGCTCTAGATGCCGAAAAGAGAGAGAGAAGGGGGAGTAGATATGCGAAGTTTGTCTTCATTTTTACTCGAAGATTTCAATTTGGCAAGAATGTAGAAGTTCAAGTTAGAGCAGGTATTCACTAGTAATTGTCTTTGTGAGTTCTGAGTGATGCGTTAGAGTTTCCGAAGTGAGGGCTCTCGCCTTCGTTATATATTCGTCGCTCTTTGATAGATTTCATGAGAAAACGCCTCGACCACCATAAATCCTCTTGAATGTTACCTAGAGAGTGCGTGATCCCTTGGCTCTCGCTCCAGTGAAGCAATCTAACAGAGAGGCACATGCGACGCCAAAGAGGCGATGTCATCCTCCATGCTAATGATGATGATTTTCTGAGAGAAAACGGATGATCTACAGACATTGGCTAAATGCGCCACAATCCCGAACAAATTGACGTAAACCTCATGTTACACATGTTTTATTATTAACCGTGCCCTGCAGATCCCACCATCTTCATTTTCTCACAGGAAACGTCCTAAACCTATTAAGGCATATCTTGTACAGGACGATTAGCCAAGACGCGCGCATCTTGGGTACCTGTTTGGGAGGGGTGAGTCACGCAGTTCCCATCCAAGTTGGGGGCAACCACCGACGGTTCCAACTACATTCACAAATGCAACAAGGGCGCGGCACTTCTACTGGCAAATCCGACCGCTATACTAACCCCTGGGCTGGAAGGAGATACTAAGCTGACGGTCAATCCCCTAGATATTATGTGGGACTTTATTCCACTCTTCCTGCCGCTTGACCCGACCTCCTGGGATGGAATGGCACATCGGGATGAACTAGTTCTAACGGTACCAAACTGTTAGGAATAAGCGAGGCGGTTAATTGAGGGTGTATTGTGTTGTGTTCTGAGCCTGGCCTGAGTAGGACCTGCTCCTGCGCAGGCCAAAATGAACAGGCTTACATAACTTCCCATACACGTATTACCGTAAATGTGATAAAATCAATCAAGATTAGCTGTTTTGCTCCAAAACAGATTCGAGTATTTATGACAGGACCACGCAATGGGGAGGCCTAGGAAATCGCTCCCCAAACCTTGTACATAGAAGGTATGCCTTTGTCTTATATTATTATTAAACCTGTACTTTGTCAATACGCTTTAAAACTTAGCAGCTAAATCTTTGATAAAGAGTTCATTCTTGTGACCGAGCATACATGCTAATCTTGCCCGGGCTGGCTTGCGTAACCGGTGGTATATCCACAAGTTCGTCGTCTACCAATGGCCATGCCATTCGTCTCCCGAAGGGGTCGTCGTTCACCCAGCGAACTGTGCTCCCCACGGTATTTTGAGACAGATTAAACTTTTTTGTTATGTTTTCTAGAAGACCTAGGCGTTTAATATCTTCCGGGGCTACAAACAGCGCAAGATCGCCGGTATAGAGCGAGTAATTGATCAATTTATCCAATGTTTGCGAACTGTTCTCAATGCCCGGTGGTGGGAATAACCATACATCCTCGACAAATGAGGAGTAGTTTTGATTAGACTAAGACGCAATTATCTCTTTGACGAGAGCTAATTGTATGACAGACGAGGTAATAGCTTGAGTACAAAAGTATAAAGCACACTGTATGGCAGTAACAATGTATTTTTTGGTATACTTTTATTATTGCCGCAAAGGATCATCTTCGGCGGTCGAGAAATGTGCTAAATTGCCTTATGAGCCGCTGCCACCGCCAGTATAGTCAAACCTCGCTAGGTAGATTTTCTCCCCACGATACAAACCTGATCAAGTGTATGATAAACCCCCTTATCAATCTCCCTCATCGCCTCCTCCCTCAACCTCTCGATCCTCTCCTCGCTCCATCCACTCCCCTCAACCCCCACCAGCTCCCCCAAACACCCGATAAAACAAGAAAGGACATTCCTTGTCCCCTTATTCCTCAACTGCAACTCGGGATCCTGCAACTTGTCCGTCGAAAATACGTCTTCGTGCACGTCAACCAAGCCTAGTTCCCGGAATACATCTTCCCTCCTCATATTTTTCGGCTCCCGCATCATGAGGCCTATAACGACGTTGTCTCCAGAGCAGAATGGCTGCAGACCGTCATAGATCTCCTGGCACGCGGCGCGAGAAGTCCCGGCAACGGAATTGTAAAGTGCGAAATTGCATGAATCGATCCATTGAAGCCAGCCGCCTGGTTTCAACAACTTGATCAGGTTCTCAATCGCACGGGTCCATTCCACGCGCGTGGTTGCGCTACTGACGAAGCGGACTGCGACTATATCGTAGGTTCCTATCTCCGAGGTCGGAAAGGGGAGGACCATGTCTTGGGTCTTGAATGACACGTTTGACGGCCATGTTTGTGGTGGAGGGAAAGCGGAAGATGTGACGTCAAAGCCAGTGAGTTGGCACGTTGGTGGCAGACTTTTGGCAACATCGAAGAGCCAGATCCCAGTACCAGTGCCTATATCTGCTATTTTGGCAGTGGGGGAGGGGATTGGGATGTTGGGGTGAATAAGAAAACCCAGTGTTTTAGTTGTAAAGAGGTGTTGCTCGTCTAGTCTGTTCAAGGTGTGAGTTTCAATGTTTGAGTGATGTGAATTTAAAACTTGCCTTTCCGGTATTTCTTCTATACGAGGATATATCTCTAAACCGGGATCTTGTAACTCTGTCATATTGTCGCATATAAATTGTTATCGGTACAACATAGGCAAAAGGTTTGCCTGCCAATATATGTCGTATTAAGGGAAACATAAACTATTTACGGAAAAGAGAGAGAAAGCCCAAGGTATTGAGTACATGCACATTGTGTGAACTATATAAGTAATTGATTGCTTGGCAAGTACCTGTGACGTTGCCTATCAAGCCAAGTTGTGCAGGCCTTCAGCCGCACCTGATGCACAGACCACCTGACAGTCTAGAACCTTAGCTCGGAGGAATCCCTGCCGGAACTAAAGTAAGACCAAGACCCCTTAACTTCAGCCCTACTAGGCAGGTAAGTAGTCATTCAAGATGTTCCGCCGTTCTACCCCGAACCACTGGGGCAGAGGGCAGAGGGGACGTTGAAAGGGATACAAGGAGCCTGAAAACAAATAGCTGGTGGTGGACTGTAAAGAGGTCCAGAAACCATACTAGCTGTGAAAAGACCTATAGACTGCGCTGGCTATAGGAGAACTGTGTGTGATTGTAACCTGTATCCGTGATGTGTGTGCGGCTATAGACCTATATGTATGTCTGCACACTATATAGAGTAGAAACAACCCGTACAAACACGGGCCTTTTTACACCCGCTTACAGGAGGCCTCGGGTTCAAACTATAGCTACCGTAGTCAGTAGCTCTTCCACGAAGCAGATAAACTACTAAGTGGCTACCTATTACGTACATCTAGAACTGCAGGAATCACAGGGATCGGGCGTTTAGTGATTGGTACATCAGTATTTGGGGAATTGCCCTCCCCTAAAACACCATGGACGGCCCTGGGCCTCCTCACGACCCAGAATTATACCACCCTCTTACCCCGGAGTTCATTCGTGTCCTCGAGCTTGAGGCAGGCAAGTTCTCCGACCCCATAATTGGGCGGCTCGTACCCCAGGCAATCGACGGAGAGCCATACGAGGCCGTGTCGTATGTGTGGGGCGACACGCGAAAGCGGCACGACATCACCATCGGCGGGGCGACGCTTTCTATCACGGCAAATCTGCACGGGGCGCTGACGGCCTTCCGGCATCGGCCCCCGTCTGGGAGAAGCAGCAGCGGTGGCGGCAGCGGTGATGGTTCAGATCCGGGTATGCCGGCGCGAAAACGGGTGCGGCGGCTATGGGCCGACGCCGTGTGCATCAACCAGGAGGACCTACCGGAGCGTACGTCGCAGGTGGAGCTTATGGCGCGCATCTTTGCCGGCGCGCGCCGCGTCCTCGCCTGGCTCGGCTGGGAAGAGGGCGAGGCGGGCCGCAGGCACCTACTAGCTGCTATCCGCTTCATCCACGTCTTCATGGAAGACCCGGAAGCGGGCCTGCGCGACGCACGCATCCTCCTGCACCACCACCACGACGCCGGCACTGTCGGACACCTCACTCTCTTGTCTGAGGATGACCGGCGCCTGTTCGAAGAACAGGCCCGCAAGTGGGAGGCCGTCAAGGTCTTCTTCGAGATCGAGTATTTCCACCGCACCTGGATCGTGCAGGAGCTCGGCCTCGCACACGAAGCCATCATGTGCACGGCGCTCAAGCCGGCCGACGGAGCTGAGGTTGATGGGGGTCCTGGCGGCGAGGGAGTAGCCGAGAGCAAGGACCGCGCCTTGGAGCTAGATCTAGTCGACTGGCGGCTGGTAGGCCGATTCGTCTCTTTCCTGGACTACAGCGCCGCCTCTTTGGTGACGCACCTCGGCCTCCTGACGTGGGTTGCCCACCACATCCTGATGGTCTGGGAGACGAAGGAAGACGGCACACCCAATTGCGACTTCCTCACCGGCATGCACTGGACGCGCATTCTGGGCGTGACGGACGCGCGAGATCGTGTGTACAGCCTACTCGGTCACCCGCTAGCCGTCATAGACGGCGATCCTGTGATCAAGCCCGACTATACCGTGACGCGCGGGGTCATATACACAAAGCTAGCTGCGAAATTCATCCGGAAGACGAAGAACCTCTACGCCGTCAACCTCGTCGACCACGAGGACGACCCATCCGTGGAGGCGAGGGACTGGGATCCGCGGGACAAAGGCAGGATGCCCAGCTGGGTGCCCGACTGGCACAGCATCAACCGGACTACGCCCCTGGAATACCCAATTGCAGCGGCCGCGGCCGAGGACGCCGAGATCCGAATCGACGGGGAGACCGACGGCGCGGAGGGAACGGCAATGCCCCATCTCCTGCTGCGGGGCTGGGTGGTTGGCGAGATTTCGGCCGTGTCGCGACGCATGGAGACGACTGATTTCCCCGTGACGCACTTGGCCCGGGAACGCGCCAAGAAGAACCCCTTCTGGCTCGACCGCCTGTGGGAGCTGGCGTTCCCCGCCGACGGCCCCGCGGACCGCGACGCGCTCGCCGTGCTGGAGACGCTGTCGTTGGCCCTACCTCTCGGCACTAGGGGAGAGAACGAGCCGGTGAGCACGGCGGGGGCGCATCAGACGCTGGAGGAACATCGTCGGTCGTTCGCCGCCTACGTCCTCGAGTACCACGAGCTGTGGCGTAGTGCGTTCGAGGCCTGCAGTATCGACCGCGACGGCGACGACAGCTATCTACCCGTCCGCTCGCTATACGACAGCCTGCCGGCCGCGGCGCAAGCCGAGCTGCGGCGGCGGGCGGAGGGAGCCACTGGCGAGGGGTTTATCGAGTGCATGACGTGGCCATCGATGTGTCGGGTTGTCTACCGGACAACGTCGGGGCTCGTGGGCATGGGTTCGCGCGTGACGCGATCGGGGGACCTTGTATGTCGTGTGAGGGGCTCCCCCGTGCTGATGACGCTGCGTCGGATCAAGGACTCCGGCGCCGGCGACGGGGCCGACGCCGCGCTGATCTCCTGCGCTTACATCGGGCCCACTGCTGTGCCGGCGCGCGTCAAGAGGGACGTTCTTGACGGTGGGGAGTTTGGCGAGAAGGCTGCCCACTTTCGCATTTTGTAGGCCTTGTTCGCTGGCCGCGCTGGGGTAGCAGGCCTATCGTTGTCGCGTGTTAGTTGATGCCGGAGGCTTGTGAAAGTTAAGTACCTAAGGTTGCTTTCTCAGAGTTGCTAACAATCAAGCCAGATTGAAAGTAGCCGGTCCTAGACATCGTTTCTATTAATTAGTTAATACTATAGGCTACGGTTTAATTGGGCCGACTTGATATAAAAAGGTTCTAAATAGTGAATTGTAATATAAAGTTTATATCATGTTATATCAAGTAAAACTAATATAATTTAAAAACGATGTAAGAAAATATAGTACTCACCTAGGTAGATTCCGTAGGGTACGAGTCACGTGAAAATCCCTATCTGATAGGTTTTAACTGGTCTAAGATATTCTGTTTTCGAATACTAAAACCCCTAGGTTTAGAGGCTCCTACTCCTACTCTTCGTCATTCGTGTGCAATAAATGTTTTTTATCTTTTTTGTTAATCCGCTTTGTCAGAAGTTTCATCGCGTAATGGAAAACGTTTAGTCCGACAGTTAGCTTCTAATTACTCAAAGAATAAGAGCTCGTCTCTGAGAACCAACATCGCGACTAGCGTCTGCCAGAGGTCGTGGGGAGGAGAAGGAGGTTCCGAGCCCATATCAGGCGTTAAGCTTGAGACCTTGAGTATTGGTGTATATGGTAGTTGACGGGCGTGGGATACACGTGGGGTTAAGGATATACAAACTGGAAGACTGTAACGAGGGCGAGTGGTCTAGGACACGGCTCTATGGCTCTATTGAACAATAGCCTTTCTACGCTCCAACAGGTCCGTTAACGTTCGAATAGTCTACATATCGAGTCCTCTGATTCCTTATTTATATACAATTAGTCCGAGATATCCCCTCCCATTCCAGTCCTCTGGTCCACGTCCAGATCTCGTATGTCTCGCACTGTAGGCGAGCTAAGGTCTTTTGCCAATAGGAGCTATTCCTTTGTATTGGAGGCTGTAACGGATAGAAGTGAGCTTCCGATTGGTCTGGTATGGTGACCTACTCCGAAGCACTTATCCGTAGTGGCTGGAAATTAGCTCGTCAGTTTAGCGACGAATCTGCTGTGCTTCTTTACACTCCCTTTGATAGGGTTTATTGCTACATGCTGTGCCTGGTTTGCATGTGGCGTTCCAGAGAGCGGGTGACTTAGACACTAGAACATGTTGTAGCTATTCAAGTTCCTCAATTCTTTAATCATTTACATGCAACTCATATTCATATAATGGTGATATCTTGGCTCTCAGTTCCCGTACGAATTAGATCAGCATATTTCGACTCTTTTTCAGCAATGTGTCCTAGTCGTCGATATCGAGCTTGGGAACCGGTTGGACAAGACAACTCCTCTAGGGCAAGGCAAATAATACCCGGATCCATTAAATCACTCATATCCATTAGGTATTCCTTCTTGAAAGGCATGCAGGTGATTTTTTTACCTTCCGATAACTCAATGTTCTGATTGTCTAGAAAAAGGAAAATTGGACTCTGGCCTGTTTTTGTTAAGAGTGCACAACGACTATTTTCAAGGCGGCGACATTGAGCCACAAAAGTATCGGCTCTAAGAGTGATCGAAACCTCGGTGTCATCTGTCATAATATTCGGAGTTCGCGCTGGGACATGAATGTTAAGCAGTTCAACGATAAACTTAGTGGGTTCACTCCTCATACATGGCCAGACGGGCCCGTCCACCGAAGCCCAAGACCATGATGGCGCTCGATACCCCGAATATTGGAGCGCTTTTGGCTCCAAAACACGCCAGTCTAGCATCTTAATTAGCCTCGACTTCCACAGACCAGCGACATATTCGTCACCCGTGACATCGCGGAATAGTTGTGCGATACCCGCCATAGAAAATAGCTTATCTGACGGCTTAGTTAAGAAACAATCCAAATAATTTTCAACGAGACCGTTCCATAAGGTGAACATAGGAAAATCCATCTTCTGCGGCTGGGTTAAACCGGTCTCAGGTAAAGAGTTCCGAAGAACGTCCGTGCTCTTCTTACTAGAGTAGTGCCCAGGAATTCCCTTCGGAAAGCCCTCGCATTTGTGTTCAGTGAAACACTCCTAAAGGATCTGATTCTTTCGAAAATAAAAGACGTGAGGGGCAAGGAATCGCTCTTGAAAAGCCCGGCCTCGCTTTTACAAAGGTCCTGAAAACATTTCCCGATCCCAATACCTCTTTTCGAAGATGTAATGAGGCCGTTCTCCGCTTGAAAATAGGGAGCATGGCACTAAACCAGGTTGGATATTTTTGAGATCGCTAAGTGTTATATACAGGGTTGAGCGTCGCGAGATTCCATCTTCCGAGACGATACAGAGCCTCCAGTCGACGCCTCCTTGGCCAATATCGGTGAGACGGGTTGGAAGCCAGTCACCTCTCAAAGTGGCTGGCTTCCTGCAACGTGAGTGGGATAAACGGCAATTCGCAAACCAGTTGTACGCTGTAATAAGAGTGGTTGTTGAAGAGGTGCTAGGCTCAATCTGGGGAAGCTCAAAGTTGATCTTGTATTCACTGTCTAAAGACGAATCAAAGGCTGCAATCTTTACTACGGATGGGTTTGTAACGCTGTTGCGCATCCAGTGAACCCGCACCATTTGAGGATATAAGGTAAAGCCATAAAAACGCGGGCCCTTGCTTTATGGGGTCGTGATGTGAGACACAGACTTTGATGATATTGTTTTCAACTACGTCTTTGCAGTAGTACAAGCTGACTGAGTTCCAAGCCTCAGGCGATATCTGCGGCCAAGCTTTCGCGTGATGGTCGTCCAGATTCCATATCGTGCAGCAAATGGCACAGCCTTATTCGACGGCCTCTCAAAACACTTTGAAAGTCTGCCCCGTCGCTTCAATCCAACAACCTTCGATCCGACGCGACGACTTCACGTTGGGGTTGGGGCATAGAATCCCCCGACAGGTTGAGCAAAGCTCAGTCGAGTAGACCATGATAGTTGAGATGGCACTGCCTGCTGAACGTGGTTGAGAACTGACGAATGAATATACTTATGGCTCAGCACAACTGGGCCTTGGTGCACCTGCTTGCAGCCCCTACATAGTACCTACTTACTCAGCTGTCCTAGCCTAGTCACTCGTGAGGGTATGACAACAAGAACTGTGGTAGAGCCAGATGGTTAGGTATTAGGAATCATAGCCAACTTTTCGTGTATTATGCGTAGATGCTCCATATTTAAAGTTATGTATATGTATGTACAGTATTGATTTTTGCATCTGGCTTGTGTACTTAGAATTGTGATGGTTTATAAGTTCTAAGTTCCCGGGGTTCAGGAACCTAGTGTATGTCAGTGGGGAACAAATGACGCTACCTTATCCTGGCATGTGAAAGGACAGGGGTCACAGACACAGAGTTCCAAGGTTGTGGCCGTACTTAGCGTGTGGCTTTGCCTATCAAGCCACGGTCGAGAGCCTGCCCTCCTCTACTATGTAAGTACTACGTAGGAGCACCGTAAATAGTAGACCGCATACAGTGTAGTATAGACTATCTACGTAAGCCCAGTGTACACCAAGAAAGGCCAGCAATCAGGTAAACTGGTCTAAAGACTCCCGTTGCCCCGGACAGTCTGGGGTTGGGGATGTCCTTTGGCCCTTCTGGCGGCTGTGGCGGGATAGCGCGGCTAGTGGAAAAAAAGAATTACTGGTACATAGTACACAAACTGTGGGGGGGAAATATGCCACCGAGACTGCCACCACGAATCTACCTCGGCATCGAGGGGCCGCTACCGACCTGGCTGCCGACCGGACTGGTACCTGCGTACTGTACTGTATCTACAGCCAACTGAGCCGACTAAGTACAGTAGGTGGTATTATACGTGCATGTGCATATATGTATACCTAGGTACATACCAAGATACAAGCGACGCGAACTATTTTTTGTGTGGCACGTGTACGTAGCGGGATGTGCCTGAGTCGGTGTTCGGATTCAATATATTGTCATAAGATGATCCTAGCTGCGGCTTTTTAGAGCAAGGTACTTCCTTAGCATTTAGCAGTTTTGTTTTAGCATTCCGCATCATGACAATGACCGAGACCTGCTGATACAGTAGGACTCGGCATAGACCGCAACACTGTATAACACTAGGTAGACTGTATGGCGTAGTCTACAGTAGGTATATGTGTACATATACCGAGTGCAGCCGCACGATACACACGAACATCGACTTACCTACTTAGTCTGCATACTAAGTCTAAGTCGAGTCGAGCAATAACCGAGCTCTCTCCATCGCATCCGCGGCTTCTTTCTAATTCGCATGCGCTGCGCCGTCCCCTGACACCGACACCGTTGATACCCCGTCCAGTAGTCCACACCTCTCGCTCGACATCTCTCCTCTGCTTCTCTGCTTCTCCCTCTCCCTCTCTTCTCTCTCTTCCATAACCCATACACTGCTGTGATGTTGACTTCCCTGGCAAAGAGTCGGGCACAGAGTACCACTCTCCGATCGTTAATAAGACGAAGCACGGTTGTGAAGGTATGTCCGCCTTGGCAACCCGCCACAAGCCATGCACTGGCTGACGTCGCGTAGAATTCCCCAATGGCGCCCGCTGCGCGACGGAGCAACAGCTCTCTCCCTCAAGGTCAGTCGCCAGCTACTTAACTGCGCATTCCCGCGAGCCCCAATTGCTCATACAAAGGTACAGGCTACGTTGAAGACAAGTCTAAAGGGCCTATGCTTCGGTATCAGGAGTCCCTACCTCGTTTGCCCGTCCCGACCCTCGAAGAGACCGCCGCCCGCTACGTCAAGAGCATACATCCCCTGTTGAGCCCCGTCGAGTTTGCCGCAAGCAAAAAGGCCGTCGATGAATTCGTCAAGCCGGGTGGTGTTGGTGAGAAGCTTCAAAACAAGTTAATCGCGAAGCGAGAGGACCCCAAGACGAAGAACTGGATCTACGAGTGGTGGAATGACGGTGCCTATCTGTCCTACCGCGATCCCGTTGTCCCATACGTCAGCTACTTCTACTCACATCGCGATGATCGCCGCCGACGGAACCCCGCCAAGCGCGCCGCCGCCCTTTCGACGGCCACCCTCGAGTTCAAGAAGCAAGTCGACAGTGGCACGCTCGAGCCCGAGTACATGAAGAAGCTCCCCATCTGCATGGATAGCTACAAGTGGATGTTCAATGCCAGCAGAATCGCTGCTAAGCCTGCCGATTACCCTGTTAAATTTGACCCCAAGGGCCATAAACACATCATAGCCATTCGCAAGAACCAATTCTTTAAAATCACGCACGAGATCGACGGGCAACAACTGAATACCACAGAGCTCGAGGCTCAATTTGCCAAGGTTTACGAGCTTGCCCAGCGGGTATCCCCCGTCGGCGCACTTACTAGTGAGAATAGGGACGTCTGGACAGATGCTCGCAAGATTCTCCTGGACGCCTCACCTAAGAACGCAGCCGCACTCAGGGCCATAGAGTCTGCCTCGTTCGTTGTCTGCTTAGATGATGCGTCTCCGGTGACCCTCGAGGAGAGAGCGCATCAGTACTGGCACGGCGATGGCCAAAACCGTTGGTACGACAAGCCGTTACAGTTCATTGTGAACGATAACGGCACATCGGGCTTCATGGGTGAGCATAGCATGATGGACGGAACACCGACGCACAGACTCAACGACTACGTCAATGATGCCATCTTTGGCAACAAACTTGATTTTAGCAACCCGGCCGTGCGCTCGAACCTGCCGGACCCCGTGGCTGTGAACTTCGAGATCACCCCCGAGGTACAGGCTGAGATCGACCGCGCGACTAAGGACTTCGCCACCGTTATTGGGCAGCACGAACTCGCCGTCCAGGCTTACCAGGGCTACGGCAAGGGCCTGATTAAGAAGTTCAAGTGCTCGCCAGATGCGTATGTCCAGATGATCATTCAGCTCGCATACTACAAGATGTACGGCAAAAACCGACCCACATACGAGTCCGCGGCGACGCGGCGGTTCCAGCTCGGTCGCACCGAGACGTGCCGTACGGTATCGGACGACAGCGTCGCCTTTTGCAACGCCATGGCGGACCCAAGCGCCGCGGACGAGGATCGCGTCGCGCTATTCCGCAAGGCTATCGCCGCACACATTGAGTACATCGGCGCTGCGTCTGACGGCAAGGGTGTAGACCGTCATCTTTTCGGCCTGAAGAAGTTGCTCGAGCCTGGTGAGGAGGTCCCCGCCATCTACAAGGACCCGGCCTACGGTTACAGCTCTTCGTGGTTCCTATCCACAAGCCAGCTGAGCTCCGAGTTCTTCAACGGCTACGGATGGAGCCAGGTTATCGATGCCGGCTTTGGCATCGCGTATATGATCAATGAGAACAGGTCAGTTGACATTCGCCCTCCCTATTTCCCACAACCTACCTATTAGCTCTGCTGGTACAACTATGATCGAAAGAAATGCAAGCTTTGCTAATCACTAATTTCTTGTTATACAGTCTTAACTTCAATATCGTCTCCAAGGGCCTCGGCAGCCAGAAGATGAGCTATTATATCAACGAGGCCGCGGGTGATCTCCGCGAACTGCTGCTGCCGACACTCGAGGCACCCAAGGCTAAGCTGTAAACTAATAGAATCGTTTACATTGATTTTCATGTAGCGCGCGTCGACGAAGCATGAACGTGAATATGTCCAATAGACTAGACAGAAAAAGGGTTGGAAAATCTACGGGACTGCTGTTTGATTGGCGTCCTAAATTGTATATAGCATCTATCCCAATCTCAATGGGACACAAAGAATAACATGCCTGAAACTCTGATGTGTGATGTTGCTGTTCGCTGATTTCATTGTATACAAAGATCGGGAACCAAACAGCTACATGTCTGTGATCAACGCCCTGTCTATCTTCACGTACTATAGAACTTTAAAAACGCATGGTCGAAACTCTAAATGACAACGTCGACGTGGTGAAAATGCCTCAATTGATGCCAACATGTAGATGCTATGTAAGAGATACAATTATCAAGACAGGCGATGACAACAAAAAAGGTGGTACACGCCATTCGGCCATGCGCATCGCGCGCTTGTATAGCTGCCCTCCCCGGGACGACATCGCGAGGAGAGAGCCGCATCAAGTGTTCTAATTAGATCCCGCCGAGCTTCGGTATCGAGCTCGATCCTACACCCGGTATATCTACATGTCCATCCTGTCAACTACGCAGGCCACGAATATTGGTGCGGCATGATCGGGCGAGTAGTGCGCTGTGCAACCGAACAAACGCGCGTCTAGCCCGCATGCTCGACGATCTCGTTGACCATCTCGCCCTTCTTCTCGTCGAACTGGGAGCAGATCTGGTACGGAAGGGGGATCTCGACATAGTCGCCGTCGTCGCCGCCGGCGAGGACATTGACGTTGATGCTGGAAGATTTGCTCGTGAAGATGCGCGTCGAGATGCTCTCCTTGCTCAGGTAGATCTGGGCGCCGTCGAGCTGGTCCAGCAGGACGGTGGGCAGGTGGCCGAGGACCTGCAGGGCGAAGTTGGACGACTTGACCACGTCGACGGTGGACACTAGGCTGTCGACGACGAGCGATACGCGCTGCGTGTTTTCTAGCGTTACGGCATTGGCCTTGCCCTTGAGGATGATGGTCGTGTGGCTGCACTTGCTGATCAATACCGACTGCGACATGGACACTTCGATCTCGATGGGCTCGCTGTGCTTTTCGTAGTTTTCCTGGCGTTCGGTTAGCTTCAAGGTTCTTACCCGGCTCGCGACGCTTAGGTGTAATCCTCACGATTGTCCATTTGTTACCGTCAAGTTCCTTTTTAGGGGGTTTCTTCACCCGCATGCTCTCGGGCTTGGGTTTCTTGCCGGGAGCGCTCTTCCCCCGAGAAGCGGCGTCGTGGTCGGAAACCGTTGATCCTGCTCTTAATGATGGGTTCTTGTGCGTCATTTGCGACTTGTCGACCTTCCGCAACCCCTTCGTCACATCGCTGCCCTTATTGATTTCGCCAAACACCGCGCCCAAACCCGAATCTGGCTTTGACGGAGCTTCCTCTTTGATCTGTAGAACCGGGGGCGGGCCGGGCGGTGGCGGCGGGGGCGCACCGCCAGCAGCTGCTGTTGGCGCTGGAGGAGGCGACGCGGCGGTGCCTGATGTTGATATTGTCTTGGCGACATCGGCAGCTGATTGGCCTTGAGGGTTCCAGGGAATACCGTTGGGAAAGTATTGCCTAACGTATTCGGTGAGATCACGGAATATTTGGTAGAAGGACTGGATCCACTGGACCTGGTCGGGGTTCCTGGCATTAAATATCAGCATCTTTTCTTGGTTGCCTTTTCGATCAGTGTCGCCATCCGTACTTGTCCTTGTGCTCACTTAGAACACGGTTCCCGAAGAACTGAGCCGAGCCAAGCGACTCCTCCACGTGTCTAAACGGCTTGTTGTCGACAGTGACCCAGGCTAACACCATAATTCCTTCGGCTACGGCACTCAGCTGTGTGAAAACCGCAGACCCACGGTTGGACTCCTTAATATTGCCGACGGCTATGAGAGCCTCGTTGATCGGCTTGAGTAGCTCCTGATAGACGGGTATGTCGGCGGAAACGGAGATGTCGGGCTTCTTCGCCTTGGTGGAGATAAGCAAGAAACGGCGCTGCTGCTTGAAGCCATCGAGGACCTTGGCGGCCTGCTCGGCAATCAAGCCACCTAA
This sequence comes from Xylaria sp. BCC 1067, assembly GCA_005188305.1. Classification (NCBI taxonomy): domain Eukaryota; kingdom Fungi; phylum Ascomycota; class Sordariomycetes; order Xylariales; family Xylariaceae; genus Xylaria; species Xylaria sp. BCC 1067. The sequence continues at coordinate 1,590,670 of SSCS01000003.1, read as the reverse complement.
CTTGTCACTGGCCTGGACATATTTGTCGACGGATTGGCTGATGAAGTTGTCGAATTCTTCCACGGACTCTGGCAGAGGATCTTGGGGGACGGGGGTCGAGGCGGCAGCGGAGATCGAGGCAGCGGACGAGGCGGACGGTAGAGGTGTGGCGCCGTCGGACTGTTCAGGCGACGTGACGGCTTGTGACAGGGCGGGAACGGCGTGCGGGAGCTCTATGGTGGACGAGGCGATATCTTCCAGACGCGTGGTGGCAGCTTCCAGCCTGACAGGAGCCAAGTCAGTGGGCGAGGCTCGGGTCGAGTAGCGAGCGGGTGGCAGACGAGGCGACTTACCGTTTTATCAATGTGACGAGATTATACATATTATTCTGCGCCATGGTGGGTGGTTGCGCGGACTGTCGCGGAGTGTCGCGGAGTGTCCAACTTCGATGGGCTTGCCTAGAGGATTTTGGGGTGGCAGTGATGGGGGGACAAAGCAATGGTAATCCAGAAACCTCGACTGGGTTATTTTATTGTTGTTGGTCTCGTTGGGAGAGGGAAAATGAGGAGACAAGATAAATTAATAGATGACAACCAGCGCCCCCTGAATGGGTATAGGCAGGCAGGCAAGGTAGGCAAGGTAGGCAAGGGAGTCAATTCGTCAACCAAGGATGTGTGCTACGAACAAACTCGACGAAGCTGTAGCCTGGAAACAGGTCGATGGTGAGTGAGGCTAACAATGATGCCAATGTTGATGCCTGGTGTTCGTGTCCGCGCCGTCGCTGGGGTACAGTATGTAGTATGTACGGTATCGAAGTAGTGGACGACGAGGCCGGATCGACAGATCACAAGCAGATTTCAGACAGTTCAGACACAGCCCAGACATGTCATTGCTCAGGTCAATGCGGCCTTTGGTGCTGGCTGCAGTGCGCCGGTGGCACTTTGGTCCCTTCTGGTCCTCTGGTCCCGCTGGTCCCGCTTGCCAGGTGGGAAGCCGACATACGACTAACCACTCTTGGTAAGGGCTGTGACTAGACAGGCACCGCCTTATGTAATTCATACTTGTTGTAGACTATTAGTGCTACAGTACCTAGACTAGCGTCCCAATGCTCCGTACTACAGAGCCTACAGTACTATACCTTAGTTTCGAAGTCAAATATTTGTACCCAGGGGGGAAAAACAGCGTTTGGTGCTGGAAGTGTCGTATTTTTATGTCGGGTTTGGCTATTTGCATACACCACTCGGGGTAGATTGTGTGATGGCAAGCGACATTGGAGACTTACTTAAGTACTGTCAAGTAGGTAGATGAAATGTTGACTCATCCATTCGTTCAATTTTTTAATTTTTTTTTCATTCATACAAGGCATATACCAGTAAGTTTAGGTATATAAGGTTTAGAACGTATGTACTTACGTGTCCCCTGTACCTGTACGCTACCTACCTACCTAACAGTAGTGTGGGACCAAGATCAGGGCGCGCTCAGGTACGCTGGCCGTTGTTGACCACGCTGCATACTTAGGTGCCTTATACAGTACGGAATTGCCTGTTCTGAGTAATGTCATGTGTTAGAACTCGAGGTAGCGTCGGCACCAGACCACCTCACACCTAACCACCGCCATCCCGGCCACAGATATCACCTCATCCAACACGGCCGGAACACCACACACAAGGCTGCATGCATGTTGCTGTGATGATTCAAGTGTGCAGCCTCCCTTTCAGACCAGTCATTCTTCGGTGAACTCTTTTCTTCTCTTGCTCTCCCCAATGCCCAGAGAGACCTAATAGGGCCAGGGCAGTCAATCACGGTCCCCATCACGGTCCCCATCTTAGGCACAAACCACTGGTCCCGGCAAAGGCACATACATACATACATACGCAATACCTACCTCTTTTTTTTTTATCTTTTTTTTTTCATTTTCATTTTTTTTTTTTTACTTTTGGCATAGTTGCTTGCTACCGGTTTACGAGATTACAAACTTACGAGATTGGCTACCGTATCGTACACGCGTCCTCTCCTTCTCCTTCTCCTGGTCACTTACTGGCCACTCGCTCCATCGAGATCCCGACCACGGGTCGAAAATCTAGAAAAAGGCGCCTATCGGCCTCTGATAAAGCCACCTCAGACCCCCCACCCAACTGCCCACGACCTCACATTATGTCTGCCTAAGGAGGCATCAATCATCATGACTGTTATTGAGGATCCAATTCTGAATGGAAACGGGGAGCCTGTCGTTGCTGCCTGCGAAGAAGCAATGGCGCCAAAGTTACAGGCAGACGTTGAGACCGGAGCAAAAACGGAGACGGGGACAGAGACAGACCAGCATGGCATAGACTTTGTCACCCTCGGCATGTTCATCATTGGTAGGCCACCCCCGTGTTGTCGCATACATCATCTTCGCTGGCTTCAATTTTCTGTGTCTATCTATCTACCGTCTTTGATGGAATTTGCCATCTATCTCACCGAATCTGGAAGCCTAGCAAATTCAGTCCTGGTCGCCACGCAAACAGCGTGGTTATGATGGACTTCCTCTTCCATCATTCCCTCTCACCGCCTCTATTTTTCACCACTGCCCTGTTGAGGAGATACAAACCAAACCCAAACCCTATTGCATATGTCGCCCACTCAATTACCAATTACCAATTATAGATTCACAATACACTAACATGTTCCAATCAAGATGAGATCGAGTATCTGCCCCCCACACCGCCAGTAAAAGACATCCTGGGTGGCGCCGGGACGTACTCGGCACTCGGTGCGCGGCTACTATCGCCGCCCCCACGTTCCGGGTCCGTGGCCTGGATTGTTGACAAGGGCTCCGACTTTCCCCCGGACCTCGAGGCTTCGATTGCGTCGTGGGGAACATCGGTGCTGATGCGCGAGACGCCTGAGCGCCTAACCACCCGCGGCTGGAACGGTTATGATGAGCACCAGAACCGCGCCTTCAAGTACATAACACCTAAGAAGCGGCTCACAGCTGAGGACTTGACCCCCGAGCTGCTTGCGTCGCGCACCTTTCACCTTATTTGTTCTCCCCAACGATGCCGCCAGCTTGTCCTCGAAATTAAGGATAAGCGCGCAGATCTACCGGCATCCATCTCTAGTGCGCCAGAAAAGGTCCACGGTGGCGATGAGAATGAACAGAGTACGAAGGAAAACGGTGGTGATGATACAGGCAATCACCTCCCGAAACCCATCTTCATCTGGGAACCAGTACCAGACCTCTGCACTCCTGATGAGTTACTCAACTGCACGAATGTGCTGCCACTGATCGATGTCATAAGCCCTAACCATGCCGAGCTGGCGGGCTTCATGGGCGATGATGGGCTTGACCCAGAGACGGGGGAAATTAGCACGCGGGCCATCGAGCGAGCCTGCGAGCAGCTCCTAGGTTCTATGCCTCTGCAGTCTTTCTCTATCGTTGTGCGAGCCGGTGAGAAGGGGTGCTACCTCGCACGCAACGGCGGCCGCAAGCGCACAAATAAGAAGTCGAAGACGAAGGGCACAAAGGGCAAGAAGCCGTCTGCACTGCTCCACGGCGGGCTCCGCCCCGACACAGATATGGAAGCCCTATTTGCAGGCCTCTTACAGGACCCCGAGGGTTCCATTGCCCGTGAGGAGATAGAGGTAGACCCGGGTGTCGAACGTTGGATACCCGCTTTTCATACCAAGTCCTACGAAGACGATCACAGTGACCCCGTACATGATGAGGCGGCATCGGGGGGAGAGCCGAACTCTCAGAGAAGAAAAGGCAAAGTTGTCGATCCCACAGGCGGTGGTAACACATTCCTAGGCGGACTAGCAGTCGCGCTCGCAAGGGGGAAAAATCTCGAGGAGGCCGCAGCTTGGGCCAGTGTGGCAGCTAGTTTTGCCATTGAGCAGGTTGGTATGCCTGTACTAGAACATGACGAGGAAGGTCGTGAGATCTGGAATGGCGTCCGTGTCGACGAGCGGTTTGAAGAGTTCAAGACAAGGCTTGCGTTCAGCTGTTGATTATTTATTTGCTAATCTTTATGCTGAACGACGGATCTTCTACGATTTCACGCCTCGCCCCCAGCTAACACCGCTGCCACGCCAAAGCCAGCAAATTTGATTACCATCTCCAACATCCATCAGCCTACCTGTGCAGGCGAATGAGCATAGCAAATGTGCCTACATACCCCCGAGTGCATGAATTGGGGACCAGGTGTTCGTAAAGAAATTTTAGGGCCCCTTCCCCCGTTCGCTCCGCCGACTTATATCTCCCCGCCACCTAGTCACAGACAATATGGACGAAGTTGTATCGGAGATCTCATCGGGGACCGCATCTCACCACACTGCGCTACACCACAATACTACAATAAGGTAAATCTTGAAATGGAGGACGAAGTCCGTCCCCGCAAGGAAATGCGGCCCCATAGACGAAAGGGACAGGGTATGGTGGATAGATTCCGCAGTCTTAATAGAGCGAGAGGAGCACTCCAACTCGTCGTAAACGTCCACTCGAGGAGACGCAGCGAAAAGGATATACATTGTTCGCCGGCCTTGTCTGGTTTGTTTACCAGCAAGCGATGATTTACGGAAAAGCCTACACTAGGAAGCAGGACCGGTCTAGAGGCCAGGGCACTAGTAGAAGGCTGGGGGGGTGACGTGACGAGATTGGACCTAGGAATAGGAGTATACGAGAAGGGCTTAATACCGTAGTCTAGCACTTAAATTCACTCCGCAATAGTGCGAACAATGTGTGTACGTGTCGTAACCTGAGCCTGCAAGTTGTTTATCCGGGCTACAAGTTCAACGTAATTCCTTGTCACGACTGACTCGATGTGCGTAGATATTGTCTATGCCAATGCTACTAGACTCCGGATCCCGCTCACGAGTACAAATCCATCTATCCGGTCTAACCTCGTCACGGTATGCTCAGCTAATTACTGATGTAGAGATATGTACACAAAATTACAAGCTCTCTCATGTGCCAAGAGCATAGGACACAGTAAAGAACAACAGGACTAGAATGACCGTGTTAACGTCCCTGTATGTCCCCAAAAAATACTGAATATGTATATCATAGTCTGCGCAAGAAAAGTGAGGGAGGGGAGGGGGAAGAGAACAAAGTCCATCTCTCGGACTGATCTAAGCCCTCAGCCAACCTATGCTGCCGGTACAGAAACGCCTGCGGGGAGGCCGTCTTCTCCGTCGCTATAGCCTTCCCCATCTCCACCCTCACTGGATTCGTAATCACCGTCGAGCTCGCTCCCTTCGGCCAAGAGGTCGTACTCGTCCGGCCCTGCGTTAGCGCCGGGCTGGTACTGATCCGAGATCTTCCAGAAAGCCGTGGGCCCGGCCGGCCCGCGCGGGTCGAAGTCCCTTATCAAGCTCCATGTTAGATTGCCGGTTGTTCGACGTCATTAGGTTAAGATAAGAAGAACATGTTGAAAAATTATGAATGCAAACGCAGAACGGCGTGGCTGCCGAAAACTCACTTGTCGAACCAGTGGCCCAGCACGCCTTTGGCGCTTCTGACGCCACCGACCTGGATACTCTCGCTGCGCCAGCGCTCCTCGCCGCCGTAAATGGAGAACGTCGTCCAGCGAACCTCGCCCTCTGGCGTCAAGCGCACAGAGCCTATAATGCAATTCCTCTTCGTTAGCATCCGGTCCTCGACAAATCAATAGCGCATTCTCTCGACAGCAACAGAATTAGTGTTGGTAGGGGTCCTTCAGCACCTCTAACAAGGACTGTACCTCTGAGATCTGAGTTGGCATTCTCGTCGACGCTCTGATCTATTGCAGTAGAAATACCCTTGAAGTTCACGACAGGTAGGTCTTGCCCATCCTCGGGCCCCGGATCTTCGATGTCTGTGACGATGATGTGCATGCGGATGATACGCGTAGCCTGGCGTGCACTGATGGAGGGGCGCGAGATGTATCGCGGTAACTACGGTTACGGACCTAGCATTAGTGACTTCTGTTCACAGTACATAATATTGAATTGCTTTTAGGGGCTTGCGCGGGGAACAGGACTGGGGGGCTCTCTGGTTATGCGACTCGCGTTCCCAAGACATGGCAAAAAAGGGGCATCCGAGATCCCAGCGTACTGACCTCCACGTTACCGAAATTGAAGGCGAAGAAATCGCTATAGTCCAAGAAGCAGACAACACGGAGCCAGACGCCCGTGATACCATAGGGGTCGAGATGCTCCACGGGGTCGAGCTCGCGCGGCGTCGAGGGGATAGGGGGTGATTTCCAGCTGTTTGGCCAGGTGCCAGCGAAGGGGACGGCGCAGAAGGCTTCACACAATTTCTTCCGCGAGAGGCCGAGATCGTCTATGTTAGCGCCGAGCACGATCATGATCGCTTCGACCTTTTCCCAGTCGACATTCACTGTAACCGCTGGAGTCAGTAATTACTCTTTTTGGTAGCTTTATTGCTCGCACTGAGTTCTACTCCCGAGACATGCATGGCGGGAGCCCTCAAATTACTACAAGGGGAAGAAAATGACTCCAGGGGTTACTCACTGGTGCCGTCGTCGCGAAAAGGACCCCATTTGTTCTCCTGGGTGTACTGCCTGAGATCATAGACCTTGGAAGAAGCATAGGGGCGCATCGAATGCTTTCTAGTCGGCGGACGCATGGAAGGATAGGCGAACAGCCGCGGCACGCCATACAAGCAGTGCAGGTGGGCGCCCTTTTGATGCTCCGATCCGGGAGGTCCGTGCCAGTACCCGATTTCCTTGGAGTGAAAGCCAGCACGAGCGCGTTCGTAGATGAAAGACCGGCACAGAAACGCCGACCGATTTGACTCGGAGCTGAAGATCTCGCTTAGGATGTCAGCGTTGCGAGACTGGGGAAGCTTCGCCGCCAAGCCCGGTCTTTCGCCATCGGTGGCGGCGCTCTTGAGTAGCTCGGTCACGGTCCGGTACACAAAGTCAAGCTCGTCCTTCTGTCGGCGCGGGTCTATCAGTATCTCGGCATTGGAGCGAGGCAAAAAGCAATGACCGCACCGGCACCGGTACCGGTACCAGCATCGGTGGTAGCATCGGTATCCGCACCGGCAGCCTCGGCGCCTGTGTCACGCCAGAGCAGCCCGGCCATGGAAGCGAATCAAAGCTGCCATGACAGGCGGAGCTACATACAAATACGCACGTACCTTATCATCAACATGGTCGCGGCTACACAACGCCCGCAGCCGAACAAAGTCCTTCAACGCCTGTTCCCAATTGAACGCATCATCAGACGGCGCATCCAGATAGTTCAGATAGATGTGCTTGAACAAGGTCGTGTTAGCGCTGACAGCATGGTAGAGGCGCTTGCAAGCACGAGGAACCCGAGCCAAATCCTGCGGATCAACGTAGCCCAGGATATGATGGATGATCTCGGGCGGAAGATCTGTCAGCAGAAGCATCGTGAGGCCCGATGGTGCAGGGAGAGATATGGGAAAGGTGGGAGTGCCTGTAAAGCAGAGACCGGCGGCGGGCCTGGGAACTGGGAGACTAGGTAGGTAGAGGACTGAGGAAGAGGAGGCTCCGAGAGGCAGCAGATAAGACGCAATCCGCCCGGGCAGCGAGTGAGCGAGGGTGAGGGGCAGCGCCTGTTTTAAGAAATAAGATCCCGTTTGTAGATTGACATGGCCAGCGGCCGGGGATTGCTCCCTCTTATCCGCTCGGGGTTAATTGGCGTATCACAACCCCGGATTTAGATACATGGAGGTACCTTGTGCTGCTCCACTACGGGGTTAGCGGCTCTTGTACATCGAGTTGCGCATGCATGGCATCATAAGTATCCTCCAGTGTAGTGGAGGTACCGTTTCGTTCGGCGTTAAAACAGTCTAGGGTAGAGCAACAACACCCAGCACCCAACACCCAACACCCAATACTCAGCCGGAGTAAATCGTGCCAGGTGGTCTAGTCTAGGTATTTAGGTGTGCCACGCTTCGGGTCTTCAGCAAGGAACTTCTAAAGTGCCGGGTTAGGTAGGCTGACTAAAAACATTGAATTGTTATCTGCGTTAGGTAGGTAGCATCGTGATACTTGCCCGCCCATACTTGGTGCTAGGTGGTGACCATCTCCCATCAAGGCGCAACCCGGCAATCTCCCCTCATGATATCTTGGAGCACGCCCCCTATACAATGTTATCTCATCACGAGAGCGCCCCGCGTCTGGCCCGATGATGGTGAACAACGCGCACCTGTTTTTCTTTTCATAAAACCCGGCCAAACACCCGCTATGACATGACAGAGCAACCCAACAACATCCGCAGCAGGCCGTCACACGAATTCATCGCATCGAAGGGGTATATAGCGAGAAAACCATTAACATACAAATGAGTTCGCTAGAATGTCGTTCTACATGTGTTCCGTCCAGTACTCCAACGAAAATGCCGGATTGCAGAGCAACCGTTAATACCTTCCTCCTACTTCGTTATCTTTTTTGCTTGCCTGCCCCTCCAAAACCGCCCCCGAATAATAAATATGATGCCAGTTCATAAAGCCAGAGTATGCGACACAAGAATTATATGACGGTGTAGCGGCATTACACCATGGTACCGCTATTGAGCTGGATACAATTGTCCAGCAATGTAGCGCCTTCATGAAGTAGTTCCCAGCGAGTCGAGGCAAAAGAATCCTTGAGAACAGCCAACAGGGCGCTGCTCTTATTGACATCCTTCATCAATTTCAGATCGTCGGGCGTTTGTATTGAACCGAGTCTTTGCAGATACTCACGCATCTGTGCATACTTCTCCTCGTGGCTACTCGGCATAACCTGGCCCGGGCAGGGCCCGGCGATTGCGAACCCGTAACACCAGACCACCAAGGCTGCAAAATAAAGAACCCAAGGTCTGTTCAGAAGCACGTCGTCTCTGGCACAATACTGGTTACCGTCAAGCAACACCGAGCATAGGAACTTAGCGGCGTAAAACGTGGCGTCGCGGGCTCTAGCTGATGGCGCCCAATGATCCTTCATCCTTCTTTGTGCGCTGCTCAAATCTTGCGAGCCGATCGCTCTTCCCAAGAGGCGCTTCGCACGAGCGAAGATCTGACAGTCTACGATGTCTACGTGCATCGCCATGTGGGCTAAGTGATGCAACACAGTCCGGCTCTCAAAAACCACATTAGCATCATTCCGTTTGTCAGAGCTGTAAGGGTCGTATGCCAGGTTGGAAGGCTGAAGTGACTTGTCAAACTCGTTTCTCCACGCGTCGAAAGCTCTCATCAAGGTACCTCGCCACTTATCCCGACCGCCAAGGGCCTGGGACATGTTCTGCCCAAGAGAGCTCACTTGAAGATCGCGTTGATTCATGTGCCAGCTGACGCTTAATAGCCCAGCCATAAGTATCTGCCGCCCAAATGGATTGGTGCGGACGTCCTGCCCAGCGAGAGTACGCTTCAGTCCTTCAAGGAATGGCATAGGTTTGATTCCATTCGACAAATGGTTCGACTCAATTCGGCCAACCTCAGCGCCGCTCGTCGCTTTCCAAAGTTGATCGTCACAAGGTAGGGGAAGACGCATCTCGTGTGCTACCATCACTGTCGAGTGCCCAAACATGGTGGCATGGATCGAGTCGATCAAAAACGCTATAAAGGCGGCACGCCGGGTGCTCTCGTTTGTGATCCAAGTGTTCCACCACTCATCAGGGGTATGTGCCGGGCCGGACGTAGAAGATTGTCGAGACCCAGAACTACTTGATCTATCCTCTCGTGCGCTAGGGGGTGAATCCAGTGGCGATTTCCCTATCAAAGACCGGCCTCTTCGCATGAGGGTAATTGTCGTAGCATGATGAATGTGAGCTCGCTCATGGAGTTCCCGCGTGGAGTACATCTTCTCATATAATTCAAGCAGGAGCAAGGTTTGGAAAGCCCACAGTTTGGCTGGTGGCCGGCAGTTCACATCCATGAAAATCTCCCACCTTAAATTCCAGGCCAAAAAATTGGACAGATTGGCTCCAGCTTGCGTGACCTTCGTTCCATGGCTGCGGTCCAGACAAGCAGCACCAATGGCCATAACAGCTATCAAAAGCAGGTTCGGTGTCCTATCCGGTGAGAATGTCGGCTTGTGCAGGATAGGTACCTGATCGCTAAAGTGCAGCCAGTAGGAGCCTATATATAGCTGCATCATCTTGCGGCTGAGCATGTGATCGTCATCATTCCTATCTCCCTCCAGAAGATTCTCCCCTTGTCGTTCAACGGGGGCATGATTGTTTTCATGAAATTTCTCCTTAATCAGGTCAAATATCTCTTGGCTTTTCTCGTCAGATAAAATAGATTCTGGTAGATTGGGGTCGAGAAGGTTTGTTACTGCCATGACTTGGCCAGGTGGGAAATAACCCAGAGGAACACCCTCAGCTCCTGAATAATGCATATGATACTGGTGTTGGTAGTCACCATAACTACTTTGGATTAGCACCACTTTTATAGGCAACACTAAAGATACTACTCACTTTGAGTACGCACCCCGCTGGATGATGTGGCCCACAGTCGAAGGTGAAGTGTTGGGAGATGTTGTGTTGAACAGATAAGCCACAAAGTCTTCGGGGATCGAAACGTATGGCGACTTATTCAAGATTCCATCGTGGGCGAAAACGGGCATCGTAGCTTGTGCAGTCATTTGATCTAGCAACATCAGGTCGGTTGATGTTTGAGAGTGCGATTGTTCACCATACTCGCTCGATGTGGCAGGCGCGTATTGATGTGTGGGCCCAGAACCGGTGCTGACACCAGCGGCGGTATTAAAGTCTGAAGGAGGAAGCGAAAAGGCAGGGAAATTGTTTGGCGGAACAAACGGCATCGTAGGGACAGACTGGGGTGTGTGAGTCGCTTGCAAGTGGTAACTGCCAGGATGATTTGACACGGGAGACAAGACGCCATAAACATTGCCGCCGGGATGTGGATGAACGCGCTGCTGAAGACTCGTCGGGGAATGGTGAGGAAGCCTTGCGTTATAGCCCGTTCCCTGGTCGGACTGCACGTATGCGTCAGGGACATTGGTTGGGCCAGGGTGAGGAAAAGTGGCCGGCGACGTGCTTGCTATCGGGGTATATGGTGTGCCAATACCGACACCGTCCTTCGGTGACTGGTATTGAGAGTGAGCTGCATGTTCTGTCCTTAAAGCGACGCCTCCTAGCTTGGTATGCTTGGGCGACATAGTCGTTGAAGCGGGGGTCGGGTACGGAGATCTTACGTTGTCGACCGGAGAGCTTTGACTAATTAGAGAATCCTTCCGGCTCAACGCGGACCCCTTTGCGGTATGGCGATCCCTATGGCGATTACAGAGATCGAGTCGGACAAATTCGCGGTTGCAGTCCGGAAAGTTACACCTGTATATCTGCTTGGGTGTGTGGTTCAACTGGTGACGGTGGCTGTCAACTCATTAGCAATCCCCGCAGCCCCGAGAAACCTGTAGCACAACACTTACAGATGTTCAGCTCTCGAGTAACTTTTGCCACAGCCTTCAGTAGGACACTCAAATTTCTTGTCAAGACCTTTCCGACTTCGTCTGCGCTTTTTTACAGGACCTTCCGAGTTGGATGAATTTCCATTCTTATTGTCACCCTCGCCTTCATTATCACTATCCATATCATCCATGTCATAATCTCCAGACGGGCTCGGTGCCCTATGGAAACGCCCGGGGTCCTCATCCGCCTTGACCTGGGACGGCGGCGTGGGCCTGCGTGTCTGTGTCATAATAGGGAACGGCTGAGAAGCAGGCAATAGTGACTTAATGTCTCTAGGCTGAACCACAAGGACAGAAGTCATGGTCTATAAAGGCTCATAGTGATACAGTATCAATTACGCAGCGATGATGTCTCGGGTGGTTGTTTTCTAGTGGGCAGCGCCCTCGAGAGGTAATAAAGGCCTGGTGGCGTCGCTATCGATGCAGTATGTCGTGTTAGGCACTGGCGGCCAATAACGTGTCACGTACCAAATCCGGGGAAGCCCTATACGTCCGGGACAAGAAGCAAGAATCTGAAGGCGGGTGGTTCCCCGCGTTGACAGGGGTTGAGGCGATCCGAGTGCCTGTGAACCAAGCAACAGCGCGCGCAGCAGAAAAATGGGCTGAACTATGTGGGCGCTGATGGAATTCCCAACCAGACAGCAGGCTTCTCGTAAATAGCGTGGTAACGCCCGTCACTCACTGCATGACTAGTAAAACGAGGCAAGCAATGCTGATGCTGCCTGAGTGTGGCACCAAACCGGTGCGGGGATTTGCGAAGATTGGAGCGCCTAGAGGGAACCGGCGTAATCAGCAGCTGGCATAAAATAGTTCACGAGTGAGGATATAAAGCGATGTGGTCGTTATAGCTGGTCTCAAGACGTCGGCGAGAAATCTGGGCTAGGGCGGTGGATCGTCTCCCTCCCAATTGCAGCAGCAGCAGCAACGAATAACGCACTTCAAGATACTAGTCCAGTGCGTGCTAGGCTTGACGACGAACTTCCGTGAGCTTGCTCCTAGCAAAAGGAAAGTGGGATCGGGATTAAAAAGAGACAGAGAGAATGAAGGACAGAAAACGGGAATCGACAGATATAAATCAAGCCAAACTAGGACAAGAAGGTGGAGGTTACCACGGACCCCGACTAACAGACAGAGAAGTCGGATAGAGACCACGGAGGCATTGACTCGACTAGCCGAACAAGCGTCGGGCGTTCGGACTGGCAAGTAGCAGAGACGGGGTAAGAAATGCAAACGAAGGCCCGGAGCTGCTGCAGTGCCATGCGAAGCTGATCTAATCCTAGGATTCCGACTGGGCTAGTCGAGGGCTATGACCGGCACGCAGAGTAGCACGAAGCGTCGCGAATCGAATCGTAGACAGCCCAACGTCGATTAACACGGTCATGTAACCACCTGGGCAGGGAGGCAGGCATCGGTACAGAGACTGGGCACCGAACCTTGGGACGCAAAGGTATGGCACAAGCACTCGCTCAGCCAGTCCCGGTCTCATCCCGTGTCACACAGCCCCAGTAACCTGCCACGAACTCGTAGGACCAGTTTTGAGGGGAGCCGGAGAGCAGAAGATGAGACGCAGCAGCCAAAAGGAGCCGCGGGTCAGGGGAGGGTAAAACAAGCTAAAGCGGACGACATCGTGGAGAGCTATATCGCGTGCGACACAGCTCGTCGAGGCAGGACTGACGAACGATGGTAATACATACTCTCGACAACCAAGAGAAGACAGACAGCACGCGCGAGTCGTTGGAACACACGAGACTTAGAAGTTACTGCAGTGTATATGGAGTGTAGGTAGGCATTCAATTTTAGGGCAGCGCGGCCGTCTGTGGCCAGCTCCGGGGAATACCAGCTGCACAATTGGCTCGGCTGCAGGCCAGTGAGAGACAGAGGCTGGCAGAAGAAAGAGAGCAGAGAGAGCAGAGAGAGCAGAGAGAGAGCCGAGAATGCCCGCAGGTTAAGGGGTGCGTCCAGCGACAACAAAGACAATTCCAGCGGCGACAACGACGCCGAGGCGAGCGGGCTGGTAGCGACACTATAAACGATTTGGATCGGTCGTGGATAGATCGACACTCCACGTCGGAGAACGCTCGCACGCGCACGAGGTCGCAGTGCGTAGTGCGTAGTGTGCAGTGTGCAGTGCGCAGTGTGCAGTCGAGGATGTGGTGCGTTGAGTGGTGGCCATGCGCCCGGCGGACGGCAAGAACAAAAAGCGCTTGGAGTGGGGGGGTCCGCCATTTTAATACCGCCCACACACCCGCGTAACCCGGTCCTGGGCAGCACCTGGGCAGCGACCTTGGGTGGATATATCTAGTGTAGGTAGGTACTTACTTTAGGTAGTGGATGGGCGCTACTGTAAGTCCATGCTCGCTGCACGCAGGCGTACAATAAGAAAGGAAGCTAGCCTAGCCCGCAGTGCAGTGTGGTTCTGCTGTAGGTAAGTACAGTACCAGGCAGGCATGTAAGTACCTAAGAGTGTAGTATACGTACATAGTTGAATCCAAACGCGGGTTGGTGCGTGCCTGGTGGCAATTCCCCTACATACATGGCTGCCCCAACAGTGTAAGTATGAAGATGGTATAGGTAGGTGGAATAAGTGGTGCATTATACTTAATAACCCAGCTATTAGTATATGTCCAGGGTTAGATGGTGTCCCGAGATGAACCTGCACTGCTACGGAGATGGAAGAGGCGACGGCGTCACAGCATAACGGATGAATTCTGGGGCAGACCTGGGCAGACCTGGGCGGAGTCACATAAGTATGTAAGTACCTCCCTAGACTGCACTAGCTATACTAGGCACTTACACCTAGTCTCAGCTCCGCGGCCCCAACTTCAAGCTTACTTACCTTGACAGTCTACGCTAGATTTGGTACAGTGGAACGGTTCCCGCGGGTATAAATTATACATACCTAGGTACAAGGCATCTAAGTCGTTGGTTCAGTGGGTAGGTCAGGAGGGGCCGTCTCGCATCCCCGCCGACTGCATTATTTAAGGCAGACGAGGTGCCTCGACTAGGTCAGCTAGAATACCTACATATACTTCCACCATCTACTTACCCAGACCATTCCTTACTATAAGCTAGGTACCTAGGTAGGTATGTATGTATGTATGTTTGCATTTCCTTCCCTAAGCTCAGGCATGTTCGCTTCATGCCGGAATGATTCCGTAATGATAGAATAATAGAAACAACATAGCATTATGCTATCTCAAATAACCAAGTCGTACAGACCATCTTAGTAAAAGCACCAAGGAGTTGCCTACCTGCCTAGGTAAAGAAATGAGTACATGACCAGGTTACTAATGTAGTGTGGTCTACTGTGCATCGGGCTGCATGGAGTATGGGTTTACTGCCCGGTTGGTATTACCCCCGGAATCAGGAATGAGTACGTATACCTAGGTCAGATAAATTTAAATAGGTCTGCGAGGTGAGCGCAGGTCAAGATCAAACGACATGTTGTTGTTACTCAAACTTACCGAGTATAGTAGGTGATCACACTAACAACAACCATCCCATCCATCCTCTGTCTTACAGAGGTGTATAAGTAGGTTGTGTCTACTTATGAACGGCCAATGCTACAGTACATACTACGTTTTTACTTTTACTCCATCTCCGAATCAACAACACGGCCCTCGGAGCCCATGGAGAGTGGGCTGATGTGGACGAACATGGTGTATATATACGTCGGTAGCAGGCAAGGGCGGCTTGCCGAACAGGTATCGGATTGCTCAAGCTGATTTAATCCTATAACCTCCCCATTTATAGGAGCACCATGACCGCTCCCGGGGTCGTCGGCCCCTCCTTGCTCAGTGTCAATGGCAGCCGTTTATTGCCCCTGCGAGTTCATAGGCTGGACAATGTGGAATCGGTGCCTCCGGCTCCGTATATTGTAAGTCGGATTGTAGCGCCAATTGAGGGATGGCAGAACCGTCACGCTTATTCGCTCTTATATATGTTGTTAGCATCTACACTGCATGGAAGTACACGTAACCCCGTGAGGACACCCTTCTCCATTAAACCCAGCGGTTTACTTCATTAGGCATAGGTAGGGCGCAACAGAGCTAGGTATGACACTAACCCTTGTTATGCTCAGCACCGTGACTAGGTACATTTCCGTTTCTCGTCTGTTACCGCGCCATAGACGCGATCCGAACTGGGGGTTGCGCTCATACTTACACATAGTACAGTAGTGTTGTCTCTTTTTCTCCGGATCTGAACCAACCCCCCCCCTCCCCCGACTTCCCCAACAGACCATTTCTGGGGTCATGTTTGGAGCAAGAGAGGGAGCGTGCGCTAGTAGTGTAAAGTGTGAACCATCCTCCGGTACGCAAGGATACTATACATATAACACTACAAAGTAGGTGTGGGTGGAGTGTTGTGCCGGTGTCGAGCAAGGTGTATACGATGTACGTTCGTAAAAAAGAGGATATGTTCGTTCAGCGGGCAACCTGGTAGGGAGATCCATCTTCTTGTTCGTCATTGCTGCAGTCATAACTTGATTATACGTCTGTTCTTGGTGTTTCTGTACGCCCGAAAGACAACCCAATAGTTGAAGAATTTCAAAGAGCACCATACGTAATGAATACTGCCGTGACGGTGTTACGGTATGAATGACTGCTGCACAGAGGCAATTCAAGCCAGGCCAGCAGCAGGGATGGTGGGAAGATTTCGGGGTTCGATGAGAACTGCTTGTTCCCGGAGTTCTGCATTTCTTGCTACGTCCCTGCGCTATACTAGCCATTAACGCCGGCGTGCTAGTATTTGGCAATGTGCTTCTTTGAAAAAGAAGAAACAAGGACGGCCACGTAGTGCCAAGGCCATCCTTGCTGCATCAAACATCTCCGGTGCTTGAGCCCGACTATTAAACACCTGTCGGTCTAGTTGAATTAGCATGACAGCCCAATCGACAGCTTAGTCGAAATTCGAGTTTGGCAAGGGAACCATACCTATATTCTTCAGCGCGACGGCTCGCCTCACGTTGATGACCCCCAAACCCCCATGTGAATGAAATGAAGGGAACCACATCCTCGGGAACCAGGGGTGCTCGCTTGATCGCCAACTTAAATTTTAGATCAAATGTGAGATTCGTGGGCTGACGCCAATGCATACAAAATATACGACAACTCGTGGATACCCCTATATTGCCGAGGCTTGTCGGAGGCAGTAGTGTCGAGTAGTGCCCACGCTTGTAGCGCGAGCGCGCAGTGCAGGTTGGACAAGGCGACAAGCGGGATCCGCCGGTGGCTGTCTCAGAGGATTTGTAGGATCATCGTATTTGTCCAGCCGTACGTTAACACGCCTGTGGATAGTCCCATGCAGCTTGTGAATGTGGCGATCATCTACGAAGGCACTGAGCTGTGACTCGGGACCGCCGAAGAAAACACACCGAGCAACAGTTCATACTCGTTTGGCAAAGAGGTCCCCGCCACAGATACTGTGCCACAAGTGCACGCGAGCAGCCGAAACACATTTCGTGGGGTCGAAAGCGTTGAAACCTTCTAGAAGCGCAGTAAGACAGCAGCCTGTTATGGAGGCGTCGGGGTATCCTAGTCCCCAGAAAGCTGTCATGTCAGCTCAGTCCGGTCCCATGACCAAAGCGAGCCACGACAGCCAAAGCAGCTGACCAATTGACAATGCGGTCTCCCGCCGCAAAAGAAAAAGAACGGCATGCAGCAGCAAGCATCTGGCCCAGAGCCGAAGAGCTTCCCCCATTGCGGGCGTGGCAAGGGCCCACGAGACCAACAATGCAAGTGGATGAATTAGGTGAGGACGAGAAGGGCAAGTGGCATGGAGAACAAACGATAACGCATGGATGAGCCGTCGAACACGCCAATGCAGGCCGGGGTATACAGGTGTGCCACCAGCAAGACCGCCAAGCTTTCTTTAGTCAGAGTGGCTGGTAACACCGAGACATGGAAACGGGCAACGTCGTCGAGATCTCGAAAGAAGGGTAGTTACTTAGGAAGTGCGGAACGGGAACAGGCTAGAAAAAGGGGAGGAAGGACGTGGCTCCGAAGTAGGAATGCTACCCAACCGACGCTTTGCTCGAAGCCTCTCGGGATGGTTAGGAGCCCAATCTCGACGTCGAACCACCCCATCATTAGTTCTACCCTCTGTTAAATGCAACCTGCTTGAAATAGAGCCAAGCCCGACAGCATCACGTTACCGACTTCAGCTAGAGGCACCCGTCCACTTGGGAAACCCACCCATCGTCCCATCGTGAACCCCTATGGTCTCCCACCCAAGCGCCCAATATTAGGTAAATCAGAAGATAGATTTGGCGAGAAATAAATATAGATAAATATGAGGCTCAAGCAGAGGCTCAAACAGAGGCTGAAGGCGCGCATGCCCCCAACTAATCGACGCAAGCTTCACAACGACACGACTGCATTGTTGCGGTCCTCTTCCGACAGCATTCCTCTCGAGGTCGTGCTCAATTAGAGTGAAGTAGTAGGCCTTGACTCCTAATCTAGTTCACAAATGCAAGTCTCCAGACTGGCGGAAAAGTTTCAGCGCCAATGTTGACGTTTCCTAGTAGAGACTGTGGTTGCATCACGTTGTCAGGGGAAAATCACTCATACAGTTGTACAGTTGCGGTACCTCAATCATGGGAGATCCTAGAGCACACGACTTGTCTAGCGTCTACTAGACTACCAAGTCAATGGAGCAGCCCACGGCAGACCCTCTTGTCCCCATTTCGGGATCTATACTAGGTATTCCTAGTGCAGATTGTGTGGGCGATCCATATGTACTGCCTAATTATAAAGGCGGAATGGCCGATTCCTTAAGACTAGTTTCGCTCGGGTCCGCATTCAGTCGCTTGCTTGCGAGACGGCGAGCGCCAGCGACTCGGCTTGCTACCGCGAACAATAAGGGAAGACAGACCAGTTAGATGACAGTGACAAGGCGGACATCGCCGATCAAAACAGAGTGACGCAATACTGGCATTTTCATTTTCTTGGTAATAAGTACACAACATGATGATTAATAGTTTTCTAGGTTTGTCCTGCATGTTGAAGGGATTCATATAAAACCTGAGATGAAACTGACATATACTCCAAATTCTACTACTCTGCTTATAAATTTTACGTCAAGTAGAGCGGGAGCCGTAAGATCCGGGTGTCATTCAATGAAGCTGGGAATAATTCATCCAGCCCTAAGCGCCATCACCTACCCTGCACACCTTAGAAGACCCTACAGGTGTAAGAACTTAATTACCATCCGCGTGTAAGCCAAGTATAGGCTAACCATTCTCTTTGCAAATAACGCGAAAAAGAAAGAAACAAAAAGCAATTAAGGTGCTAGGTTCGTATTGGCTCCTACGTTTAATATTTTAATTAAGGTACGTTTGTGTTGCCCAATGCCAGACACAGCGTTAATAGAAACCCAATATATGTCACCCTTCTATAAGGAAAGAAGCAACAATTTATGCATATGGTCAGAGCTAGCGAACGGGAGAGTTTGGGGTTTCTTGTGTTACAACAACCATCTTCATCCATCCCTATAGTTGGCGTCTAAACAAGGCCCCGACACCGGACCGCCCACCAACAACAGCAAGAGGACGGGCTTGCTACTAGGATAGAACGCGGCCTGATTTATTTCATACAAGTTGTTATGTGGTAATCCTTACACGGTCACATGCATTAGGCCAATTATATTTGAGCTCTCTTTGAAGCAACGTAGTTGAGAGTTTTGATACAATATGAAAATCTTTTCACAAATTTGCCTCCGGGGTAATGCGAGGCCGAAGTTTCAAGGATTACAGTTTCAAAAGTTCAGGTCTAATACCTAGCAGTCGGCGTTGCTAATGATATTAACAATCATGAAGTGATTTTGTGGCTATGGACTAGCCAAGGATCGAAGAAACCAAGCAGGCATTCTCCCAGCCACGCTATTTTACTCCATGTTGAAGACTAGGTTTCTATATTTGTATGTTAGAGGTTATAGTGACCGGCTGACATTCTATGACTTTGCATGATCAATGACTTATGACTCTAGTACTAAGGGACAGGAGTGTGGTCATATTGTGGCAAATGTTCACGCACGCCGATGATACCATTATAGCTTCAAGTGACGTCGATGTCAATGAATAGTCTAGAAGCACTGTGGCTTGTTTGATATGCGGGAGCCAGATTAAATTAGAGTCAGGTGAGAGTTTGTGATACCTATGTTTACAAGTGTTGGTAAAGATAACTGTGCTGTCTGGGTTGTTATACCTTAATCGTTCATCGACAATGAGTGAAAACTTGAGAGTTGCTCTAGTTCATTCACGTTGCATTGAAATTTATAGAATAGCTGGAACGTCACTTGACGTTATGGTGAGATATCCGAAACACGCGTTCAAAGATAGGAAACAACATAGATTCAGAGATAGTGTCACGTAAAAAGGGGGCCACCGACAGGTGCTTCATATCATCAATATACATAGCCTGAAGCAGATAGAAACCGACATCTCGCGCAATAATAAAGTAAATACCTGCTCTTACATTAAGGGGCCAACTGGAGCATGGCAAATGAATAGAGCGTCTATTCAGTCTCATACTAATAGGTATCCCGAATACACCTAATGTTAGAAACTTCGTTAAGGAGTTGACTGTAGGGCGGGTGATAGTTGTTGTTGTTCCACTTTGGTAGGGCGATCCTGACCATACACATGCAATTCTTTGTTCATAGCATTACAAGCTGTGCTGTACTAGTTAGTAATGTTGAGATATCATGCATTCTTGTTGGCCGCTATGGATATAACCTACTTCGAAGATAGACTGTGAGTCTTGGTGCTAGTAAGTAAACAGAATGGTTGAAGGAACTCATAGCCTCTCTTGTGCTCGTCGCCCCTTTTACTAAGTTATGCGTGCATAGGTCACTGCTCGCAACTATTTTCTTATTTTCCTATTATCATAATCATCATCGCCCTCGCACAAATCCCCATCAATACATCCACACTCGTCCACTCATCTTTACTCGTTCTCAACTTGCTCGATCAAGTCTCTGAACTTAACCACAAACCTCCCAACAGCATCCACGAACCTATCGAGCTCCCTCCGGCCCTCAGGCTCAAGCAGCACAAGATTAAGAGCGATATAGCCCCGACGCGCAAGATAAAAGCCCTCGTGGAGCATCTCCAGATGGAATAGATCCAGCAACCGGGGGTCCTCATCGGCCTTCCAGTCCGCAGGCGAAGCGATATCCTTAACCGACTTCCGCGTAAAATGTACCACAAGGATCGAGCCACAGCCTAGTACCCTCAACCTCCTCCCCGCCGCCGACGCATCATCATTTAAACCATTGAGCCTCCCGCGCACCTCGTCGCCGAGCGCGTGTAGTTCCCGCGCCTTCTCAGGCGTAAAGACGTGCTCGAGCCCCGCGGCGCCCACGTTCATGGTCAGCACGTTGTTGTTGAAGGTGCCGGCGTGCGGCAGGGCCCCGGGGGCGCGGGGGTCGAAGAGCGCCATGACGTCCTCGCGGCCCCCGAACGCGCCCGCCGACATCCCGCCGCCGATGTACTTGCCCAGCGTCGTGAGGTCGGGCGTCGTCTCCGCCAGCGCGCTCTGGATGCCGCCGCCCGCGTGCATGCGCGACGTCATGACCTCGTCGAAGATAAGCAGCGCGCCGAGCTCGTCCGCCCGCCGGCGGAGGTGCGCTAGGAACGCCGGCGTCGCGCACACCTGGGGAAAGAACTCGGGGTTAGCCATCGCCGTGACCGCGCGCGGTTTGCACGGGGCCGCAGAACCTCCCCAGACTCACAGCTGTGGCCTATAAAGACAGACTGCGCTCCTGGGACCCCGCTAGATAGGGCAGGAGGAAGATGGCTCTGAAAAAGTACTTACGCCGCCGCCGGACCCGAGCATGGGCTCTACCAAGATGGCCGCGACGCCGTCCGCCGGCACGGAGGCGATGAGCGCATCGACAGACGCCGCATCATTGTACGTCGCAACCAGGAACTCATGCGGGGCATTAAGCGCACGGAGGGCCTCATACCTCGCCGTCTTCCCGTCTCCCTTTCCCTTGCCCCAGACATCCCCGCAACCAAACGGGAATACAAACACGCCGCCATGGTACGCGCCCTCGAACACAACAACACTACCCCTACACCGCCGCGTGAAGGCCTTGGCAGCCGCGACCGCCATCAGATTAGCCTCGGTGCCAGAGTTCGTGAAGCGAACGCGCTCGACGCTGCGGAAGCGCCGCCGGACCAGTGCCGCAAGGCGCGCCTCGGCCGCGTGCGGGCCGCCGTAGCTGAGGCCGCGCCGCGCCGTCTCCGCCAGCGCGGCCAGCAGCACCGGGTGCGAGTGCCCGTACAGGCCGGCCGAGTACTCGCCCAGCAGGTCCGTGTACGCGTGCCCGTCGGCGTCGCGCAGCGTGCAGCCCGCCGCGGATCCGATGCACAGCGGGTACGGCGCCCAGTGCAGCACCGAGCGCGTGTTGCCGCCGGGCAGGCTCGCCGTCGCGGCCTCGTGCGCGGCGCCGCTGGCCGGGTTCGCGGCCGTGTAGCGCGCCTCGGCTTCGGCGTAGGCGGTTCGGATGCGGTCCGTCATGGTCGAAGCTAAAACCACTCATTGACTAAGTTTGTCACCCAATTTTCGTGCGAACGTTAACAGCGACGGTGGCTTGGGGGTGGTTTGGTATACTCTGGAAACGACGATGGTCTGTTGGGAACCTTGACCCGGCGTGGAATGTCTTTCCTACGGCCTCTATCCCGATCCCCGCCCGTGTCGGGAAAGTCGGGAATAAAGATTGGAGTGTTAGTCACACTTCTTTGCCGTTGCTTGCAAAGCTGCATGTCCACTTTCTCTCGTCCGTATATGGTAGACGCTGTGGGATGGATACTGGTTCACTTTAGACTCCTTAATTTGGGAAGTTTACGCGAAGGACAATGGTTTGCGGGGTTGGAGGCATCGGGCTGTAGCGGCCTGATATAAATAAACTCGAGCGTAGTTCTATCAGGGGGCTTAGGTTGAGAGCCATCTTCCTCAACAATGAAGTGACTGTTTCTGCCAGACGAAAGGAGATATTCAATCACCCCAATGTGAGATATAGGATGTTCATTAATACTGTGATATTTGTTATGTGGGCATTCTCTGTGTTCTCTCAAATGCTGGTAGACCAGATCAGAGAGACGTATGCAGTCGTGACAAATACATTTACACCTCTCAACTTCATCATGGAGCCTCCTCTCTCGCTGCATATAGCAAGTTGCCGTCAAAATGCCAGACAACTCAGTTGCCTACCCGAAATAATGAGCATCGCAACCCTCGACAGTATCTCTCGACCATGTCCTTACGCCGCCGTATTACCTTCTACACCAGCTACTTAATGCCTTGCTCGTACAATGCTCTCCTTGTCCATTTTCGCTATTTTCTCAAATCCACGTGCCAAGTAAGCCCGGAAGACGAATATGTTGATTTAGCGAAGGCCTTCAAAATTCATCATTCCCTCTCAAAACGCCGGAAAGCAAACCCAAAACCCATCTTTATGTTGGAAACGTGCAGAGTCTCTTAACTGGGCTGCGGTATCATTGGTACGCATTTTATCCTCTCTTTCCAGAACTAGTCCAAGGTGACTGGGTGGTTTAGTTGCCATTTATATGGGAGTCAGTTGATTGAAGGTTGTTTTCAACGTTGTGATAGTCCAGGATTTCCGAATACCTGTTTTGAAAGGGTTAGTTAGATTATTCCCTAATGATCAAACCCGAAGATTGCTGCTACTGACATCATGATTTTCCAAGTATCGACGGGTAGGTCCGCGTCATTGAAGCTCCAATCGAACTTCTCATCAGCAACAGGCTCATCGGTGGGGTCGTGGTACGGAGCCAAGTATTCGTGGGCCAAGGCTTCGGCCGCAGTGATTCGCTTCTTTGGATCGAATACAAGCATGTGCTCAAGTAGGTCGATAGCTTGTTCGTGAGTCAGCTATCAGTCTAACAGGTCATATCGTTATGTGGAGTGTGGCTTACCAGCAGCGTCAGCATTCTTAAATTTCGCCTTTAGAGGCTGTCTATCTCGCCTCGGTAGGGATTTTACAAATCTTAGGGTCTACCAAGTTTGTTAGCAAAAACCAGGTCCCACAAGGTGCATACGTAACGGACATTTTCGCTGGCGATGGTGTTGATAACATCATCGGGCGGAGTACCGAGTAGCTCGGTGATAATAGAAAATTGGTTGACATGATCTTTTCCTGGGAACAGAGGTTTTCCATCAAGCATCTCGGCGAAGATGCAGCCTGCACTCCAGATGTCAACCTCAACGTCATACTTCTGCCAAGTGAGCATGATCTCGGGGGCGCGGTAGTATCTCGTGGACACATATCCGGTCATCTGCGGATCCTGAATTCTGGCCAAGCCGAAATCGCAAATTTTCAAATCACAGTTCTCATTGACGAGAATGTTGCTGGGCTTCAGGTCACGATGAACGACACCGGCAGAGTGGACGTATTTTAAGCCGCGCTACTATTGTGTTAGTTCGCATGCACGATGTCAATTGCTATCACAAAGCCACCGCTTAGGCATAGACACACCATAATCTGATAGAGAAAGTACTGGATGAACTGCTTCTCCAGTGGCCGAGAGGTCAAGAGCCGGTGCAAGTCTGTTCCGAGAAGTTCTGTTACAAAGTAGCTAGAGCGAAGAGATCAGTTATGCGCGATACATAGGTCCGCCACGGCGTAACGTACATGTCTTCAAGGGGAGAAATGAAGATGTCGCTCAGGGAAATAACCTGAAAGGCGGTGTCAGCAGTTAGGACCAGGGGCAGATTGAACAGGGAAACGAACATTCTCGTGCCGAAGGTGCTTCAGGAGTTTGAGCTCTCGGTATGTTCTCTTAGCTAGGACAGGGGTGCTAAACGGCTTCATGATCTTCTTGACGGCCACATTCTGGTTGGTGAGCTGGTCTTTAGCAGAGCTGGTAGGAGCGTAAGCCGAGTCCGTTTGCTTGTGTGATGCGATCGCATAGAGCTGGAGAGTAAGCGGCAACGTACCAGACTAAACCAAAAGCACCCATTCCCACGGGCTGCAGGTCTGAATATCTGGTAACTTGTCAATGTGGCTGAAGCGTCGGAGCGCGGTCTTTTGCAGAGGGGTGAGGGGCGAGGCGCGCGGCGGGGAAAGACATACCGAGAGGTGATCTCGAATGTCGTGCCAAAAATCTGGGCTCTTATGAATTCGGCCATGGCGACGGTGATTTATCAATACTGGTATAGGATGGGACGGAACGAGAGAGGTGCGGCGCTGGGCAAGACGTTGGAGGGTTTGCGGGAAGCAGGTGATAGTGGCAGCCGAGCGACGGAGCGAGGGGTAAAGCGGCCGCGAGCGCCTTGTCTGTGCTGGAGCTGCTGCTGGCCGGCGACCAGAGACAGGTGAAAGATGGTGGGCGGGAGAGTTAAAGTTGCGGTTGAAGAAAATCGAAGTATGGGCTGTAGGCAGAAAGCAAGAACCACAAGAGGAGTCCGTCTGTCTAGTATTTGGGGTTTGGGAATGGTGGTAGGGAAAGTTCTTCTGCACAATCCGCGGCGATTGCAAGTGTTGGGATCTGGCGGCCGGGTGGAGTGGCGATCGGGATCAGGATTGTGCTATATGCTGGATGGCAGCATCCTAGTCTAGTCGATACCTAGGTACTGCCTAGCCTACCTACTGTACATGGGTGCATGTACTGGGTGGGCATGTAGGGAGGTAGGGAGGTACTGTAGGTACCGAGGAGCTAGGAGGGGTACTGGGTACCTGTCTGGCGGGCCCGAGTACGCCAGACAGAAGCCGGCTGCCCTGTACACATGTGTTTGGGGGTGCTTGGAGACACTTGGGGGCGCCCACTGCAGTGGATACCGCTACTACATCAGGTAGCAATGGCGCCGTGCCTTGAACCAGAGAGCAGATACGACCTCGCCTTGTCTGCTCGGGAGGTGCGAGGTGGTGGCGGCGGCGGCGGCGGCGGCGGCGGCGCAGCAGCATACCTAGGTACTTTCATGTATCTACCTAGGTATCTAGCTGGCGAAATAACAACTACAGAACATACCTTACGTAGCATCTACCTATCGCTCCAGGCCACGGGTGTTCCGAATGATTTGGTTATCGCTATCTCCATTGTACTGTATTTACGAATCAGTGCCCAGCGTGATGGGCAGCACGCTGGATAGTGGATTAGGTGACGGTTCTGGGTCCCGGAAGCGGGTCCCCGCCAGCTAGAAATACGCTATAGGCACTGGTGGCTCATCCTCTCTGCTTCATGAGCCCCATAGTAGCCACACCCTGGGTAGGTATACATACAGTAGATGTAGTGCCGTAAAGTAAGGAATAAGTCCAGAGACAACATGGACACGTTTGGTACGTCACTAGAATACATACGAGTTGGTGTAGATATATATTCTTCGTATCCTTAAATACGTAGTATGAGGTGCCCCTGAGGGACTGCAGCAAGTGGCTCTATCAGTTATTGATGCAAGTCTCAAAAGTCGTATGCATACCACCCTCCCGGCATAGTAGGCCGGATTCTGGCCGGATATGTCTTGTGTTGAATGGGACGCGGCCGCACAGGTAAAATCGCTGTGACTACATAAATAGCATATAGGCTATTGCATTTTTCTAATCGGAATCTACTACATACCCATGGTTCAGCTTTCATCATGTTATGTAGCAATTGGTAGTGTAGTAGCAACCGGATACGAGGCAATAGACTTGAATTCTATATGCTAGTGTCAGCCCAATTCATCGGTGAGCCCTCCATTTTGTATCGCACGAATGGAGGTTGGCGGCATTGCTGCTACTTAGGCGATTGAGTATGGCATCCATTAGGACAGCCAGCCTATAGTAGTATAAGGGGCGGCACGAACGTCCGGGACAAGCAACCACTCAGATTTTGCGCAAGATGGGATTTTCTAAATGCCATGTTTAGAATGGCATGCCCGAGAGTCTCACATGGTCATATACAAGCGTCGATCTCTTGCCTGTACCGTCTACATTGTCCATCCCTGATGGTCGGGCAGAATAACGGGCAGAGGATGGGAGGAAGGGCACCCGGCCACACTAGTTTGATGGGTTAATAGAGCGGCAATCTTTAAGAAACATCGATCCGCCTTTCGTTGTGCTCGGCGTTCTCTTCTCGGGAGGAGCACTACCAAGAGTCCGATGTGTTTGCTATTGTTAGCCGACAACACTACCTGACCTTTCTAATAGAAGAGCTCTGATGCATGTGAATATAACCACGTTTTAAGTATACGTATGGAAGCTTTAAGCCCAGGTCGGGGTATAGCCGTCGCTGCACATGCACGGCATTATACGCACTAGACTATACATATAAGCTGCATGCCCAAGCTACAGTACACAGCTAGAAGTTATTATCACACAAAAGGCCTAGTTTGCTGTGGGAAGAGCTATTTGCGACTACATGGTTTTATTTAATAATGCGAACCAGTATAAACAGTTAAATAGTTTGCCCTGTTGGCTATTGAAATACAGTAACTTGTTTGTAGCTAACCCAGACGAAGTGTCAACGTACGTGTAAGTCATATTCAGTATCGATTCGATAAGGGCTGTTACCGAAGTCTAACGGTATGATGATGTCATAAACAAGGGTTAGCCGTCTGGTTTTGCTTTCACTCCGCATCATCTCCTGCAGCTCATTGGCCACAGGCGGGAGGTGGTCTAGAGATACGGCCTTCTCTTCTAAGGTATACTATACTTAGTACATAGTACTTCATACTTGGTATTTCTTATAGGACAGACAGTAGGTAAATAATACCCTTGCCTATTATGGCAGTTATGCTACCATACTGTAAGACCTGGACCTGACCTAGACATACTATTCGTACTATACTACACTACCTAAGAAACTTATTTATACTCACCTGGCTAGCCACGGGCTGCCGAACAGCGCGAGGTGTCGAGGGCGAGGTGAATGAAAGAGAAGTCATCCCGAGTTCCCAGGCACTGGTGTCTTCTCCAGCAGTAGAAGCATCTCTTAGAAAACCATACCTGATTTAAAACGAACATTCCAAACTCAAATTAGCACGGACCACGGCCCAGGTACCTGAGTAGATAATTATTGCACTCTTGATGAAATGCAATGAATGTTCCGGTTAGCGGCAAAGGCTCTTGAATTGCATGGACCGTGAGACGGAATGCTTCTGGATATTTCTCTGGTCGGGCTCGGCTATATCCCCCACCACCTAAGACCGGGATGAGCGCCCCGCTCTCTTGTGAATTTACCGATCATCGAGGTCTGGCGGGAGCATCGACGATAGCCATACCCTCAAGCCTATCAGGCCTTCTGTCAGGCCATGTCGCTTCTTTTGACAGAACAGTGCTCTGGGGTCATCGATTCCACCCTTGCTTCTGGCGGTGTACTCTTACGCGTATGGCAGTAGACTAGACTATCTACCGTGTTGTTGTACGTAGTATCTAATGCATACTGTATGTAGGCGGGCATTGCAGCCCCCGGACAGAAGCCGGGGTCCCCTGACACGCGCCCAGGAATGACGTATTCCCAGGGTCTTGACAGGGACCGAGAAAAAAGATAGAAGAGTCGGCCGACGAACCAGTCGCTCGCACACCAGGACCCCTCACGCTCCTGCATACGCGTCCGGAGCAATTGCTCCTGAATTTCTGCTGAAACAAGAATGAGCTCAATGCGGGAAAACGAAAGGGAGAGGAATAGGACCAAAGTGACAGCGCTCCGCCTGTCGATTAGGCTTGGGTGGTTATGACGTCACTGGGCATTGTTGAGATGCAGGTATCTGGGACCACGTCGTGTGATGCGGCTCCTGTCGATGTTCAGCAATACAGACGTGGTGCTCTCAGACATCGTGAAAACGTCAGAGTCGTCCGAGACGTACTAGATTTTTAGTCGGATAGGAATTCGACATGCGACAATTGAAACCCGTATCGAAATCTACTAGAGCACACCATCTCTAATAGTCCTGGCGGTCTATATGTATAAAACTGGCCGCGTAACAAGAGAAATTCGGAAACTGATCGTCCCCGAGCTTCAGGAACGCCACCAGATCCATCATTCAAGCAGCACCTCAAAGAATAAAGTTCGCGACCTGGTAAGGATCTGGTCTACCGGTGCCTTGGATCCTGGATAGGACCCTGAAGATCGCTGAATCCGAGGACCCAGATAGAAGATCAAGTCGCGTGCTAATCCCGTACCTTACATACGATAGAGGGCATTGGTACGTCATCTAACTCGCCAGTCAGTACACCTCGGAGGCGTATAGTGGCTCTGTTGGGCAGTGCTGCTCCGGGGAGACCCAGGGGATAATTACTACCAACAAACCACCTGAAGATGGAGTTCGCCATAGTATGAATAACCGATTTCCTCACTTGAGTCATATAGCTGGCAATAACTCGGGGGATACTTTACGGTAACTATGATGTTAGCGTGAACTCTAAAAATTTAATTTAACGACAGTGGTACTGTACGTGTTGAAGTCGTTTACCTTGACATACTGCGTAGGTAGGTTTCTTAGCATATAATCTGTGGGCCTGGGAAGTTTAAGTTTTAACAATTAATGTTCTCGCTTTATTATTACCTGGTGGGGATTAAGTTTTGGTTCGCTTCGTGCTCCTCTGGTGAGGATATAAAAAAAATGTCGTGTTCGCTACCAGATTCCTTAATGTAGCCCCTGAGCGTAGTTCTCGTGTACACATATACCACCAGCATCCTACTTAGATTAGAAACGACCCTGCCTAAGTGCTAACCTCGCTGAAGGTCAAGTGGCTATCAAATCATCGAGGCTCGGGCACGACTTTGAGAGATCTACCTTCGTACGCGTGTGGGTCATAGTTTTTAAAATGGGTTAATATATGTTTACTATTCGAAAAATCCCACCTATCAGAAGAGACCATTGAAAAAGGACAACACCCTTTTGCAATCGCTGTAACAAGGGGCCTAGGCCCGAGGGCCTGGAATCATATATTCAATATAGTAATGATCTACTCCGGTCTCGACGCCCTTGGCTCTTTTCGGCCTAATTATATTCGAGTTTCCTTGGGTCTTTGTTTTAAACATCCGATAGCTAGCTCCAACTATCATATAATTGCACCCCCTCGACCTCGTGTTTCTCATCATTTTATGCTCTATGTTACCTGTTTAAAGGCCTTCATCGTTCCCATGTAGAGCCCCCCCTCATACTTCCACTCCATATACGAGCGTTGAATAAGAGCGGTACCAATGTCCCTCTCTTCAAAGACATGTCATAAGGGAAATATTAGGGGTCTTCATCAATGATTATCTGAGAGAAATCCTTTCAGATGTTATGAAGTATGATAGTACAAAGAATTTATATTCAAGCATATTATCGACAAGTTGCCTCACCCCAATTAGAATTGGGTGGCCCCTGGAGTGAAAGGCACTCATGGGTGCTAGCTACTAACTCTAATAGGCAGTGTGGCTAGCGAAGCGTACTGTAACGATGAAGAGGGGGAAGTAAAGGGAGCTAGTTACGCAGCAATGCAAGGCTGAAGAAGTTTGAGCAGGTAAGTCTACGGCGGCTCGGGCCGTTCTGTGTAACTATTTCCAGAATTCGGCGCCAAACTGAATATGGGCTATTGATAAATCGTGGCAATGGAGAAGATAGGTATAGGTTAGGCATTGATATCATTAATTCCAGAGCCTTCTCCCAACCAGTTAGGATGTCTTGAGCCCTTATATATACCTATATACAGTCTCTCAATATTAACACCTTATGGGTATCCTCTGCCCCTTAGCCTAGTAAGTTTAACATTGATACTACTCCTAATACGGATAATCATGAAGCGCATACTTTATTTTGACCAGATATTATACAGGTTCGGCAATGCTTCATACCTCGTTGTGGTTCGTTACAAATTCTTCAAGTCACGGAGTGAATGGATAGCCCCGTGACTGCCAAGTAGTATATTAGTGTCATAAAGTTTGGCCCCAGAGTGAACAGAGGCTCAGTCGCAACGTGGTAGCAGGTAATATAGGGCTTAATGGAAAGATCAATTAATTCCTGAACCCTCGAAGGTCTTGAGGGGCCTTCAGCCCTTTTACATAGACCTTAATCCATTATATGACCACTCCTAGGGGTTAGTGGTTATTTAGCCCCTGACAATTAGGGCTTAATAGAGTGACCAAAATATGTGTGTAATTACTATATAATCGCCCTCTAGAGTCGCTGTTGGTTCATACTGCACAAACTATAGACCTCTATTACTAAAATAACAAGAAGGGAAAGGGGAGGTGGGAGGAGAGAAATAGAATGAAAAGAAAACAGGAGAGGTTGCAAGACTGCTAGATAAAGACAAATATTAGTCATCCTGCTTTAAACAAACTAACCTCTTTCCCAGCATCGACTCGATGTCTTTTCATGAATAATTCGCACGGGCAAGGGAAGAATTACCCTTTATCACACCTAAAAGACGTATTAAAACAGAGAAATTCCGCGACCACTCTAGCATACTCCCGCTCTACACGAATACTTCCTCGTCAAAGGTGTAACAAGCGCTGGTATTCTAGGGCTTGGCTCTAAGGCTGTATTAGATGATAACCTTTTTAGACTCTTAAAGGTCCGTGGCCTTCAAAATAAACTGTATCTACCGAGGCCACACGCCTCCTATTTATATATGATTGATAGAGGTATTTCCTCACATTCCAGTCCCTTCAATACGAGGCCATATCGTGCATGTCTCAGCCTGTAGGCGATCGGAGGCCTCGTGGATCTATAAGGTCTATTTGATTGAAAGGCGAGAGGCCCCCAGCCTCTGATTGGTCCGTTGACCTTCACTGACTATGTGACTAGAGGTGACACCTCTATACCGTGTGACAAGAGGCCAAAGACGCTAGAGGGTAGCAGTTACACCCCAGTGTGCTGACAACGAGATGTTGTATCTATATAAAGGCTCATAGCCCTCAGCTAGCTGAGAGAGCTCAAGAATTAACGTAATTAAGACCAAATGTCATCCTGTTGCAGACAACAGCTAATCAGGTGTGTATTGGTAACAATACTCGACAACAGTCCCGTATATGGCGCGCGAACCTAACCCCCCGAGGGGGAGCTCACGACGAGGATCTGCTAAAACAGGGTGTATTACATAGTTGGGAAGACAATTATGGGATAGGAAACAATACGTGTATTTATTGAAGCTTTCATGCTGGCTATCTATTTTTCATAATCATTATTTCATGAAAAGTTGAATCAGTCGTGACTACAAAGAAAGTAGCAATTCCGATGAGTGTTTACTATTGTCTTCTCCACGTCGCGCCGACAACATCCTCTAACTAGGATCTTACTCTTGAGCTGTTGAAGCCATGATCTTTGCAACTACATCTCGGGATGAGAAATCCTGCGAGACTATAGTGTAATGGAAGTAAGCAGTTGTGCAATATCAGAGTCTCTGCCACCATCTATCGAGCTAGGGCTGCTAAACGGCCAAAGGCTCAATGTTCCAGATGCCTTCCGCATACTCATTTATGCAACGGTCGGAACTGAAAAAGCCCATACGGGCGACACTGCGAATACACATTGAAACCCACTCTTCCTGATTTCGGTATGCCTCGTCGACACTGCTATGGGTGTCAATGTACGACTGGAAATCGTCAGACACGAGGTAGAAGTCGCCGTGATCACGAACGGCAGATATCATAGCATTGAAGTCTTGAGGGTTGCCAAACATGCCTCCCTGAATTGCTTCGAACACTTTTGTTAGGGCCGGGTCAATAACATGCTGTTCTTTGGATGCGTGCGCATGACGTAGGTCCTCGACATCTTCAGAGAGGACTCCAAATAAGAAGATATTCTCTTGCCCAATCTCGCGTGTGATCTCGATCTAATAATACCTAGTGAGTAATTTCCCTCGCACTGATGGATAGTATATCCTGGACTTACGTTGGCACCGTCACATGTCCCTATAATTAACCCACCATTCAGAACAAACTTCATGTTACTAGTTCCAGACGCCCTATGATCTAAATCAGTCCGTGTATTCGGCAGTATAGTCGTCTCGACCTACTCTGTACCAGCTGTAGAGATATGCTCACTCAAATCTGAGGCGGGTATGATCATCTCAGCTTTGCTCACGTTATAATCTTCCAGAAAGATGACTTTCAGCAAGTCACCGATGTCAGGGTCTTTATTGACCACACTTCCGACGTTGTTGATGAGATGAATGATTTGCTTGGCCATCCAGTAACCGGGAGCAGCCTTTCCGCCAAATATGGAAACGCGGGGTTGTTGCTTCTTCCTTTCTTCTGGTCCCATGGCCTTAAGGGTTAGATATCGGTGGATAACTCCATAAATGTTGAGCTGCTGTCGCTTGTACTCGTGGATCCTCTTTACCTGGACATCAAACAGTGCAGCTGGGTTCACATTGATATTCAATGTAGATTTTATGTACTTCGCAAGGCGAACTTTGTTAGCATACTTAATCTCAGCCCACTCTTTTCGGAATTCCTTGTCGTCGACGAATAGCTCCAGCTTGTTGAGGAGAGTGAGATCTTTCAAATACTCGGTACCACCAACTTTGCTTGCAATCAGCTCCGATAGTCGAGGGTTAGCTTGATGCAGCCACCTTCTCGGCGTGACACCGTTTGTGACATTTGTGAACTTGTCTTCACCGAATATAGTAACAAAATCCTTAAAAATAGTTGTCTTAATTAGGTCGGAGTGAAGTTCAGCGACGCCATTGACCTTATGGGACCCGACAACAGCCAAATACGCCATTCGGACCATCTTCGGCTGAGACTCTTCGATGATAGAGACCCGGGTTAGTAGATCGCTATCGCCAGGGAATTGACTCTCGACCGACTGCAAGAAGAAGAGGTTGATGTCATATATGATTTGTAGGTGACGGGGAAGGAGATGTTCTATAAGGCCTACTGGCCACTTTTCCAGAGCTTCAGGGAGGACAGTGTGGTTCGTATAACCAAACTGGTCAATCATTAGTAATCACCTCATTACCTGCATAGGGGTGATACTTGCAGTTGAAGTAACGATGCTCCATGCTTCATCCCACTCAAGGCCTTCAACATCGACCAAGATTCGTTGTAATTCAACAATGGCTAATGTGGGGTGCGTATCATTGAGTTGAATAGCAACCTGGTCTGGAAACTCATTCCAACTTCGCCCAGACTTCTTGAACCGGCGGACAATGTCATACAGGGATGCGGCCACCCAGAAATATTGCTGTTTGACACGCAGCTCCTTTCCTCGGTCTAGGTTGTCATTGGGATATAGCACAGCGCTGATGGTTTCCGCCCTCTGTTGGTCGGCTACCGAGCTTTCATAGTCACCACTGTTGAATTTTTGAAAGTCGAATTCGCCGCTGGCTGCTTTGCTGGACCACAGCCGCAAGTTATTGGTAGATGGTGTATCATACCCAGGGGTCGGGACATCGTAAGCAACAGCAGTGACTGTTTCACCACCTTCCCATATGCTTACCGTCTTACCGTTCTCGTTCTCGCCTTTGCGAACATTGCCGTAAAATTGAATCTACGGCAGATATTAGCCATGCCATGTTGAGAGTGGTCGCATGGGCTGTCAATAGCTCACATCAACGGTTACGTCGTGCCTAGGGAACTCCCAGGGATTGAAGTCAAGCCAATAATCGGGCACTTCTACTTGGTATCCGTCGATAATTTCTTGTTTGAAGATACCGTAGCGATACCTTAGGCCGTAGCCCCACGCAGAAAAGTTCAAGGTTGCCATGCTATCGAGGAAGCACGCCGCTAGTCTCCCTAAACCGCCGTTGCCGAGCGCAGCGTCGTGTTCCTGTCCGATAATGTCTTCGATTTGGAAACCCAGTTCGGCGAGACCCTCTACGGCTCAGGGTTAGCTCTGGGTCAACCTGACTACTCCAATTGAATAGATGATATTGGGGTACCTTTGGCAACGTCCTTGAAACCGAGGTTGAGCATCGCATTGTCGAGAGCTCGACCCATTAGGAACTCTAAGCTGAGATAGTAAATACGTTTTTGGTCTGCGAATGTCTGGCGTTGCTGGGTCTTGTTCCAATCCTTGATTAGACGGTCTCGGAAAGCCAAGCTGGAAGCTGAGTATGCAGCTGACTGGTCGCAATTGTACAAGCTTCGAGCCAAGGTGGTCTCGACGTGACGGACTACTTCCCTCTCGAAATCATCCTTATTTTTAAAGCCGGAGAATTCATTCTTGGTCCAGGCCTCACGCTGAGGTTCGGGTATTGAAGCTAGACAGCGAATATATTAGAGGAAGGAAAAAGACAGTGGCCAATTGAGTTTCTAGGCAGATGTATTGCCCTAAACGAAACAACGCATCTACGATTGGGACTTCGACATACCCTCAACGCTTTTGATCTCGCTGGGGCCGAAGCCCGTAAAGGTGCGCTTGTGTTTGGGCCTAGAAATACCGGCGGGTCCTACTGAGCCGACGATGTCGATGACAGGCGCTGTCATTGACGGGCGTCGCTCTCTTACGGGTATGTTTTGCTCGGTCGAAGTCATATTGTCGGCTTGGATGGAGGTGGAGCTCCAGGACGAAGCTGTCGAGCTACTTCCTATTCAGCAAACAACTCAAACACAAAAGTATTTCATATCGTCGTTGGTATGCCATTGCCACATTCGCACGACTACCGCACGACCACCGTACCACCATTGGAATGAGGGGCGCGAGGCATGTCTCTGGCATCTGGACCACTCTAGAGCGGGAATAATGGAGAAAGATAGGGTACCCACTAGCTAGCTGTGCTAAATACCAACTGTCGGTCGATCGGCGTGGGGGTTGTTGGTTCGGGATAATAGGAGAATAGGCGTTTCCTCGTCAAAGGCTGTCTGCAACGAGCAAGAGTTGGGAGAGGAGGGGAGGTGTGTTATTTGGGACGAAGAAAGACGCAATCCTTGGAAGAGGAATGGGATAGACAAGAGGGAGAGGGCGGGGTTACGAGGATAGCTAGGTTGATAAGTAGGTTGATAAGTAGGTATGGTCTATTTATTGACATATGAGGGGGCCTAGCTATAGTCAGAGCTATAGTCAGAAGAAAGGCGGGCCTTGGTACTGCCTTGGACCTAGGGATAGGGGTGTCTGAAAGGTCGGTCGACCAGATGGCTGGCGTGTTAAGGACGAGAACAGAGGAGGAAGAAGAGGAGGAGGACAAGGGATGAAACCCGAATCTGGAGAGCTATCTGGCGTGAGAGGCGCCATCTGAGCTGGAGAAGCACAATGACGAAGGTTGAAGCTCTGAGCCGGGGTTGATCCAGGGCATCGAGCATGCGGGCGACAGCATGCATGCACGTGCAAAGCGCCAATTAGTTGACACCACGAGCAAGGGCCATTGGTGCCTGGTTAAGTAAGAGCCCAGAGCATTGCCAAAGGTAGGTTAGTGTAGTGTGAGTGTAATGTACCTGTCTTTAATTGTATGCCTTAGGTACTTTCGGTTGGTATTTCCCCTCGGGTAGGATACGATACCGGTTGGAGATGTAGAAGCAACTAACTGGTGGGGTTGCAATCGTGCGACGAGTGAAGGTAGCAATGCGGGGTAGCTCTCTCTGGCTTTGATGATCAAATAAACGTCCCGTCAACTAAGTATCTACCTAAGTATCTACCTAAGTAAGGTACCTAGGCAGCTCCAGATACTTACCTACCTAGGTAGGTATTGTCAACTGCTATAGCTATCTACTGGTGCTTACCTAGACGCCCTCGTGTATTTATTATCTATATGTACCTAGGTGTCTTTGCTAATACTCCGCACCCGCAATATCACGAGCGAAAGCGAGTTGCACCAGAGACACTAGCGAAGCGCCCTAGACGCACGAGAGAAGGCCATCGCCCGCTTCCGATGCCACCCATGCCGTGGAAGCCGTTCCGCCTCGCAAATTATTGCAGTGTATTGCAGTGCTGCCCGCATGCCCGCGATGCGCTGACAGGGCCCTCAACCAGCACGATGTAACTACCAGAGCTAGATCTGCGCGGACCCGGGAAGTAACACAACGTCATCACGGGGGCCACCACTCTAATCTGCTCTGCTCTGGCCTGGGCCGGGGCCCGGTCGGCACCCCACGCCGTTGTTTGGTTTGGCCTACTGGACAGTACGCTCCTTTGCGCCGAGAATAGCCTAGACAGATGATATCTAAACAGCAATATCTATGGTACACTTCACATTTTCTTTGGCACCGGTGACTAAGCTGTTGTCTCGAAACAAATAGGAACTGATTCTTCCCTGGCCCGAATTTCTTCTTCTCTTGATAATCTTGAGTTTCTACTATTCGAAATATCTGTAGCGAGGTGGTATCAATAACTGTCTTCAAAAGACCTCTATCGGATGATGTCAACGCCGGCCAGGGTACAAATCGAGGGTTTATTACTATCCATCAAACAAGTCAACATCTTTGTGATAGGGCGTCTTTTGCCCTCCATGATGTTTGGCCTTCAAATCTACCCGTCTTATCGTCGTTAGAGCTACCCAGAGCAGTGCTAATAGCTGCCTAGGCCATGGTCCTTCATGCGAGTATGCCTTTCCTCCCCATTGAGGTGTAATATCGAATATTGAGCGCTGTGAAAACAGGGCCATCGAGAGACATCTACCGAGAAATTCCCTCCTTTCAGATGCCTCGACACGTTTCGCTTTCATTGGTAAACGCAGATCGTGTATCATTCCACATGCTGAGAAGGCGTTGTGCCTGGAGAATGCCGCCGTGCCCCAAACGCCTTGCCAGGAAGCAAATTGTAATAATCCCACGAAAACGCCAGTCCGATGCTTTTGGAGGCCCTGCACCCAAAAAATAGCAACAAAAGAAAGGTGGGTTCATGGGGAGCCCAACTGATGTAAAGAACCGACTTCACAAAATGCCCGAATCCTTAAGTGCATTGTTGAGGATCGTTTCTTTGACCGCTGCAAACACCAATCGAATGTTGGACGTGTCGGTCGCTTGGGTGAGACTGCGAGGTGAGAAGTTAGCCGTTAGTCACTAGTCACCCCATAACACCAATGTTACATACTGTGGGTATAGATTGAGATGAGCCCTGTTCACTTGGTTGAACCTCCACAATAGGTATTTCGCTGCCTTATTGACATCGTTGCCACCAGAATAATCCGGAAAGTAGTTGCCGAGCGGTGATCTGGGCAGTTTGGCTTTGAAGATATCCACCTTGTTGAGAAACAAGATGATGGATGTTCTCATGAACCATCTCGAGTTCACGACCGAGTCGAAGAGTAATAAGCTTTCCATCATACGATTCTAATGATATTAGCTCAACTTGATTCTCACCATAAGCGATCGATATTTACCTGGCTGCTTTCTTCGAGGAGTACCTGGTCGTACTCGCTCAGGGCTACGCAGAAAATAATGGATGTGACATTCTCAAAACAGTGAATCCATTTCTTCCGCTCACTTCGTTGGCCTCCCACGTCAAACATACTAGCGATATCAATTAGCCCTGCGGTAAGGTAAAATTATGGTACAACTTACTGAATACTGAGCGCACCCATCTGGAACCTGGTCTCGTATATACCCGTGGTTTTGGTTCGCGCGCGGAGAACGTCCATCTCGTTTGGTAGGTAGTCTGGGCCACATATCCGCTGAACTTCGTCGAAAAAGCTGGGCATTCATGAGCATGATAATCGATGTGATGGAGAACCTGACTTACTACCCGGCTGAGTCCATTAGGTAGAATTCGGTCGAGTGTTGCATGAGCTGTTCAATGCAGGGGTCATTCCATAATGCTTGCACTGCAATCCCAACTTTGGCTTCTATGCGGGCGGACGGGCCGGATTCGACGGTGTAATTGAGGAGGTAATCGCAATAGTCTCGCGTTCCTTCGCTGCTCGGCTCAATGTTGAATTGCTCCATGGCAATAATGACAGCCTTAGCACACTCGATCAGGTTCTTGAACACGGTCGCACGATAATTGTATAATTCCTCCTCGGAATAACCCTTTAGATGTATGATCTTCATTTGCTTGACGATAGTCGATTTCCCGCTTTCGCCCGAGCCTTGAAGACCTTGTTAGCGAACCCAGTATCTACCAATAAGGCGCAGTCGCGGGTGAAACCCACCGAGAAGTAGTATCTTGCATTCTCGCCGTAGCTTTTTGGAGTCCTCATCAAGAACCCGGTCGATGGCCTGGCTACGCTTCTTCTGCTCTTCATCCTCCTTGTTGGAGCTCATGCATGCGCCCATCATGGGTAATATGAAGGGGTCCAAAGACCCGCAAGTTAAATCGGTGCGGTCTCGAAAACAGGTGCAAGCGGTTCAAAGGCTTGCACGGTTGGTCCAATTCGATAGCTATAGGCGCATGGCTCGTAGTCCTGAATTGGGATTTTTACGAGGGTGAAGCCCCGGAAGAGCCTCCGTACTGGCCTCGGTTGTGTTAGGCAATACAGGGATCTAACCTGGGTTCGAAGCTCGAGGCAGAGCTGGCACTCGTAAAGCTAGCTGTTGCCGCGCGTCAGCGGTGACGAAATCGGTGTAGCGTATCGTAACAAGATAGGTTGTGGAAGCTAGAGATCTGTCTATCGGAGCGACGGTTTTAGTGGTTGTATGGTGGTGAGCAGCAAGACAAACGCCAGACGGTGACGGGAGTATCTGGTTGCGTAGGTTGACTAGATGATGGAAGCCTCGGAGGCGGAGACGGAGAAGGCAGAGATGGAAACAAACATATGCACTGGATATGTGGGTTACCTCTTGGGCTAGTGCAGTGAAGCCACAGCGCTAACTGTGTCTCTGCTGGCCCACGGTCACGGACGATGTATGCTGTATGGCTCGACGAGACCAGGGCGACGCCAGGCAGGTAATCTAACCTGCAATCTAATCTGGAGGCGGCTGAAAAGATGACTGTGGTTATGTACTGTAGAATTGGCCCTTTCGCTGAATAGCCCAGGACAGGTCATTTGTTTGGGAGATGTCTTGTTTGAGCGAAATGACGCTTGGCTTCAGCGCCCCATGGCAGGATTGCCCAGTCTAGACTCAAGGGCCCTGTCACTTGACGTTGGTGTGACGCCGAGTCGATCCGCAAGAGGCCAGAAATGTGCTGTCGATAATGAAACGACAACGGGGTGATTGAAACGAAGTAACGGTGTACAGAATGCTCGTTCACGGTGTGCGGGTAGATGGCGCGGCGGTGAAAAGAAGCATTGGGCGCAATTGAGCGAAGATGGCTGCTGGCCAGGGCCTGAAAGCGAAAAGGACGCTCTACTGTATGTTGCCCAAGCCCAGTGCAATGCAACAAGCGACGCAAGGGGTGAGTAGTGAGGGCGCGATGTATATGAAAATAGAAGCAGGTGGCGGAATAGAGCGGACTGAGGAACAAGTGGATTGTATAATATGACGTGGGAAACTAGGACTTACGGCAAAAGACACCGAGGCTACCGGGTTCTGTGGCAATACCTAGGCGGCGATACCTAGGTGTGTATTGCAAGCGACCGGAACAGGGACAAGAAGCAGTGTATTATCAGTCGGAGCCGATGGAGAGAAGAGAGATGGATAAAGAAATATACCACCTGCTAAGACCGGCAGCTGTCGTCAGTGGAGCGAGCAAGATCTGAGGTAGCAACAGCTTCGACAACAAGGCGTTGGTTGGTTGGTCTGTCTGCTTAGCACGTAGTAGGTAGGTAGATGGAAAAGAGGTGAACAATAAGAGTGACGGATGGATGGCACTTTAGTTTAGTACCTCCACCACTAGCAGTACCAGTACGGCTACCAGGATATAGCTTTCATTGGGGGTGGGCAGCATTGCATTGACAGTACTGTAGGTATCTAGGTACTGTACCGCAGAGTCTTGGCCCGGTAGGCTTGCCAAAACTTCAGCGTAGGTACCCTCCTGGGTGCACTCCTAGTACCCCATGTCTTAGGTAATACAGATCTTAAAATACCCCCCCACCAATATTCGGATGTTTTAGGTAATTGTAGGCACTGTACCTACTACATATACTATAAGGGTCTACGGTAATTGCCCTAGCAGGCGGAGTTGGCTACCCACCTCCTTAGGTAGTATAGTATATAGTGTACTTACTTAGGGTATCTACTCGTACCCCTAGCAGTACCCTGAATGTACGAAAGAGCCCCGCAATTTACGGGCTGGCCCAAGAGCTCCAATGAAGGTGACAAGAAAATATGCACCAGGGCATTGTAAGTATATAGGTTCGTCGATTTCATGAAGTATCTAGGTAGGTAGCGTTGCATTTGTTAGGTACTCAACACGTAGATGGTATGCTTGATGCAGTATTAATACTACAAATTTGTTGCAGGAGGCTATCTAGTACTAGCAAAGGACAGATGGTGTT
Organism: Xylaria sp. BCC 1067; assembly: GCA_005188305.1. Classification (NCBI taxonomy): domain Eukaryota; kingdom Fungi; phylum Ascomycota; class Sordariomycetes; order Xylariales; family Xylariaceae; genus Xylaria; species Xylaria sp. BCC 1067. The sequence goes on along the minus strand of SSCS01000003.1, from coordinate 1,550,081 downwards.
AGCTTGGGGCTAGTAGTTGTCTAAGGAACTTTATCATCATATAGCTGACTGAAAAACACATGATATTATGGCTAACAGCTGCACTAGCACACCGTTTCAGCTGCTTTGCTCCCGGTATTTGTCTCGGTGTCTCGGTCAAATGAGTAAGGTTAGCTACTACGTAGCTTACTTATGTCACCGAGATGATACTTGGAATGAGTACATGTGCATCCTATCCTAAAAGTTCAGGCAGGGAGTGGAACAACACAGAATCTGCGCAGGGTTGCGTCCCACTAGACGCCAAAGAATCCAAAAGAGAGGAAGTCTTCGGAAACAACTTATTCAGCTTCGCCACCCACCTGCATCAACACGTGTCTATCCTTGCTTGCCTGCATATAACTGCAGCAAGCAGCCAGCTTGCGTTTATTTATAGTCTATACCTCCACCGATTGATGAAGACGGAATGTTAATAATCTGACACTCTTCATTTTCCCCATAATCATAGGCTACTTAAAGATTGGAAGCGCCTCATGACATTTGGCTAGGATTGCGATCAACCAGATGAGAGGGTCTACCCCTTGGTACTAGGTACTCTCGGTGACCGGCAGAGGGTGTTGTGCATCTTCCCCCGGCGTCCATCAATCAACCAATGTTTTTATAGGGCACATGTGTTCGTTACGGTATATCGCAAGCTTGCTGTGCTATAACTATGCGTTGTCATCATCTGCTCTTAGTCGTTGTCTGGGTTCATCCCTGGAATAGTGTGGTTTTCTTGAAACCTCTAAGACCTCCAGAATACCCGGTCTAGGTCCAATTCCCCTGCTCTTATAGCCTTATTCATGCACGCAATGCATATCTGAATCTTAAAATGACAGAGTGTTAGACAAGCAACCTCGTCTTGTGCCAATATGTATCTATAACCTTGCATCCCTGTAATGGTTTGCCGGATACGTTGGTTACCTACTACGAATGTTACCTCGGGCGGCCTGGGAGGGATTAGCGGGCCCAACGTAACAACCACATGCTTAGCCTTTCATGAGATGATCTTCTAATGCACAACCCGGGCCACTTGATATCAACAAGAAACATGTAGTTACACCTCAAGGGATTGTCATCCCGGAAGTCGAACGCTCCACGACACACGTAATAAAGTAGACTAAAAATACCGAAGGATTGGTTTGCAAGGGTAGCCCACGTGTCGATCCAAACGCTTGCTAGGCGAGAAGCTAGGCCGGGCGGTGCATGAAAAGAGAGTCTCTAGAAGCATCGGTATGTCAATAATGTCTACCTTAGACTAATACCCCCTCAAGGCGGGCAGTCTTTAGACTACTTAGTACTCTTTTTCCATTGGGCAACAGTGAGTCTCCAACGAGACAAAGTTGCCAAGATGCAGTCAACTGATTCTCAGTCAATAATAGGCTTTGATAAATGAACTCTACTCCTCGTGTTCGGTTTATCCTGTCGTCGCGGCTGAAGTATCGTGGTGTGGTTACCACCACATTGCGTCTCGGCTGCCTCCCAACGCACCGAATACCTACGGGACTCGGAGACTCGGAGATGCCACGCGGGCTTCTGGCACAATGACCGCTAACCTAAGAATTGGGAGGCGCACGCGACAGCCTACAACGGCACATATCTTAGAGGTAACGTCTAGCTTCCGTTTACGCCTCGAAGCCAAGGAGCTATCCGGGGGCTTGAGATACGCCGTCGCCAACGTTACTGTGCATCGGGCGATGGGGGAGCGACTCTGGCTATCTCAGGGCGACGGGTCTCCACGACAGCGCGGCGCCATGGCGCACGTAAGTACTGATAACTAGATAGATACCCTTTCCGCGTCCCATCGGGTTCGTGTTCCCGCCCGTGCTGTAGTGTACAACTCCTAGTGTAGTGTCATCACGGCATCGGAAACGCTGCGCTTGGCGGCAGATTCCCTTGATCTGCTTGGCGTGGCTATGCTGCTGCTGCTGCTGCTGTCAACAGTAAACATCGCCGGACGTGCATGAGCATGAACCTGTAGCGACCCTCGGTTTGTAGCAAAAGACCGCGGGCACCACCTCACTTTATGCAGCGCCCCACCGCTTTGCTGCACAGGGTCTGCAACCATGTTCGACTAGGTACCTAGGTAGGCATGGTCTTCTAGAAGCGTTCGACGTGGCGTGGCCGACGTTGCATGATCAGCGATTAATAGGCCTGCGGTTTCCGGCCACGAAACGGCGCCTATACTTAAGTACAGTACCTAAGTGTATGTTAAGCCGTGAACTCTCGGACGCTTGATGTGGGGGTGTAAGTAGATAGTGTATACTTACGTATACCTGGGTACGACATGGAGGTGTTACAACGCCCACGTGGGATTGGTAGATGTTGTTTCCCAGGAAATGAACTGCGCACAACAGTCGCCCATCCTTACCCTTCTTATTTCCCAACCCCCCCAATCACCCTCGCAAGACGAGTCGGCTCATCATCCCCATCCACACTGGCGTGATCTCTCTCTCACCTCACCGCAACACCAAATACCTACTATGTACTATCTAGTCTACCCCTCTCCCGTTACGAAAGGCATTATTTCCGTGCTCGCCTATCATCTGTCTCTCTAGTGTATCTCCCTACTTATACTCTCTGCGAGTCATCCCCCGTCTCGCCTACCCCATCCCCCCCCACCGCCATCTTTGACTACCGAGATGTTTTGGGCAGGACGGAGACATCGCGCTACCACATCGTCGCCGATAAGCGATCAGTTTAGTCTAGTCGAGTCCCCGTCGAAATGTCGGGCTGACTCAGTGTCGCGTTTGCGTCTCTATGTTGTGTGTTCATCATCACGACCTTGTCATGCTCTTGGCGTTTGATTACTCTTCCCTACATGTTTTTATTTAAGATATGAGCAGTCATCGAATACTGTCGTCTCTATCTCGCCAACCTATCTCGCGGAGCCATTTCTCGAGACTTAGCATTCATCGCTTCTGACTGGTCTTGGTTTCCGGTTCCTCACACGCTAGCCTGCTGCTCCTGGATATAGGTGGTTGTCAGTTCGTAGTTTTGTAGGCTCTTGTCTAAGAGTAGAGGGATTGAAGGTTGTTGTTATCTCACGACTTAGCTTTCGAGGTATGGTTGTAGCAACGTGGAGAGAAGTCTCTGTCGGGGTGGGACCTAGGCTGCTGTGTAGTCAGAGTTGCTTCAACATATATTACCTACTTTTGTAGCACCCCGTGATCGAAACAGGCTGCATAGGTTGCCAACTTCCAAGCAAGTTGCCCGGCGGTGAGAATCTATCTGTCATTAAGCGAACCCCGTTGGGGAAGGGCGCCGATGTTCGGTACTCGTCAATCCATAAATCCATTATTGGCCGTCAACAGTGCGGGGAGAAGAATAGAGTCATCACACTTGATTCTTCAATCATCAGAATGCTATTCTAAGGTCTATCTCTATACTAACAGGCGCTAAGCTCGACATGCAGACTTGACCACCTTTACATATATAAACAAAAGCAGAGAAAGGAAAGGGTATATTCGCAGCATAAACATATACAACAAGATAGAAACCGACGTACTATGCACCCTAGCTATCGTCATTGTCTCCACGTGATTGTCGACGAGGCCGGGAGGCTAGGATTACACCGAGTATTCGTAGATTAGTAGCTCTTCCCTTAGGCAAGAGCCATGATGCCCGCTCCAACGCCTCAAGGCATCCCCTTTTTATGCCTTTTGCCGTCCACAAGAAGCAACCCATTAATGCACACATGTCGAGTCGCGGTCGGTGCGTTGGCCCAAGAGCGCTGGCACAAGAGCACTGATCAAGATAGTACCTAGTAGAGATTCGACTTCCAACCGCTGTCTCCCTGCGAGGAAAACGAGCCTAGCTTCCGGTCTTCCTTTTTGCCGCGGAGCGAGAACTTGAGCGGGTTCTTCTTCTCCCAGCTCGCGATGCTGCGTGTGTCACTGGAATCGATGGTCTCGATCGAGTCGGGTTTGAGGTGCGACTGCGGAAATAGACCGCAGCCCTTGGAGGTGGTGCCGGACCAGCACCAATGATCGGTGTAGACCCCTTTGTCAAACGTTAGAACTTGGCCTCGGCGTCTCACTATCTCGCATGACTGGACGAAAAAAAAAAAGGGAGGAGGGAGGGGGAGGCGAGACTCACATGATATGTTTTTGATTATATCCCCCTCGTTGAACTTCAGCCAGCGCGCGTCGCCCTTCTGGTTCCACTTCCACCGGGCCTTGGCTTGCACGCTGCTCGCGCTCTGCATCCGCACCTCGGCCCTGGGCGGCGGCTCCAGCTGCACGGCCTCCGTCTCGAACGCCGCGCGCACCCCGTCGTGCCAACCAATCCCCCACACGCCCTCGTACTTTTCCGGGAATTCGATGCCGACGATCCTGGCGCCCACGGCGAACTGCAGCACCGGTTGGCGATCCTTGGGCAGCCGCATGGCGCCGTTGACCATCTTCCTCGTGCTGATGGCGACCGCCGCGGGGAGCCTGGCCACTTCTCTGGTGAGGCCCACCATCACCGACTCGGTGGGCGGATGCGGGAAGTGGAGATCGAAGTTGTCCTTCACCTGCGGCGGCAGCTCGGGCTCTTCGATGACCGTGATGCCGGGTATTTTGGGCAGTGGTCGCGGGTGTCGGGTCATGTGCGCGAACAGCTGCTTCTGGTTGAAGAATACCGTCGCGTCACTCTCCTCGAGCGTGTGGCCGGCCTGGATGCAGAACAAGCACCCGTACAGTTGCTCCTCCACGGCGCGTATGGGGAGGTGGCTCTTCTGTAGTACCCTTAAGCGGAAGCCCACGGTATTTGAAGTAAAGCTCCCGGCAGCTATATATCCCGTTAATTTCCTGTCTTGGTGTAGCTGAATGTATCGGAGTGCTTACATTCGTTGTTCAAGTCTTGTTCAACTGACTTGAAGTCTAGTTCGAAAAGACAATGAGTACATTTGGCCATTATTGCTGTGGAGAATCCCTAGTTAAGGTCAGAATTATTGTTATCGCAAACTGGCAACCCAGGATCATGATTGACTTACGCCAACCGGCCTCTTAATTCTCTTGAAACCCAACTGACCGCGCTGTGCTTCCTTCGCACCATCACAGAAGCCCTTAAGTTTGTAAAAGGAGCTAGAAGGAGTAATTGCGCAATCGGGCTCGCGAGGAGGAAGTGATATTTCGTTCGATATAGTGGTCTCCATTTCTACGGGGATCAAGCCGTCATCCATGCGCCGTAACCCGTGTCCCGGATGCGCTGTGTAACCCCCCGAAGACTGGCTCGTTACGGTTATCCCAGAAGTACGCCTAGGCGGCGCCGGAGGCGTTTGATATAGAGGCGGTGGTCCTGGATACTGCGGGGGCGCAAAGCCAACGGGTTGGTGGTGAGCTGTTAGTGGTGATGTTGATGACTGGATAGAGTATCGGTGCCCTGACGTAGCAGGTGGCTCTGTCGGACTCAACGATTCAACGACGTCGAAGACAGAACTATTAATAGATTCAGTCGACCGCCTACGCGACGAGAGGACATAAGAGGAAGAGCTCTGATTTGTCACTGACGTTGTTCTTGGGGGAAAGCCAGCCTGACTCGCAAGGCTATGATCCCGCTCTCGACCCAAGTTGTTAACAGCGCGACTGCTCGGTCTCGATGATGGGTTCCCGGTTACTGATGAGGTTGCAGACGGTGCTCGGCTGAGAGCAGCTTCGTGCCCATGGGGATGTAGCGTGGGACCGTTGCTGCCACGGACAAATCCACTATGAGAATGTGCAGGCGACCGCATTGAGTCGATTGAACCCTGTGTCGAGTTTGTCCATCTGTGACTCTGCTGTAAGGGCGATAGTGACCCTTCACTATTTGACGCGTGGCTCTGGGAGGCCGCGCGCATGCGCTGTTCCTGTTCATCGAGCATGACGCTGCCGTCCACCTCTCGATGTCGTAAAGAAACCCGTGGATTGTCCTCTGGACTAACCAACTGTGCTTGTGGAATTGTCGGTGAGTCAGGCGTGACTGGAGGTCGTCGTTCATAACTCTCCCCCTCTTCAAGGTGAACCTCCAGTGCGCTCGGCGGCGCTCTACCAAGTTGCCATGGGTTTGCTGTAGGTGGTGTTGGGGGTGGCTCTGAGGGTGGCTCAGAAGGTCCAGAACGACGTGAACTTGTTGCATCGAAATCATTGATGGGGCCTGGTGACCGCAACGCTTCCGCATCGCTCCAAGGACCAGCTTCCGGGCGCATAGCTACTATCGCCGCACCACCCGCATGCCCGTCTAGCCGTTCCATCAGCTTCTGTGTGCTTTGCGGTTTGGGGTAGGGGATTATACTTGTCGGCGGCCCTGTCTCTGAGGGAGGGCGAGGAATTAGCGCCGGCGCGGGAGCCTCAAGCTTCATGCGCTTCAGGGATTCCAATATCTTCAGCGCAGCGTTTCTTGAGGCTTTCTGCAGTCCAATGAACTTATCTGCGTCGAATTCGTCTATCTCGACACATTCATCGAAGTCCCACAGCAGCTCCTCGAGCTCCGATCGACACTGGGCAATCTCATCTAAAGTTGTTGTGAGTGAATAAATCTAGCATGCCGAGTGGCTAAATAGCAGGCTCGTACCGTTCTCCTTGATTGCATTGACGAAGTTACTCCCGTATTCCTCGTGGTTGGCGGTCGAAACGGGCTCGATCTTTTTCAACGCCTTTTCGCCTTCTTTGACTAGGTTCTGTGCTGCCTTGAGCATTGGCGCGGGCGCCTGGTCGCCTGCGCTTTCAACATTCTCAATAGTGGTCTTGCCTTTCTCAACAATCTCTCTGAATGGCGCCAGTACTAGCCGCTCTACTTCTTCGGCCATAGTACGGGCTGTCTTTGCTGGCGAGCAGCGACCACAATCTTAGAGGGGCACGAAGATTACAGGATCGGCCGCGTATGAACTGCTGTCGCACTGGTCACGGGATGGGCACAACAGTCTCAGTGGTTCGAGCTGGGGTAAGGAGCCGGATCATTCCCACTTCACGTATGTCACATCCGAATGAAGGGAACCGGAAGATCGGACCTGGTATGCATTCAAAGCAAGAATATGGAAGAGGGAGAAGGAAGATCAACCACCAGCATCTGCGAGATCACAGGTACTGTAAGGCAAAGTCAGACATGCATACACGGGGCACAGAGAGGTGTGGGAAACAAGAGACAGTCCCGCATGCCACGCCATACTACCTCATGGGAACCTGACCGTGTGGTGTGTACCTACACTAGTGTAGTGTGCCAGGATGAGGCTGATTTCCCTACGAACCAATGGTGACATGTTGTTCGGAGGGAATCCTCGAAGTGCCGCAGCAAAAGCGCTGCAGCCAGCGAGGTAGATCGGCTCAGTAGGGTAAGTACCTGCCTGCGGAGTAGTGTAGGTAAAGAGAGGTTGTTGTGTGTTCAACTGACTGTCCGAGAACCCTGGATGGATCCGGGGGGGTCTGCCCACTGCCCACCACTGCACCATTGCACCGCTGCACCACTGCACCACTGACTGCACTAGATAAGTACAGTACTGGGCTCATCACTTGGGATAAGCGGGTCCAGACCATCGACCCTAGTGTAGCGCCGCCCATCGTGAACGTGCCTGCAGCCTGTACACCAGTCGGCTTGATTGGTTTCCTGAGGCTGCAACGTATCCAGACGCTGAATCCAAGCCCCAGTCGAATTACTTACTTAGTACTTATAGCAGCTGGAGCATGGAGGGACGCGCCGGGGTGCTGCCAGGGCTAGCTTGCCCAACCAGCTCGTTGGACCACGCCGTTCCCTCTCTCTCTCTCTATAGGTATGGGGCACTAGGTACTTATACACCCACCACCTACATCGCTTGGGCCCCTCTCTATATGCCCGGGTAGTAGATGCTAAGTGTGGTGATATGAGCGCTGAGTGGCAGACTAGGCATCTACCTGGGTATATGTGTGGTTCGTATCCCTGAGAAGCCCCCTTCCTCGCGGATTGTTGTTGCAACGTTATAATCAAGGCGAGTCAGCTAGAGATCGGTGGGCGCCTAGAGCTTATGCACTGCTGTGTATGAGCCGCTACAGCTGAGGTTGACTTGCTCTAGAGAGGGTCACCCTCAGCTTCTGGGGCTGTGTGCGTGGAACACAGGTCCAGGCTTCTTCGACAAGGCCTCGACAGATGGGGCGCACGCGCGTATAGTAGTGTACGATTATTCATAGGACACGGTATCTTCCAGCCTGCCCGCTTTACTATTTAGGGTCGGGCTCTTCGCTTCATTGTTGTTCTGATTGCATCCCAGAATTAGTATACCAAGTGAGCATGGCGTTCATTATTAGTCTAAGCTTGGTCGGCTAGACTAGACGCTACTTCGACACGTGCTGGTCTTCGTAATGGGGAAGAGACTGGCATCACATGAACGGATGACTATACGTATGGTCCTCAAGTCTGGCCATCAGACTTGCCTCTCCAGCTGCGAAAAGCGGTCAGTGCTAGGACTGCTCGAGCAGTGCACTCGCGGACATTATAGCCTTGTCTGGTTACTGTTGACACACGGACTTTACTTACCGCGCCGGCTCGCAGGCTTCATCCGCTTTTCAATAGGTAGCCCAGGCCTTAACCCCGAATGGCAGTCGAGTGTTTGATGTACTCCCCAAGCTCATCGTCAGGGACACGAATATGAGGTCAGCCCCCGCATCAGGGACCAGGGCGAGCAAGGTGTGCTCTAGATAAGACTTACACTAGTTTAGGTGTTGCAAGCATTCTCCCCATACCGGTGGCACTAGGGACTCATTGGCACATGGGACATCGGAGCGCTCATCCTCCCCGTCGATCGTGATGGATACCACTAAAAGGCATAGCACCCAAATCTACACTAAATCTGCCTCGTAGTGCGCCTCGCTACCTACAGAGGCAGTATAGATGTGGCATTAGCGTCAACACGTGCTCAATTCCTCCAACAGAGTTGATTCTTGGGGTTGCCAAGCGACTTAGGTACCGTAGGTAGTCAACTTTAGGTACTCAGTAGTTAACTCGCTACCTGCCTGGGACTTGTTGACTCCGACATGCCACCTGAGTAGGCCCGAGCCACGCTAGTTAACGACTCGACGACGTTCTCTTCAAAAGAACAATTTATTTTTATTCAGTATATCCTCGACGCCACTATACTAGCCTGGTAAGAATACGTGGTGACGTAAGCATATGCAGGACCCAAACTTCATGTTATATTAAACAAAACTTGACACATTCAGCCCGCGACGATAGTGGTGTGTCTTGGCAGCCAAGAGAACAACTAGTATTTATAACATATCATGCATCTCTATCTTGTGCAGTTAATAATACTTTCATAATTCCCATTGCATGGGCTCCAGAGGGTCTCATCTATGAAACACTGGAGGGTTCTTCTTGGAATGAGTGCGAATAAGACAGAAAAGAGGTTACTAGTGTTGGACTAACTGATACCGCGCCATATACACCCCGTACAGGCATCACTCGACTATTGTCTTTTAAGACACACCGTACGTCTCACTTCCGGGTCCCGTTCAATGCGGATATAAGCCCGACTTCCCCGCCAACACTGGTACGACATCGGAGATGACCTCCTTGACGCCTGCGTATCTATACGCCTTTTGCTCACAGCTCTCCCAACGGTTAGGAATGACGAGAGCCTCGCGCGCACTGACCCGAATAACAAGCTAATGCTCATCAGAGGCTCAATATTCACCCTGGTGGCGTGTCCTCACCCAGCACGACCAATTGGTATCACCCGGTTGCTTCGTTCCGATCGGTCCGCCTCCCCCAATGACTATACTTGAGGATACCCTTCACGACGCCACCGTGAACTACGTGGACGATCGCCAGCTGGTTTTAGTAGCCTTGTTTCAGCCCTTCGAGCGCGATACAGCGGTGAGTGTTTAGGATTACTCGTCTGCTAGTCAGGCAGATACCTACCATCTTAGGCGTGGTATTAATGGCATCGAGAGGCCGGCCGGGATTGATGCTTAATTCATTTGACCACTTGCTCCCTGCGATTTGCCTCACCGGATGACAGACCTGGCTGCTTATAAACGCGCGTACACTGGCTTATATAAGATACTGCTGCAGTGTACTATTATCCCTGGACGCCACTGAGGACAGTCGCCGATGAAGCTAATCACATTTCGTGATCGTGTCGCTGGTGGCCGACGGCTTAATCCGCCCAAGCCAGAACTCATCCGCTAAGCCCTCTCAGGCTAAGCCGCGGCGCATCATCAGTGTACTCTAGATAAGCCTCGGGATTGATTAGTGAATTGATTCTCGGAAACCCGAACCAGGAAAAAGATAAAAGATAAAAAATAAAAAGTAAAACAAAACAAAATCAACAAAGCAGCAGAAACACAATTGCGCAGCACCGCCATGCGAGCGCCAGACGGAAACGGGGCAGCACAGTGCCACGGGCTTTCAGCCTCCGGGACGGCAACGACTCATTCGCGCCGAAGATGCGGCCGCCGAACGGCTCACCACCGCCGAATGAGTCACATAGCCTTGCTACGCGCAACACAGACGGCTTTATAAGAAGTACCTATAGTTCAGGAGACGGCGGTACTACGCAATACTAGCCATTCACCAACACGACAGTATCGCGCCCTTCCGCACCAAGCCAGCCTCCGGGAACCTCGCAATGGCTCCCGCCAACACACCCAGCACCCACGTCCCCGTGCAGACGACGCGCCCGCGCCTGCCGCTCTCCGCGCGGCCGACAATCCAGACAGAGCGACTACTCATCCGCCCGTTCACGCAGGCCGACCTCGCCGCGCTGCACGCGCTGCGGGCGCAGCCCGCGTTCATGGCCGAGAGCACGCTCGGCAAGCCAGACGCAACGCTCGCCGAGTCGCAGGCAGAGCTGGACAAGCTACTCGCCCCGGACGCGGAGCACTTCGTGTTCGCGCTCGTCGAGGCCGCCACGGGCACGCTGATCGGCGACGGCGGCGTGCACACCGTGCGCGGCAGCGGGCTGGGCTGGCCCGAGATTGGCTACAAGCTGCACCCCGCGCACTGGGGCCGCGGGTACGCGACCGAGGCCATGCGCGCCGTGCTGCAGGCCTGGTGGGCCCTGCCCAGGGACGAGGCGGTGGTCCATGTTCATCCTGGCACGTTGCCGCCGCCGACGACGGAGACAGAGACGGGGATAGAGACGGGCGAGGCCGGCACGGAAGAGCCTGCGGTGGTGGTGGCGGTGCGGGAGCACGTGGTCGCTGAGATCGCGGCGTATAATGCCGGCAGCCGCCGCGTGCTCGAGAAGCTCGGCTTCCGCGACTTCGGCTCCTGGGAAGAGCCCGATACTCAGTTACATAGGCTGGGACAGCCGTTACTGATGGGCCATTTCGTGTTGCCGAGCCCGTCTTAAAGAAACTGTATATACATTTAAAAAGACGACAGCGGGTGCGCCGGAGATATAGACACGGATTATATGGTTCTTAGAACGCGCTGGGCCCGCTAATAGGTCGCGGAGGCTGGAATAACAATGTTTTCAATGCACCAGATCAAGATGTATTGAGCATGGCTGTGGAATCCAGTGTATATAGCTTGATCACGCAAAAAAGTAAACTATAGGGGGATATCATAAGTTCGGATTTTGATCTCTCTTTGGGTTCTGTGCCAATTTGTTAAGTTAATGCGGGAATCATATACTATACTGACGTGGTCACGAACCCGCGCCTAGGAATCGTCCATAGGTTGTCACTTAGGCCTTTCAAAAGCAAAATAGAGGTATTTCGTTCGCTTGAACAACCAGCTACGTCATGAGCCCGACTCATTTTCTCACGCCCAGATTCTCAAGAAGAGAAATTGAAAGACGGTATACGCAAAATTCCAGAAGCCTTACAACGTAAAACAGTGGTTAAACATATGAACTGTGCGCAATGATCCCTATCCTAATTCACCTAAAATACAACATCGGATCCAGTCATTGCTTGACGTGACTCCATGAATCGTCATGCGATCATCCCTAAATCCCCAGCTCTATTGAAGAAATTGTATAGCGGGAAGGTCGGTGGTATCGAGGTCGGGTATAGGGTGGAATTATTTCATGTCTATTATTTACAGGGTGTCCATCTTGTTCAGGATAGCGCGAGTGAACTCGTGGGTGGTGGATTCGCCGCCCATGTCGCGTGTGCGGTACTTGCTGTATAATATGTTAGTAGAGCAACATCAGAATCACGGGGGGTGGGCATGTAATTACCCATCGGCGATGACGCCGTAGATGGCCCTGGAGATGCGGTTCGCGTGGTCGTCAAGACCTAGGTGGCGCAGAAGCATGGTACCAGACAGGAGTAGAGCAGTAGGGTTGGCCTGATCCTTGCCCTTGATATCTAGACCGACGTGTCGGCAACCGGGCTCGAACACAGCAACGTCGCGTCCCATGTTGCAGCCGGGGACAATGCCAGGTCCACCAACAAGGGCGGCGCCAATGTTGGACAGAATGCCACCGTACAAGTTAGGCATGACCATGACATCGAACTGTTGGGGCTTCGAGACAGCCTGCATACTAGCGTTGTCCACAATCATGTCGTTAACCTCGATAGTGGGGTAGTCGGCAGCGACGTTCTGAACTGTTCTTCGGAAAAGACCGTCGGCCAGCTTCATGATGTTGGCCTTGTGGATGCAAGTGACCTTCTTGCGGTTGTTGGCCAGCGCGAAGGCAAAAGCGAACTTGGCAATTCGTTCGGACTTGAGGCGGGTGATGATCTTGAGAGACTCGACGACACCAGGCACGCTCTGGTGCTCCAGGCCACTGTATTCACCCTCGGTGTTCTCTCGGATGATGACCAGATCGACATCCTTGTGGCGGGTGTTGTAGCCGGGGATGTTCTTAATCAGGCAGACGGAGGCGTAGATGTCGAGCTCCTGGCGCATGGCGACGTTGAAACTCTGGTGGCCCGATCTGCTAATGGGGGTGTGTAGGATACCCTTCAATCCCAGCTTGTTTCTCTTAAGCGAAGCGACGGATTCACGGAACATTTCCTCGGCGCTGCCGGGAGCGCCGCTATCGACACCAGAAGCGTCGACCTGTTCCCAGTCGATGGGCACACTATCGGCCTTGAAGATGGTCTTTACACTCTCTGCTACCTCGGCGCCGATACCATCACCGGGGATGAGGGTGACGGTGTACTTGCTGCCGAACTTGGTGGGCTTGAAGATATCGGTCTCGACAGTGGCGAAAGATCGCGAGGCATTCTGAAGGAGTGGTTGACGAGAAGCTGCTCGCGCAACGCGCTGTCCACGTTAAAAAAAGAGGTGAGTTTTATCCCTGTACCGTAGCATGTGAAAGCGACATATAGTGAAGATGGAGCAGGGCAGATGCAAGGCGGATGCAGGGCAAATAAATTAGGCACGACATACCTGGGCAGTTCGGGCAGAGCTCCGCGACAGCATGGTGTCTACAATCTAGGAACGAAGGGCGGATAGGAAGAAGTGGTCGAGCTGGAGATGGAGGAGGAGGAAGTTTGACGATGGAAAGCCGCAAATGGCGCAAAACATTGGGTTGTGCCAGTTTGAGGTGGACTTAGTGGATTCCAGCGGCCATTGGCGCCCACTGGCTGCCGTGACATTCCGCGCCATGCTCCATTACGCACTGCAAAGGTTAAAACCCGAGGCATTGCGCGCCTCACTAGCGCCAGGACTCTTTTTTTTTTTCTTGCGCTTAGTGGCACTCGCCACAATCTCCAAGTGCATACGCCACAGAGCTTGTTTCGTCCCTGTGATAGTCCAGCTATCTAGCCACAGCCGATTTGTAGGGTGAAGTTTATCTGACGTAGGCAAAGATGCTTACTTCCTTCAAGGAGCCCAAGGACGAAATGCAATTATATAATTAAATCGAGTCTTGCAGCCAAAAAGGCTTGGTAGGCGAGACGGGCGGAGACAGCATCCGGTCAGATGGGAGAGGTGTTATATGCCCATATAACCCCTTTTAAACGAATAGGTACATCATAACGGAGCCACGATGTGAGGATTCTGGGGTTCTTCAAAGGAGTTGCAGCCCAGGCCCGTGTAAGTGGCAGGTAGGGTTCAATGTAGCTTTCCACGGTAAGACGGAAAAGAGTTTCTGGCACTAAACAGGAATCACACGTCACTTAGTTGATCGTGAGCTTGAGCATTGCCCTAATCGCCACAACAGCTATACTAAATTCCATAGCCAAGACAGTCGTACCGATAGTCTTTACTGCTCCAGCAAAAAATGGCCGCGAGTGCCTTGATACTCGATTCCGGCGCGGTGGCCTCTGTGAGCGGAGTCGCCGCGGCCACCGCTGCTCGACAAAGGAGGGCGCAAGCTGGCTATTATAGGAGTCTACGATCTAATTCTAATGCTCTTAATATCTCTAATTATATGAATCACCTCCGGGCGCCCGTCCCACCGCCACCGCCACCGCCATCACGGGCCCCGTTGAATCGCGGAATCGACGTCCATATCCACTACCAGGGTCGATGTCCCCATGTCGCTCACGGCCCGTCATACTCTGACAATTACTTCGCCTCGCACGACCAGAGAGATGTCTATTCTCAAGATCATCGCCTCTCGCAGTACCCTTACTACACAGGACTGCCGAACTCGCCGTGTGGCTGCTCACAGTGTTACTGGAGAGACTTTGTGAGTTGGGTCTCGTGCCCTTCTCTCTCTCTCTTTTTCTTTTACCTTGATTTTTCAGCAGAGCTCAAAGTTCCTTCCTAACATCTGGCCACAGCTCACAGACGATATCGAGAAGTATAGACTTGCCTGTCGGCAACTTCGCGAGACATACGTATGGAACCTCCGCGAGCTTATGCGGCGGCACCAGTCAGCCCCGACAAAACCGCGCGAAGAGAAGGACGGCGAGCTCGAAAAGCTGTACTAGTACTACGTGGGCCGGGTGCGTGAGGTTTACGATAACCATTGCCGGCACCACCGGCTCCTGTTTCAGGACGTCTGTCTGATGTGGGAAATGCCCGAGAAGGTTGTTCTCCGCGAGGAGAATGTCGCTTCTACCCCTCGGCCCTCAACACCACATTCGCGGCGCAGCAGTGGCAGTTTAAGGACACCGGCTCCATCGTCATCTAGAGGCCCGACACCTCTTTCGAGGAAAGAAAGCGATAGCCTGCTAAATGTAGAAGCGAGGGTGGTCAGCAAAGGCAAAGCGAAGGAGGTGATTTCCTGCGCAGCCATAGACGCTGATATCCCTGCTGTATGCTTCGATGATGGCGGCAAGGGTAAAGGTAAAGGGATAGGGACCCAGCCAACGACTTCGCCCAGCAAAGTCACCACAAAGCATCACCCTAAACCTAACAAATTATCTATGCAACGACTTCGGCAACTATGGCCAACAAGAGTTCGGGCAAAGTCGGTAGATAAAGTGGAACTGGTCTAAGGAATTACAAAAGGCAATGACAAGCACGAGGGCGTTGAACGGGAATTAATGGTCTAATTTCAAGATACTCCCAGAAACGGGATCGTAACTAGCCGTCCCCATACTATTTTGGGAAGAGGGTAGACTACCGCTACCAGTGCACTAAGACACATTGTCGAGGCAGATAATCGTTCGATGACAAGAATTGCTTTATGACAATGGCATTAAGTACAAATTTGCTGAACAGCTCAGACGCCGCCACGTGAGGGGGCGGCAAGGTGCGAAGTGAACTAACGGCCACGACATGCGCAACTATGTGACGATCAAGTGATGGCTCTCATATCTCCCACATGTTAAGTCCACGGCAGCGTAGCAGTATGACAAGCCGCCTGGGTTTGGTCTATGCTAGGTACAATCCTGTCAAGGAGGAACCATGGCGGTACGGAATTCACTCAAGTTCCTCCTCATCTAGAGGCTCGACCCTGACAAGTATTTCCTCCAGCAAGCCTTCAAGAAAAGTGCCCACATCTTTGCCCATGCCAACTGGTTCGGCTTTGTCTAGTCGGTCAAGTTCTTTACATACGTTTGCAAGCTTATAAACATGCCCCCTAATCTTGTCATGTGCCGCCTCGGCGCGCTGTCTCTGAGGCGTGACAATCTTCTCATTTCGGTATAGTTGCTGCAAGCGTATCTGTCTACGCTTGAGAGCCTCTTCTAGCGCTGGGAATATCACATCGTTCAGAGCATCCAGCTCACCATTAGGGTTAGCGGGGGCGGGCGATGGGAAACTCTCGGGAGCAGGCGGTAACTGCTTAGGTTGCGCCTTGGATGCGAATGCTGGTGAACGGGGAATAGGTTGTTGATTGGTGACTCTCTGTGGGGGAGCCTGCGAAGGCAGACCACGATAGGGCGGAATCTCAGGCAAATGCATCGGGCCAATCTTGGGAGGCGGGCGAGGCTGCTGCATTTGCGGTTGTAGCAGTTGGGGAGGAAGGTATGGTAGTTGGCCCTCGCCCTGCACGTGCTGACTAGTAATATTCAACAAACTCATGTCCTGCTGCAACTGCTCCTGTAGAGCTCTATCATAGTCAGCCGATGTCATTGTAGGCACCGGCGGCATCTGCTTCGTGGCAGGGCGAGGAGTGCTGGGATTATAGGCATGCTTTGGTGGTGAAGGTGGAAGATCGACCTTGGAAGGCGACGAAGGTGTGCCACCCGGGACTGGCTTTCGTTGAGGGGAAGCTTGCCGCGACGTGCCCAGGGCTGGAGTGTTGGGTCCTTTCAGAGTACTCAGAATCGGAGGTTCGGCGAAATCATGGCTTTGAACTTTGCTAGGAGACGTTGCTCTAGGGCTCTCGCCATAGTCTCCTTCCAGGGGTCTTGATGCTCGTGCATTCCTAGTAGACTCATCTAAAGCATTCAGTCCTGGCCGATGAACTAGGCCGCCTCTGTCACCTATCATCCGAACGGTGCCAAAGTCCCACATATCCTCGTTCTCCGGGTGCTCCTGAACCGCCTCTCCTCCCTCCTCGTATTGTTCCTCGTGATCCGATGTGTGGGTCGCGCTATAATCTCTGTACCGCTGAATCAACTCTTGGAGGTAATCCGTCTTTTTAGCTTTGCGTATGAAAGGATGATTCAGAAGCTCTTTAGCTGACGGTCGGTCCTTGGGATAGTATTGTAGACACCTCTCAACAAATTCCTTGAAGGCCTTGGTGAAGTTACCTTCTAATCTTGGGGGATCTTTCTTCTTCTTTGGGATGAGAAATAGCACCTTCATGGGATGAATGTGTGCATATGGGGGCTCACGATTGGCAAGCTCCATTGCGGTAATTCCCAAAGACCATATGTCCGCCTTCTGATCATAACCAGATTGTTTAATAACCTCGGGTGCCATCCAGAAAGGAGTGCCAACAAAAGTATTCTTCTTGGTCATGGTTTCAGAGAGCTGTCCCGCAACACCGAAGTCGGCCAATTTGACTTGTCCATCAGACCCAAGCAAAACATTGGCGGCTACCATACCCTCTTCTTAGCGATGACAAAAATACCTTGGCCCTAAGAGGGAAAAATATGCATACCTTTGATGTCCCGATGAAGTTTGTTGTCGGCATGTAAATATTCCAGGCCAAGAAGTAGTTCTCTGATGATGATGGCAATGTATTCTTCCCCAATCATGCCTGGCTTCATCAAGTCAGAGCAGCTACCGCCAGCGCAAAATTCCATAACAATCCATAGTTCTGCACCCTTTGCGTAAGAGCCATAGTATTTCGTAACGTAAGGTGACCGTAGCTCGGACAGGATCGCGATCTCCTGTATGATGTCCTCGACTTCGTCTTCGGCGCTCTCAATATCGATAATCTTAATCGCCACGGCCTCGCCTGTCCGCTTCTCATATCTTAATACAAAATTAGCTATTTGCGCATAGCAAGCATATCCAAAGAACGCACCCCTTGTAGACTCGGCCAAAGCTACCACTTCCTATGTAGACAAAGTTAGCAAAAGCGCCCCGGCCACCAACATAAGGGGACCCAAACCAATAGGATATTCCTTGGTGTAAAGAAGTTCGGGGTCTAAGGCCTCGTTACTGCTGTCAAAATTTCGTTCCGCCATCTCAGTATTTGATCGTCAATTCGTTACACGTTATCGTAGTTGCGTTGTAGTATTGGGCTTGGCTGCGCGCTCGGCAGGCTACCGGGACTTCGACGCCAGTGATGCAAAAGCAGAACTGTCGCCAAGCACAAGACTAGGCGGTCGTGGGGTACTCGGGGGCGAGAGGGTGCAATCATACAACGGTCCACGTTGCAAAGCAGCTTCCAGCTTTTGGCTTCGGGGAGGAACCGCAGAGAGCCAGTATCGAGCGCCTATTCAGGCGAGAAGGAGGGGTTCAAGGAGGAGAAATGAGTGTCTGTTATAATGGACGGACGAGGCATGAATTAAACGCAGCAGGTGCTCCAGGTCAGGGGAAACGCTTCAGGAGAAAGGAAGGACAGCAAAGCTGAAGGACGGCGCTGAGCTGTCTCAACTTGCATGAATGTGGCAGACTGTGTGCATATGCAGAATGCAGAGAAGGCGGGCAGAAAAGAAGGACAGGGGATGTCAATGCAAGCAGCAACCCAGAACGGCCGCAGGTGAAGGGGTCGGCGAGCAATGCAGAAGGAGAAGGAGAAGTAGAAGGAGAAGGCCGGGCCAGACCGGTCAAAACATAGTTTGTTGATGTTTCTCTAGAAAGAAGAGCGTCAGGTTGCCTTGCTTCCAGTGCCGCAGGTGTTCGGGCAGGCAAGGCAAGATAGGTACAGTACAACAAGCAGCAGGACGGGTCGTGGGGTTCGCTGTAGTCGCGGCGGTCGAAGCAGCGTGGACGGGACGCTAAGGTAATCGATTGGCCGGAATGCGGTGAGAGACCGATCTCCCAAACAACAGTGTCACAGTGGGGTTGGCTGATTACCTGGAGCCACGATGTTAGTGTTGGCCAGGTACCGCCGTAGGTACTTAAGTACCTATCCCAAGACGCGCTTACACGTGTCACGGCCAGTAACAAGACGCCTGTAGCCTGTACAGTAGCGCGGTAAGGATGGTGAGTCTACCTAAAGCTCGGTACCGCTTGTGCTGAAGACAGGTCGATAGGGCTAGGTGCCTGCTCTAGTGTAGCCCTTGAGCGGGATGTGGATAGCGTGGGGTGGGGCTCTATTTATGCTAAACAATTGGTCAACAGTAAACAAACTCGGGAGTTAAGTCGGTTGGTACCTAGGTACCTGCCTATGCTGGGCTCACTTTATAACTAATCAATCAATCCTGGTACTGCAGTTTCATGCCCTCAAGCGTGAATCCTTTAATGTTGTTGGCCTCCAAGGCTAATTGCGACCGTGCGCCCGAGCGTAGGGGTACGTGTGGCTCGTTTGTATGGCTTCTAATAACTTAGAACTGTAACAAAGGGGTGCTATAGCAATTAATAAAAGCTATAGCTACTTAAAGCTTAAATAAAATTGCTAAAACTTTTTGCTACCTAGTTTATATAAATAAAAAACTAAAAATTATTTTAACTTTTTTAATAGTTATATATAATATATTATAAATAATAATATTATATTAGTTTAATTTAAAATAAATAGCTTTATAATTATAATAATTATTTATATAATAGCTAATATAACTATTATAAAATTAATTATATATATATAAAAAAATTAAAAAAAAAATATTTATTTATTAGTTTTATTAAATTTAATAATAAACTTTATTAATAAATAGTTTTAAAAAAAATAAAAAATAATTATAAATAATTTTTAATAGCTATTAAAAAAAAAGTAAACTATTAAATAAAATAGCTTTAAACTAAATTAATATTAATAAATTTATAAAAATTTTATAAAATAAATTTATTATAATAAAATTTTATAATAAAAAAAAATATAATTATATAATAAAGTAGTTTAAATAATAAAAATAATTAATTAAAAGTTTTAAAAAGTTTTATTAAAAAAATATTAGTTAATTTAAAAAATATTTTAAAAAAAAGTTATAAACTATATATAAAATAAAAAAACTATATTATTTATTAATAAATTTAAAAATATTTTTATTATTAAATTAAAATAATTTATTAAAAAATTAAAAAAATAAAATATTTAATATTTTTTTAAAAAATAATAATAAATTTAAAAATAATAATTTAAAATTACTAAATATATTAAAAATATTTAAAAATAAAAATAAAAATAAAAATAAAAATAAATTTATATTAAAATTAAATAAACTAATTAATTTTATTAAACTTTTATTTAAATTAAAATATAATAAATTAAAAAAAATAATTTTAGTAATTTTTTTTTAGTTTTAAAAATTTTAATATAAAGTTTTATTATTATTATAAAAAAAAAAAAAACTAAGCAATAAAATTAATTAAAAAACTTAAAAAATAATTTAAATAATAATAATTATTTTAAGCTAAAATAATAAAAGCTTAAATTTATTTTTAATAAAAATATTTATTTTAAAAAATATTAAAACTAACTAAACTATAAATATAATTTATATTTTATAATAAAATTTATTAGTTATAAAAAAAAAATATAAATTAGTAAATTTAATAAAATTATAATAATATAAGCTATTATTAATATATATAAAAAAAAGCTTTTAAATTTATTTAAAAGTATTAAAAATAATATAAAAATATTAAAAATTTTTAAAAAAATATATAAAATAATAAAATAAGTTTATTAAAAAAATTTATAAAAAAATTTAATAATTTATATATATAATAAAAAATTTTTTATTATATTTATATTAAAATTTTTTAGTTTTATATATTAATATAAAATAATTAATAAATAAATTAGTTTAAACTAAAAAATTATTTTATTTTTAATAATTATAAAAATTAAAACTTTTATATAATATAATATAATTATAAAAGTTATAAAATAAAAATAATATATTATATAAAAACTTATTAAAAAATTTAATAATAACTTTAAAAATTATATTAAAAAAATAATAATAATAATATTAATTATATTTTAAAAAAAAATAAAAAAATTAAAAAATAAAAATTTTTATAATAATAATAAATTTAATATAAGCTATAGCTATAAAAATAAAAAATTTAATAAAAAAAAAAACTTAAATATTAAAAATATAATAAATAAAGCTATATTATAAAAAATTATTTAAATAAAAATAAATAAAATAAAACTAATTTTAAAAAAAGTTAAAACTATAATATTTAAAATAAATTTATTAAAAATTAAAAATTACTAATAAAATTTATTAATATTTATTTTATTATAATAGTTTTTTTTAATTTATAAAAATTAATAAAATTTTATAATTAAAAAATTATTTTAAAATAAATAAAACTTTTTAAATATATTTAAACTAAATTTAAAAATATAGTTTATTTAAAATAATATTTATTATTAAATATTTATTTTATAAATAATTAATAAAATAATTTTTTATTTAATATAAATATAAATATTAAAATTATTAATAATAAAAATATTTTTTTAAAAAATATTATAATAAATTTTATTATTAAACTTAAAAAATATACTATAAATATTAATAAAAAACTAGTTTATATAAATAAAATTAGTATTATTATTTATAGTTTAAAAACTTTTAAAAATAAAAAGTTTAATTTATTAATTAAATATATATTATATATTTTAAGCTTTTTTTTAAATATTATATTAAAAAAACTTTATAAAAATAAAAAATTTTTAAATAAATATATTTTTAAAAATATAATAAAACTAAACTAATAACTTTTATTTTTTAAAAATAAAACTAATAAAAATATATATTAAATATAAATAAATAAATATTAAAAAATTTACTAATTAATTTAAATATAAATAGTAATTTTTTAATAATTATTAAATTAAAAAATAAGTTTATTTTTTAATATAAATATTTATTTTATTTTAGTATTAAAAAGTTTATAAAAATTATTAAATTTTTTATAAATATTAATTTAAATATAAAAAAAATAAAAATTTTTTTTTATTATATATATAATTAAATAAAACTAAATAAAACTATTTTATATAAATTTATTAAAAAAATAAAATATTTAAAAAAAATAATTTAAACAAATTTAAATATTTTAAAATTTATTTTAATTAATAATAATAAATACTACTTTTTAATTATTAATAATAATAGCTAATATAAAACTTATAAAATATATAAAACTAAAAATAGCATTAATAAAATAATTATTTTTTATTTAAAAAAAATAATTTATAAATTTTAAAATTTATTTTTTATTATAAATAAACTAATATAATAAAGATTTATTATTTTAAAAATTAATAAAAGTTATAAATTTAATATAAATATGCTTAAAAAATACTATATAAATAAAAAAATTATATTAATTTTATTTATTTTTATAAATTAATATTAAAATAATATTATTAAATAATTTATTAAATTTATTTAAAATAAAACTAAAGTTATAATTTTTTAAATATAAATATTAATAATTTTTTAAAACTATATTTTAGCTATTTTTATATATATTATTAACTAAATAATATAATTTATTATAAAAAAAATAATTTTTTATAAATAATAAATAAATAATATAAATTTAAAAAAATAATATATTTTAAATTTATTAAATTTAAAAATTTTTAGTTTATATTATTTAGTTTATATTAATAAATTAATATATATAAAAATTAAAAAAATAAAAAAGCATACTATTAATACTATATTTATTAAATATAAAAATATAAGCAATTATATTATATAGTTTATAAATAAAAAATATAAACTTTAAACTTTATATATTATTTTTTATAAATATTTAAATAATTTATTTAAAAGTTTTAATTTTAAAAATATTATTTATTTATTATTATTAAATATATAATATAAATTATAGTATTATAATAATAAAGCTATTTATATTAAAATTTATAATAAAAATAATAATATTATTTTAAAAAATAATTTATAATATAAAAATAAACTAAAATAAAATTAACTATATAAAGTTTAACTTTTTAAAGCTATAAATATTTTTAATAAAAATAGCTATATATTAATTATTTTTAAAAAATATTTAAATATAGTTTATATATTAAAAATAATACTAAGTTAAAAAAAGTATAATTTTAAAAAAATAAACAAAAAAAATAAATTTAAAAATTTTTATAATTTATAAATTTAAATAATATAAAATATATATAAACATTTAAATAAAATTAAAAAATATAAAATTTTAAATAAAACTTTTAATTAGTTTAAAAAATATAAAAAAATTTATTTATTATATATAAACTAGTTAAAATTATTAATAAAAATTAATATATTTAATATAAAAATATTTATTTTTAATAAGTTTAGTTTAAAAAATATAATAATAAGTTTTAAATAATTAAAATAGCTTAAAGCTATATTTAAAAAAATTTATAATAATTTAAATAAAAATATATTTTATTTTATTAACTATTAAAAAGCTATTTAAAAATATTTTATTAATACTATTTAAATACTAAAAAAAAAATATTTATTAATAAAAAAAATTAATAAGTTTAAAAAATATATTTATATTAAAAGCTTTTTTTAATAAAAAAAATTAATTATAATAAAATTATTATATTAATTATAAAAATAACTTTTTAAAAAATTTTAATAGCTTTAATAATATATAATAACTAATATATAATTTAAATAAACTTTATTATAATTTATTTTAATAGTAAACTATATAAAAAAATTTATATAAAATAGTTTAAAATATTTAAAAAATATTTTAAAGCTTATTTAAATAAAACGTTAAAATATAAATAAACTTTTAAAAAAATTATTTAGTTAATAAACTTTTTATATAGTTTAAAATAAGCTAATTATAAATAATAAATAAAAATAAAAAAAATTATAATAATAATTAAATTTAAACTTTTTATAATAAATAATATTATTTATATAAATTTAAAAATTAAAAAAAATAATAGTTTTATATATAAATAACTTTTTATTATATAGTTTTAATTTTAATTATTTTAAAAAAATAATAATAAAAGTTAAAAATAAGTTTTAATAAATAATTTTAAATATATAAATTAGTTTTTTAATATAAAAATTTTATAAAATATATATAATAGTAATATTATTTTTAATTAGTTATAATATATTTTAAAAGTATTAAAATTAATTAAATTTATATATATATAAAAAATATTTAATTTTAATAAATTTAAAAAGTTTAACTTTTATAATAAAATATATAAAAAAACTAGCTTTAAAAAATAAAATTTTTAAATATATTTTTTATTAAAAAAATTAGCTTTTTTAATATAAATTATTAAACTAAATATTAGCTATATATATTTAATATAAGCAAAATTTATAAATAATTTATTATTAAAATATTTTAAAAAAATAAAATAGCTAATAAAATATATAACTAAAATATTAAAGCTATATTTTTATTAAAAATATAATAATTTTAAGCTATTTGCTATTATAAATATTACTTTTTTTTTAACTAAAAAAATACTAAATTATTTATAAAATATATAATATTTATATATAATAATTTAATTTTATAATATTTTAAGTTATAAAATATTATTATAAAAAATTTAATAAAAAATAAATATATTATTATAAATAAAATTTATAGTAATTTTATTTAAATTTATAACTTTTTAATAAAATTAAACTTTATATTTAAAAAACTAATTATTTTTTTATATAATAATATAAATATTATTAATTAATTATAAATTAATACTATAAATAAATAAAAATAGTATATTTAAATAATATATTATTATATTAATTAAAAAATAAAAGTAAAATTTATTACTTTTATTTATATAAAATTAAAAAATAATTTTATAAATAAACTAATTAAGCTTTTAAAAAAAGCAAAATAAAACTTAATTAAACTAAAATAACAAAAAAAAAAAAGCTAAGCTTTATTATAACTTTTTATAATTAAATAATTAATTATATTAAAATATATATTTATTAACTAAATAGCTAAAAAAAAAGTATTAATTATTTAAAACTTATTATAGTTTGTTTTTTTTAAAAACTTTTATTTTTTAATAGCTTTTAAATATTATTATTTATTTTAAAATTATTTATATATTATTTTTTATATTAAAAGTTTAGTTAAATATAAATAATAAAAAAATAAATAAAGTTTAGTTTAATTTTTTATTTTTAAGTTTTAAAAAGTTTTAAATAAATATTACTTATTAATATTTTAAATAAAATATTATTAATTATTAATAATAAATTTAAAGATTATTTTAATTTATATATTTTTTACTAACAATAAAATTTATAATAAATATTTTAATAATTAATAATTAAATAGTAATTATATTTATTTTATAATAGTAATAATTTTTAATAAAAGTTATAATTTAAAAAAAATAAAGCTATAACTAAAGTTTTTTTAAAAAATAATAATAATTATAAATAAGCATTTAATATAATAAATATATAATTAAAAATTAAAAAAAATATTAATTAAATTAAATATAAATTTAAATATTAATAAAATATTTTTTAAATTAAAATTATATTTATAGTTAAAAAAAGTATTAGCTTTTAAAACTAATTATAACTATATATTTAAATATAAAAGTATATATAGCTTATTTATATAGCTTTTAATAATTTAAAACTATAATAAAAAAATATTATAATAATTAATAAAAGCTATAGCTACTTAAAGCTTAAATAAAATTACTAAAACTTTTTATTATTTAGTTTATATAAATAAAAAGCTAAAAATTACTTTAACCTTTCTAATAGTTATATATAATACGTTGCAAATAATAATACTATACCAGTTTAACCTAAAGCAAACAGCCTTATAATCGCAACGATTGTTTACAAATGTAAATGTTTTATAGAGTGGGATTAAATGTGTATTAAATGCTGCCTTTCCAGCCCATGTTTAACCTTACGTACTCCACTCTAAGTATAATCTCTAAGCACTTAGAGCTACAAGTTCTATGTTTAATGCTACTTTTTTTTCCCCTTTTTCCTTGATTAAACTTTCTTTTCCCGCCATCACCCCTCGTTATTAGGCCTATTTAGCATAAGGTTATATGTTTAACATAAAATAAAAGAGTTGGGACACCCTTACCAACCAAGAATTAGCGCGGTGTGAAACAGCGGACTATTCACGAGATAATGTTTTAGAAAGCAGGACCCTGGCTAACCCGCCGATCTATACTAAGGTACTGTGAATAAATTAGTGACGGTTTAAAAAAGTGGCTTTAGCCTTCGTATTAGTAGGATAGGTTATAAAAGGCTAGGTTTTAAACCCTACTAGGAGATTTGGAAGGAATATATATATAGTACGCCTTTATTAATACTAGGCCTACACTGCTAAGTGCTTAATACAAAACAATCCTCTAATTGTAATTGTTTTATTATAAAGCTAATAAACAATTTAAAAAACTAGTAAAATATATTTTAAAGAGTATTTTTTATTTAATATTTTTTTTTTTTTAATTTTATAATTTTTAATAGTTTGCTTTTTTAAATAATATTTTTTTCTTTTGTGCTAACTATTATTTTTTTAATAAAATTAGTTTTTTACTAATTTTAACGCTAAAAAAAAGTATTTTTTATAGTAGCAATAATGCTTTAGATTTTTTTTTATATTTAATAAACTTTTTTAAACGTAAAAAACGTTTTAGATATAGCTTTATTTAATTAATATATATTTTAAAAGCAGATAGTTTTTTAGCTTAAAAATTAATAACAGACTAAGTATAATTAAATATTTAAGCAATAACTTCCTAAAGGTTTATTTAATATAAAAGAATTTTTTTAAATATGCTACTTTTTTTAGTTTTAAAATGCTACTACTATATAAAATTATATAGCTTTAATATATTTAACTAGTATTATAATATATTGCTATCTTTTTTTTTTATTAAATAGTAAATAAAGTAGCATTTTAACTTATTATATATTTTTAAGTACTTTAAGTAGAAAAAAAGATTATTTTAAATGTTAATAACAAATATTTTTAGATTTTTTTAATAATAAAAACTTTATTTATAAAGCTTAAAAGCTTTAAAAAAGTATTATATATTTAGTATTTAAAAAGCAGCTTTAATAGTAAATAGTTTTTTTTTACTTTATAATAAGTATTAATGCTAAGCGTAAAGTTTATAAAATAATTAAGCTATATTTATATTAGTATAGTATTTTTTTTAGTAGCTTATTTATATAGTGCGGTTTTAATTTTTTATATTATTTGCTTAAATAATCCTACTAAACTTGCTTTAGTAACTAAAGAAAAAATTATATAAGTATTATAGTTTATAAACTTTTACTAAACTATTTTATTAGTAAAGTACTTATTATTATTATAATAAGTTATATTTAGCTATTTAAAAATAAAAATAAAATTTTTTTTATTAGTTTATAATTAGCAAAAATATAAGCAATTTATATAAATAAGTAAATATAAATTAAGTATAATAGTTTATAATTATTAAAATAAATTTATAACTATTATATTTTGTAGGGTTAATAAAGCCTAGAAAATTTATACTAATAACTTACTAAAGTTTTAAAACAATAATAAAACGTAGCATTACTAAAAGTAACTTTTTTAAGTTTTGCTAGTATATTAAGCAAGTTAAAACAAATATTATAGTATTAATATTATATAATAGCTAATATATTTTTTTTTATAAGCAATAAAGTATAATTATATTAATATAATAACTATAGTAATTATATGCTTAAGTTAGTACTTTTAAAACTTACTACTTTATAATATATAAATTTAAATAACTATTTTACTTTATATAATAAAGCTTTTTTTTTTTTAAAGTATAATATATTGCTTATTATTTAATTTATTAATAGTAGTTTTAGAAAAATAATTAAATGCTAGGAATTTTTTTTATTAAAAATATAAAAATGTTGCTATACTAAAAAAAAAGCTATTTATAAGTATATAGCAAAAATATAGGTTATATTATTTATATGTTTATAAATAAAAAAATATTTTTATATACTATATTAATAGTATATACTAAAAGTATATAGTTAATAGCTTTTATATTTATTTGTATAACTAGACTTTTTTATTTATTAAATAAATAAAATAAGCTATTAGTAATACTAATTATTTTAAATTTTTTAAAATAATACTTAATAGTAATATTATATTTTATAAACTAAATAACTTATTTAGCTAGCTTGCTTTTTAGTTTTTTGCTTATTTATAACAGTATAAAAAGCGCTTTATAATTTATATAAATAATTATAAAATATTTTAAAAGTAAAATAATTTATTAGGTTTTAGCTAATGTTTATAATATAGCAAGGGCTTTTTTTTTAGTAATAAAATATTTAGTTTTAAAATTTAAAAACTTATAGAATATATATAGCATAATATTTATACTTTTTAAGTATTAGTTTTAAAGCTTAGTACTAAGCAGAAATTTAAATATTTAAATAAAAATACTACTTGTTTTAGTATTAAATATATTAGTTGCTAAATAAAACTAATAGTTAAATAAAGCGCTTTTATAAAATCTTTTTTAAATAAAATTATATATATATTTAAAAAAGTATTATATTTTTTATATTTAGTTAAAGCTATTATATTTTATTTAGGTTTTTTATAATAAAACTTTTTTTTTAAGCGTAGTTTTTAATATATAATTTATAAAACTAGTTTTAAGCAAGCATATATAATTAATATGTTCTAGTATAAATTATTTTAAATAGCTTATTAAATATAAGAAAGTTTTTATATTTTTGTTTATATATAGCAGGTTTTTTTTTTATTTTAAAAATTTGTTATAATAGTATTTATTAAAGTAGATTTTTTTTTTAAAGATTTTAAAACTAATTATTTTTATATTAAAAATATAAACTTTAGTTTTTTTAGCAAACAAATATATAAAACTAATAGCTATTTTTAAAAAGTAATAGTTATAAAAAAATATATATATATTATAAAATAATGCTATAAATGCTAAATAATTATTTATAAATATAGTAAATAAAGCGTTTTATTTATAATAATACTTAAATATAAATAGAAATTTTTTAAAGAAAGATTTTGTTATAAAGTATTTATTAAATACAATATTTTTAAATTATAAATATATATAAAATGCTTTATAAAGTTTTTAAGCTATATAATTATATAGGTATATTTTATATAATATAATAATTTTAGTTTTTTATTTGTTTGCTTTTTTTATAAAAATTGCTTAATATTTATTTAATATATTTGCTTTAAAAAAAGTATTATAGTTATTTTGCGCTAGTATATTAAAATTTTTATTTTAATTATATATAAGCTATTAAAGTTTTAAAATAATAAAGTTAATTAGTTAAAAGTTATAAATAACTTATTTAGTAATACTATAAGGGTTTTTAGGCAGAAAATAAATGTATACTGCTTATAGAAATAATTTTTGCTTAATAATACTTATATATTTTATTATAAAAAATATGTTTTATACAAAATTTAGTTTATTTTAAATATACTTAACTTGTTATAGCTAAAAAAACTTTATAGCAGAATTAATATTAATAAAATGTTTAATAAAATATATTGTTTATATATTTTAAAAAAAAAATGCAAAACAATTTTTATATATATATAGTAATATTATTACTAGGTTTTTTTGTTTTTAAGTAATAGTTATATTATTAATAGTAATATAGTAATTAATAATAAAACTATATACTTTTAAAAAATAATAAAAGCTAATTTAATAGTTTTAGTATAAATTAACTAAACTAAAAAGGTTTATTTTAAAAATTAGTTTTTTTACTAAAATTAACATATTAAATAATACAAGCTTATTTATTAGCGATATAAATAATAGTTAAGCTAAAGATTTTTTTTTTGCTTTTATATTATTAATACTTTTTAAATACTTATATATATATTTATAATAAATTTTTTTATAACTTTTAAATATAAGTATTTGTTTAATTACTTTTTAGTATATTTGCTAATTTAATGTTTTATAATATTAGGTAAAATAATACTTATTATTAAATAAATTTTGTATAGTATAAGTTATAATTAGCGTATTTTTATTATTTTAGGCGCTAAATATTTTATAATAAGCAAAAAATAGTAGGATTATATTTTTAATAGTTAATAAATATAAAATAGTATAAATAAGCAAATTATTATTATTATAGGTATTTAATAGTAATACTAACATAAAAGGTAATATAGTAGCTTTTTTTATTGCAGGCTTAAAATAATAATTAATATTATAAACTAAATAAAAAAGCAAATACTTTTTATAGCAAGCTTAGCAAATAAAATGTTTAAAAAATAAATAGTTAATAAAATTTAAATTTACTATACTAAAAAGCTAAGCATAAGCTAGAGATAATTTTAATTATAAATAGCTAATAGTTTAAAAAATATTTAAAAAAAATATAAAATAATTTATGCCTAGTATTAAAAGTAAGTTATACTATGCTATATTAATTTTTATTATTAAAACCGCTAGATTATAAACGTATATAATAAGTAAATTTTTAAATTTAAAAACTTTTTTAAAACTATAATAACTAAAAAAAAATTTCTTTAATAAATCTTTAGCTAAAGATTTCTTTTAAGTATAAGCTAAGTTTATATTTAAAAGTATTTTTTTAGCTATTCTGCTAATTTTTTTTTTTTTAATTTAGCTATATTATTTATTGTATAAAATAAAACATTTTATAGTATATTTTTTTTTTAATTCTGTTTTATTTTTTAAAAATATAGGCTTAATAATATAAAAAATTTTTTAAACTCGATTTATATTTTAAAATAAATAGTAAAAAAAATTAAAATTTGTTTTGTAATATTTTTTTATTTTAATATTTTAAAAATATTATTTATATAATATTTAATAGCTTTTATATATTTAAGCTAAGTTTTTAATAATAAAATATTAAAACTTTTGCTTATTAATATTATATAAACAGTTAAAATAGTTATAATTTTTTTAGTAATAATTTTAAATAATACGCATTTAGTAATAAAATAGTATTTATTATTAGCAAGCTTAACTTTTTATTATATTTTTATAAAATAAGTAGTAACTTTAAGTTTTTTAATAAAGCTAGAAAAAATAATACTAATAATAGCTTTTTTGTTTAGTAAAGCTTATATTATATAAACCTTATTAATATTTGTTTTAATATATTTTAAAATGTTTATATTAATAGCTTTATTATTTTAATTTTTAATATTTACTAGGCTATATAGTGCAGTAATATTAGAGGCTATAGTAGTAATTTTTTTTTTTCTTTTTTGTTTAATACTACTAATACGTTTAATACTTAGTGCTATAGCTTTAATAAATTAAAATTTAATTTTTGCTAAACTATTTACTAGCTAGGCTATAGTAATTATAATTAGTATTTAAGTAAGCTATTTTTTAATATTAAATCGTAGGAGATTTTCTTTAGCTATAATTTAAGCAGGAATTATATTTTAAAAAGGACTTTTCGAAGTAGATTTTTTTTTATTTTTTAATCCTTTTAATTCTGCTTTATGCTTAGCTAAAAAATCCTATAATATAAATAAATCTAAAACTTTATTAAATAATAGAAAATTTATAAGCTATAAAGTATTTAGTTTTATTTTTAGTTTAGGTATATATAGTTATAATGCTATTTAAATAAAAAGGTTTGCTATAGCAAATATATTATTTTTTAAAAAAATAAAAGCAGTATATTATATTTGTTTATATATTTAAATATTTAAGCTTGTGCTTTTATTATATATAGTTATAACTTTAGTATTATTATTATTTTTGTTATTATATTTAATGCTTATATATATAATAGTAGCGTTATTATTTTAAAGCTTAGTAGCTTATAATAAAATATATAGATTTTTAAACTTAAAACAAATAAAATTTTTAAAGTTTAATAAAATAAGTTTAGTAAAGCAAAAAAAACTTACTTTAGCTATATTTGTTTAGTTTATATTATATTGCTAATTGTAATATTTTTATAGCTTTTTTTGTTTAAAAATAAAAAGTAGCTTACTAGTATATACTTTTAAGCTATGCTTTATTTTGCTATATTAAAAATATTATATATTATAAAAATTAAAACTAAGTATATAAAGTTTTTAAATATTATTAGTAGTAAATAAAAAAGCGTAGCTATTGTTTTAAAATAATAAAGTGTTAATTATTAAGCGTTTTGCTATTTGTTTAAATATATATATAATATATTTTTTAGGTATAGCAGTAGTTTTTTATTTTTTATTTTTATAGTTTTTTTGTTTATTATAAATATTTGTTTTATTTAGTAGTATAGTTATTTGGCTTAAGTAATAATAAAAAATATAAAATGTTATTTTAGGTTTTAAAGTTTTATGTTTAGTAAATAGTTGCTTTGCTTTTAAGCAATCTTATAAGCGTAGCTAAAGTATAGTATTTGCTTTGTTATTATATATTTTATAAAGGAATATTTTTATAAAAAGATTTTTTAGATTTTTTTATACTTTATTTGCTAACTTTTATATATATTGTATAAAGTTAACTAAAAGCTTACTATAGCGTTGTTTTAAAAAGCGGACTTTTTTAGCTAGTAGGTATTTATATTCTAGATTATTTTTATTATATTTTTTAATAAAAGCTTTATTTAATTTGTTTTAGTTATATTTAATATTTTTTAAAAAGCTATTATATTAAGCTTTAGTATAGCATTTTTAGATTTTTTTCTAAAAAAGTACTACAGTATAAAAATTTAAGTTTAGTTTTTTTAAAGCGATTACTAAATAATTTTTAATAAACAATTTAGCATTTTTATTAAAAAATACTTTAAATATAAAATTTATTATAATATTATTTAAAAATATAAGATTATTATTAGTAAATATAGCGTTAATATTTTGCTAATATTTAAAATATTGTTTAAAAGCTTTAATAATAGTACTTAAAGTGCTAGTTTAAAAAAAAATTATATTGTTAAGCAATATAAATAATAAATTTAAACCAAATATAATATAACGGTTGTTATTTTTATTTAATAGATTTAAATAATATAAGTTTAAAGGATTAATTTAATATTTGTTTAGGTTTTTTATAAGGTATTTTTAAAGTATAGTAAGCAAATTATTAGCTAAAACTGCTTATATAAATAATTTAAAAAAAAACCTTACTATGTAATAAACCTAGTTTTTTAGGTATATAAATAAATAAAAAAAAAATAACTACTAAAGTTAAAAATATTTAAAGTTATATAACTAAAAAAAGCTTAGTAGCTATAATAGCTATTTAAGCTTATAAAAATAATAACTTAGTTAGGTTTAATATATTATTTACTTTTTGTAATAAAAGTAATTATTATAATTAAAAACCTATAACTTATAAATTAGTAATAAGCAGTAATAATTAATAATAGTTCAAATATAAGTTATAATAATAATATAATATAAAAAACTTAAAAAGTTAAACTTTAAAAATATATAGTATAATAAATATACTAGGTAAATTAAAAAAAGGCTAGGTAAAATTTTAAACTTTTAAAATTTTTAGGTTTTTTAGTTTGGGCTATTGTATAATATAAGCATACTTAAAGCTAATATATTATTTAAAACTTAAATTATATTTAAACTTTTTAAAGCTATAGTAGGTAGGTTTTTTGCTATTTTATTAATAATTTATATTTTTTTAATAATTTTGTAATTTTTATAGTAAAATTAATATTTTTAAGTGCTAAAAATATAAATAAAAATGTACTAAAATATTTAACAAATGTATATATTATATTTGTAAAGTTATAAGCTATTAAAAAAATTTTGCTTATACTATTAGTTTTTAAACGTTTAGTACTTAGTAATATAGTAAACGTTGTTTATTATAGTTAATAAATCTTTTTAATAACATAAATGTACTAATAAACTACTTAAGCAGGAATAAAGTTTTAATAATTTTAGTATATTAAAATAATTAGCAAAATAGCATTAAAAAAAGCAATATAACTAAGCAAAAAAAGCTAACAAACGTATAATAGTAATAAAAAGGAAACAAGCACTAAAACAATAAAAAAAAAGCCTTTTGCTTTTTTTTAAGTTACCTTTAGAAAACTATTTGTAAATAGATTGGTAACGGTTTAAAAGAGTGGCCTTAGCCCTCGTATTGGTGGAATAGGTTGTAAAAGGCTAGGTTTTAGACCTTACCAGGAGATCTGGAGGGAATATACATACAGTGCGCCCTTATCGATACCGGGCCCACAGTACAAAGTGCCTTGGCCTTAGGAAGGTAAACCTTGCCTACATCTCAGCCGTTATCTTAGCCGCCCTTTAACAACATCAACTCCTGACTATTTAGACAGCAATTCCACACATGAGTAACCGCATGGCATTATCTCAGGTCTAGGGGTAATCGTGTAACCTCTGTGCGGCTTAGGCTATGCCAAGTAGGACTGTTAATTGGCACTTAATCACACACCTACTCCGTAGGTAGTATTTCAAACATTATTGTTAAACATTGGAAGCCTGGCATAAGCGCTAGATGCAAGAAACCGAACTCAAGTTTGTTTTTTAGCCAGTGCATCCACAGTACAACCAATCATTTAAGTAAGCATGCAAGTTCAGTACCTACGATTTATCCCTAGGAAAACTTGTCTAGGTCCCCCTAGTAAGAGAAGTTACCCTATAAGTGCACAGACGAAAGTAACAAATAATCGCAGCCATTAGTTAACTCGAAGTCACATCGAAGGACAAATACTCTAATATTTTCGCCGCATGATTAGCTACTTTGTATCTCCTACTTCAAGTGTAATCTCCCTAGCAGCTAGGCACTGGAATGGAGCTGTCTTATCCCTGTGGGCTGCGAAACTTGCTCCTTGGGCGTGTTGAGCTAGTCTATACCAGCATTTATTGCCAGTTTCTATTAAGAATCCCAATAACTCTGTAGGTCTGAACATTCCAGCCCACTATTATCGGCTATATACGTTAACTGCTTGGTCAGCCCGAGTTCCTCACTCGAGGTATCATGAAAGCCGGGGCTGAAATACTCCTCGGACAAATGAAAGAGATCATAATACTACTCTATGGAGAGATAACGGCACTTGGCTAGACCGGCATCATGTTACCTAATTACTGCCCGGCCTTGGGGTCTCGGAGAAATTATGCGGGGAACTGTAGCATTACTCCTGTCGGCAGACGCGCCAGAGAGGGGGAGGACGAGGGGAAGCTTACCGTAGTAGCACCCAGCCAAGTTTGACAGCTCTATCGATTCAATAAGTAAACGAAGCTATTTCAGCCTCTCTGGTACACTCAAGATTGGTCACGAGTGCTGGCGGGGTTGTAATATTTACCGGGGGTGATTTTTCGTGTTAACCCAAGCTGTCCCGTGGCAAAGCTAAATGGAAAGCTTCACTAGCGATACCAATCTACAGCTCTACGAATAAGGGCATATAGCCTAAACCCCAAACCCTATCCGGTGGGGGTCCCTCAGCGCATGACGCCGTTGGTGGCAGCTGCGCTCTGTCTATTGGAGTAAAGCCAACTTGGAGACGCGGGCGTTATCTCGTTGAGATCGCAGTCGTTCCTCAGATATGAAGACATCATACATCTCACTGACAAGGCAAGCATCAACCCGTAATCTATTCCTCCAAACCGCAAGGTGGCAAATAACAGACATTAGGCCGACGCTCTTCTAATAAAGAACGTAGTGTGTTTATGAAGATGTCTATTGCTACCGACCCTAGCACACGGTATGGGTTTATCGGGGTTGGTACAATGGGCTGGGGAATGGCCATGAACTTAAGACTGAAGACTCCTAAGGAAGCTAAGATGGTAATCTGCGAGATATCCGAGAGCCGCAGAAACCAGTTCATTCAAGAGGTCCAGACCAAAGGCGATGTCTCAGTCGCGAATAGTCCTCGAGAGGTAGCCGAAGAATCGGTAAGTTGGTACTGACGAATAGCAGTGACCCCGCCCATTTCACGGGCCATGGCATTCAGTCAACGCCCAGCTTATGGCGCTTAGCAGTCATCCTAAGCATTATCATTAGCTATATTGTGCTAACTACATCCCACTCTGTAGGATGTTGTTATTACCATGCTTCCGAAAGGTTCACATGTGCGCGAAGGTGGGTGATTTCCGGCAATGTTTCTTTTAGTATACTCATCACGAAGGCACAAAGCGTCCGTTTGGTCTATAAGCAAGTGCAGGAATGTTTGAATACGTTTGAACAATTCTTAAAATTGTGGCTTAATCTCAACGATAGCTAATTCCGAACCCTGCAGTATTTGCGAACAAGGAGACTGGGCTGTTATCAGCCACACCTCGGAAGACTCCTATCCACTTCATAGACTGCTCGACGATCGAGACAGCCACAAGTGTAGATATTGGCAAATTAGTCGCCCAATCTGGGCTCGGAACCTTCATCGACGCGCCTGTGAGCGGCGGGCCTAATGGCGCAAATGCCGGGACCTTAGCCCTCATGGTTGGCGGCAGCGATGAGGATTGGGAGAGAGCGGAGCCTATCCTTCGGATGATGGGCAAAAATATCTTCCACTGCGGACCTCCGGGAGCGGGGTTGGCTACCAAGCAGATCAATAATTACCTGAGCTCTGTCTGCACAGTCGGGGTCTGCGAGGCCATGAACATGGGCGTTAAGTACGGGTTAGATCCTAAGAAGTTGGCTGACGTCATCAACGTCAGCAGCGGACGATGCTACAATAGTTTGGACCAAAACCCTGTTAAGGGCGTGACACCAGGCTCTGCAAGCGAGAAGGATTTCGTGGGTGGCTTCAGCGTTGAGCTCTGTAAAGGTGTCCTGGATATGGCAGTGGCACTGGGAGAGCAGGTTGGGGCGCGATCGATACTTAGCGATCGCGTGCTTGCCATCTATGATAAAGCTCTTAGGGATGAGCGAACTCGTGGACGGGATTCTCGCAGCATCTATCGGCTCTTTGCTGAAGATGACGTGCTTTGAACGGTGTGCACTAGGTCACAATTAACCCCTTACAGTTCATAGCACGTCGCTCTGGAGGCCTTTGGTCGCTCGAGATGGGATGAGACATCAGGCTACATCTATGACATCAAACGGGCCAAGAACAATAGGGGCCTTGAGTAGATGTATTACACATATAGTCGATATATGTCAGGCAGAAAAGACGCTAGTGGGTAGCCGCTACCTAGCTAGTGCAGATAGACCTAATATTTATATATATATAAAGGGTAGAAACTTCCTATTTAAATAGAAAGGTTTAAAAATTAATACTATAGTCATGGTGGACAGGTCTGGTGGGGTGGCTGTGGCCCTAGCCACCGGGGGTTGTGGGTCGCATTCCAAACCCGGTGGGTCACATTCCAGACCCTGCCCCACCACACACACACACACACAGATATTTACCCTGCGCACTGCAGCCACGCTTTGTACTTAGACCTTTTTTCTTTATTTTATAATTAGCAATACATATAGTTACCTATATATAAGCCTTGTTTTGTTTAAGAACGCTAAACGTAATAACTATTAAAACTTATACTATATTTATTATTTATTTTATAGCAATTTATTTATAGCTAATTTTTATTTTAAAGCTTTTTTATAATATATTAATTTTTTTTTAAACTATTAATTATATTACTAAATAGTAATTATTTTTAAAATATTTTATATTAGTATATTTACTAGCTTATAATTTAAAATAAAAAAACTAAAAAATTTAATAAACAAAATATAATTTATAGCTATTTTAAAAATATATAATATTAATAATATAATAAAAAAATAATTAAATAATAAACTAATAGTAATTAAATAATAATAAACTTTATATAAAAAAAATAATTAATTAAACTATTAACTAATAAAAATAAAAAAATTAATAAAAATAGCTTAGCTATAATATTTTTAAAATAATTTAAAAAAAAAACTTTTTTTTAAAATATTTTTATTAGTTTTTAAATATAAAAAAAAATTACAAATAAAAATAAATATATTTTTAATTAGCTTAAATTTATATTTTTACTTTATAAAAAATAAGCTATAAAATAAAACTATTTAAATTATTTATATTAATAGCTTTTTTAAAAATATAATAAAAAAAAATAAGCTTTATATTTAGCTTTAAAATATTATAATAATTTTATAATAATTATATAAGTTTAATTTAAATAATAAATATATATTAATATATTAAATAATGTTATTAGTAGTTTAGCTAATATTTTTATATTAGCTAAACTATAATAAAAAAATAATAAATTATTTAATAACTTTTTAAAAAAATTTAAAAAAATAAAAACTAAAAATTTTAATATTTTTTTTAATAAAGCTTAAACTATATATTTATTAATAAAGCTAAATAATAATTTAAAAAAAAATTATTTAAAAAATTTTATTAAAAACTTATAGTAACTTTATAATACTAGTTTAAAAAATTAAAACTTTAATTAAATTATTTAAACTAATTTTTAAAATAATAATTTAATTAATAAAGCTTTATTTAATATAAAATAATAACTATACTAAAATTATTAAACTATTAAATAATATTTTTATTTAATTTTTAATATAAAACAGTTTTAAATAAAATATTTTATTTTAAATATTTAATTTTAGTTTAAATTTTTATTATAACTATAAAAAACTAAACTATTTAATATTTAGTTATAATAATATTAAATATTATTAGCATTATAAATAAAAAAGCTATAATATTAAAAATTATAAGCTTTTAATTATTTAATTTAATTTATTATTATTATATTTTTAATAAAAAAAGTTTAATTTTTAATAAATAAGCTTGGTTTTATTTATTTATTTTAAAATAATAATAAAACTACAAATAAATAAAAAATAAGTTATATTTAAGAAATTAATTAATAATAATATAAATAAAAATTTAATTAAATATAATACTATTTTTTTAATTATTAAAATATAAATAAAACTTAATAATACTATATTTTAAAAAATATTTAATATAAAATAATTAAAAAAAAAAAATATATTTATAAAAGTTTAAAATAACTTTAATTAATTAAAATAAATATTAACTTTTTTTAAAGTTTTAGCTAATTTATTATATTATATTATATTAAATATTTTTTTAAAAAAAAAGCTAACTTTAATTTAAACTAAATTATAAAAAAATAAATATATTATTTAAACAATAAAAATATTAGCTTAATAACTATTATAAAGTAATAAAAAAAAGCTTTAAAAAAGTTATAAATAATAATTATTTTAGTATTAAATAATATTTTAATATTAAATATTT
Organism: Xylaria sp. BCC 1067; assembly: GCA_005188305.1. Lineage (NCBI taxonomy): Eukaryota > Fungi > Ascomycota > Sordariomycetes > Xylariales > Xylariaceae > Xylaria > Xylaria sp. BCC 1067. Next base: position 1,511,073 of record SSCS01000003.1, on the reverse strand, counting down.
TATTAAAACTATATAGTAATAATTTTATATTTAAAAAGTTAGCTAAATTTTAAAACTTAAAAAATATTAAAAAAATAAAAACTTTATTTAAATATTATTATTTAAAATATAATATTAATTTAAAAAAAAATATTTTTTTTAAACTTATTTATTTTTTAAATAAAAAAAAAATAAAAAGTTTTATAAAAATATATTATTATAGCTTTAATTAAAAAATAAATTAAATATTTTATTAGCTTTATAAAAGCTTTAATTTTTTTTATACTTAAAATAAAAAAAAAGCTATATTTTTATATTAATTATAAAAAACTAAACTAATTAATAAAAAAAAACTATACTTTTTTATTTTTTATTAAAAAAATATTTAATTAATTATTTAATATAAAAATATATACTAAAATAAATTTTAAAAATATATATTATTAATTATATATTAATAAAAAAATAAATAAAAAATAGCTTTTTATATAAAATATAAATATTTTAAATATTTAGTAATATTTTTTAAATTTATTAATATATTAATAATTTTTTAATATTATATTAATTATATTTTAGCTAACTTAATAAATAACTTATATATTATTTATTTAAATAATATTATAATTTATAATTAAATTTAAAAAATATATTTTAAAATAGTATATAATATTTTTATTAAATTTTATTAATAAAATTTATATATTAATTTAAAAAAATATAACTAGTTTATAAATTAAGTTTTATTTTTAAAAGTTATAGTTATTTTTAAAAATATTAGTATAAACTAAACTAAAATTAAAGCTATTAAAAAATAATTATTATTTTATAATATTTATAAAATATAAATTTTTTTTAGTTTTATAAAATTTTATTAATAATTTATTAAAAAATATATAAAAATAATAATAGCTTTTATAAAAAAATTTAAATTTTTTTTTTATTTAGCTTTAATTTAATAATAAAAAAATAATTAGCTTTTAAAAAGCTATAACTTTTATTTATTTAAACTTTTATTTTATAATATTTTAATTTTATTTTCTTTATATAAATAAAAATAAATATTTTAAATTTTATTATTAATATTACTATTTTTTAGTTATAAAAAAGTTACTAATATTTTATTATATATTATTTATATAAATTATAAAAAATAAAACTTTAATATTATATTTTAAATATAAAATTATTAACTATAATAAAAATTTTTTATAATAAAAGTATTATTTATATTATTTTTAATATTAAATAATTATTTTAATAAATTATTTAAATTATAGCTATTTTATTATTAAACTATAACTAAATTTATAATAAATATTAAAGCTATAAATATTAATAAAATTTAATTTTAAAATAAAATATTGCTTAAAAAAATAAAACTTTATAAATAAATTATTTTAGCGCTTTAACTATTTTAATAAAGCTATTAAATAAAAAATATATAAAAAATTAAAATTTTTAAAACTTTAAAATAAAAAAAATAAATAAAAAAACAATATTATAAAAATAGCTATTAGCTATTTATATATTTATAAAATACTATAAACTAGCTAATAGCTTTAAAAATATTAAAAACTTTATTTATATAAAACTTTTTAAAAATTTTATTTTTAATAATATAAAAAAAAAATTCTTAAAATATATATTATAAAAAAACTAATAACTAGCTATTTAAAAAAAAACATATAAAATAATAAATATAAAAACTATTAAGCTATTATTAAAATAAAAAATAATTAATTATAACTTTTTATATTATTATTAATAATAATAATATTTAAAAAGTTTAATAAAAAAATAAGTTTATAACTTTTAAAACATAAAAATAATAATATTTTAAAAAATTAAAAACTAAGCTAATATAGTATAAAAAAAATAAACTATTTTAATATAAAAAAAAATATTTTTTTTTTTAAAATAGTTAATTAATTAAAAAACTATTATATAGTTATTATAATATATTTATATTAAAATATTAAAAAGTTTTAAAAACTATTAAAAAATTAATAGTAAGCTATTTTTAAAATAGCTTTTATAAAAATATAAAAATATATATTACTTTTTATATAATATATTAAAAAATAAAAATAAAAACTTATTAATTTTATAATAAATTAATATTATTATTTATTTTAATATATTTTTTAAAAATTTTTTTTATAATTTTATTATAAAACAATTTACTTTTTTATTAGTAGCTAATAAATAATATAATAATATTTTAATAGTAATAAACTAATTAATAAAATATATAATATATATATTTATTACTATTACTTTTAAAGCTAAAAGTTTAATAAATTTATTATTTAAATATATATTTATATATTTTAAACTATTAAATAATATTATATTAAATAAAAAGTTTTTATTTATAAGCTATTTTTAAGCTATAATATATTATTAGCTAATTATTAATAAAAAATTTAATATTGCTTTTTATTTATAAATAAACAAATAAACTAAATATTAAAACTAAATATTAAAATATTATTTATATATTTATTATTGCTTAAAATAAATAAACTAAGCTAAAAAGCTAATTATAATTAAATAAATATATAATATATTAATTTATATAATATATAATAAAATATTAATAAAAGTTTTATTTAAATATTTATTATAAAGCTTTTTTAATTAACTAATAAAACTTTTAAAATATAATTTATAAAATATAACTATTAAAATAATATAAATTTAATAAAACTATTAAAAAATAGTTTAATTATTATAATATAATAATAAAACTTATATTAAATAATATAATAAAAAAAAACTATATATTTTTAAAATAAAAAATTTAATAATACTTTTTATAAAAAATATTAATTAATAATAATTTAGTTTAAAACTAATAAATAAATATTTAAGCTTTTTTATAATAATAATAATAATTAAAAATAAATTTATAATTTATTAGCTTAAACTATTATTTATATATAAAATATATAATATTTTTTTAATTAATTTATTAAAAATTTATAAATATTATATAAAAAAGTTATTATTATTTCTTTAAAAGTTTATTATATAATAAAAAATAATATTTATTTAATAAAAAATTTTTAATATATAAAAAACTTTTAAAAAATAATAATATTTAATATATTAATAAAAATATAATAATAAAAATAATTTATAAATTTTATATAAAAATATTAATATAAATATAAAAAATAAATATAAAATAATCATTAAATAGCTTTAAGTTATAATTAATTTAATAATTTAAAAAATAATAAAAATAAAAACTTTTTTTTAAAAATATAATAACTTAATAATTTTTTAATAACTTTTTAATAACTTTTTTTTTTTACTTTTTTTTATTTTTTTTTATTTAACTTTAAAAACATTTATAAAATAATTTAGTTTTATAAATATATTAACTATTATTATATACTAATTATATAAATATTATACTATTATTTATAATTTTATTATAAAATTTAAAAAAAATTTTAATTATTTTTTAAAAAATAATACTTTTAAATAAAAGCTTTTTAAGCTATTATTTAATATTTTAAAAATATTAAATAATATTTTTACTATTTAATAATAGCTTTAATAATAATAATAGTAAACTTTTTAATAAATATATTAGCTATATTTTTTTTATTTTAAAAAGCTTTTTAAACTATTAATTAAATATTTAAAAATATTTAATATATAGTTAATATATAGCTAATATATTATAAAATAATAAAAATTTAGCTATTTATTTTATTTTAGCTATTAATAACTAAAAGTTAAACTAGTTTTAATTTATAAATATAAAAAATATTTAAAAGCTAATAATATATTAATACTAAAAATACTAATATTTTATAATTATTATAAGTTATTTAGTTATGTTAAAATAAATAAAAATAAAGTAAAGTATATTAATAAAAGTTGTTTAATTTAACGTATAAAAAAAGGTTTATTTATTTATGTTTAATTAAATATAAGCTATGCTTAAATAAGTATAAATACTTATTAGCTATAACTAATTTATAGTTATATTTAATAAATGCTTTTTTTTAAATATAAAGTAAATTTGTTTTAATTTTTATATATTTTATTTTTTTTTAACTTTAATAAATATAACTAAATTTATATTACTTTAAACTATTTATAAGCTATTTATAGCTTTTTTAAGCTTTTAAATTTTGCTTTTTTATAAAGTTTTTAGTAAGGGCAACTATAGGTAGTGCTGTAATTGAGTCTATTATTATGATCCGGAAGGAAGGAGAAAGGCCTTCGTAAGGTCTCCAACCAAAGGCTGGAGCCTTAGCGAAGGCTTCCCCCTCCGGTAGGGCCCGTGTGTGACACCCTACGGGTGTTACTGCCACACCCTGTGGCACGTGTGTGGCTTAGCCAGTGCCACAGCCATGCTGTGGCCCTGCAAAGACCACACCCCGTACCGGAGTGTGTTAGTTTTTTATTTTAGCTTTTAATATATACAATATATTTTTAAAAGCTTTTTAATTAATTATAGTTAATACTTAAGTTTAAAACGTTTTAATAGCTTTTTTTAGTTTTAATTAAATAAGTTTAATGCTTTTATTAATAATTATTATAAGTTTTTTTTTTAATTTTATTGCTATTTTTTAAAAATAGTTATTATTTATTTTAATTAGTTTTTTGTTTAACTTTTTATAAAAGTTGCTAAATTTAGCTTTAAATTTTTTATTTTGCTTTTTTAGTGCTATATATAACTTGTTTATTTTAAATATATAAAAAAAATTTTTAAATTTTTTATTTGCTTTAATTTATTATTTTATTACTTTTTAAATATATTAGTTATAATTAATAATTAGCTAGTTAGCTTATATAGTTATTTTATTATTTTTAATATAAAAATTTAATACTATTGTTTATATTAAATTTATTTATTTATATTAGCTAAAAATGCTTTTAATAGTTAAATTTAGTTTGCTATTTTTATTATAATATATAAAGCAAAAAATAATAAATTTATTAAGCAAAAAATATTTTTAAGCTTTTTTATTTTTTTTAGCTTTTAATACTTTTTTATATTTAGTTTATTATTTTTATAAATAAAATAATATTAAAATAGCTTTTTAGTTTTATTTAATTATTAGTTTATTAATTTTTTTATTAGTTATATTAAAAAAAAAGTTATTTTTGCTAATTTTATTAAATAAGCTTTTTATTATTTTAAATACTAGCTTGCTTTTAAAATATTTACTAAACTAAAATTTTTTTTTGTTTTTGCTATAATTATATTTTTATATTTTTATTGCTATAAATATATTAAAGTTTAATTTAGTTAGTTTATTATTAAAGTTTTTTTAATTATTATTAAATATAATAAAATTATTTTATTATTTTTATTGTTTAGTAATTTTTTGCTTAGTTAGCTTAAGTTTTTTTTTTATTAGTTTATTTTATTTTATATTTTTTTTAAGCTTTTAGTTTATAGCTTAAAATAAATTGCATTTTTTTTTGCTTTTGTTTATTTTAGCGTTATTTTTGTTTAATATAATATTTTTTTAAGCGTTTTTTTAGCTAACATTTTAGTTTTTAAATTTAAATTTTTTATTATTATTATATTTAGCATTTTTAAAAACTTTTTTATTATAGTTATAATTATTTTTAGCGTTACTTTAGCTTTTTTTATTAAAGCAAGCATATTTAATTTAATATTTAAATTTATTTTAAATATATTTTTTTTGTTTAATATATTTATTTTTTATTTAACTTTTATTAATTAGTTATTTTATTTAGCTTTAGCTTTATTTTTTGTTAATAAATATTTAAATAATTAGTTTTATTTAATAGTGTTTTTTTTTATAGCGTTGTTATTTTTAACACTAAGTTTAAAAACTTTTGCTAAAAAGCTATTAAGTTAAACTGTTTTTGCTTTAAGTATTACTTTTTAGCTATTTTTTTTTAAAAAATAAAAATAGCTTTGCTTTAATAAATAATATAATTAGCTATTTTTAAGCTATTTTAAATATTTTTAAAATTATTAAATATAAATATTTTTATTTAATAATTATATAATTAGTATATTTTTATTATATTTTAAAGCTAGCATTATTAATTTTAGCAAAATTATTATTTATATTTAGTTTATTATTTTAAGTTTTAAATATATTATAAAAACTAATAATTTAAACATTATTTTTTAAAAGTTTTTTATTTATATTAAAGTTGTTTAAGTTTTTGCTTAATTTATTTAAAATTTTAATATTATTATTAAATTTGCTTTTATTTTTATTTTTATTAGCTTTTTTTATTTTTTAATTAATAAAAATATATTTAATATTTTTTTAAAAAGTTTAATTTTTTTTTATTTTTACTAATATTATTACTATTTTTACTTCTTTTATTATTTAATTAAATAATACAATTTATTAAGTTTTATTTTTATTAATAACTTTTTTATTTATTATAATTTTAAAGTTTTTTATACAAATTTTATTTATTATTTTATTATAATTATTATTATTTTTTTATAAAACTAGCTTAATAAATTTTTTTGTTTATTTTTGCTATTATTATTAAAACTTAAGTTTAAATATATTTAAAATAATTTATTAGCTAAACTTAATAGTTTTTAGTTAAGTTTTATTTAGTTAAGCTTTAAGTTATATATTTATTTAGTTATTATTAACTATAGTATTTTAGTTATTTTTTTATATAAAAGCGTTATTTATTTAAATATTAGCGCTAGCTAAATTTTATTTTATTAGTTTTATAATAGTAAGTATTTTAATAACTAGCTTTTTATTTTAAATAATTAGTTAACTAAAGTTAATTTAGCTATTTATTTTATTATTTTTAGCTAATTTTTTTATTTTTTTATATTTAGTATAATATTTTTAATATTAGCGTTAATTATATATTTTTTATAAAAACTTACTATAAAACTACAAATATTATTTTTTTTAATAAAAATTTTACTATTTAATATATAATATAAATAAGCAAATATTAAGCTTTTATATAGTTAGTTTAATATATTTATAATTATATTTTTATATTTAGCTTAATAAATTTTAATAAATTTTTAATAAGTTAATATATTAAATTAAATACCTAATATATTAAATTTAATAATATTATAGTTAAATTAAACTACATTTTAATTTTAATTTTTTAAAGTTTTTTAATTTATTTAACTTAGTAAGTTTTTATTAAAAGTATATAAAAAATATATTAAATTAAAGTTTATTTAAAAATATAGCTTTTAATAAAAAAAAAAAAAAGCTAAACAATTAAGTAAATTTAATAAAAAAAAAAAAAACTTTTTAAATTTTAGTTTAAAATTTTATTAATATATTTTTTTAGTATAATAATTATTAATATATTTGTTTTTTTTAATTATTTATATTTTCTTTTATATAATTTTTTTATATAAATTTATTAATTATAGTTTAAATTTAATATTATTATATTAAATATTATATTAAATTAACTTAATTTTTTTATTAGTTTTTATAAATTTATATATAAAATATAATAATTATTAAAGTTAATTTATTAAAGCTTTTTTTTATTATATTTTAAGCTAAATTTAGCTTATTTTAATAAGTTATTATTATTATTAAAAACTAAGTTATATTTTTTATATTTTTTAGTTTAGTTAATAATATTATTAGCTTTATATTTATTAATTAAATTTAATACTATTAGTTTAAACTTTTTTTTATTAATTGTTTAATTAAATTTGCTATTTTATTTATATTATTTAATAGTATATTTAATTATTAGTTTATTATTATTAAATTTAATTTATTTTTATATAATTTCTTTAACTTTTTATTATTTTTTTATACTATTTATTATAATTAGTTTTAATAATATAACTTTTTTATTAAAAAAATTTTTTTTTTATTTTAGTTTATATAATTAAGCTATTAAAACTACTAAATAAACTTTTTAAATATTAAAAAAGTTAAGTTTATAAACTAATAAGCTTACTTTTTTTAAAATTTTAAAAAGTTTTATTTTTATTTAAAATTATTTTTATTTAAATTTACTAAAAAAATAATATTTTTTATATAGTTATAAATATACTATATTTTTTTTATTAAATTTTATTAAAATATATTTATTATTATATTTTTTTTTAATAATTATATTAGCTATATTAACTAAATATTTAGTTTTTTAAGCATATTTAGTTTATAGTACTTTTAATATTTTATTATTAGCTTTAGTGCTTTTTTTTTAGTTAAAAATATTTATTATTAACTTTAGTTAAAAACTAAGCATTAATTTATTTAGTAATTTTTTTATTATAATTAAAAATATATTATTAAAATAGTATTATAATATTAGTAATATTTTTATTTAAAGTATATTTAAATTTATTATTATATAAAATTTAATTGCTATTTTAATTATTTAGTTTTTTTTTTTAATAGTTTATTTGTTTATAAATAATATATTATTAAAAATAATAGTTTAATATTTAATAAATTATATATTTTTTTTTAAAAGTTATTTATAAACTTTAAATTTTAATTATTAATAATAGCTATTAATAAACTTTAGTTATATAAATATAATATTTTTAGTAGTATTTTTATTTAGTTTTTAGTTATATAAAACTTATTATTTAGTATAAATAGCAATTTTTTGCTTTTTTTATAAAAAATAGTTATAAATATATTAAATATATTAAATTTTAAAACATTTTAAAATAATTTATTTATTTTAACTAATAGTATATTTATAATAAAATTTATTATAATTATATAATATAATATAATAAAAGTTTTAATTAGTATTAACTTATTTAATTAAAATTAATAATTAATTTAGTTATTATAATATATTTTATAAAAAAAAATAAACTTTTTAATATTATATTTTTTATTAATAAAATAAACGCTTTTTAAGTTATATAATATTTATTTTTTATTAAAATAATATTGTTTATTATAAACAATTTTTAGTATATTTTTTATATATTTTTATAAAATATATAAAGCTTTTTTTTGTTTAATATAATATAATATAAAAGTTTATTATTTAATATAAATAGTACTATAATATTTTTTTAGTATTTAATTAGTTTAGTTTAAAGTTTTTTAATAATTTTTTTTTATACTATTTTTTAGTAAAAAATTTATATATTTTATTATATTTTATATTCGATTAGTAATTAGCTATAATATATTATTAAAATTTAATACTTATTATTAGTTTAATAATTATATTATTATTTATTGCGCTAAGTTTAATATAATAAGCTTAATATATATTTTTATTTTAAATATTATTTAAAGTATTAAAATTATTAAAATTAGCTTATTATTATTTTTTTAAGCATTATAATAATTTTAATAATATATTTAATATTATATTTAATGCTTTTAAAATATAGTATATTTTAAATTAAAATTAAAACAAATAGTTAGCTATATTAGCAAATTATAAGTTTGTTTTATTAAGGTTTATTATTTAAAACAATATATATATAATTATTTTTTTTATTAAAGCATAATTAGTAAATATATTAACTAGTTTTATATTAAACTAAAACATTTTATATAGTTTTTTATATGCTTATATTAAAGCTGTTATTTTTTTTTTATTAAATTATACTTTTTTTTAATATTGCTAGTTAGTTTAAATAAAAAAGCAATAAGTTTAATTTATAAAATAAATATATTTTATTTTAATATTAATATATTATTTTATTTATTTTTTAATTAAAATATTATTAAACTATAAACTTTTTTATAAGTATTAATTTTTAAAAATAATAGTTTGTTTATTTTATAATAATATATAATATATTAAATATATAAATATTTTTATAAAATATTTTAACTTTTAATTTTTTTTTATAGGTTTAAATTTTATATAAAAAGTTTAACTTTATTTAATTAGTTTTAACTTTTTTAGTAGTAAACTGTTTTTTTTTTATATTTTTATAGTTAAGTTTATTTTTTATTATTATAATATTTAAATTTTATAATTAAACTAGGTAATTTTTTTATATAATTAGCTAGCTATTTTAATATAAGTTTTTAGCATATTTAATATATATAGTATTGCTAGTTTTTTAAAAGTTTTAATTTTATTATTAGTTTTAGTAATATTTTTACTATTTATATTATATTTTAATAGTTATACTAATAAAAATACTATAAAAAACTTAGCTATATTAATATAAATATATGCTTTATTTAATATATTTAGTATTATATTTAAATATTTTATATATTTTTTAAATATTATATTAAAAATAATAATATTATTAATATAAGTATATATAAATTTTTTTATTAAAAAAAAAAGTTAATTTATAAATTTTTATATAAAAGCTAATAAATTTTAAAATTTTATTAGCGCTATATTTAATTTTTTTAACTTTTATAAGCTAATAATAACTATTTTATTTTTATATTTTAAATAAACTAGTAATTAAAAAAAAAAACTTAATATATTTAATAATATAAATATTTTTTTTTGTTATATTTGCTATAATATTATTTTAGTTTAGTAATAAATATATATTAAATATTATAATTTTATTTAGTAGTTTTAAATTAACTATAAATTAGCTTTTTTTAATACTATTAACTTTTTTTTAAACTATAAATATTAAATAAGTTATTAATATAAAGTTATTTATAAATAATATATAGTTTTATATATATAGTTTATTATATTTTTTATTAAAAAACTTATAATTTTTAATATTTAATAAATAAAACTTAATTAACTTAAGCTATTTTTATTATTTATTAATTAAATTAACTTTTATTTTTTAATTGTTAAATATTAGTATAATTTTTTTATTTTAGAAAATATTATATTTATTAATCAAATTATTAATTATTTATATTTAAATAGCATTTTTAATAGCAATTATAACTTTTATTAAAAATTTAATTGTTTTAATATTTATAAGCTTAAATATTTTATAAAAAAGTATTATTAATTTAACTTTTATTTTATTAAGCGCTTTTTTTAATAATATTTATTAATTATTTTTATTAGTTATAAATATTTTAATTTATTTTTTTTTTATAAAATAAGCTACTATTATTTTTTATTTTTTATAAATAGTATTTTTTTACTAATAAGTTTAAATATTAGCTTAGTTAACTATTTAAACTATTTTATTTTTTTAATATTTAAAAATAAAGCTTAGTTTTTTTATATTTTTAATTTTAATAAGCTAAATATATAAGTTATAAACTATAACTTTTTTTAAACTATAATAGTTTATAGTTATATTATATATAAGTTAGTATATTTTTTTAAAATAAAATAGCTTTATTAATTAAATTGTTTTATTTTTAAAAGTAAATAAATTAATAAAATTAATATTAATAAAAATAATTATTATTACTAAAATTATTATTATATAAATAGCTATTACTTTTTATTATAGTATTTTTTTAAATTTTATTATTTTTGTTTTATTTTATACTTTTAAATTTAATACTAATTTAAAAATATATATTTTATATATAAAATTAATTTTTATATTATATTTAAATATAAATTTAGTTTTAACTAATATTTTTAGCTTTAGCTTTTTTATTATTTTAGTAATTATAATAAAATAGCTAAATATTTAGTTATTTTTAACTAATTTTTTAATATAAATATTAAAAGTTATTTAGTATATAATTATAGTTTATAACTTTATTTTATTAATAATAACTAGTTTAATTAATTTATATTTTAAATTTTTTATAAAGCTATTAATAAAATTTTAATTAATAATAATATTTAAATTGCTAATATTAAAACAAACGTTAACTTTTTTGCTTTATAGGTTTTTTTAAACTTTTATTTTAAAATAAATAATCCGTTTTTAGATTTTTTTTTTTATAATAAGTTTAAAGTTTACTTTAATTATTTATTTTAACTTAATAAATAGTTTTTATTATATTATAATTAAAACTTTAAAAGCTATTAAAGCAAAGTTAATTTTAATAACTTTTTTACTTTTTAAAACTATTTTTTTATAGTACTAGTTTTTAATATATTTTTTTAGTATATTTAAAAACTTATATATTATATTATAGTTTAAATATATTAAATTAAACTACTTTTTAGTTTTAATTATTTTATTGTTTTAAAATATAATATATTAATTATATATTTAATATATTTTAAACTTATTTATTTTAATTATTATATAGCTATTATATTTATTATATTTATTATTATTTTTATTAAATTTTATTTTTTTTTTGCTAAAGCAAATATAGTTATTATTTATTAAATTATTAATAGCTTTTTTATTATTAAAGTTAGTATTTTAAATAGTTTTTTAGTTAAAATAGCTTTATAATTTATTATTATAAGCTTTTTTTTATTTAAAATATTAATATTTTAATTATTTTTACTTTTAAAGCTTATAGCTTTAGCTTTAAAATTTTTTAATTTAATTACTTTTTTATTGTTTTAAACTTTAATTAATAGTTTAATTTATATTATTATTATTTTATTATAAATATTTTAACTATTATAGTTTTTTTATTAGTTTTAGTTATAGTTTTAATAACTTTAGTTATAACTTTTATTTTAGCTTTTTTTTAAAAATAGTTTATTATTTTTAAACTTTTTTTTGTTTAATTAAAACTAGTAAATATTTTTATTATTATATTTTTTATTATTATTATTTTAAATAAAATAATTTAGCTTATTAATATTTAGTTTTAGTTTTTTTATTAATATTAGCTGTTCTTTTTTTAGCTTTATTAAATATTTATTAATAATATTATTTTTATTTAGTTTATATATTAGCTTTTAAAGCTTTAATAGTAGTAAATTTTAAAATTAAATTAGTAATTGCTTATTTTTTATATTTTTTTATATTTTGCTATATTTAAATGCTTTTATAATATAAATTTTAACTAAATTGCTTTTTATAATATTTTTATAGTATAATAATTACTAAAAAGCTATACGTTAGTAATATTTAATTATATATTTTATTTTTTAATTAATACTATTATAAATATTATAATAGTTTATTTATTTTAGTAGACTTTTTTTATTAATAGCTATTATAATTACTACTAAAATATATTATTTTTAAATAATATTTATTTTTTGTTTACTATTAAATTGCTTTTATTTTTTATATTATTTTATTTGTTTAGTTAAATAATTTATAAGTTAATATTAATATATATAGCAACTTTATTATTATAAAAAATAATATAACTTTTAGTAAGCTTTTTTAAAATATTTAGCTAAAAATAATTAATATTAGTTAGTTTTATTATTATATTAGCTATATATATTATTAGTATTATTATATTTTATATATTTAATATTAATATTTAGGTTTTTTTTTTAATTGTTTTAATAGGTTGCTAAATAAAACTAAATGCTTAGTTATTTAAAAGTTTATTTTTGCTATACTTAATATATTTTTATTGTTTATTTTTTTATTATTTAAGCTTAATTTTGCTATATTTTTAGCAAATAAACTTTTATTAGCTATTAATAATATATTTTTTATTTTTAATAGCTAGTTTATTTTAATTAGCTTTTTAAAAACTTTTTTTATATTATTTAAGCTTTTTTTTAAAAATAATTTGTTTGTTTAGCTATTTAATATAATATTTTTAACTATTTTTTAGCTTATTTTATAAATTATAATAAAGTTTTTATTTATAAGCTAGCTTTTTAAAGCTATTTTTTTTATTAAAACGTTTTATTTTTTAAACTTGCTTAAATTAACTATTAATATATTAAGTTTAATAAGTTTTAAAAAAAGTTTTTTATATAGCTTAGTTTTATATTTAACTTTTTTATAGTTTAAATTAATACTAATAAAGTTATATATTTATTTAATTTGCTATAGCTTAACAAAGTTATTTTATTATTTTTATATATTAATAAAGTTAACTTAAGCTATTTTAATATTTTTATTTATTATATAGCTATTTAAACTTTAATTATAATTAATTTAAATATAGCTACTAACTTTTAATTATAATATAACTGCTTAAATTTTAGCTAACTAATAGCTAAAACGCAATTTTAATTATAAAATATTTAATAGTTTTTATATTATTTATAACAAATATAATTAACAAATATATTATTAAATATAGTAAATAATTAATTTTAGCTAATTTATATATACTTTTTATTACTAAAAAATAATAATTCGATTTAATTAAATAAATACTATTTATTATAAGTTATTTAGTTATATTAAAATAAACAAAAAAAAATAAAATATATTAATAAAAGTTATTTAATTTAATATATAAAAAAAGATTTACTTATTTATATTTAATTAAATATAAGCTATACTTAAATAAACATAAATACCTATTAGCTATAACTAACTTATAGTTATACTTAATAATAATTATAAAATAGCTATTAAACAAAAAAAAATAAATTTATTAATATATATATTTTAAAGTTAATATAATACTAAATATATTTAATATTATTAATTATATAAACTATTAATTAATTTAATTTATTAATATATTAATTATTAGCTACTAATATATTATTAATATATTACTAGTAAGCTTATAATAAAAAATAAAAGTATTTATAATTAGTTTTTTTATAGCAAAAAAAAACCTATAATAAAAATAAAAATAACTATTTAATTATAGTAGTTAAATAATAATAATATAAAATAAAATAACTAAATAAATAATTAATAAAAATAATACTAATATTATACTATAAAATATTTATATAAATATAATAATAATAATAATAATAATAGTAATAATATTATTATTATTATTATTATTATTATTATTATTATTATTATTATTAATTATTAATTATTAATATATTATTTATATACTTTTAATAATTAGTTTATATTATATTAATATATATTTTATAACTAAAATAAATATTATTAAAAAAAAAAAACTTAAAAAATATTTATAAAAAACTAAAAATTTTAAAAAGTATTAAATTAGTAGTAGTAATTTAACTATAATTTAATATAACTTATTTAATATAATAAAACTAAAAAAAAAAAAAAAAAAAAAAAAAAAAAAAAAGCAAAATAATAAACAAAAAAAAATATTTATAGTTAGTTAGTTATAAAAAGTTAAAAAAATAATAATATTATATATAAAAGTTTATAAATTTTTTATTTTAGCTTTAGTTAATAGCTTTTTTATTTAGTAATAATTACTTTTTTATAAAATAATACTTTAAAAACTAAATTAAATATACTTTTATTTAATATTTATTTATTATATATAATTAAAAATTTATTTAATAATAAAATTTTTAAAAGTTTAGTTTATATTATTAACTTTTTAAACTAATATTTTATTTATAAAGCTAATATTATTTTATTAGCTATTTAATATTTAAAAGCTAACTTATATATTTATTAAAAAAAAATTCCTAAAGCTAAAAAAAAAAAACCTTATAAACTAAAAATATATATATATTTTAAAAACAAATTATAAATAAAAAAAGTACTTTATTAAATAAAAAAAATATTAATAAGTAATTATTATTTAGCTAGTACAAATAAACTTAGTATTTATATATATATAAAAAGTAAAAACTTTCTATTTAAGTAGAAAAGTTTAAAAATTAATACTATTAAAACCTATACTATACCTATCACCTACCCTATAGCGACCTGCCTGTGGCCGATCTTCACTTTGGAGCCTTTCTCATGACAATATATCCCATCGCCGGGCTAGGCCAGAGGTACGAACTGCCAAGCAAAGATAGGAACTCTCCTGTTCTTTGTCATGACTGGGTCAAAGGTCGAGGTCAGGTACAAAAATAATAGGTCAATTTGCGGTGACATGTATCATACAAAACTAAAGCTTGAAGAAAATGTGAATAGAGCCCGAGTTAGTGGGGGAGGTAGTAGGAGATATATGTACTCCTTAGTAGCCAATAGCTGTAGCATGTGGCATTCTTAGCTGATGTCGTGATACTTTCTACATTACCGGGATATATATATTACACTGTGCAGACTTATTAGCAACCTCCACCGGCGTGGCTCGTAATAATCTACTGACCTGTGTTGGAGGTATTACTCCTAGAACAGGAATGATGATATCAATCCGTTCCTTGCCTTGAGATGTACACGAAGTAATACGCGTAGCAGCAATCCACGCGGCACATTTTGGGGATAAAACAATCTAATAATCTCTAATCATTGTCTCCCTTAAAATAGCACTGCCTTTCAAAGCACTTTTATACATTTAATTACCTCCAACTGCGTGTTAATCCGACCAAGCCGTACCTTTGCGTTATAGCTTAAATAGGAATAGTAGGCCTTAGATCGAAGCTTTAGCTAAGCACAAATCTAGGAATACTGCAACAAAGTCTGGCTTAGCTTCACACAGTTTTTTGCTAACGTATATTATTAACCTTTCAAACATATATACTCCCCTCGGAAACAACATATCTACCTTTATAGGAACCAGAATTTCCTTTCACCCATGCTCTTCGATCTAAAAAGGTGGTAGAGCAAAGTCGCAGCATTCGCTAAGCAAGTTAGAAATCTGCAGGGATAAATCGATAGTATACGCTAAGCTGCTAAACTTAAAACGCGATCTTATTTCACAGTAGAGACAAGTTACGGAAATGCACAATAGAAAACTAAATAGGCATGCGCACAGTTCCATGTTTCTATCCGACGTCGAATTGTCACTGCAAAGATCCAAAGGACGGCTATTATACACGATATGAATTACAGTCCGAACGCAGAAAAGACAGTACTATTGGCTACAGCAGGTCATCATTGGAAATATCCATCGCAGTCACCGAGTGGCTCCTCCTAGCAGGATGGGAACGCAGCCTATACCACTTATTTAGCCTGCGAACTGGGCAGCTGGAACAGAGTGCTAGACACCCAAGTTAGTGTTCTGACTTCAATTAAACACTATTTTTGGGTGACCACGGGATTATGTAAGAAATAACTCCTAGTAGACTATATCGCAATATTTAGAGACATTGATTTAATATAAAATTCTCGTACTATTTAGGCTACTGGCACTTCAAAGCACTTTCCTGGGATAAATATCGTTAATAATTTCATTTTATAGTATCACGGAGTCTACAGAGCAGAAAATACTTTGTCCTCGTAATAAATTACATCTTTTGGGCTACAGTGCCGATTCCCAGTGATAGAAACTTGCTGCGCAAAAGATAAGGTCTAAAAAAACATGTCACGCAATCCATCTATCATCTATCGTACCAATCTTAGCTGTACTACAACATACAAGTTGAATTAAAACTAGAACAAATTGACAGCTAATACAGTATTAAGATGACAACATAGTAACCCGACCTTGGTGTCTGAGGTATCTTGATTAATATTCCCACGCAAGTCCTGATGATCCCCGCCATATCCATTAAATATTGAAAGACTATGCAAGTACTAGATACTAAATCGGCCGCTTAAACAAAACCCACCAAGGATGTTGAAACTGTACGCCAAATTCTGTGACACTGTCCAATAAAGGAATTATATATTTCTAAACCCAAAAACACCGTCTGCAATGCAGCGAGAATTCGGGTCTTCCGCAATATTTGAGAGTATGCCCCTTACGGAAGAACATTATGCAATGGAATCTAGAGTTTAAGCTCCTCAGTCTATTCCTAGGTAATTAATTGATTGATTAACAGTATTTAACACCTAAGACTCCAGAATGTTAAACCTACTGAGGGGCACAGAGGCGTGGCGAGCTGCGTTTACATACAGGAGCCAAATTCAAGCCTCAAGGGTGCAACTGCGTTATGAACCCGTGCCCGCCCCTTTTAGGGCTATCATGCATCGCGTTCAAGCTTAGCTACGCTATTGTCTCGCTTATGTCCGTGATCGTTCACGCTAGTAGTTAACTCCTCCCACCGTCCCAGAATACCACGTGCTTATGCCGGTAAAAGCTAGCAACGCCTGCCAACTTCAACCTCGGAGAAATACGGCATGTATTGGTACTCCGGTTGCATTCGCCTTCGCTGTTCGGGCTCCGTGCTTATTGTACTAGCGCCAGCCCTGGGGCCCTTTCTCCAGCGGTATTTCAGTTCCAACGGTTGTAGTCGTTTCGTTACGATAGCTAACGAGCGTCGAGCAATGATTTCGTCCCTATAGGTAAAGTTGCGACGTGTTATCAACTATGCTAAAGCTAGAACTTTGATTCTCTTGCTAAGTTAACGTTGGTATTAGTGTATACAGAAAATACCACAGACACAATATATGGGTAAATCCAGTTTCGCACTAACAGTATCTGCCAAGACTGGTAGTCAAAGGAGAGAGGTTTGGCTGTTCCCAGGTGGCGCTGGTTAGTACTGAAGTAACCAAACTTGGCAGACTACCGGGTACTTGTATAGGGGCTTAATTAGGTCGAGCTCCTCACAATTGAACCAGGTCACATGCCAAATTCCCGCTAGCGAGGTGATCTCAGGGTTAGATATGTGAACCGGCTGCTTTAAGCTGCCCAAAAAAAGTAAACCAAATCACCTTGCGGGTGCTGGCATCAAGATCCGAGTGGTTGATTATTATAAGGATTCAAGGTTCGAATGCCGGGTCGGAGGCCTTGATCCTGTTGGTCTCATGAACAGAATGCCTTGGTAATACTCAAGCATGTGAAGACACCCTGGGAGCATGACCTCTATAATGGAGTCCCCCATACCACCGAATTGAACCCGACAGAATGGTTGTCTCCACGCGACCAATGCCCCACGAGAGCTGAACAAAATCGTGAATTTAGATCATTGTTGTGAAGACGGTGGTGGTCTCGGCCTTTGAAGAATAGTTAGCATCTACACTAATTTGCGGCTGAGAACACTCGTGAACTAGGCCCATCCATACGGACTGCTAGGTTGACTATATAAGACGCTTAATTGTGGACGGACAGTCTTAAAGGGGCGAGATCGAGTTCATTAGTTTGCTCCACTATGTAGCTTCTAGCCCTCGGCTTTCTTGAGGCGTATTCATAAGTTGTCCATAAGATGGAATCCTGCTGCTACTTTCCGAGAATGGATTGTCATCAACCTAGGCCTTGTGTTATAATATATTTTCTTAGTTCCCCGACGTTCAAAAGTCTTCATCATTTCTAAACATACTTCGCACCTGCTATTAACCACTTGGCTTTATACTTCAAACCCCATCAATCGCCATGTTTTTTTCTAGGACTGCAGTGGTGTTGGCCTTAGTCCGGTTGACTGTTGCGACTGAATGCACCCAATCAAATGCGATAGATTGGCCTTTCACTTCGTCAGGCGGTTCGCCAGGTGGTGATGCTTGTGCTGATTACTGTGGAAAAGACGCCGCTTGTCTTGAAGCTTGTTACGCAGTGGCCCAAGAAGGGCAGTGCAACGCCGCGGGCTGCTCGAATAAAAGAGCGACTTTCACTTGTAAGAGCAATGAGGCGTGTTTCCGCTACACAGATGGGTCGTTGTTATGTTTGAACACAAAGACTGGTATGTGTATCTGTCAAACTCTATCATGTCCCCGTCTTGCCCTTTCGTGTCTTAGAATTATGAATTTCATTCAAAATTAACTCGATTTTGCCTCAGGCGAATACACAGATGACGTGGGGGGTCATGGCAATGCAGGAACCGGCGTATATACGTCGCCCAACGGCTCGGTGACCACAAATCTGGGCGACAGCGCCGCAACTACAACCCGAAGAGCTGCAACTGCTACGGGTGCTAGTCAGGGCACTCGGTCTACATCTGCGGCTTCACGTACGGCCACAGCGTCGAGTGGTAGTTCCGGTGGTACGCCAACCACTGTTTCCTCGCCAACTGCGACGTCTGGTGTGGAGGGACGCCGTATTGGGGTCTGGGCGATTGGGGCCTCAGGCCTCTTTGTTGCATTTATCAGGAAAATCATGTATTAGCCCAACCACCCAATAAACCCAAGTGGCGTTCACGGGAACTGTTTAACTAAGAGTATCGTTAATGCCAAGTGTTTCACACGAAGTCCTATAAATTGCCTGTCCACCATTCATCGCCTCTTGATATAATGTCTGCCTCCGTTTGTCTAGTTGTGGCTTTTTCGTTTTGTTTTTTTTTTGGAGTTGGGGAAAGGGGGGTTTCCGACTTATGATTTTTAGGCGGATTAAATATATGGATAGCTAATGAAGTGTTGTATATAATTGTAACAAGGGCCTGGCCCAAAAATGGCTCTGTTAGATATTAATCAATCTAGGTTCTCAAACGTCCGTAACCTTCAGGATCGGCTGTATCTATCGAGGCCGAAGGCCTCCTATTTATACACAGAATATTGAGACATTCCCTCGCGATCTCCAACCTTCGATATGAGGCCATTATTGTGTATGTCTCAGTCTGTAGGCGATTGTAGACTTCGTGGACTTATAAGATCTATTTTATATATTGCGGCTGAAAAGGTGAAAGGCCCCTGGTCTCTGATTAGTCCGCTGGCTCTCACCGACTCGGTGACCAATGTGACACCTTTAAACCGTGTGACAAAACTTTATGTAATAAGGGTAGGAGTTTATGGATAAGCAGAGACTCAAGCGAGACGTTATCGATCTAGCGCCAAGCTCCGTCACTATGGTGGTGCTTGTCACAAAAAAATAGGTATGCCAAAATAGCTCGGGCTCGGGTAAATTATAGCGCAACTAATCTACTAGTTTTTTTATAGCTTAAACGTATAGCTAAACTTTTTTTTTTTAGTTACTAAAATTATTTAATAAATATTTTATTTAATTATTACTAAAATATATATAAGTTTACTACTTTTATATAATTAATACTTTATTTTTTTATAAAAGTTATAAGCTTAGTTTATAATAAAAACCTATACTTTTAAACTTTTAAAATAATTAGTAAAATATTTATTAAAAAATTTATTTTTATTTTAATTTACTATTTAAAATTATTAATTAATTATATATATTATATTATTTTAATTATAATATTATTTATTAATTTAATTAAACTAATTACTAAAAACTTTATATTTTATAACTAATATAACTACTTAAAATAAATTAATAAGCTATAGTTTTATATTATAATTTAAAAAATATAATATTTAATTAACTTTAATAAATTTAATATAAGCTATATATTTAATAAAATACTAAAAACTTTTATAAATAAAAATATATAAATTATAATTATATAAAACTATAAAAATAAGCATTTATAAAAATATACTAAATAGCTAAATATTAATAAATTTACTAAAAAAAAGCGCTTTTTTTAATTAAAATAAAGCTTACTAAAAAAAAAATTACTATAAAGCTTATTAATAAAATCTAAAATTTTTTTATAAATATTATAGCTTAAACTGTTTAATTTAACTATTATATTATAATTTTTAACTAAATATTATAAATAGTTAAAATAAAAATAATAAATATAACTATTATTAAACTAATTGCTTTTAGAATAATTAATTTATAAGCATTAATTAAAGCTTTTAAAAACTATTTAATATTTATAAAATTAGTTATAATAACTATAGTTTAATAAAAATATAAAAAAGCGTTTAAATAAGCTATTACTAAAAAAATTAAGCTTAAAATTTAATATGCTAGTTAGTATAAAACTTTTTTATAAATATAAATGCTTAATTTATTAAATATTAAAAAAATATTTGCTATAAAAAACTTTTTAAAAGTTATTTAAATAAAAATAGCTTTTAACTAAGCTTAGCAATAAATTACTAACTTTATTATAAATAAGCAGTTTAAAAAGCTAATAATTATTTTAAAAAAGTATAAAAAAGTTTTTTTAGCGCTAGCTTATAAAAAAATCTTTTAAAAAAATATATATAAAAGCAAAAATTTTTTTTATTTTAAAAAAAAAATTAGCTAACTAATTATAAAGCTATAAAAAAGCTTAAAATAATACTATAAATATATATAAATATTAGTATTTTTGTTTATTTATTTTAAATAAAAAATATTTATAGCTTTTATATAAATATAAGCGCTTATAAAAAGTAATAACTAAATTAAATAATATTAATATAAAAAGCTTTTTATTTAATTAAATATAAAAAATTAAAACTTACTATAAATTTATACGCTAGTTAAAACTATGCTAAAAAATTAAAAAAAAAAGTTAAAAAGTTAAAAAAAAATATTACTTAAAGTTTAATAAAAATATTTAAAATAATAAATTTAATAAAACAAATAAATTAAATAAAAAAAAATAGCTTAATTTTAACTTTATTTATATAATAATTAATAAATCTTTTTTATTAGAAAATTTTATAACTTTTAAAGTTTATACTATTTTTAATTATAGTATTTATTTATTTATAAAAAATATAATAATAAATAATTATAATATTTTATATTTAATAAATAATAAAAATTTACTAAAGTTAAATTTATTTATATTATTAATAAAAAATAATAGTATTAAAGCTAGTACTATAAGCTTTTTTATGCTAAGCAAAAAATAAAAAATTATATATAATATACTAGTAAATATATAAAAAAAATATATAAAAAACTTAATTTTTAAAAATATTACATTAATAAAAAAGTTTTATATAAATATAGTTTTAAAAGTTTATTTATAAAAAAAAAAAATTTAGTATTATAGCTTAAACTGCTTTTTATATTTTAAAAACTTATAATTTAGTATTTTTATTAAAAAACTAATTAAAAAGTATAACTTAGTTTTTTTTAAATATAAGCTTATTTTAATTTATTTAAGCAGCTTTTTAATAACTAGTTTTATTTATATAAACAAAGAAATCTTTTTAAATATAGCTAAACTAATTGTTTTACTATATAAAAAGCATTTATAGCAACTTTTATATAATTTATTTAAGCTTAAAAAAAATATAAAAAATTTATAGCATTTAAAAATAAAGTATTTAAAACTTAAGTTATTAAAAACGTTAGTATAAAATACTAAAAATATAAAAATTAAAAAAATAAAATAAACAAAATATAAAAGCTATATAAAAATATATATAAAGTATATAATTTTTTAAAAAGCTTTTAAAAAGTATTTAATATGCTTATTTTAAAAAGTAAACTAAAATTTATTTTATTATTTTAAAAAATATAATAAATTAACTTATATATTTATAATTAAAAATAAATATAATAAAATAATTTATATATATATTTTAATAAATAAGTTAAAACTATAAATTAATAGTATATTTAAATATTTTAAATATTAAATAATATACTAGTACTAGCTTTTAATTTATAAAATATATAATAATATAAAGCTTTTAATAATTATATATAAAAAAATAATAAATTTTTAGTATTAAGCTAACAAAAAAAGTATTAATTTTAAAAACTTTTTTATATATATAAAAAAGCTTTTTAGTAATAGTAAACAAATAAACTAAAAAATAATTAATTAAATATTAAAAATGTTTAAAAAAGCTAGATTTTTTTTAAAACTATAGTTTAAAGCAATATATATAGTAAACTAACTATATAATAAAAGCTTTTTAAAAGTATATAATTTATATACTTTAATAAAAGTATTTTTAGTATAGTTTTAATAATACTTTCGGTAGTATTTTTTTAAACTAATAATTAGCTTATTAGTTAATTTAAAGTTTAATTAAAGTTTAATTTAAATATATAAATATAAAATATATTTAATAAAAACAAATAAACTTACTAAAAAATATAAACAAATATATAAAATAAACTATAAAGCTTATATTAAATATTTAGTAAGCTATAAAGCTACTAATTTATATTAAATATAAATTTTTTAGCTAAATAAAATAATTATTATATATAATATAAAGTTTAATAAAAAAATCTTTTATAATAAAAAATAAATTAGTTATAAAAAATTAAATAAAGCAATAATATTTTTAGCTAAACTAAAAATAATTTTATATTTAAAAACTTATTAGCTAAAAGCTAACTAAAAAAATATAAATTAAAAGTAAAAACTTTTAAAAAATAAAGTATAAATATTTTAAATATTTTTAAAAATTAGCTATTTAAACTTATAACTTTTTAATAAATATTTAAACTAAGTTAATAATTTATTAAAGCAAAAAAAAAAATAAGCATAGCTAACAACTTTAAAAATAATTCTAATATATTATTAAAGCTTTTAAAAGTAGCTAAAATATAAAGTAAAAATTTAAAGCTTTTTTAAAAAGTATACTTATTAAACTTAAAAATAGCTAAAAACTTATAAAATAAAAACTTAGCTAAAAACTATATAATAATAAATAAATATATAAATTAGCTATAAAAAAGCTAATAAATTTAAATACTGCTTATAAAATTAAGCTAGTAGCTTAAAAGTAATACTTTTAAATATATAGGTTTATATATAACATTTATAAAAATAATTTAAAAAAAGTATAAAAAAAATATTTTAAATAATTAAACTTAATTAAATTTTTTAAAAACTTTTTTATTTAATTAATAAAAAGCAATTTATTATAAAAATTAAAAATATAAAATACTATATATAATAATTGCTATAATAATAAGCTAAAATAAAATAAAATATATTAATATAATATTTTAATAGCTAAAAATTTACTATAATAATTTTTTAAAGCTATTTTTAAAATTATAAAAAAATTTAAATAAATACTTTTTAAAAAAGCAATTTAAAAAAAACATTTATAAAAAAATTATTAACTTTTAAAAGTTTAATATAATAAAAGTTATATTTTATACTAAAGCTAAAAACAACTTTTTATTTTTAAAATAAATATTTATATATAAATTTAATAAAGCTAAATTTTTAAATATATATAAAATATAGCTAATAACTTAAAGTAATTTATAATATAAAAATATACTTTAGTTAATATATGCTATAATACTTATAACTAAAACTTTTAAAATTATAATAGCTATAATAATATAGTTTAACTTTAAAATAAAGTAGTTTAATATAATTATAGCTTTTTTAAATATATTTAAAAAAAAACAGTTTATAGCTTATAATTTACTAAATAGCTATAAATAAAAAAATAAAATAGTACTATTAAATAAAACTTTATATAGCTTAAAAAACTTACTATTACTATAATATAAAAAGTTTATAAAAATATTAAAGCATATTTATTTAATTTTTTTATTAAAAAAGCTATATTTATTTTATTTAAAAAATTATAAAATTTATATAATTTTTATATAAATAACTTTTTAGTACTATATTATAAAAACTATATAAAAAAAGCTTAAAAAATAATAAATAGCTTAAAAAAAATATATAAAATAAAAAACTAAAGCAATATAAAATAGTTTTTAAAAATTAAAATAATTAAAAATTATAAAAAATAAATAATTATTTTAATATATAACTAATATATTAAAAAATTATATAAAAGTATAACTTTGCTAATAATAGTTAAATTTTAATAATGCTTTTTTTAATAAAAAAACTAATAAAATATATAAAATAAGCTTTTAAAGCTTAAATAAAATATTTTTAAAAGCTTATAAAATTTATTTTATATATAACAATTATAATTAAAACAAATATAATATATTTAATAGCTTTATTTTTAAAATACTTAATTAATTTTAGCTTAGTTTATATAGCAGTAGCTATATAAATAATTAAATATTTATATTATATAAAATATTTAAAAATTACCTACAAATAAAAAAAGCAAAATATATAAACTTTTTTAATTGTTAAAAATACTTTTTTTATAAATAATAAAAAAATAAAAAAATTATTTTATAGCTATATTATATTTTTATTTAAAGGTGCAATTTTTTAAAAAGCTATTTATTAAAGCATAGTATTTATATTTATTATAAAAGCTAAATTTAATATTTTAAAGCTTATAAAAATAAAAACTATAAGCTTAAAACATTTATTTAAAAATATTAATTTAAAGTTTAGCTAAAAATAAATAATCTATTTAAATAATATTTAAACAATTAAACTAGTTATAAATAAAAGTAAAAAAATTAATACTTGCTTATACTATATTAATATTTAAAATATATAGTTAAAACAAAAACACTAGAAAAGGTTTTTTAAAGTAGTTTATATGCTTACTAATTAAATGCTAGCAAATAAGCTTACTAAAAACTTTTTATAAATATAGTTTAAATATTTTTATATTTTTATTAATTTATAAAATATATATTATATAAAAGTTATAAAATTAAAAAAATTAATATAATAAAAACAACTTTTTATTAAATATAAAAGCTTTTTTAAACTATTTTTATATAATTATAATAATTATAAACTAAAGCTTTAGCTAAGTAAAAACTAATAAAAATAAAAACTTAAAATATTTTAAAAAAAGTTAAAAAGTATAAAAAATATTTTATAAACATAAATATAAAGCTTAAAGTTAATAAAAGTAAAAGCAATAGTATTATTAATAATAGTAATAGTAGTATAGTAGCAATAGTAAACTTAGCTGCTAAAATTTTCTAAAAAATTTAAATAGTTATATATAAATAATTAACTTTTTATATATAATTAGTATATGCTTTAATAATTATAGTTTTATTTAAATATATAAAATAAAACTTATATAATAATAAATATTACTTTTAAAAGTAGTAATTAGCTAAAGTATAACTAGTATAAAATATAGTTTATTATAAAATAATTATATTAATAAATATTTTATAGTGCTTAAAAAAAAACAATTATTTATAAAAGTAAATAAATATATTTAAAAGTATACTACTAATATTTTAAGCTACTTTTTACTATATTAAAATATGCTTTAATAAAGTTGTTTATAAAAATAAACGCTATATATATTTAATAAAATATAATATAGCAAGTAATAATAATAAAATAAATATATAAAAATATATAAATAAAACTAAAAATAAAATATAAAAGCGTTTTAAATATAAATATAAACATAAATATAAAGCTAGCAATAGTAGTAATAGTAATAGTAGTAGCAGTAGCTTTAATAGTAGTAGCTTTTTTAGTAGTAGTAATAGCTATAATAGCTTTATTATATTTATAGTTAGCAATAGTAGCAAAGCGTACTTAAATATAAATAGTAATATAAGCAGCATATAAAAAGCTACTTAAATATATTAAACTAATTTAAAATATATTTTTAATTATTTTAAAATATTTATAAAAAGTTTAAAAGCAAACTAATAAAAAAGCTAAAAAAAAAGTAGCAAATATAATAGTAGTATTATATATAATATTAATATATAAAAATTAATAAAACTATATTTTTATTATTAAATAAGCTATAAATTAGTAGCAAAAAAATTATAATAAAAAAAATTTATATAATAAAAATTATTATATTATTTTTATTATAAGCAAAAATAAGTTAGCAAATATTTTTAAATAAAAGTATATAATTTTTTAAAAACTTATAAAAATTGCTTATATAAAAGTTAAAAAAAAAAAAAAACAAATTTATTTTTATTTATAAAATTATATATAAAATATATAAATAGTTAGCTAATAAAAATATATTATTTAAATATTTAAAAATTAGTAAACAATAATATATATATAAAATAATAGCGCGCTTTATAATAAAGCATTTTATAATAAAAGCAAATATATTATATATTAGCAAATTTATATAAATATAAAAAAAAACATATAAAAAAATATAAGCAAAAAAATTATTAATTTTTTACTTTATATTAATATATATATATATATTTTTTTGTTATACTATTTTATATTTATAGCTTTATAGCTTTAAATAGCTTTAAAGCTAAAAAGTATATTATAAAAAAATAAGTATACTAAAATAGCTTAAGCTTAAGTAAATTATAGCATAACTAATCTACTAGTTTTTTTATAGCTTAAACATATAGCTAAACTTTCTTTTTTTTAGTTACTTAAATTATTTAATAAATACTTTATTTAATCGTTACTAAAATGTACACAGATTTACTACTTTTATATAATTAATATTTCACTCCTCCGCAAGAGTGCTTATAGTGTGGCAAAAGGTATTAAAACTATAAATCTAAATAAATGACTATGTTTTAACCCCTTATTAATTAAATCATTACGTCACTAAGAAAGAGCAGGAAAGATTAAGCACCACCTTTCGTGATACGCGCGAATGTAAAGGAATATACGAAGAGAATCAGGGATAGACAAGTAATGAACGATGAGAAGTAAAAAGAAGCAGTCTCCGAAAAACTAATAAAACGAGAGAAACCATAAGACTTTATTGCTTCGGTAAAATCAAGAGATCGACCCTTGTTAACAAACCCCCCACTGCACCAAAATCCCTTAAGGGTATATTGCTGCACTTTTTCTTCTTCTTTTCTCTTGTTCTCCTTCTTCTTTCTGATGTTTTCGGTTTTAGAATTTCCCTCCAGTTATTAAATGCCTAGTGGTACACACAATAAAACCAGCCATTACCCTTATGGGCTGGCATCACAGCCAATATCAGATACTTTTCGTATGTTTCTTCGATAACAAAATAAAATAAATAACAAAGGAAAGAAAGAAAAAGAGAAATCGCGGGTCTCTCATTGGGTGCCCTTCAAAATCCAAATCTTCTCTTCAAAGGTGGCCATGTATCGAGTTACATTGTGTTTGGTCGCTCCATCTGTGGTATATTGGATTATCGTTTCCTGGGCCGGCCAGCCTTTCCTTTCTCAGTCTTGTCATGATGAGTCTCAAGGGCCGCCATAGTGTCAAAAATTGCCCCGCATTGACAGATAAACTGTGTTGTTGAGACTGTTGTGGCGCAGCACTTGGCATAGTGTTTCTTGAATTGATACCAACGCTTCATTGTCTTGCTGCATTGACATCTAAACCCTGGTCGAGGACTAGTATGGGGATGCGCATACTTGCATACTGTCTCTCTGTGCCGCAAACGATCTTTTTTATGTGCAAATGTTTGATTGCAGCCTGGTTCTGCTGGTAGTTCACATTTAAACCTCAGAGTACAAGGTGCAGGGCCACCATTGTTCTTGGGTTTATTCTGATGAGCAATCAGGCGCTGTGGGGAAAAGGTGCGGCCACAGTATTCACAGGTCGTGATCTGTGGGATTAACGAATGGTTACCCCCATTGGAAGTGAGAGGCTGTAACTCTGGAGTCTGGACAGCAGCTGGCGGAGACCGTGATGATGGAGTAGTCGATGATAACGGATTGAAAGAATGCAACGAGTCATTGGGGCCTATACTCATGAAAGGCGCAGAAACAGGCCCAGGGGAAAAAATGCTCGCAAGACCTTGGGGCTCCTGCTCGGCTGGATCGGAGATGGGGAAAAGAAAAGAGAAGTCCTGTCCCTGATCGCTACCTTCGTAGAGAGACCCGGAAAAGAGAGGCTCCGGATAAAGTAGATCCCATAAGCCATGGCTACGCAGCTGGTCTTGAATGGCTACCTCGCGGGCCTTGAGTCCCGCGCTGTCTCGCCGACTCTCTTGTGTTTAGAAAAAATTGCTCCGGAAGCCCGTAGCTTCCGGGCGCCGGAGTGTAGCTGAGACTAATTGATGCTGTCGCAAGTTTCCAACCTAGTATGGTACTATTAAAATAGTGATCAAGCTTAATATAATATGCCTGTCTCAAAATTTGCGCGACGCACCTAGAATCCTCGTACAATCTTGTAAGATAGATGAGTATACTGGGGGAGGAAGTGAAGAATAGTCGTAG
The DNA here is from genome assembly GCA_005188305.1 of Xylaria sp. BCC 1067. NCBI lineage: Eukaryota > Fungi > Ascomycota > Sordariomycetes > Xylariales > Xylariaceae > Xylaria > Xylaria sp. BCC 1067. The sequence continues at coordinate 1,481,605 of SSCS01000003.1, read as the reverse complement.
AGGAGAGTACGACTAGAGATTGCTGACAGGAAGTGCAGAGGCGAGATAGCCACTTAAGTACCTAAAAAAGGCAAGCTTTTAGAGCCTAGTCCTACCAAACGCTGGACCATGCGCAGCCGAGGGCCGATTCTGTAAACCTATAGGGGCAGGAGGGCCGTTTTTGACGGCCACTCGAGACAAAAAATCCTTCATTGGATGGGGTCCGCAGCTCACCTGAACAAGCCGGTAAATGCTACAATGACACAACACTTCAAGGCAAAATTGTAACGCTACCCAGCCACTGCCGCTCTCGTAGGCATAGGGCAGGAACTTAGGCCGGTTACGAGTCTCTACAGTTTCGGCAGCCTCGATGCATCTGCTGGGAGTCTTCATTAAAAGAAAAGCAACGGCATAATTCTAAAGCTTTAAAGATTGCAAAATGCTAGCTCTTCTCAATAGTATTCTCGTTGTGCCGCAGATGGACGGCGGTGCCCGTAGCTGAGGGAGGCATATGCACCTACTTGTTAGGCGAACCAAGGGCCGATAAATCTGCCCAGTGGTTACCAGCAATACATGCGTGCATGCAAGTTATGACCTATGCGGTACCAATTAATGTTCAAGGGCAACGCCTGAATAAATTGACCTCTACCCCTAGCCGGCTGCTCATAGTAAATATGTCTTCGTGGGCCTAATTTTACAACCGCCCATGATGATTATCGTAAGGCGGGCTCAAGTTCTACAGATACTTGTGTAGGTACTGTATATACTGTCAGTCGAGCACGTGTTTGATGCCTGAGTCGTGCTTTAGGTCTTGGCATAGACACGTGAGCGTCGATGCTCCTAACTGATGGGCTGAATTCTCAAACAAGATATGGTTCCGCTTTGCTGAGAGGGCCGAATTCTTTCCCCAGAGGTTCACCAGGAGGGCCGATTTCCTAATCCCGGCGCTGGAATCTAGTGTGTAAATGTGAGATTAGGAGATAATTATAACTTGTAATAGCAAAACCAGAATATATAAGCGGAGGTATATTCAGAGACGAAGCGCGTTAGGATGCACCGCCACCTTCAACTATTCTTCAGAACTGCCTTGCATACTTAGACACATATCACCTAACTTTGACCACACTCTAAGCCTTGTGCTCGTAATTGCTGTTCAACCTGAGCGAAGGAGCATTCGAGTACTGTATCTTCGTTTCCCTCAGCCTGTTAGATATGTCGTCGCCCGGAAAGAGCAACATCAACCTAGCAGACACACTGCGCCCATGGACCTCACTTTCCAGATCAGTACAACACTCAGCATCTCCAAAAGACACCAGCCCAATGGGCTATTGGCTCGGCCAAGTAGCGAGCGAAGAGCCCTGGAACAACATTGGAGCTGTCGGCCTTGGGCACACTCAAAACGCTGCAGTTGGTAATCGCTCTCATACCCAAGCTGCAACCCAGGGGTCCTTGACCTCTACCGGGGCAAATCGATAAAGATCTATGGTTTGTAGTGAGATGGTATCCTCTATCTCTCATGATGGATGTTGAATCTCGTGGATGGTGAGCCCATACCTCCTTTTCGTCCAACACGTACACACGGTTACCTTTAGTAAGACGCCTATAAGCCAAGAACCTACTAATCCGTCTGAAAGGGTTTTGCGTGGTATACGGCTTGAGTTGTGAACTATGGGCTGGGCGCGTCTGCTCCGAAGGCGAGCTATTCTAGGACAGAATACGATTTCTCGGGTCGTTTTCCAATATACTTCTTTTGTAAACCCGTGAAAATTTCAGACCTACTCCCCTTCATAAGTAATGTATATCTCTGGTTATCAACCAGTTTCATATTGCCACAAGACCGTATTGAATATTTTTACTAGATGATATATTTTGACCTAGGCCTAGGCAAGGTTGTAGTCTAAAATTGCGAACTACGTTGTTACTGTTGTACCACCAAGCACACCATGTACATGTGTAGGTGAAAAAGATACACAAGACCTTCTGATTTCAATACTAAGTTTCGTGGGAATGGCCAACTAGAGTTGAGTGAGAAATTCGTTGTTTCATAACTGTTGGATTGGGGTTCTAATGGGTGTACGTCTGTTAACTAGCTCTGCATGTGCACGGGTTGTCCTCTGGTTTTGCTTTAGCCCCATGTCATAGTTTTTGGGTTGTATGCAGCGTCATGGATGGCTGTCTATTCAGGTTATTCCTTAATGCCTCGCAAGTGAACAATGATAGCTAAATATAGAAGCCCAGACAGTGTTTTCTCAACATTTCTGTATTGCAAGAGACTAGGCAGCTTTAGACACCTAATGAAAGTATGCGAATACATCGAAATCAACAAATGAAGCCCCTCTTGAGAGCTAGGGAAAGGGCGATGAGGGTGCTATACTGGCCGGACCTGAAAATGTCACAGGCCAAGGTTTACTGACGAAGGAGCATACGTTGTATATACAAGTATTAGGAGTTCTTCATATGAGAACACTAATGCGAAGAACCGTCGCTGCCCTTTATGGCCGTTTCTTTTTCCCGGGGGGTGTGAAGGTTCCTCGGAACCCCAGGTTGTGAGCTTGTCGGTCAGGTCGCGGCTTTTAAAATACCACTATTGAGTTTGCTCGCAAGGGGTAATCACAGAGGTAATATCTTACTCACCAGTGTGTAAACACTGCACTAGACACGAACTTGGTTGTTCAATAGTGTCATATGTACGGTGTATACATCAGATGGGACTTCTACTTATCGTAAGCTACCTACCTAGACGGCTAGAAAGCAGGGAGTCATATAGGCTGCCGAGATCATTACGCTTGTGGGATTAATTGGGGATAACACTGAGTGCATGAGAAGCCGATAAATGAATGCGTAAGTTCTAACTATGTTGGGGTGGTTTCTTTCCAGCTTAGAATGCGGTCTAACTCCCGGAACGATTGTTTCTCACCGGTTGAACATACTATAAAGATAGTTGAAAACTCCTTACACACTGATTAACATAACGTTGTATATAGGTAGCTTACCTTTTGTAGTGCGCCGAGCGACTTTGTTTAAAGAATGATGGGCGAGGTGGTAGATTCCAATAATAGCACTAAGCTTCTACCAACTAGTATTAGTCAATTGTATTATAAAATACGGCGGTAAATATTCTAGCTAAAATTCTCAAGATGTTACAAGTAACAGGCAACCGAAGGAATACCTAGGTGAGATGCTAGATTTGTATACAACTACTTACACAGTATACAAAATACGTGTTGTAACGGGGCAAAAACCGTTGTTGCTCCTTTAGCAATGACAGTAGGTAAGGGTTGTTTCTACATGGCGTCAACAACTCCCTGGAGAAACTCTACCTAGGTACTTTGTATAAAATTAGACTACATTAATTTCCCAATCGGGACAGGGTGCGGTCTGCATGTTATCCACGGGAGCGGGAGATCTAAATTCTGGGCTCGGCACGTCATTGCAGCAAACCCTATTTTTTATTCACCTTGCACCCTGAGCATTATTAGAAGCATTGGCCGAGGGATTAACCTTGATTGAACATCACCTTATACACACTTCGGTCGCCAGTCGTTTAGCAAGTCAGTGGTGTCAGTGTCCACACTCGCGAGAAAAATTGGCATCCTACATTGGCGGTGGCGGTCATATTGGCGTCAGCATTTTCTCGTGTTCGACCCACCGGTGCAGTGTCGGCGGGTATCTAAGTACTTAGCCTGGTTCTCGCCTGGGTCGCTGCTAACAGCGCTTAGCGTGTCTACAAGAGCTGCTGCCGGCCACGAGCATGCCTCGGCTTTGGGTGCTTTGGCCAAATTGAGACAGCAGGGAGGCTGTGCATAATACGGTGCATGCAACTGCATTGCCTCGTGGCCAGCCAATTTGATTTATTGCTGCCTTGACGTAGCTGCTTATGCTGTCGGTAAGTACCGTGTAGTATGATGTAGGTACCATCTACCTACGATTTCTGTTTCTGCTCATCGGCGTGCCTGTTGTAATCTGTCAAGTCGCAGCACACTACATTAGAATGCGACGCGTATCTGGGGACACTGCGTGGTTGTTTACCGTCCTCCCACATTGCCTCATAGGATTCCTACTGAGTAAGTAGGTACTTAGTGCTTAGTGCATTGTGCTGGAGATTGACATTGTTTGTCGTGTAGACTAGGTAGTTTACTAGTGGATACTGGAGAATGGTCAGTAGAGAAGTATAGTGTAGTGTAGAGAGGGTAGACTAGTTACCTGTCTTGTCCTAATCAAGCAGGTCGGGCGTCGAAATAGATGTTTCCAACCCCAGTTTTCCAATTTCATTATTCGGCTGCCTAGCCTAGTGTACAATGGGGGGGGCAGATGGGGTGCGACCACGGCCTTCTGGACCCTGTTGGTACCTGGGGAAGACCAATAAGTACTGCTGTAGCGCCCATCCTGTTGACCTGACTGGCCTGGCCTGTATCCTGTATGTATGATGATGTGGTGGTAGTGGTGAGAGCATTCCACCCTGACGCGGCCGTCCTTTGAACCACTGTCCTACCCCGTCGCCCGTCGCTTCCGGTGTAAGTATCTCAACACCAGCGCCACTGCATTCTCACTGCGCTTCTTGATTCAGTAATGCCACAGCGCAGACGTCATTCGCTTCTTTCTACCTCTTCTGCCACTGTCTCTTGTCCCTCGACCTAATACGCGCCGATTCCTGATCCGGCTCTCAACGCGACAAGTCAGTTCCCCCGCCGATTCCTTGAATCCGTCGTACCGCGCTGCGCCGCCGTAGCTGTTGCTTTTCGACGGATACGTAGACTCACTCGCTAGCATCATCGCCTGGGTCAGGGACCGCATCGAGTCCATTTGCATTTCGCGCACGCCCGCCGGCGTGGCTCTCGCCTGCTCACCAGTGCCGTGTTGCTCTCCTCTCCGTTGCCACACAGCCCACCTTCAACATGGCTTCGTTCACGCCGATAAGGGCGCTGCTCTTCCATTGCTTCTGCCTCTTTGTCCTGGTCTTGCCGTCAGCGGCCGTGCAAAAACTTGAAACCAACTCGCTCAACTCCTGCCAGGCCAACTCGGGGTTCACGGCCAGCTTGTTTAACCTTCGGTATACCCCCTCGGAGAATCATATCGATGTCAATATCAGCGCCGTTTCTACCATAGAGGCACGCGTCAGATTTGACGTTGCCATCTCCGCCTACGGCTATGAGTTCTACTCACTCACCATCGACCCATGCGAGTTTGAGCTCGCCGGCTTTTGCCCTATGGTCTCGGGAAACTTAGACGATCCTTTCAACTTGAAAATCGACCCGAAAACCGCTGATCTTGTACCTGGAATCGCCTACACCTTTCCCGATATCGATGCCAAGGTGAGGGTTTACATCAACGCTACGGACGGCCCGATGGCGGGCCGAAGTGTTGCTTGTCTAGAGGCGACCGTATCAAACGGGCAGACTGTTGATCTAATTGGCGTTAAATGGGCGTCGGCAATTGTCGCTGGCCTCGCTCTGGTGTCGTCTGCCTTTCTCTCCGGCCTAGGACATTCGAATGCCGCATCTCACGTCGCTGCCACAGCTTTAGCTCTAACTAGCTATTTTCAATCACAGGCTATTGTTGGCCTCGTCGGAATTCCACTCCCACCAGTGGTTCAATCATGGACTCAGGATTTTCAGTGGAGCTTGGGCATTGTCAATGTTGGCTTCTGTAAGTTTTAAACGGACCTAATTCCGACTTAGTGAGGAAGCACGGCTGTTTGGCTACTAGCCAAAAGTGTCTTTGGTGGGCGGCCGATCGTGCGCAGTTGTTTTCTCTTCAGGATACACCACTAACCTTGGGACATATAGTGCAAAATATCTTTACGTGGTACCAACGCTCAACTGGAGGTACAGCTGCTAGAATAATTGACACATTGGCTATCGTATCTGTTCAAGTTCAGAAACGGTCGGAACCCTTGATTGCGCCAGGGATGGGCCTGTTCAAGCGTGCAGAAGCGATGATGCCACGCTCCTTAGCAAGCCATGCTTCAAGCCTCGCGAAGCGTTCGAATGTCCGAACTGAATATGGTACTTATATCGTCTATGGTATCCAGCGCGTGGCCTTCCGAGCGGGCATTGAGACCACAAATCTTTTCCTTACTGGTATTGTTTCTTTCTATGTCGTCATGCTTTTTGCTACAATTCTTGTTGCCCTCTTCAAAGGCACATGCGAACTAGCTGCCAAGGCTCGATGGATTAAGGGCGATACCTTTTTAGAATTCCGCAATGGATGGCGTAAGTGTTCCATCCGACTGGCTTCAACCTAAACGTCAGACTTGAGGAGTGGTACTGATGGTCACCTCATAGTTACTGTGCTCAAGGGCATTCTCTTCCGTATCACCCTCATTGGATACGCACCAGTGACCATCCTCTCTCTGTGGGAATTTACTCAGCGAGACTCTGCAGCGGAAGTGGTTTTAGCTGTGTTCTTTCTCATCTACGTGAATTTCGGCTTATTGTGGGCCTCGTACAAATTAATTCGAATCGCTCGTCGCTCAGTTGCTCTGCACAAGAACCCTGCATATATACTATTTTCGGATCCTCAAACTCTCAATAAATGGGGTAAGTGCTTTCGAGGCGGAAACACCGCTTCATTTTGTGGCCGTGCTCCTAGTGCAGTTATTAACGAAGACACTAGGTTTTCTCTACATTCAATTTCGTGCTTCCGCATATTACTTTATCGTTCCAGTACTCGGATATACCGTACTCAAAGCCTTTTTCATTGCTTTCGCTCAGAATGCGGGCACTGTTCAAGCCATTGCATTACTGCTTATCGAGGCCGGCGCCCTTATAGCAGCTGCCGTCCTGCGACCATGGATGGACAAGAAGATAAATTCTTTCAACATTGCTATTTGCGCCGTCAATTTTATCAATGCTATCTTCCTATTGATATTTACCAGGGTTTTCGACCAACCGGATATCGTTACTGGTGTTGTTGGCGTCGTCTTGTGGATCTTGAACGCTGCTACCACCTTGATTTTGCTTCTAGTGCTTATCATCTCTACTGCCATTGTGTTCTTCACCGACAACCCCGACGGCCGTTACAAGTTCATGGCTGATGATCGAACATCATTCATGAAGTCACAAAGCCAGTTGGGTGCAGCCGGCGAGCTTGACGCTTTAGGAATGACGGCCCGTGGGGAGAAGCCAGGATATGGGTCTGGTTTGGATGATAACGAATCTCTCAAGCCACCATCGTTTAATCAGGCACCGCGGTCGCGCCCGCAATCTACGAGGGCTGTCCCGGCATCGAGCTCTTCGACAAGCACTGTACAACACGATCGTGCTCGTTATTCCGTTGATCAGCGCTCCTCATTTTCACCCGCTGACGGTGAAATTCCACGAACCACGAGCCCCCCTATCCAGCCCGTGTCACGTGCGCAGAATACTAGCCCTTGGCAACGAGGCGCCGGGTATGAACATGCATAAGCCCAGCGCGAGGATATATTTTTCGGCCGGCAACTATCAGCACAGCGGTTACCAATATTCTTGAATAGCTATTGTTGCAGCCATGGTTATATACCCAAGTATATTGGTTATCGAGGAAATGAAAATCTGACTCTGCACGCGATGTTTGTGCTGTTGGGATTTGGGGGGCTTTTTTGAGATGTATCTTCGTGACATAATAACCAGAGGGGACCTGTTTGGGAGGTGTCTGCAAGCGATCATCTATATTGGTGTGGAGTCTAGGGCGTTCGGAATACGGAGGTTTCTGATTAGCATTTTCATTCCCTACCACTGTCTTCGCTGTTAAAAGCATTTGAAACTACTCTTCACGAACATCATCATACTCACTTTGGCAATGATGAGCCGAATGCTCTTCCGTGATACAACAGGCCACTGGCACTATTCTCGTTCACCTCTGTTCCCTTGGCAGGCCCACCTGGTCAGTACACACGAAAGACGTCTGAATAAGCTAACTTGGAAGTGGAAGATCACTAACCTAATCTACAATTATGTTAATCGTAATTAAAACTTGGTAAATCCTTTCACCACAAGCTCAACCGATGGTAGAACCAACCTCGCTTATTCATCTTCATACAGTGAGTCATACAGTGAGTCATTCAGCTGGCCATTCAGCTGGTGACTCATGCGAATCCCATATTTTTACCGTCCTCGCTCAGCGTTGACGAATATTTATTATCCCGATACGGGCTTCAAGTGGGACGCCTCTCTGGTCGCCCCCTACACCACCGAACCGCCATGGAACGACGAGTGCAAGGTCCTCTTCTCGGGCGCATCGTGCAGCACCTAGAAACACTGCCTTTCGAGTTGATCGACCCAATTTTGAAGGAGCTCACCTTCTTCCGAACGCTGGATCTCTTTAGCTTGCCGGGCACTGGACCGCGCGTGCGCGAGGCTATTCGATACCATTCGCGCTGGGCGCACCTCCTTGGCGACGAGACAGATGAGATCGAATATCTATGGACCTCACTCAACGTACTAGCTCAGGCCCAATACCGCCGGCCTTGGGCCCAGGTAATGGCCTACAAATTTGAATCAATGGGCCAACTCTCCCTTCTTGCAAACCCAAACAAATGGACAACGAAGGTTTGGGAATAAAACGTTACGCATCTCCCCTTAGATCGCTAATTGGCCCTAGAGTTACATTATCGTCAGTCTGCGAAACGAGTTACGTAGTTCTATTTTTACCTTGATAGGTATTCAGAGCCACAAACGCGCTTGGATCGCAACGCCTGAACTACATGCTGTATTCTGCTATCTCCCGACAAACAGTACAATAGCTGAGCTAGCCGCAACACCCGGAGAAGGAGAATATGTATGACTTCACATGCCGACATATCGGTTTCGAATCATTGACCTAGAATAGGACCTGGCGGACAGCTTTGCGCAAGCTCTTGTCCAGCGACTCAGGGGAAGGGACCGCAACCTGGACATGTCCAAGATTGTTCTTGAGCTCGAGACTGCATATGTTCAGCTCTTTCAGGAGCAGTCAGCTGAGCTGACAAGGTTGGCTGACTTGTACGAACACTTCTCGAGGTTTCTGAAGGTTGCCGGCGCACCAGAATTGCCGACCAGGGAAAAACACGTTCTAGCCAGGTTGCGCCAGGATGCGACACGACGCCGGAGAATCCCAGGGTGGAATCGCAAAGAAGTCCACGTCGCGTACGGGCACAGCGACCCAAAGCTGCAATATACTCCGTATCGATTCAGATATCCGCATCCGACGTTGGTTCCTTTCGAGTGGTGCCTCCGCTTATTCAAAGTCGTTGTTGAAAGGGGGGATGCGCTCGAGATTGATGACAAGCTTCCTCCGCATTTGAAGGCACATTTCAAAAGAGCCACAGACGGTCTTGAATACATATATTGCCGCCCACCCGGCAAGCACTTGAAACGCACGTACGGGGACACAGGCTGCGATGCGGCATTCGCACAATACCCTTTCAGTAGTGGCGTTCTGCCGAAACCCAAAGAAGAAATCGACTGGCTCGAATCTTTTGTCACAGTTACAAAGTGGATGGCGACGGAATACCCCGATATCACGAATTCAGTAGCTTCTACTCAGTTACCTATCTTACGTCGTAGACTTCTAGCCGATCCGTCCGATTACCGACTTTTCGTTGAGCATGAATCTCCACGGGTCGTAGCTCGCCAATTACGCGCTGATCTAGAGGAGTGTAGAGCTGGTTTTTCGTCAAAATTGCCGACCTTTCTCGCGCTTTATATGCCACCGTGGCCCTCGCCGAGAGCCGTTGCGATCGCTCAGCTTCTTGCGCCGTATCGTGACTGCAGCCATGACTTGTTACAGCTCCTTTATGAGTCTAAGATTGTAGAGATCTGTCGACATCTCAAGGGCGCACCGGCCCAGAAGGAATCGGAAGATGGGCGGCTCATAGCTGCTGACGAAATTGCCCAGGATGCTAACTATAGTTCCCCTGAGAAGATCCCGGGTCTGTCGGCAACGGGGACTTGGGATAAACAGGTACAGCATGGCATCCCCGAAAGAGATCTAGTCACCACCGCGAATACGCTGCAACGACTATTCAAAGAAACGACCATATCTGCCGATGGGTCAGGCAGCGATATTCTCGCACATCTTCTCGCTCAAATCGAAATTTCCGCTGGCAAGCAAAATACGCAAGATGACTCATGGAAATCAACGATACAGAATTATGTTACGTCTCAAAGAAGAACTATTCCCCATCGTGACTGCTATATATGCGGTCGGCATATCATCAAGCCTCACCACATCATCTCATCCATGTGCCCTCCCTGCGGCGATTTCAACTTGGCCGGGTCTCAGCTCTCATTATCGCCTCGGCTCTCTTTGGTGGGCAAAGTAGCAGCCGTAACGGGAGCCAGAGTAAATCTAGGATACCATGTCGCATTGCGACTTCTCCGCTGCGGCGCGAATGTCATCGCCTCTACTCGCTACCCCCACGACGCGCTTGTGCGCTACAGGGCTGAAAACGACGCCGAGGAATGGATCGACCGACTTTCGATCATCGGGGCCGATTTTCGCTCCGCAAGAGATGCGTTCGAGCTTGCTCGGGAAATACGCCGGGTGGTGCAAGGATGGGGAGGCACCTTGCACATACTGATCAACAATGCCGCCCAGACTCTGACAGATAGTATCAAGAAAGAGACGTCGTCAGTAAGGAGAGAGGAACTGCTAAAGGGATCTACCGAGCCGTCCCTTTTACTCCCGGCCACTTCCTACGTGCCGAAAGTGCGGGCCGGAAACACAGCAAGCATCGAGGGCCTCGCAACACGACAGCTGTCGACAGACACGCCCACGGAAGCCGAGCGGGGGTCCTCTTGGGTGCAGTCTCTGGCCGAGGTCCCGTACGAGGACGTCATTTCCGCACACTCGGTCAACGCCTTCGTGCCTCTGATCCTAGTCCGCGAGCTCCTGCCCATCATGGCCGTCGGCGCTCCCGTCGGGGGACAAGCCCACGCACACGCACACGGCTTCATCGTGAACGTCTCGTCGCGCGAGGGCATCTTCGAGCAGACGGTGCGCGGCGCGCAGTCTGCCAAGAACGGCAAGCACGTCCACACTAACATGTCCAAAGCCGCGCTCAACATGATCACCGAGACCGAGGCCGCCGAGGCCTGGCGGACTGCCCGCGTCGCTATGAATACGGTGGACCCGGGATATATGAGCGCCGCGCCGGAGCTTGATGCTGTGAATGGTGGCGAGATGCCGATTGGATGGGAGGATGGTGCTGGCAGAGGTGAGTATATCCGAGTCTTCCCCTGCCCCCCTTTGTAGCTGAGTCAGTTTTTCTCCCTGCGTCGTTCTTTTTCCTAGTTGTTTTCTACGTTTACTGAAAGACGCACTGCTAATACACCGCGCCAAAGTTCTTTGGCCCATAGCTGTCGGCGAGCTTGAGAAATCCGGGGAAGAGGGCTGCCATGCTGTCTGGGGCCGGTTTCTCAAACACTATGGTGCTTCCCGGGTGAACCTCCAGCAGGGGCTACGCTAAACGAGTAAACGGTTTATATTGTGATATTTCTATCTCTTTTCCTACATCTAGGAGCGGCAATTAGGATAGTGCGTTTTGCCGCGTATAGGTTTTACGCCGGTTATGTTTAGACTACGATGCTACGATTAGTTAGAAGCGTATAATATTTCACGATTAGAACGAGGGAACGCGACTTTGAAAAAGTGGCTCGAAGCGAGACCTATCCCTTGCCATAAATGGCGCTCCCAATATAAGGCACGAAGTGAGACAACACCATTGCATACCTAGCCCCTGATGTTAGGGTCGTCAATGTAATCCAGCTACTCGACAAACTCCCGAGTGTTTCCGAGGGTACGACTAGGACGGATACCGGGAGCTAGGTGAAAGATATTGAATCAGCCTAAAGCCAGTCTCAAATTATACATACATATAGCACTCTCAGCATATACTGCGTCCTATCATTCATGACACAATAGTAAAAAACCAGGTATTACATCCCTTCAAAAAGACGAAGGACAACAATTTTTTTTGCTTGGTTTTTGAGCAAGATGAATGCGCTTAGAGTCCGCAAAACATAAGAGCATCAAAGAGAGCGGCGGCCACCACGCTTCTTCTGCTCAACGTACACTATCTGCTGTACTGACAACCTAACGAAGCATTACACGACTTTCAATATATTCAATGCTCCCTTGCCGACTTGTGTTCAAGCTTCTTGCTCGCCATACTGTCCGTCTTCTCCTGCTTCTTCCTCAGCATCTCGGCTTCTTCAGCCTGGATATCAGCATCTTGTTTAGCACCCCACGATGGCTTATTGCCATGTATAGTAGCCTATAACCGTCTCGTTAGTCGACGACAATACAGAAGTATAGCGACGCTGCATACGCGATAGAGAGGATCAGTCTTATATCGCTCCTCAATCCGAGCTTGGGTCTAAAATAATCAGCCAACGAACAGGGGTTGTAAAACGCGAATGGGTTAAGCCTACGTCTTCGCTAAGCATCTCGTTCATGGCTCTCTGCTGGTTCTCTGCTCTGGATTGATTAGCCTTCAATGACTAAACGCCATGTATTGCTGTTACTTGCTTCGCATATACCCCTCTACATTGCGTAGGTTGTGTCTCTGCTGGTCGTGAATGGCTTCGCGGGAGTAGTTGTGGGCATCCCCGTCCTCGTAGAGGTTGGGGGTTCCTGTAGTTGGATATCCTGACATGACGATCGCTACCCCGCTACAGATGATTTGGGAACCTGAATTAATGTGATAAATGGAGCTTAATGCATTTGAATTGGTGTAGGATCTATGGGAAACAGCTCAAGTATGTACTGGTCGTTTATCTATGTCACCGATGCACAGTGCACGTGTCTCTACGTCATATCAATACCATTGACGTCTTTTCAGCGGGCCTGTTGGGCTTCCTTAGAGCATATCGCCATACAGTAGACATTTCACAGCGTTAAGATACTTATGACACTATCTGGGGGGCCATTGAAGCCGGCCCAAGGCGTTCATGCTAACCTATAGCTCTCTCGGCTGGAACTTAAAAAAAAGACACTAGGTCAGCAGGTTAGCCGATATTCCGATTGGATTCAAGAGTCCAACGTGTCGCGTTCTAGTGATATACTGTTGCTATCGACTTTGAGGGGTTTGATGATGTCATCATGAGTCTCCAAATGATACCATCATCAGTGATACACTCTATATATGTGCCCTGAAAGAGGCCACGATAATTTTCGGACCGGTATCTGATTAATTCGTCGTGTCTGCAGCAAGCGGCACCAAATACCAAAATGGCCCCCTTTGGAATTGTGTCCGTTGCGCTATTTGTAAGCGCCTCTGTTTATGTCGTACTGCTACAATATTGGTTGCCGACTCCTGTGCCACCTGTGAGGACGGAGTACCGCGGCACTGGCCTCGAAATACCTGCTATAGGCATAGGCACCTGGCTCTCAGATAAGGATGTTGTCGCCCACGCCGTTGAATATGCGCTAAAATCTGGGTACAATCACGTTGATGCAGCGCTGATATACAGTTTGACTAGTCCAATCCTTCGGAAACTAAGTATGCAAGGCTGACTAGCCGCTTAGAAAACGAAGATGAGACAGGAAAGGGGATCCGGGCGGCCGACGTGCCCCGCGAAAAGCTCTGGGTAACGAGCAAGTTGTGGAATGCGGATCATCGTCCAAGCAAAGCAACTGTTGCTATTCAGAAGTCAATTAAAAACCTTGGCGTGGGGTATTTAGATCTCTATCTAATCCACTAGCCGGTTGCCTTTGCCCCTGGCGAAGGGAATAGGATAGACGAGAGCACTACAATCGTTGATACCTGGAGAGTAATGGAAAACCTAGCGCGCTCAAATCTGACAAGGAAGATTGGAATCTCGAACTTCTCAAGACGGGATGTTGAGACTATTATGCGAATCTGCCAGATCTGCCCTTACGCACACGAATTTGAAACCCATCCTTACCTTCAACAGCAAGAGTTCGTCAACTATCACAATGAGATCGGCGTCAAAGTGATTGCTTATTCCCCGCTAGCCAACACCAACCCGATCTACAAGGACAGGGCCACACTAGGGCCAATCTTGGAGGATCCGTTTTGGGTGAAGCTGGCCGAGAAGAAGAATGCCACAACTGCTCAGACCATATTGGCGTGGGGTCACCAGCGCGGCGCAATCATCATCCCGAAGAGCGTACGTGAGAAACACATAACGGATAACCTAGGGGCTTTGGACATTAGTTTCACGGAGGCTGAGATGTGGGATATTGCTAAGACGGATAAGAAGGTGAGGATGAATAATCCGGGAAGGCAATGGGGCATCAGGCTATTTGCTGATCTCGACGACCCGACACGCTTGGATGACGATTATTATGATGGCGAGGAGCTTTGAGTAATGTAAGATTTTCTTTGTTAAACTCGGGCAGAACCGTCTAAATTGAATAACATGACTAGCGGTATGACGACATGAGTACAGGGTCTATGCGGTGGGGTTAACGGAGGCGGGACGCTTGAAATCTATTAATCGGAGGTTCCCCGTTATAGGTGGAGGCTTTAGAAAACTACTCCTTAGAAGCAAAGGTCGTAAAGGGTCTGGAGAGAGAGAAAGTCCTTCACATTATCGACGAGTATTGCGTATATTACGTATACACTGATGCCCTTGAATAGAACCTGTTGTGGCTGATGGCGTTACGCATCAATGAGCAAAAAAAGGGAAAATGATCTAGCAGTCAATGCAAGTCAGTCTTAGTCACCATAGGACACTCGTGGCTGGGTAGCCAAGCTTTGAAAGCCAACTGACAACCATGTTGTCTGCAACCGAGAAAATTAGGTTTGGCGTCGAGCTGCACGAAACAGGCACCTTAAGCAATATTGCAGATACAATACATATGCGAGAGCGCCTTTCAACGTGCTAGGTTCGGCGGGTATCAGATTCCTGGTCCACGATAATATGACCTAAGCAGAGCCTCAACTTCGCCTGCTTTTCCACCCTGATCGTAAGTCCGAACCCGCAGTCCTTTCCCCGTGATCACATGAGAAACCACAATGTAGGCTAGTCTTAATTTGATTTTACACATATTTTCCCTTTCTAAGGCGCATCTGGGCCTCTTTAAATTATTACACTTCGTTGTTATGATACTGCTTTTACTTTATGATACAAGGCCTTGGACTCGGTTATCTACTTCATCACCGTATATCTAGCATACGCAGGTTAATGCTGCAAACGCGAGTGGATACTATGCGTCATTAGTAGTACACTTCCCGCGGACACAAGTTGATGTTAGTCCCGGCAGTAAATCAAAGGGTGGACTTGTGTAGGCAAAAGAGGGGAAAGAGAATATTTTGTAGCATTTATGCATGCAGGAGAATCCGAGGGTCAAGCTCTAGGTCAATCCGCCTCAAATCCAGAGTCCAATTCGTTAGCAAGTTATTCACAATGCCCCTCAGCTAACCTAAAGACAATTAATAGGATTTTAGCAGGATGATTCGAGCGTTGCTTGCGAAAAGGGTGTAGTTGCTGCCGGCAATAGCATAGAGGCAGGCTTTGTGTTAGGCGGCTTGAAGCCATTTGACGAATGCTTTTAAGCATACATAGCAAATTTTGGCCTTACGGGTCGCGACTCGCATATACGTATGTATTAGATGTAGCGATTGGCTAGGTACAGTAGCTCTTAATTTGCCTAAAAAAATTAGGTGTGTGTAATTCTCGCCCAGATATAACTACGGGCAGATCTACGACCCAACGGAAGTACTGTTGAGAGATAAACAGAGCCTACCTGAGACTAGTGATCAGGTAATTGTTGGGGTCCAACAGGTAATGTACATTGCCCAATCGTTTCGGTTCATCGAGTTTGTGGAAACTGCAGGCGTTTATGACGGGTATCTGTTACTAGCTACTATGCTACAGTCCTTATCTAATTATTGCATAGAGCTTGCTTATGTCGGAATTAAGACATATTAAGAATTGACCTATTAATTGACCGGTCACGCCAATCTTTTGGCGCAGTGGTAAATTTGACAGCTCACTCCTTAGTTGCCCCTATAATCCGACAGCTTGGTAGCGGCTACTGTTAGAATTAAGCGAGTTAGAATTCAGTGTATTAATTATGTGTGTTATATCTTAGGTTATATAGTGCAAATTTTCTTTGCTATATAAAATAAGTAGTAAAGGTTATTAACTAAATATGGTTAAAAACTAATAAGTTATTTATAGCTTATTTAATTTTAATATACTTTTTTAAAAAAGTTTATATAAATATACTTTTTTATAAACTTAATACTAAAAATTTATTAAAATAGTTAAAAAATAATTAAAAAATATTTTTAAAATAATTTAAAACTTTAAATTATTTTAATAAACGCTTTAATTAAAATTTAAACTTAAGTTTTTTTTAATATTATAAATAAAAATATATTATTATTATATTATTAAAGCTTTTATTATTATAAAATA
Source organism: Xylaria sp. BCC 1067 (assembly GCA_005188305.1). Lineage (NCBI taxonomy): Eukaryota > Fungi > Ascomycota > Sordariomycetes > Xylariales > Xylariaceae > Xylaria > Xylaria sp. BCC 1067. Next base: position 1,465,274 of record SSCS01000003.1, on the reverse strand, counting down.
ATAAAATTACTAATAATTATAAAATTTTATTTATAATAATAATAAATATAATTAAATAAATAAAAAGCTTAAATTTAATAATATATTATTTTTAAATTTTTAAATTACTAAAAAGCTAAATTATTAAATTTATTAAATTTAATAAATTTAAAATGTTTAAAAGTTTATTAATTTTTTAATAGCTTTATTAATAGTTTATATTATTTAAATAAATAAAAATACCTTTTAAAAATTTTTTTTTAAAACTTTTTAGTTTTTATTGCTTATATTTTTAATTTTTTTATTATTATAATATTTTTAAATATTTATTAGCTATAACTAGCTAAAAAAGCAATTTTATTTATTTTTGCTAAATTTTTTTATAAAGCTATTAATAATTATATTATTTATAAAAATATAAACTATTTATAAAATATTATATTTAATTTTTTAATAAAATTAATAGTTATAAATATTTATATAATAAAACTTTATTTATAAAATAGCTATTTTTTTTATAATAAGTTTTATTATTTATTAATTATTATATTAAATTATAATATATTTATTTTTTAGTATAATTTTTAATTTTTTAATAAGTTAGCTTATAAATATAGCTTTTTTTATTATTTATATTAATATTAAAAGTTTAGCTTTTATTATTAAAATTATTATTATATTTTGTTTGTTTATTTATTAACTAATAATTTTTTTAAATAATTTTATTATATAAGCTTAAAAACTTTTTTAATTAAGTATATTATTTATAAATAATATATTATTAGCTATTTTAAAATTATTATTATTTTTAAACTAAAAAAAAAATATTATATATATTTAAAATATTTAAGTAATTAATTTATAGCTTTATAATAATTTAGCTTAAAGTTTAAAAAATAATAAAAAAATTTTAAAGCATTAAAAGTTATATTAAGTTTAATAATTATAATAGTATATAAAATAAACTTTATTTTTTTTTAATAAAAGTATATTTTATATTTAATAACTATTTTTATATATAATAATAGTTTTATTAAATTTATTAAAATATAAAACAAAAAAAAAAAAATTAAACTTTAGTTTAAAAATTTTTTTTAAATATAAAGTTTATAATAGCTATATTAGTTTTTATTAATAATTTTAAATAACTTTAATTTTTAAAAACTATTAAAAGTTATTATTACTAGTTATTTAATAAGCTTACTAAAATTATTTAATTATTTTATTTATAATATTTTATTAATTTTATTTATATATAAATATAATATTATTTATATATATAAATATAAATATTTTTTTATATATAAAATAATATAGCTTATAAAATATAATAATATATTTTATTTTAATAAATATTAAAGTTAACTTTTTTTATTAAAATAATAGTAATTTTTTTAGCTTATATAAAGCTTTATTAAGTTATAATATTATTTAAAGCTTTTTATAGCTTAAAAGTATTTTTATATAAATTTTTTTATTAAGTTTAATATTAATAAATATATTAACTATATTATATTATTTTAGTTTAAAATTAAATTTAGTAGTAATAGCTATAAAAGTTTTAAATAATTTTTTTATAAATATTATAATATAAATATTTTTAGTAATATTTTAAAACTATTAGTTATTTTTAATTATTAGCTATATTTTATATTTTTAATAAAAGTTATATTTATTAAATTTATATATATATATTTATATATATTTAAAAGTAAGTTTTTATATATAATATTTATATTTATTTTAGTTTAAAACTTTATTTTTTTATAACTTTAAAAGTAATTTTTTTTAGCTTATTTAAAACTTTTATTTATAAAGTATTAGTTAAAATTTTTATAAAATTTTAATAAAAAAAGTAAATTTTATTAATATATTTTTTTATTTTATTTAAATAGTATAAAAAGTATATTTTTATTAGTATATAAAATATATAAAACTTTTAACTATATATTTAATGTTTTTTTATTAAAATAACTTAAAAATTGCTTTAGTAATTTAGCTATTTTAATTTTATTTATTGCTATATTATATTTTATTTTTATAGCATTTAAATATTTGTTTAAAAATATAACTTTTTAATAGCTTTTATAAAATTTAATTTTAATATTAAATTAAATATTAAAAGTATTTATTAAATTATTAAAGTTTATATATTATAGCTTAGTTTTTTTTAAAGTTTATAATTTAATTTTAAACTTTATAAAGTTTGCTATAATATTTTAAAATTTTTAAAAGTTAAAATTTTTAATAGTAATAATAAAAAAAACATTTAGTTATAAAAATTTAAAAAAAAAAAATATAATAAAATAAATATTTTTATATATAGCTAATTAAGCTATATAGCTTTATTTAATACTAAATATTTATAAGTTATATTTTTTTTATTTTTTAGTTTATTTATATTAATAATATTATTTTTATTTTTAATAAAATAAATATTTTTAATATTTTTATTTATAGCAAAAGTTTTAAAAGCTTTACTAAATAGTTTTAGTTTAATTATAATAATTTTAGTAAAAAAATTATTAATTTTTTTATATTTTTATTTTAAAAAATTATTTTTAAATTTATTAATATTTTTAAAAAAAGTAGTTTTTTTATTAAATATAATATTTTTAGTTAATATAATTATATTAATAAATAAAACTTAAATATAATATATATTAAAAAATTAATAGTTTATTAAATAGCTTATTTAAGCTTTTAAATTTAATTTATTAAGCTTTTTTTTTTTAGCTTAGCTTTAAAAATAAAAATATATATTTTATAATTATATATATATAAATGCTAAAAATTTAGCTTATAGTAAATAGTTATAATACTATTTTTATTAAAAAAATAAATATAAAAACGTTTATATAAGCTTTTTTAGCTATATAATTATTTAAATATATAATTTTAAAAATATATAGCTAACTTTATAATATTAGTTTAAAAAGTTTTAAATAGTTTAAAGCTATTTTTTATAGCTTTAGATTTTTATTTTATTATATTTTTAGTTTTTTAGTACTTTTGTTTTAGTTTTAAATATAAAAAATATAAAGCTTAAAATAAATACTATATATATTTTTAAAATATTTAATAATATTATTATATTTAAATAATTTACTATTATATTTAAAAATTTATATATTTATATTATAATATACTTTTAAATATTTAATAAAACTATTAAAAGCTTTAATAAACGCTAAAAATTTTTTGTTTTTTAAATAATAGTTAAAATTAAAACTTAAATATTAGTTTATAATTAATATTAATAAATTTTTTAAATTATAACTTTTTTAATAATTATAAAAATTAATAGCTAAATATATTTTAAGCTTTTTTAGCTTTTTTTATAAAGTTCTATTAATTTGCTTTTATATTTTTAATATAGCATAAGCTTTATATTTATTTATATATATTTTATTATTTTAAAATTATTTAAACTTTATTTTTTTAATTTAAGCTATAAAATAGTAAAAAATATTAACTTTTAAATATTTTAGCTATAAATATTACTAATAAAAATTAGCTTTAAAAATAAGCTTTATAATTATTAAAGCTAATTTGTTTTTTTATATATAAAAAATATTTTTTTTAAAGTATAAAAGTAAATATTTTAAAACAAACTATTAATATTAATTTTATAGCTAATATAAGTCACGTCTTAACCCACGTGGGTGGCTGTACGTGTGTGTGTGTGTGTGGTTTGCGTGTGTGGGTGATTTGTGTGGCTACGTCATATGTGGGACGTGCGCGTTGCGTTTGTATTGTATTTGCCATATAAAGGATACTCGAGCCTCCCAGGCCTGCAGTATTCCTTTCGTTCTTTTCCACCTTAATATTAATTTGTATTGCTAGTCTTTACTCTGCGGCACCGCTTAGTGCACCCGTCGTAACAATATATTATTAAATTATTATATTTTTTAAATATAATAATAGCTAATTTAATTTTTTAATATATTTTTTTTTAAAAATATATAAAATAATATAAAGTTAATAGCTATTTTTAAATATAAAGCTATATTAAATAGCTTTATAATTTTAAAACTTTTAAGTTTTTAAATATATATATTAACTTTTTTATATATTTTAATAAATATTATTTTATTTTTAGTATATATAAAGTTTTTTTTAAAAGCTATTTTTAAATTATTAAATTTACTAATTTTATTAAATATATATAGGGTAGTTTTTAAGTTTAAAATAGCTAAATTTTTTAAAAAATATATAGCTTTTAAATTTAACTTTTTATTTATAATAAATAATATTTATATTAATATATAGCTTAGTTAGTTTAATTTTTTTAAAGTAATTTTAGTTTTTTTTTTTTTATAAATATATTTAATTATATTTTTAAAACTTTTATTAGTTTTTAGCTAAATTTATATTAGCTTTATAATAGTTAAACTAAATATAAAGCTTAATAATATAATTTTAAAAAATAAATAATAGTATTTTAAAGTTAAATAAAAATTAAAATAGCTTTTATAAATATAATTTTTTAATTTATAAGCGTTAAAATTATTATAAAGTTTTTTTTTTTTTTACTATTGCTTTAGTTATTTTTATATTTTTTATTTTTATAGCTTTTGCTTTATTTTTTTATTAAAAATAGTTAGCTTTTTATATATATATAAATATTTTTTTAATTTTTAGTATTAATATTTTTAAGCTTTTTTTTATTAAATTAAGCTTTAAAAATATTTTTATTTATTTATTTTATTAGTTTATAAGTTATAGCTTTTTAGCTAGCTTTATTTTAAAAGCTTGCTTTAATTATTTAATAAATTAATATATTTTTAATAATTTATTTTTAATAAATTATTTTAAAAGTTATAATTTATATTTTAAAAACTTTTTTTAAATAAATTTTAAAATTTATAATTAAATAGTTAGTATTATTTAATTTTATAACTTTATATTTTAAAGCTATAAAAACTATTGCTTTTTATTTTATAGTTTAAGTTTTAAAGTTTTTTAGTAGTTTATTTAACTTTTTTATATAGGTTTAATATTATATTTTAGTTTATAATTATTATATAATATTTAAATACTTTTTTAATTTTTATAGCTTATTATATTATATATTAATTATTTTTATTAGTTAAAAAATAGTTTATTTATAGTTTAAAGCTATTAAACTATTTATTTATATATATAATTTTGCTATATATTTTTAATAAACTTTATAGTTTTTTTTTTAGCTATATATTTATTTTAATTAGCTTAGTAAGCTTTTTTATTTTTTTTTATTTTTTTTATAAAATTTTAAAGCTTATTTACTAAATTTATTTTGTTTTTATATATTATAACTAATAATTATATTTTTATTAATTTAGTTAGTAATTATTTAAAATAATTTTTATATTTAAGTATTTTTATTTATTTAAGCTATAAAGTTTTTTTTTTAAGTTAAAAATATTTTTAAAAATTTAAAAAGTTTACTTTTGCTATAAATTTTTTATTTTATAGCATATAGTTTTTTAGCTTTGCTAAAACTATTATTATAAAGTTTAATAAAGTTATATTAACTAATTTTAATTATTTAATTAAGCTTTAAAAATAATATATTATATATAAAACTTTTAATTGTTAAAATTAAACAAGTTAAAATTTAATATATTAATTATATATGTTATATTTTAGGTTATATAGTGTAAATTTTCTTTGCTATATAAAATAAGTGGTAGAGGTCATTAACCAAATGTGGTTAGAGACCAGTGGGTTATTTGTGGCCCATTTAATTCTAACAGCTACCCACTAGCGTTATTTCTGCCTGACAGTATCGGCGCGCCATGTTATTCCGCTCAGAGCGACAAGGGTCCTTAGTCAACCAGACCACCTATTACCTCGGCAGGAGGTGGGCAATGTCATGTTGAGAGTATCTTTGACGTGGTAGCATTGGCCTACTCATTTCGGTAGGCTGCAGGTTGTTACCCAATGAAGTTTTTTCGTCGCAAGCGGCGTCGGAATTGGCCCTCGCGCAGATTTACGGAATGATCTCTCAGCTGAGCTGTGACTTGTTTGGCATTTTGCGGAACCAAACACCAACTAAATGGGCTATCTAACGTACTTTCATCAGTAACCCCTGGCTTAACTTCGATTATAGTTACGATCCTGTTGGTGAGTAGTTGGCACCCCTTCCGTTGCTCGTCATTTCTTCCCTTGGCATGCCGTCTTGCTGGCGTGGGCTTGCGCACTGGCTATTCGAAACCAGCAACACAGCCGTCACCCGAGATCGTCACGATTGATAAATCGCGAGCTCTGTTATTTGAGGGCGATCTACCTTCTTTGCAACCTTTCCTCTGGACCTCATTGCATGCTTCTTTCTGATCATCGTCTTCGTTTCCACTGTCTCAGCTGCGAGCATGTAAGCTGATGTCAACGAAAGCACCTAAACGTGAATTTGACAAATTTATACTGTTTTGTAACGGTCGTCGAAGCTATGCCTGAAGAAGACAGTCTGAAGTCGCGGTTAAAGACGAGATATGGGAAACTCTTTCGGCGACATCACGCAGCCTTGGCCGCTCCATCCGCCACATCGTCAATAGGTATGTTACAACCTAGTGGTGTATCGCAAACTGTCTCATAACTCATATTTTCCAGCAGATAATCAGCCAACCGAGCAAGATGACACGGAATGCGGATCGAGAGTGTCTTTAACTGCCGCTTCAAAGTCGCACCCCCTTCCCTCGCCGTCAGTCGCCGACCCTCAGATAACTCGACCCAGCACAGGAGCAATACGAGCAGGCCATCCCCAGCCTACCGCAGTATCACAAGTCCCATGCCCGGCCACATCTGTCGAATCTCTACCCGGACCAGCCCCGACCGAGCCCAGTGAACCGTCGAACCCCACCTTTTCTGTGTCTGAGGAATTATGGAACGCTGCCTACGACGACCTCGAAGAAGCTGAAGCAGAGCTTGTCGAGTCGTACGTGACAATTCTCAATAGAGTTCTTAGAAGCAAAGATAGTGAATCTCTCACTACCAATCTCCTAGCCGAAATGAAAGATCCGATTAAACGGCAGACATACATGAGGGAATTAGTACAAAGCGGCCAGGAGAGGATAAAAAAAGCCTCTAAGATAGCTACTAAAGTGGGCGGCGTAGCCGATTTCATCCTGTCATCGAAAGGAATAGTCGACCTAACACTTCAGAGCGTGCCACAAGCTGCGCCAGCTGCGCTTCCATGGGCTGGTGTTTGCCTTGGGTTAGAAGTCAGCAATCACTGTTGAACGATTAGTTCCTCAGCTATGCTAACAAGCTGTCCAGATACTCCGGAATCCTGCCCAAGCAACGAACTCTAACCTTGAAGGTATGGCCTATGTTATCTCCAGGATGGACTGGTACTGTGCCTTGACGAAGCTTCTTTTGGACGAGAATAGCGCCAATCGCAAGAACTTCCAGGAGATCTTAAGCCAGCTAAAGGGGAGGATCGTCGGGCTATATACCGCTCTCCTCCAATATCAGATGAAAAGCATTGTTTCATACTACCGCAATCAAGGTCTCGGTATTCTTCGCGACATCGTAAGATGGGATGACTGGGAAAGTGATATTAACCATGTTAAAGATCTTGAGAACACCATCCGGTTTGATACGGATAAGTACTACCAAGAAGATGCAAAGACTTCCCTAAACAAGCTTGCCGGTCATGCCCGTACACTAACCACGCAACTTGGTAATATTCAACAAGATATTCGAAGCTTCATCTCACAACAGAAAGCCGCTCGTAGAGACGAGGACGAGTCAAACTGTCGCAGGGATCTCCGCGTTGTCGACCCGCAAGACGACATGCAGCGGATTGAGAACAACAAGGATCAGCTGCTTGATGATGCATACAAGTGGATATTCAACACATCCGAACATAGGGCATTCAGCAATTGGGGCACCGACGGGTCTGAATCTTCTCAACGTCAAATACTTTGGTTGAAGGGACACGCTGGCACAGGGAAAACAATGTTAATGATCGGACTCATCCGTCAGTTCTCCAGTCAATCCGCCGCCCTAGCACCGGGGGTCTCTTTCTTCTTTTGTCAAGGCACGGATGTCAAACTCAGAAACGCCACGGCCGTCCTTCGTTCCTTAATCTGGCTTCTCCTCCTCCAGCAACCACATCTTATATCACATTTGCTTCCAAGGTACAAAGATTCAGGCGCCAGTCTCTTCACGGACCAGAACAGTTTTATTGCTCTATCCGAAGTGTTTAAAAACATGCTAAAAGATGACGGGCTGTCCCCTGTGTACTTTGCGGTCGACGCACTCGATGAATGTTCAGAAGACCGGGACAAACTTATTGCCCTCATCTCAACTACCGTCACACTCTCTAAAAATGTGAGATGGCTGCTCTCTAGTCGTCCAGAAGTTGATGTTCTTGCTGAACTTAAGACTTCCGAGGCCTTGGTCGAGTTAAATACTCAACGACTCGAAGATCCTGTTAAAGCATACATCGAGCACAAGCTTAGTATCCTGAAAGGGAAAAATGGATACAGCGATAAGATCCTGGACGAAATTTCAGACATAGTCCATCAGCGAGCAGGGAATGCCTTTCTGTGGGTGGCCCTTGCGTTCAAAGCCCTTGGGGAAAAGCATGGGGTATACGCCGTCGCGATCATCTCAGCGATGCCCCCCGGACTATCAGACTTATACAAGCATATGATGACAAGGATTGAGGAGAGCGAAAGAATAGAGCCGGAAGACTGTAAGAAAGTTTTGAAGGCTGCGTTTCTTGCATTCCGCCCGCTCTCCCTCCCCGAGCTCTCTCTCGTTGCCGGTTTGCTACCTGCGATTACGGAAGATGCTGTTAAGGAATGTGGCTCTTTTGTCATAATGACTGGGGAGACCGTTAACCTAATCCACCAATCTTCCAAAGACTATTTGCAGAATGAATACGCCGCCAAGTTAGATCTTTCTGGGGTAGCGCAAGGACATACGGACCTTATCGAGCGCTCCCTTGACGCAATATCATCGCTAGAACAAAACATGTATGGGCTTGATCTTGGCATCAAACCAGAGAACATGGCACCGCCTAATCCGGATCCGTTAGCTCCACTCCGATACTCCTGTGTTTCCTGGGTTGACCATCTACGCTTCTTGAACAAAGAGAAATCCGAGTGTCTGGAAAGCCTACTAGACAAAGTACGGAAGTTTCTAGAGATAGGTTTCCTTCGTTGGGTTGAGAGCCTGTCTCTTCTAGGGAAGGTCAAAGACGGGTTGCTATCGATGAAGGAACTTATGCGCCTTGTCCAAGTAAGTAAGTCTTCAACACTTTGATGTCGTTCAGCTACTAACCCTGTCAGGCCCGAACGGGCGTGGGGTCTGGTTTTATCGAATTCTTGGACGACGCATACAGGTTTATTTTAAATTATAGGTATATTATTGAACAGGCCCCGTTACAGACATATGGCTCTGCCCTGGTATTCAGCCCGACTTCGAGCAGGGTTCGAAAGCACTATTGGGAGAAGAGGCTGCCACTAGTCGACAGACTACTGTCCTTTGAACGTGTGGATGACCACTACCAGACGCTTGAGGGCCACACGGAGGGGGTAAACTCGATAGCGTTCTCACCAGACTGTAAGACTCTCGCTTCCGCTTCTGGCGATGGGACGATCCGGTTATGGGACACCGCGATTGGCGCACCCCGGCAGACATTCGGAGATTTTGGATCAGGAGTGACTTCAGTAGCGTTCTCGCCGGATGGCCGAACGCTGGCATCAGGTTTAGGGAACAATAAAATCCAGCTATGGGATGTGGCGACCGGTGTGTGCCAGCAGACGCTTGAAGCGCATACACGGTGGGTTAACGCAGTGGCATTCTCACCCGACGGTAACGCGCTTGCGTCAGCTTCAGGCGACAAGACTTTTCGGCTTTGGGATATGACATCCACCCCGCCAAACTGGAAAACGTTCGAAGGGCATACAGATGGGGTTCTAGGAGTAGCGTTCTCGCCCGACGGCAACGCACTTGCGTCGAGTTCATGGGATGGCACGATTAGGCTCTGGGAAGTGGCAACAGGTGTGCACCAGCAGACAATTGAGGACCAAGACCGGCGGTTTAGAGCAGTAGCGTTCTCACCTGACGGCAATACACTTGCATTGGGTGCGTTAGAGGGCGGGGTCGTGCTTTGGGATGGGGCAACTGCTGCACAAACACAGGCCTTTCAGGAGCCAGGTAGCGACCGGCCAGTTGTGGCGTTAGCGTTCTCGCCTGACGGTAAGACACTCGCATCGGCTTCAGAGGATATGACAGTCAGGCTTTGGGATATGACATTTACTACGCCAAACTGCGTACCGCTAAATGCGCATACCGATATGTCTATGGCAGTAGCATTTTCGCCGGATGGTAAAATGCTTGCGTCGGCTTCAAGAGATTGCACAGTCCGGCTTTGGGATATGACAGCTACTTTGCCGAACAGCAAGGCGCTTGAAGAACAAAATGAGTGGCCAGTAGAAGTGGTAATTTCGCCAAACGCTAAACATCTCGCGTCCATCTCAAGATATAAGATCCTCCGGCTCTGGGACATCACAGCGAGTGGGCTAAACAGTAAGATAACTGAGAGGTATGCTGAAGGCCCAGGTAACCCAGATATGTACACTCCACCCCTTATGTTTTCACCGGATGGTGGAGTCCTCGAGGCGATGTCGATGAAGGGCGTAGTCCAGCAGTGGGACCTAGCGACCGGTACTCGTCTTACGTCTCACGTCCGGTTCTCGTTACAGCACAATCAAAAGGAAGATTCGGGATACGGAATCAGCGAGGATGGCCACTGGGTTACCTTGAACGGTAGAGGCCTGCTCTGGTTACCGGTGAATTATCGGCCGTCCAGGTCTCTTTGGGGGGGCGGGAAGGCGATCCGTGAGTCTACCGTAGCGATTTGCAGTGGTTCGGCGGGGCCTGTCGTCCTGCGATTCTCATGATACCGCCCTCGTCTTTTGGTGTACGACGAATAAGATCGCCAAAAAATTGTGCTTTGGGGAGAGCCTTTCCCAGCTGGGCATGAGTCCCGCCGTGTCACCCCGCAGGGGCCAAGGGGAGGTTAAGCGACAACGGCTCGGGGCCATATGGAAGAAATGTGCCATAGCTATATAAAGAAAAACACAGCTACTATAGCTCATCAGATACACTGGTATGACTAGCACTACAGTTATGATGTAGACCTTTGAACTAGTTATTATCCTGCTTGATAAAAGATCTCAATAGGAAAATTCACGCCTAGAGTCTAAGGGGTTTCTGCTTCCTTGCTTGCTAGTGCTACAATCGCGAGAGAAGCGTGCATTTTCGCAGCTTTGAGCCCTCCGCTGAGTTATATAAAAATGGAAAAATTAATATATTTCTCAAGTATCTTTTTTGCCCGTCATCGGGATAGGCGCGTTCATATTTTCATTCGATTTTCACTGTAACCGTCGGGACCTGCGGTCACTAGATATTTTTGCATAGATCCGTACCTAATATTAGCCGTACGTAACCTAAGCACCCTTAGGAACTCCTCTTCCTCTACCGCCTGTTCATATTCAAGCGGTGTCTTGCCTGCCGCATCTTCCAGATTGTAATCCGCCCATGTTCCAATGAGCTGTTGGACGATGTACGGCGACCGGCTTTGTGCTGCCAAGTGCAAGGCCCAACGGGGCTCATTATCTGAGTCACCCAAGCGTTCTCCTTTCCTCCTTACGTTAGATAAAATCTGAGCAGCGTCATACTCATAGCACCTTGCTTTGCGATCAAATATGGCAAAGATGAAGGACCAATCCCCACAGTTCGTCTAGATCGTCTAGTGTGGACCGACCCCTATCTCAAGAGTTGCTCAACGGGTAGGTTCCCATATCTAACGGCAACATGCAGGGCTGATACTTTATTTCCATTCTTAGACTCCCTTTTGGGATCTGCTTCGTGGTGAAGTAGCAGCTCGAGACAGTGACCATCCCCAAAATCCCCCTGACCCAAAGCAGTGCACTGAGTAGCATAACGTAAAACGGGTGTTTTCATAGTTGAATACGTTGGGATTGAGCCCGTTTTCTAGGATATTCGGTGTAACTTCTGTATTGCGCCTCTTGACTGTATAAAGCACGGTTAATTCCCGGAGTCGTTTGGCTCCAGATAGACCCTCCACCACGCTCGAACAACAACAACAATTTCCGAGTTGACTAGTCTCACTCGGAGCAAGACCCCTATATTTTACATGTGTTCGGATATTAGATCAAAATTTGGTACGCTTGTAGTGCATCATATACACTCCAGGTACCATATCCGGTTTGTTCTTCGCAAGTGCCGATGCACTAGCATGAAGAAGAGCATGGGCTACATTTTCGAACCCGGCCTTTATGGCTTCATGAGGAGGCGTGCTACCATCTAAATATAAGTTAGTTAGATGTCTACTGGCCCTTATTAGACTAAATTTTATTCGTGATTCAGTCCTAGTCTGGAGATAATGTGAAGTTCAGATATCGGTAGTATCTGGGAGGAAAACGCCGTCTAGGTTAAACGTAACGTTAAGAGATTAGGTCTGAGTCAAGTGGCTAGGAATACTACCATAGATATCTCCTCGGTGCCTCTTATCAACTCCGAAGTGCGCAAAATACTTTTGAGTAAAGTAGTGGGAGAGCTTCCGCCTGGCTTTGCGATTCTTAGCGGGCTCCTCTATAACTAGACATACCTTTTCTGTCTCGAAGTAAGTGTTATTTTAGGCTTCTTCTTCAATAGGTTTAGTTTCTTCGTAACATTTCATCTCTCTGCTATGTATTTCGGCCTCTTTCCTTTTGGAGGACTGATTCGCCCCTCCCTCTTGGGCGTGTGGTCCGGCTGCCATCAAAATATCGAATTTCCGGCAGTATGTTCCCCAACACCTTACTACGTGTGAGACAGACGGATGTTCCCTCCAGAAAATCGAGTTCTTTCTTGTTTTATTTGATACTAGCATCCTGTAAACGTTAATAATATATTTAAAGCAGTACCGGGAAATAAGTCCAAGAATACTGCTTCCTAACATCCGAGGAATAAGGGCCGTCGATTCCCTCGCCGAAAAGCACATAAATTTCGCTACTTCTCTAACATCGGTAGAGGCCAATTGCCTTAACTTATTCACTTAAAAAGGCATGCGCTCGACCTAAGGAGCGATCCAAGCTCGGTTCAAATGCATCTGGATCGATACCTGCTGTGTATTATTCTTTAGGCACGGCTGCCTGTCGTTGGAAATACTGACTAAATGCTAGGCATCGATATGAGAGCAGTGCTGAACTATCCGAAGCCATTAACTCGAAGTTTTGGTCGTATTCAGAATGAGCCATCTGCCATGCCTATCTATGCGGTGTTGAACGAGGGCATAAAGTTTTCGCCGGTGATAGATCATTTAAGAACAGCAGATGGTTTACTAGAGCATGGACGGGTCGGTTAACTCCTTGCTGTACCTATAGACCCGTCGCTACTGGTAATTGGTAAAATCCGATTCTTTTCGGGCGTGAAGCTAACCTGCTATAGTATGTAAATCTTCCGCCCAATAAAGACATAATCCAAGCCGTCGTCTCATATAAAAATAATTATATCGCATACTTACTTGTATATAGCTCCAGAAGCTTATTGCACAATCAATAATTGAATGTTTCCCTAGGAAATGACAGCCGATAGGTAGTCGATGAGCCGTGGCAAATCCTATACGCGTTAGGTAACTACCGGGGTTGGCCTGGGCACTGTTTCAATATACAGCTTTCATAAAATAGATGCGTGCGCTATGATTGACCTGGGCATAATGCCTAACTAAAGCCCTCAATACCTTTCCAATTCCTTGAAACGGCTCGCCGTGGAACGCACTCACTTCTGGCTTTTTTGCGTAAGATTTATCTAGGCTTGTACCGAGTGTAGAGCTGAGATTAGCTGGAGGTCGTGATGCCGAGCCTATGCCTTAGCTCCGTACTGAATTCGGCGTTAAAGGATTACCTATAATAGATTATATGTATGGAGATGTATGGCAACCCGAAGTCTTCTTTGCCAAGATCCCGACGAGAGCAAGTACACGGTGGGCGCAGCTCATCGCCGTTGCGCGAAAAGGTCCCTGGTATCTATCATGTATCATGCCTGAAAATGGGGCTACGCACGACAGATGTAACATTAATTAACCAATGGAATCGCGACGTGCCATTACGTGAATTATGTGCTATCAGATCACCAAAATCAATTTAGATCCTCTCTTTCCCTCGAATTGCACGTTGCGCTTCCATCCACTTACACTTCCAAGCTCAATACAGTTCACGATTGAAAAGTGAGGGATTTATAAGCATGGATCTAGTCTGCGCCGGACCGGGTTCAGCGGGAGCTAGCGAGCTGAGGGGCTTGCCGTCAGCGCCCTTGTCCGCTCACGCCCTTCAAGTGGGCTACTGACGCTTAAAGTAAAGCCCATGATTCAGGATCGGTAGCGCATCTGCTAAGTACGGTCCGAGTCAAACAGGTTGAAGCAACTTCAACTACTCACTTTAAGCAGGTCGCGAAAAATTCAGTTCTTTCTCTCAGGCCGCACATCTCAGCGTTAACCCGAAGGCTTGAGAAATAGCTCTAGCGTAGAGTATACGCAACACGTGCGATCCGTCTTGGCTTACATAGTGAGCCGCATCACGATGGCGACCACAACTTCCACAACCACAGCCATCGAGCTGGATGCCGGAAGGCTCACAGTACTGCAGCGCGAGCCCATCGAAGCTCCGAAAAGCGACAATGAAAGCGTCGATCCCGTGCTTGAGGCATCGCGCTTGGCCGACTCGGATGTGCCCGAGGGCGGCTATGGCTGGGTCGTCGTAGCGTCTTGCGCTGTCTTGTCGTGGTGGACGATTGGCATAAGTTACGCCTGGGGGGTCATCCAAGGCGCCTTGGTCCAAGAGGGCCTATCGTCGCCCGCAGTGCTGTCCTTTGTTGGGGCGCTTGGCCCCACGCTGCTCGCCGCCGTGGCTATTCTGAACTCCCGCATCATGCGCATGATCGGGGTCCGGTACACCGGCATGCTGAGCATTTCCCTCATCGGAACGGCTGAGATTCTGGCAAGCTTTGCTGTGAAGAGCGTCCCTGGCCTGTTCGTTACGCAGGGTGTTTTGCTAGGGCTCGGATTCGGGTAAGCTGTACATTTGACCCTTCACCGTAATAACTTACTAACATGTCTACAGACTTTCATTCATAGTGAGTCTGCGCTCCTCGTGATACTACTCACTGACCTAATGAACTTGTCGCTAACTCAACTCCAGGTCACCTCGAGCACACCGGCACAATACTTCAGCAAGAAGCGCGGCTTGGCTAACGGCGTTGTGTTCGCTGGTGGTGGCTTTGGCGGCGCCGTGCTCAGTTTGGTATTAGATCCGCTGATCCGAAATGCTGGCCCAGCTTGGGCATTTCGAGTTCTTGGGCTCGCCGCGCTTGTCACAGGGCTGCCCGCTGCCTGGTTCTTGAAAGAGCGCACGACCGCCCGCAGAGGAGGGTTCGTTGAGTGGTATGCTTCCAATCACTCTACACTCACTCCCACATCCGAGTGCTAATAGGTCTCAAGGCGTCTATTCAAGAACCTCAGTTTCGTCTTTATTTTCCTTGCGGGGGCCATAGGAACATTTCCTCTTTTCGTGCCTCCGTTCTTCCTTCCCCTCTTCGCCAACGCGATCGGCTTGAGCTCTACCACAGGCGCTGGCCTGTTGGCCGGTTTCAACTTCGCATCAGCGATAGGGAGAATCTTCAGCGGAATCTTGTGCGATAAGATCGGCCCCCTTAACTCCTTATTCCTTTCACTCAGCTTGGCGGCTATTAGCATGCTTGCCGTCTGGCCGGTATCAACGACTCTTGCCCCGCTAGCAATTTTCAGCGTTGTCAATGGAATGGCGAACGGTGGCTTTTTCTCCACGATGCCAACCGTGGTGGGCAACTGTTTTGGCTCAGCTCGGGTCACGGTCGCCATGGGTATGATTGTGACAAGCTGGTCGGGTGGCTACCTCTTGGTAAGATATGGAACGATCCCAGTTCACGGAAGCTGTTACTTACCTATACGTGCCTAGGGAGCTCCTATTGCGGGATACTTACTCGACGCTTACGGTGGAAAAGAGGCGGGTTTTCAGGCGTATCGCCCTGCCATGTTCTATGCTGGCTCTTTGGCGCTCGGTGCAGCAGGCTTCGTTGAGCTTGTTCGCTTCCGCTCCAACAGAAACATTTTCGCGAGGATCTGAATGCGGGGGCTGGGCGCGACACGTATATACCAGCGGTCGATGCAGATCTGCAAGTTTAGATATCTATCCTGTCTTTGATTTTTTAGGTGATTAGTATATTCACAGTGTATGCCACCGTTACTAGAATCTAGGTCACTAAATCTTCCATCCTCAGGGATCTCTCGCTCACTTACCCTTCATGTTCTGTTTTCGCCTGACTGAAGACTGTTGTAGGTAGATTAGAAAGGATGCTAGATGTAAGTCAGACTAACTGACCGAAAAAGCTTAAGCCCTGTATGAAGAAATAGTGATGTGCAGTCTACACCTAAGAAGGGTACAACGGAAGGGAAGTTCAAGGCTAGAATCAAGAAGGATCGCAAAAGTAGGCTCACACAAACTTAGTCACGAAGCGATCTTGTTATGCTGGATCTACAGCGCTCTCTGCTTACCATAGGTAACCCTTGAGATTCTTGTCTGGAACGGACAATATACTGACAGCCCGTGCATAAATAACGGGCATAACACTTGGCATTAGGCTTTCTTTATAAAAAACGTCTGTAGATGAGAGTCTGAGCTATCGGCCATACGCCGGATGATAAGACTGGCTTATGCTACACCATACAAAATCGCGTCGCGGAACCGGGCCGATACCAGCGACTACTGATATGGAGGATTTGGATGCAGCGGTGGGCCATTATGGGTTAGTAGATGCATTTTCACTTTCAAACATTTCGTCTTCGCTGCGTCGGTTTTCCATACCAATGTTACTTTGGGTGACACGCTTTGGCCTTCACTTGGCTGTCCCGAACGCCGTAGAAATGGCATTCAGGTTGCCGAGCCGGCACTCGAGCACGACGGCCGTTGCCCACGGGGCACGTCTTTTTCGATAGACCCCGAAACACGCTAATAAGGTTGTTTGGCGCCATGCCGAACACGGGTGGCTAAAGAGCCTATTGTGACGAACGACGAAGCGCCGTTGTCGATCGTACAGGGGGTTAATACACAGATTCATCAGGGCTGACGAACGACCCCAAAAAGGTAAGACCCATCCATGTGCAATATCAGTAATATCATAATATGGGACGACATAGCACGACATTTTCTATATATTGTTTGCTTCCCCCCAAAAGCCCATGGTAGGTATATGGAACATAGCATCAATGTATCGGTATCCCTTTCATTCCGTTCGGAGTGTAACTGAGGGAATGATTTCGATCATCATTGAATCATAGAGTCGTTTATAAATCGTCAACTCGATTACAGAGTAGGAAGACAAGACATGCCAAGTACCACGTGCAGTGATAACAACTTCTCAGCAAAAGTAAATACAACTGTCCGCAGCAACGAGCAAAAAGGAACACTGCAGATCGACGTAATGAGGTGGTACGGATAATCGTAAACTTGGTCTGTGCGATATCGTAAGATAACGTGATTCTGCAGAAGATTCTAGTTTCCAGGTATTGTCTTATTCAGCATCCCTATTCAGTAAGGCTGAGTCCTATGACTGCTACTCGAGATAGATTCCCACGTCATGTGCATATTGCAATATCGAGCGAGCTCGGTAACCGTAAGATGCAATGGAACATTGGAGTAGGTGACAATGGACATAGGCAGTGTCAGTATTAAGGGGATCTGTACAAGCTTTGGATATAGTGCTCTTATGTAGCCGACGATGTGACCGTAGCAAGTAACAAGTGGGAATTTTTGAATACGCAGCAATCACAGTAGGAGTAGAAATGGGTATAATACCACATTCAGAAACCCGCGTAGATGCCGTTAAGCTAACCCACTCTTAATCAAGCTTCGGGCAGTGCAGCAAGAAGACAGTACACTATAACGTTACTCTTGTGACACCGGCATATCTAGCCAGAGAAAAAAACCCACAAGGTCGCAATATAAACCTCATCCTTTGGTCTGTTAACAGCATGGGTCTTTTGCAGTGCTTGGCAAAGCATCATACAACCTTGCCTATAGTAGTTCAAGTAAGCAGGTAAATGGATCGGGCATCTATCTACTCGCTGACCTCAAGCATGTCTCAAAACTAGGTAATCTACTATTGACATGTGAGTCGAGCCTAATGTATTAAAGCCGAAGGCTACATATGCCGACATATGCAACACTTTGCGCGCCAGACGTTGCTTAGCAACTTGCGGTTGTTGGAATAGTTCAACAGACACGGCTTGTTCCTATCCGTTAGTCACTTCGTGTAGAATGCATATTCGGCGGATTAAACGTACCATACAGCGCCTATGACAGCACGACACCCACAATGCAACCTTAAGATCCTTAGTCATCTAGAGTCCAGCCATCTGGAGGAGGTACCCTAAACTGAGAGCGCAACTCTGAAGCTTGACTGATCGTTTGGTAAGTTTCCTGCTTGGGCGGCCTTCGCCCATAAATCTGGATGCGAAATTACTAAATTAGGAAGGCGAACACCTGCACAGACACCACGGGACGTTCGTGAGTTATTGGTAGCGCCAACGAGCTCATCTAGCTCATTGTTAGAAAATACGACGTCGTAATAGATGTAGTACGTTAAGGCAAGTAGACATATTCCACGAACGTGGTGTTGCTGTACGGGATAGGAAGCTAGTAGCATAGGTCTATCTACCGCTAGACACGACGCACGACGAATACTTGCTCACGGGTCTTTCCAGAGACATCCCAACCAATACTACAGTTGCTATCAAAGTGTTTCAGTGGCACCAGCGGCTTGGCGCAGGATTTATTCGGGGATAGTATTGCCATTAACCGATGGGACCGTATAGCAGATGTTGGGGTAATCAGGGCTCCATGCATGAATATTGGCCGATATCAAGCAGCACCACCAAGGATAGCGGCAAGGCTCTCTTTGAAGCGGGGTCTTAGATAAGAATCAACGTGCGGCTGCACGTTCTCGCCGATTACTGACTAGACACCACGAGATAACTGTGACTTCAAGTGTCATCGTTGAGTACCTTGCGGGACAGATGGAACTGTCCCGACGTGCAGGCATTGCGAGCTTCCTTCTCCGGAAGGTCGATGTTTATACCCAATGCCCCCCCTCAAATGTGTCCGAGGAAAGTAGAGCTTCGTGAGCTCGAGCTTCTCCTGGTGCCGATGATAAATAGTCGCGATGCCGTCGCTAAAAAGGATGGACTCCGGCTCTTGCAGGACAGACCCTCGGAAAGCTCCTTTCCACCCCCCAATACTAGCCTTGAATTCCCCCAAAGTCACCACAATGCGTTCCGCCGCGCTCCTGGCCCTAGTCCCTTTGGCCCTCGCGGCTCCCTCGAAGAGGTCTTCGCCTGCGCCTCTCCACGTCCCCCGTACCACCAACGACAACCTGATCGAGGGCAAGTACATCGTCAAGCTATACGACAATGCCGCGGCCGAGTCCCTTCAAAGGACCATGACGACTACGGCTGCTGACGCTGACCACGTCTACGATGTCCCGGGCTTCAAGGGCTTCGCGAGTGCTCTCAGTCAAGAGGAGGTTGAGAACCTGCAGAACCACCCTGACGTAGGCTTCACCAACTCCCGTCCTGCTCTGGCAGTCGCTAATCGAGCGGGGTCTTCTAGGTCGAGTTCATCGAGCAGGACTCCATCATGAGCATCAATGCGTACGTCACGCAGGCGGGCTCCACATGGGGGTTGGCCCGCATCTCACACAGGAGCCGTACTGCGACCGGCTACGTCTACGACAGCAGTGCCGGTGCCGGAACGTGCTCATATATCGTGGACACCGGCATTTACACTGCGCACGCGGTACGTGGGGGAGACCCTGGCTGGATATCGAAAGATCCCTGGTATTAACACGCCGGATTAGGAATTCGGGGGGCGTGCCACCTGGCTGGCCAATTACGCCGACAGCTCCAACTCGGACGGCAATGGCCACGGGACCCATGTGGCGGGCACAGTGGGCTCGGCGACGTACGGTGTGGCGAAGGCGACCAAGCTGTACGCAGTCAAGGTGCTGAACGCGGGCGGCTCCGGCACGACCTCGGGCGTCGTGGCGGGCATGAACTTCGTGACGTCCGACTCGGCCTCGCGAAGCTGCCCCAACGGCACCGTCGCCAACATGTCGCTGGGCGGCGCCTCCTCGACCGCGATCAACAGCGCTGCCCGCGCCATGATCGGCGCCGGTGTTTTCCTCGCGGTGGCTGCCGGTAACAGCAATACCGACGCCTCCTCGACCTCGCCCGCCGGCGAGCCCAACGTTTGCACCGTCGGCGCCAGCACGTCGTCCGATGCCCGCGCCTCCTTCTCGAACTACGGCACCGTCGTCGATATCTTCGCTCCTGGACAGGACGTCCTCTCGACCTGGAACAGCGGTGGCACCGTACGTGACTTACCCCTAACCCCTTTTCTATGCTCAGGATGACTGATATACACTCTCGTAGAACACCATCTCTGGTACCTCCATGGCCTCCCCTCACATCGCCGGTCTCGGCGCCTACCTGTTGGCTGCTGAGGGCTTCAAGGCCCCACAGGCGCTGTGCTCGTACATCGCCTCTATCGCCACTACTGGTGTGCTCTCGGGCATTCCTAGCAGCACTGTTAACAAGCTTGCCTTCAACAACAACCCTACCGGTTAGAGAGCTTGGCTAAAGGTCTTACCACTTGTCGAACGATATTAGCTTGGAGTATTAAGATTGGTATGACGCGGCTTGGGGGCATCAAAGGAGAGGGCATGGAGTTGGCAAATCGCATTGGTGGTAACTAAGGGGGTCGGTTGCCTTCTCTTAGATAACACTTAGCTCAATCGACTGACTAATGGATATACCAATAGTAATGCCTCGTAATAGTTTCATACCACGAGACTTGGGGACACAGTAGTACCATGCGCGCTAGTGAGAGAGCACATGAGCTCAGACGATGTTACGATTCTAATCAATTTAAATTAGTATTTAAAAGCGGTAACCAGGATTAGACTGCCAAAAAGCCAAAGCATTTACCTCCTAAACATGAGATCTGACTTAGCGAGGACCACCAACTGTCACGGTGAACAACACAGGGTCGCCCGCATTCACCTTCCCTGACTGGTCATCACCTTCGTCAGGTTGAACGTCGTCGTACGCAAAGGCATATCCTTTCCCATCCAGATTAACATCGTGAACGAGCCGGGCATAGTGATTTGTCGGATCTCTGCGGTAGAATGTGTGCGGATGAGACGGATGGTCGTCAGCCTCCAGCAACGCGGACCGTACAAAAGCTGCCGCTAGTCTGGGTATGATAGAATTGCGCGTGTGCGAAGAGCCGGTGGTGAACGGGCCGCTATTGCAGCCGAAGATGTCGGCCGTGGTAGGCTTGGAGAACACCTCGTCGCCAACCCGCAGCTCATCTTCCACCACCTGGGCACGAAGGTGGCCCGCCGCGGCCTGGGTGTTGATCCTCAGCCTAGGGTGGTGCTTGGACCGCGCCCACACCTCCTCGACGTACGGCTCGAAGTAGCCCTCGAAGCTAGCGCCCACGGCGTCCCCGTGCGTGGCGTTAAGGATCCGCAGTGGCTTGTCGTCTTTCGAGACGACGAGCTTGCCCCAAGGCCAGCCATCCTTGTTCGTCTGCTGCCGCAACGCGTCGGCCAGCCGGTCTACCCCGTCGGCCGCCGTGCCCTCGACGACCTGCTCGGGGCCGTTTTCCGTCTTCAGGTTGAGGGCTATGGGCAGCCGCGGCACGAAGTCCACGTAGCTGATGTTCGCGTACAGCTGGGCGTCGTTCAGTGTGAACTCGCAGAAGCCGAAGTCCACGCCCACGTTCGGGTCGCTCGGGTTCAGCACGCTAGGCTCGACGAGCGCCGGACCCAGGTTCAGGAAGAACGTGAGCTTGCTGCCCCGAGACACCCAGATGCGGCCGCCGGCCATCTGTGGGATTGTCACTGTCACCGTGTTCCCTGGTGGGCCGAGCGGGATGGCACAGTCCTCGGTGAGTGGAGAGAGGATGGCGGGTGGGTTCTGAGGGAAATACAAACCCTTGCCGTCGGCCTTGAGTATGCAGAGCCGTCCGTCATGTTGGAGCGCGAGGCCTGTGATATAGGCAAAGACCTGCTCGGAGTCGGTGTTGTTCTGCAAGGCGATCTGTAGAGAGTTTGGCATTGTGTTACTAGGTGATCTATTGGCGGCGATGCAACTTTAGGTAATATATTCTTTGAAATGATTGTTATTAGGTAAGTATGGAAAGCATTTATAGGGTGTATTGAGGATGTATGATGGTCATGTCTTAGGGAGATCTGGGTATCAAGTTGTTGGAGTCTGTTGTGCCATTTCAGGTTTATTGTTGACATTCAACAACGCGCTAATGACGTATCTCATCTACGGACGTAACTGCTGGTGGATAGAGGCACTTTTGGGTAGCTGCTACTATAACATGAAGTTAGAGGATATCTGCAATGGGATGAAGGCTAAGCTGAGAGTAATTGCGGTCGAAGTATGCTGAAGCAAATGCGTGGGTTTCTTGCCGCAACCAGGTCCAGTATCAAGAGATGCTCTCAAGGTTACCACCTTGTATATAAACATGATGGCATGCACATCGCCGTTACCATCGTAACACAATGGTTACGCACCAGTAACTTGAAGTAGGCACTTCTTGATGTCGAGTTCTGGGATTATAGAAGACGTTTCTCTTATATGCACAGAATATCAGCAATAACACTCCGTGCACCTTCTGAAATAGGGGTATTCGGCTGTCTTGATGGACATACTAGACTCTATCTAACGTGAGGGCTGAAGGACACGAACTACTTTGAGGTTACTTACCTACCTAGTAGGTAACCGTGCGCTATTCATAGGCACACAGGCCTAGAATGCAATAGTGCACGCTGCTAAACCCTATGCATAGCACGTTGTATCCACTCTTCGTATCCACTGCTTACCGGCAGCGGATACCAGGTACACTAGGTGCTGCCTAGGTGGCCCGTAGGACCCTTGTTTCCTGTCCCTCGTGGTACTTAATAGCTCCTACTACGTCCAAGCATCTACCTCACTAGGGCCCCTAGCGCCTACGCTATCCCGGCCGTGTTTTATTAATAACGACCGTGGACTCACTCAAACCATCGTTCGACTATCTCAAACGTCTCTCGTCTTATCCCACGTCGCCCGCCGACCATGTCTGCTCTGTAATTAGGGATGAACCTGCCGCTCCTTTGTCGTCCTTAGTCGCTCGATTACGTCTACCTACTCTAAAAGATTGCGTCTCGACATCGACTAGCCATCGCATTACTACGTACGCTCTACAGCTCGACATTTGTGTCTGCTACTGCTTTCTGTTTTCGACTCTTTGCGTTTCCCTTCTTGGATAATGGCACGACAAATCACTATCCTCATCACCATAGTGGTGGCTGCGTTGATATTATTATCTCTCACCACCTCTAGTCTCGGTACTATAAGCAGCGCATCATCGAGATTTATGCACGAGGCAGACAGCGCCTCTGGAGGGGTTGTGGATTTTGGAGCTCTATCGGGCAACATTCTCGAGGGAGGCTCGATAGCGCCAAAGCTCGAGAACGCGACTATTAAGTACGCAAACCACTCCTCCTGTCTTTTTATTTGTCCGGAACGTTTCTGCACTAGACCTACGGTTCTCTAACTATGTGTTTTTAAATAGAGCCGAGCTTGGCCGTGCCAGCTGGAAACTCTTCCATACGATGATGGCCCGTTTTCCCGAGAAGCCCACCGAAGAGGATTCGCTTGCGCTTAAGGCCTATATCCAACTATTTGCTCGACTATATCCGTGCGGTGACTGCGCTAGTCACTTTCGGGAGTTACTGAAGAAATTCCCCCCCCAAATTAGTTCGCGCAATTCCGCAGCAGGCTGGGCCTGTCACGTACACAACCAAGTCAACGAGAGGCTCAAGAAGCCCCTGTTCGACTGCAACAATATTGGCGATTTCTACGATTGTGGGTGTGGCGATGAAAAGAAAGCGGCCGGAAAGGCTGGCGCTCAAGACCTGGCTTTGGATAAGAAAGAATAAGCCCTCCTTGCCAATGAGTCTTTACTAAAGGGTTGTCGTTAGTCCGTGTTAGGGTACTTGACAGCTTGCGAGCGTTGTATTTGGTACTAGCATGGAGTTCTGATGGTTACATAGTATATAATACCACTTGTATGATAGCTGATGATTGCTGATTGTTCCATATCGTCCGTTGCATTCTTTGAGGTTGGGACGACTACTTTACCCTCCCTCTCTTTACCTAGACGTATCCCAGCGTCCTGCAGGCTAAAAGCCAACCCTCTCTCATTATATCACCACTAAGGCCCCGGTGTTGTGTTGATGAGCTACTTCAACTATTTTGTTGATGTTATAGACCACTATCAAGACACATGTGACTGGACGACAGGTACTACGCACAAGTGGCACGTAGACCACGTGACCAAGCGACGTTGTGGGGCGATCCCGGCTGCCAAGCTAAACACAGTGGGTGCGGCATGAGGCTGCGCGTCTAAGCTGCCTGAGCTTGGCTGAGCTCGATGGAATCCATTATCCAACGACCCAGAGCTCGTCACGGAGCTCGATACATCAGTCCCAACTGCTACTTTACTCCGACTCACCATCTCTCTACGCCACGATAGCCTTTTCCTGCGAAAACCTAAACACCCCCCTCTCGAGCCACATACGCGAACTATAAATCAAGATGGAGTTCACCACGACAGGTGTCTTGAACGAAGGTGCGGGCTGCTCTAGCTCTGGCCATCTCCCCTCTCTTGAACTAGGCTGATGGTGATACGGTTAGATGGCATCCACGTTGACATGGACAGACTGAAGAAGGGCGAGGTCAAGTAAGCTGGCCGACGGCATCTCTAGAACAGACAACACTGACATCATCCCAGCCTAGGTACTTCGATGTATGCACGATTCAACTGAACACAAACGACGACTATTTCGAACTCGGGAACTGATTGACGATAGTATGGCTGTAACATTCAAAGACGGTGTCATCTTGGGTATGTCTAACATACCATTTGCTTGTTATATAATGCGATCCGGAGGCTCACTGTCTTAAAACCAACAGGCGCCGATTCGAGAACCACAACTGGAGCATACATTGCGAACCGAGTCACCGACAAACTCACACAAGTCCACGACACAATCTGGTGTTGCCGATCCGGATCGGCCGCTGACACACAAGCTGTCGCCGACATTGTACAATACCAACTAGGTCTATTCGCCATGCGGAACGGTAAACCGCCGACAACACAAACCGCTGCTGCCATTTTCCAGGAGATCTGTTACTCCAATAAGGACCGTTTAAGGTAAGCACGCTCATCTTTTACACTTTGAGACTGGAACTCTACGGGATCTGCTCACAATCGCGGCCTCATAGTGCGGGACTGATCATCGCCGGCTGGGACGAGCGACACGGCGGCCAGGTCTACGCGATCCCTCTGGGCGGCTCTTTGCACAAGCAAGCTTATTCGATTGGCGGATCCGGCTCGACTTATATCTACGGCTACTGCGATGCACACTGGAAAGAGGGTATGGAGGAGGCGGATGCAGTCAACTTTGTCAAGGGCGCCCTACGCGAAGCTATCAAGTGGGATGGTAGCTCCGGTGGGGTTATCCGCATGGTAGTTCTTACGAAGAAGGGCGCCGATCGCCATCTATACCTGCCGGATGAGGACTATAAGGTGCGGCATTAGTAGATGTGTCAAGGAGGAAACCAGCCAGCAGGACGAGACGGTGGTAGACGATTACATGTCGCCAAAATGATATATCGGGCCGTCTGTATAATACAAGAATCCGGCATGCCCTTCATGGTAATCACAACTGACTTGTCGTGCTCGCCGAGGACTGCTTTGCATTCTCCTTCAATAGTGTGTGTGTGCCACGGCCTTGTTAACGTGTCCATTACCTTATAGCTTCCCCGGTTCTCGGTTCTCTGTTCTCGGCACTTTCTCCGATTGAGTCCTTGCAAGCCGGAAACTACGGGGCAATATGGCGGTGCAAATATCTTACAGTACCATTCAGTAGGAACAATGAAGCTGCATCTGGGGGACTCGCTGACCCCTTTCCCTTGCTGCCACCCGCATCATGGTGTCTTGGCTGCATGCGCACGCCATCAAGCGGTGAGCAGCCAGCCCTGGTCAACTATCTTTGAACAAATCAACGGTAGGCATGGTCCAACCAACAGTTCGGAGATATAAGCGCGCGATGCGATGGAATATTTAGATGGGTAGGGTGTGGGAGGTAAGCACCGGGACTATGGTGTTTGTGACTGTTTTTTAATACTTCATCTGAACTACATTTACTGTTTAATGTGTCTACATGAAATGTAGATGCGTCGTTATCAGCATAGGGCGACGTCTACCAATCACATGCAGAAATAGGAGCTGCAACCATGGCATGATAGAAGCCGGTATATGCCGACCTACCTTAACACCCTACTCACATCTGCGCTTGGTGGAGACCGCCAATGATACCTACCTACACGGCCGCCTGCTGGTCCCAGAGGTTTGGGAGAGGCGCCAAGGCTGTCGGGAGAGTGTAGCATATTTCGGGTACGTCGCTGCACTTATATAGTGCGTATCGTCGGATTTGGGCCTACCGATGCTCGCTTGCGAGGGACAAATCTGACAGAGTACATGTAACATTGCAGCTTTGAAGCGTACCTACCTCGGCCCATGCAGTATGGATGTAGTATCTGCTGCTGTGCACACTGCTGCCGCACCGCTGGGCCCGCCGCATTTGGAATATTGGTTTCATGCTGGACTTTAGATGTAGGTAGGCGCTTGTTATTTAGGTGGTGACGATTCATCTGACACTGATAATACGAGCGGGAAACCATCAAGCCTAATTCAGCCGAAGCCCGATCTTCTGGCCCGGCATTTGGCGGGGCCGGGAAGCTCCAGAGTTGTTCTAGAATCTTTTTGCCCTCGAGGTGGTTATCGATATTGTCGTTATCGAGCCTGTGGTTAGCTTATGGTCCGTTGCTTTTGAGGCGTCTAAACGGGCTGGATTTCGCATGCAAAATGCACCGTCGGTGAGTCAATAGAACCGAAATACCGACCGAGCTAGACAATAGGTATTTAGCTGAGGTAGCCAGCTCAATAAGACCCTGAATAGTGAGTGGTTTGAATCGTGATTGTGGATAGCCTCGAGACTGGGCTAGAAGAAAGTAGGTAACGACTCTAGACCAGTCGTGTAAGATTTCTATATTGGCCCATAATTACCCAAGGCTTAACTTCAACTAAGCCTTTTACTACCACTTAGGTAGTATGTACGGACAAAGTCAATAGCCAAAAATATACTGTACCACCGAAACACGGCAGCCTGTTTCCCACGTTTAAGCTTCTATTTACGTAAGATACAGTCATCTGGAGCACGCTATATCTACTGTTACCGCGTACATGCACGTGTAGCGAGTCGTAATAGATTGCGTTACAATGGATAGATAACAAGATTTGGACTATTTGCTGGCGTTCCAACTCTGTTAAATGGGGGAGATAATCAAACTAAGTGGAGATTGGTTCTGTAAAATTCTTGCACAGCTGGAAAGGTGTAGCTATTTTAGTTGACCAGCTCTAGAATAATACCTGGTGTTGAATAGCGAACGATAGTGTACATGAATCGCAAAGTTGCCGCCTTGATGACGCTGATTCCGTGGGGGTTGACTGGCCGCAGAGGATCATGAAAGAGGCGGTAGTTTATTTTAGCATCGAACGGAAATCATGGAACAACTACTACCAACCTGATAAGGAGCGTCGAATTTGGCAAGACCATTAATTGCACTTTCATGCACACCTGCAGAATCTCAGCAATATCATAGGAGCAAAAACCGGCTTGTAAGTTGCGCATGTTCACTAGGATTACCTGCGATATAGAATGGTTACGGTCCAATCATGTTGCGTCTTCGAGTGTCACCGCTAGTCAGTGCATTGTTGGGATGGGGACCATTGCTTGCAGGTGAATACATATAGCATAGTTATGATGTAAGTAGTAAGTAGGTTGCGTAGTATTTTGCGTAGTATTTTGCGTAGTATTGAACGGATGAAGCACAGAGACCGGCAGAGTTCCCGAGTGCTTCATTCTTTTCCGATCTCCTAACGTAGCGCAATCCCACGCCCCGTGAACCACGAGCCGTGAGCCACGAGAAGAGCGATGTTTGATGGCATCCAGGTTTTCCTGTAGATACGTTAGATAGGGCCGAACAAGATAGTGAGTGCACACCACAACTACATAATACAACTACATAGTACGGAGCACAATAGGTAAAGTAGTAAGTAAGGAGGTACCTACATACTAGGTTACTCGACGGCTGAGGCCAGTCAAAGACCCTGCTATCACGCCAGGCCCTGGCCCAGCTCGTTATAGGCCATTCCCAAAAACACGTGCGGGCACTTGCAGCCCGAAGTGGATTTTGGGATCTGGATAGGCATTCTTGTCCGGCGATCTGTCGGGCGAGTTACAGTACAGTAGGTGTCTGGGCTGTGTCTGGACTCTCCTGCTGATAGGCTCCGATTCGATGGAGCAGCAGAGCAACTTGAATCAGACTCCCGCTCATCAGCGGCCTGGGAACACGTCAACCGCTCATCAAGTTTCTGTCCCTCCCACTCCCAGTCCCAGTCTCCCACCCCCTTCCCCTTTTGCCCCGCGCGCTTCGCGCACCCGTCTCCCGTCTCGCCTTCATACGTACTTATTCATACGTATACTTGTATAGGCCGGCCCCCAACGTCAGAGCACGGGTTTGCGCTCCTGTCTCCCCTTTCTTCTTTTTTCCCCCGGCTTGATTGCGTTTTTGGATGCTCTCGGCTCTCATTGATTTCTCTCGGTATTTTTCCTGCCCAGCCATCATTACAGGGACACCAGGCGTTTTGTTGTCGCCGTTCATCTCGCCGTCGTTTCTTATTCGCCGTGGCTGACTGGGACGCGATAAGAAGGGCCGCATGCACGGCCAGTCCATATAAAGGAACGATCTTGGTACATCTTTTTGCCGCTGATAGATTTGATTTGGGACCGTCCCGTCCATTTTTATGTCATACTGCGCCTCACAGTCAACGTGCACTGCGCCGACCTATTGACAAGATTTCACCTTCACCACCTATCCCATCTTCCAGCCCTCTTCCCACGCCCATCGGGGTTTTTGTTAGATTCCGTGCGAAGAACATCGCCGGCGGGCTATGCGACTAATTCTACGTGGTCTCGATCTATACAGTACCTACTAAATAACCGCTTGGGTATCCAGGTACCCAACCAACGACTACTAGTAGCACGTTAGGTGCAGTATTGGCAAAGGTACCTACCACTTTTAGTGTGCTGGGTGGGCTGGTAGCGTAGTGTAGTGCACGCACGCTATCCAGTACTGTCCAGGCCTCTGTCCAGGTACCTACCTAGACTTCAGGCACCAGCATCCCTGCTAACCCGCCGCCGTCTTAGCAGCTCGCGCTCTGCTCCTTCGCCGCCGCCACCACCTGCAAACCCAATCCACCCGACCAGCCAACTCCGACTTGCTGCACTTTCTTCTCCCCAAAGTTTCAATACTCTTGAGACCAGGTCTCTGTCGGAACCGCATCACTAACTCGACCTCCCCCCCTTCCCGACAGTATCTTCTTCGGCGTCGTCTGGCACGGCGAGTCACACGTGTTTCGCCCGTGTCGATTTCCCCCTACAGATACCTCCGATACACGCACGCGCGGCACCCCGCCTCCGCTGTGGTGTGCTGTGTTGTCATCAATCAGTCAATCAGTCAATCGACACCCAAGACCTGGAATATTGGCAGGGTCCGGTTGGCAGATAGGCGACCATTCCTCCCGCCGTCCGTTGCGCCCAACCTCTTTGGCGCGCGCGGCCAGCCTCTGTTGACGCATCTGACTTCGCTGTCACTGCGCCCTGTTGGAGCTCAATCTTGAAATACTAGATTGACTATATCTGACGCCGAGGATCTCCGTTGGTACTAGCTGCGAGGCGCGAAATCGCGGATGACAGCCGCCTTATCAGCATCTTAATCCACCTTCAGCATTGGTAAGCGCCCTCTCTATTCACTATGTTATGTTCTGTATCATGCAACGTCATCAATTCAAACCTCCCACTTTGATTTAATCGAGCAACCCCAGCGTTGTCGGGTGACCCACCGCCTCCCTTTTCTGTTGTGGTGACGTCGTCTTGAATGCGTGCAAGTGAGAATGTCGCTGTGTCGTGATAGCTATGAAATGTGGTCGCGTCGTCGTGACGACCGCTTGCCCAGTTTCTCGTCAGGGCAACAATGAGCCAGAACTTCAACAGCCTCTGCCAGCCCGCATTTACTCTCGCCGGCTCGTGTTTCTCCCTGCCACCGAGAATGGGCAAGCGATGCTTCAAAATCTCTGATCGCATCATTCGCCACCACTAGAGTCGATCGCGTTCCTTATCATCAGCGATACAAGCGAGAGCACAATTTGCCGTTACACCAGTCAGTTTGCGCAACGAAAAAGTGACCCTTCTTGCTTGCTCCCTCCTTGCATTGCGTGGCCTGTCAATCACGCCTGCCCGATTCTGAGTTGGAACTGCATATCCTCGTTGCACTCGGAGCTGTTGCTATTCTAGGTCCTCGCTAACATTGCGTTCAACCATCGCAGGTTCCTACTATACTCTCTCGTCGCTTATACTCAAGAAACGGTGCTATGGCGGCAGTTGTTAATGACTTCGTTGCGGATCGTTCACGGTTCCACAGTATGATAGCGTCACCAGCATTACAACACGAGCATTCACACTCTCGTGACTCTTCGTATCGATCCGAATATAATAATCGGCCGCGTGAGGCATCTTCGCACAAGACTCGCTCTCCAGGCCCTTCGGCGTACCCAGCCTCCAACGCTACGCTATCAAGGCGGTCTTGGGATGCCACAGGGGCTAATATCGAGAAAAACGATCAACAATCTACACACAGTGCCTCCCGATTCCCTTCTCCGCCTGATTCGTCATCATCGGACCCCCCTTCTGCTCGCGAAGAGGCCCAGGACGCGAATACTTTTGCTAACTATATGGCATCTAACATACAACATGCTGCGTCTGGAGTCGCCTCGGCCGCTGCAACAACACGGCAACAACCGTCTCCCGAGTCCAACATCTCGAATTCCCCCACTGCCACATCTCCCGCTTATAACGCTTCGGCTCCACAAGGGGGGCACACTGTAGTCGTTCGCGACCTAGCCCACATTCAGAGCCTAGCGAGGGCCGATCTTAGGAATGGTGGTAACGGGCCCGGTATCTTGAATGATCCACCTCTTCAGGCCAGGAAATACGAGATCAGCGGGATGCCTATCGGGGATATAATTGAGATGGTAGCCGCACTTTTAACCAAAATCACAACGACGAACGATCTACAGCACGACGCCTTACATAGGAACGCCGCACACCAACAAACAGCTGCCAACCACAACAACGATGGCTCTTCAATGAGCCCACTGAGTAGTTCCGTCCTGGCTTTCCACGGAAAGAATGTTCCTGCTATCACGATCTTAAGCTATCTGAGCAGAATCCACAAATATTGTCCAACGACTTACGAGGTGTTTCTGAGTTTACTTGTCTACTTTGACCGAATGACAGAGCGGGTCAATAAGCTAGTAATGGAAGCCGAGGAGACAAGGCGGCAGCTCCATAATGAGCGCTTGCAGCAGCCACAGGCTACCCCGAATGAAGCCGCTTCTAGAAGACGGGACACGGAGATGCGAGACATAAATAATGATGAGACAGACCTCGATCTTGTTGATGATGACGATGAAAGAGGGAGTGAAAACAAGACCGAATCAGCTACATCCCCGGCTACATACTTTGTTGTAGACAGCTTTAACATCCATCGGTTAATAATCGCCGGGGTCACTTGCGCAAGCAAGTTCTTCTCTGATGTGTTTTATACCAACTCTCGATACGCCAAGGTATGTTAGATCCAACTCTATTGTGTCAGACAGAATGAGTTACTAACAAGGATTAGGTCGGCGGTTTACCTCTCGCTGAGCTCAACCATCTTGAACTTCAATTTCTCCTTCTCAATGACTTCCGGCTCTGTGTACCTGTCGAAGACTTAGAAGCCTACGCTACTATGCTTGTCGAATTTTACGCCCGCGAGGTCGTTGCTCAGCGTTCGCGCCCCACGACTGGAGCGGATTAGTTTACTATTTCAGACTGTTTGCGCGGCTCGAGCAATTCATGAACATCGATACGCGTATGCGTACCACATACATCCGACCACTATTAATCGTACTTAATAACACCCTATACATCACTCTGATATGCCTTGGACTTACGAGGCGAGGAGAGACGCAGGATTATACAGCCTGACAGAATGGAAAGACTGGCTTCGACTGGACGTAGAGCGTATGATTCACATATTTGCACTTAGACTGGACCAGCGGTGGACCTTGCTTTACGGCGTGGAACGAATTGCGGCGTGTTTTTGTAGAGTCGTCGCTTTTGTTTGATACCCGGATAGATTTCCTTTCGGGCCCGGAATTCTACACGATTGTAAGACGATAATGTCTTTTCGGAATGTATATCTGTGATAGCCCTTGTGGTGTTGTAACCCAGCGCCCTAATGAATAACAGCTCGATGAGGTGGTAGGTATGATGTATGACTACATAACCTCGGACTAGCTTATATATGATATGGCCAATTCACATAAATCATAACCGTAAAGTACACGCTTGATTAATTGGTTGAGTCTACACGATCGTTTGCTCGAAAGTTGGTAATGGAGCGTATGCCCCTTTACGGAGACTTGAAGCACAACTCCAGAGGGACCATCCCCGCATGGGGATTGGAATTAACTCGGTCATACCAAAACCCTATACGCCACGAGGCTTGTTCCGGTGCCATTTCAGAGCACAACTCTAGTAAGCAGCGAGGCGTTTATGATAGAGATGGAATATCCCATCTGGCTAGGCCATAATTACAGGTAGCATTATCGTGTGTCTAAGATTAGGGTAGTAGCAAACACTTCCCTATTACAGCGTACTAACGGTCTAACGGCTACACGCGGAGCTGGGCAAATCTAGGAAGCTGCCGACGATTTAGGTACTATGATAATTCTACCAGACTAGCAGGCACATGATTGAGATATACTTCTATATCCGCAATATTCTGATATTTGTGCTCGTCCTTTGGCTTTTCGTGAAATACACTTGCGCTAAAGTGCTCGCGACGAGAAGCTTAAAACCAGGTTAGAATGCTAGTAATGCTTCGTATCCGTCAGCCTTGCGGTATTGGGGTACGTCATTCTACCTCAACTGGGAAGTTCTTGGTCGCTGTCGAGCCTGAAAATCTATGAGATTGTGATTTGCTGTTGGGACGAGTCATGGTAGTAATCGGACCCTAGAAGCGATATCTCGTAGCAAACGATCGACGACTGTTATGTGACATTTTACCATAGTTAGAGACTAGTTCGTAGGCAGTACTATAAGATCTGGAATCATATCATCAGAACCTCATACCCCAGAGGTGTGTACCACCGTCTACTAGATTACATAAGGTACCTGGGTACCTCCTCTATTACCTAAAATTACGTCATAGAACCATACCCTTGGTAAGTACATATTTTACTAGTAGCTTTGCATATGTTAAATCTACCGACGATCGGGCCTTAGATAGTTTGATTCCACACCCCTAACAGCTCCGTCTAGCCGACAAGGAAGGCAATAAGTTTGTATATCGTCCCTTAATGACGATTTACCGTCGGGCCATGACGAAAAGCATTTGCATCATCGGTAAGTGTCGGCAGCCTCTTTGAAGGCCCATCACATTTCTAACTAGCAGGTGTAGGCGCTGGGCCATCTGGGTTAGTCGCGGCTAAGACCCTTTTGCATGATGTTGCACCAGGGTCATTTAAGGTCACTATATTCGACTCGCAGCATCGGATAGGAGGTTTGTGGCCTGCGCACCAGAGCGATGTTGCTGGTCTTGTTCATCCTCTGATGGTAGCAAATCAAAGCAAGCATACACTCCAATTTAGCGATCTTGCTTGGCGAGACTCCGACCCGAACTTCCCAAAAGCATGGCAAGTCGGTCAATACTTGGAGCGTTATTTGAAGGAGTACGGAGGCGCAGATATACGACTAGGCCATAAGGTAGTGAAGACTGAACTACAAGATGGCGGCTCATGGAAAGTGCAGACAGACTCTGCAAATGGAACTGAAACTGGGACCTTCGACTACTTGCTTGTGACGAGTGGCTTCTTCGGAAGTCCGTTATGGCCGGAGGGGATTCCCAAAGAAGGAGAGATACCAATCGTCCACAGCAGCAAATACCGCGATATTGAGAGCCTCTTATCGAAAGCTAAAAGTACCGATGACAAGATACTCATTGTCGGTGGACAGATGTCTGGTGTCGAAATTGCCAACACAATTGCTAGTCATCTATCCTCCCTTATCCATTTGCCGGGCGACAAAGTAGTTCAAAATGCCGAACGGTTCACTATTCATCATGTAACGAAGAGCCCGGCATGGACAGTTCCTCTCTTCACCTCTGTTAGTGTAAGTCTCTTCTCTATATCTCCGTTCACTTGTAGTTCTTAACCATATGAGTAGCCCGACGCCGCCGCTCCTCCGTTTCTCCCATGTGATTTGCCTTCCTACAATATGGCACTACGCCCCCATCCCCTGACAAATAATCAAGGGCATCTTAGCGTTGATGCGGCGCGCAAATTCAACTCGATTTACAAATCTGTTTTAGGCACGGACCAGTCTGTCTTTTCGCCAGAAACCAAGATTGACGGGGAACTTCTTGATAAGCCACCCTTTCTTGCTATAGGCACTCACTATATGGATTTCGTACGATCAGCACTCATCAAAGTCCGTAAAGGTCGGCTATTGAACATCGTAGGAAATACGGCTATAGTATCTTCAGACGGTAGCGAGGAATCGATAACCAATGTCGCAGCAGTTATTATGGCAACGGGCTTCGACTCTTCTCCGTCGTTATCGTTTCTCCCACACTCTGTCTTAGATGTCCTCTCTCACTCTCCCGCCCATCCAACTCTACCTATTGCACTAGCTTTCCATGGGACACATCACCCAACTCTACCGACGCTCGGGTTCGTCGGCTTCTATCGGTCGCCATATTGGGGGGTCATGGAAATGCAAGCTCGCTTCGTCGCGCGCCTTTTCCAGAATCACACAGATGTTGACGTTTCCGCTCGTCATCCATCGTTTCAAGCCGCCCTTTCCAACGATGATAGTATACAACGCACGCTAGCACTTCGTGATGACCCGCGATGCTCCCAGTTCCCAATGGGCGACTATTCGTTTCTGATGCAGGAGTTTGCGGCGGCACTTGATTTATCGATCTCACCGCCAGTGGGAACCACGCCACTCCTTGCCAATGGCCGTCCCATGGACATTCTGACGCCTGCGCGATATGTCAGCCCAGAGGCCTCGGAGACGCAACGCCAACAAGCCACGAAGAACCTAGAAGCCACTCACAGTACTGCTATCGCAGGCCTGACGGGACGCTCATTTATCGCCGGTGCTGTATTTCGGTCACTTTTGGGAGAGTGGAGCCTAGAGCGTGAGCTTGTATCCAAGCTACCGAGTCATCCTTCAGGGAGGTTCTCTGGAACAGCTAAGTTCTTACTACGAACCGGCACCACGGACGGCCGGGAGCACCAATTTTCAACGTCTCACACTACGCAGGATGCCTCCGACTCTACTGACTCCCCTGATCTGGGCCTTGAGTACTTGTACATTGAAGACGGCGAGTTCACAGCAACAGGCACCAACATGCGGTTCCGAGCCACGAGGCGCTATATCTGGCGATATGATGAAGCGAGCGATAAGTTGAGCGTCTGGTTTGCGCGGACGGACGATCAAGCGCGCGCGGACTACCTTTTCCACGAGGTCGAGTTCATCCCACCGTCGCATCTAACGGCAGACGGCGAGGGTGCGGTCCAAAAGCAAGACCCTGTAGGAGCGATACAGGGTAAAAGTAAACATTTAAACAGCTCGGAGGTCTGGCGCGCTAAAGCTAGTCACCTGTGTATACAAGATCTGTATGATGTACACTACGAGTTCGCTTTCAAGGCGGTGAATCTTTCGGAATGGAGGCTCGGATACTCAGTGACTGGGCCGAAGAAGGATTACTCTATCAATGGAATATATAGAAGAAAGGTTACGACAACATAGCGTGACACGGGGTTGATAGAGAACGAGCGAGCCAGCACCCGCAATGAATACTCTTAACAGCTTTTATCTCCGGCAATTGAGGACGTAACCGCTGAGAACTTGCTCCTGAATATTTTTTCACAATCACAATGAGAATATATTAGCTCATTCAAAACTCGGCTATAAGTCTTTCCGGTGCCGGCAGAGTTTCTGGTAGAATGATGCTATCTCCGGTGCGGGGAAAACGGGGAGGGGTTCACAGTTCAAGTGCGGGAATCTGCAGGTTCGGCTCCGCGACGGCGATGGGAACTTTTACTGGAAGATGGTTCACTGATTCCCCATCCTGTTCACGTCATAGTCCCGTTATCCTAACCCCCTTCAGGAATGACTCGACCAACAACTTTGACAACCCTATCGCCAAGGCGGCCGGGTTATATCTACAATGCGGAGCCCGATAAGCTGCTCATCACCCCAAGAACGGCCTCGCCGTCTTATGGCATAGCTCCACGGCAGGTGGCTTGTTGTTATGCGTCACCGGCATCTGCAAGTTAGCCTAGGACCGCACTCGATCAGGAAGGTCACTCCAACATACGTGCCGGCCGACATATAGATGGCCAATTACTAACCGGCCCGCCGTTATCACCGCGTTTTTGAATACGATGTCATTCGTATAACCCTAAGACAGCAATGTTGTCATGCCACAGGTTGTGGGGAAGAGCCTTGCTTCGGAGTAGTCTTACGGGTTTCTGTACGGTAGTTGGCGAATAGCTAGACCTGCTTGTATCCAATGTGTATTGACGTATAAATGTATGGTCGCTTGGCAGACATCTTTCATTCTAACAATTGACCCGATACGATAGTCTCTGGCCACGAGGAACTCATCGCTAAGATGTTGTGGGATACGCGAATCCAACTGCTATCTGCGGTACTAGCTACCTTATGTCAAGCATGCTTACATGAACATAATTTCCAAGTATCGGGGCTGACCAGGAGGCAAGCGACTCCTCTGTCAGCTCTCAACGAAGAGGAAAAAATCCTCGTAGATTCCGTATCGAATGTCAGCATCTCAGAATGGTCTTATTATTATACCCATGGCTACCACCTTGCTGGCAAAAACTTGTCAATGGCCGAGTGGACTGCTCAGCGATGGCGAGAGTACGGATGGAATGCAAGCGTCCTCTCCTATAACGTTTACCTTAACTATCCCGTCAATAAGTCACTGAGTCTCGCGTACTCCAACGGGTCGACCTTCCAGCCGCTTCTCGACGAGGCAGTGTTGGATGCCGATGACACAACGAGCTATCCTAACCGCGTGCCCACTTTCCACGGGTATTCCGCGAGCGGCAGTGCCGAAGCCGAGTACGTCTACGTTGGCAGGGGACAGCAAGACGACTTCGCCCGGCTGAAAGAGCTGGGGGTGCCTCTCGAGGGGAAAATCGCCGTTTCCCGCTACGGTGGCCCGTTTCGAGGTCTCAAGGTCAAAAACGCGCAAGCCAATGGCATGGTTGGCGCCATTCTATTCACTGATACGGGCGACGATGGAAATATCACTGAAGCGAACGGGTATGCGGCGTATCCGGACGGTCCGGCGCGGAACCCCACGGCGGTGCAGCGCGGCAGCGTGCAGTACCTGTCGATATACCCTGGGGATCCGACTACCCCGGGCTATCCTTCGAGGAAAGACTCGCCTCGAGCGGATCACCGGCCAGTGACGCCCCAAATCCCATCTATTCCAATTTCGTATACTGATGCGATCCCTATATTGGCTGCGCTTGATGGCCACGGGGTCGACGGCAAGGCAGTGAACCGCACGAGATGGGTTGGAGCACTGAATGTTTCTTACAGTACCGGCCCGGCCCCTGGAACGACCCTCCGGATGAGTAATCTTATGGAAGATGTGTACACAGACATATGGGATTCCATCGGCATCATCAACGGCACCAATCCCGACGAAACCATTGTCATAGGCAACCACAGAGACGCATGGATCATCGGCGGCGCGGCCGACCCCAATAGTGGAACAGCCGTCATCGTCGAACTCTCGAGAGCGTTCGGCAAGCTCCTGGCTCAGGGATGGCGGCCGAGGAGGAACATCGTGCTGTGCTCCTGGGACGCCGAAGAGTACGGTCTCGTTGGGTCCACGGAGTGGGTTGAGGAGTACATCCCTTGGCTGACAGAAACCGCTGTGTCCTACCTAAATATCGATGTTGGCGCTTCGGGATCCTGGCCCTCTATCGCGGCTACGCCTGAACTTCACGAAATCTCAACCAACGTCATGAAGAAAGTTCCATGGATGGACACTAACAGAACTATGTACGATGCGTGGATTGAGTAGTAAGTTACCTCTGAGACACTTTTCTCTTACACTATCTAGTTGCTAGTGAATAAAGTACTAATTTGTTCATCGTAGCACGGGTGGCCAAGTAGGTGTTCTCGGCAGTGGTAGCGATTACACTGCTTTTGTGCACAAGGGAATAGGGGCTGTGAGTACCGAATGGATGCCTACTTCTGCATTGCCTACACCGCTTATTGACGAAACTACTACCAGATCGATATGGGAGCAGACGGAGGACCTAACGACCCAGTATACCATTATCATAGCAATTACGACTCGTACCACTGGATGTCTAACTTCGGTGATCCGGGATTCTTGGCGCATAAGTATATGACAAAGGTATAGCCCCTAACGAAGTACTGGCCTCTCCTGATCCGACCACTAACATGAGATACTCTAGTATCTGACTCTTCTGGCATACAACCTCGCCACTGTCGAGTCACTTCCACTCAATGTGTCCAACTGGGTGACTCAGATGGAGATCTACTACAATGATCTGACAGCTACCATCAACTCAGCACCACATGCCCTTGACATATCTTTGCTCCGTAGCGCACTAGATGAGTTCGCGTCGCGTGCGCAAGAAATCGCAGCGCTCGAGCAGCAGGCCGTAGAAAACAACGATGCGGCTTTAATAACTGTGGTGAATCACAAGAAACGGGATTTCCAACGGGGTTTTGTCTCTCAGGGAGGCCTACCAACCAGGGAATTCTATCGAAACCTCATTTTCGCCCCTGGGCTTGATACTGGTTCGTGTTTGCCCCGTTCTGATAAGCTTTGCGATGCGGGAATCTAATCAGCCCCCAAACAGGATACGCGGCGACTACGTTCCCGGGCATTACCGAATCGTTCAAAGCAGGCAATCTCTCAGTTGCTGCTGAATATGTGAAAAGAACTGCAGATGCCATACTGGTCGCGGCCAAAATCATCAAGACTTAGGTTGATCTTTTAGCGTTCCTGAGTTATAAGCGGAGGGTGTACAGAAAATTGAGTAAACGTCAAGAAAGCACGGTGTTTAAAAATAGGAAATTAACGTCTCGTATCGATTAATCGACTTGATGTCCCAAGCCTGGGCCCAGAGAATAAAATATTGTACCCTCAGGCCTTTTACTGTTATTTCTATAACGCGATAAATGCTTTTTGGATGCTTTACCTTATGAACTCCTCTTTTAGGGCGGCGGTACCAAAAAGTGTGTGTCAGTTTTGGGGATTTGGGGTAATCAGTTCGGGTATGTTGGGGAAAGCTTCCACTGCCAACGACGTCGCAATACCTAGTGACTATGTTCAGACCATTTTCCAATCAACAACGATAGGGAATAAACTACAAATGATTAAAATGCGATGGTTTCCTCAGGAGCTTTGTTTGAAGCTTTTTCTCTTTCTCGTGTTGAGCATCCTGATCCCCGGCGATGTTAAGCCT
Source organism: Xylaria sp. BCC 1067 (assembly GCA_005188305.1). Lineage (NCBI taxonomy): Eukaryota > Fungi > Ascomycota > Sordariomycetes > Xylariales > Xylariaceae > Xylaria > Xylaria sp. BCC 1067. The sequence continues at coordinate 1,425,357 of SSCS01000003.1, read as the reverse complement.
GATCACAGCTAGGGTTGTGCAAATACATCGACGGCGCCCTAAGCTTCTCCAAGAGACTGCAACGAATGTTATCACTTCTTTACTGTCAGAAAATGCGCTGTCTGCCTGTCTCTTGGCTTCCAGTATTTCAACATGATGCTACCCCCCAGGGCCTGCCACGTGGAACGCATAGTTGGGGAATTTCGCTTGTGGCGAGTCTTGCCCGTCCGTTCCATTCAACTCGTGTCTTCCCGATTTGGGCCCAAGTCTCGTTCCCCCTGTTTCAACTTCTGCTATACAGAGCAACGCCGCAATTTCGACTATGACGGACGTATCGGCCTTTTGCGCCTCGCCGTATCGAGCTATCAATTATAGCCCGTTAAGTACAACGGGGAATGAGATCCGAATACTCATTATCGAGCCTCTGTCCCCGGAGGATAGTCGCATCCGGTGTCGCTTGGAACATGCATCGCTGGTCGATCTCGAGAACGACTTCGTTGCGCTCTCATATTGCTGGGGTGACCATTCTGCGCTGAAACGAATAGTACTATCTGGCGATCTTATCCCTATCACTTTCAATCTGTACAAGGCCCTGGAAGAGTTGCGACGCAGGGGCCTATACCGAGTCTGGGCAGATGACCTTTGCATTAATCAATATGACGACGAAGAGCGAGGCCGACAGGTCCTGCGAATGGGCTCCATATACCGCTCCGCTTCGCTGGTATTTGCCCATCTTCGTGGACCTGGTCTTCCCTGGCAGCAGGTACTAGATGAAGCCGTCCAGCGCGTCACCAAGCGCTCCGACGGTCCGAAGCGGGCTTCCAGACAGGCTCGGATGCAGGCGAAGAGAGAGGCTCGGAGAAAGAGGAAGTCGGCGAGGAACCTGAGTGTCGACCAGGAAACACTGTATCAAAACCCGGATCACACCGAAGCTTCCACGAGGTCTTCTGGTCTGCGACACCTAATGGAGCTGTCTGCTGCCGAGGAAACGGCGCTGTTTCTATTTCTTGACAGCCCCTATTGGCGACGCGCTTGGATCATTCAGGAAATCGCAATGAACCCGCAATTGACGATAGTATGGGGGAAACAAGCATTCGATTTCGGTCAACTTATTCAAGCCTTTACTCTTCTCAGCAACTATATCGGTAAGAAAAGGGGGAAGGTGTGGAACCACATCAAGCGCCTCTACAAGATTAGGACTTCTCAACTAGCCTCGAAACCACTTTCTCTGGTCGAAGCGCTCGGGTTGTGCTATTTGGCTAAAGCACAGTTCGTTCGCGACCATGTCTTCGCTCTTCTCGGTCTAACTCATGATGGGGCTTACTTGGTGCCATTCCCGAGTTATATTCTACCCCAGGAGGAAATTAATAGAGATATGACGATCAGGCTGATACGCGCAACTGGAAACTTCGACGTCGTCGTTTTAAAGGGAGATGGGACGGACGCTTGGTACCCGAATTGGTTCGACTCGAGATACTGGCATTCGTATCGGATGTCTCATCTCCGTTCGGGTCGGCCAAGTCTGCTCACTCATACAAGCTATGGACCTTACATCTGCTCTCGAAATCATACACCGTCGTTCAGGATACAGGGGCAGGCAATTATAGCCAGGGGATTCTTTCTTGGCACCGTTGTTGACTGCTCGCCTACGCTGAGTGAAGCGAGGGAAAGCGGCCTGCCAAAAGGGGAGCTCATTCAGCTAAGGGCGTGGAAGCGGAATTCCAAGAACGAAAGGCTCTTCTTCGGGCCGGAGCCCACGGCAACAATGAGAACGCTTTGCTGGCTCCTTATTGATATCACAATGCCGAGGATGAAGCATAGAAGACCCGGAACACATCTTTACACACTACTCTACACATTGCTTAACAAGAAGGAGACGATCATAGAGCATGCGCCGTTGTTGATGCAATGGCTCAATTTCTGCGAGGCCCAATCCTTCAAGATCAACGGTAAACGACTCGTGGCATACTTTTCGATGAAAAGCAGCGTCCCTCTATCGCCGAACGACCGGGAGCAGCTCGAAGAAGACTGCAGGGCAATCCAGAAGAACTTGAGGGCGGATATGAGGCTAGGATGCACGGACGCAGGCGAAATTGGGTGGTTCCACCACAATACAAGAGTTGGTGATCAGACCGCGATCTTCCTAGGCTCAAACATGCCCTGCGTGTTGAGGCAAAGGTCGGAAGGGGGATATACAATTGTAGGACAATGTATTATTGATGGAGTTATGAAAGGCGAGGCGGTCAGGAAGGGACTGCGACGTCTGGAAGAGATCGAGTTGCACTAATCACATTGAATAGAGGCTTTCGGGAAATTGCAAAGTTTGTGGGGATCTAATTGTATACCTTCGATTGTCGTTTTTTTCTCGTGCGAAACTCGTGTTGAAACTACTACTAACCCGCTATTTTCGTAAGGAGAAGCCCATGGCATGTGGCTTCGGTGACTCTCCGTCTTCTGGATCTAGCCTAGCACTTACCGGTTGTTGTTGGCGTTTCTCATATAGATAATAATTCCTGCTAAGTAGGTCTTTAATTCAACTATCAGATTCATTCGAGTCCCTCCACGGAGATCCGCGGGCATTTCACGGACTTCCGTGGATGTCAGTACGTGTGCCCGTATGTGGAATAGCTTAGCTTTGTCATTAAGTTTCGCTTATAAGCTATGCCACCTATGCTTATACAAGCTATATCCATGTCTTAAAAGTTTTTTATCTTGATTCGTCCGATCCTGTACTACGTAGAGGTGACGGCGCGTGGATCAGCCATGCTCGGCTTAATCCTTCTAGTGTGCTGAGTAATTAGTTTTGGAAGCTAATCTTCGAACCCCTACCCGACTTTGGTGGGACACAAGAGACATTGAAAGTCGATGCCTGGAGCCAGCTGGATCCCATATTGCTATTACGAATCGGGTGGCTAGGTGTAATCTTGAATCAAAAACTAGGACTCCCACCGTCCCACCCACCACGCGGACGCCCAACATGCATAGACGCCAAAGGGTGGCGTGGGTAATACAACCAAGCTAACCAACACGCAATAAGGCGGAGTTCCGCATCTGCCCCCAAAACGCGGTATATAAGTGGCTACTCCCCATGACGGTGACGAGGAGAAATTGAAAGATAACAGTTGGTAAGTGTCATCCGAGTTTCCCTAGTGTTAGTTGAAATCACTAGGAGTGGAAAAATGGCGAGCCCTCTCGATCTCCACATCCCTTCCTCAACCTCTACCGTCAACGTCTCTATAATAGACACCGGTACCACTTTCAAGGGCCTCAGGACCACACCTTTCATAGAACCAGAGATCCCGGGACATGAGTACCTGGCCGCACCTTGCTTTTCCTTCTTGATCCAGCATCCTACGCAGAACCGAACTCTAGTATTCGACTTAGGTATCAAGAAGGACTGGAACAACTGGCCAAAGCCACTATTAGACAGCATCTCAGGATCGGGGGCGATACCGATTGTGCCAAAAGATGTGCGCGAAGTCCTAGACGAGCACGGAATCGACGCCAAGACCATAGAGGGTGTAGTGTGGTCCCACTCGCATCTTGACCATGTCGGCGACGTCTCGACCTTTGAGCCGGGTACAAAAATAATCGTCGGAGCCGGCACCAAAGACAATGTCTTCCCCGGCTATCCGACTAACCAAACCGCCTCATTCACCGAGTCTGACGTCGCGGGCCACGATGTCGAGGAAGTGGACTTCAGCACGTCGTCCCTCAAGATTGGCAGTCTCACCGCCGTTGACTACTTCGCTGACGGGTCCTTCTACTTGCTCGACACGCCGGGCCACTGCGTCGGCCACATGTGCGGGCTCGCAAGGGTGACGAGCAACCCCCCGAGTTTCATCCTGATGGGCGGGGATGCTGTTCACCATGGTGGTGAGCTCCGTCCCCATCCATGGCATCCGCTGCCCGAATCCATATCGCCGAATCCATTTGACTTCAAGTCGCACACGTCGTGCCCGGGGGAGATTTTCGAGAAGCTTCTGCCTAATGGCAAGGACGCCCCTTTCTACCGGCCCAGTCAGAAGCCGTACAGCGCCCACACCGATGTGCCGACGATGGTCGAGACAATCAGACGGCTTCAAGAGCTCGACGCTCACGACAACATTCTGACTGTTCCAGCGCACGATTCGGCGTTTCTCAATGTTGCCGACTTCTTCCCCAAAACCGCGAATGCCTTTATGGAGAAGGGCTGGGTGCAGAAGACAAGGTGGGCATGGCTGGCTGAGTTTGCCAAAGCTGTCGGTCAGGACGAGGACATTCCGAGGAGGCTTTTTAGAGATGCTCGCCCCGTCGGCAAGGAAACACCATAGTACAACGGACAAGAAGAGAAGGTGTCAACAGCATGCTCGACTCGTTTATTGGGAGCCAGTCTCACGAGTCTGCCCCTAGTCAGATTATCATATATTCATGGCCTACACCAGGGCGTCTTTTTTCTTATATTAAGCGGGGCTTTCTGCTGCATCGTAAATATACGGATTTTTGAACAATAGAATTTAGAACGGAGTCACGGCTGGGTGGCTAGTGGGGGCTGTGCACACTACCTTAGCTACCCTACCGTGATCACACACATACAGCAAACACCACAGCAATTGCCCCACACACCCACACAGGCATTTTGACCAAAACACTCCCCGCACCCGCCCTTGTTGTGTATTTACTTCTTTCCCCCTTATCTGTAGATTTTCTATACAATATAGCACTTATTGCCGGAGCCCTACCTTCGTGTTGTTGTGCCAAGTATCACAAACGGAACAAAACAACGCTATTCTTGCCCCTTTAGTAATAACAGTATATATAACAGTATATGTACGCATATTTTACGCAACAAGAATGCTGTCTACGTAGAAGCTTTAATTAAGCTGAATTATGCCCCTTGTTAGTGGCGCCTACCCTGTAATGTCTCCAGTTTTAGACAAGTTTGGCAGCGGAAGAAAGAGTGAAGCAATAATAAGTGAACAGAGTGTCACATTCCATACAAATACACAGTTTCGGATAGCTTACCCATTCAACTTCTTCCATCTTCTTGGCCCAAGAAGCGTAACGAAACTTCCTAAGATGGCAGATGTCGCCACACAACTATGTAGTATAAAAAAGACACAAAAAAGTATTGTGAATGTCAGAAACCCGGGGTTTTCAAAGTGGCATGCACTGTGTTAGTTCACCGATCCCGAGCTCGTGCCGTATAATTAATTGCATGATGCCCCGATCCTTCCTACAACATACACAAATTATACTGATTGTTTAACATGTATGACGCAAGTTATACGAGGGCAGAAATGATCAGCTAAAGTCGAGTCTTCAAGTAACAATTTGACACCTTTCCTCGTATTTGCCCGCCATCGGCGCCAATAATTCCTCACTCATACAAGGTGTACATGTTCTATCTATTTTATGTTCTCGAAGGTGAAGGTAGGATTGCCAGGTGTTGCTATTTTGCCCTCAGTTTCGCCCTCCACCAACGCGATCTCCACTGCCTCAAGTTTTGGAATCGTTTGCTTCAAGCTTGGAACAATCTCCTTGAGTGTTTCAGCCTCATCAAAGGGCAGGCGACGTGAGAATATGTCCTCTGCTTTCTCTCCAGAATCCAGTCGTTTCTTTAGGTGTTGGACAAAGGGCATAACCTTCTTCATGTCCTTCTTGTCAATCTGTTTTGTCAATTCCTTAATGTCGATAACGCCGGTGCTCTCGTATTGTTGGGCCAAGAGATCGATGTATTTATCCTGCCAAGCGGGGAAAGATGTTGCAACGGATATTGCGAGTCGCTTGGGCTCTTTCGGGTCGTAGCTGGTAGTTTTGCCTTTGGCAAGCTATTTTACTGTTAAAAAAAACGCTGGACTGGCAATCGTGGGTATGTATGTCTGACCTTCTTAATCTGGTTACCCTCAGCAGCCGTGATGTTCGATGTGACCTGCTAAGCATTAGTAATAACCGTGAAATTTACTCTCAAGCCACTTACGCTTCGAACATAACTAAATACAGCCGACAATACAGCATCTGCGGACGGCGCTTCGGGGTACAGTGCATTGTGGACACTACCCTGGTGCTTGAGCACGTCACGATACAAGTATTCGCTGAAATGAGGGGCTCTGTCACATGTTAGAAGGATTGTCATCTGAATGAAAAGAAAACACGTACATAGGGGTGAGTAGTAGAGCTTGTAGCTCGATATATCGCACTACAAGATCACGATGCATGCTGATGCCCACAGACTTAGTGATATCTCGGTACCAGTCTCGAGATGCAATCTAGCCATTTTGTTAGTATTAGGAGGGTGGCCGAAGATGAATTTTACTTACGAAGTCGTAGAAGCCTGACTTAAGAGCAAGTTTGAATGACGTATCATTGTAGAATGATCGAGTCTGTGCGACTAAGATGTTCATTTCGTTCAAGAAAAGCTTGTCGAAGAGACCCAAGTCGCCAGTTCTAAGGCCAGTATCGCTGGCGGATTCTTGACACCATTTCCTCAACTCGTAAAGCCGGAGAATTGTCGCATTGGCGACCGTCTCTTCGAGATTTGCATCCTCAATACCATCACCACCGTCTGCTAGAGAGCTTTTCAACGTCGGAAAGTCAGCATATTTTGCTCTAGATAAATGAGGCACCACTTCAGAATCAAACACGAAAGTCTTATCGGCCCGCAGAATTGAGTTCCAAAAGCTGAAAGAAAGAAAAAATTATCCCGATACTCACATTCTTGTCGCATCAGCTCCGTATTTTTCAACAGCATCCCGTAAGGTCAAGAAGTTGCCTGTGCTCTTCGACATCTTCTCACCGTTTAACATGAGATGCCCGTTCACTCTGATTCCACGAGGCCAGAAAGGTTCGTCGAAGAGAGCGACGTGATGGTAAAGGCAAAACATGAGACTTTATCATTAAAAATTAGTAACGTTTCAAATAGCTGCAAAACAAAAACTCCCATAAGTATATAGAGTACCCGATACTTAAGGGATTGAAAGAATTGTTCTCTTTCTATACAAACCCAAAAATATCGCTTTGATATTACTTACTGGTTGTTGATTAAATCCTTGCCTGAGATGCGGACATCGAGGGGGTACCAATACGAGAACTCGCGTCTCATAGCATCGAGATCGGAACGGGGTATGTCGCTGTCGACGTGATCTGTCCTTTTAAATACATAGTCCCAAACTCCCTCCGTCATTTGCGAGGGAGATATGGGCTTGGATGACAATCCGGGAACTTTTCCGTAAATACTATAGTGGCATGTTAGTAGTTGTTCTTTAGGTCAGGGACTTAGAGGAATTCAGGGTAAGTTGGCTCTAACAGTAGCCAAAACTGAAGGCGCGTGATTTTGGTATTACTCACTCCTTATGCAGAAAATGGCATACAGTGTAATATGCCATATAGATAGTAGAGTCCTGCCAACGTAAGTAAGGGGGTAGCTAGGTTAGAGGTTAGATCATTTTTCAACCTACAGACAAGGATTCTACTAGCTGGGTATTGTCCCAGGGTAGTTTCGTGCCCTAGAAAGCGTTAGTAGTCATCATATACCAATCCCAATATTTCTTACTAGTCCGAACGACCGGGAACAAGCCCACTGTGCAAGCCTAGAATTTTACTGTTAGTGATGGCTAGGCTACTACAAGGAACGGGACATACCAATTTAGTGCTTGTTTCATGGCATGTTTACCCTCGGGGAAAAAGCAATTGGTCCTATCCGTCTCAATGGCATTTATCGCGTCATCATACCACTTTTGGTCACCTCCATTTTCGGCCGATCCTAGAACCATCAACAAATGAACGAAGTAAAAAGTTAGGAATATTTACCGTAATTGAAGTACCACTGGTCGAGGTATGCCTATGCAGGCGTTAGTTTGAGCATCACAACAGTACGTTATAACATACCGCAACGCACTCGTCACCAGATCTCTATAATATTATAGAATTAGCAAGTCAAGTTAGGAGTTTGCGGGGTAATACGGCGAAGTTTCTTACGCTGATGACAAGCCCGTCTGGTTCACCGTAATTGAACGCGGATCCTGAGTCTATCAATTGCTTCTTGACTAGTGGCTTCGCATCCTGCACGGCCATTCCTTTGAATTCGCCGTACACCATAACACCGGAGTAGAAACCTTCCTTGTAGGCGATTTCCTTTGCTTCGGCCAATTTTTGGTCTTTGGGTGAGTTGATTTTCATTGTCTCGTAAAGGTGCTTTGCAATCCTAGGAAATGTTAAAAAAGAAGGGAAATTAGGGATCTGCGGTACCACGTACAGATTTGATGTTGGCGTCTGAATAATGGGGAGGATTTCTTCCACCACCCACTCTTTCTGAATTCCATAGAATTCGGGCTTCTTCCTGAGGTCCAATATAGTAGCATAATCGTCCGGGCTGTCAGAAGGAACACATGTAACTACTCCAGTTCCCTTCGTTGGCTTTACTGTTGACATCGGTAGAATCCTGATGCCTTTTTCGTGTACCGAAAGCGGCGCGTGGACAAGGGTTCCAACAACATCTGAACCTTTGAGGCCCACTACTCGGTGATATTCACCCCATGGTGAAAAAATGTCCTGGAATGCCATCTGTTGTGTGTTAACGTTAACCCTTCCCTAGAGGTTTCTAGAGTGTTGCCCTGTATCCTATATAGTGAATCGTATAGATTACTTACTGCCAATAGGGTTAGCTTGGGGTGTCTTGAGGGAAAGGGACCTTGAGTATGCAAGAACGTTCGCTCTTAAATACATACCATTTCTAGCAGAGCGTTCGCTGCAAAAGAAGTACTCATCTTTTCCTCCCTCTTTGGGTACTCGAAAAATACCATAATCAACTGTTGGACCCACAAAGCAGCATGTCTAAAGATGGAAAGGAGGCATTAGGGACGGCTGCTTGTGAATTCTAGATATGAGAGGTTCTGGAGCGGGCGAGTGTTTCATGAGGACTAGGCCCTTTCGGATGGGTAACTCTTGTCACTGACAAAAGGGAGAGCATTAAAAGACGTCAGTGCTTACCTGGCCATACATGGTTTCCGGACGAAGCGTAGCAGGTATAAAGTACACATCTGCGTCCGCTGGGACCTTGTCCCCAATAACCTCCTTGGCCTTTTCACTCCATTCTAGGGTCTTAAGCTTCAAGGCGACATATTCCTGGACGGCAATACCCTCTCCACTACTTCGGTCATGGTCCAAGCACGCCTGACCATCCTTAGGCGAATATACAGTGAAGCGTTTTCCGAACTTGATCTTCTTGAGAGCCTTAAGATTGTTCATTTGCCAGCGTACAAAGGAGTCGTAGAACGGGTTCGCGTCTGTAGTCACGAAAGACCTCCGCCAGTCGACACGAGCGCCGACTCTTCTGAGGTCTGCTTCGCAATGCTGGGGGAAAACGTGGAGCCAGTAGGAGGGGTCGGCAAACTTGTGGATTTCCTCAACAGGGATACCAAGAGAAAGCATAATCTGTATTCTTGTCAACCGGAGATCGCCGAAATAGCCTGTAGTGTATGCGGCAAACCTCGTATTGGTATTTGGCCTTGCCTGACTTGGCGGCGACCTTGCTCTTGCTCCCACTGAACTTGCCGATATCGGTCTTGCCTGCGCTGGAGGCTTCGTTGAGGGATAGCTGCTCGAGCTCGGCAGTAGCAGAGGGGGCGTTCTCGAAGTTCTGGCCAAATAACTCGGTTTCACGCTTTAGCTTATCCGCTGCAGCCTTTATAGGCATGCCGGTGCAATGGTAACCCTGAGGAAACAGCGCCCTTTGGCCGTTCATGCGCGCGAATCCGGTCATGAATTCGACTCTATTGACGAAGACAGAAACCATGAGCATAACGAAATTTTTCCTTGACGGAAACAGCTGTACTCACTTTGACCAGGTGAAAGCGTGGCCGGCATGAAGTGTGCCTAAGAAGTGTTAGCTCCAGTTGACTGGGGCCTTTCTCAGCTCTGATGAAATATACCGTTCATATACTACCCCAAGCAATATGTCAGCCAAGTCCGCAGTAGGGAGATCTTTTAACTTGTAGGATCGCGAAGAATCGAGTCTTCAGGGCCGTCTAAGGGAGAATAGAAGAATAGAAGAAGCGAGGATGCGTACTGGGTATGCCATTGTCGCGAAGAACTTGGGCGGTTTGGGTTCGTCAGCTGCCGGGGCATCCTGCTGGAATATCTTGGCCTCGTCCCATTCTTTCTGGTATCGAATCTCGTCGGCGATCAAAGTGTCACGTTTGTCGGTCTGGTGGGAGAGCATGTTAGCCGGCTGGAGGGATGGAGGTGGGGTGTTGGCGTACGTTTTCCATCTTAGGCACGGCCTTAGTGGCCGCGATTTGGTCTATCGTCGCCATCTTGTCGCACGCTTGCCACAGACTGACAAAAGAAGGCACCAATATCTGGGTCTGTCTGTTCTGGAGGCCGGTCAGGTCGAAGCAAGCAGCTGATGGTGACTCGAAAAAAGCTGTGACTCTTTTGAAGTGGGATGGTGGGGCAATCCCTCCTCAGGTACCCGTGCGCGACGCCTGGGGACTGTCCCACCACCGCGTACTGTAGAGTCCGCATATTTACCCCGCCATTAGTGTCGTTTGAATTGAGATAATGTCAAGCCACATGTGGCTGTGCCATCTTCGATTAGATAGAGGCAGCTGTACTCGGTATGCATCAGGCGAGGCAATGGGGTGCCCGAGGCGAAGACTCCGGCGTTTGGTAGTATATTTGGGCTGCTTCCCGACGTTGTGCATCTACATATACCACTCAATGTGTTTTGCAAGTCGACCTCAACACTCTCAACTACATTAACGACGTCAATTGCCTCACTTATCTTTCCTAAGGACGTTACCTGCCTTACCTGCCTTAGCTATCTCGGCAGTATAATTGCCAGCAACAAAAAAATCCGATAGGGAGCACTCTTTATTGGCGCAAAAGCTTTATCATCCTAATAGCATTTATTCTCTTCAAGCTGGTTATACAGACAACCGCAAACGTTATACCGACATATCCGAACGATAACATCATAGATTTGACGAAGCGGCCTATAGCTGCTGAATTGACGAAATCCGACCGGTTTGGTCAAATGATCCCTTCGGTACCGGAAAAATCGCGTGCCGATCTCACAACTGTCACGTGGGAGGGTCGGCAATGGCAAGGCCGAGATATCAAGCCATATCGAGGATGTTCCGGGCGGCGAAATCGAGAGGACAGCGTGGTATGGTAAGTACTTGACTATGCTATGCTCAACAATGATATCACACATCCCAAGATAGCGGAGACGGATCGAGAACCCCCGCATGGTGCAAGGAAGAAAAAGGATGAGTGTGATAGCTTGTATATTGATGCCTAGAAAATTACAGCACACGACCCGGTCTTGGCGTCGGCAGCCATCGTAGCAGATAAAAGGTCGTGCTAGATTAGGGTGGGAATGCCATGCCGGACTTTTACCAAATCTGTCGACCCATGGAGACTTACAGGGGACAGGTGATAGGGACAAGAGGGAACCTCGTTTCTACCGGTGCTTGATCGGATAAAGTGCAGATACTCTGATTAACCTTATTTATATCAAGTCATTAAGGCCAGGAATAGCCTGAAATTGGACAAGAGGTTGCTCGAGTCCTCCCGTTTCTTATATACCTACCGGCCTTGGGGGGACAGACAGCCTAAGAGTTTCTATACGATGTGAGCCACTCACTCAATCCTCGATCGTTTAGGAACACAATACACTGGGAAGCAAAGGCCGCCCCGAAAATGATGCATCTCGGACTTTCTGTCACCTACGCTCTGGCATTGGTGGCCGGTGCTTTGGCCGTTCCATCGCAACAGCTGGAAACTCGCCAGCAGCCGTTCAAGTCGACAGCCATCTCCAGCCATGCCGAGCCCTGGGCGATCGCCTTCCTGCCCGACAACCGCGTCCTAGTCACCGAGAGACGAGGCAACCTGCGTCTCGTCGACCCGGCCACTAAGACCACGGGCACTATCACCGGTGTGCCCGCCGTCGCCTACGGCGGTCAGGGCGGTCTCCACGACGTCGCCTTGCACCCCAAATACGCCGAGAACAATATTGTGTATCTCAGCTACGCCGAGAGCGGCTCTGGCGGCGCGGGCGGCGCAGTCGCGCGGGCCAAGCTGACGCTGAACACTAGCGGCGGCGGCGCGCTGTCCGGCGTCGAGGTCATCTGGCGCCACTCGCAGAAGGCCTCGGGCGGACTCCAGTTCGCCTGTCGCCTGCTCTTCGGCCCCGACGGCGCGCTGTGGATCTCGTCCGGCGAGATCAACCAGATGACCCCGTCCCAGTCCATGACCAGCAACCTCGGCAAGATGATCAAGCTGTACGAAAACGGCACCGCCTTCGCGGGCAACCCGTTCGCCAGCCAAGGCGCCATTCAGTCGCAGATCTGGTCGCTGGGCCACCGCAACCCGCTGGGCATCGACTGGGACGCCCAGGGGCGTCTCTGGGAGGTCGAGATGGGCCCTATGGGCGGCGACGAGCTCAACCTGATCGAGTCGGGCGCCAACTACGGCTGGCCGCTCGTGTCCCAGGGCCGCCATTACGACGGTCGCAACATCCCCGCGCACAGCACGCGCCCCGATTTCGCCGCGCCCAAGGCCTTCTGGGTCCCCGTCATCTCCCCGGCCGGCTTGATCATCTACAAGGGCGACCTGTTTTCCAGCTGGAAGGGCAATGCCATCATCACCGGTCTCAGCGCACAAGGACTTGTGCGCGTGACCATCACTGGTGACACGGCGAAGGAGGCTCAGCGCATCTCAATGGGTAAGCGCATGCGCGGTATCCGAGAGGACAAGGACGGCGCCATCTGGGTGATCGAGGATGGTAATAACGGCCGGCTCTTGAAGCTTACCCCGAACTAAACTTGCGTTAGCGAGAGACTTGGGAGGTTTGGGACCGCATGTACATAAGGTAGATTATATGGTCGTTTTTACGCGTTATAAAATCGGCGCATTTTACCTTTCAAGCTGTCGGTTGATGGCAACTCATCCTCCTTATCAAGCTTGCCAACCGTTCCAAGTGCCATAGTTTCAGCAAAATGCTTCATCATCCCGGGGATCGTACGTATTTGAAGCCTTTCAGTTATTAGACTCAGCTAAGTTAAGTTACCGCCTACTTACAAGTGCCACACCCTTCCTCGGCTAGAGTTGAAGCAATTCCCAGCCAGCACCGGCACAATGACCGCCCAAAAGGGCGCCAGGGGTGAGCAAGGGTGAGTAGCGTCTGAGCCGCCCTGAGTAAAAGCAGCGATACATCAAGTGGATGGTGCAAGGGTGCAGTCGTCTGGATTCGTCTCATCTAGAAGGCAATCCTTTCGATAGCTTGCCCTCGTGCTAAAACTATTGCGAGTGCTGATGTTAATCTGAAGTTGATGCCAACCCTGGGGTTGTTGGACTGGCGTGATTCTTCAGATAGCCCCCATAAGATATCTCACATCTGGGCGAGAAACTGGGGCACTAAAAAGTGTAGAGAGGTAGCGGCAGAATATTAATTCATCGTCGTGTCTTGGCACAAATTGTTACATTAAATTTTAGTTATTCATATTCACAAAGCTGGATCGTCCTCTTCTCGGTCGGAAAAGAGGGTATTCCCCCAGTCCACAGAGGATAGGGGTCGAACCGACACTACCTGACCTAACAGAGACTAGCCCCTCACGGCACGGCCCGGTCACGGGGCCGAGCAACTGCTAGAATATTCTGGTATCTTTGGCGTGGTGCCTATCGATCCCGCAACCGCATAAAGAGCAATTAAGCAGCTCATATGCAAAGCGAAAACAAAACCTAGGCTCTATTCAATCCAATCAGATTCCGAGAAAAAAAATAAGCCTCAAGCGCCATTAGTGTTTCAAGTTAACGCTCGTTGTAGTCCCGTCGTTTACCGCTCCACTGGCCCCATACCCCATACCCCGTCTTATCACAGTCACTGACTGAGGTGATGTCTTTCGATAAAACTCATACAGGCCTTAAAACCGAACTCTCCAAACTGGCCAAAACATCGAACATCCAAGCTGGTCTCCCTTTCATTTTGCGGGGCCTTCCAGTCGCCGCCATTCTGGCCGGAGACGCCATAGCCAAGGTTTCCGGAGGTGCTAACCGCATTGAAGAACGAATGCTCGGATCCGACGAGACGCTCGTGCTGAACATGTCAAGCCAAGCCTCACCATCGGCAATTGCAGAAAAGAAAGGAGACTATACAAGGGAAGGGGTCACGATGATGTGTGTGAGGTGCAGGAAGACAAGTGGCGAATCGTCCCAGATAGGGGGGCCGAGGGCTGATGGCTGGGGCTGGTTTGGACGGGCTAGTTTTGGTGAACAGGGCCGCTTAGGCCAAGGCAATCGGCGGCAGAGCCTCTTTCCATGGTGATAGCAGCGTTGAATTTCGCAAGTATTGAAAGTGCGAGTCAAGAGATTATAGCATGTACAGTATGAAGCGCAAGGGACAGGTTGCAACTCGGCTCATCGAGCAGACCTCTAGAAGCTATTTAGCACTTTGGTCTTTGCCCCAATCTATAAAATAATGACAACGAACAACAACTGAGCAACTAGAATTCTTACTAAGTCATCAAAGGGCTTTCTGTGATATTTCCGAGAAACATATATATGCTCAAATCAAAATTTCAAGCAAAGAACTTCGACGCCCAAAGGAAAATCGTTTAATCCCCCATCGCAGCCTAATTCTTTCGCTTTAGTTACAAATCCAGTTATCGGCCACGTTTGGATCGCCCTGGACAAACCTCGCCACCCTTGGCCACGGACACAGCGTTCTCTGACGTTCAACAGTTGGCGCTGTATCATTCACAAACTTGGTAGCGATGAGTTCATCCGGTGGCACGCCTTCTTCTACCCACTTCAGTAGTGCCAAAATGGAGTCATGCTTCGCATCCATGAACCCAGGGACGGAGTGCGTAACATTGCTGACGCCAGTCAGTCTGCCAGCTATTCCTGCTATCTGAGACGCCGCAGCTATATACCAGGCCGCACCTGGTTGCGTTGGTGAACTAGAAACACAGTGGTTCATGCCCGGAATGAGGAACAGACGTAGGAAAGAAGACAGTTGATATTCTTCAAGGCTCATAGCTGAAAGAGTGCGGTTGGCGTATTCGATGCTCGATCCAGCTGGGATCAGGGAGTCTGCGTATCCATGGTACATGATGATCTTTCCTCCTCTCTCGTTAAAGGCTGAGATGTCGAAGTCATGCGCAGTCGCACGGCCTGGATTAATACGGGTTGCTGTGAAGTAATCATCATCGGCATATGACGTAAAATTATACGATGTGTCGTTGTAGACAAAGTTCTGAAAGTATCCGTAGCCGATTGGATTGACCCCGGATGCAAGTATCGAAGGGTCGGTTCCAAATGGCAGACCCTGGAACACGATAGTTTCGTTAATTGTGTATGGAGAGAACATCTTCTGTAGAGTAGACAGTTGAGTGTTAGTCACGCAGGCGGCTTGGTTCGCGGACGGAGACGAGCAAAGTAGTGTAGCGTAATCTATCCTGCAACTAGCAGGGTCTTGGATGATAGAATCAGAGACACCGTCCTGCTTATCGCATAGTTCGGTGATATGCGCGGTAAGTGAGGCGAACAATGCTTCCGTAATATGATGCGAAGACGCCTGGGGATGGTTCTGAAATGGCATCCAAGTCGACCATGACTGAAGGTGAGTAGTCTGCCACGCGGCATCGCCAACTAGGACGCCGTCAAAATCGTGAGGATATAATTGAACCAACCGCAGACCTTGACGGCCGCCCGTGGCACATCCTGTGTAGTATGAGTGCTTGATCGATGGTACAGGGGACTTGATGTCGCTATAGTAAGTAGGTACGATCTGCTTCGCTAACTCAACTGAACCGTGCAAAGCGCGATAGCTCCAATCAATAATACTTTCTGGATTATTTAGTGCCCACGAACTGTCAACAATATCCGAAAGATGGCCAGTGTCTGTCGATACAGTTGCAAACCCGTAGTGAGTATATTCGCCCATGTCGGGGTACTACTAGTGATCAGTTTCGCCTCCAACTCCCAAAGAGACAATACATACGTTGATTCCTCCCCCAAAGCCGCCGTTTCCCGTGGTCATTAGGCGCCCGTTCCAGTGACACTGATTAGGAAGAAGAATCCCCATATTGTATGAAGTAGTTTCGGATGACTTCACATTGAGTTTGACGGCGCAAAGTCTCGGCAAGTTCGTAGCATTCATAGGGTACTCTGGGCTGGGATCAAATGAAGATCCACCTGCCGGAATGCTTGTCGCGTACACGACTGTAGTTGCAGGACTTCCCAATCCACTCAAGATTGACTCAAAGCTTGCGACGTTACATTCGAACCGTGAGCCATACGAAAAGCCGAGACATAGCACCACAAGAGTGACACTGAGACTTCTCAACCCCATGACTCGTAGGTTGGTGTCAGAGTCTGGAAAGTGAGAGAACTGGAGGATGGCGAGGGTTAAGTTTAATTTAATATCGAAATTTGCTTTATTATCAGCCTTACATAGAATAGAAAGAACAAGACGGTCGACGTTGATAAAGCGCGTGGTATAGACAAGATGCCTATAAGGAGGCAAAGTCGTCTAGCAAAGACGAAGCCCTGCCTGTGTATCGAGATCCTGCGCTGCCGTGTTTGCCTTCACCGCCAAAATGCTTTGGAAATCAGACTAGCCGTATATCTACTAGTAGACGAATCAAGCCGATCTTCTCAGACTAGCCATGGGGGAAGCAGAACAAGACGCTAAGAGCAGCGTGTAAGCACTATCACCACATCAAGTTCTACTAAGAATGATTATCCTCAAAATTAACATTGGTTCTTTCAAATCATTTTGTCTCGGCAGGCACGCTTTAGGCAAATTCTGTTATTTGACAGCCTTCGGCTGTCTCGTTGCTTACTCAAAACTTGCAAATCTCACCTAACTTGTTCACGACTCAAAGAAAGGTTAAGAGTACATTCTCTCAGTCGGGGGATCCGACGCTACAACGACTCATTATATGGTGAACTATATTCTTTGAGGTATCTTGTTTGAATATTGTATCATGAATTGAATCCTACCGTAGATTAAGGAAATCAGCGAATCGATAGAGGGAGTGTGGTTGTATGATGCGGATACGACAATGCTACTTGAAAACTAGTTGCGAAATTACTAGGGGAGACGACATGGGGTGCGTCTATGGGGCGCGTCACTATCGATATAATTATATCAACGGAGATTACAATTATCCAACAACTTTTCTTTGATGTTAGTGATGCTTTTAAGAAGGCGTGGCACTAATTAGTTTAACTCATTAACTCCTAACGTACTAGAAATAAACAGTCATAAGAGAAGATCAGCCGTTACGTTAGTAGTCCTGTAGATATTGAATCCTAGGCCAGATAAGGGACATTGTTTAATTCATGAACAACATTTACTGGGTCTGCGACAAGAAAGTGTTGAAAGAGTTTACAGCTCAGTACTAACCCATGCTCATGTTACCAATCTATGGAAAAGCCGCAGCTAAATTCATGCGCAGGTTGACATCCAGTAGTTTTCATCTTATAGGGGTGAGAATCTCTGTTGGAGTGTTCGAGGCGCAGTCATGCTTTGGTATAAAAGTTTCTCAGAATCAAAATTAAAATCTTCTACCATAATATTGTTCCGTTCTTCTGTATTTATGAATGCTCGTGCGCCTTCTGAGTGCAGTTCGTATCTTCCACCACAACAGCTAATGGAGCCTTGGCTATCTCCTTACCCTGTGTGCTTTGCCTAGTTGTTGGACTTGTGAGTTGAGGTCATTTAGCAAATCTCTCGATCAACCTACACACATGAAATGTTGGAAAAATGAGGATCGCAGCTGTGAGCTTGGGGATACCATTTAATATTTACGCTTGTGGAATCGACCTAATGCATTCAAATTTAGGGGCAGAGAGCTATGGCGATTTGGACAAGGACAAAACAAGGAGTGGTGAGGAGACCGCAGTCTGAGCAAATTATGGGACAGTACAACTAGTGAAATACGCTTAGTTACTTAATACTTAAAATATAGCAGTTCCTCATCTGGAACACTGCTTGCCCCTCTGCACTTAAGCGTGACAGTCCAAACTAATGTACTATAATAAAATAGTTGATCGTAAGCCCGATGTGTTAGAATCTAGCTCTAGAGTGAAAATGAGTCTCCAGTAGGTCATTATAAAGTACAAGGTAGTTATAGGTTAAGTACTAATGATATCCATTAATTCTTAGACCCTCTCATAACTAATCAAGAGGACTTAGGGCTTATAAAGATATAATTTTCTAGTATGAACAAATTAAGGGTAGTTGTTGTCCTCTAGTGTCTTTAGCACCTGGCACTAAGGAAAAAACACTCTCGTTGAAGTGATCCTAAGCGGCATCTTTAGGCTAGGCTGAGCTGCCCAGAGCCTTCCCCGGGGCATGATCAAATAAAAATACTATTCTCGTTCCAGGTAAGAACCCCACTGAGCCGAACCCCGGACTAGCCAGTATCAACCCCTCAAGTCAACTGCCGTTAGTTCCTCCTTGTGTTAGTTGTGTTGCCGAGAGCGTGAAAGGTCTATTCGGGCTTGTTGAGCATCATCACGGGTTCGTCGCACGTCGCATTGTGATTTGGCGTGCTGTAGCCGAAGGACTGGTATCCCAATCGTATAGGTAAATGGCAAAGCAGAAGACCTCCGTACCAAGAGGATTACCGCAGCTTTTATTTCAGTCGGAGCGGGTTTGGGGAGGGCATCGGGTATAGAGAGCACCTCTTCGAGAGGTGTCGTGCGCTGCGAGTATTCCCCACTATGCCAAACACTCGCACTATTGGAAACTTGTGCTTGCTGAATAATATGATGGAACTCGAAGAATTTCGTGGGAACCGTGGAACAGAATTTCAAGGGGGGTAGCAAAACCCCTGAAAAACTAACATTCATCAGCGGGATAAATTGTTCCTTCCTAGACCGTCATCAGTAGCTATTGTACTTTAAAATAATCAAGAAGTATACAGTGTGGGATCCAAAATCAGCCCTCGCGTAGCAAGATGTAACACAACTTGGTGTGACTTGCCACTACACATTGTCGTGTGATTTTTGGAAGTTCGGCCGATCGGCCGCGCTTAGGGATGGGCATTATACGAGTTATGTATCATCTCAACAAGTCCTATGAATTCTGCATGGGAATATAGCCACAGCCACCTAGCTGAATCGTAAAATCCACGGTAGACCACTCGGCCCGACGGGGTCATGTTTATGACCCGACGGATTCATGTGATGCCACTCTACGGCCGCAAAGCGACTGATACTGTATCCTTATATGGCCTAGATTTGTAGTTCTATGCCCCTTAGCGGATTTATTGGGGAAAGGAAGGAATGATAAAATGCCATATAAACGTTACATTGTCTCCAATGACTTAACCGGTTTCACGAATCTTGGTATCTGTGCCTCAATAATTTCGTTTATATGTACCGAAATCTTCGACTCGACACAACTATTCTGTCAGGTGTTATCATGCACATTATGAACTCTACAAAGTGCACTCATTTAAAGGCTAACAAGAAGTCCAGCGACATTAAATTCCTTAAAACAGCATCTAAGGCCAGGTAGCTTAAGTCTACTGCATGGCAAGGTGCGACTGTGTCTGCTGCACTGCGGTTTCTTTTACTTAAACTAACCTAGAAAGTTAAATTAGAGGCGTTTAAATGCGGTCTTCGTAGAAAATAAGCACGGAGAAACTTCATGAGTGAAGGTGCTTAAATCAAAGTGTGTCACAACGTAGCCCTACTATCGTTGTAGTAATGGATTAAAAGAACCAGCGATACTCTCAAACTTGGAATCACTGTTCCGTAGCCTCCCGTGACTACGCATGTTCTTGGCGTTGTGTATATGACAAACATGATTTAGTGGTAAATTATTACTGCAAGCTTTTTTTTTTTTTACAAAATAAAAAAGAGCATAAAATACTGCTTTATTCTTAACGTTTAAATAAAATTAAAAAACAAATAATAAAATGCATTATATATATTTATATTTTTTTTGTTATATTTTTTAAAAAATTTATAATAAATGGTTGTATTTTAATTTAATTTATATTATATTGTTGTAAGTATATCTTATATAAGCTCCGCCTAAATCCGAGAGCTAATTTACCCTCGCCAAGGAAGTGGCTCTTTGTTTTAAACCCATTAGCACTCCTACATATTGAATCCCTTCATTGCTTCTTTTACTACCCTTTTCTAGTCACCTAGCGCGATCACCAAAACATTCATTAGTTCTCAATTCATACGTTTCAATATCTACAATGCCGGCCGACGGAGTTTCAATTTTCCTTCACCTACTCCCGATCATGTCGTCGACATCATCACTGTGGTATGCCTGGGATCAATACGAACAGATGACGCTCTTTCGCACTCCGGAATTGAAAAGTCTTAGCAATCAACTGCTACCAAAATACTTTACCTCTTTCTTCAATCGTGGCGCACCCCGAGTTATCGGTCTTCTCACAATTACTGCTTCCTCCTGTGGCGCTATCCTGCGATACTCGTCTGCAGCTCGTATGCATGAGAAGGGCGCGTTTCCTTGGTATATTGCTGGTGCGTACCACCCTACTCCCTCACTATGCACTACTACGTTAACATGATAGGTAGGCCTTTCACTTGCCATTTCGCATCTGGCCTGGGCCCCTGCAGTCTTTCCTTCTGTGAAGGCGATCGAAAGAGACGCGAAGGAGAAGAATGTCGCCCAGCTTGAAACGTGGCTGCGACTCCATGTATGGCGGAGCCTTACCGTCGATATTGGAGCTTGGATCTGTTGCATTGTTGCGACCGTCAAATTCCTCTCCTAAGAATGAGTAGGTCTGGGCTGAAGCGCGATAGGTCGCGAAGCCGGTAGGAACAGCTGTTGTGTAGTAGGCATCGAATCCTACGATCGCTTGCTGTCAAACATAAGCGATGTCATGTTATTCGGGTAAATCGATTCCGCTATCAGGCCACACCCCTCCCCAAAAGGGATGTATGATAACGAAGGTAGAAGCTTGGCATTTATCATGGGCGATGGTATATGTTCCAGTTGTAAGACGCTATGCTAGGATGATAATCTGAACTAAACTTCAAAGAGAAATAAGCACTTTCTGATAGGCTCTACTGTAAACACCAGGTGATATCTATGTAGCAGTGGGACAAGACATCCCTTCGTTCTAAATGGCACGACATACGCGACCCAACATAAATATTCAATTACTGCAGCACACAAAGACCCAGGCATGAGCTTAGTGCCTAAGCGAGGCTCGATATCACAGCATTATGCCGAGTCAGACAATGGAGAGCTGCTCGTCTCCTCGTTGGCCTTCTTTTCCGGCTGCTCCACCAATCCGAACTCTGTCTCCAGTTCACTACGCATGGGGATCTCCTTGGCCACAAAGCTCAGGAGGAAGCCGAACAGGGCAAAAGCGAGAGCGACTTGCCAGGACAACTTCAGGCTGTCGACGTAAATCCCCTTGACAACAGTCGCCAAGGCGGGGTCTCCATCGAGGTTCAAGGTAGAGTAAAGTGAACCACCTGCAGCTAATGTATATGCACCGCCGTGGGACAGCAATGCACGTACCGCCTCGTTGTCCTGTAAGCGAGCTGCCACCAACTCATCCGCTTTGGAGTTGAAGATGGCGAGAGGTATCGCAGCACCCCATATTGTGCCAAAACCACGCATGAAGGCCCACGTGGCCGTTGCAACAGCCACATCCGATTCCGGCAGAGGAGTCAGGATGGTAGGTAGCGTCACCGGTGTAATGATTCCGATACCAACAGCCGCCAGGATTTGGATACCGACCCAATACCCCGTTGTGCTTGTCTCGTCGAGTCTAGTGAAAAGGCCGATTGAAAGCGGAAAGAAGGCGAAGCCCACTATCAGCAGTGGGCGATAACGCCCGATCTTCGACATAACTCCGCCGCTGACGATAGTAATAGGGGCGAAGACAGCAGCAGTAGGCAAGATATTAACGCCAGATCTAAATGCGGAAGTTGCGAGAATAGCCTGGAAGTAAATAGGTAGGGCAAAGAGAATCCAGAATATTAACATGTTGTGGGTGAAGGCGCACCAGAAACCGGCGAGCGATGTTCGATTGGCAAAGAGCCTGAGAGGTGTTGTTGGTTCTGGGACTCTGGTTTCGAGCAGCAGGAATAGGGGCAGACCGACAAGGCCGAGGACGAGGGGTACGATCGTTTGATATGATGACCACGGGTATTGTTCACCACCCCAAGTTAATGCCAGGAGAATCGAGGTGATAGCAGTGACCAATAGGGCATTTCCTGCAAAGTCGATTCGTTTGATTGAGCTCAAGGACACGGTTGCGCCCTTCGGTAATGCCCCAAGTGAGGCAATGACCACGGCCAAGGTGACCGCAGATAGCGGCAGATTGATGTAGAAAATCCATCTCCACGTCACGAAGGTTGCAAACGCTCCACCGACAATGGGTCCGATCGTGGTGGAAATGGCGTAGATGCCAAAGATGAATCCCATGAACTTTCCACGCTCCCGCAGAGGGACCAGATCGCACACCACCATCTCTACCATTGTATTGAGCCCAGCACAGCCAATACCCTGAACAGCACGGCCGACGATGAGGGCGCCGAGAGTCGGGGCAGGACCGGCGATGGCTGAGCCAACGGCAAAGATGATTATCGAGAAGAGCGTAAGCGCATTGCGACCAAATATGTTGGCCGTCTGCCCGAATATGGGCGTAAAAGCCGTAGTTGTGAGCAAGTATGAGTTGGCGATCCAGACGTATCCTTGACTTGACCCAAGATCATGAATGATAGAAGGCAAAGCCGTCGAGACAGCTGTAGCATCGAGGCCGGCGAGGACACTGGCTAGGGCCATCGAGGTCATGATGGCCTTCGAAAGCGACGGAATTAGTCATAACACGATATAGGACGGTAACGGCGAGGACAACTCACCCAAAACCGCCACCCGCGACTTTGAGAAGTCGCCTCTGGTGTGGCTGTCACAGTTGGCTCACTCATGACTTCAGGTATTCTAAGATCATCTACAGATAAGTGAAGAGAATAATACGTTTGGAAAAGAATGGTGAGAGGGCGGGAGCCAAGACCTTTTACATCTTTTATTTAAGGCTCTATCAACAAGGGGCATATCGATGCGTTGGCTCAGGCGCCCGTATACGTACGTACTGTATGAAATGCATTATCGGTATACCAGCACCTTTATCAAAGTACGCACTGCCCGGGTTCAGCCCGCCTTCACGGCCCCTCCGACAAATCCGGCACTGTAAGACCGGCACATTGGGGGCCGAACATTGCCCCTATTAGGTGAGTTGTGGTGAAAAACAGTGACTCGGATTGATCACGTCGTTGATCCCAAGGTGGAATTTGTGCAGCTCGATTGTCAGCATCCATATGCACTAAAAATATTGCCCAGTGTCAGTGTGCTATTCGTCTCAAGTCCTGTTATAGCGGCGTAGCAGGATAAACAGTGGCGTGTGGGGTTGCAATGCCGAGCAAAAGATGTTGCATATGCCGTGGATGCCGAGAGTAGCGCCGATATTGGAGACAAGCCAGCCCAGCCATCCTAGAGACCATCCTGGAGGCCATCCTGGAAGCCATCCTAGACTGGAAGCCCTGCGTAAGGGTCGTAAGGGCGACAAAATACCTAACCTAGGGACACCCTCCGTGGGCATGCTGCTGGTGGAGATGCCTCCTGCGCCGCGCCAGCGATAGGGGATTCCTTGCGCGTTGCATCGCAACCCTTTCACTGCGACCCCAATGCTGACACCCACCAATCCCTTCTTCGCTAAGCGGTGGCCCTGCAGAAAGAAGCAATATTTCGCTTATGGCAATATCTGACTGATCTGATTTCCATCTTGCATCACCCACTGGCTCCCGCCACATGCAATCGTTCCCGAACGCCATGTCATAATCTCCTAGGCCCCCGATTCTACGCCTCGTGTGGAGTTTAGATCTTCTTTCATTCCAATCGTGGGGCGAACTCTTCTGTTACCACAATGTCAGCATCAGGCTCTGTTTTCCCACGGCAGGCGATTGATTTGAACGGACCGTCGATCCCGGCGCCTCCGGGCGAAGTCTCGCAACTAGACAACCCGCCAAATGGCAATTACATCGCGATTCCGTTCATCACCGTCAGCGTCGTTCTGTCCGCTGTGTTCTACTTAATCCGCTTCTATGCTAAGTATCTTGGGAAAAAGCTTAATATTGCCGATTGTGAGCTGTCCGCCCATCTTCAGATGCATTCTGGCTAATGCGTAAACAGACTTGTCATTCGTGGCATTCGTACGTCACTCTCGTGCGCGATTTTTACGTTAACAAGCAATATGCTAACCGATCGTTTACACAGCCGGTATTCTGGGTTTACATCTATTATAGCTACAGCCTCAGCTGGAATGGAGGCTATCTGGTCCATCAATGGGACATCCGCCGAAAAGATACGACAGATTTCAACTACGTGGGTTCTGACCTGTAATTTCTGCTTATGGGTTGAGAATTAAACTAATCGTACTTAGATCACTTGGATTGCTACTCTTTTCTACGTATGGGTCATCGGCTTGGTCAAATGTGCAATTCTGCTTGAATGGGTCGAGATTTTTGTCCCCCAGGGGAAGCGCAACTACTTCAGCTGGACAGCATACGCGACATGCTTTGCCTTCGCGGCACTTTCCATCCTCATATTCGTGCTAGACTTGGTCAACTGTACTCCCTTTGAAGGCAACTGGAACCTTCTTGTTCCTGGGAGAACTTGCAAATTTGAAGTCCCAGCGTTCGCCTTGGCGTCCGCAACGACCAACTTTGCATTGGACTTGATCCCTCTCATCCTGGCGCAGAAGGTGATTTGGAGCCTGCAATTATCATGGCAGAGCAAATCGGGTGTGAGCCTCATATTCCTGGTGGGATTAGCGTATGCCACTCTCCTTCACTTCTCTCGTTAACATTATTCTGACATACGACTCGTACGATAGTGCCGTTGCTGCGAATGCCGTGCGTCTGTACTACGCGACACGTTTTTACGTGTCGCCTGATATTAGCTACTATTTTTCCATCCTAGCGATCACCTCCTTAGCCGAAACGTTGGCCGCCAACCTGGTTCTGTGCATTCCTTTCACGCCGAGAGCGTTTTTGGGTCTCAAGCAGACGAAGGTCTATTCGACGCTCATAGGCTACGGGACCGTTAGGGGTGATACTGCGTACACCAACCAGTCAGACAATCACTTCGACTCAAGCGAGCTACGGCGCATTCGCAAGCCGAGAGACCATTGGTTCAACAGTTCGAAGCTGGACACCAACCAGACCAACCTCGACACCGTTGATGACAACACCCACGAGACCGAGTCACAGAGGCGCCTTCGATCCAGTATAAACAATGCGCCAGGAGAATGTTAATGTCGTCATGATCCGCCTCTCGAACACGAGGATTCCGTGATCACTCTTCGCACATCGGTCCGCTAAAGCCATTCAACGTAATGGGGAATGGCATGGGTATGCCCTGGAGGCACTATCTCATCCGCCCTTCTAATGACTGTTTCTCAGACAACATTATGGATTATTTGTGGATTGGTTTACGAATTGTAGGTCTCGAATCAAAGGCGATGGATCTTAGTTTGGCAAAGCGTTTTATGCATGTCTTGGATAATGGAGTTAAAAGTGGGCGAGGGCTTAGCTTAGGTACCGTACACGGGTAACTAGCTACGTTTGTAATATAAGGCCGTACCTCTAGTCTAAGTCCTTACGTTTGTGCGTTAATATGCCGCAACTACTATATGTGTACTCTCACTTACTGTATACAAAATCATAATTGAAGTTCAGGACAGGTACCGTACTCTGGTAGTGTAGTAGATACTGTTTACATAGCACTTAGTAAGAATCGAAAGGTTGCAGTGCAGGGAATAGAAGCATGGAAGGCCCACGGTCTCATAGCGCGATGTGCAAGTAATACCGTGAAGGAAGATAAGGTCCTCGCATGGGACCTTGGAAGTACTATGCAGGAGGGACGGACGGCAGTGCCAAATACGATAGCGACATCGAGTTACCCCTTTGCTCTGCAACAGAGCCCCTATTTCGATTGAACTCTCCGATGCCCCCCGTGCGACCCCCCATGCACCGCCGGGGCACAGACAGAGGGGATCCCGCCACTTCTTGGCAAGAATAAGTACCGAGACGCCGCATGGCCACCTTGCACTATATTCGTATCTAGAAGGTAGGGAAGCCAGTAGACAGGCATCTTGGTCCATGTACCATGAAGGTGGTGCCCATCGGAATCCTCCTCGAATCCTTCCGGCAGTGCCCGGAGTCCTTGACGCAGCCATGCCGCGCCGCCCATGTGAAAGTTTCCTCGAATTCTCACCACTTAGCCCTCAACCCGTCCATCCGGGTCCAATAGACCACCCCACCCGCGTCTAGGCCGCGTCGACCAACTGGTGCACTGACTCTGCAGGTTGCAGCCAACAGTAGAGAATATCGAGTCATAAGTCCGCCGTCACCCATAATGTTCCAAATGCAACCGAAGCACACCACCTCGATGTCACTCTCCACTCCTCTTTGCTTTTTGTTTGTTCCCGAGACCGTGTTTCACGCCCTGCCAAGTCTCTCCAACACTATTCTGAGCGCCATGGATTTACAGTCGTGAGGCGCAACCTTGGGGTGCAGACGCCAGTTCATGCGATACAGGAGGAATAAGCGCTGGCTCGATTTAGTGTAATGCGGTGGGTTTACCCCCATCTGCATTGCTTGACTACTGGGGCTGCTGGGGCCCAAAATCCCTGCAACATATCGATGTGTCTTGCATGTGTTAGCTTTAATCTTTAATGAGACACGTTAAACGAGGGGCGGCGCAAGGGCGTTACGGCGCAGTTTTACTTGCCTAAACATCATTATTGCCGTTGTTTTACTGTCCTCATTGCTTTTTCTTAATTAAAAAAAAAGAAAAAAAGGAATGAAAAGGTATATGTTAAATGTTTAAATAAAATATAAGTGTTATATTAAAGTAAATTACGGTTAAAAATACTTATTGTTAATCATTATGTAACGTAATTAATTATTTAATTCAATTTAAATTTCATAAATTTTATATATTTTTTTATTTACGTCTTCAAAATGTTTACGTTTATTTTAATAATACCAGCCTCATGTAGCTTATTGCCATCACTGCTGCCTACTAGGTATCATAGGCGGCAAGAGGCACGCCTTGGTATCAGGCCTGCTTTATCTTTAAGGCCCGCGCAGCATTGGGTTTCAGCTGACTGTGTCTCGGAATAAGACTGCACTACCGAACCACTAGCCGGGCTCTTGACTGTCTGCCGCCACTTATGTCGTCACTCGGCTAGTACCGTGACAGACCGTATAGCTTATTGGTCTCCCCTGTCTTGCCGCTGTTCTATGGATCTGGTGTTGTGTCGGGCGCAACATCAGTATCAAGGAAGCATACCTAGGTACTACGTAGCAGTGCAGGATCTCGTCAGGATGCCCCTACTACACAATGATAAATCCTTGAGGTAACTATTACTCCCCTACAGACCAACGATCGCGTTGTAAATCAAGGTGGTATTGTAGTAGTAGCGGTGAAGCTAAATGACTGATCCCCTTAAGGACAGTAAGATCTTGGAATGTTAATCAAACCTTACAAAGCTTGGTGTGTTGGGGTAACCTGCAAAGCGACCTCTGGTATCGCATCCCGTTCAGGTAAACGACAGCTGCTAAAAATAAAATAATCTTCACATTGCGACATATTCGTACACTGGTCTGGCGAGCCATGCTGGAACAAGTTCGAGATCAGCATAGTAGCCACGGTGGCCATAATGTCACGATTTATTTTGGATGTGACGTTTGGGGGTGCACCACATTCGTCCAATGATTCAGATTATGACGATCCTCCAATAAACTCATCGGACGCAACCACATTTGGCTGGCGAAGAAACTACATGTTAGGGACATTCACCACCTCCCCTGACTCCAGCAGGTAAGGTGTGATGTACCCCACAGACATCAGAGCCCTGGAAGTGTCCACCCAATCATCTTGGTGCTCGACCGATTTGGCCCAGTCTGGATCCGAGAGAATTTCTGCGATGTTTTTGACGTCCTCGAGAGTGTACTCAATAAAGCAGTCGAAGTCAGCGACATCCCACCCGGATCTGTGACCCCCCATGTTTGCCCTCAGCGCCGCATTGAGCTCAGCCGGGGTAGTGAACTGGGGTTGCGTTAGTATTCAATGTGGATTTCACGTATTTGATCCAAGTTGGCCTACCAGCGAGTAGTTGAGCACCCCGTGTCTCTTGAGGACTGGAATTGCGAGCGGAAGATGCTCCTCGACGATCCACTTCATGAAGGCCTCATGGGTATGCTCAGGTCTTCGGTAGTGAGTTACAGTGAATTTAACATGCGTAGCCATGGTCGCGATGGTGGTAATGGTTATTTATTCCGTGGGTGATCCTAGAGTGTGGCGGAAAATAAGGTGGGATGTAGGTCAGTGATGGTCTATTTGGAGGAAGGGGAGATTTAGCTTCCTTTTCTACTGGAATTCTCCCCTCCCTTGCTTTGACAACCCCTCATTTAGGGCTACAGTAGGATTCTGTGAAACGGAGTGATCACAAAGCGAGTTATTAGTTAGCCCCCACCTCGCTGTGCGACTTATTGTTGGCCTTGCTCTCTTTCAAGGGCTGTGGCATGTAGGTAGGTATCTAGATATATACGCCTAGATATATACATTTTGTAGCTCCACTGTATTGCCGGAAGCACTTTGAAGGACTAAGTATCTTTCATAAATCAAGTACGTATATTCTCCGAACGCTCCGTAGTCCTAGTCCTTGCCGAGGTGGGGTCGGCAGTCTACATCGTAACTTGTACTTGTGT
The DNA here is from genome assembly GCA_005188305.1 of Xylaria sp. BCC 1067. Classification (NCBI taxonomy): domain Eukaryota; kingdom Fungi; phylum Ascomycota; class Sordariomycetes; order Xylariales; family Xylariaceae; genus Xylaria; species Xylaria sp. BCC 1067. The sequence goes on along the minus strand of SSCS01000003.1, from coordinate 1,396,608 downwards.
CTCCACCAAATGGGACAGCATAAGCAGTAACGCCACCCGGGAATGGCTTGGTTCACTAGCACCAACAGCTTACGTGTAGTGAAACGACTTTTCTATGCACAGTCAGCCCGGAAACATCCAGTGACGCTCTCGGCAAGGTTAGTAGCAAACTACATAAAAATACTTGTTAGAACTTTTAAAAATAATGATATATATAAATAATAATAAGACTTGCTAAAACGCTGAGATGAGTGGCAGCGTAGCAGAAATCTTGTGCACGGTGCTGCTAGATATCACTCATGCGCCACCTTGTCAAGTTTTTTCCCATGTCACAAGAACGGGGCTCAGCCAAGCAGCCTCCTGACGGATTATGACTTTTCTCGGCAGGATGTCATAGCTCTACCAGCAATTGTTTCCGGTATTCTTGACTGGGCTGCTGTTGTACAAAATTTCAATGTAAATAAGTAAATATGAGCTGTTCCATGTCACCAGAATATCTTCTACATTTCTTGACAACCCCAATAGAAACTGTATTAACCGCCGGGCAGTTATACTTGTTCTCTCACAGCATATTCTTTCTGACAGATATCACAAGATGGAGAACGGTGGTAGTAACAAGTCAGAGTCTGTCGCCATAATTGGCACCAGCTGCCGTCTTCCTGGTGGTGTCAACTCTCCCAGCAAACTATGGGAGCTGTTAAAGCATCCTGCTGATCTTTCATCAACAATCCCATCTAGCCGATTCAACCCCGATGCCTTCTATCATTCGAATGCAGAACATTCTGGTGTGAGTATTATCAACGAGTAGGTTAGCTTCCTGGCTAACACGATCTCTACAGACAGCCAACGTCACAAAAGCCTACCTCCTTGAGGACGACCCTTTGGCTTTTGATAATCAGTTCTTTAACATCAGCGTTAGAGAAGCCGAATCGATGGACCCCCAACAACGTATCATCTTAGAGGTAGTCTATGAGGCTATAGAGGCTTCTGGCTATTCCATATCACAACTCCGGGGCTCGTCAACAGGCGTGTTTCTGGGGCAGATGACAGACGACTATCGCGATCTCACATTACGAGACATGGACTGCCACCCACTATACACTGGGACGGGTATATCCCGTTGTATTTTGGCCAACCGGGTGTCGTATACATTTGACTGGAAGGGGCCATCGGTGAATGTCGACACAGCCTGTTCTTCCAGTCTCGTCGCATTGCACTTAGCAGTTCAATCATTGATGCAAGGAGAGTGCGAAACTGCTGTTGTAGCGGGAGTTAACTTGGTCTTTGGTCCGGAAACATTCAGTGTCTTGTCCAGTGTAAGTCTTGGCTATCTGTTGTTCCCGCGTTACCTCCTCCGTACTGAGACCCTCGAAGCTCCGTATGTTATCTCCAACAGGAAAATGTCACATGTGGGATGTGAGCGCCGATGGCTATGCCCGGGGTGAAGGCTTTGCTGCTATTGTTATCAGGAAACTCAGCTCAGCAATAGCCGATGGCGATGACATAGAGAGCGTGATACGAGCCACTGGTGTCAATCAGGATGGCCACTCGGACGGGCTCACCGTCCCAAGCTCGGATGCTCAGGCGGAGTTGATAAGGTCGACATATAAAAAGTGTGGGCTCGACTGCTTTAAGGAAGAAGAGCGCTGCCAATATTTCGAAGCTCATGGAACAGGTAATAGTTGATTCTTCATGAAAACATTCGGCATTCTGACAGGACACAGGAACACAAGCTGGAGATCCAAAAGAGGCCCAGGGCATCAGCATGGCCATCTTCCCAGAGAGCCATCATGACGACAGCAACGGCCACGATGTAGAAGCGCTCGGTAAAAGAGAGGCGAGAAAACTCTGGGTTGGTTCAATCAAAACAATCGTTGGTCATACAGAAGGAGCAGCTGGTCTTGTTTCACTCATCAAGGCTTCCCTTGCTGTGCAACATGGGCTCATACCACCAAACTTACACTTTGACCGTTTAAACCCAACCATCGAGCCGTATTACGATCATCTAGAAGTACCTGTTAGCCTACAGACCTGGCCTACGTTACCCCAAGGCGAACCTAGGAGAGCGAGCGTTAATAGTTTTGGATTCGGCGGTACTGAGTGCTTTGCCAAAATCTCTTGAACAGAAGCTAACTACTACTAGGGACAAATGCCCATGCCATCGTCGAAAGCTGGGACAGCCAGAGAACACCAACAGAAGATCATCCTTCATCGTCTTGTTGGGGACCTTTTGTTGTTTCTGCTGACTCAAAAACAGCCCTAAAATCTACTGCTATCTCTCTATTGGAGGCACTTAGAAGTCAGACTGGTATCGACCTTTCGCGATTAGCATGGACTCTGCAAGCCCGGCGGACACAATTCAGGCATAGGATCTCGATCTCGGCCACTAATAGAGAACAACTTATTGATAGACTAGACTCGCTTATTGAAAAGATTGACAAATTTCAGATAAGCGCAGGCCCGTCCAAAAGCCCAAAAATCTCTATCTTGGGTGTATTCACGGGCCAAGGGGCTCAATGGGTGTCGATGGGGGCAAGTTTGTTTCACCATGCGACTTCATTCAGGCACACTTTCGAGAAACTTGACTCAACTTTGAGCCTTATGCAACTTGGCCCAACTTGGTCCCTCGTGGATGAACTACTTCGTCAAGATGACCCAATACGCAGTTCGTCTGCCGAAATCTCGCAGCCACTTTGCACGGCTCTCCAGATAGCGCTGGTCGATTTACTTCGAGAATGTGGGATATCGTTCAGTGCTGTTGTCGGCCATTCCTCGGGCGAGATCGCAGCTGCGTATGCTGCCGGCGTTCTCACAGCCTCGGATGCTCTCGCGATCGCATACTACAGAGGATACTACTCCCACAGGTGCAGGAACAAAACCCCCGGGAAGATGATGGCCATAGGCATGGCCCCAGAGGAGGCCCGGTCGTTTTGCCAACAACCATGCTTCCTGGGCAAGATCGTGGTAGCTGCGGAGAATTCCCAGTCTAGCGTTACTCTCTCCGGAGATGCTGAGGCTATTGAGACAGCTAAAGGCATGCTAGACGAGAAGACAATATTTGCTAGGATTCTCAAGACTGATACGGCATACCATTCACATCATATGAGCCCTGTTCGAGAGCCGTATAGTGCGTTGCTCAAGGAAGCCAATATCCGTCCAGCGAGGAATTGCTTCGGAGGTGCTTGCGACTGGTATTCAACTGTATACAGTTCGCACGAGGGCCGCAACATGGCCACACCTACATCTTTCAATGGCTCGTACTGGGTCGAGAACTTGACGAGACCGGTATTGTTTTCTCAGGGAATTATCGCTGCTATTCAAGATCGTAAATTCGATCTCGCCATCGAAATCGGGCCCCACCCTGCTCTACGAGGACCCGCCGTCGAAACAATTAGGGAATTCTCAGGTGGCAGCCTGCCATATCTAGGACTTCTGGAGAGAAACAAAGATGCACTTGATACTTTCTCGAATGCACTCGGCTCCGTTTGGTGCCATGTCAATTCATCGAGTTCACCCGTCGACTTTGCAGGATTCAGGAAGGCTTGTGATGGACCTGAATGGATGATGTCGCGAGTCCATAAGAACCTACCTCCTTATCAATGGGACCACGACCGCTCAATGATAAAAGAATCTAGGAAATCAAAATTATGGCGCACTCGTAACACCGTAATTCACGAGCTACTTGGGTATCCAGTGTCGTGGGCGGAAAACGAGTGTCATTGGCGTAATATTCTTCGTCTCAACGACGTGGATTGGCTTCGAGGCCATCGATTCCAAAACCAAGTTTTACTCCCGGCTTCGGCTTATCTCGTGATGGCCATCAGTGCGGCTCTTCATATCGTTCGGAATGACCAACCAGTCCAAATGATCGAATTGCAAGATGTCATAATACTCAATGGAATTGCGTTAGAGGAGAGTTCCCCCGGAGTTGAGCTTAACTTCTCAATTAGAGTAGTGGAAGAGGACAGTGCAGGCAGAACTGCCGAGTTTTCCTGTCGTTGCAGCAATGCAGATGCAGCATCTCCTGAGTTCAACAAGGAGATAGTTACTGGCCGGGTTTATATACAACTTGGCCTCGCGGTTGAGGGCCTTTTACCAAGCAGAACTATTCCCAGTCTTTCCATGACGGACGTTGCCACAGATCGTTTCTATTACTGGATGGACAAGATCGGCCTCCAGTACTCTGCGCCTTTTGTGCTAGATTCGATCAAAAGACGTCTCGGCATAGCCACAGTCACGACAACCCCTACAATGACCGATAGCTACACAATTCATCCGGGAACGCTCGACAGCATTATTCAGGGTCTCTACGCAGCGTTTTCGTATCCAGGTGATGGGCGAGTTTGGACAACTTACCTTCCGAAAAGCTTTCGACGAGTTCGGTTCGACATAGGCGCATGCCGTCAGACGAGCAATCGCACAGATCTGAGGCTTGTGGCCGATTGTTATGTAACCGAGTCATCTGCGCGAGAGATAGGTGGAGATATTGACGTGTTCCACACAGCTGGTGGCCATGCTGAGATACAGGTACAGGGTATTGTTCTGTCTTCACTCGAGGTACCCAGCGAAGCCAATGACCGAAACATGTTTTGGGAAACGATATGGAAGAAAGACGTACTGTCTATCGTTTCGTCAGACGAAGGGCACCGCAGACGGATATCATGTGTTAAGAAACACAAATTGCACGAAGCATGCGAGAGGACAGCGCGTTTCTACCTTGGTCAACTGCTGAAGGACATCAAGCAGCATGAGGCAGCATCAACAGGGCGCCATTTCTCACAATTCATGAATTGGGCCTCAAAGAGGGTAGATAGTGGTCAATCGGTTCTAGGGTCTGGCTGGCCTGCCGACTGGCGCAAAGATAGCCTGGAGTCCATCGCTATCCTCCAAGGCGAGCAGTCTTCTGGCCAAATTGACCTTGAACTTATAAACCGTCTAGGTCCCAGGCTTTCTAACATACTGCGTGGCTCTGAGCTCCCAATGCAAGTTCCCGGGATAGATGGGATGCTCGATAAGCTCTTTACGGAAGGCCTAGGAATCCCCGAGATCAAGCACCATCTAGGAACAGTCCTAGATCATCTAGTGCACCGATATCCTAGAATGCGAATCCTTGAACTTGGGGCTGGTACTGGCGATTACACATCAATCTCGCTGCAACGTCTGGGGTCAAACCTCGAGGGGTATACCTTCACCGACTACTCATCCGCGAGTTTTCCGGTAGCTCAAGCTCGCTTCGCCGCACAAGGCAGATTTATGGCATTTCAAGTACTAGACATCGAGCGACCACCTGTTGATCAGGGCTTCAAGGCTCATTCGTACGACCTAGTCATTGCCGTACGCGCCCTCAATTTAACTGGGTCTGTGACTCAAACCTTACAGCATTGCCGGCAGCTTCTGCGTCCGGGGGGCTATTTGGTTGTAATCGATGTGACCAATACAACCGCTCTGCGCATGCTTTTCATGCTGTCAGCGTCGCCAATTTTGAGGCTTGGCCATGGGGATAGTCGAGAGCAAGGCTCAATTTTCTCAGAAGCGCAATGGGATGGCTTTTTACGCGATAGCCTGTTCTCTGGCATCGATCACTCCTTCAGAGACTTCGAGCAGGGCTCTGCACATGGCTTCTCCGTTATGGTCAGCCAGGCAGTAGACACCCAGATCCTCGCCTTAAGGGATCCTCTAAATTCAGGCAGTGGCATGATACACATCGAAAAGTTGCTTGTCGTCGGCGGACATACTCTTGCGATATCTAACATGGCGAGAAAGTTAAAATCTACATTGAGTCCATTCGTTCAACAAATCTCAGTTATCAGCGACTTAGGCGAAGCGTCAAGATTTCCCTTAGATTACGGTACCGCTGTGATCTGTCTCTGCGACCTTGAAGAGGCAACTTTCAAACGAATGGATCGCTCGAGAATCTCCGGTATGCAAGCTCTGTTCCGTGAGGCTAAATATATCGTATGGGCCACACGTGGTAGTCGCAGCGAGGATCCTTATGCCAACATAGCAGTTGGAATCGGCCGCTCAGCGTCTCGAGAATTAGCTCATCTTCGAACCAGATTCATCGACTTTGATCGTCTCCAACCCTGTAAGAGGCATCCTGACTCTATTTTGCTGTCTGAGATGCTCCTACAGATGATACTACTCGATTTACCGAGTTCTGATAACATCCTCTGGTCAAACGAGACAGAGCTTGGCGTTAAAAATGGGGTTCCTCTTATCCCCAGGGTGATGCCAAATAAGATCTTGGACAAGCACTTTAACTCTTCGAGACGAAAGATTATAGGAAGGTTCTCTCTCAACGCAATTCCCCCCTCCTTAGGGTCTAGAGACGAAAGAGTTGTCATTGGCAACCCGTCCCTCGTTAGCTCCGAATCTCGCGGTCCTGGTGGCCTCACAATTCTCTCGTCATCGTTCCTCAAATTCATTTGTTTGGATGAGGATCAGTCGTTTTACGTCTGCGTTGCGTCCTCGGCAGATAAGAAACAAAAGATGCTAACTATATCGGACTCCAACAAATCAATTACTACAATGGGTAGCACGTATCCTCTCCCCAGCGCCGACGAGATAGATCCTAATGAGATACTCTCTTTCGCCTTGCTCGTCCTGATAAGTGAAAGCCTATTATCAGGGAGCACGGGGACAACTTGGATTCATAATGCCGATCACTACGTCCAGCAGATTCTACGCCTTGTAGCGGATCGTAGGGGCTTACCCGTCTTCCTAACCACTGACTATTCTGCAGCCAAAGCTGTCTCTACCCAGGAGGCCATTTATATTCACCCAAGAGCCCCCGAGCGCGAGCTCAGGACTTTGATACCTCGCTCGATCAAGCGGTTTGTAAATATGGGAGTAACAGCCAATACTAGTCTTATGGACTTTGCAACACGTTTCCCCTGGCACCAGCTGGACATGCACAGCGGGATTCACCATTGCCCAGTAGACCAACCATTCGCTCTTTCTCTCAGCAGGTCGAATCTCTCGAGAGTACTCTCAGAGCATTTCTCGCAACCGAATATACCTCGCGATCTTGGCCACCTTGTACACAAAGAAGTCATCATCAAAGCCGACCAGCTACACAACCAACCTGAAACCACTTCAGCCACAAGCATAATATCCTGGACTGGGGCTGATTCTATTCAGGTACCGATAACGCCAGTTACCGATTTCCAGCTTTTTGCCGACCAGAAAACATATTTCTTAGTTGGCCTTACTGGCGAGGTTGGGTTATCTCTCTGTGAGTGGATGATTGACCACGGCGCCAAATACCTTGCCCTTGCCTCGCGAAATCCAGCTATACCACCAGAGATGATTTCCTATCTTGAAAAGAAGGGTGCAACGGTGCGCGTCTTTTCTCTTGATATCTCCAGCATGGAAAGTCTAGTGAGTGTTCATCAAGAGATCGTTTCATCAATGCCACCAATTGCAGGCGTGGCAAACGGCGCTCTAGTCGTACGTGACCATCCCTTCGAGGGTTTGTCATTTGAGGATCTTGAGGCGGTCTTTAAACCCAAAGTCGTTGGGAGTCAGAATCTCGACGATCTGTTCTACTCGACACCCCTGGACTTTTTTATTCTCTTCTCGTCTATTGCCAGTGTCGTCGGGAAGCCTGCCCAGTCCAGCTACAATGCCGCGAATCTTTTCATGTCCACTCTAGCTGAGAAAAGGCGCAGCAGGGGTCTAGCAGCGTCGGCATTGCACTTTGGCATGCTACTAGGACTAGGTTTCATACACGAGCAAGCCGGATCGACTCTCGAGGCTCGATTTCGCCAAGATGACCTGCCTGCTATTCCAGAATCCGAATTTCATCATGTCTTTGCTCAGGCAATTATTTCAGGCCATCCTGACTCTGGCTTAAGTCCACAGGTTATTGCTGGTCTTGGCACAGAAATTGATACGCCGTGGCGAGCCATCCCTATGTTCGCACATTGTCGCATCAAACACGACGAGAAGCAAACCCAGGACCAACAACAAGATCAGAAAGACTCGAAACAAAACATTCAAAGAAATCTCAAAGAGGCTACTGGTATTGAACAGGCATTGTCTATCGTAAAGGGAGCAATTGGTCGTCGAATCGGACTGGCCCTTGGCATGCCCGGCGAGAACATAGATGAGCATGTTGGATTAATCAGCTTGGGCTTTGACTCGCTAATTTCTGTCGAGATCCGCTCATGGCTGCTTAAAATGCTAGAAGTCAATATTCCAGTCCTAAAGTTTCTAAGCGGCTTATCCTTACTCGGTATATGCCACGAGGTTCTGGATCGACTATCGAACTCACTGAAACCATGGGACAAAGAAAACGGTGACAAACCAAAGCTTACAAACGGAGCGATCAACGGTATTCATACCAAGTCCACCCCTCCGCTACCTGAAGTGGAACATAGAGCAAATGGCTTGGGAGGCAACCAAATCGTTAATCCCGAGATCGACCATGAGAGGTTAATACCGACAACCACTCTCGGCCAAACATCCAAACACGAGCAAACGAGTTCAGAGTATGAAAGAGTTGGCCCTATGTCGCACTCGCAAGCTCAGTTGTATTTCTTGCATGATTACCTCCATAACAATGCGTATAATATTGCGTATTATGGATCGTTCCATGGTCAGTTAGACGTTTCACGGCTCAAGAAGGCTCTCCGGATCGTTGGGAAGCGACATGAGGGCTTACGAAGCGCTTACCTCGCGGATAAAGATACTTCTCAGCCTGTGCAAGCCGTGCTGAAGGAGCCTCGAATCATAGTCGAACAGCGAACAGCCAACGACGACAGTAATATGCAAACCGCAATCAACGGTGTCAAGGATTTCAAATTTGAAATAGAGAATGGCATCGCCATGAAAGTGACGATTACATCGCATTCATCATCACTTCATTCCATATTGTTCAGTCACCACCACATAATGATGGACGGGGTGGGCTGGAAAGCATTCATATCGGATCTTGCGATGGCCTATTCGGGGGAATTGCACAACATGGCAGCAACTCCTCGCATTCAGCAGTCTATCGAAATGTCAAAAAGACAATTGGAATCCTTCGCAGCCTATAATATTGAGTCCGACCTGGCTTTCTGGAGGGAAACTTACAGGACCATACCTGAGCCGCTCCCGCTTTTCCCATTCGCTAAAGGAAATACCCGCCCTAGTAGTTCCGATTACGGTATTAATACTTCCAATGTGTACCTCTCGAAAGAAGTGACTAGGCTCGTGGAGCAGACTGCTTCCAATATTGGCGTCACCCCGTTCCATTTTTACCTGGCTAGCTTCGCGACATTTCTCTCTCGATGCCTAGATATTAACGACATGGCTATCGGAATAGTGGACGCAAACAGGCCCGAGCAAGAGGATATGGGTACTATTGGACACTTCCTCAACATGCTCCCGGTCAGGATCCAGCTTCAGAATTCCGAGCCATTCAGTGCGGTAGCGAGGAGATCTCGGGATGCGGCAGTGGCTGCTATGACCCATTCTCGTGCGCCTATTGACGCAATTATTGGCGATTTACAGCTTCCTAGGTCTACTAGCCATCACCCACTATTCCAGGCTGCTATGAACTATAGTAAATCAGCGCTGGTAGAAAGTGACTTTGGAAAAGACGGAAAAATTAAGTGGGATGGCGGCGTACCGGGGGGCCATCCTTATGACCTGATGCTCAACGTTATAGCGATGCCGGACTGGACCTTTTTGAATTTGACAGCGCAGAAGAACTTGTACAAGGCACCTGACGTTGAGCTTTTACTGAAGTGGTATACCCGTGCCTTGGAAGCGCTCGCTCGAGATTATTCCTTGCCAGTTGGCAATTGTCTGATATTGAACAAGATCGATACCAAGGAAACTGTAGACCTCGGGCGCGGGATGGACATCAACGTACCTTGGAGAGGCACCCTCACAAGCCGCGTCGACGAAATAGCGGCCAGCTTCCCAGACTCGATTGCGGTCAAGGATGATCAAGGCCAAGTACTCACGTATGCCCAGATAACAAGCAGAATGCGCCAGGTAGCAAATCGGCTGCGATCTATCTCGCCTCCGCTTGCCGATGAATCCTATGTGGCGATGCTTCTCGACCCCGTCGCCGACGCTGTCAGTAGCATTCTCGCCATTTTAAGACTAGGCTTTACGTGGGTTCCCCTCGATACGCGGAACCATTATTTGCGTCTCCGTGCGATAGTCGAGCAGTGTCGGCCGCAAGTCCTCGTCTGTCACAATTCAACGAAGGGCATGGCACAACAGATTGTGGACAATATGGGATCTACTTACATCATCAATATAGATGATATAGATGAGACGCGCAACCACTTCAACTTTGAGAGATCAGAAAAGGGCGGCAAATATGCACCCACCCGGCCCTCAGATGCCGTAAATCGGCGGGGAACTCATCCCGCAATGATTCTATACACGAGTGGTTCCACCGGCGTACCAAAGGGTGTCATATTGTCACACGATGGCCTGGTGAACCAAATTTACGGAACAAGTTCGTTCCTTCGTCTCGGGCGGGAAACAACACTACAGCAAAGCCCGCTGGGCTTTGATCTAATGTTAGACCAAATATTCTTAGCCCTATGCAATGGAGGCACAATTGTTATGGTGGGTAAAGAGGGCCGGGGTGATCCAGTGCACATAGCTGAACTCATGGTCAAGCATGGCGTCACTCTTACACACTTTGTGCCGTCTGAGTACTCCGCATTGTTGAATTACGGCCACCACATCCTAACAAAGACGAACTCATGGCATTATGCTATGTCAGGAGGAGAGCCCTTAGGGCAGAACTTACGGAGAGCCTTCCGTAAGCTTAACTGCGAGCGTTTAGAGCTTATCAATGTGTATGGCCCGGCTGAAATCACTCTGGCCTGCGCAAGAGGCGTGGTACCCTATCGGGAGCCGAATGATGCATATGACGGCGACAGCGATTGCCTCCTTCCGTCACCCAACTATGGGATCGAGATTATCGATGCTGATATGAATGTGCTACCCGTTGGATATCCTGGGGAAATCTGTATCTCGGGACAGGGCGTTAGCATCGGGTACCTCGGGCGACCCGAAGAGACAGAGTCCAAGTTTGTTCTGAGAAGTTCGCCCAAATCAGCCTCTGGGAATTACAGGGTATATCGTTCGGGCGATATGGGCAGGATTCTGCCAGATGGTACACTCAAGGTGCTAGGACGGATGGGCGGGGACAGCCAAGTCAAAATCCACGGGTTCCGAGTCGAGCTCGATGAGATCGCCAACGTTATACTGAAAAACTCTAACGGTGCTATTGTGAGTGCTGCTGCTTCCTGGCGACCTAGTCAATCATCGGGGACCCTGGCTGCCTTCGTTGTTTTCGAAGCAGACTTTACCGGAGACAAGTCTGAATTTTTAAATCGGCTTCGAACAAATCTCCCGCTCCCCCCTCTCATGAAGCCAAGATTCATTATCCCTATAACGCGAGTTCCAGCCACCCCCAATGGGAAAGTCGACAGAGCGGCCATTGATCAATTGCCTATACCCGAGCTCGGAGGGCTGAGCACGACCGGAAATGCGGCGCCTACCTTCAGTCCCTGGGAACAATCTATGAAAGAGATATGGGAAGAGGTGTTTTCAAATCAGATGGTTTCTGTTCCCGGCAGCCGTTCTAAAATGTTAACAATTCGACCATCGTCGGATTTCTTTGAACTTGGTGGGAGCTCAATCCTAATGATTAAGCTCAAATCACTTCTTCGGGTGCATTTTGGAGTGACGGTCTCCATGCCTGATCTATTCAGATCTAGTACTCTAAGCACCATGGCCAATCTTCTCGCGGACTCTACACAAACTGCTCACAAAAACGGCGATAGGCAGACAACGGCAGCGTTTTTGAGAGCTGGAGGTGCCCAGCAGGCGACAGACTGGGATCTCGAGATTGCTAGCTTGATTGATGGGCTTCCCCAACCCCGGTTTGAGTCCCCTGTTTCCCATCAGAGGCTTTCCAACGGCTCCAAAGGCTTGAACATCGTTTTGACCGGAGCCACGGGCTTCATTGGGAGACATTTGCTGTGGCATCTTGTCCAACACCCAAGGGTGATAAAGGTACATTGCATAGCAATACGGCCCGATCAATCTGGAAAACCACGCCGACTACCTTTACAACACGAAAAAATAATTGAGTACGCCGGTGACCTCTCGGATGCTAGTCTCGGCCTCTCGGACCCTGATCTCGTGTCCCTACTTGAGCACGCGGATGCTATTGTCCACAATGGCGCCGACGTTTCTTTGTTGAAGACCTACTCGTCCCTCCGCCGTGCCAATGTCATCTCGACGCGACGGCTCTGCGAGATGGCCATCCCACGCCGAGTGCCCGTGCATTACATATCGACGGCATCCGTGGCGAAGGTCATTGAGCACAGTGCCGAGAATCCGCTCCTTGAAATCGCTGCGGCGCCAGTAGGCAGTGATTTATTAAACTCAGTCGACGGCTACGCGGCCAGCAAATGGGTCAGCGAAACACTGTTGGAGAAGGTAGCGGCAGACAACGGAACGCCCGCATACATCCACCGCTTAGCCCACGTTGTCGGGGAAGATGCATCCGAGCTGGACGCGATGGGGATGCTAACGAAATACTCCCTGCTCCTATGCGCGCTGCCGCGGATCGACGCGAAGGATGTCACCGGTGTATGGGATTTTATCTCGGTGCAGGATGTGGCAAATGATGTAGTCACGATGATCGTTGATTCTGCGACCGGCGGAAGAGGCAGCAGCAAGTTCCGTCGAACTCGGAGAGAGCCCAATCTGCGCGCCCGCTTCGTTAACCATTGCAGCGATGCGAAGGTTCCCCACGAAGAGCTCAAGAAGTACCTCGAAGAATTAGCTGGGGCGCCATTGAAAGAAATGGATATGAAGGAGTGGCTGGAAGCCGCAAGTGAACAGGGCCTACACCCGCTGGTCCGTGAATTCTTTACCGCATTTAGCGAGGGTCAGGGGAAGTTGGTGCTCCCTGTAATCTCAAGGGCCTCTGATGGCCAAATGTAACAAAGGCTGATGACAAAGCCGTTGTAACGATTTTCTAGTGTACCTTAGAATAGAATAGATTTTCCTATCGTCATTCCTATAATAACATTACAACCTTGCAACACTGTTCTTGCATTCTTGGTAGATATCGCCATATCATTGCCTGGCTTCTTTCCGCCCATCGTCTATACCTAGCTCCCTGCACGAATTTTGCGTACAACACTAGTCACTTCGGCAGAAGGGAGGCAATATTTATTTATTCTTGTGATAGTTCTAGCAACATACCCCCTACTTTAAAGAAAACGTTGCGCACCCTATGTAGTATATAAATTCGTGTGAGATGCATCGGAAGATCGGGGATTAGAAGCTTGGCTTCGGGTTCGGTTATATCGGTGAAATCGGAATTATCAGAGCTTCTGATGCTTTGCAAAGCCATGACCCGAGCTACCGCTTATTCCCCCTTGCAAGTACAATGACGCACAGACTAGATTTAGGCTCCTCCTAGGAGGTTCTAGAAACCGTGTCCACTGAGATACTTCATTCGGCCATATCGTATGTTCCTGGCTACTGCTTGTGAGAGATAACTTCCCTTGCACCGCTTGCTTAAGTCTATCGGCACAGCCAACAATCAAGGGTAGAGGTGGCGTTGGCGCAAGTTTGTTGCAAAATGGCCTGCTTAGGCCAAGGGCACAGCACTTCATCCATCGTACCGTTTGTAGGTAATGTAACTGTGACAGGGCTGGCCTCGAGCATCGTTCCGTCTTCCACCCATTGCCGCAATTGGTCGAAGAGGTGCACGGGTTGGCCACCGTTGCCTCCCCAGCAATGGCCAAGCCCGGGAACGCGGTAATAGCGATAGAAGTCGGTAACGTTGGGAAATAGTTCAGAGACCTCTTTGTAGTAGCGAAGGGTGCTGTTCGGAGTAATTGAAGGATCCGCCTTTGATTATCTTAGTACGAACTTATCCCAGAGTCGATCTAGACAGGGGAAGGGGAACTTACAAGACCGTGGTACGTAATAATCTTACCACCAGCTTCGTGAAACCTGTCAATACGAGTTTCGGAGGCTTCTACTGATCCGGCGAAGGTCTTCTTCAAGGTAAGGTATAATTGGTCGTACTGAGCGCGCGACAGAGTTGTGATATTCGCCGTAAGATCTCTAGCAACGTATTCAAGATACCAGAAAGCCGCCGTCGACCGTTCAGCGGGAACACATGTCCCATTATCGGAGCAGGTCGTTCCCGCCACTGTGGATAATTTGGCCCCTATTTCGAAGCCATACCACATAAAATCGCCGTTTGAGTACTTCGGCCCATTCCAGGAAGCCTCAGCGACGGACGCAGCGGCGGGGCTGAGCCGCACGGTTAGGCCAGTGTCCGGGCATTTGAATAGAGTGCCGACGTGATCCCAGGGGTTGAAGGTTGCTCGGCATGCCTCGGGGTCTGCAATGAGTCCGTCCTCGATACCATCAAGGCTGTCACATTCGGCGATGGCAAGTGAAGTGAGCTGATCTAGTTCACAGTTTCGTGGGTACTGCTTCGTGGAGTCCATAAATACGACTGGCCAGAGAGTACTGATGGCTAACTCAGCCCAGTACAAGGCAGGCGCTGCGGCAATAATACCATCATAAGCGTCGGGGTATTGCTGGGCTAGGATACTGGCTTGCCGCCCACCATTTGAGCAGCCATTCCAGTAGGAGTAGTCCGCAGGTCTCCCATAATAACTTTGGATAACCTTTTTAGCAATGACCGCCTATGAACATATGTTAGTGCTAATCTAGTAACTCAACTCCCTGGGATCCGTGAAGACCTACCAGGTCGCCTAGAGATCTCTGTCCAAAATTGTCCAAGTGAACAAGGTTCAGATTTCCCAGGCTGGTAAGGCCCCAGTTAGCTGGGGAAGAGTCACTTCCTAACCCGGCGTCTGTCGATGCAGTGGCGTATCCGTCGATAATAGCGCCCGCCATTCCCGCATAGGTGAGTATAAACCGGCCCGCTACCCAGCCTCCACCCCCAATAGCCTGTAACCTGCCATTCCAGCTGTCTTCCAGAGGTAACCACACCTCCGCGTTGATTGTGTCATTCTGGCCCGGGTGCGTGTAAGTCACCGTAATGTTGCAAAAGGTGGCATCGTCCACGGCAACTACAGGTTGAGAATACCTCCAACCATCTAGGACAGGGTAGCTGAAGTTGGTGACGAGATTGGTGTCAACAGAGAGGACTTCTGCGCCAAATACTGAGAGACCTGAGAAGGTATTGGAGATGCAACTCTGGCTAGCTAACAAGTTGACCATTTTGTTGAATATTAACAGATGTTAGACAAGGTGATGATGAACGTCAGGTGGAATAAGTAATATGTATACAGCAGAGCATTGCCTATATTTATACACCCAAGGCCCTCAGTTTATCTACGTCACCTCAAATTTAAGCCGCAATATGGGACGTGGGCATTTCGAAATTACGTATACGGTAAGTAGCACAAAGGTACAATTAAGCGTATTCAGTATTCACCAGCGCTATGATTATATTGTAGCTACGTAGGCACTATGTCCCCATAAATTTAATTCTTTCCCCTGCAAGCCTTGTTTACAGTTTGACAAGACTTGAAACCGGTGCCTACGCCCAGAGTGGCCTTGGCACTCCACCTAAAGAGTTCCGTTTACGGTATATCAGATGCCAAGATTAGCTAACTGTAAACAGGGGTAATGAATGATGTCGTCCCGCGCAGAGCCCTAAATCCCTTGGTGCCCAATACTATACTATATATGAACTACTATTTGGTTTGTGAGGCGGGGTTTCAATATGACACTCTTTGTCTCGACACTCTAGGAATATGACATCTTGAGGCACCTAACAAACCGCCTTAAGCTATCTAATGGCTCGAGTGTTGCTTTATCTAAGGTTTCGTAAGCTCACGATACACGATTAGAGAATTTTATATTTTTATATACTAGTAATCAACATAGCAGGCCGTAGTGAGCAAGAAACCCTAACCATTGAAATTGAATAGATGACGTAAATAAGGCCGGAAAATACCAATAAGAAATTATCTAGCATAGAGATAAGTAGGGTCCGAGCCCCCTGGCCCTCTTACCAACACCTTAAGCCGCCCAATTTATAGCCAGATCAGACATTATCCTCTCCCATTTCCTTTTACAGAGCTTTCTAAATCTAGATCTATAGTACATCGGCATCTGTCCAAATAAAAATTACGGCTTCAAAGGGTTACATAGGTAGCTCGCACTTAGGGTTGCTAATAAGCAACCATGCCATCCCTTTGCGGCTGATAGCCGATTCTGTCGACTTTAGGGGCTAGACGAGCCTTTACTTCATTGTCGGCTTGAATGATCTGGCAGCATGAACACCAGAACGCCGTGCAACAATCGCCGAACTGACTCCCTGGAATCATGAAACGCTCGCGTATATCACCCCGCTTAGTCATGGTGTAAATCCAACCGAATCCGACCAACGAGAGAAGGCCGTGGATCATGCAGTCGCCATTGCACATATCGGGAGACGCTGAAGTCGGGTCTTGGAGTCTAGAAGATGTGCGACCAACGACTTCGGCGAAAGTTAGCTACAAGGGTTTCGGTTCTACTAAAGTTTCGCAAACACAAGAATACCTACGTAGACATGGTACGCAGCTAGCAAGCATGCAGCTCCCGCAGGGCGAGCAGTCGCATAGGCTTGACTGCCAGTCCCCACCCTTGATTTCTTGGATAGATGGCTCCATCGCGTGTTGTTGAGCACGGTAGCTTTGCTGATGGTAATTCTGAGAATGCTGGTCGATTGGGTTGTTCTGATTTGGTGGTGTATAGCTCAGGGGACCCTTGCCGTCTGACATATTGACGTAAAACGAAGAAAGGAAAATTGAACGAAAGGTGATCGAGGTCGATTCTGGCGATTGATTAAAAGAAATTTATAACGATTTCATTATATATGACTCGCTCGAGACTTTCAGCTCCATCTTCGAGTCAAAAATGCACAGTCTCTAAGTATAGTCAGTGCGGAAATAGTGGGTGCTAAGCTAAGGACCGGACGTCATCTCATGAAAGGAGAACTTCATTTAATGCTTGGGCAATGCACAAGGGGTCGCCGCGCCTCGAGGATGGACAAGCCAATCAATTAGCGTTCGATAGAAAATACGCATTTTTTGGCTGGAAAATGCGTATTCATCCGATTCATGACGTTAATATCAGGACTAATAAAAGTGGAACGCCAGCTGACGACTAGTTCCCCATTGGCTGTCGGTACGATCCGTTACATCTAGATACAACTCTATCCGGGATCTAGAGGCCGCCCCTGAAAATTACTTCTTTCGACGGTGGAACATGTGGGGATGCATCTGATACTTATACGTATTTTATGTACTCTGATAAACGCTCTCAGCAACCAGTGAGACAATCTTCCAGCTTTCTACCTACCACCATCGCCCGGAAATACTCGCATCGAAACCTATTAGGCTCGAAGGAGTCTAAAGAACCCCTACGAATTAGTGATACGCCGATTTACATTAGTTATGGAGGAACATGATGCAGATCAAAATAACTCGCACAACCCGGCGGTTCATAGTGACAACACTACGAGGCCTGATCGTCCAGAAGCTCGGCACAGTAGGAGATCGCACAAGAAATCACGAAATGGTTGCCAGCATTGCAAACGGCGAAGGATTAAGGTAAGGGTGCATATCTCTCTCATATGTATTCATGTATCCATTCGCATTAAGCTTATTGATTACTTACCCATATCGTTATCTGTTATATGTAGTGCGATGAGGCCAAGCCTACTTGCGGCAACTGCTTGCGGTTGTCTATTCCTTGCAATTTTACCCCGCCTGGCTCACAGCCAGAAGCCATAGATCTTGGGCCTGAGGTAGTGAGGAAAAGGGGCCGGCCACGGAAAAACTGGACGGTGGTGTCCGTTGGGTCCGATAGGGCTCAACGTCATCCCTGCGGACCTACCACTGTATCGACGCCCTCTTCGTCCACTTCCTCAGACCAGCATCTGGAAAGGCCGTTACATCTGCCATGGGATGCTCAAGACCTAGAGCTTTTCTTCCACTATCTCAATGAAGTCTGTAACGGCCTTGGGATGGGCGACTCTCAACTATGGAAAGACCGCGCGCCCCGCCTCGGCTTCCGCCGCCACGGGGTGCTGCATCTGCTACTCGCTGTATCGGCCTTGCACCTAGCGAGGCAGGACCCAAACCGACGCTATGAGCTCGAGGAACGTGCAGAGATGCATCTGGCCGTTGGGCTGCGTAGTTCTACCGAGATATTGCCAAGGTTGAGTGCTGAAAATTGCGCTGAGTTGTATGTCTCCACGATCCTGGTTTGCATCTGCAGTTTTGCCAAGAGGCCTGGGCCCGGGCACCTTCTCCTCGTCGCAGACGGCTCCGAGGTGGCTTGGTGGGAACTCTTCAAGGGTGTCCGCATCATCATCGAGACGATTGGTATCGCCACTATTTTCGCAGGCGAGCTAGGACCATTGCCTTCAGATGTGACGGGCGATCATCAGGGTGAAGATCCCAATCAGCATGACCACATTAACTGGAATGTTGTGGAATGGGAAGGCGCACTTGGTCACCTGTCTGCTCTCATTTCTTCCGTTCCAAGTCAAACTGATAGAGACGCGTGCCAGAGTGCTCTTGGAATGATGACGTGGTGCTTCCAAGAGACGTACGGCAGCACTGCAAGGCCCAAGCCCAGAGTCGATGCCAAGTTCAACACTATCATGGCATGGCCCTACTGCCTATCAGACGAGTTCATAGGAAACCTCAAGAACAAGGAGCCAGTCTCTCTTATTCTCTTAGCTCATTTCGCCGTACTTCTCCAGACACTTGACGCCGCCTGGTTTATGGAAGGGTGGGCAGCCCATATCCTTGGCGGAGTGTCCAGCGCTTTGGAACTAGAATTACACGAGTGGCTTCGGTGGCCAACCCTTCAGCTTGAGAGAGCCGGAGCGTTGGTGACTCCTTCGGTGGTGAGCAATGAAATGAACTCGAGTCTCGTGACGATACGAACGCAGGGCCTTGAATGAATGTCAAAATACATAGATACATCACTAGCCTAATCGATTAGATAGATAAAGGAAAAGCGGATCATAGGTATCGCCACATATTTGGAACTACTTAGATACCTAGGTACTAAGTAGCCACTGAGCCACTGAGCCACTAAGCCACAGGATCCCTCGCCACCAAGAGAGGGGCTCTCTGTGTAAAAGCTATACCTCTTCTAGCTATAGTTCAAGTGGTAGTTTAAGCTATTTTAGTATTGATATTACAATTCATGGCGGAAAACCTCCTCCTTCATATATGTTCGAAATGATTTTCATCGTGACGGATGTATCTCCGTTAAAAAAAAAACAGCCTAGGGCAGAGATCTTCGCGCAACAGCAAGTATTCAAGACGCCCATACACAGTGTCCCTGACACGAGGGGAAAATTCAAGGGCCCCAGGGAGTGAATCAGTAGTACCCTCTATGCTTTCCTGAGCAAAATCTGCCCATCAGACCTACAGCAAAATCACCTCCTTCGTGAACAAGGTCTCGGAATGCCGATTTTTCCCAAAGCTCAGCCCGATGTGTTAGAGCCACTTCCACTACGGCATTTCTCAGGCCATGCTCCAACTCAGTTGTAGTGTCATAAACCTCTCGAATACAATCAACAAACAACTCACTGACCCAGAGCATTTGCAGTTTAGACTTGAACCTTTCAAGCGCGTGCTGTTTTAGGTGGTCTAGCATAAAGAATTCCGCGGTCACATAGACGCGGACATCTTTAACCAACTCGTCGTCATCTACATCAAAATTAGCTTAGGAGATACCTTTCTTTCATTAATATTTACCTGGAATGTCGAGCACTTTGGCAGGCTCCTCGACATAGTTGCCAGTATACATATATTCAAGTACTCTCCAATGAGCATGCGCACTGCCTTCTTTGAAATGGAACTCCTTGGATTTCCCCTCACGAAAGCTCTGGCTCAAGGATTTGTGGAAGAACAGGCTTTGGCTTGCAAGGACTACGGAATGAGCAGGAAACTCATACTGGCCTAAGTTTATCTTCACATCCGCATGGTCGGATTTGTTGAAAAATCTATTCAAGATGATTTAGCTTCCTGAATGACTATGAACGTGGCGCGACGTACCGAGCAATCCCCTCAACGAGCGACTTCTTTGACTCAGACATTTCCAGTTCCACGTGACTAGTCGGCCGACCAAAGGAACCGAACCCGGCGTCCTCGATCCGAGTATCCTTATTAAAAGCTACGGTATGTGTTCCTTGGACGTCCCCTAGTATTCCCAAGGAGATGCTGATATCCTTTTCGGTGTCTTTATTTCCTCTTTTCTTTCTTGCCATGACACTGGCGGTCCATAATAAACTTCCGAGCAGGTGAAAAGGGGGTCCGCCACATCGGCAAGCTATTTTGTTGTTCATCGTGACAGCTGGCACGTTGTAAGTGGTCAAATATCTGTAGTCCCCTCGTTTCCAACATCACCGGTGTAAGCCCAGTAATCGGAGTAGCCGTAAAAAGCCGAGAGGGTGAACCTAAATGCACCGACGTCCACGTAGGATTTCAAACGTTTAGGCGATAAACGAATCCCCTCAGAAGTATTTCCTTATACTCCAATCATTGATGGAGGAATACCACCTTGCATCCACACGAGCAAGCAGCTTTACGCAGACCTTTATATCTACTATTCTAGATGCACATTTCGTATATCGAAATGTTACTCTCACTCTATCGTTATCATTTGAGCTAGTAATTAATTATACAAGAAGTTTGGCCTTTGCATTATGGGGTAAAGGGGATATTTTGGCCTATCGCGATGCGGAAAAGGTGCAAACGCCCGAAAATGACCAATTACTTATCATAAGGAATTTGCAATTGGCTTAGGACGCAAGAGTAATGGCATGAAAATTTACTTCTGAACGTGCGCATACATATATACAGCAGGTTCAACAGATCCACCGTGGCCACGTGACCCATGTGAGCTAACAAAGCTGAATGAATGAGAGTTTGAAGGAAAGGCTATGGACCGGACCGATAACTTAAAATGTGCTACTTCTCCCAATCCTCCCTAATTACAAGAGCCTAGTTACCACACCTTTCTACCTAGCAGACCCAGTATGGGGTACAACCATGCAGGCTTCGGGCCCCTCCTCTCCCTAACTGCTACCATCCCCCACCTCTCAGCGAGACAGCCTCCCACTAAAGATGTGTATTCTCTATGATTCAGTTTCTAGCTTATCCGTGCCTATTATTTCTCAGGGTTTCGTTTAAGGGTTCAGAGCCCAACCCAAATCCCTGAGGGTTGTCGTGAAGCTCGGGCAAGTCGGGGCATCGATCAGATTGAGAAGAAAGGTCGCTTATCGTAGCCTCCGTGTCAGCACAATCGAGATGGGACATATGAGTAGTGTTTAAGGTATTACTTACTTCCCAAACTGGGCACCAATTCCATGGAGATCTTGTTCACGTAATGGTTTTGGATTGACTTGAAACGATCTCGTGCTTCTGGCTCGATTCTCTCTAGATAAAATCCCATCGCTTGGGGCTGTATCGCATAGCTTATCCATCCTGCTATGTCTGGGCTACGTTTAGCAAAATGTAGAAGAGAATAGGAGAGTGCTCTACTAACGTCTTCAAGCTGACATATACGCAACAAAGAAAACTAGATCCCATTGAGCCGAACCTGATCAACACACGGAGTGAATAAGTCGCAAAGACACTAAGCCGTCACTTTATATATTATTTCTATCTCCTCTGGTATGGAGCAGGCAACCTCACCATAACTTGAAGACCATGTCCGACCCATCACCAACCGCCCCCCAAAGAAAACCGTGACTAAGAGCCATTGTGTCAGTACTTCGCATGGCCTTACATGGTTCCTGAGGCAAACCTCGTCATACCTCGTCATACCTCGTCATACTCGAGCCCCGTCAGCGACCAGACTTTTGACCTCAGCCTAATCCACCTGAGGAACCGAAATGCATCCCGTTGGTAGTTCACCCAGGCAGTATCTTATCGCAGTATCCAGCCCCCAAGTCAGCAAAACTCAGCCATTGGCTAGAATTTGGATTGCTACGTAAATAGCTCCGTTACGGCAAACCCGATAACGCCAAAATAGTACCGTCCTGTACTACAATAGATAGCTCGCAGTTCGTGGATAGCCATCGGCCATTGGCTAGATTTTGGTGAAAAAGAGCGACTAATTATTGGGTAAGTTTAGAAAAATCCTAAGTTAGATATTTCCACTGTAGAACGGTTGCACGTCAATTTTACAGTCCCGCTACCGCCGGAGCGATCAGACAAACTGGGGGTAGCCTACTCCTGCTTACCCGAGGGTAACTCCGTTTTTTGGTGTAGACATGAGCTATAGAATACCCGACTCTCACCTATCGTTAGGTGGCTGCGCTGCAGCGGCTACGTCGCGATAACCAGAACTCAACACTTTTTTTAAACTCTTTAACTTCCGGAACGCCGACTCCCACTCTAGAAAAAAAGCGAATATGTTTTTATTTTTGGTCCGCTGCTCGCTCTACAGGCTCGTGAAGCTCGCTATCTTTTGTGGTGTTATTGTGGCGTTAAGTATATTGTGGATCTGAATGCTCCTACCGCCGGATTGGCCAGATTATGGCAACTTTCGGTGATAGGACCAGTGCTTCAACCGTACTTCGTCGGATATAGACATGTCGAGTTATTTTTGCCATAGAATAATAGTTATTTTGGCGCAATGGTTAAATCTGACATAATTCGCTCCTTCATTTTGCGTCATGCATGGAAACAGGGTCCGGTTTTAATTATTCGACACAGTGGCCAAAGGCGAAACCGTAGTCGTTCATATCTTGACACCTCCCAGCACAGGCTCTGTCAGGCGGAATCAGCGCTAGGGAGTAGCCGCTACCTAGCCCGGGTGGAGGAACCAAGGATTTGTACATATATAAAGGCTAGGGGCCTCTCATTTGAAAGGAAGGGTTCGAGAATTAATACTATTAAGACCTACACTACACCCACTACTTACCCTATAGCTAACCTACAGCGCCCTACCTACGTCCGGTCCTCACTCTGGAGCATTTCTCATAACAGCCTCCCATCTTTCTCTCCTCCCCTCTTTATTAGACTTCCCCAGTGCTGGCGAAAACTACAGAGGCCTGAGGTCACGAGTCCCGGGCTCTTGACTGTGAACTCTCCTCAAGCAATCTTTTCCCGTATGTCTTCATCGACGGCAGACCAGTCTCTCTCTGCCAAGCTGCCAGTCAACTACGCTGGCGAGGAGAAGGGCTTCACCGTCTGGGATGCTAAAAAAGAGGTCTTGAAACAGCTATTTATCACAGAGAATTGCACTCTCAAGACCGTTAAGCAAAGGATGGAAGCTGAGCATGACTTTCCAATATTTCCGTAAGCACTTTGCCTTCTCTTTTACTATATTTCTCGCTAATGATCATGCACAGGTTGATAGATTACGAAACTACACTGCGCGACCGCTACCACTTCCGCAAAAATCTCAAAGCCTCTGATTGGCGTTCAATTGGATATCATATCGAGAAAAGAAGATTCCACGGCAAACCCAGCTACGTTTATCTAGGGGGTGTTTTACAGAAGCCGAGAAAGGTCGAGAAAGAGGTTCGCAGATACACTAAAAGATCGGAAGTACAAGACAGAATAAGGAGGAACTGTGAGCATTTTTTATCGGACCCGAGTGTAAATCATATCAACTAAATAAGGTATAGACGTGTTGCCACCGTTACGTCAGAATATTTCAATTAGAACCCCTTCTCCCGAGCTACAAAGAAACAAGAATACGATGATCAAAGTATTATCAGCAGCCGAAATTGCCGTTCGATATCAACGGATAGACACTTTGCGGCTTCAGTCGCCTTTCAACACATTCATTTCTACCCTCGTGGCACAGAGTAAGCCATTCTCATCTCCACGGTGGTGTTACCAGTCTATTAACTTTCGCACAACAGTGATGCCGAATACCAATATAACAACGCCAATTGAAATAGCGAGATTTATCTCTGTCCCAGCAATCGAAATTTCCCCCTCAATCGGGGAAGGTTGCGATTTGGCCTTGTTGTCACAAGCTTGCTTCGTCTTATCGAATAATCTAGATCGCGACTCAATTTTTACGAAGTCTCTCCTTAAATGGGTAGAAATCTCAGCCGAGTTTCACGTATTGGAGTGCTTCTTTTCAATCAAATCCTCCACGATTAAATCTGTTTGGAACAGTTTGTATGTGTCATCGATCAGACTTAGGCGGCTTCGAGCATACTCTATTCTTGTCGACCTTGGCCTTTCGATGGACAGGAGCCGATGGGTTACACAGAAATCATCATGTTTAATCGATGCTATTAACATGAAAGCCATGGATAAGGTCAAAGAGTTGTTGAAGCAACCTGGCGTAGATCCGAATTTGGCAATTTGTTACAGTCAAGCTCCCGGTCTAGTACCGCCATCAGATTCAGCTCGCAATATGGTCAGTCCATTGACTTTGGCGGCGTATGGGTGTGATCTTAATATCATAAGAATCTTGCTCAATCATGGTGCTACCGTTAACCCGCCACTTTCTCAAGATGATGAGAGCTCAGTCGTACCACCTTTATTCGCAGCACTGCAATTTGGGCTTTTTCATGTTAGCGCAGCAACACCATCTTTTGCCAGCATCATGAATTGTGTATGCGCATTGTTGGACGCTGGGTCGAATGTCGACATTTATGAAAACTACAGATGGAAAAGGCCGCCAAGCCACTGGGGATGGTCTAAACCAGGATACCCATCGTGGCTCATTGACTATGCATGGACGCATTTCCCCACAAAGATCAGCTTGCTAACAATGCTCTCCGACAAGAGCTTGAAAATGCAGAGCGTGATCACTGTTGCAGGGGTCTGCCTTGCCGCAAATCAAGGTCATGAGCATTTCCGAAAATATCTCGCAAGCCGACGGCTTCCGACTGGCGAGGATAGGACGGCTGTCCTTCAAATCGCAATTTCTGAGGCCGCAGCCCATGGCCTTTTAGAGGCTGTGAGCTGCCTGCTGCAACTTGGCGTGGATCCGAATGTCGAATACATTGAGGATAACCTAGAACCATGGTCCTCCAGTGAAAATCACTGCATCTGGCATCCGGCAGTACGAGCGGCTCAAGGTCAACACCACCATGTTCTAAGAGTATTGAGAAATAAATGCGCTTACTCTCGGCCTTTATCCATAATTGAGAAGTTTTTCCATACCGATAAGGTTGCGAATTCCTTCCATGCCAAACATAACGGAAATTACATTGTAGATCCTTACCAGACCGGCGATAGTGAGTTATCCATAACCACTGCCCTATTATTAGTCGAATTGTTTCGTCCTGGGATCGAAACGGATGGCCGAGGCCTGATATTTCTCTTTCTCAAAAGGGCCTATCGAAAGAACTTCCCGACTTGCGCTAAAGTCTGCGATATGGCATGGTCCTGGGGCGTTCCCCTGGTAATAGGAGATGATGGGCGCGACGCTTTACATTATGCGATTTTTCATAACTGTTGCCTAGACATGATTAAGTTCTTGATAGCTCGAGGCTATCGTGTTCATTCGAAGTTCGCCTACGAATATGGTTACCATTCTTCCAACTCAACATCAGCAGCCGAGACCAGAGAACCTGGTTCTCTATGTCGCTCGAGCATGCTAGCCGATGCCCTTATTAGCTATGCTGATGACAGATTAGCGATCGTCAATTTCCTTCTGGAGGAAGGTGTTGATATCGAAAATGCCCGTGAGCACTACACGCTATTAGAGTCGGTGTTCATTCGAAACTCACTTTGCTGGCAATATAGAGCCGATACGGTAAAAATCTTCAAGAAATTGTTGGATGCAAACGCTCCAGTCAATGGGTCTTCTCGAAGAATTCCGCGCCTATCGCTTTTAACGTCACTAATGTACTCCTACGTCGATGACTCTGTGATCTGCGAAGTTATTAAACATACCAGAGACGTTGACGAATGTGTTGAGGAGTGTACGCCTCTCATGGCAGCTATATCTACGAGTCGTCTGGCCATTGCCAAACAACTTCTAGATCGGTGTGCAAATGTCAATAATGCTGTTTATTCGTGCTCCCAAACGCCGCTTCAAGTAGCTTGTCAACGGGGCGACGTACCCATAGATTTCATCGAAGACCTCATAAAACGCGGAGCAGATATCAGCCCACCAACGACGAACCAATACAGTTGGACCGCTCTTCACGCCGCAGCTTCAACCGGAAAGTTGAATGTAGCCGCTTTATTATTGAAACATGGCGCTCATGTCAACGTGGAATATGAGTTCAGGCACGGCGCTTACGTCACCCCACTGGACAGTGCTGCCATGGCGGGAAAGTTAGATATGGTCCATCTTCTGCGAGGCGTGGGTGGAAAGAGTTGGTTGCCAGGGAAAACGGGCGTTGACGGTGCAATAGCATATGCTAGAGAAGAGGGTCACTATGCGGTTGCGGAGTTCTTATGCGGCAGCTGTTGATTGATGCCCCCAGTTCCCTGTGCTCAGCATCGTCGGGCTGGTGATTCATTTTCAGCAAAAGCTAAAGCCAGCGTATGAATGATCTAAATATTCACAAGAGTCCCTCTCTTCGTTAGGAACTACTACTCGATTTGCGTAGGCTTCCCATTACAGAGGTCCGAACTGTCACGGAAAAGTGGATATAGGTATAAATACCGTTAATACTCGAGGAGTGTTAACGGCGTCGTTTTACTCCGCGATATGAACAATGTGTCTGTCAACTGGTAATGATTTTGCTACGCTTTCCCTATTCTTGGGGGGCATTAGGCCTTGACGTGGCGGCCACCGTAGACCAATGCATACAAGCGCTGTATTCGTAGGGCGGATATTAACACTTTCAACACGATAGAAACCCTATGAGGTCTTATCTAAGAAGTATCGAATACTGATATAACACAAAAAGAGAGACGTGTAGGTTACATCGAAGACATCATATTTCCCTTCGTTGGGGCTCAACACCAAGGAAGGCATGTCTTCCTCAATCGAAACCCCATTTAAACGTGGGATGATGAATACTGTGCTTGCAGATTACGAGCATCTACTTTCTAGTCCCTTTCTTTAATCCCTTGTGTTCTTTGAGCGTTTATTGCCATTTTACGTTGGATTTGTTTTTTTATCCGATATGGAGTTTTGATATTTAGATCTGAAATGGGTATAAACCTGGTGCGGCGTGATGCGGGCGTTTCGTCTTTCAAAAGTCCTAATACAACTCCGACTGAAAAGAAAATGCCTTCACCATGCCACGAAATCTCCAGCTTTCCTCGGTCTGTATTTATTTTAATCCAAACGCTCGAATATGTCCACCACAAAAGGTGGCTTCTAGATAGTCGGGGAATAAGGCGCTCGTGATATAATAGGCCCAGCGTTTACTACCCCTCCTTTCACTTCTGCCTGCTCCGCTCACGAATGACCGCATGCGGCTCCCCTTACTGTCTGGGAAGATGTACCGTATGATTGTCTTCTCACTTACCTATTTCACGTCAAGCTGGCAATTTTAACATCCAATGAGATATTGTCCAGCTTGTCGGAAAGATGGAGCGCTCCGGGGGAGAGATCTTCTCTTCCCCGCTCCGATTCCGTTCACACTCTGACAAACTAGATGAAGCATGCCGCCGTACTCATCACAAATGGCAACCTAACCTTAGCCTAACCTCGCTCTTATACCCCCGGCTTGACATTTTCAAATCACCAGGATACGTCCCCAATCTAATCGTCGTCTAAATAGAAGCTCTCTCTCAGCCAAAGACACGTGAAAAATTGTTGCTGCACAACTATTGTGCGCGCTGCATTCCCAATTTCCTCTATGGCATCTACAGACCCTCCGGACTTATATTTGACACCTAAGTGGTGGAAAGAAGCTGTTGTCTACCAAATCTATCCGTTATTATTCCAATCGCATTATGGCGCCACTTGTCACACGGTTAATATTGCCACTTTTGGTCACCTTGACTCACCTTTTCAGCTGCAATATATTTATCAGGCCATGAGCCTGCAACTCGCCTATTGACCGAGACAGCCTCGTATCAGAGGTTACTGATTGCGAGGAAATGCCTCAATATTCTGTATATAAAAAGGAGGCCTTCGGCCTCTGTAGATTCAATCGATCTTGAAGGTTAAGGACCTTTGAGAGCCTAGATTGATTATTATCTAATACAGCCAATTGAGCCAAGCCCTAGAACACTAGCCCTTGTTACACCACTACCGGATGGGCTCAATCAAGGGTATCACGTCTTGACTAGATTACTTGAAAGCTTTCGGTATCGATACTATCTGGTCTTCCCCTTTCTTCAAATCACCACAGGCAGATATGGGGTACGATATCGCGGACTACAAGGACATTGACAGTCGATATGGCACACTTGAAGATGTCGACGAGCTAATCTCAGAGTTCTATAAACGCGATATGAAGCTAATTGTTGATCTTGTGGTAAACTACACGAGTGACCAACACCTATGGTTCTTCGAGTCGCGCAGTAGTAAGAGCAATCCAAAGCACGATTAGTATATTTGGAGGAAACCAAGGTATAGTAATGAGAACGAAGTTGATAGTTATCGGGAGCCCCCAAGTAACTGGGCGCAGATCTTGGGGGAGGCCAATTCGGCGTGGAAATACGACTTGGTAACAGATGAGTACTATTTCTGCCTTTTTACTCCTGAGCAGCCGGACTTTAACTGGGAGAATCCTGAGGTGCGGACGGCAATCTGGGATATTATGCATTTCTGGTTGAAGCGCGGGGCCTTTGGATTTTGCTTCGATGTTATCAACATAATTTTAAAGGTATAAGAGTTCCTAGATGCCGAGGTCTTCTTAGATCTGACAAACTATAAGTACCAGCTAGCGTTGAAGTACTTTGTAAATGGACCTAAACTTTACGACTATCTGCAAGAGATGTATCGCGAAGTATTGAGCAAGTATGATGCTATTACGGTGGGAGAAATGCCAGGCGTTAGTGATGAGAACGAAATCTTAAGGACAGTTGGGGCTAACGCCGGAGAGCTCCGGATGATATTTATCTTCGACTTGGTTGATATTGATAAGCTAACTGTTTGTATGGCCCTTAAGCCGTGGGACGTGAAGGAGATGAAAGCTATTGTTATACGTTGGCAGCGGATTATGATCGAAAAAAAACGGATAGAATTCGGTCTTTATTGAGAATTATGACAATTTTCGATCTGTTTTCCGATATACAGATGATAGCGACCAGTATTGCCACGTTGGCGCAAAACTGTTAGCCCTAATGTAGACGACTTTTGGTGGCACGTTGTTCGTCTACCAGGGCGAGGAGCTTGGCATGTGCAATTTACCTAAGAGCTGGGATATTGACAAGGAATATAAGGACGTTGAAACGATAAACTATTGGGACAAGGTTAAGACGATTTACGCGGATGACCTCGAGAGGTTGCAGCATGGACGGGCCGTGATCGAAATGAAGGCGCGGGACCACGCGCGGTTGCCGATGCAGTGGGATGCGTTGCCCAATGCGGGCTTCTGCGATGCCGGCGTGACCCCATGGATGAGAGTGAACGACGACTACAAGGCCGTCAACGTAGAGGCGTAGATGAAGGACAAGGATACAAGCGCGGACTTGGCCGTGTTGTAGTTCTGGCAACAGGGGATCCAGCGTCGTAAAGAGCATGCTGCGGTGTTTGTCTACGGCAATTTTGAGGAGCTCGCCCCCGCGCATCCGAATGTGTTTGCATACCTGAGAACTAGCTCTACGGGAGAGAAGTGGCTCGTGGTTCTCAACTACTTCAGACGCCAAGTAGAGTGAGATATCCCGAGACACCTCAAGGTTGCGTCCTGGGTATGTGGTAACTATGGCAGAGGGGAGGTCGGCAAGCCACGCAGAGGAATGGTGCCATTGAAGCCGTGGGAAGGGATACTAGGCAAGTGTGCTTGATCCGCTCTCGTGATATACTGTAACTACTAAGTATCGTCGGATGTGTTGTGTTGTGTTGTGTTGTGTTGTGTTGTGTTGTGTTGTGTTGGTTGGTGTGGGGGGCCCGAGAAAGATATCCCATATGAAAGTACTCAGCCACGATGGCTGACGCCATACAACACGTCCGTACCCTCGCCCTCCCCCTTTCCTTTGTTGTTTTTTTACCACTAGAGCCACCGTCACTCAATGAAATGGACATGTTAAAAAAATGTTAAGATAGCGCACATGCAACAGAGAAAGCCGCGTTCTTCTGCAGTAGGTATAGACTCCTTGAAGATACCGATTACTGCCCGAGAGGCTTTAGGGGAGAAGAAGTTTAGGCAAAGCCTGCCTATCTCGCACAGAGCTTTGTTAGTGTGGTATCGTGTAGTGTAGTATCGTGGGAGGGAGTTGCAGTGCCTATCTTACCTAATCTCCTACAGGCTAGACAGGTACTGAGTAAGGTACACTAGTATCAATGCGATGTGGGTAAACTACGGGAAACAGCACAGCAGCTCAGCTGCTAATCCTTGCAACGCTTGGCCCCCGTAGGCACTACTTAACCCGCAAAGGCACTAGTTTGGCCTCTAAAGGCTGGATCAGCTTGGATCGTTGTACACTACTACGCTATTCCGCGTAAAACACCCACGCCCTAAACCATGACGCGACAGCCTCTATTCCATTCCAGCAGAGCACGAACCCCCCAGGTCGGCCCCTGGCGGTCCCTGGCAGACCAAACCCAGGCACCAGAATAGGCACCAGAACAGGCACCAGAACAAGCACCAAGCTAGGCACTAATTCCCCTGTTTCAGCAGCTGGCTGTGGAGCCGTGACAATCTACCTAGTACAGCCCACTCGCGTCCGTATACCATCTCTTCGTCTCCCCACTGCCAAATTTCTACGTGTAATTGAGCGTTGTATTCTCGACCTCAGGTTTTCGTCTCTCTTTAATTCCCCCCCCCAAAAATGTCGGTTGACACGTAGCTTGCCTACCCTCTTTTGCCGCTGCCCACTGTTGTGCTATTCCACCGGCTGCCTAGATAAATAAGAAACTCGGCTCGCGCCACGACTCGATGCACATCTCCCTAGTGGGTGCCCCGAGGGGACTCCGTGTTTTGCTCCCAGCGAGCTTCATTATCCTCGTACTCGTGCTCTTGGGCCTCTTCCACAACACCGGACAGACCAGCCAGCTTCTAGAGACCATCTCCAATATCCACGGTGGCGGCCAGCCGCAACAAGAGGCAGAGAAAGTCCCCAGCCGCCCCGTCAACACTCACCCTCCGCCCAAATACAAGCCGACCTCGACGCAGCCCTCCGTCACCGACCCATTCCCGCTCCTGGCTACGTCCACCGCCACGCCGCCGCCGATTCCCGTCTACAACGTCCCGAAGCCCGGCCTCCACCGTGACTATGGCCTCTCGTACATGCCGCCGCTTTTCATCGGCTTCACTCGCCAATGGCCCATGCTCTTGCAGTGTGTCGTGGGCTATCTCACCGCCGGCTGGCCGCCCGAGTCCATATATGTTGTCGAGAATACCGGCGTGCAGAATTCGAACGCTGATGGGAAGTTGACGCTGCAGAACCCCTTTTATCTAAACCATACCACCCTGGGTCGCCTTGGTGTCAACGTCCTGCAGACACCTGTTCTCTTGACCTTTTCGCAGATGCAGAATTTCTTCATCTCCACAGCCACTTCCCGCCAATGGCCTTATTACTTCTACTCGCACCAGGACGTCCTGGTCATGTCGTTCGAGGATGGGCCCGACACTATAAAACGCCCTGGCGATCGGGATTGGTTTTTCTATGACGACCAGGAGAAGGTGGATATCCTACGTCCTGCGGCTGCTGGACAGAAGGGATATAGAACCATTTATGAGAACAGCCTGCGAGAGTTGAACCACACGCTAGAGAACGAGAAGCGATGGGCGTTTCGTTGGTTCCAGTACGACCATCTGACCTTGGTCAACCGTGCAGCACTCGACGCTGTTGGTGGCTGGGATAGCTTGATGCCGTATTATGGAAGCGATTGCGATATGAATGCGAGGCTCGAGATGGACGGGTGGACTATGCGACACCGCCGCATCGGTATCATCAACGATGTTTCGACCGTCTTGGAAGATCTTGCCACATTATACCGCGATCCCAAAGTCGTCCCTACATTTGTCGATCCCAACCCAATACCAGACGATGAATTAGACAAGGTGGAGAAGCCACATGCAGATGATAAAGCCAGTAATGGAGAGTCAGCTCAAGACGGCGCAATTGCCGGGGAAGAGACGAAGTCCGCACAACAATCGGAGAAATCCCAAGAGAAACCCACGGCTAAGCCTACGGATAAGCCCACAGGAGAAGCCGCGGAGAAGCGTACGGCGGAAAATTCCAACAGAGCTGGGGGAGCAGGGATTGCCCAGGCTATGGATTATTTCCGTGCCCTTCTTAAGGTTGCTGACGACATGGGGGAGTACAAGTACCGAAGCGACAACCGGGCACGGAATTCTTGGCAGAGTAGTCAGCACGGCGGTGCCGGCGAGCCATACTATTACAACGCAGACGGCTTCGGTAAATCATTTTGGATATTAGCCGAAGCTGGTCGTGAGGTTTTCCGCCAGAAATGGGGTCACCGCGAATGCGATCTCGTAAAAGAAACGGCTCTAAAACTCGACGACCAGTGGCGCGTTGAGAAAGACTGGGAGGATACCCCTCCCGACTCATAGAAGTGTATCATATTCAATGTAATGGTGTTAGCATTTGGTTTATAATGGGCGGCGTTGGCATACGGTAGGGGAGCTGCTGGGTTT
The DNA here is from genome assembly GCA_005188305.1 of Xylaria sp. BCC 1067. Taxonomy (NCBI): domain Eukaryota; kingdom Fungi; phylum Ascomycota; class Sordariomycetes; order Xylariales; family Xylariaceae; genus Xylaria; species Xylaria sp. BCC 1067. Next base: position 1,363,931 of record SSCS01000003.1, on the reverse strand, counting down.
GGGTTCCCTTGTTTCCACGTGTTGAACCGGGTATTTGTATAATGCCATCCAATGTAATTATTTGATCGTATGGGAATACAGGCATAGAACGGTTTGATAGCTGAGAGCATCCGCCGGAGTGCAGCAGGGTATCCTGAGGGAACAAGATGATAATGGAATACCGTCTAGGACTCACGTGATGAGGCTTTGATGAGAGCGAAAGGATACGAAATTCAGTCGGGTCTCGACACACATGGTGCTATAATCAAAATAAATAGGGTTTAACTTAGTTCTGCTAATCAAATGATGGTCGGTTGATCTACAGCCACCCCTTATTACCAACAGCGGTTTACGAAAGGATAGTCTGTCGAGAAATTGTTCACGAGTTAGTATATGCGGTGATGATCCGTGGTTCTATACCATCCTACAATATGCTTTCGTAGCACAATCGTATTACAGACGATCCTATTTCACCCGCCTATCGCCCATGTTTAGGCTAGTTTCAGTTAGCAGAAAAGAAAAGAAAGCTCGTGTTATATTCCTGTTTTTGTTTTATTGTTCGTTTACATATATATTGTAGTATAGACGGTTCTAGGCTAGCTCATGTAGTGTTGTCGCCTCGTAGAATAAGCTAAGCACCCTATCTACACGGCGCCGGCGAGTCCGCTACTTCTCACATTCCCCCAATACAAGTTATAGCATCCTACATGTGTCCGGAAGTGTGCTGTATATATATTAGTGGCTCTGTAGGCAAATAGGTGATCTAGGCTAGAGCCTAGGAGAAGATCAGGAGTCATTGACGCTCTGCTGAGTCGTAACTACTAAGTATATATAGTCCATCTATTTGCCTCAATATATTCAAGTCTACTGATCCGCCCTACAGCAATTCTGGTCGATCGTTCGTTCACGGAACTTTAAATAATCAGGCATCAAACGTCAGGGGATAAGACCACTAAGTAGCTCAGAATCAGAGACACGACACTGAAACAAAGGCCTAAGGTAGATAAGACAAAAAACCAAAAATAACGGGGAGTGTCGTACCTCCATTCTTTCCGTGGAGTGGCCTAAGAGTGGCTGCCCAGGCATTCCAACCAATCCCAGCAGCCTCACCTAAGAGACTGGCCGTTTCTGGTAGATTGCTAGGTATTTGATGTTGGCCCTTTGTCTCCGAATCTACAACGGGTTGCTGCAAGCGACTCCTAACCAATTCTCAGTACTGCTTTCGGTCGGAAATGCGAGATTTAAGTACCCCTGACAAAGAAGTCGGACCATATCTTTGTCACAGCTGCCGTTATTTACACCATGGTAAGATTGGTGAGCAACACTTGCTCTCTTGTATTGATCTCGATTTACTCAAGCCTTTCCCCCCTCACTCTTTCTTATGCATTCGCGATATCCCAAACCCAGGGGGTCCATTTTGTCACCAGGCCACCTTCTACAGTGTTAGCCCTCCCCCCTTACTCTCGCCTTTCCCGATCAACTTCTCGCTCAGTTTGAAGACGCCCCTGAACTGTAGGGCTAGGAGATCAGCACTTGGACTGTTCGGCGAATACGGCAACCGTGCCTGTTGACTCCGGCCGCGCCGGCCGCAGCGCCCAAGATGGAAGACACGGCAATGATGGACCAACAAACTGCTATGAAAGGAGTGAATGATGATAAGTTCATCGAGTATCTAGGGGGAGTCGGATATGAAGAGCGGGAGAAAAACTACACGTCCTTTTTCATCTCACTTCCCGACTTTACGGCTGATACGCCGCTGTCGCCTAGGTTGCTCAAGAAGTTGATAGAAGAGCACTTCGAGCCGGTGAATGAGGCGCGCACGTACATCACTCAGGAGCTCAGCACCGCCTGGAGCATCTACTCGCTGCTCGGCAACACGGCGCTTGAGGAGGCAAAGAAGCAGGAGATCACGACCATGAGCCAGAAGGGCGCCACGGCAAAGAACAAGTACAACTATCTATTCATGAAGATCATCGACATCATCAATATCCTCGCACCCAGAGTGAATTGGAACAAACTCAAGAGCCATGGCAGCCCCCAGGAACTAGCTGAATGGTTGCGGCGGAAGCGGCAGCATATCACGGGAATCTCCAGCGACGGCAACAACCTCTCGTTCAGACCCGGCCTCGAGGAAGTCCGACAACATCTATCAACCGCTCTATCAGTAGTCCAGCCTCCGCCAGTCCAGACTCCGGCAGGGGCGACTCCGCATGAGAAGCTTTCGCTTGAGCAGATTTTGCAGGGACTGAAACAGCTGCCGCCGGAGAAGTTTTTGACCGCGAGTGGGGGAATAAATCCCCAAGTCAAGAGACCGGCTGACGATGATGATAACAACAAGCCCCCCGGTGGAGGAGGAGGCGGCGGCGGCGGCCAACCACCTCTGAAAAAGCCCAAACAATCATCTTGGCCCCAATGGTGGGGACCCAACAATTCGAGACTTCATTGTACCAAAAATTTCTTTAAAATAATCCGCGACTCCAAGGCGTATCTTGCGAATCCCAAGTTCCCAGTAGGCAGCATTGAACACAAGGACCGGATGGTTGAGTTCCTCCGCGACGCCCTTCAGGATGTTGGATTAGAGGACAAGGAGGCGGACGCCCTATTGATGTCGGAATGGAATTTCCGCGACCCGGTGCTCGGGCATGTGAGAGCTCCGACGTTCATCCAACCCGGTGGCCCGGAGGAGACATGGCGTAACGGCAGCCCGGGGATGCGCGGCTCGAACGACTTCAAGCTGATGCTCGGGGGTGGCTTGACCCCGGCGGAGAAGTCGAAATCCAACCAGCTTCCCTCGTACGCCCAAGGCATGTTGGCGCTGGCGCATTCACAGGACATCGGCAAAGCATCACTGCGTGGTGGCGCCGGAGGTAATGACAAAGATTACGAGAACAGCCGAAGGGACGCCAGGAAGGCTGTGAAGGCGGTCCGGTTCATCGAGCCCAAGGTTCTCTGGGAGCAATTGTTGGAAGATGCAACGTACCCGAAAGGCCAGTTTTCGAACCGTATCAAGGCCATGCGACCTCCCATGGTCGATCCGGATCACGTAGGCTCCGCGTTGACTCTCATAAGAGGTACAATATCGAAGGTGATCACTACCGGAAACTGGGAGTATGTTGAGCAAGAGAAGGACCAGACCAAACTCGAAGGACTTGTCGAACAGTATCAGGACGTCATCAAAACTTCGCGTACTAAGGTCTATGAATTCCTCTACGACAATGAGAAGCTTGTCACCTCGGTGCCCAAACTAGACCAACCAGGGGGCAAAACAAAGCCAAAGGCTCGGTACCTCGACCTTCGAGATAGGCATTTCGCTAAGCCCATGGGATATGCCTTGAGGGCCAGAGAGTACCATCTCCTATGTATGGTCATCGTGTGGCGGTTGTACCTATTAGGCCAGCGCGAACTAAAAGACCTCCTCGTCGAGGAGCGAACACTTCGCGAGATCTGGGTGGAGCACGAAACGGTGTTCCTGGAGTGGGAGAACAAGAGATGGTTTGACCTCTCGGACAGTCAGAAGTTGGCGGATCTAGAGACTCGGTATAGGACCCGGTCCTTTCTCAAGCAGCTCTGGGAGGCCGAGATACAGACCATTGACAATATCCTCAAAAATCCTAAAGCGGCAACTGCGAAAGCGACGCAGATCGCTGCCCCTACTCCGGTACAAGCAGTGAAGGCGAAGCCGGTCGCTACATATGCCCCAGCACCAGCGGTGAAAATGACGCCGGCCACTGTGGCTGCTCATGTACCTACACCGGCGGCATCATCTATAGCAACCACGCAGGGTCCTTCTCTCCTTTGGAAAACTCTTCTTGAAGTTGGGAAAGAAGCAAAAGGAAATAGTTTGTCTGGGAAGACAGCGACCAAAATAAGTTCGAATCTCGACGAAGTAGTCAGTATGGCTGAAAGCATCCTTGGAAACAACCTAGGAGGCGTAGGGGAGGAAACAGGGGTAGAAACTGGCGTAGAAACTGGCGTGGAAACAGGACCGGAAACAGGACCGGAAACGGAACCAGACGACGATGCCAAGAAAGAGAAGGAGAAGGTCGGTATATTCACTGATTCTAATCCCATCTTCGGTACCAGTCCCGGTTTTGGCCCTAATCCCTTCGCCGGCAACAATATCAAGCCCAGTGACGACGTCAATATCAAGCCTAGTGCCAATGTCACTGAGGCCGCGAGCGCCAAAGCCGGCGCCAAATCCGGGGCTGGTATTAAGGGCGCAACCGACGGCGGCGATATTACTGCGTCCATCCAAATCCTTGAAAATACGCGCCGGGCCTATGATAAGAAGCTCTCCGAGATCCTCAAGAAGAATGAGGACTTGGACGCGATGGATCCAGGCAACCACGCCACCTTGCACCGAAACAATATCGACATAATGGCGAAGCAACAGATTATATGGTCTTTGGATACCGAAATCCATAATCTGAAGCATTCCCTGAATCCACTCGCCCAGGGCAACCAGGGCAAGGGGGCCGACTATAAATGGCCACTACCCGACGATGACGTTGCCCTGAAAAATACCAAAAAAATCTTGAATAAGCCGGGAGTGCCCCTGGGTATCGACAGTCTTGCTGTCGGGGGCATGCCTGGCGAACATCCAGGCCCTGGCAATCCTCGGGTCTTCATAGGTGGGACGGCAGAATTCGGCGTAGAACCAGAGACGTACGAGGAAGCGGTTCAGCCCGCAGGTGACAATATTTTCGGCCCTGGGAACACATCAGGCGCAGGCCCGGGCCCGGGCGCGGGCCCGGGTGCCGGCGCGACGACATCGGACACCGCCGCGGCGACGTCAAACACCACTGCGGCAGCGCCAAACGCAGGTGCGACAACGTCAAATGTAGGCGCAAACACTGCCGGCAAGGGTTCCCAAATTCCGAAGGACTGGGAGGGGTTCCTTGCATTGCACCAGGCCTCTTGGAACGATACATTGCAGTCGGGCACAGCGGCGCTGGACGGCGACAGCTGGACAGTGATGGCTTGCGATGCCGCGATAGACGCCATGGGAAAAGTACCAGCACCAACAACTGACAAAGCGGGGACGCTTAAAGCCCAGGTGGCAGACGCATACAGAGAGACTATCAGCTCCAATGAGCCCATGCACTGGCGTGATCGAGAAACCAAGAGACACGCACTCCTCGTGGAAATTGCCAAAGGGATAAACTCGGCGTTGGGACCGATGGGCATTTCTGGTGGAATTACTGCGCCGGGGGCTCTGGGCCCGTCCCCAACTTCAACCGCGCCGGTCATGGGAGCTACAACTAACCAGACCGCTCTGAACACAATCAGAGGATACTTGGAGAAGAGAAATGCGGCCGAGGTGACGATCAGGCAAATCACTAAATTAGAGAACATTGTCAAAACGCTCAGCCCGCAGCAACAGAAGTCATTGAATGCCGCGAAGAAGGCGAAGAGAGAGTACGATGCCTTGTATAAGAGCGTGCGGAGCGGGCTAGATGCGGCGACACAGGCGCAAGCAGACACGATAGAGCAGCAAGAGGGACAGAAGCTAGAGATCCAGGTCCAGGTAGCGGAGGCAGCTATCAACAAAACGATACAGCCAGGCCAACCTGCTCAACAGCCTGCTCAACCCGCTCAACAGCCTGCTCAACCCGCTCAACAGCCTGCTCAACCCACTCAACAGCCTGCTCAACCCACTCAACAGCCTGCTCAACCCGCTCAAGGTGCCAGCACACAGCAAGAGTCCAAGTCGCATGGAGCCATGCCGGCGAGCAGCCAGGCGTCGGAGGCTGGGAAAACTAAGACACCGACGACATCCAACCCAGTCTCTCCCCCCAATCCACAATCCACCGTTGAACCTACACCCAAATCCAAACCCGAATCCAAGAAGCGCAAGCGCAAGTTGGAAGGCCCTTTCGCCCCGAACCAGAAGCAGTTAAACGAGACCGCAGCAGCGTTAAAGAAGTCTCTCGCCCATATTGCTGGGGTCAGGAAGAGACTAGCACAGGCGGAGCGAGACGAGAAGGTGGCCGTGAGCGCCGCGAGCTCGTACAACGACGAGCAGCTGAAGCAGCTCGCCATCCGCGCGCGCGAGAAGCGGATCGAGGCGGAGAAGGCGCTGAAAGCCTCGGAGCTCGACCTGCGGATAACGTCGCAGGCGAACCAGGCGCAGGTGGCGTACGAGCAGATGCCGGCCGAGGACACGGTGCAGCTGCAGGAGCGGTACGACGAGGTGAGGCAGGACTGGGACACGTGGGTGGCCTCGTACGAATGGGGCGAGATGGAGGGGGACTACGACCACATCCTCACGCAGTACGTGATGGAGGTGACGACGCTCATCCACGAGTGCTACAAGGCGCTCGGCGAGAACACGGACCTGCAGTTCTGGCGCTGGATGAACGACCACTTCTGGTCCGTGCCGGGCGCCACCCTCGAGCAGAAGCGCCAGGTGTGGATCTACGAGCTGATCCGCGCCCTGAACCTCAAGATCAAGCACTCCACCGTCCCCATCACGTTCCTGGAGACGCCCGCGCAGCCCCCGCTGAGCTGGATGAGCACCCCATCGCCGACCAAGGAGCAGTTCGTCAGCGCGCTCGAGGCCAAGGCGAAGGGCGGCGCAGGCAGCCAAGTCCCATCGATGCTGGCACCACTCGCCTCATCGATCTACCCCGCGCCGTCCTTCCAACAGCCGACGCCAGGGCAAGTCGCGCCCGCGCCATATCCCCAGTCCTGGCTGAACCCAGTACCAAAGACCAATCCCAAGGCATCATCCGCACCCATGGCAGAGACAACACAAGCTCCCGACGCCCAGGGCGACGCGGGAAATAAGCACCAGAGCCTCCCGCTGACGCTGCCGCCGGGCGTAGAGGTGAAGTCGCATGATCTGCTCGCGCTGTCGATGCAGAAGATGCCGGCAATGGATCCGTCGTCCCAGGACTCGCTGGTCTCCACGGAGACATCGATCAAGAGCTCGGCAACGTCGGTGCAGGTCAAGCCGCCGCCCACGCCCACGCTGGCGGTCAAGCCGGAGTCGCCGTCGACGTCGACGGCCGAGGTCGCGGACGAGAGCAAGATGAACGACGCGTGGCCCGACATGAAGGACCTGCTGCAGAGCACGTGGTGCACCGTCGTGGCGAACGAGGTGCTGGGGCAGCCCGACGGCGACCTCAGCGGCGTGCCCATCAAGGGGCCCGGGTGGCCGAGCCCCGTGAAGTCGGGACAACAATACCAGTTGTGACAACCAGAGCTATGACGAACAGAGCTGTGACGGGGTCGTTTCGGGAGGCTTGCTCTTTCTCTCGGGCGCCGGTGGGGAGGCCGGGGCTTGTTGTTCGTAATAGCGATCGTTTATGAGGACTGAGGCGTGATGGGGTAGGAGAGTCCGCCCGCGAGCTAAGGAGTCGTAGATGCGGCGTACGGAAGCGGAGCGGCAATAAAAAAGAATCAGGGGAAGACTAGGGGCCCGTTAGACGCTCGTCCGACGACGTGCCAGAGGTCGATGGGTGGGTGAGGCGGTGTTTTCTGTCCTTTAAGTATGGACTAGACTTCCGGACATTGTGTATTCACAAATACCTGACATAGCATCGTTTCCTTTGTGGTTCTAAATACACAGAATTTCTCGTAATCACAGCCGGGTCATGCCATCCAAGTGTGGCGCTCGCAAGGAGGGGGGAAATATTCTAAACCAATATATCGGTAACAAGTCCTCGATTTGGTAATTGGGATGACGAGATACATACTGTTGTAACTGGCCTCCGTCATATGCCGAACTCCTTGATAGCCCCAAACTCCCAAATGAAAATATGAGCAGAGCTACCGTTAGGACTCATGCCAATACCCAACTTCACCCCCTAGCAGCCTTTCAGTCGCACGTTATCCCATCAAACACGTTAATCATCGGCATTGCGCCAAGCGCCTTTCGGTATTCTTATCAGTAGATGAACTCGCACACTTCCCGCTACGCCTAAAGAAAGTAGTCGGCCACCGGCTTCTTGGCGGGCATTCCCCGAGAATCCTGAGGTGCAGCTTGAAAGACACGATACCTGCGTGCGGGGCCCCTCTTGTAATTCTCGTCGCTATCAAGAAGAACGCCTTTGCTGATTCCCCCATCACTGCGCCCGACATCGCCGTTGCTGCGCGCAAAGAATCCCTGGCCGCTGTTGTCCTCGGACAATTCGAGCACAGCAGCTACATTACCGCAGCGGTAGCAGTAGTTAGGTGCGGACCAAACGGTGACGATACTCGCGTCGAACATCTCCTTAAAACCTTCCATCACGAGCTGGTGCGCTCTTGCAATTAGTGACAAGTCGTTTCTATGGTTGAAGACTTTGACAATATCAGCTCCAAACAGGAAACCAGCGCCACGCGGTGATAATCCCCAACCGTCGATCTCATCCGGATCTGACCATAGCAAGTCACACATGGCGCCCTCGTGCGGAACCTCTTGCTTTCGGTCTAGAAGGCGGATTTTATCCACCGTATCGATCAAGGGCGAGAGTCCACCGTGGACACAAAGCACCGCGCCTGCTGCGTTGCCAACTGAGCCTCCGCTTGAACCAGACGCGCTAGAGCCGGGAGGGCCAGTACGGTCTACCTTGCCGTTCGGGCTTCCCTGCTCGCTGCTGCTGGGCTTCCGATTCCGAGGAAACTGGCTGATAGTAGCTCCTTCCGCATTACAGACTTCGATCTCGATATCGTCGCGAGCTGTCTCGTTCGCGGGTTCAAGCGTATTGGATGCGCCTAAAACTATGGCACCGAGAGCAAGGTAGTCGAACACGTCGCAGCAATAGCGCCAGACATTGGCACTCCCATATTTTCGCAGGCATTCGTCGTAGAAGCCGTAGACGGTAGTTATTTGCCGCGATTCATGGTTGCCACGGATCAAGGTCATACGGTCGGGATAGCGGACTTTGAGGCAGAGCAGGAGAAGGAACGATTCTAGAGAGTAGAATCCTCGGTCGACGAAGTCACCTACGCACAACCGCCTAGTCAGTTTTTTCCCATTTTGATCGCACGAGACTCACGACGAACCCATGAAGAGATAGTTGGTATCGGGCGGATCCCCCCCGACGCGGAAGAGCTCCATCAAGTCGTGAAACTGGCCGTGGATGTCGCCACATATCTATGCGAGTATCAATATCACGTAGCCTGGCAGCCTTGCACGTGGGCAGCATGAGGCGGGGCATACTGTTACGGGCGCAGTGACGGTCACCACATTTGCTTCTTCAATCAACAGCTCGCGGGCTTTATGGCAGACTTCTCGGACTTGGGCCTCGGGTATTGGTCGGCAAGCCCTCAACTGGGCGATCGCTCTGACGAAAAACAATGTGAGCGTGATGCCACGGCCTGGAACGGGACGGAATACATACTTATCGAGGTCGCTCATCTTCGCGACGGGAGCTCGGTGCGGTGAAGGTCGCGTCGGTGCGATGGGGAGGAGGGACAGGCGCAAAGCCCACGATATCCCTTGATGGCGGCAATACAGCCTATACCATGCTTGGTAAATTCACTGAAACGGTAGACCTGCTAAGTTCGATTGTCCTTGAGTCTTGCGATCGCATGTGATATATGGTTTGGTGGGATGGGCGGGATGTTTTGGCTGTTTAGCACAAGTGTTGGACTACCTATTTAGGAGATAGGCTGGGCTAGCCTGTTTTAGAATGGACAGTGCCTCAAGTATTGCCACTTTTAGCCTAGACAGAGTGGGTTGTCTCATGCCCCTCGGGAGGCTTAGGTACCTCCGCACGCCAAGTTCTTATAACAAGACGACCACGACAAGTTTTTACACTAATAGTCCATTGTGTCTGTCATTCTGATCCATCATTTTTGGCATCCCCAAAACACCCCTGAAATTAGAATAAATTGGCAAATGCCAGATGACGTGACATAGATTAAGTACTTAGGTACCTAGGCGTTTAGAGTAGCTAGTCGAAAAGTGTGTGGGGTCAGCCGTCAAGTATAGTATACAAATACAGATTCAGTCGGCACTCCTCGCGCTGTTCGTAGCCTCTATCAATATTAAACAAGCAGCTCAGCCAGACGATCTGCCGCATGCTTATCCTCCCACTCGACGATCCCCGGATTCCTGCTCTCTTCCATCTTGCACGTCACAAACGCCTCCATGGCCTCCCTCTGCGACTCGGAAAGAAGCTCCAGCCTGGGCTGGTGGTCCTGATTCTCGTTCGGCCCAAAGTAGCTCTCGTCCAGGAACTTCCACCAAATGAAATCAAAAGCCCAGCTCTTCCTCGCAGCGTAGTTGCGCATCCACGTCCGTTTCTCCCAGCTCTCGCGCATACGCTGAGAGAGCGGTACTTCGGTCTTTCCACCGCCGGCTAGTGACATGCGACCGACCCTCTCAGTGATATTTGTAGCTGCCATCTTCTCCTCGGCTTCCAGCACGCGCAGAAAGGTCCGGAGTCGAGGCTCGTAAACCTCCATCCACGCGCGGTAACCGCCGGCCCAGTACTCGGGTTCTTCCAGGAGCAGCCACCATGGGGGATCGAAGCTGAACTGCGCCGGAGCGGCGTAAGCGAACTCCCAGTCGATAACGCCGACGACCCGGAGGTCCTTGTCGAGAAGGATGTTAGCCGGCCTGAAGTCCTCGGAAAACAACGTGAAACCGCCGTCAGACTCCGGCTCTGGCGCTAGGCGCCTCTCAGCAGCGAGCTTCCGGAAGAGCTGGCGAGCAATGTATTTATCGCGGGCGTCGTCCTCGTCTTCTATGGCATCGTTGTGTTGGAATGCTAGCTGGGTCATGTGCATATCAGCGAGGGCCCTGTACCACTCGTCCGCCGAGGTGTAGGTTTGAGATGGCAGGATGCTCGCTGGTGCGTTAGTGTGTACGATGAGGTCGTTCATATTCGCGATTAAGGGACGCCCCTCGACGGAAGTCGAAGTCCCGCTCTCTTTTTCGACGAGCGAGCCGATTCGAGGAAACTTTAGGGAGGATAACTGAAGCAGGATATTAGCTATCTGGGAGTACAAAAACTCGAGTCTCTCCTCGCCGATATCCGGGTTCAAGATAGGGCGCTGATCAGGCGCATGTTCTGGGTCAAGGAGTTCCCTGGACATATTCTGATGGTGCTCGATGTAGTCCATGATGATGAACGGGCCCAGGCCAATAGGATTGTCGGCTGTAGTCCCATAATGGTAGACGTGCGGGACCGGGATAGTAGTGTTGGCGGCAACATATCGCATTGTGGCGACCTCATAGCGAACTTTCTCGTCAGGAAACGGAACGGCCCCTACTCCAGTCATTATCCTAGAACAATAATTCGTATAGCTCACTACGTACCTTTGATTGGAACCCTCATAACAGCCGATGAGCCGTCCTTGTATTCGAGGCGGTAGACAACGTTATACCCGCCCTTGACCACTGAATGCATTAACTCTGCTGGGCCCTTCTTGTACTTTAAGATGAGATTGCCGACAGCACGGTACGTCTCATTTGTGCGAATTGAAATGTCCCACTCGTCTGTCGCTTCGTCGAGTTTCCGCCAAACTAAATCGTCTTTATCCGTAAAAAAGAACCTCGGCTTGGGAGGCATTGTATATACTGTGAGTTTATCTCTGTAGGGGAGGTCAAGATGTCGTAGCATAAACAGATTATTATAGGTGAAACCAGGGATTTTAAATAGGTAGAAAGTTGGGAGGCAGGGGGGGTCAATTGATTCATGATGGTGCCCCGCTTCGGCGGCACAGAAAGTGGTAAAACCTATAACATAGATATACCTTCGCGACGTTAAAAACTATCGATCAATCAATCCCGCCGATACAACCCGTTCAGCAAGATGATATTTTCGAGAGATCCTACAATACCTAAGCGTATTATGTACTTTATGACGTATTGATAGATTGACATTTCTACATGTTAAGCTCTTTTTTTTTTTTTTTTTTAAACGTGCGAGGAAATCCCAGCTAACTGATTAACAACTGTTTAAGAAAATGGCCGTATAAGAGTAAGATGGCACTGTACACACTCTTTAAGTAGAGTGCAGGAATAGGAAAGCGTTACGGCTAAAGAGTGAAAACCAAAGCGAGAGAAAAGCGGCGGACTGAGGGACGTGTATCTTTGAGTAAGGACGTGGCTAGAGATTGATATAAGCCATGCCTGAGAACATCATGGTAATTGTCATACAGTGTAAAGGTGTCACCTTTAGCTACTGAGTCGGTATGGGGAAACGGATCAATCAGGAGCTGGGTGCTTCTTTCCTCCTCGGCTATTAATATATCGAATAGACCTTATAGGTACACGAAGCCTCACGTCGTCTACAGACTGAGATACGAGGTAGGGCCTCGTATCGAAGGGACTAGAATGTGAGAGAACACCCCCATTGATTATGTATAAAGAGGGAGCCTGATGTCTCGATAGATACAGACTATAATTCGAGGGTAACGGACCTTTGAGAACCTCGAATGATTATTATCTAATACAGCCATAGCCCTTGTTACAATAGCCAAGCTGATCGACATACACGATGACCTCAAGCGACAACAGGAGCATGTATAGAAGACCTTGAGCAACGGAAGCATGTACATGGCAGTGCTAAATACCAAGTTTAAATTGACAAGCATGTTAAAGACCGCTGTTCTGTTTGAGTATATAGAGTGACTAAGGAGAGGCATATGTAGGTACTTACTTTTGAATGAGTTTCTTTCGCTAGACTTACTATCTCATAAAAACAACGGAGAAATTCTAAGCTGAATCTCTAATCCCAAAATTAAACATATATGCTACTTGAACTGTTGGGAGAATTATAGCTTACTTATGGTGATAAAGGGAATATCGTAGAAGTGATTGTAGGAATTTCAGATAGATTCGAGAGAAAAAATTGCTTCTCTTTGGAATCAAACATGTGGTCTTTAGCGCGGGGTATGCTTCTCTGTGACCGGTCATCCTTTACCCCTTGACCAATGCCGATTTTAACAGTGACGGGAGTTAATTTCACTATACCTAGGTAACCTTTTGATGGTAAAACCTTAATCATGGATGGATAGGTATGTAGGCTACCTACAGTGCCCCAGGTCCAGTACTACCAAGGCCCTGTCGGAGGCCCACTTAGTACCTACCCTCTTAGCGCATTGCGGCTCATTGGCAGCATCGACAGGCGGTTTGGGTCCAGTCACATAGCGGATATTCCTCGGCCCCAAACCAGCGGCAAATCAGCTGTCACGAATTTGACAACCAGAGCTCAGCTAGCTACTTACAGCTGTGACAGACAGTCGTCCATCGCAAAATAACCTCAACGGATCGCCCGAACCGTAGCGCAGAGAGACCAACCTAACGGCAGTCCACGCTCTCCGCTCCCAATTGCTATGTCGTGAGCCTAGGCCGTCTCGCTCTCAAGTACGCAATTGCTTTTTTCCCGGTCCCTGTCTTCTCAATTGGCAGTTAATTAGCTGACCTCGCGCACAGCTTCCTTCCGCCCGCCCTCCTTCCCAGTCTCTGATCCGGCGCGCCCGTGCGCCGGGACGAGACGACCATGCCGCCCCATCTGCACCCGCGCTCGCGCATGACGTCGTCGCTCTTCGCAACCACCGTCGCAGCCAGCTTCCTCGTAGTCGGCCTGCCGCACATCCTCCCCTGTCCCGCGCCGCGGGTCGCCTACGCAGACGCTGCCTGTCCAGACGGCAGCCGACGGCGCGCTCGCAGACGGTCCCCGCAGCAGACCACCGAAGTGAAAGATGGGATTGCCCAGTTCGAGGCCGTGGGCGACAGCAGTAGTAGAGCCGAAGGGGCGGACGCTGCAACATTAACGAGTACGGCGCCGAGGGGGAAAAGAGAGTGTCCGGTCCCTAAACCAGGAGGAGTTATTGGTGAGCTCATCGGTTTCAAGAAGGAGGAACGGGCCAGCCCGAACAGGTCAGGGGCGGAAAATAATGCTGAGAAAATTACAACGCATCATGACCGGTAGCATAGGATACATCAGTTTCAGTCATATATTTCAAGGTCAAAATTGTATATCAATGTACGAACATTATGTACACGGCAATACTAGCCCCCAGTCTTCTCTTCAATGGGCATGGAAGCCTTATAAATTATTTACTCCCTACACCTACCCCGGACAAGGGTTGCCACACTGCCTAGGTATGTCCTAACCAAGAACTATCAAGTATCACTCGTACTACCAATATGAACGTTGGTCCTTCAACTCATCAATTCATTACAAAACTACATTAACTGCCGTATTTTAAACCCCCTGTGAATTGCAGTTCCACGAAAGAGATACGAGGTTGCTCGGTAATTTCACGACTTTTCCCTTCACTCCCTTATACTATATGTGCAATGCCTGCACGTAGTAATCCTGCCAACTCCCATTTGTTTTTTCGTATTGCTCCTGGCCAACATTGTAACACGATTCACCCGGCGTCATCGTCAAAGAGAAACATCCTCCCCACAAGTCCGGCATGGGTAACACATACCGTGGCACACATCAAGCCTTCAGGCCGCCCGCATCACCCTGTATCCTTTTGGAATAAATGAAAAAAAAAGAGAGTCAACACTACTAACGGCCATCGAAGGTGGCCCGTGTATCCGCCGGGTTGACATTCCCAGTGAATACGGAAACGAGAAGCGACAAGGAAAATCGTAAGCATCTTAATAGTACATGACAACTCGCTGTTTGCTGCAAAGACTTGAATGGTGAGGGAGAAGGAGACAGTAGAGAATAGCGCATCAATGTTGCAACGGGTGCAACTAATGGACTAAAATCATGAGTCAGCCTGCAAGGCGGCAGCGAGCTGCACCTCTTCGTCGTGGACTTGCTCTTCGAGCTTCGGCCGTTTAGCTGCGGGCTCATCGCTTTCCAGATCTGTTACCTGGTTTTTGAGCTCTTGAAGCTCCTGTTCCATCTCATCAAGCCGACGCTTGAGGCTATTCTCCCGTCTATGACTGTCGTCTAACTGTCGTTGGATCTCCTCCCGATGAATGCGCTCTGTGGCAGCTTCCTTTGCTGACATCTCGGCAGCGTGGCGATAGTTATCCGCGGTCTGGTTATCCTGCTCAAGCTGCTGGAGTCGTCCACGATACAGTTCATTGATCAGGTCTAGCTCGCTCACGCGTGTCTTGAGACTGGAGTTAGCTGCAATGAGCTGTTCGTGGGTCTGAGGAGCATCGAGGGGTTGTTGCTCGCCATTAGGCGGGGAAGGGGCGCGGCCGGGAGAAGCGCCGGGTAAAGGATAATGAAGACCGTCGTGCTGGAAATGGTCCATTGTCTGGAATGCCGTGAGATTCGGGTCGTAGACATTAGGGGTCGCCGTGCGAGAAACTGGTGAGTCGGTGGGGCCATGGCCATTGGGAACTTTCTGCTGGCTCGCTCGAACGGCCGCCAGAGCCGCGGCAGTAGCAGCGGCATTGGCTGCGTCATGGTTGTGGAAAGAATTCCCATTAGAGCTGGCAGCGGCAGGGAGACTTTGCTGGACGGAGGTTAGAGAGAGCGAGGGAGATCGAGAAGTATAGTATAACGAGGACAACCAACCTTCTTCTTCTGCATATCAGGCCGCATGGTCTTGACGCGATTACGGCTCTTGATTACATCAGTCTTCAAAGATATCGGCCGTGGACGACCATGCAGCTTGAGGAACAAGCCGCAGGCATTGCAAAGGACGGAGCCCATTTCGTCGCGGCGCCATAGTGGCGTGGTGGACGTGCTGCAGTTCTGGCACGTCGGCTGTGTTGGGGACACATGGCCGTTAGCATTTGCAGGAGGCGCTGCGGAAGCAGTGGGATGTGAGGCCATCATGGTGACGGCGGGCAGCTGATGGCGCGATATGGATAAGGGAGATACCGACTATCAGTACGAGGATGGGAGTGATAGATTGATAGGGACGATTAGATATGATAAAAAATTTGGGAGGTGGAAACGGGAGGGAGAAAGAGGGCCTAGCCCACTCGGGCCTGGGTGGGGCATGCTGATAAGAGCCAGCATTTGCGCGGCGCGCGATTGGTCAGGTGCCCGGCCCCGCCAGCAGGAATGAAAGGAAGGGCCATGTCAAGACAAACTCTCAATGATAACCAAGAGATAGGTAGATAGATACGCCTCCGCCGCAACCATTGGGCAAAGATTCGTTTTGTGCCGTGCACTCGCATAGACGCGGGATAAAGCCAGTGGATGATGAGATAGCGGAATCGGAGAGTACGGGGCTACTCTTCTGCGATAGACAGTGCCAAGAAACGGCTACAGCAGGGAGGGCTTGGATAAGGTGCAGTGACGCATTTGCTGTACCAGAGATAACAAAAAAAAAATGAATGGATTTCTTCAATCCTCACTACATACCAGGTTACCAGACGGTGTTGGCGCGTGTGCTGCTGGTGACGATGCAACATGGTTATGATTGTGGTTGTTCATTGTAACGGGTATGGGTGCTACGATTGGGACCTGCATCGGTGCTTGCATCGGTGTTTGCATTTGTGCTGACATCGGCGCTGGCGCTGGCGCTGAGGCTGGACCCGGAGTTGGGGTTGGAGTTGCGGTTGTGGCCGTCGCCGTGGTTGAATCCTGTGTATAGGTGGTATATTGCGATGGTGTCGATGTCGGTGGCGGTGTTATGGTCGGTATAGGCTCTGTATTTGTGGTAGTAGTCGGCAGTGCTTCCCCTTGGACTTGCGGCTCTTGTGCTTGTGTTTCTGGTTCTGGTTCCGGTTCCAGTTCCGATGGCAGCGTCTGCGCAGCTGGCGGCGTGGGCGCGCTCGCAGGTACAGGTACGGGAGGGCTCGCAGTTCTGTTCGTAAGACTGCGTAAGCTTCCAATGAAAATCGTGACTACATGCAGTAGGTACGCAAAAGACACATAAGAGAAAAAAATTCAAGTACTGGTCGGCGTATGTTTTGTGGGATGTGAGAAACGGGCGGGGCGACAGGTGTAATTTGAATAGTCCGAGCCTCGTACTGACAATGGCAAAAGAGAGCGGCTGCAGTAACGGCGGCAAAACCAATCTATGATCTCATAGAGAGAGAACCTTGCTCATAGAATGATGCCAGTAAAGCACCAACATACAGTGCATTGGTCTTTCCGCGCGAGCAGCTTGTTTGCCCATCTCCACGCACATGTCTACTGGTTGTATTCGCGTCCAAAGGGGTTGAGTGTACTCACTTTAATTGGGGTGAAGTGGCACTCGCATCCATGGCCGTAATTCCGGGAAGTTGGGCGATCGTAGCAGATGTTGTAGGAGATGCTGGGTCCGGTTGCGATACAGCCTCGAGGGTCGCCGGTATAGGGGTCGTGGCCCTCTCTTCCTCCATGATGATTGTAGGAGGGGCAATACTGGCTACGAGATATCGTCAACGGCGGGGGATAATTGTAAATAGATTATCGGCCCGTATTGGATTGTGCTTTAGCGCGATAATTCTCAATGTCCGAAAAGTCGTCTAGATCAATTAATGCAAAGCAAGTAGAATTCCTTCCACGTCGACCCAATGGTGCATAGGATTGCGACCAGAGCTGAAAGGCAATCCTCGGAAACTCGCGAGAATAGTGAAGATGTAAAAGCGTCCTCAGTACCAGAAAGCGAGCTGGCTTAGGGACATAACACCTGTTATTGATTCGAGCCGTTGGTCCTCTTGTCCGTCAGTGTCGCGTGCGCAGAAGCCCTGTATGGGTCGCTCGTATCGAACAGAGCAAAAGAGAGAGACGTGTTGCAGGCTCGCAGCCACGGCCAGGAATCCAGGAGAGAATCGGCGGCACAAGGTATTCCGGGGTCCGGGTTACTGATGCTGGAGGATGGTTTCTCAGATAGATGGAGATAGAGGGCTGATTTGTATAGTACCAGCTTCATGATAAGAGAGACGGGTCGATAGGAGTTATTTTATGTTTTTCTTACCTAGGCCATAGTACCTGACCTACTCAAGAGTGGGTACTTGGTTATCAACCCATCAGCCAATCAGGCCCTGGAAAACCTTCGGTTTTTTTTCTGGTTATATCTCCGTTCTGAGAGGCCCGGCTAACCTGCTTGGCGCCGGCTTGTCACATCGCCCCAACCGGCTAGTTTGCCATCCAGCCTTATTACTACGTAGATTAGATATCTTCAGCATCTCCGCTACCTCTCATATCTAGTGCTAAAAGTCAGTTTAGCTGTGGTATATATAATACAATAGGCTAATAGATCGTAATTTGTTGATTATCGTCTCACATATACCTAGGTATGTTTACACGAGCAACTTGAGTACCTACTGCCTCGCTGATTCACTTTCGTTTACAAGTACCTAGGTACCTAAGTACCTACAAGTAGGGTGCTGAAGGGATAATTGAGCGGCTGTATCTAGGTAGCTGGCACCCTGGCGACAGCTGGCGCGATGTGGGGCACTACAGACCAGTAAAAACGTACTATCAGATCTAGCATCACTCTTGATATTTTATCACTTCAACTCTTGAAATTTCAACGTAACCAAGCTCCGCCAGTGTTTCTTAAGCGCCAGAGAACTTCTGACTGCGCTTTTCCGCTTTTTGTCACAAACAACATTACCAACGCCTTTCGCTACACGAGAACCCAACATTTCCGGATTGCCTAAGCACATTCAACATGCCTTCAACGAACAACGCTCCCAAGCCTGTAAGTTCTCATGCTGTTGAGTATCTCATCACGATCGAATACTAACTGTCTCATAGTGGGATGTAAGTCTCGCTGCGCTATTATTATAGACGTTTACAGCTAACATAAATAAAGACCGATGACATCGACAAGTGGAAGTACGTAATTGCATTTATCTGTTCCCTCTGGGCCTATGTTTCGCGCTCGGTATCACGTGTTGTTACTGTAATTCCTATTCTCTATCGCATACTAATTGCTGGCTTCGGTAGGATCGACCCTTTTCAACCTTCGTGAGTTGCATCAGTCACCTTTGTCTCGTGTCGCTGTTGTGACGGGTACCAATCACATATCCAAAGCAGCACCTTCTCTGCCGGATTCTGCCTCCTTTATGATGCTAGGGCCACGGTTCAAACGACAAACACTAACCATCTGATCATGAAGTGACAACGTCGGTGGCACTCTCACTGAGGAAAGCTCTTTTATCGTTCTGTTTCCAAAGTACCGTGAAGTATGATGGTTCATTCGACTCTGTCAGCTCGCACTAATTGAGATTCCAGGTCTATCTTCGAGAGGCTTGGGCTGGCGTAACGAAAGCACTCAAGAACCTTGGCATGTGAGTTGCATGAATAATCTCACTTCTTCCGGCCGATGTCGAGCTAGAAACACGTTCCTTTAGCTAGCTCCCCGTTTCAGGATTTCCACATGCTGATCCTCTTATGCCTGGTTTAACGTCGAAAATACTGACTTTGAATTCTGTAGTGCTTGCACACTTGATTTAGTGAATGGCAGCAGTACGCCACCAAAACCCTTTTGGATCGTGTTTGTGGCTGACCCATTATCCGCATAGTGGAAGTTAAAACTGGTACGTAGGAAACTCAAGCCATCGGAACTCTGCATCTCCCTTTTACGAACAACTTAGGGGGCGACTAACTAATCTTTCTCTAGTGAGTTACTTTCTATTTGCGCAGGGACACGGTTGCGCGCCTAATGGATCTCATACCAAAAGACTCTTCGATTTTGGTACCAAATACTAACGACACTAGACTAAGAAAACGTGGGATCCGGCGGCGATATGTGAGCACTCACTCTCCCCTTGGTATACCTAGCTAATGCTGACTCAATTTCAGTGAAAGCACGTGATCTCATAAAGCTATTAGCACGTAGTGTTCCAGCGCCGGAAGCGCTGCGCGTACTTCAGGATGACGTTGCCGCCGACGTGATAAAGATCAGAAACCTGTAAGCAGTTTAAACTTCTACATATTCACTCCATTTGTCAGGAAGTTCGTTAACCCCAGCAGGGTAAATAATAAGGAGAAATTCGTGAAACGTCGGCAACGATTATTGGTAGGCAGTCTTTAGCTATCACTACTATCACTTGAATTTTGCTCAAGACTGTTTCACTGACTGGTTCCTCCCAGGGCCCCAATGCAGCTACATTAAAAGCATTACAGCTTCTCACGAACACCTATATCTTGGTTTGCCGCCCCTAACTTCACGTTTTACTCTTGTTTATGCGCTCTGTAGAAGCGGCAATGGGTTCCCTTGATTTATCGGTTTCTGTGTCCCTCTACTTTGGTCTGGTTCTACGCCAGCAAGATATTTTACTGACACCGCACTCCGCATTAGGTTCAGGGAAATACAGTGAGTGCGATAGGTGGATACAAGGTATAGCACGTTTCCCGCGTATGTATCAGGACATTATTAACCTTTATTCAGGGTTTGAAAGAAGTACGCAGAGTTGTGGAGGATACCATGCGTAACATACGGTACGTACGATGCTCTATTTTGCCTATTTTCTGCCTCTTCATGCCTCAGACCATGCTAACCTTGATACAGTGAGTACATGTAGATTTATTGTCTACGCCCTGCCACAATTGTCGTATAGTCTGCTACAGTAGTCTAACATGCAACAGACCCCATATACCAAATCAAAGGTAAGATCAACTGATCAATTCAATGCTAAAGACACCTGCTAAAATCCACCACTAGAACTTATGGTAAAACGAGAGCTGGCGAAGTAAGTCTTCATCATTTTATCTTAGTATCCCGCCTCCGTGTCATAAGTAGCGAGGAATCACCGCCTGCCCTCAAGAATCATGTCGTAGTTGAAGCTCTAGGTTCTTTACCTTTTCAACATATTGAGTATTACCATGCACAAGAAGAGGCCTACCACCGTTCCAGGCTCAGATCGTGACAGCGTTAGCTCGCAATACCGCTGTTGAACCATCAATGCAGAGAGGCGTAGCAGTATGCTTTAGCCGTCATTTCATAGCAAGTTACCGGTCTGCGCCATCTTAGTTGCGGGTTGGATGGATCACTCTGTTGCTGCCTGGGCTCTGCGTAACCATAGGTGTATCTGTGCACTTCAAATCATCCCAAGACGCCACATCATCACAGACAATGAAAACAATTACTTACTCCTTTGCGTGCTAGGGACCCGCTGCTGAAGAACGAGTCCTGGGACCGTTTCCTCCCCAACTACAAGAAGCGCAGTCTGAGCAAGCGTCTGAAGCCCCACAAGGTCAGCGAGAAGAAGGTGTACACGCCCTTCCCGCCGGCCGCGGAGCCCAGCAAGGTGGACCTCCAGCTCGAGGCCGGCGAGTACCACATCGGCCGCGAGGCCAAGAAGCGCATGGCGCAGGAGGAGCGCTTGGAGAAGCAGAAGGTCAAGAAGGAGGAGAAGAAGCGCGAGCGCGAGAAGGACTTCGTCGCCCCCGACGAGCCGGCCGACGGCGAGCACAAGAAGAAGAAGCGCAAGACCAAGACGCAGGACGAGTAATGGGTTTGCTTGGGCAGTGGGTTTCAGTGTATCCGAGACAGTGTTTGTCTGCAGCCAGCTATTTCCGTTTGGCCAGCATAGGTGGATTTGCGCTCCGATTCGGGATCCGTTTGCTGAGGTATGTGGGCTATTGTCTACGGGCGCGTAAGAAGCGATGGATGAGGGACGGAAGAAGAGAGAAAAGCATGGCCGCCTCGTCCAGTTTAGCTTCTGAAAGACAGCGCTCGCAGGCAGTGATTAGCGAGATTGTTCGGTATAAGGGCGTTATCAAAACCAGGCAGTTTATAGGTGTTTGCAAAAGTGTAATTGTATATCTATCAGACTAATGGACGACATGCAATCGTCATATCTCGCAGTGTCTAGACGCAAATCAACACCAGGAGTTCGTGATAATCATAAAATTTGGCGATAGAAGATACCTAAACTCCCAGTGATCCCAATTCGTGGAGTCTACCCTTGAAAGTCATTACACATTGGTATCATTCGTATTTCCAACCCCCTATTGGGCTCACGGTAGCTGACCGCTTGAGCCGTGATACATCCACTTTGCGTTCGTTCTTTTCGCCCACCAATCAGTCAATCAACATAGTATCATCTCCATCCAGCGCTGGGCCTTCAGGCTCAGCGACAACTCCTCTCCCACGTCCTGCTAGCAGTTCCCGTCTAATTTCCGGTCCGATCTTATGATGGCCATGAGACAAGAGTAAATCCAAGAGAAGTTCACGCTGTTTGGAGTCCACAAGTCAGTATTATCCTGTGTCTTTAGAGTTCACACGGAGTGCAAGAGTACGCAGGAGCGACAATGAAGATATATCAGATAACTTACCTGGTCTTCCGTTATTTCATTCTTGTACCGCACTGCAAACGATAATACTACAACATGAGTCAGCTTCCACTCACTCTACGAGAGACGTCGAATTATAACATACAAGTCTGATGCCATATTACTGGCAATTTTGCTTGTGTTGCAGCACGCTCCCCCATATTCATTGCTTCGGCCTCTGTGACAGAGGCAGGATCGGTGTTGCGAAACCGCAGGAAGTGGAAGACTAAGGAATCAACCACCTGCCATCTAGTTGTTTATCCTTGTTAGTCGTGTACCGCGCCCACAACTGGACAAACAGAGTCATGAAATGGCGAAATACTTACGGCAAGGCGTAGCGCTTGTCTAACAATGTTTTAATAAAGACATTTGTAGCTCCACCTCCTCTACTCTCAATTAGTAACTGCTAGAAGCCCAGAACAAGCGTCGAGTCGACAAGAGGTATTTGAGTCTGGAAAAGCACGTACTCGGTTCCAGCCGATGCTTCACGCGCAGCGATCTATAGAATAGTTAGTGCCGTTTCCCATAAGCGTATGAAGGCCTCCTTACCTCGCACAAGCCTTTCAAGGCAGCACCACTGTGTAGTACTATTACAAAATCACGTCAATGAGATGTTCCAATCTCCTCCATGTAACATCTCAAATTGGATGTGGCTCGCGTACCTGGTATCGATACACGACTTTAGAGGGGCAACAAAGTTAGCATTTATTCCCTACGTTAGGTTTCGAGAGGTTTAGGGAGATTGTCGGGGTCACAAAGGCAACAAGGGCGATGGGGTCTGAAGTAGAAACAGCAGGGGGGAAACACTGATTCGAGTTTCACACACCTCAGAACAGCACTTAATATATGAGCCTCACGCAGTGTCGCTCCGGATTCGACAAGGCTAGAATTTCAGAGTTAGTTACCTTCATTACAAGCGAAATATGAAAGAGGCCAGAATCATGCTCAGCTCTCGTGTAACTAATCTAGTTGGAAGAAGAGATAACATGGCTTTCGGCACTACTCACGGGAAAAGTATGCCTTTGAAAAACGCTGCAGGTTTGTAGAGCGCTTTACGCAGGGCGTCGAACAAGTGGACATTGAGCTTCTTAGTCTAAAGGGGGCCGAGTCAGCACTGTAGATACTATTAATCGGGGACAGGGGACTGACCTCTGCTATATTATCGCGCACGTGTTCCAACAGTACCATGTTCAAGAACTCTCTTACAACAGCAGGCGTAGATGACACAAAAAGTTTTGTAGCCGCAAATACTGCATTAGGAGTCCATCTGTATAGTTATAGATTAGCTATCTTAAAGAGACGCATACTGAGAGGCTAGGATTTTCATGCATATTCTCGCAGAAAGCTGCTCTCCAGAAAAGAAAGTGTGAGGACATTGGGAAGCAACCTACTCTTGCGGCTTCGTTAGTTGTATAATATCCTCCCACTGTAAGAAAATTTTCGTTAGTCAAAAGGCTCAAGCAGCAAACGATTAGTTCAAATTTCATTTGAGAAAGCCGAACCACACGGCGAGAATTTGCCAACCGGGGCGCACATAAGACAGCATATTCATCCCACTAATACCAAAGTTGTATACGCTGGCTCCCAAAGACCTAAAGGAATGCGGGGGCTAAATGGTATGCTCGTTCCTCACCAACGTTGGTATAGCACACCAACGCCTACGGCGCTTCGCTTCGACCGGTATACTCGAGCGCCCCAATTAGGGCCCCAGGCCATCCCAGTAGGTTATTCTCATAGAGAAATAACATACGTTGGGCAATTCAAGGCAGAGTAGTGTAAAAATTACGAAGGCCTCATCGCCAGCCAGTAGAGTGTGTCAGGGGCAGTAGATTCTAAACAAATAAAGCAGGAGGAAATAGGGACTTAGAAATTGGAAAAAAAAAAGTACTCACGTGTGGCACGGTCGGTAAGATCTTGAAAGCTTTCGGCAATTTTCCCGACTTATACCGAGACATAAATAGTCCCTAGAGGGTAGGGACCTGTTAGTTGGGTTCCCTCAAATTCTGCTTCCTCGAATATGCAGGGTCCATGCGTCACTTCGCCCTGCACAATCCAGCCAGGGGACCGTAACTCACTACAAAGGAGTTAGTGTTTTAGTAGCGTGCCAGGCACGTAAAAGCCAAGGTACTGGGCATCAAAGGTTTTACACATACCTATTTTACTATACACCTCCACGACTTTTGGCGATAATTCGAAACCTTCATCGGGATTTGCTTCCATTCTGTCTTCTCCCGCTTCGTGCGCCGCAATTCGGGCCATCTAAAAAAGATTGGTGGTCAGAGAGGGTTTCTTATAGTAAATATCCGAGTCATTTTCGACGAGCTTCCTGGAGCTTGTAGACTTATACAGCAAATAGAAGAATTGGCGCAACCGAGGGATAGACAGTCTCAAGATACGTACAATCTACGAGGAAATTGTTAGTTATGCCAAGGAATCGCGATCCAATAAGTGATTTAGACTCACAAGATCCGCAAGATTGGTGCCAGTGCCTTGTTCCTCCCCAGATGGTTCCTGTGCTGCCGTCGCCCATGGTCCTTCGGTAAGCAGCGGGTCGTCGAAGCTAGAGGGAAGAAACTGTTGAAAAGTCTGAAGATCGTCTGGGTCGATGTCTACGTTCTCGATTATCTCGTCGTCATCGTCCGCCCATATCTCGTCTTCCTCGTATGTTTCGGCCTGAGCCCCGTCATTGTATCGCGATTCGAATCCAAAGGCGGTGACGGTAGCGGCGGTCGGTTCGGTTCGGCGCGCTGGGGCGTCCTCTTCCGCGAGCTGACGGCCAATATCCAAGATCTTCCTACTGGCGCGAGCATCGACGAAGCCCTGCTCCTGCTCGTCCTCGTCGTCCCGTTGCGACTTAGACTTCGATTTGCTGGGCCGATTCTTGAGTATTCCGGATCCGACCAGATACTCTTCTTCCAAGCCGCGTCGGCGCCCCGGTGTGGGCGTTGTTGCTTTGGGCATATTGCAACAGAAGCTGCGAGGTCGACTTTTCTAGGCGCTGGTAATGTTGCGGTGCGATGCGGTGCGATGCGGTAAGCGTTGCAGCTTTAGTCGGCGGACTCGATCCAGTGCTGCGAACTCTTGAATTTACTGTACAAAATTAAAAAATCCAGGTGGGGCCCCCGCGCCTGTAAACCAGGCAGTCTGCCCAATCAGCAGCAAGATTAGGCTCTGCAACCCACCTACCCCTCCGTTATCAGGCTTATCGCTCATCACTCCTTCATAGAAAAAGTCGTGTTAGTGAACCCCTCCATTACTCGCGATGAAGCATCGACAGCATACAAGTGACCAGTCTACAGCTCGAAGAAATCTCAAGCAACCAAGTACGAATATCACTGCTCCGCCCAGAAAAATCACATCCTGAAACTTGACAGTATGCCCACCGAATTAGAAGAGGTACGCCCCAACAAATCAGACTTTTGTTCAAGTCGAATCTCATACTTTGGCAGCTAGTCGGCTTGGTGGTCGACCCGAACCCACAGGTCCGAATCATCGCGGCAGAACATCTCGTGCCGTACTCGATATCACAACCCAACATTTTCAAGAGCGAAAATCTCAAGCCAGTTCACAATTTAAAGCTTTTAATTAAAGATTTGCCAGTACGTTATGAAAATAAGAATCCATTATCAAACTTTCAGTGAGTAGTGAACGGTACTAATCAAAAACACCCCGTGCAGAACACAGCCGAGCATATCATTACAATTCTCATTAATCTCTCTGCCGACAATGAGATACTTGAAAACCTAGCTTCGGATGACAAGTTGATAACCGAGATTTTAAGGCAGATCATTGTAAGTACACAGATAGGCTCACGGCGAGATTCCAATATCAGCTGTGATACATCCTGTACGTCGACGATGTCTCACTAACACACACATGTCATAATAGGTCCCAACTGAACCTAATGCCAATCTCCTATCTATGTTGCTCGCTAATCTTGCGAAATCGGATTCTCTAAAAGCCATTTTGCAGAAAAAGCAAGCCCCACCAGACGAACTCAAGTCTGACGATAATGTTATAAACCAGCTTGTTGACCTTTTCGTGAAAGAAGCGGCATACAATAAACATGCCGACTTCGACCATCTATCATACTTATTCGCTGATCTCACCAAACACGCCGAGATACGGCATCACTTTGTCCGCAGACAGGACTACGACGGCGTCATCCCCATCACGAAGCTCAAAGTCTTCACGGAGCACAAGTCCGACATTCGGCGGAAAGGAGTCGCCTCGACCATAAAAAACGTAGCCTTTGACGTTCCGTCGCACCCGCTTTTCATCTCCGAAGATGACATCGACATTCTGCCCTACATCCTCCTGCCCATCACGGGCAACGAGGAGTACGACTTGGAGGAGACAATGGCCATGCTGCCGGATCTGCAGCTGCTCCCCCCCGACAAGCAGCGGGACTCGGACCCCAACATCATCCAGACGCACGTCGAGACCCTGCTGCTCCTATCGACGACGCGCGAGGCGCGAGACCGGCTGCGCGCGGTCAACGTGTACCCGCTCATCAGGGAGACGCACGCGCGGGTGCATAACGAGGGCGTCCAGGATGCCTGCGAGCGGCTTGTGCAGGTGCTAATGCGGGACGAAGCAGACGAGAAGCCAGCATCACGTGTGGAAGAGATTGGGGAGGTCAAAGAGGGCGAGCAAGGCGATGACGGTGACGATGACCAGATAGTCGAGGTGTAGTCTGGGGTTTATTTGCTTTTCCCGTCGCACTCGGCTACGAGTCCAGTCCCATTGGTGATGGGCCGGGTTGGAACTCGCCGCTTGCGCATCCTGTGACGCCACGACATGCAGGCAAACGACGTCTGCGTGGGATGCCGGGAATCCGACGTGGGTGCCCATCGTGACGGGTACTTTTGTCGCCAGCCGATAACCGAGCGCGGCTCTCGGGTTCGAAGATCTCGCTAAATCTTCCGCCGTACGTTAGGTACTATGCAAAGCCTTGGAAATCGATGGGTATCGGCCTCGGGTCGGTAAGTGTGAGCCGTCTAAAGTTAGACAGACCCACGCCCCCCCTACGTACACTGTATCTACTTCTAGCAGCACGCATGGATACAATAATTCTTCACAAATATGCAGCATTTTCCCCTAGCAGTGTAGTTAGATTGGGACTTAAAGGATATTATCTATACGTGTATGGCCGGGAAGACAGATAACCATTAGAAATCTACACTAGGTGCTCCGTGCAAAAATCTACTTGCCACCAACAACCCGTATTATCTCATATGCATAGATAGAGACTGCATAAGCCGCCCGCGTCTCCCGCAGCCTAGTATACGCCAACCCTCTATTGTAGTGCAAGCGGCCAGTAATGTCAAAAGCTGATAACTACACTATTAATCTACCTTACTATAGTTTTATACGAACCCGGTATTTTCCCTCGTGTTGAACGTAGGAACATCACGTTACGCCTTATAATGGAAGGCCCGCGATTCCACGTCAGCCCATCCCACGCTGATTCTCGAACGTATTGGAGGGGAGACCTTAGAAAACTAAGGGGTAATAGTAACCTTGTCCTTGGACATTGAAAAGGGCTTGCTCGTGCATCTCGGTAGCGATTAGGGAACCGAATGGCAAACTAAAACGTAACGTTTTTTTCTTCCTTTGAGGGATAAAAAAGACGCCTAGTAAGTGCATATGTACAAACACACACAAGTTCGTAACCCAGAGGTTTAATCACCAGATATTTTTTTAGGCTATAAATAGTTACGTGTGCAATTTGGTCACCGAAGGCTACTCTAAAGCTAAAACTATGACCAAAGTTCATGACACTGCCAGCTATCTATGTATGCACTCTGTAAGTCCCGGGAATTACTCGGCCAATAACATGTCTGCCCCATACTACCTAATGTAATATTCATGTGAAATGGAGGTGAAACAAATCCGTCTTACGTCCATTAAAGTGTGGTAGCTTACAGTAGGACAGTCTGCATAACAAAACAGCACAACTCCAATGAGGTCTAGGCCACCTAGTCTGTCCAAGCCCCTAAGATTTGCTTGAATCGATCCCAAGTTCTTGGATACAGAGACCCAGCGGTTTTACGGGGATCCGAGTAGCACTGAACGGGCCTCAGTTATTGGCAGACGAAGAAATACTATCAGCAGACGAACCTAAACCCCTTTTGGAAAAGCGCCCCATAAGATCCTCTGTTGCTCCAATTAGGACATAGTATACCATCTTTTATATGTGGCTCCTTAAAGTTATCTTGCTTTAATATAGCTATATACTATATACCTTAAATTTACAACAAAAAGAAAGGTTAAATAATGCTTAAAATAATAGTTAAATATAATAATCTATTTTGCTTATAATTCTAAAAGAATAAAGCTATAAAAGTATTATCTGTTAGATTGTTGGCGATAATGTACGTATGGGTTAGTAAAGCGCTTCCAAAAGGGGTTTAGGTTCGTCTGCCGATAGTATTTCTTCGTCTGCCAATAACCGAGGCGCACTGAACGGGGAATAGTCACGGGGTAAAATCACAGGCTTCTGTTAGACTGTATTCGTTGAACTAACCGTGAGACGAGTCATTAGAAAACCCAAGGGTTCAGTCCCGCCCCTTGGGTCCCGCCCGCCCTCTGGGTCCCGCCCCTCGGGTAGGTAACGTAGTGTAGGTGCTGTACCTAAGTAGGTAGTATTGTCCCAGGGGACATGTACGTATGTACTGTAGTATGCACATTAGTCTATCTAATACAGACCGGCAGGAATGGATACAAGGCTAGGTAGCCACCATGAGTACTTAGCCACGCGCAGAGAAAAGCGTAGAGTGGCCATCGGTGACTAAACCAGTTAAGCCGAGGCGTCCTGGCTTGAAACGGGTGCTTTTTCAGCCCATGTGTAATACTGCGCATCGAACCACGGGGGCAGGATCGTCTCGATTCACTAGACAGCGAGGCGCGTGGGTGACTCCGCGGGTCCTATTGGCCACACACAGCCCGGGCTCTCCCGCTAGATAGTTGTCTCTGCTAACCTTAGCAATCAATCCCCTTTGTTCGTGGAGCCCCGTATCTACTTAGTCGCACCTTTGTATATGGTTGTCCTCGTGCGTCCTCTGGGTGTGTCTGCGACTCGACGGCTAAGACCCCCCAGGGCAAATGCAGTCCGGACATTTAATGCTTCTTGGCTAATCCTCCCGTTTCCTCGATGAAGAGCGCCATGAGGACTGGCATCATAGCACCCGGCTTGGCTAAGTCTTGTTTCGACAGCCCGGTTTCTCAGCATCGCCAATGCCACGATACCTGGCGAGCTGTTTCGCGGAGGACGTGACGCTCGCCAAGTCAGAATCGGGCGTGGTGTTGTCTGGTTGCAGCGAATCCATGGCGATATCGACCTGCGCCGCCGGGCCAATCGCATGCGCGGGCCTGGGGAACGTGTGTGCCTCGCCCGCTCTCATTCGCCCGCTGCGTCCGGGGTCCCCTCGGCGATCCAAGTGGGGACTGCCCCTAATCAGAAAGGCGTCTCCGCGTGCCGCCAAAATAGTGCGGCCTGCTTTCAGCCTCCAGCCGTTGCCGACAACACCTCTTGGAAACAAGGGCCCTCTGCTCCATCAACACCAGCATGAGCTCCCAATTTGACCTTTTGCTCCGCCGACACCTTCTATCGGGCTTCCATTGCAGATCCTGCAGGCATGCTGCTTGAAGGCCTCATCCCGGTGCGTGACACACACTCTCACACACTCATACACGCACAACAGTGGACCGA
Organism: Xylaria sp. BCC 1067; assembly: GCA_005188305.1. Lineage (NCBI taxonomy): Eukaryota > Fungi > Ascomycota > Sordariomycetes > Xylariales > Xylariaceae > Xylaria > Xylaria sp. BCC 1067. The sequence continues at coordinate 1,334,150 of SSCS01000003.1, read as the reverse complement.
AGAGCCACCGGCCGCTCCCATTGGCCTCTCACCCTCGTGTGTGCAACTCGTGCATGACAGAATCGTGCTTTGCCACACGTGAATCGCCTCTGAATTAGGTTCTTATGACAATACTACATTACAGTACCTGTACTGCTACAGCACATGGAGACACAAGTCTGTTTATTGACAAGGCGTCCTCGCTTAATTATAGCCCCTCGGCCAGTGATAGTTGGCGTGTTCACCATCCTGAAGCCGTGGTTTGCAAGGTTACTCGTAATGCACTTAGACTCAGTCAGGTATGGAGACCTCCTAAGTCTCTACACTAAGTAGACAGCTTTTTATTGCATTGTTTCGACGGTTCCAAACGAACCTTAGCCAGGTCTAGTGCGCCTTGCCAATAGCACCACCATCACAACTCTCTCAGAATGCAGTGTAAGCCGGAGGTACCGCGGATGGGAAAACACCCTAGGTTGCCCACCTTGATAGCCCCTGTGCGCCCGTAGATCGATCTGTATCGTCCAGTACTGGAAGCGAGGCGCAGGATTTCTGCGCAGGATCACGCACAATTAGTATCAGTATTGTGATATCACGGGGCGATCCTGCTACTAAGTACTGTATCTCAATATGCCCGAGCGTGCGTTATTAGAGAAGAGTGTGGGATATCATAGTGCCGGAAGCGGCTAGATACCTGCTGTACTAAGTAAGTCAGGTAGACGGATATGCCATGATACCGCATGATATCCATCGATACCCATCCCGTACTTATGCTCTGGCCCCGTTGGTTCCGCCCGCCTGCTGCACCAACGCTACCCGATGTGGTAACTCTCCATTCCCGGCCCTGGATCTAAACACTTACAGTAGTGTTAGAGACAATGGACATGCATACTTAGTACTGACCGGTGGACTGGCTCCATGTGTAAGTACTACCTATTCACTTAGGTATTCGGATACGTAATTTAGCGTTATAGTTTCCCAGACCCTGGCATAATTCGTAATACCATGCAGCAAGGCTTTGCAGCAAACCTTACTGGCGCTTTCACCGGCGCCATCCCACGCTTTCTGCCCTGGCGCACGTTCGGCCATATATGTAGGAACTGCTGCACCCTTCTTGGCTCGCACACCTTTTTCTCTTGTCTTCGCGCTTAGCGACTGCCGAGACAAGCAACCACAACATCGGTTCTTCAACTGTATGTGACCAGGGCATCGTCTTCTGAGCTTCAAGCCCGTTCTCTCGTTCTTCTTTATCTATTCACTCGTTGTCTCTGAGTGACTCAATAATACATCACAGCGCTCCCCGACAGAGCCATGTCTGAGGAGACAGCCCAGAACACGTCGGCCCCGGCCCCGGCTCTCGCTGGGAGAACGGCCGGCGGCAACAACGCGTACCATAACTTCCACAATGATTTCCTACACATCCAAGACCCCAACGAGCGTCGACGTCTCGCGCTCGCGGAGATTGACAAGGCCCCTTTCGGTTGGTACCATGTAAGGTACGTATTTTGCCCGTCTAACTCCCCAGCTATGTTTCTCCCCTTTCGGTGTCTAATCTGTGGATTATAGAGCCTGTGTTGTCGCCGGCGTGGGCTTCTTCACCGACTCGTACGATATCTTCGTCGTCAGCTTGCTCAACGTCATGCTGGGCATCGTATACTTCCAAAGTGCGAAGGGCAAGCTTCCCGAGGCTTCCGACAACGCCATTAAGCTAGCCACCTCGGCCGGTACCGTCGTTGGCCAGCTTGGTTTCGGTTATCTTGCCGACGTCGTCGGCCGAAAAAAGATGTACGGTCTTGAGTTGATTGTCATCATCTTCGCAACCATCGGTCAGGCCCTTGCTTCCGGCGCCCCTTCGGTCGATATTGTCGGCCTCATCATCTTCTGGCGTGTGCTGCTCGGTGTGGGCATTGGAGGCGATTACCCGCTCTCTAGTATTATCACTTCCGAGTTCGCTACCACCAAATGGCGTGGTGCTATGGTAAGTTTCCTGAAGTCTTTATTCCTCTGTTTTGGTCCGTTGTAAGACGAAAGTCTTCCTTCGGTAAAAGTGCAATTCGCCGGAAGCCTTTAATCATCCGCTACCAAAGCCGAAATGGCTAACGCGAAATTTGACAGATGGGTGCCGTGTTTGCGCAGCAAGGCATTGGTCAGCTTACTGCCGCTTTCGTGATGCTCTTCCTCACACTCGGCTTCAAGCAAGCCCTATCCGACTCTCCTGGAATTGATCAATGCAACGGCTGGTGCCTCGTTGCTGTAGACAAGATGTGGAGAGCTCTAGTCGGTTTCGGCGCCGTCCCAGCAGCTATTGCTCTGTACTACCGTTTGACAATCCCCGAGACTCCTGTAAGTTCTGATTAACACAAACTTTTGTGTGTGAGTGCAAGCTAAGACTGTATAGCGCTATACCTTCGACGTCGGCCGTGATGTTGAGAAGGCAGCTGAGGATGTCAAGGCGTATATGTCCGGCCGAAGCGAAGGCCAGCCCGATGATGTTGCCCGTGTCCAGAACCGCATAGCCGCCCAGGATAAGATGCAAATCCCCAAAGCCAGCTGGAGCGACTTTATCCGACATTATTCTATCCCCAAGAACGGCTTGCTTCTCTTCGGCACTGCGGGTTCCTGGTTCCTTTTGGACGTTGCCTGTGAGTCATGATTGAAGTTTAGAAAATCCATCATTTACTAAATAAGACTAGTTTACGGAGTCTCGCTCAACAACGCGGTTATCTTGGAGACTATCGGCTATTCGACCAAAGGCACTCATACCACTTACGACTTTCTCTATAAGACCGCGATCGGTAATCTTATCATCGTCCTTGCTGGCGCAGTACCGGGCTACTGGGTTTCCGTTGCTACTCTTGATACGTTAGGTCGAAAGACGATTCAGATGGGTGGCTTCATCATCCTGACTATCCTGTTCGTCGTCTGGGGATTCGCCTATTACCACATATCTGATAACTCGAAACTGGCCATCTTCGTCTTGGCGCAATTCTTCTTCAATTTCGGCCCCAACATGACGACGTTTATCATCCCTGGTGAGGTTTTCCCGACTCGCTACCGATCAACCTCGCACGGTATCTCGGCTGCCTCAGGCAAGATCGGCTCCATCATTGGCCAGGGTGCCATTGCTACCCTCCGCCACAGAGATAATGACACTTGGCTCGACCACGTGCTTCAGATCTACGCTCTGTTCATGTTGCTCGGTATCGTCACAACCATCTTCGTCCCCGAGACAAAGCGCAAGACCCTAGAAGAGCTATCGGGAGAAGACCAGCCCGCGCCCTTGGCCGCCGCCGACGAAGACAGAAGTGCCACCGGCAGTCAGGACAAGAGGCCAGATTCTCTATAATTCACTTGTTGGCTTTGGGGAACGGTTGGTTTAAGAAGACAGGAATCACAAGCGCTCAAGGTCAAATTTATTACATTCGCTTCAAGATGCCCTAATCTCGTGAAAATTTGTAGGTGGAGATTTGGTGTGGCTTTACAGAGTGGTTGAGACAATTGTCAAGTTTCATGTTTGTACAAATTACATACCCTAATTCTTCCTAGAGAATGTACAGATATTGTTTTGAAAAAGAGAGTTACAACTACGTCTCAAGGAGAAGAATATGAAGTTTTCGACGGTGTCCGGGTGCTCATGTTGACAGTATGGTGGTCGCGTGACTAGTATAATTATTGGTTCTCGCAAGTAAATACGCGAAAATCACTTTGATGCCCTAAGGATGAGAAAATGGCGAGTTTGCTTTCGATTATCTGAGAAATCGTGAAAGGGCAGAGCGATCACTCATGCCGGTAAAAGGCACAATGTGACATTTGTGAAGAAGTGCTTATAAGTACTTATATTCTTTCTACCGGGTAGGTCCCGCGACCCCTGACTAAGTCGATCGCTATCCATTCGCCCGAACCCCCGAACATAACAACGCTCCCCCAGAAAATACTAGGTACCCCAAGACTGGGGCGTGCTCCGGTCGGCGTACCGGGATCCTGGTTGAGGATTAGCCCGTAGATTAGCGCGGGTGGAGCCACTGTCTACTGAGGATAACGCGGTCCAGCTTCTCCAATTGCCACCAGCTGATTTGAAAAGCCTCATGAGCCCAGGAACCGACTGTTTTTATTTTCCCGAGTTGAGAGTCCATCGCATAGCAGCGTCGCATTGCATTATATCCATGCTTTATAACTCTTCTCGCCTTTCCGATTTTTATTAGAAGAGCCTTGTTTTCCTTGGTTACATTCGTTTTTCAATCACATCCCGGCGTCCTGGTTCACCTCGCTCTTGGTGACATCATCACGCTAGAGGGACGAGTCCAGATCTGATTTTCGGCACATCGCGTCGTCAGCCGAGGTCGGGAGAAAATACACACAATTGCGTGTCGAAACACCGAATTATAGACTACAGCTCACTACATCCTTCACCATGCCGCCGCTCTCAGGACCCGAGGTCGCGAAACATGATAACAAGGAGTCTTGCTGGGTTGTCATACATGTATGGGACCCTACCAGAATATGCGTTGCTCATATTAGGGGCAGTTCTGACCCGGGGTTCTGAATAATAGGGAAAAGCATACGATGTCACAGAATTCCTACCCGGTAAGCTTTTAAACGATTCTTCTTAGTGACATTTATGAGTCGTGCTAATATGAAAAACAGAACATCCTGGTGGGATGAAGATCATATTAAAATATGCGGTGAGTATTACGCCTCGAGTATAAAGTCTCACGCGTTAACAAGGAGGCGAAAAGGGTAAAGACGCAACGGAGGAATTCGACCCTATTCACCCACCGGATACCCTAGACAAGTATCTGGATAAGTCTAAACACCTCGGCCCCGTCGACATGAACACCGTCGCCAAGGTAGAGGAAGTCGAGGACCCAGATGAGGCCAGCCGGCAGCAGCGCATCAAGGACAAACCTCTGCTTTCGCAATGCTACAACTTGATGGACTTCGAGTCGGTCGCCAAGAACGTGATGAAGAAGACGGCTTGGGGATACTACTCCAGCGCCGCCGATGATGAAATAGTGCGTACTTGAACCCCTTCCCTCTCTATCTCAAGGCAACATGATAGTGCTTGTAACCACAAAATCCGTCTGATCCTCAACCGTACCAAGACGGACTATTCCTAACACCAGAACAATCCAGACACTCCGCGAGAACCACGAGGCCTTCCACCGCATATGGTTCCGGCCCAAGGTGCTCGTGAACGTAAAGCACGTCGACTTCAGCACGCACATGCTCGGCGCCAAGGTGGACATGCCCTTCTACGTGACAGCGACGGCGCTCGGCAAGCTCGGGCACCCGGAGGGCGAGGTGGTGCTGACGCGGGCGGCGCACAAGCACAACGTGGTGCAGATGATCCCGACGCTAGCGTCGTGCTCGTTCGACGAGATCGTCGACGCCGCGCGCGGGGCGCAGGTGCAGTGGCTGCAGCTGTACGTGAACGCGGACCGGGCCATCACGGAGCGCATCGTGCGGCACGCCGAGGCGCGCGGGTGCAGGGGGCTCTTCATCACCGTGGACGCGCCGCAGCTGGGGCGGCGCGAGAAGGACATGCGGTCCAAGTTCGTCGACGCCGGGTCCAGCGTGCAGGACGGCCAGGAGACGGACACGTCGCAGGGCGCCGCGCGCGCCATCTCCTCCTTCATCGACCCGTCGCTCTCCTGGGCCGACATCCCCTGGTTCCGGTCCATCACCTCCATGCCCATCGTGCTCAAGGGCGTGCAGCGCGTCGAGGACGTCGTCAAGGCCGCCGAGTGCGGCGTCCAGGGCGTCGTGCTCTCCAACCACGGCGGCCGCCAGCTCGACTTCGCGCGCTCCGCCGTCGAGGTCCTCGCCGAGACCATGCCCGTGCTGCGCTCCATGGGCCTCGAGCACAAGCTCGAGGTCTACGTCGACGGCGGCGTCCGCCGCGCCACCGACATCCTCAAGGCCCTGTGCCTCGGCGCCAAGGGCGTCGGCATCGGCCGCCCCTTCCTCTACGCCATGTCCGCCTACGGCTTCGACGGCGTCGATCGCGCCATGCAGCTGCTGCGGGACGAGCTGGAGATGGGCATGCGCCTCATCGGGTGCACGAGCGTCGACCAGCTCAACCCGTCGCTCATCGATACCCGGAATCTAGGCAGCCATATCACTGGTGTGCCCGTTGATAGCCTTGGCCACAAGGTCTACGACGCCCTGGCAACGCCGGCGTGGAAGACGTCAAAGTCATCTAAGTTATAAAGGACTCATTGAATCTTACCGTATAGGGCAAGGAACACATGGGTTTGCTCGAGCTCCTGACACCTCGATATTTTCCTCGGACCTTTATCACGCGAATGAGAATTGTGAACATAATGTTTAACCGAATTAACTTGTTACAACCCCTGCTTTCCCGTACGAGATCGATCCCGCTGCTCAGGCATCATAGATATCACGTACATAGTGGCGTAATTCAAAGTTTTTAAGCTTGCTGTAGATTTGAAGGCAATCGTGCATCGATTCGTATGCTATCTACCTTTAATACACACTGCATCGTTCTTCTTGCATGCATACCCCCCACAACCATCCATGTCATATGCAGGCCGTTTAAAGCAATCGGGAGAGCACTGTCTAAATCTCTATTGTTGTCAATTCTAGGCGAAAGGGCCTATGGTATACAGGCGAGCGGGAGGGAATGAACTGCAGATAAAAGGAGGTGACAACCTAATGCTGCACTTCATGGGCCTCTTCTTCTTCTTCTTCTTTAACTTCTTTAAAGAGGAAAAAGTCCTCCCCTACATCCTCAATATCCCACTCCCAATCACTAAGACAATTTCTCAACTCATACATTTCGCTTCGACTTTGAGTGTGCTCCCCGTTATAGGCCAGCAAGTGCTGTAATTCTTGGAGGGCTGTCCATCTACCGTCCAGCGAATACATGCATCGAGTATTCCACTTCGCTCCATGACGCAGTAGTAAACCAATACAGGTCATCAGTGTACCTATGTGGTCTATAGCCATGTAAGGGTAAAACAAAGGTACATTGGTTTCAGACCGGGTATATGATATCGGCATCGGTAGCCCAGGTTTGAATGTGCGAAGCATATGACAGAGGGGAGTCTCACCAAAGGAGCCGACGCCATTCGCGTCGAACCCTTGCTGAAGGAGTTGGAGGATAAGATCATAGTCTGGTGGTGCCTTCTGAAACGAACACGAATGGTGCAGGTAGGAGTAGCCCGAAACGTTGCCTAGTACGGGATATTGCTGCAAAATTTCCCCTGCAATCTTGAATTGGCACTCATGAATAATTATATCCAGTGGCCGGTCACACTGGGAATAATCTGTATGGTAATCACTAGGGATTTGTTTGACTAGTCGGTGCGGATCAGCACCTCGTTTGAGCAGCCGTTGTACCGTTGGGTAAAACTCGTGCCAATATCGCTGTTTTATGGTTGCAAGGTATTCATATAAGATTGTCTCGTTGTTTTGATTCATGATATTGGCGTCGAACATAATATCGGAATCTAGGAGCTGCGCAACGATAGTTTCTCTTTTGAACATCCCAGACTGGCAACCACGGTGAAGCACAGTATCACCTGAATTCGAAATGAATTTCTCGAAAGTATCCTTGCTAATAAGGAGGGGCACCAAATAATCTGCGTCGCAATCGAGTGCTGTTTTCAGGGTCTCGGGCCGGGACAACAGAAATCTGCCCCCAGAATCTAATAGGATGTTGAATGATCGCGTAATGTAGTCTTGATCACCCGATCTAAAAATCCAAAGGAACATATCGAAAATGTCATCTTCGGTGAGTAACATCCTTACTTCTTCGGTAAACAAAAGCGGGCAGACTTCCAGGAAGCTACGTCGAAATGCTTTGTGGAAAGGGAGTAGGCCGGAATTGTCTCTCAAAGCCACATCGGCTCCATAGCTCAGTAAAACCTCGAGCACTGTGCAAAAATCATCAACTTTCCAATACAATGGAAAAAAACAAAGCAATTGATGAAGTGCTGTGAGATTATCGCTGTTTCTCGCATTCACATTGATCCCATGGGAGGTGAGGAGGTCCATCATTCCTTTAATGTCTCCTTTAGACGAAAACATAGCTAGATTGTCCCAAAGCCGAGCAACAAGGGTGTTGCCGTAAGGGTCATAGACTGAGGCATCTGCCCCGTACTGAATAAGAATTTTGGCTGTTTGAGTATCCAGAGATTCCACCGCATAATGAAGTGGAGTTAATCCTTCTCTGTTAAGTAACATGACTTTGGCGCCCGCCTCTAATAGTCTTTGAATAGTTTCGTCTCTTTCACCCCGACCAGAGAATTCCTCTGCACAAATATGTAGAGGTGTATTATCTTCATTGTCAAGAGCGTTGACATCAGCCCCAAGCTTAATGAGTTCGTTTGCATCTTCGTATCTGTATGCATTGCAGGCTGTGAGAAGAGGAGACGCCCTATAGGGGCGAGGACGGCGATAACGGCCTAAAGTTACGTTGATATCAGATCCTTTGCTCTGTAGGTAAGGGATGAATGGAGTAAAATTGCCAGCGCAGAAGGCATATGCGAGTGGCGTCTGCCCAAATCTGTATCCGATATCAACTTCCGATTGATAGCCATCTTCCATCAGAGTTTTCACGAGGCTAAACATGCCAAAAAAACATGCAGCATGAAGAGCGGTACACCGGAAGCCGTTTTCCGGTGTCGTACTTTCATCCGTAGAAGCATCATCTGAAAGCCCATCGACCTCGACGACAATTGAAGCTCCACGACGTAGGAGCAATGTTGCAGTCGAAAGATGTCCCCGACAAATAGCCAAGTGCAGCGGTGACCATTGTGGTGGAGATCTAGTCTCTCTAATATTCATTCGCTTGAAGAGACATGCATCGACGTGACGGCACAAGCAAAAGTTCCTAGAAGGTGCGTTGATTCTCGCTTGATTGTTAATTAAGAAAGAAACAGCTTCGTCTTCACCGTTAGCCGTAGCCACGTGGAGGGCAGTCCAAAAGTATGTGTTGTTTGCCGCGGCAAGCCCTCTTGAAACAGGTGGGAGGGTTTCCTCTAGATCAGATCCGTTCTCTTCCTGGGCGATTTTGTCCGCGTCCTGGGCGCTTCGGTAACTAAATCGTGCCGCCTTTGCGTCCCGTTTGGTTTTCGTGAGAAGGTATAGTGAAAAGGATTCATTCGAGCATTTTCCTTGACGCCAGCTATCCATCATTTGCTCGTCTTCCAGCCGAGTTGCGGAGACCGAAGAATACCATGGCCTGTTCACATCGAATCCAGCATCAACAAGTTTCTGCATTAGATTTACGTTTCCAGACCCAGCCGCAGTATAGAAAGTGTAACTCTCCGGATCCTGCGCCTCTAGCTTGTAGAGTAGAGGGTTCGCAAGGATGTAAAGCCAACGACACGTTGACGTAACGGCGGCCAAATCCTTGGTGCCGAGATAGTTTATCATATGGGAGGTAATCTCCTCTGGTAGCTGTTGATTTATCCAGGTTAGCATTCTAGACACCGGTAGCAATTGATCTTGTGACAATCTATCCAGTCCGCATCCGACATGAGATGACCAACTGGCTTTGACGAAGCCATCGCCACAGTGGGGCGGCTACTGGTGAAGTACGTGTTGGGATTGACACGCAACGCATCAGGGAAATGGTAGACGACTTACCTCTGAAAGTGACGCCATATCCACGAGCAAGCAGACGCCATACGTCTTCTCAAAGTGATCCTCACTTGATACAAGCCGTATGGCGATGAGGACCAGGTGATGAGATGAGATGGTAAACCTGACGTGGTAGTTTAGAAGATGTCGGCTCGTGGGTGTGAGTTCTCGAAAAGAGAAGGGATGTTCTTAAGAGTGACCGACGAGCTGAGTACGTCTGGTGCGTGGAGGGGAGATGCAGAATGTAGGCGAGAAAGGTGATGTGATGTGATGTGATGGGCTAACTTGCAACCCCGATGTGTCGGCTTTCTCGATCCGAAAGAGACAACGGTATCCGGTTTTGGGGGGGGGGGGGGGGGGGGGCTGATTTACTCCCTGAGAGGGGACTGATTCTACGCTGCCTACGAGAATAAAAGATGAAGAGGTAAGGGGGCGACGGACGAGGTGCGAGTTGCAGTAGTTGTGTATGTTGATCACAGCAGTATGGTTGAGGTATGAATATCCGTCCAGGTAGGTGGTTAGGCAGCCTGAGGGGTTTACGGTTTCGGTTTGAGCGAGATCAGGTATGAAGGATCTCGTTCGACTCTATACGCCCCGGGGCGTAGTAAAGACAAGTTGGTAGGTGCTCGAGAGATAGATGCTCGAGGGGCAAGTGCTCGAGGGGTGGGTAGCAGTTGCCTGCAGACAGACTTACTTACCTACGCTTAACACAAGCAGAACAAAACACCGTCTGAACAAGACACGACCTTTTGGAAAGGATAGGTCTAGTGATCTTGAGTATCCCTAGCCTTACATACTTAATTACCTATACCAGTGCAAGAATATCAATTATGCCCAAGAACGCCTCGCCATGCCATACCAGACCAGACCATGCCATGCTGTACCGTGCCGTACCGTGCCGTACCGTGCCGTACCGTGCCGTGCCATGTGAAGATGTGCCGTACCGGCTCGTAGAAAGCAAAAAACAGTGAAGCGATGTCCCTTCTCTGTAACAGACCATAGACCCGTCCAGTGCCAGAGCACTGTCAGCCTTCCTCTAAATACCACCAGACCTTCAAGGCCAAATCGTAAGGCCAAATGAGCGACCCGTGCACCTCCCGTGCCAACCAAGCGTGTCTCGCATAATCGCGGGCCCAAGCTGTCATGTCTCAGCTTGGTTCGCTCTAAGCATGCCGAGGATACTCGGCAACACATCAGCAACACCTCTTGCCTCTCTTGTCCCCATCATGCACCTCGCGGTTCTGCTGGTTCGCGCCGCTGTTCCCCGCGTTCTCGACGGTAACGGCGGGCGAGAAACCAGGGGAGAAGAGCCAGCTCCTGCGATCCCTGCCCACGCGGAAGCTGCCCCTCGGGTTCACGCCGTCGAAGTAGCCCTCGGCCTCGGTGCCGGGCGTGCTAAGCCCCGGCGTCGACGTGGCCGCCAGGATGGCCTGCTGGATCTTGCGGTTCTGCTCGACGAGCTTGCGCGTCACCACCCGGAACACCTCCTCGACGCCCTCGCCGCTCTCGGCGCTGATCTCGTGGCACGCGTCCCATCCGACCTCCTGCCCCCAGAACCCACTGCTCCGCTTGCTACTCGGGCTGCGCGGCTCCGGTGCGCTCGACGGCGCCGGCCCCAGCGGCGTTGTTATCATCGAGCCCGAAGTCCCCGGCGTCGTCGTATGCGACTGAGTGGTGCTCAGCGGCAGTGCGAGGCCCGCCAGCCCCGCGGGTGTCGCCGTAGGAGGCGGTGTAGAGCCTAAACCGGGAGCGAGGTTCTCCGCGACGTATGCTATGCAGCGCTCGAAGGGAACCTCCCGTCTAGTCGGGTCGCGGGCAACGATGTCTGCTTTTGTGCCGACAACATGCAAAACAATATCAGGCGGTAGGTTCCGGCGCAACTCAGTCAACCATATGCCCATCTCGGCGAAGGAGTTTGCGTCCGTGATGCTGTAGCAGAGGATGCAGGCATTGGCGCCTCGGTAGTATAGTCGCGATATCGAGCGGAACCGTTCTTGGCCAGCTGTTACAGAATGAACTCGGTTAGTATAGGTCAAACCAGTGAAAGGGACAAAGCCAAGGCCAGAATAAGGGGCCTTACCTGTGTCCCATATTTGCAAACGCACAACAGTATCGGTGTCGCTGTCAACAACACGCTTCGTCATGAAGCTTGCGCCAACAGTGGAAGTGGTCTGGGCTGGAGTAAATGCGCCCTTGCAGTAACGTGTAACAAGCGACGTCTTGCCGACGCCCTGGGAGCCGAGCACAACTATCTTGGCCTCGAGCGAGGACATGATAGTGGCGGTGATGGATGGTGTAGATATTTGTTTGTGTATCGATACAAAGGGTCGTAGAAAAGAGGAGGAATACGGACGCCTCCAGGGCGGCGTCGAGGGGCGTTGGCGCGTCCTCGTGGTGAAAGGGATATTGTTCTCTCCTTTGCGAAAGTAAGGGACGGACGATCAAAGCCTAAGCGACTGCAAGGGCGGCAGTGGTGATGGTGGTGGTGGTGGTGGTGCTTGTCACCACGTGCTAGCCTCGGTGAATACAATGTGCCACTCGCTGGTGATCATCATTTCTTGCCGTGGTCTTGGTCTTAGTCTCTGTCTCTAACGGCTGAAGAGCATGCGCCGCGCGGGGTACTGCGTAGGAGAATGTGCTCCGGGGGCTGTGTTCGGTGCCTATGCTATGTTGTGCGGTTTGGTATCGATATGGACCTACGTACTCGGTACAGAGCGCAGTACTCCGTACTCCGTACTCAGCAGTAGTAGCAGGACATCGGCCGCATGTGTGTAAGTAAGTAAGGAAGTAAGTATGCCTTTCGCGTTCCGGTCGTTGATTAACTACTGTACGTACAGTACGTAGACATGGGGCGGCTGGTACACCTATTGGCTAGGTACTTTTTAGCAATTGCGATTCATAGGATACCAGACTAAGGGCAAGCCTGGGAGGTCGAGAGAGAACCCAGATGGCATTGATGATGCAATTCATGCAACCAGGGTCTTCCTTCGACCTGTCCAGTTTGTGTTTAGTGCACTGCAGAGCAAAGACCCGCGAGTCATGATTGGGTGCTACTAGTTCTTAGCATTGCCTCGCGTGTAACTATACATCGGAACTTAATCTATACATAGATAGCGAGGTCGAGATAAGATAAACTTCTCTACCACTGGGCATGTATTATTATCCTTCTCATTTCCACAGGGCTGCCTACTGGGCAGTGGGCACACAGACTTCTGCCTATACTCATTTATTCATGCGCAGTGTTTATGGCTCGGTTATCGTAGATACGCAGGATGTTGCTGGTCTACAATTCCTTGAGATATTAGTAGAAACTTATGTACGCGCTAAGTTAAGTAGATGGAGTGTGTTCACCAATCATGCCTAAACTCGAATACGATGAGCCGTTCATGACCCACACGAACTAGATTTATATGTTCACACGCTCCGGCATCTGGTCAGTGACACAACATTAGTATTAACGGTCCATACCTTGTTCACACTTAATAGCGCTTACGTATTGGGGAACCACAACATTCTCCTTCCGTCTTTGATATTCGGTAATATCCGTGTATTGAAGGAGGTGGACTCAATCTCCTATTATTCCGAAGCATAGAAGAAAATCAGGTCCTTGCTTGTTTGTATTATTTACGGGCATCCAAACCCGGGGCTGGTCTCTTAGTACACACCACTAGTGAGGTTCCCCAGACGCGGATATCAGATAGGTTCCTATAATCAACGAACACCATGGGGTTAGAAGAAGGCTTGCCATTGGCTGCAAAAGCAAAGTTGATCCTATCCCATCCTTATTGTCTCAATGTTGATCACCTATTGGTGCTTGGCGTTCTTTGGCTCAGTGTGTGCATTCGTTGACCGCACATTGTGGGTACGAGGAGTTCTCATCCAAGCCCGAGTACACTACCCAGTATATAGAAACGTGTTTGCCCCAATCATCTATACGATCGAATCATTTAGCAATTAATTTCATTACTTTTAATATCATCTCGCGTTTCATCCTAACAAGACGAAGACGCTTGTCGACTTAGCGCTTCGGAAGAGCTTTAGCGACGGGATTGACCAAAAACTGAAACGAAGCAATGAAACGGTCGAGGCAGAGACCACTGCACATCGCTGCGTAGTTGCTCTCGCACTGATCTATACTCAGCCCCTTATTTGGCGGTTGTAACCAGGCAAACATCATCACGCAGCTCCACTAGACGCCATGTTAAGTGTACACCATATAGTCCCTCTTCCGGATTAGTTTATTAGGCTCCCTAGGAATAACAGCACTATCACATAGAATTGGTGCAGTAAGTTGGGGGTGTTCCCCGGAGAGGCCAAAATTCGACAGCTTGCGAAATGAGCAGCTTTGTATTTCTAAAATATCCCTTTCCTCGCATTGTGCCAGTTATTGAAATAGCTCAGATGCTCATAAGTAACGCCCTTGGGGGTGCTTCGGATCTTCTCCCTCAAAACGTCCATAGCCGTAGCATTATCCCCCGCTCCCCTACTCCTGCTAAACGCGCTGCCACATATATTCGAGACCTCGGCTCCCGAGTACCCCTCGGTCATGCGCGCCAGCTCTTCCGCGTCTACGTCCTTGAACATGAGCTTCTTTGCCATGCGCACAATAATGGCCTCGCGAGCCTTCAGGTCCGGGAGGGGCACGTAGATCAGCTCGTCGAAGCGCCCGGGGCGCAGCAGGGCGGGGTCGAGGGAGTCCGGCCTGTTCGTGGCGGCGAGTACGAAGACGTTGCCGCGCTCCTCGAAGCCGGCCATCTCCGTGAGCAGCGTCGTCACGGCCTGCACGCCGCCGCTGCTTGGGCCGGCTGATCTGGTGCCTGCCAGCGAGTCGATCTCGTCGAAGAATATGATGCTCGGGCTTGCCTCGGCGGCTCGCTTGAAGATGTTGCGGATTGACCGCTCGGTCTCTCCAACGTACATGTTGAGGAGTTCGCCGCCTTTAACTGCGAAGAAATTGAACCCGGTTTCTGTCGCCATGGCTTGGGCCGTCATGGTCTTGGAGCATCCTGGAGGACCGTAGAGGAGAACACCCTTCGTTGGAACCCAGCGGTTCTCTTGTTGGCCCTATAATTCTATTGTTAGCAGTAGCAAGTTTAGATTTTAACGATGAACATACATCAGGCGTCCTTAGCACATCCTGAAGAGCCAGCTTGACGTCCTCGTAGCCACCAATGTCGCTCCAGTGTATCGTCGGCGGCTTGAGATTGATATCTCTCATAGCGGATGGCCGGACCTCCTTGAATACCTTCGCGAAATCCTCCCATTCGAGGGGTAAGTCTAATTGCGGCGCCAAACGTTTTCTTCGTGCTTGCATGGCCTTGGCAAGGAGGTTGCGTAGGTCACCCCCAGTAAATGCATGTGTCCGATCCACAAGATCTAGTATGCATTTCTCAAAATCTTGAGGAGAAAATGGCGGCTTCATTGACCGCATAATCTCTGCTCGTCCGGGCGCATCTGGCGTAGGAAGACTAATATGTTGCCAAAAACGACCAGGGCGCTGAAGATCATATGGGATATCATCTAGATAATCAAGACAAGTAGCTGCTACTAGGACGTTAGGTCGCTTATTGTCTTTTTGCGCCTTCGCAGCTAACACATCGAGTCCGCTTTTAAACGCTTTGAGATAACCCGGTCTGTTCGTGTTGTTTTTCCCTATAAGTATAGTAATATCGTCGACAAGAATTATTGTCGCACCTCGCTGGTCGACAGCAGTCTCAAATATGGACTGAATTGTCGAAGGCTTATCGTCTTCTGCGATCCGCACCACTCTGCCCCATCGCGTCGCGGCGATATGGTCAAGAACCATGGTTTTCCCGGTGCCATGGCTACCGTCAATGACAATACCACACGTAAAAGGAGGTATTGCTCTGTTCTCTAGTTCCATATCGTACTCTTCAAAAAAGTCGTTTAGTTGCTCAATCTGTCGGGCTATATTGGGAAGAGGTTCAAGTTTGAGTTTGCCCACAACACCAGCAGCTTCACCACTGGAGATTTCGACAACCGTGATAGTAGGGTCGTACTTTGCCACCCCCTTTTCGCTTCCATTAACAGACTCAATGATAAAAGAACGCTGAGAACCCCTTAGGAATACATCTTCGAAGGGTGTTCCAGGTAAGATATAATCTGCGAGTTCTGGCTATTTTGTCAGCTCCCACACTTCGAGGCTGGGCAGGCTAAACGTACCAAGTTTATACTCGAGATGATGCTTCCATCGCTCGTGTTCAGCACCTAATTCAGGCAGAGGAGGAATATCCGCTGTCGTTTCTCTTATCACAACGATTTGCGCACTTGGTACGGGGCCACCTGGGACTACTCTAATGATCTGGCCAAGCTCAAGATTTGCGACGGTCTGAAAAACCCGGCTGATAGAGGCGATGTTGTTGGCAACCTTAGAGTCGCCGGGCCAAGCAACAGCCTCTCGCTGTACGCCATTAACTTCTACACGGCAAGCGTTTCCCGTCGTAAAACCAGCTTGCGCAAAAGTTGAGGGATGAATAAATATTTTAGCGGCGTTCTTGTGGGTTGGGTTTTTCTGCCCGACTACATCCGTCGGCTGGATGCGCGTTTTGTATTCGTCTTTCATTTTTGTTGCGGCTTGTTTTGAAAATCCAGTATACTTGATTTCGCCTCACTCATCGTTCGGACAGAACCGTTTAACTTGTCGAGGTTCTGGTGAGTGAACACACTCTCTGCACCCAATTAGTTTCTCTAAAACAGAAGTTGATTGAAGTTTGTGAATTTATAGCGTTTAGCTGCATAATCAGTGGGCTTGCTGTCATTCTCTGGTGCATAATATTTTTTTCAACAGCGTACCGTAGGTATTTCCGAGCAATTCACAACACTCCAATTGTTCTTCGACTTAGAGACACACTCTCAAACTCTATGATTCATGTTTATACTTTCGGGGACATAATGACTAACACGTGAATGTGGGTAGGCAGGACATTTGATCTCCTCACAACCTTGGGACTGTCGTTACATAGGTACCTACTTATACGATGCGCAATCACAATAGTAGGTAGAGATACAGAGCATCATACCTTCAACTATATTAGTTGATGTTCCGATTGATTTTTGGCACAGTCTCATTTATTGACAATATATATAACTATAATACTCGCCATTTCAACAATTCATATTGGGGAGAAAGAGAGCCTGCCCAGGTGAGACCGTACGATTCTAAAGCCCGTAAATCGGCATTTATCGCTAAAACAGAGATACAAATATGCATATATCGCGATCTCTTAATGAAACAATTTCTATAACTTCGGATAGGACTATCCGAATTCTCGACCACCCAAACCCAGCATCCGAAGCTCTACGATGTGCAGCGCACTACAGCACACCGCCCCATGCTCCTACGACAGCTCCATCGGCCTCTCTTGCGATCGGTAACTGCAGCATGGCGACCCGCAACCACCTCTCGCGCCTCATTCCACCACGGTGACAGTCGAAGCAGCAATAATAGCAGCAGCGAGCACGACCAGCAGGGAGGAACAGACAATGGAGCTTCGTCCGCAGCTCCAAGCAAGCCCAAAGGCTCGCTTTTCGACAAGCTATTCCCAGACGAAGCCAAGCGAGCAAGAGCAAAGGCAAACAGGGCTTCCGACACCGACGTGCCCAAGAACACCTGGATGTCACAGCTCTTCGATGAGCCTCCCCGCCTAGCCCTGCCCGAGGAACCGCAATATGAAGACGTCTTGGCACAGGAGGTCCCGGAGGTCCCGGAGTCCTATTCGCCCGCTCTCCGCGCACAGGGCATGCTGATCCTCTCTGCTGCGAGCAAGAACCTGCTAGAGAGCGATTTCGTCCGTCTCGGGGCGAAGGGGAAGCACGTCGAGGGCTGGGTGAGCGGGATCCTCAAAGGTAAGACACGCACCAGCGACCTACACCACTATTTCCTCCCAGCACACCACCATCCAACTTCCCCGGGGACACGACGAGTAGCATAGGAGAACGAATGCACAGCTAACCCGCCGCGTGCACCCAGTGATCCAAGCCCGCGACCCAGACACGCTGGAGCCAAAAGGACACTACTTCATCCTCTTCGACACGCACGAGGCCGCAATCGCATACAAGGACCGTCTCGAGCACATCTGGCGCCTCAGCAAGACCTACGTACCAGGCGCGCACCACGGGCGCCGCTCGCACGCGATCCAGCAGCCGCTGCCGCCGGGCCTGCGCCGCACGGCGCACGGCGAGGACGTGGCGGCGCTGATCCGGTCGTTCACGCTGGTGGCGCCGAGCCAGCGGCACCACGTGCAGCTGTCGCGGACGAGCGCCGCCAAGATCGCCGCCCTCGACGCCGAGGGCGGCTTCGTCGCCCAGCTCGCCGCGCGCGCCGGCTCCGAGTTCCTCGTCCTCGTGCGCCTCGACGGCGGCCGCATGACCCGGGACACCCTGCGCCGCGCCATCGAGGATGACGGCGTGCGTCGCAGGCTCGCCTGGCGCGTCGCCGATCTCGACAACGGCATCCTGCCCTTTGGCAAGAGCATCCTCAAGGCGAGCGACCAGGCTCCGCGGGATGGCGAGGGCGTGTCACAAGACTCCGGTGCCGATTACCATGGCGGGGCGAGCGGCAGCGGCTCTGGACCGAGCATGGTCGCTGACACACCCCAGGCAGAAGAGAGCAATGAGAAGTACAGACAATATCCTCGGTTCATCATCCCCTTTATAGACAAAGCGGAAGCCCACCGCTTCGTGCTATACTGGCATCGGCGCGAGCTGAGGTTACGCATGGGTGGCGGAGGGAATGATCAGCCGTCGTGGCAGGAAACAAGGATAATTAATGCAACAGTTCTCTGGTGAGGTCAAATAGAGACCTAAGGTTAGCTTCATAGAAGCTCAACCCCCTACAAATGTAAATCAAGACTCAACATGTATATAATACCGACCGTCAGCATCTAGCATCAGGAATATACCCCGTGGGAAACATTCATAGGCTGAGAAATAAAGTGTATTAAGACCCGTATCAACCAAACTCCGACAGACGATATTTTGCCCCTGGTTTCCGGCGATTACCAGGGTGCGTTTGTTCATGCTTCTGGGAATATCTATCGCGAAGCATACCTCTCTGGCCAAATCCCCAAAACGACGAGATCCCCACCCCTCCGGTTGATGATACAGACCGTCGACATTTGGGAGCTTCTGCTAATGCCCTCTCGTTCCTCGTGGGCCCCGTCCTCGATCTATTTGTTCGACGCTCAAAGACACATGATATCAACGCTAAAGTTCCTCCCACTGTGCGCTGGAGCTAGACTAACGAGCTCGATGGATGGCGAAATCGCTGTGTACTTATGCAGTTCTGTCTTAGGCTTCTGCCTCTTTCTGACCACCTTGTCTTCCTACCTCAAGGATGGTTTTCCTTTAGCAGCATTTACCACCAGCTTCCGTAGTTGCACGACCAACGGGGACATTAGAAGATGACGGGTCGGCTTTAGAAGTATCGATGATGCGCTTCTTGATGTCTGATGCTAGGTTATAGAAGGCTTTGTCGATGTTGATGTTGCTTTTAGCCGAGACCTCAAGGAACGGGATGCCTAGCTCCTTTGCCAGAGCTTCGCCCTGTTCTGTCGATACTACACGCTTCTCCTCCCAGTCGCACTTGTTGCCAATTAAAATCTTGTTGACGCCTTCCGTGGCATGCTGCTCCACGTTGGCGAACCATGTTCGGATATCTATGCAAAAGCCCGTGTCAGCTGCCGGCCTGATTGAAACCCTGCGACCCAAAGGAACTAGAAGTCCTATAGGCGCATAACCTATGTACAAGGTACCGAAATGGTAGTATTCAAGCCTCGTGCAACTAGCGAACATATAAAAGCAGGCTTACTCTCAAAAGATCTTTGGTCGGTGACGTCGTAAACGAGGAGGATGCCCATGGCACCGCGATAGTAGGCTGTCGTGATAGTTCGGAACCGTTCCTGGCCAGCAGTATCCCATATCTGCAACTTGACTCGTTTGCCGTCCAGCTCAATGGTCCGAATCTTGAAATCGATACCAATGGTCGTAATGAAGGAGGGCGTGAACGAGTCCTCGCTAAACCGCAGCAGGCAGCATGATTTGCCCACACCCGAGTCGCCGATTAGCAGGAGCTTGATCTATACACGGTGATCTCGAATCAGTCTCGTTCCCAACCCAAATCCACCAGGTTTGCAGCACCGACGGCTATCTCAAAGCGTCTCGAGGCGAAGCGAGAGGCTATGTCGTGGGGTCGTTAGATCCTCGAAAGAGAAAGGGTAGACCTACTAAGAAATCATAGTTGCGGTTCCCCGACATGGTGAAGAAGAGAGATAGGGGACTTGTACGGTGGGCGGGAGATGGGGGTCGGGACGGGACGTTGGGTTGGCGGTTAGCGGATGAGCAAGACCAGCGATAGGCGGCGCTGGCTGACGAGTGATCGAGGTCGAATTGATGTCGGGATTCGGGACGGCGGTGGGAGATCAGACTGGTCAGGATAGAGGCAAGGCCGTGTGTCGTCTCAGTTGCAACCAGCCAGTCAGTCAGATGCGGCGCGGCGGGAGTGATGGCAGGGCCACGCAGCGACACATGCAGACTTGGCGCAGATGAATCGTCTAACCTGAACCGGGTTGGTGCAGGCAACGTGTGGGCGAGCACAAGCGGGCGGGTATGACGAGGCGGCTGGGGTTGTGAAGACAGTGGCGTAATCGAGGGCGTATGGGCAAACGACTCGTCGGAAGCGTTGGTTCAAACAATGAAGAAGAGGAAGCAGCTTGAGGAAGAGGCTAGGTCATATACAAACCCCCAGAGTCACACACGCATCATAAGTCGAGGTATCAAAACTTAGGTAGGCACTTACTGTACTAAGTACTTAAGGTATACTAAACCTACCTAGGGGCCTATGTACACTACCTAGGTAGATTTAGGTGCTTATAGCCCGCTAAAGAACGCTCTTAGGTGCCTTTTGGGGCTCCGGATGCTACCTACTTAAGCGCTATAACCATTTTCGTAGACTCTCGTCCTAAACTGAACTCGTACCTTTAAAACGCCACCACTATCGCTTCGGTTATTAAGTAGCGCTAATAGGCAGTATAAGGCTGCCTAACTAGGCGCCCATTGAAACCTACCTACCACTCAAGTGCTTTTCAACCTAGGTAGTGTAGGTAGGCGATAACGAACGGTCTATCACTGTTTGGTACGCGACTCCCCCCCTACAGTTAGGTTCTCTATGTATGTTTGTCAGAGGTGTCGCAGTACTTACCTAGGTACTTAAGTAAGTACAAGTAGGCACCTAGTCACCTCGATATCTGCCCGTCACAACAATTCTAACGCACTGCCGTCCTCGATTCTTCTTTCTTTCTTGACATATACAGGCGTAGCTCAAGCTAGGGACTGGTCCATACAGAATTCAAATTCAAATACTTTCTTACCAACAATTATAGAATATACTACGTTAACAGCACTAATGAGAATGAGGAGTACGATCTATCTCATAGTTAGGTTTGTTTGCGTGGTAAACAAACTCGACTAACATAACTTTGCAAGACCTCAGGTCTTACAGTAATCGTATCTTCCCCGGTTCGCTACTCAAGGTGCTTATAGAATTCGCGCCAAATGCTTGACACCCCCTGTCTTAAAGAACTCACCTCGGCTTGGTCACACCCTGCCCGTAATATGTAGAGCAATATGGTCATCCTTCCGGCGAAGCGAGAAAGAATCCGATCATTCCGACACATGTGATTTACAAGACTAGAACTCCTAGCTTCGCAAAGAAGGCACGAGAACACTCGCAAGACTGAACCTATAAGCTGCGACAGTAGTGCATGATCGAGTTTACTCATATATGTATAGGGAATTTAAAATTAAAGAATAAGACTCTGCTTTAAGCCGCTGCAAAGCTTTTTACTCGTTGAGCTAGGTTTGAAGACATCTCACATCGACTATTATCTCACCTGTAAGCTAGAAGCGAATTGAATGAATTCGTATACTTTCGGGTGGTTGAAACGAAAGGCTTAACATAAATTAAGAAAGGCTTCAACATAGATAGAACGTACATACAAACAGCTCACACGAGATCTACTATGGCTCAAGAAGTTGAACATCAAGCTATACGTGGTAAAGTTCTAGCACGGTCATACGCCCGCAGTTGGTCAGCTCGCAGCCCTGGCTATGCGGATTAGGCTTCCAGCAAATCCCGGGGTTAACAAGAAGTCCGCATATTGGAGTCTTTTGCCTCATGTGAACTTTTGCTCGCCGACCGAGGCCCGGATCAAGCAGTAAATGTTGCCTGGCTGAATGTAAGGAACTTTTGCAAGTGGCAAGCCAACTGATGCCATCTCCAATTCAATATTACAATCCTTTCCTACGCCACTGTGGCCAGCCCGCGGTGTTTTTGTCCTACTCGAGATAGACCGGTCAAGTCGTGTGGTAGAGTATCGACATGCAACAAGATACTCACATGCTCATCATTGGTTACCAAGGCCCCGGCATCGTTCCGTAGTGAGATGGTAGAGTATCTTTCACCCGCCTGCGCCTATACTAGGTCAGAAGAAGGTCTAACTGTCACGCGGGTGTACTTGGAACAATGTGAAGGATTCGAATGTTATCTTGCTAGTCTGTGCTTCTCCTTCACACTCTTATAGAGACCGAAAGAAGCCAGCGTCACAGCTACCGCATTCCGCACTTATAAAGCTAAGTCGGTAGAAGGTAGATGGATTCCCATTTGCGGCGACCGAGATAGATCATGCTCTGCAGAGCTCTTTAGTCTGGTGGATATGCATGACAACTAAACACCGTACCTGTCGGCTTCTCCCGTTACGAGGCCTCCCTAGCAAGAATCACTAGCAAATTACAACACACTCCGTTATCACGTGGATACGACATATATTACCTCGAGTCGAGGCAAATGCAACAACCCGCAGCGCACCCCAGCTGAGATCTCTCGGGCCACTCCGACCAGCGGGCGAAAGTGTCCCGAAGAGGAAGCTCACGCCGCAGATCCAGTCGACCCGGAATCTAGCCAGAGTTGTTATAAGCCAATCGAGCTCCCCATCCGCACCTCAGCCGCTCATCTGGTGTCCGTCTGGGCGGATATGCTTGTTTTCACCTCCCGATCAGGGGTTAGCGACGATAAAGACCGTGGGCCGCGCGTACGGGCCCTCTCTCTCTACTTATACAAAAGAGATGGACTCCTCCCGTCGCCAGACAACATGGCTCTCCCCGCTGTGCGGTACCAGGCAAAGAAGATAGTGCCCTAGCTGTGAACATGCTACGACAAATCGCGCTGGTCGAGGCCAGTTTGGCCGTCGGCTCGGCCGTGGCCGCGTCCGTCTCCTGTCCCGCCAACCTGCCGTTCAGCTGCTCGAACACGACCGCCGTGGCGGACCTCTGCTGCTTCAACGCGCCGGGCGGCGACATCCTGCTCACGCAGTTCTGGGACACGGACCCGTCCACGGGTCCCGCCGACTCCTGGACGCTCCACGGGCTCTGGTAAGTTTTCCCGACTTCCCCGCACCCTCCCTCCGCTCACGCCGCCGACAGGCCGGACAACTGCGACGGGTCGTATGAGCAGTACTGCGACGCGGGGCGGCAGTACACGAACATCACGGCGATCCTGCAGGCGGCGGCGCCCGCGACGCTGAGGACGATGCAGCAGTACTGGAAGGACTACAAGGGCGACGACGAGTCGTTCTGGGAGCACGAGTTCGGCAAGCACGGCACGTGCATCAGCACCCTGGACCCGGCGTGCTACGCGAACTACCGCGCGACGGACGAGGTCGCCGACTACTTTTCGCGCGCGGTCAACCTGTTCCAGGGTCTGCCGACGCACGCTTGGCTCGCGGCCGCCGGCATCGTGCCCTCGGCGACGCAGACGTACACGCTGGCCGCGGTCCAGAAGGCGCTGACGGCGCGCCACGGCCGCGCCGCCGTCGTGCGGTGTAGCAGCGGCAGGCTGAACGAGGTGTGGTACCACTTCCAGGTGCAGGGCTCGGTGCAGAGCGGCACGTTCCGGGCGGTGGACCCCGTGGGCTCGGGCTCGAACTGCCCGGCGAGCGGGATCAAGTACCTGCCCAAGTACGGCGGCGGCGGCACGCCCGCTCCCACAACGACGACAACGAAGACCACGACGGCGACGAGCACGGCCGTGCCGACGGGCGTACCGGGCGCGCTGTCCGGTAAGGGGTATGTGAGGGTGCGCCCCGACGGCTTCGCCATCAGCTCCGGCAACTGGTACCGCGCAGCCGGGACCCCGGCGACGTACACAGCGACGCCGAACGGTAGCGGTGCGACCTTCACGCTGAAGACGAGCAAGGGCCCGTGCCAGGTACTCAGCGACGCGTCGCTGAGCTGCGCCGCCGGCCTCGCGGCGAGCAGCTTCGGCTACGATGGCACGTATCTCACGTATAACGGTGCCGCGGCTTTCTATGCCCCCTCTACGCCTAGCGGCCAGGACAAGGGTGTGATTTATACGACGAAGCAGGCCGTGTCGCTGCAGATCTACTGGGAGCCTTTGTAATTGATTACTGTTGGGTCGGCATTGGGAATTGGTAGAGGGCAATAAGCGAGATCAGCGGTCTGTCGGTCAACTGGCTTTGATGTGACTACGAGCTGCCTTGAGAATAAAAGTTTATATCTGACTACTCTATCCTAAGCAGAAATCGAGTGCGTAGGGCATACAGGTCACCCGCGAGACGACGTATTGTGTATGACGGTAACGACGCCAAGCTCTATCAATATGTAGGACCTGTAATTATCCGAGAAAATCGTGTATTCTAGATACTACGTCCTTGCGAACAGTATATACTTCAAACTCTAAGGCTATCACTAATGCTACGCTACGCTATGCTTTTTGGAATGCAGCACAAAGTATAGGCACTAAGCACTATCTGAGCCACTTTGAGTAAGCCCAACGGATTCGATCTAGAGCTCGCTGTTGATACTGGACGCCTCTGAGGTTGGCGAGGTCATTCAAGTCCTCCAAAAAGTCCTTCTCGATGTCGGCAGGAAGAAGTTTATGGGCAATTCGGCGTAAAACATGAACTTCGCATATTAGAAGGCCGTGGTCTTTGTACGGGAGAACGTTGGTTTGTGTCGGGGCTGCCTCTGAGAAGACACGGTCAATGTTGCGAAGAACACGCACACATCTACCTGCCTTACGCCTTTCAGCATAGCCTCTTCGCCCGCCAAAGACGCCGAGGAGATATCGCACTACTCCGACGGAGACAAATATGCCAGGAGTGAGCCCGACGAAGCCGAAAACGAGCTCCTGGCTCCTCAACAGAGAGTCTATGCCGCTCATTGCAACTTCAACGTCGACCTTCGTCTTTTGAACCTGAATGAGCAGAGTACGGACAAGGTCTCCCCGCACAGTACCCAACAGGGGGCTCCTCAGATCTTTTTCGTAGGCGCGGAGAATGGGTGTCACATCTCCCTCTCGGACTTTGGCCCGAATATCGGCGACTTGTGTCTCCGATAGTGACGATGCCCCGGTTGCGGTAGTGGACTTGTCAATGGCGAAGTCCACCACCATACGCTCCAAGCTCTCCCTGTCTGCCTTGAGACTATCGCGACTCATAATAGCAATCTCGCTATTGGCGTCATGACGAATTGTTCCTACGACTTTTCTCATTGGTTCAATGACCCAGTTGAACCAAAAGTCGCGGATGGTGGAACCCAGGTCTTGGACCCAGTCCAGAATCTCCTTCTGCCTATTGACAAATATCCGTAAAATCGTGGTTGAAGAGAGCAGAAGAGCAGTAGCAGGGAGCCAATACCTGACTAGCCGGGAAGGCCGTCCATTTTTACGAACAAGTTTGGTTGCCGTCATGATGTTCGAGGGGAGTTGCTCGTCTAATAACGCTTGTAGTCGCTTCGCAACAACGGCCGGGCGGTTCTGGTCGTCTTCCTCGGCTTGTATAGACAACGCATCCTCAGCCACAGCAGCAAATACCTTGTCCTCCATCTGGTTAGTGTTAAGGTCCAAATCTAGAACATCACGAAGCATCATGTCCATGAGTGCAACGCTTCTTTCAACTACACCCTTCCATTCCTGACTATTGGGAAGAGAAAGTTCGCTATCGCTTCTTCCGTCGTCAGCCCCAATACCGCTAAACGCAAATCCCTCGTCAATGAGAACACCAAGGCCACTAGCTGTCATTTCTCGCAATTTTTTTAGTTTTGCCTGTTTCCTTCGCGCTTCGGCGCGACACAGCGCTATGGGTGACATCATTCGTCGTTGAACATCGGCAAGTGACTTTTCCAGAATAGTCGACTGAACGATCGCGTAAAACCGCCGCCATTGCGGTGCCAAGCTAGGTGTAGTGGTGGTGGTAGATGCTACTTCGGAGTCGACATTCACAGTATGGCCACTAGTGTATCGCCGGAGCCGAGCTTTGCTATCATCATAAACCTCTGAAAACCATATCCAAAGTCTAGCGGGAGAGATCTGAATCATATACAGAGTTGTAGATAATGGCGATGATAAAACATGATCCCAGTACCATATATGATCACTTAGAGGCACGATTTGGTCCAAAAGCATGTCCACAATAACGCCGTAGGTTTGGACGGCGGCCTTGCTGACCAGGAGCCACTCAAGCTCTGATTCATATTGACTTAACTGTAGCCCCTCCTGGGGCCGGTCTGACAGTAGGCTGGATTGCGTGAGGAGAACTTGAAGCTGGGAAGGTGGAAGGATAGCCTGGGTTCCGGTGGTAGCTGACAATGCCTTTATGATTCTCAACAAATCTTTGACCCGGGGTGTGTGCAGCACTGTATTTAGCTCTGCGGCGACCTCATTTGTAGGATGCGCCTGGGGACTTGTTATAGTTGCATAGATGATGCTGTCTAAGTGGGCATCTAACCGCCGGACTTGGCTGACTCAACGTCAGCCGGGGAAATAGTGAAGTACGTGTGCTGCCCAACTTACTCGGCTAACACCGACATTTCTTGTTCAAACGGGGCGGTATCCAACTAGGTGAAATGAAGAGGCGGTCCACATGGGTCGATGCGCGAAAGCGTATGTGTAAGTTGTCATCCCCTTATTTCAATCATGCCACCTTTGAAAAGAGCTGCAAGTGCTTCATCAAGGGCTCACAAAATAGCGTGTTCCGGATAGCCAATGACCGAGCTGACGGCGCCGAGGCGGTGGGAGGATAGGTGAATCCGAATAAGAAATTGGCGCTGAGCGGCGCGTTGCTCGTCCCAATGTAGGCAATTCCACAAGTGGAACATGTGTTGACAATCGTTCGATGTTTACTTTTTGGGAACCCAGAAAAATTGAGGTATGAATTTGGCTATGATGTATGAGGTCATGAGAAGCTAGCCGAGAGCTACGACCACTTCAGGGCACTGGTCTGCCAGTTGCGACAGGGAGCTGGTTGCCGGCTTGTTGCAGCTGGTAGACGGGAGGTGCCGCAGATCGCTGTCTGTGTGGGGCGTCGACCGATCGCGACATTGTTTTTCCCGGCCGCCGGTCCCCATTAGCCCCACCCATCTCATCTCGCCCTGTGTTTGCCACGCGGGATCAGACGAATTCCATTTCGCTGCCCCTGCAAACCCGAATACGAACGCGATTAGATTGACCCAACGCTCCTTGCCCCACGTTCTCTACATCGGAATCCCTAAATTCCAGTGGTCTCATTGTGGCAGCATCTCTCCTGATTGGCGGGACGGACCAGGGACTGCATATGTAGCAAATCTCCTAAGCTTCTCCTTATCGATTTCTGCTTGGCCGACATGCTTTAAAGATTCATCAACGCTTCACCTCGGAGTGCCATTTTCTCCTCTCTCCCGCACGACCCAACTGTTAATCGCCTTTTACTCTTGGGGTATCTCGTCCATCATCCGGTCTAGCGAACGAGGAGAAACACCATGGCGACGTTGTAAGACTCCTGCACACCCACTTCGATATCCACGGTTTCCCCAACGCTCGATCCTGAGAACCTCGTCTGACTCGTTGTTGATAGCAATTCGACCATCGTGGGCGCCTTCAGCCAGCCCGATACCTTTTCTAGCGTGTTCGAAGAAGTTTCCAAGTACAATGTCCAACTCAATATTTTCGAGCGCCTCTGGGCGGTTAGTTCTCACCCCTGTCGATGACATGCACGGTCGCTGAACAGTCGATATAGGCCTGGTATCTATGGATGCAGAATGATACACTCGCGACTGGTATCATGAGCTTCGTTCTGCACGAGGTTCTTTACTTCGGTAGATGTCTTCCCTGGATGATCATCGACCAAATCCCTTATTTCAACAAGTACAAGATTCAGAACGTGTGTCTAGCCACAACAGTCTAGCCCAGAAAAGGGGTTCGATTAGCTAATATGCAATATAGCAAAAAATACCGACATTCAAGGAGCAGTGGGAATGCGCTAGCCTTGTTCTCCTCAGTCACTTCACCGTTGAGCTTCCACAGATCTGGCTCTTCCACCCGATTGCGACCTACTTCGGCATGGATTTTGGCGTTCCCTTTCCCTCGCTAGGCAAGATGGCCTTCCATATTGCTGTTTTCTTCGTGATGGAGGATACTTGGCACTACTGGTTCCATCGGGCTCTGCACTACGGTCCTCTTTACAAGATGATTCACAAGCTTCATCACACATATTCCGCTCCTTTCGGTCTAGCCGCCGAGTACGCCTCGCCCATCGAGGTTATGCTTCTAGCCTTGGGAACAGTTGGAGGACCTATCCTTTGGGTTTCATTGACTGGCGACTTGCATCTGGTCACCATGTACGTTTGGATCGTCGGCCGACTTTTCCAGGCTATCGATTCCCACAGTGGCTATGATTTCCCTTGGAGTTTGCGACACTTCCTCCCTTTCTGGGCGGGAGCTCAGCACCATGATATCCATCACGAGCGATTCATCGGCAACTACGCTTCCAGCTTCCGCTGGTGGGACTACATGCTAGACACCGAGTCCGGACCTGAGGCTTCTAAGCGCCGCCGGGAGAGGAAGATGGCGGCCATGAAGGCCAAGAAGGCTGAATAGATTGTTAGCGCCGTTTGAGAAAGAACGGGTTTGGATGGTATCATGAATCACATGAATCCATTTCAAACTGCAGAGCGTTGGTGGCCCGTCGCCAGCACGCGTGTGCTTATAGTACCAATGTGCAAGACACAATTGGCAAAGCAGCAACAACCTTACAGGTTCTACTACAAGTACAAATTGTACATTACTGGGTGGTGTGATTACTTGGTTCAGCCAGGTTGACACATTTTAATGACGATAAGACACGAATAACCTACATAGACTAATACTAAATATCAAGCCCTTCATGGGGAGTTACAATCTCAAAGTTATGTGTTGAATGAATTCGTCAGCCTTGCTTACCTGTTTACTAAATCCACAACTTTTCCTAGTGTCAGGCGAGTATAAAAATACATACGAATTCGAGAATCGGGAAACGGGTAATAGCGTAGGGCAAGCAAACCGGCAGCCTACGACCCTCAAAGGTTCATTACAACACGATATTCTGTCGTTGTTAGACAGGGTGTGTGCTGCGATACGCAATGAGGCTCATCGGCGGCCTACGTTGCTTCCCATTTGATCTGGAAAGGAGAGATCATGTCTTGTTAGGCACGCAGCAATCGCCAGCGTCGCCCACGACACGGTCAGCCACCTGCCTCAAGCTGCAGCTCTGGGCCGCGTCGTCGCCGCCGGCAACGACGACCTCGCCGAAGTCCCGCGCCAGGGCGTCGCAGAGGCCGGCGAGCTCGACGTCCTTGGCCGAGAGCCCCGGGGGACTGTGCGTTGTCCAGCGGATGTACGTCGTGTTGTAGACCTGGACGATGTCAGAGCGGGCGCGGTGACGGACGGCAAGGGCGTGCGGGGTGGAGGGGAACGGTGGCGTTCGTGTACACGTGAAGGTGTAGAGGAGGGCGTAGGTACGTTCGTGAATATGGATGTTTCGCCAACGTCATGTCAAGGCGAGGTTTGATGTGCGCTAAGTAGTGGAAGAGTGTGTTGGAGGGGAAAAGGAGGGGAGGGAGGAACGTGCGAGACCGTCTCAATTTCGAGGAATCACAGAGGTGCCATTTTGCCTTGTAGGCACGTCGATGTTCAGCTGTTGGCCAACCTGCGGCTCAAGCGACTTGTCCTCGTGGTCTGCAGGAGCACCAGCACGATGCATCGCATGTCACGACGAGGCTGGAAGGATGGTTCGTGTAACCCGGGGGTGTGTGGTTGCGGCGCTAAGGGAAACGCGGGTTTGGCGTAGCATGGAAGGGAAAGGAAAAGCGAAAGCTGGGAAAACGGGCGGTCTTGCTCTCGCAACATGGGGTCGAATAAGGCTATATGTACGTACGTTGGACCACTCCGGGTGGTGGTTCTTCAGCTTGCATTGTAGCGAGACGGCCGTCATGAAGTCCTGCGGAGATCCCCCAAAGTCAGCCAGTCAGCCAGCCAGCCGCCCGCGGTATCCAACCATGCCCGCCTAGCGTGGGAGGGTAAGATAATATAGATCTAGCATAACAAAGGGAACGCTTGCATCGCCATCGCTGTATGGGAGGGGAGACTAAGTCTAGTGTGGTTTACGTCGCGGACGGAAGATCAGCGTTTAGGGCATGAGTTGCTCTCTTTCATCAGCATCGATCGGCCTCGGCGACTCGCAGCATGCAGCCCTATTAGGCATCTCGCCGCGCGCGGGCTTGTGACCCGGAGGATGACCCGGCGTATTATGGAGTCCCGTTAGCTGCATGTAGCAGTACCCAGGACGTATGATAAGGTAAGGTAGCTTTTGTCATCCTGTTGACGTCGCTGATCCTCTCGAGCCCTGCCGGGGGTTGATAGCGGTACGCGTGAGGTGGTATCAACAACGACGCCTCCCCCATTTGCAGCAGCCTTCTCGACGCGCGGGAATACATAAATTATGTATACGTATAGCGCGAGGAGGGATAACCCGGATAGGTAGTTGTGCGGCACAGGGTCGTAGCAGAGCCCAAGACCGCCGCTTTCACCCATGCAACAAAGCCTAATGGTTCTCGTAATCCAACGCAATCCATCGGGGACCAAGCAACATTTTGCGGCGCATGGGATTCCGTCTCCTTGTAGCTTCTTCCCCCGCGAACACAGAGAGAGAGAGGGAGGGAGAGGGAGAGAGGCGGGGAAAAAGGTATACTGGGCAAAATACGAAACCCGTTTGCGAAAAACGCCGCTCGCTTAGCGCCGATGGCGCCGCATGACGAAGGACATTCGAAAAAAAGGCGGAACATGGTTCGTTCCTGGGGCACTCACCCACGTCTTCGCGAAGTTCTTGAACTTGAAACTCCTCTCCAATCCCTGGCCGTTCGGGATTAACGTCCAGCGGCCCCCTTTTCCCGCTGAGTTCAGCAGCTCTCGAAGAGCCGCTGTCAGAGCGGTCTCGTCTGCGCCCGCTGAAAACGTAACCTTGGTGCTGCTGTCGGCCATCGCGGAAGCGCCCGGTGACGAATAAATACCGCGTAGATGCGTGCTTATGAACGGTGACCGTGGCCCTTTCGCAGCCTGCCCTGTCATGCGCAGGATCCGGACAGTCTTTCCCCTGCTCATGGGAGCGCTTGTCTGGTACAGCGTCAGGCTGGCGTGGCGGGCAAACATTCGTCTGGTAAGATCGGCTCAACGGTTCCGGTTGGTGGTGTTTTTCTTATCGCGCGAGCCCATGTATCTTATCACGTAAGCTTTTTCATCAGGGGAGCGAAAAGCAGGCAGTGGTCTCTGGTTGGAGGAATGAGGTGTGTGTCGGGTTGGGCGAATGTTATTTGCTAGCCTTAATATGGGTAACAAGCTGGTTATAGTGATTGTGACCAAGTAACGTCAACTATCCCCAGGATCGCTCGGTTGTGTTACCGAAATTAGGTGGTCCTGATTTGCACTCATCTCCGCCACCCCCCACCGTAGAAACGACAACTCATCAATGATTACGTTTGTTTGAAGATTACATAATAGCTCCTCAAAGTATACCTCGGCTCCGAGTCCCGAATGTTATTCATATTCAGTATAGTAAGTATTGTGATGGCTTCAATCAAGTTGGTAGTGTTTGTGGTGTTCGTGGTGTTTAGACTGAACAGCTTCGGAGTGACCTACTTACACTCGACAGCCTCAACACAATGGTGAGCAAGGTACACATTAAGTATCATTAGACCTTTAGAACAACTGCTGAGAATGTTACAGTTTTGCTGGTCAACTCTTCTTTGTAATCACCGCTTGTTGCCCCGAACGAATGAAAATCGTCGGAGCATAAAGTCTCGTTCTACTTACCGTACGATGGCTGCGACGATGACTACGGCAAACGGCTCCTCAGTCTGCAAGTATTAGCCCGTTTAATGTAGCTAGGCTAATTTTACTCGTGTGGTGTTTCTCATCCTTCGCCATACCCAGTTCAGTTGGTCAGAAAACTGATACCGCGGCACTGGGACCAGATCCTGAATGTCAGACGTGCATTTCGCGATTTATACGATTGCTGACTCCTCAGCCGATAATTATCACGCATGCGAAAAACGGCCACGCGGCGTTGAGCCCACTTTAGGTGTTTGAGGTTTCCTTCACTCGCTCCGCGACTCGGGTACGGCCGGATGCGACTGACCTTAGTAGAAGCACGAAAACACCGGCTCCGCAATCCCTTAATATCCTGCTCGGAGTATTCTACGTTGAGCAATCTAGCAGGTGGTGTTGTCGCTGTAGTCATACTGAGTACAGTAATATCGGGTTTACGAGTTATTTGTCTTGTAGGACTCTAATTTTTTTCTAATACATACTATATATACGTGTGTGTGTATATGTTTGTGTATATTACTACTACGTGTCGTTTGCGAATATTGTTTCTAACCTTCCGAGTCCTAGTATTTCGCTACGTAGGCCGGCTGGATGCGGTGTGCGTTAACCGAAAACTAGCCCTATGAAGCATCACCACCACGCTATTTTGAGATGATTAAGTGGTATCCAACGGGGGCGGATCTTGTTAATGAGAGAGACCTCATCAGTGGGCATCTGCCGGCTCGACTGGGATGTCATTCCTGCTAGCGATATCCGGTGCGTCTAGATTAGGGAAGCTAACCTACCTTAGCTATCAAGCGGCGATGCAGTTAGCTGAAACGGAAACCAGAACGGTCTTCGTTATGGAAGCTGACAAAGTACAGTAATCTGGTCTGTCTGGCTAGCTGTGTGTATATGAGTTCTGAGGTATAGATTTTGGAAAATGGGGGTACTCGTTGGGGAGAAAAAAGAATACTGACTGTTGAGAACTAGTGAGGCAGGAGGTATTCTGGTTGCGTTGAAGCTTATTAAGATCATATCGTCTTTTCCACGATGCCCTATAGTATCGATACGGGGGCCACACGGAATTCAAACGCATAAACTAGAGACACACCCGGGCAGCGAACCATCGGACACCAGAGCATGGGACGGGCTGGGGGATTGGTCCCCCATATGCCGTTTTAGCTAACCCGCAGCACCCCAGTCCTATGTATATCTTACCCGCGAGCCGACATATGCAAAGTAAGCAAAACTTCGACTGATGCCACCTTAGGCAACGCAGCACGAGCCATCACCCACGCAGGGCCCCGAGTATTTGAACCCACCTGCTGACTCGCTTGGTCGGATCCTCGCACTCGGAGACATTCCTCGGTACATTACGAAATAAGCCAGCCAGCCGTCAGTCAAGCATTGCCAAGCATAGGCAAGCCTGGAAGCGGAAGACTTGCACCCCGTTGCCGGGTTCGGAACCGAAGAAAAAAGAGAACGACCAGGGCGCTTATGCGCAGAATTTTCGGCTTCTTTCCGTAGGAAATAGAAGATATATAGAATAAAAAAAATAAGGTATGTGACTTGGAAGAGGAATAGCTGAGGAGCCTCGTTGGTGGCGCTCGGTGGCCTGGGCGAATAGAGCAGTTGGTTCTGATCCTTTAGACGTTCAACGCTTGTTGCATTGGCACATCCAAATGGAACGGGGATGATTGGTTCAGAGTATTCGAGGATAGCCGATAGAAGGGTCTAATGGACACCACAATTAATACTAATTACTTCCAAATACTACGTATAAGTCTCACTAGGATGCAGATCCCGAGGATGCATTATACGACGACACATCTCTTGACTTGGTAACCTTTGCGCACAATGGCTGGCTGGCTCAGAGTCTGGGCTCAGCAGGCTGCCAGTGTACAACATAAAAGTCTTCGTTTCTTGTGTAGTATCAGCTTCACCATGACATGTCGTGTTGTCGTAACCATGGGCCCCTCCCCCTCCATTCCTTTCAATGCCACGCCGATAGCTGGCGTTACGAAGGCTACGACGCTTGTATCGGTTAGATGCTGCGGTTGTTTTACTTAAACCGAACGGGTGGCGCTAATAACCTTAATTCTTCACCTGAGGGAAATAGGCACCGGCTTTAGAGACGAGGTCGACGATAAAGCCGAATCATGTCAACCACGGGTACTGTGCTCTATATCAAGACGATATTTGTTGTCGCACCGCATGATGGATGATCTTACAACCCACCTAATTTGACTACACAGGCGAAAGAGACATGTATCGTGTCACGTTGGACCAAGCACGTAATCGGTGGGTGCTAACCAATTGATTAGTGATTCTCTTTCGGTATGTCGACAGGACCCGGTCACCTGGTGTTCGCGCTTCTTGGTAACTATGATGCGATATTAACACTGTTAGATGGTAGTTAGTAATGCTGCTATGCTCGTTTTGCCTGTGGCGAGGCTCGCTGGCTGACAATGGTCCCGGCGAAAGTGGAATTCATTCCGCCACAGACACTACGTGACAGCCAGCGCCAACCAGCACGCTGTTCCTGTTTCGAGACGCGCATCATGGCATGGCAATGCAGATGTGCAACACAACGCAATTTGGAAGTGTGGCACAATGGCTCATGTTCAGTACGGCCGCGGAGGGATCGGCAGCCGATTACTAAAACTCATGTAACCTCTCTGAAGGCGACTCGGGCCAACAGCACACAGCTCAGTAGGTCGTGCATGTCACGTTGGGCAGGGAAGACTACCAAGCTGGTAAATGAGCATCACTCGCTTCGGTATGAGTGTAACCAACACCAAGATGGGAGTACTAATCCCGCGTCGTGCTCACTCTTCATGGTCAGAAAAGAGTGGTGAAAACACCGATGTCCTGCCGGTGGCCGCTGGGGTAATGGGAATCGCTAAGAGATGCAAGGGTCTCCGAAAATGTTGGTTGTTGGCTGCACAACCAGCTTCGATACTCTGGGCTGTGCCAGGTTCTACCCATTATACTAAGTCAGGCCGCTAGCGAGAGGCAAATATACTATGCTGTTGGGTCAGGCATGAGGCGATTATTAACGACCTACCTTGATTAGACTCGACAACTTCGGGGTCCCTCGTATCTATAGTCCAGAGCTTTGCTCTCCCGAGACGACGGGTTTCATACTGGTCGATACTCGATTGTAGTGCCTATATACGCTTGTTCAGGCTGGGATGGAATTAGACTAGGTTGGTCTAGCATATACTTACTCCGGTTACCTATAGAATCTTCAGAAATAGTCCCCCTGCGTGTGATTGCTACTATGTACTGCGGGTTGTCATCATCAGCTGGCAAAGTTGCAACCACCAGCCCAAGACGGAGGATCCATTCGTAGAACAACGCCCCTTTATAGCCTTAGTAATACGCATGCGAAGCACCGTACTAAACTGGATCCCACCTGCAACGGCTGCAATCCTTCCCGAGAGAACACCGTATCTCTTGAGGCTCCAAAAGGATGAATAAGGAATGAGGAAGCGTATGACGGCATACCCTATTCATACTGGCCTCTGGGCGCCAACGGCCAATCGCCAGGTAGGTACCTCGTCGTTTCTCGTTTGGCAGGCAGGGTTGCGTCCTCACGAGTCGTCCATATCATATCATAGCCGTGGCAGGGTCTCCTGAGGAAGCCGAGTCGATAGTGACTCAGCTGAAGCAATATTTCTTTTCCAGACTCCCAACAAGCCCGAGCCAGCTGTTTCGTTTGAGGCCCGGGCCCGCCTCGCATACCAATCACTTACTAAGAGGTAAGGGAGAGCCCAAGGGAGAGCCCAATGGAGAAAGACGTGTGCGCTCCATTCGTAAAAGATGCCTATGTTGGCTAGGAGGGCCGCGCGGTAGACGGAAGAGGTGATTGCTACGGGCACCGGCTCGACTGCTGCTCGACCACTGCTCGACCTATACATACGGACCAGGGGCCCCAGCGGGCTTGGGCTTGGGCTTGGGCGGGCTTGGGTCAGATCAAGCCACAGCCGAAGGTACCGGTACACGGTCTCCTGGCTGTCACATGTGGGTGCATTGCATGGCGCACGGAGTACTCGGTACGCGCAGGGGAGGGAGGGACTTTTGACAAGCCCGCAGGGCACTGACAGGGAACCTTTGTCGCATACCTGACGGAAGCGTAATACTGGGTATAGCCATGCGCGTATTTATTCTCATACGAAGTATGTGCTTCCACTAGGTACTACATATGCACAGCAGAAGCAGAGCACCTGGGGAGGTGGGCGGCGGGCTGCCAGTGGCGGTTATTGCCTTAGGCATATTAAGGGTTATTTATAGGACGACAGCGAACCAGCCGCTGCGTTGCGGGTTGCGGGTTGCGGGTGGCGGGTGTTTGGCGACGACTGATATATTCGTGCTCTGGCGCTGTTGCCGGCGCGCGATACGGCGTGATCGTCCCTCAGGCACAGCATCACATCTCGTCGAGTTTCTTCTGCTGCAAACCACTCGCTCCCAGTACTTACTTACTTGCACATGTCCCCACCACGTTAGGTACTTGTTTCGGATTTCGGATAGCGTCTTTTGCTTCTATATATGACTTTTGTACTGTAGA
Organism: Xylaria sp. BCC 1067; assembly: GCA_005188305.1. Lineage (NCBI taxonomy): Eukaryota > Fungi > Ascomycota > Sordariomycetes > Xylariales > Xylariaceae > Xylaria > Xylaria sp. BCC 1067. Next base: position 1,297,806 of record SSCS01000003.1, on the reverse strand, counting down.
TGAACGCTGTGCGGTGTTGCACATTTGCGGCGTTCCTTGCCCCTCCCTCGAATTGTGAGCACCTACTTAGTACTTTAGTACCTAGGTATAGTATGAACGATGAAGTGTCGGTTATCTAGTGTATACCAGTAAGGCGGTACATGTTCCGGTCAGTATAGAAGATCACTACAGACGAAAGGTACTATATGTTAGGTAGTCTGTTGTATTGTGGAAAACAGCATGCATCCCGATTCCAGCTCGGCAATTGCCTAATTCGACGTCTCCTATTACTAAATAGGCTAAGTTGGAATTAGTTACAGCGTCTTTTAGGCCTCTATCAGGCTGAGGTAATCCCCGTGCACTAGGTTTAGTTGGGAAGTTGAGTTTTGTAGGGCAACGATGGCTACCTAAGGCACCCTAAGGCAGGTAGTACATATTGTTCGACTCGCTAAATCAGCGATGAACAGCCACGCCCATGTTGAAAACCCCCAACCCAAATAACTGCCCGTTGCCACATAAAGTACTGAGGTAGATACACACCTCTACATGTACACATGCACAACCAGTAGGCGCGGTTTTAGCAGGGAGACAGTTGTCTTGCGGGCTACGGAATACGCTCGTTTGCAACTTGGAACTTACACAAGAACCGATATACCTTACCTATAGTTCCTATACAGTGGCGATCCGCGAGCACTGTATACTGCCCAGGCCATATTACCTAAGGTATTAGTACGCTGTCCGTGCCCGTCGGTACTAACCCAGTAGCTAACCCTCAATATCTTTTCTTTTTTCCCCTTTGTCCCCACCTGCTGACAAACACCCTTCTCCGGTTTTATTGCTGGCGTCACGATCTTCTATCGGGCAATCGGCCGCCCACGCGACAAGACAAAGCTACACGCAACCCGCAGCGCAAACTGCCCCCTGCCCCTGCTGCATCTGTGCATCCGCGCATACTTAGTAGTGCACCGGTATGGTAGGTACCATTGACTGCCGCCTCCGCCTGTAACGTGTACTCGGCAATAGTTCCAACAACTTGCCCCGGCGGGAGATGGACGCCCCAGTGCTTCCCTTCTAAGTTCTTGACCCTGTCTCAAATTCATCTGAGCCTTCTTCGTCTTTTTCGATGAGCCTCTCCTACGACTTTGTTGCCCGCTCTTACACTTGCTTGTCTACTATCTACTTATACTACGATCCTGTGTTTGCGCTTACACGCTGCACTGCCAATAAGTCACGCGTAGCCCTATACATACAATACTTACTATACATACGTTGTCGATCCAGGCCGGAACCCGTTGCCAGCCATCATCGTTAAAGCCAACCGGCTGCCCCCGTCCAGGCCCCCGTCCAGGACGCTTTTAGTATCACCGAAACCTGGACGTGACCTCAGCACTCGGATCGCGGAAGCCACTGGGCATTGGAACTGCAACGTACCTCCACAGCTAGGACCTACTACAGTATCTGCAGTATCCAGTATCCAGTATCCAGTGTCCAGAATCCGATATCCATCTCTGCTGCTTGCTGCAATGATCTAATCTGGGTACTTAGCTAACAACCCAACCCAAGCCCCAAACTTAATATTCCCCCCGGGTCCTACGGTATTCCTTGCGCGGTTGCTAAACTGAACTGCCCGCTCTGCTGTATGTAACTTCGCGGGTACATCGACTCCAGAGGTTCCTGGTCGATCCTCCTTGGAGGGCCTGTGCAGTAGCGCCCACTAGGATCTGCCAGATATTCAGGGTACCTGGCTTAAGTATACCATATAGGCACGCTGCTGTTGCAAGTCTGCAATTTATTACAACACAACGCAACACCACCATCGCCATCTGATATCAAGCCCGTCTCGCGTCCGCCGCCCGTTCAGGCAGGCCTCGGCAGTACCCACCGCTGCTATACCGCACGCACAGTTCAGACCACACATCTTACAGCACAGCTACAGCGCGTACATACAACACACAAGCATACAACATACAGCATACAGCATATAGCATAACAGCCTACAACTTACAACATTGCGACATTGCAACATACACCATATAGCAAACACCTATATCAATATCAGTATCAGTCAGGTACTTTGGGTACACATACCACCTACTGTATACCTATAACCTATACCTACTACTACTAATACGCAGGTATGATATGACACCCCCTCGCAAGATCGCGCCAGGTCTTAGCCGGCTCAGGTCGTTTGTCATCGCCCATCGTTCATTGTCCATCGCCCGTCCCGAACGGAATGCGCAGGTCCGCACACACTTGGCGGCATATTACCGGAGCTGACGGAATGCTTCCTAGATAGACGCACCCGTGTCACCCTCGACTCGCAGTCTGTGTTCCGTCCACTTCGTCCACTTCGTCCACTTCGTCCACTGCGCTTCACCTTCACCGCGCAGTTGATGCTGAGTCAGACACCTCGACATGCCGGCCAACACTAATTCTAGTGGTACGTCGTTCGGGGTTCTTAGCTTGTCCTATCTCCCCAATCTCCTTGCACGATTACGTATGGGTTATTCCCCGATCCCATCACCAAACCCACATCTGCAATGCGCAGCCTCTTGACCCATTGCCATATACCCGCACCCCTCTCCCCACACGCCCACACGCCTTCACGCCCTCACGCCCGCCCGCCGCGAGGACAGGGCACAGGGCACACCCCCCTCCCATGTTAATACCGTTTAATCCCTCCCTGGTTGGCTCTCCACCACATTACATTAATATGTAAGGTAAGGTAAGGTATGTAATCAGGCCTACCTCCCTCATGGTAATTCTGGAAGCGTATCGGCGTTAAAGTCTAGACGGTGTTGGAGAACGCGCCTTACATTAAATTCCCATTCTTCTTCTTATCCGGCTCATCGGACGTTGAAACTCTGTTTTGATTTCGCGCCTGTGTCCGGTCCCTCCCTTCCCGGGCTCGAGATAAAACAAGACCCTCTCTGCGCGTTCTCACACATACACTTCGATATATCAGAACCACTATATCCAGCCTACATCTCTCATAAGACTAACTTGGGTCGCTACTTTTCAGAAAATTTGGATTCCCCTACGAAGTCCGCATTGGGCCCAAACCAGTATAATCAGCTAGCGTCTAGAGCAGGACCGGCGACAGCAACTGCTGACGCTGTCCGGATTCCGATTCAGCAACCTGTGCTACCGCCAACACAGCCGCATGGCTATCTTGACCCTGGGCTAGATACGCAGTCACATATCCACCCACCTTCTAGGCCTACACAATCAGGTGTGGCATCGGGTATGATGCAAAGAGGGACCTCATCAACGTCCGAAGAACTCGGTCCCGTGTCTGGTTCACCAACCGCATCCTCCATGGCTGCACAGAGCATAATAGGGCACGAGCCCGATGATTCTATTACCGACGGACGCAAGGCGAAGAGAGAGCTATCACAATCAAAACGAGCTGCTCAAAATAGAGCCGCACAGGTAAGAAAGCGACTTTTCTATCACTTCCCATTATTTTCACGGCTACCCACTGGCCAATTCGTTGCTGTGGATTACACTGGTGATGTGGCCATCAACTTATAACTGTACATATCCTTTACCCTCACCTCGGCTTTGCTGGACGCACAATGTTGTTCCTCATAATACTACGAATGGCGGTGCTCCGGGGACTGCTCCGAATGTGTACCCTAATTATAGCAATAACCAGCTAACATCACACTAGCGGGCCTTCCGGCAAAGAAAGGAGCATTACATCAAAAAACTTGAGCAACAAGTACGGGATTACACGGAGCTGGAGCACACATATAAAACTATCCAGAATGATAACTATGCTCTTCGCGAGTATATAATCCAATTACAATCTCGACTGCTGGATCTGCAGGTAGAGGTCCCGCCACCGCCTCCAAATGTCAATATCGCGCCACCCGTGCGACAGCCACACAGCAGCGCTCCTGGAGAGCCGGGCCCAAATACCACCTCTGCTGGGACATTGGCAGATGTTGCAGCGGCCGTAGCGGGTTTAAGAGCTAGAGAACCAACATTTAAGAGCGAAAACGCAGGACCTTCACATCCTAACGACGGAAGGCAACTTCAGACAGAGGGGTTGCCGCCACCTTCAATGCGAACTTAGAAAGTGGACGCTGGAGGTTTCTACTTATGGGATATGTGGTAGAGCACTTTGAAGTATATTGCAGGTCTGGTAGCATTATCATCCTACCGCGGACCAGCGGAGGACGATATGAAATAGCAGGGGAAAGAGCCGGTTCTGGGAATTAGACGGGGGTAACTGATGGGAAATCTATCGAGTTCCACTCTCCGCGGGTCCCTCCCCCCCAGCAATGGCGTTTTGGATTCGCATCGCAGCGGGACGATGCAGGTATCGTTGTTGGTATCATCACAGGCATATTCTTCGGTTCGGGTCGGGCGTTCCGGTCAGTGTGCCAGCCAGCCAGCCAGCCAGATTTCTGTCTGCCCTCTTACGTACATTACTGTGGCGGCTTGGCGATAGCTTACGTAATTGAGAAGTTGTGTGACCCAGCCCAGCCCCTTCCCATCAAATTTGTCTTCGATGCGTTGGCGTCCAGTAGTGTATGATTCACGCGAAGGGGTGTGTTCTTTACGGCATATGTAGGCTAGAGTGGCGCGCGGTGGCGCTTCGTGCGCGGCGAGGCGTGCGTACTGTAGTAAGGGGCAGCCGAGCAGCGCAGCGCAGAGCAGAACAAAGCAAAGCAAAGCAATGTAAAGTGATGATTTAATATCATGATCATGCATCTTATGTCAGCACCTCACCTCACCTCACCAGTGGATCACACTGTAAATAAGTATTGTACCACGGTTTCTGAGACTAGCTAGTCCAGTCGGTTGGTTGTATTGGACAGAAGACCTGAAACAGCGCTCTTGGGGGAAAAGGCGAAAATGACTATTCATACAGCAACACAAATGTCTCTCGCTTGACCGATTTTCTTTTTTCTCCCTTCGTCCGTCGTCCATCGTCCTTTGTCCTTCTAGTGTAGTGTAGTATAGTGTAAGTTTTTCCCGGCCGCCGTAAAGGATAACCAGCTAGTTAGTAAGTGGGCTGTATTTTTGTAAATTTTAATTCGGTCTAGTGAAAAGAAAACCAAAACCCAATAAACGCCCAATTGTAGATAGCTAGATCAGACTCCGGCGCCTCCCAAAAAACCGGCCCGTGTTCTTCCCCCCCTACGCCAGCCACATACATACACGTAGAGCCCAATCTCGGTGCCGTGTGGCGAAGAGCGAGCGTTCTCGTCATGGGATTGAGTTACCCATGTCATGTTCCTAAAAATGCGGTCAGAGGGCCTCGCAAATACGGGAGAGAGAGAATCGGGCAACATGTAGCGACGAGCTAAGCTTCGTGCAACGACAACGCGGGTTGACGTGCAGCGTGGGGAGCGGAAGAGTGGAGGGGAAAGGGGGGGGCGTGTGTGTCATTTTACAACCAATTATAAAACCTCAATCCTGGAGTAGTGGTTTTGGCTGGTGCGTCGGGGGGAAACAACATGCCCAGAGGGTACATGCTTTACTAAGCAACTAGCGCCAAGGTAACTGAGTCCGGTGGCTAGGGAGAGAGGGATTTGCTGACGCATCATAGTGCAGAAACTAAACGAGTGCGATTACTTACCTTGAGATAGTCTTGCCCTTTCTCTTGGTACTCGGCCTTGGTTACCGTGGCCGATTTCCAAGCTGGTGTACCAACCCACTGCGCGGCGCCTCGCCATGCATCAAGCAATGCGTTTTTAGCTCGGCGGGTTTGTAACGGTGAGTCGGCGGGTAAAAGAGGTATGAGACCTTGCTGTAGCCGGTAGTCGAAGTTCTCATAGAGCGTGTTACCACCTGTTAGGAAGATATCTCGGAGGAACTCGTTGCGATTAACTCCAGACAGTCCTACGAGCCGCTGGGTGAGAATGTCTCCAGTGATCTCGATAAGGCCGGCCTGGTCGACACCTGCTATAGATGGCTGAAAGACAACCTCTGGTACCCTGATGCGCTCGACATTTAGGTGCACTTGATGTATCTCAGCTTGCGAACCCGCGTCAAAAGGCCGTGGCCCACGCATGAAGGCATGCAGTAGGCTTTTGTTCCAGTCATTTTGCGCTGCCCAGGTATGTTCATGGGTGAAATTCGCGTCGTATCTAAGTAAGTCTTCCTCGAGAGTGTTGAGAGTAGCACTAAGGTCCTCCTCTCCCTCTTCGTCATCACTGCCCTCACCGACTGCTATCTGGCGGTATACACCCCAGTCGTCATCGTTGGCGCCGAAATTATCGTCGTCACCCCCACGCCGGCGTTTACCCCTTGGATTATCTGAAGCAAGGTTCGCAATTGATTTCATGCGCATTTGGGAGGCAAGCGACTTGCGATTTCCAAGGTCGGCCTTTAGTCGCTCCCGCTCTTTGATTTTTTGGAGCGTGCTTTCACGGGCTAGGCGCTTCTCTTCGAGCCAGCCTTCTAAGTCATTCTCCCGACGTTCTCGATCTAACCGCTCTTCCTCAGCTGCTCGCGCCTTCTCGGCCTCTTTCTCGGCCTTCGCACGAGCACGTGCTTCATGATTTGACTTTAAGAGTCGTTGGTGTCTTTTGGATTTTAGACCCGCTTCGTCAAGTTGGTCGTCGGGGACCTCGAGAAGACTAAAGTCAGGTGCTTCCTGTTCTTCTTCGGGATCACCCCCTACATCTTTAGTCCGAGCGCGTTTGATGGACTTTTCGAGATCTTTGATGGTGCGCTCGAGGTGCGCTTCATCTTTCATGTCCTCTGCATCTAGTAGACGTTTCGTGTCCTTCTTATTTGCATCCATAAGCTTTTCAGCGAGCTTCTTGTAGTATTCCAACTCTTGCTCTTTCCGCATCAATTTTTCCAGGCGCATCTTAGCAGCCTGCTCCTGAAGTCGCCGTCCGCTCTCTTTTTTGCGCTCTGCTATCCGTTTTAGCTCCTCCTCGCTCTTTTGAACAACAACCTCCTCGGTGAAGGGGTACTGAATGACAATGTCTCGATCTTCCAATCCCGTCCAATCTAAATACGACCGTAACTCATCGTCATATGCTTTGGATACGTAACAGTGATCGCGCACCATGTTCTCGGCCTGTGAGAGGTTGAGTTTACCGGTGAAGGTTGGGTATTTCAGTCGGATCAATTTCAGGAGGTACTCCGCGGCATGCCATCCACCCCAGTTAAGCCTAATGGCCTGAGGCAGCATCGCTTTGGCATTGTAGACGGGTATGACATGCGTCGAGCTATAGGACGAAGACACGACCAGCCCCGTTTGTCCATCGTTGTATCGGTAGGAAAATAGAGAGTCGATTCCGGTGGCAAGGGAAGGGGCACCATAACATTCGAAGATGATCTCGTTCATGGCTACTCGAGTAGGTTAGGGGAGCTTGGGGTATCAAGGCGGGCGATAGGCGGACACGTACACTTGCGCGAATATGGTAAATTTGCGACAGCTTCGGTCATGACAATGGGGAAGTCGATGGAGCCCTCTGCGACGTTCATGCCAAGCTTGAGAAAAGTCCAGTCAAGGACGTGCTCTTCAACATCCCAGTTGCTGACTATACCGGTTCCCAACTCGAAGGCGTTTCGAATGTGTCCTTTAGCATTGGTGTCGGCATAGCAGTCGTAGCCTGCGAAAGAGTAGGTCTTGCCCAACTTCCGGTCTCTGTATTTGGCCATAATCGGTGGTATGCTGAATCTAGGCGTCGCGTCGAAGGACCAACCGGCTCGGACGGCGGATGAACCTAGCGTATAATTTCGAGTCAGATTTGCTCGCAGAATTGGAGGAGGACAGCCAAACCATTATCAATGACTATAGCGGTCGAGCCCTTGTCACTCTCAAGAGCCTTCTCTCTTCCTTCGGGCTGGGGGGCAACATGCTTCTCGAACTTGGTCTCCTTGACATTGAAAATGAGTGCAGGGGGATATGTCTTTTCCTCTCGCACGGGCAGAGGCGGCATGGGAGTATCGATTGCAGACGGCGCCATGGCGATTGATGATGTCCGTGGCGTTGGGCTAGAGTTGCTGAGGAACAGAGAGTTGGAGATGATTCATGGCGAGGTGTATGATAGACTTCAGTGAGTAAAGTGCATTTGATGGAGAAAGGTGCCTTGTGGCTAGGCACTGTTGGAATAGAATGGGTAGATCAAAGCTTACGCCATTCAATGGCTAAAGCAAACCGCTGGTCGAAGCTTTGATGCTTCAGGTTCTTTTTCTTGCCCTCCCTTCGCATCAGCGAGCGCAAGGCTAATCAGACGCGCGCCTGGATAGGCCTTGCGGCCTCATTCCGCAGCTCGATCTAATCGTGGCTTATCGACAAAAGCGGAGCAACGCGCGCCTTACCTAGGTACACTAGCTTTGAGCCTGGAGGCAGCCACTGCGTACACTACGTACACTATGTACACCACCCATGCCCTGTCATGATTGGCTCTTCCTGGTTGGTGATAGTTTCATGGTCTCACTGTCACTGGGACTGAGTACTTACCTAAGTACTTAGGTACCTACCTAGCAGTACACGAGCCATCAATCAGTGGCCTAAGCGCAAATGCAACAGTGCACACCACACAGCCAGTAGATCAACAATCACTCATGTGCTACATCATGTACTTTGCTTCTTAGGAGTGCCTAGCAATTTAAATTGCACAAGCTACCTAGGTAGAGGGTGTAAATTGGCGATTACTTGGGGTTTAGTTGATGAAACAGACAGCAGCTACCATTTCCATACAGAGAATAATACCACGTACCCCAGGCCAAAAAGTCAAAGCATTCTGTAACGCATTTTATCACTACACTTTTCGAACATCATTCACGATGGTTCGTGTAGATTGTCCGTAGCTATTATATATCTTGTCAGATACCGGATTAAGGCACAGGGGGTCGGGGGGTTAAATACCTTCAAGGTGGAACAACACATTGGATTGGTAGTTCTTGAACATTTGCGCCACCAGCTCAATGTTCATGTTCTGAACGTTGATCTCCTGTTATTGCCATGGTCAATACATTCCCATCTGATCAAGCCTCGTCATTCTTACTTGGAGACTCTTGTTCATCACGACAATGGCCTCGTTGAGTTTCTCCTAACAAATGGTGAGCTTCGGGGGCCTTGGCGGGGGTACACTTTGACGTCAGGTCCGCTTACAACATTGGTGATAATGCGCGACAAGAGAAGGTTTTGTTGGTGCTCGTGTGGGCTCTCCTAGAAATCATAATTAGATATGTCACATTCTATATTAGATCTAGGGACAGCATGCAAACCATCTTGATGTTGATGTGAATGTTTTATTCTTGGGTAAGAGTGCTTGCTTTGTTTGTCCACAGGGCTGCGGGCAGACTGGGATTCATGGAGTGTAGCCCGCCTCGGCCATTGTACGTACCTTGCAGGTGCAACGCCGCCTGTACTTCTACCGAAGAGAGATGGCACAGTGCCTTAGCTTGTCGGTGAACGATGGCAGAATTAGCAGACGTCGCAACAGGGCAACCAGGAGCGCGACAAGACAAGAGGAAGTCAGCCATCCTCCCACCTCTTCTAACAGTATCAAGTCATACATATAGTTTGCATTCTTGTATCAGACTCGATAACTCCATTAGAAACCGACGTAGCAGCCATACATCTCCGAGATGGCCGCGCCCACAGAAGCTCAGATTGCCCACCAGGAGCTCATAGACCAGCTCGACATTCACTCCATCCACAAGAACTTCAGAAACCCGCACTGGCGGCCGAATCAACGGCGCAACAAGAACATCAAGACCATCGTCGGCGACGCATCGCGCAAGGAAGCATCTATGGCCGTCACACCGCAAGATAACAGCGGCTCCGCCACGCCGATGCAGGTTGACGACAATGGACTCTCTACAAGCGGCACAACCACACCCGCGCAGTCTACCAACGGCTCAAACCTACAACCAAATCTCGCCCAAGCCTCCCGTAGTTTGTCGAAGCTGGTGCTGGAAAAGACTCTGCGACCGAATGGTGGTGGCGCAACTGCTTCGGCACCAACTGTCACATACACAAATATCGAATCGGCACCGTCCCTTGCACACACGAAACGATACTGCGACATCACAGGCCTCCCGGCGCCCTATTTAGATCCTAAGAGTAGACTACGGTATCATGACAAGGAGGTATTCAGCTTCATCCGAACTCTGCCGCAAGGCGCGCCTGAGTCGTATTTGGAGGCCCGTGGAGCGCACACCGTCTTGAAGTGAAAGGAGCCTCTCCGATACCCGGTTTCGAAAGCATTTTTGCGGCAACTTACCATTCAGCGTATCTACGTTGTGCTACAGTATTTGAATACCGATATGGGTAGTGAGGTGGAAGAGTCATCAACATCAACGTTCTTGTAGGGACCAAATGTTCGACCAACAAAGTCAAGCTTATCCTACGCACCAGCCGCCTTTCAGCGGCCGAATGACAGGCAAACGCTCCGGCTTAATCGTGATCAGAAAAAGGATTTGCTCTCTGCCTGTAACTGACGGGTACCGAGAGCGAATAGAGGGATCATTCTCAGTGACCAGAGCTTGTGATAGCTTAAGGACGCCGCGGCAGTGGTATAAATAGCGAAGATAGATATGGTAGCAGTCAAATGGCCTTTTGCGAATCGGAGTTAGCGTCCTCATGGCCTGTTTTAATACAAACCATCGATTCAGATCAGAGGCAGCATGTCGCAATTTACCTAGTGAGGCTGCTCTACGTGTGTGGAAGTCATGAGCAATTCCTCGTTCAGAAAGACGCGTCATACTCAATGCTGACATCTCAGATCCAGCGAAAGGCCAAGGCCAAGAAGCGACGTGGTTGGAGGAGATCTGGCTGTTGATAGGTAACCCCCGAAATACGACGAAGGTAGATAGAGAAAAGCTTTCGTGCAAAATAGACATCGTGGATAGCTAAGTATTTGTAGCTGGGTTGGGTGCCTGGGTTAGGTAATCGTGTGGATATTTTATCAGCCTATCAGCGCTGCTATCTGTCGCCTCTGCCGAGCCGCTATAATCCCAACGGCTAGTCTAACATTAGCTCTCTTTCACTCTCCAAAAAGTGCGACAAGGGTCTCGCGAACCTGTGTCCGTGGCCATCTTGAACTCACGTACAGTACTCACTTTACCTATGTGTCTACATTTAAACTTCAGAATTATATTGCACGACACCCTCCTGATCCGAAACTTCGCTGCGCGAACGCGACTCCTTATAATACACATACGATACAGTTCAACAATCTTACAGATTTGACGTCTCGAGTGTTGGTATCTAGCTACTTCGACCTCCATAGGTGAACACGTGCAGCTCGCCGCATACGAAAATTTACCAAATCCAAACTCAATCCCGAGGGACTCATACGACAAGATGCCGACAATGTGGTTATCAGATAATCAAAGTAAGCGACACAGCCCGGTCGAGTATATCTCGAGAGAAACGAAACAGGAAAGATCATGCCCTGGGGACAGGGACGCTTGAAAAGAAATCAGAACGGACAGCTAACGCATGGATTGCCAGAAATCGGAGTTGTCTTCTGCTCAGGCGGTAGGTACGCTTCGCCCGGCGTATTCGCGCAAGCGCCAGGGTAAAGAGCTAAACTGTTGGACGCTGTAGGAGGCTTCTTCCTGATCGGAGGTGTATTGCTATTCTTTGATCGCGCCATGTGAGTCTCCCTCCCGTCTCTTTCACACACTTACCCGCTGGGCTGCGCAACAGAAGGAAGACTGACCATAGTCCCCCACAGGTTGGCGATGGGCAATGTACGTTTCCCCTGACCTCGACCCCCAAGACGAACATGCGCAACGACTCCCCCGCTCTCGTCGCGAAGCCACAAGCCTCGAAATTGGTTCTCTAAAGTCCTAGCGCCACTTCTAACCCAGCCATTTCGCAAATAGATCCTCTTCCTCATCGGCCTGACGATCATAATCGGGCCCCAGAAGACCCTCCTCTTCTTCGCGCGGCGGCAGAAGGCCAAAGGGACCCTCGCCTTCTTCGCGGGGCTGCTCCTGATCCTGCTGCGCTGGCCGCTGATCGGGTTCCTCGTCGAGCTGTACGGCATAGTGATACTGTTCGGCGACTTCCTCGGCACCATAGCCGGTTTCGCGCGCAACGTCCCCGTCGTCGGGCCCTATATCGGCATGCTCGTCGATCGCGTCGGGCTCGGGAGGAGAAACGCCGAGTTGCCTGTCTAAGGGCAAAGGTGCTTGTGAAGCCTGCAGATATCCCTTTTGCGAAAGACGTCGAGGGGTGTTCGTTGGATTTTACGTTGCACTAAGAATATAGGGAAGCCCCCATCTCATGGTACGGCACTTTCTACTTCACAGCCATCCATTCAGACGATGAGTACAATATTTGAGACGTATTACGTTGTAATGATAAAGCCAAAAACAAGGTGTTGGGGGAATCCATACAGGCAATTGTACCATAGTTTGTCGCCGTGAGCGCGGCGCATAGAAGACGAGGTACGAAAGGCAAACGGTTATACCCTTGACGGACAAAATAGTAGAGCATAATTGATTATTTTTTTTCTAGTGTGTTTTGTTTTTTTCATGGAGGAAAACGAGCCATCTTCATATTTGCCTATGCAGAATTCCGGGGCGGGTTAAAGGGGGGAGCTGTATGTATGGTTGGTTTCTTGAACCAGTCAAAGAGCGAGCCGGGGGGTGGTGGTCATTCCATCATCATCGTCATCACTAAAAAAGAAGAACCTCTTTATCAAGATCCCAACAACCGCTCTTTCCCCCATCACATGCTTCTAACAGCATGCGATCCTGCCTACACGGTCTTGGGTCTCGGGTATCGTCGGCCTATATGACAGTTTCCTGCACTTATTGTACCCTTCGCAGAGGCATGCATGTATAGCCCGCGAGTCCTCAAGCGTTTACTCTCTCTCCCCCTTCCCTATCTATCTCTTAGTACCCGGCCTTGACGAGGTAGTCGGCGAGAGCCTCGGTGGTCGAGGTCGCGTTTCCGGCAGTCTGGGCCTCGCCGTGGTGGCCAACTATGAAGGCCTGCTTCGTCTTGGCAATGCAGATTCCCGTCCGACCCTATCACACGCATTGGTAAGCTTTTGCGTCGAGCCAAACAGCGGAACTCGAACGTTTCGATTTCAGTCAGGACCAACAGGCCACCCCCCCGGAAGCGGGTGTAGATAGCCCTGTTAACGGTCTGAGGGGCGCCACCAACCTTGCGGGCGTAGATGGTCCGTCCGTCGATTCGGGCCACGACGAAGCGCTCTTTGTTGACGTGTATGCCCTCGGCCTGGGCCGTGGCGACGGGCGACTGATCGCTCTTCTCGTCCGCTGCGGCCGCTAGGACGGCGACGATCGCCTTCGACTCAGCGGGGGAGACCTGTCGTGTTACCCCTGTTAGTCCCATGCTCCCGGGGAAGCTTATAAATAAAATCCCGTGGCCTCCGTTTCGGGCCGATGTGATGGATTCCCCTTATCGTTTGCCCTGTGGTGTGGCAGGAGAGACGGCAGGGGGCTGTAGGTGTGCGTACCACGAAACCCTGCGAGGTGGCCCAGACGCTGTCACCAGCGGCGCTGACGATAGCGGCTTGGTCGATATGACCGCTGCCGACAAGGCTGTGCTCTTGGTTAGTTACTGGGGTTTGCCGGGACATTCGTTATTTTGTCAAGGAACGGAAGTCCCGTACCTAGAGTCGATGTATTCTGTAGCATAGCTCGAACATCAGCAGCTGAATCACCCCTCCAGAACAGCTCAGCAAGGTGGGGTTTCTAAGTTCAGAGACTTGGGGGAGAATGGGGAGGTTTTACGTTGCCAAGACATGGTTCTTCTCGGAGTCGGCTTGCGAAGAGCAGATGAGGGATTCCGCAACGGTAAAGCACGAGGTCGAAGGGCTGTCGAGAAGGGGGTAAAGAGAGGTAGGTTTGGTATAGGTGGTAGGTAAGTACGAGTTGGGCGGAGGTTCGGTGACGGAGTCAGTCAGCGGGCGGGTTTACACAAAGGGGCGGGGGGGCATTAATTGCTAATGAGGGGCTGTTTTCGGGGTGGGCAATGGCCTGAAGCGATGACCTACGTACCTTACCTAGGTACCGATAGGTCAACCTTGGAACCTTAGCAATTCCATTTCTTGGTGCCTACAAGTATCCATCAACCCCGCAACGCGCAAAAAAAAAAATACCCAGGACGTAAACATTGGTGTACGTGCCCGCTAATGGGCGAGCGGGAGTTCGGGATAATGCCTGGAGATAAGCAAAGCCCCGAATGGATGCATAAGGCAGCCTTCCATCATGATGTTTAAAGTCTCACATCTGCTGCGTTCGTCACAGTTCCTTCTCATGCTAACACCTGATTCCCCAGGTACCTACCAGCCTGAATGTCTCGGGGTATTGTGTATTCTATTCCACTAAAGCAATAGAAAACAAACAATACTAATGTAGGTTACGTGGTGAAGTGTGACCTCTGTCCGGATACCCGAAGTCGGGTGATGCTTCGCTGCTAATAATATACATGCAACGTCATATGCTGTACAGAGCAGAGTAGATACAGTTCTACAAGATGAGCAATATTAGGTTGACACTAGCTACCTAGGTAGCTAGATCCACTGTGTCCGACTGCAGCTCTTATATAACACAACCTGAAGCTGTATGTAGAAGATGCATGCACAAGTAAAATTCGACAAATATCATACGGAATACAAAGCCAGCCTACGACACTAATCTTGCAGACTGTACGGCCTTAAAACCCCCATCTTGTTGGTTGTCGCTGCAGGAACCTGTTGCCCGCCCGTCCTGTACGTTGCCCTAAGTGTTGCTCTATGCTTCGGTAGAAAACCTCCACTACCACCTACTCCCAAGAACAAAGGAACCGTGTGTATATATGGAAGTGCTGTATTTTGGTAGATAGGTAGTTTCTACTAATTACCAAGTTCTATTTCCGCAAGAGCCTTCTCCTTTCATAAGAATGGTTCCAGACGAGGAGCCTATTATTGCTTATGACAACGATACCATCGCCCAGCACCAGTCACAGAATGCATTGCTAGGCAGATAGGTATACATGATACCTAGAGAAACTGTGCCCAATAGAGATGAATGTTTATATTGGAGACAGGTAGGCATCTCGCTAGACAGCAAGTGTTGTCAACCACGAGGTAGGGTTCCCTTGGATAGACCTTAGCTGCATCCTAGGATGAGCATCGACCTTGCACCAATCCACGCACATTACAAGAAGCAGATTGAGCAATCATATCGACCATTTAACCGTTCGAATCGACAGATATCCGAACCCGATCGCCGCGGGATGTTCCATCATGCCCAGTGCGAGTTGCTTCCTAACGATCGGACGAACTATGAGCGAACGCACGGCAGAGTGGACTATCCCAAGTCAACAGTTAGCAACCAGCGCCATCTCATAAGATATACCGGCAACCACTTAGGCCCATTAAAACAGGAGACATTTCCTCTCCTGAATTAATCAGAGCCGACGAAACGCAGCGGGGCGGGTTTGGGTTGGGTCAGCAGAGGATGGGATCATATACTTAAGTATTACACAGGTCAAAGTCCAAGACGTGTGAGGTAGAAATGCTACACTACCAGGACAAAGGGGATGCAACGCGATCTCTCCTTGGTAGTGTCTTGGCTAGACCAGACCAAGGTCACTTAGTCGGCATCGTTCACACTTCTGAAACTCGACCAGATCCAGGAGCAGGGGGGCAGTGAAACCATCAGTGTGTCCCTTGCTTACACGTTCATTATAAGCCAACGAAATCCGTTTCCAGAAGCCAGCACCGAACCAACGTGTGCTAATAGTTGCCGTAACTACCGCGTCTACTGCCGGCCGACTAGTGTAAGTACACTACACTACTGTACTGTAAGTATTGCGACGCAGAGAGTGAAGCGAGCAAATCATTAGGCGCTGCGGGTTTCCTATTTCATTTCCCGGTCATGTCCAATCAACGCATCTGTCCGGGGATCGGGCGACGCCGCTGCAGAAGGCTCACCAATCAGCGGACGACCGGGCGGCTGGAAATAGCAGTCGAGAGATTTGAGAGATTTGGAGGCTCAGGTCCCAGGCCACTGGCGCGCGTGCAGTTGTATCAATGCAACAGGTGCAACAGATGCACCAGATTGAACCAGATTGCACCAGATTGCACCAGATGGATGCATCATCGAGCTGCCCCAAAACCTCGTTGCCCGCGTGACCGAGCAGGCTATGTATCAGCTCGTTGAGCCTATTTGGTCTGTCGAGCTACTTGTTCATGCTTCATGCGGTTAGAGTTGTGAGCGGCTACCTGCTTTGGTGCTGGAATTCCCCGTCTGGGCAAGTATCTGGGCAAGTATCTCGCCTCCCCGTATGTACGTACTACACTACTGCCCGTACCTGCGTCGGCCGCCGCTGTTTGGGCCGCCGATCTACGATTCCCGACACCACCCACACCCACACCGCTCCCTGTCCGCTCCCTGTCAGCCCACACTAGTCGACTACTTACCATGTAAAACAAGCTCGATGGACATGGAACATGCAGCGCCCGCCTCGCTGCTCGCCGCTCAGCACGACATACCGCTACCCATGTCCGGGCATCATACTCTGGCCGTTAATGGTCCTTCCTTCATTACGCAGCCCATCAATCTCAAACGATTGAATACGGGCCGCCGCCATCTCGAGCCATACTCATACTCCCTTGCCGCGGCGGTACCGGGGGGACAGACAGTAGGTAGACTCAGACTCGTGTTGTGTTGGTAGTTAGTTGCTATGTAGTGAGTGTGATGGTGTTTCGTCCTCCGACGAAGGGAGAAGGGCTGAATGGATATAATCGTTCTCATTTCTTCTAAACCTGCACGGCCATTTCCAAGAGCCATTAGTCCTGCTTCCAACTCGCGTACTTCATGCTGCTTGCTTTCTGGTGGGTGATTTACTCGTGATTGCACCACGCCGTCGTCGCACCACTCCACACGATTTACACACAAACCCCAAAGCTGCTGCAACCCAAGAAGGCCCAAAACCCAGGGTCGTAGCGGAGGATGTTCAAATTGGTTAGTCGCTCCCGCTCGCTGCTGGAGGGCAAGGGGGTCGGTCGACGTGCAGCTGCGAAAGCACCAGTCACGCACGTCTCTGACGAACCCCTTCACGGTGGGCCAGAATTTGTATCAGACAAGGCCCTACACACCACATCTTATAACGACTCGGTGACCCCCGTCGATACCTCGAGAAACGCAGACCAGTATGCTAGTCGTCCTCTTCCCGACACTCCGCCACACAAGGGCAACATGGCAGATCGGCCGAGTACGTCTAGTGGACCAGGTTCGAAGAAAACGCCCAAAAGTGACTTCAACTTCGACAAGAGAATGTCAAGAGACGACTTACATATAGGTTCGAAAACCTATGGGAGGACTCGCCGTGAGCCATACCCGCCCTTTCGAGGCCAGCCACCACCAACCCCTGACGCCAGTCCAAAAGCCGCGCCTACGCAGCGACTCGTCTCGGCAACCAGCAACTGGAAATCGACACCTGATCTACTTAGGGAGGCGAGCAGCGAGAATATCGGTATGGCCTTAGGAAGCCCTACTCATCCGCCGCCAGTGTTTTCGCAACCGTGGAACTCGCAGAACGCTACGCCGCCTGGGAAGGACTCACATGTTGTGTCTCCCCCGGAGTCTAGAGGCAGCAGTGTAGATACTTTCGACATGCCGGTAACGAGAAAGCCATCAGCAAGATGGAAGTTATTTGGCATATTTGGGAGAAAGCAGTCCGATCCGCCAGTTCCAGCCATATCCATTTCCGACCCGAATGGCTTGTATGGCACTAATAGGCCTGAAGAGGCCACACCGGACTTGAATAGTCCGTCAAGGAGCAACACAACCAGTTCACGCAACGGGCCCAAGCATAAACCTATCGTCGTCAGATCACAGACCATGCCATTAGGCGTCCAGGGGGACGGGAAGTTCGGACGCATTCCAATTGCTCTGGACACCGGCGCCGAGCCAAGTCCTGCGAGCAGACCATTATTGAACGTCGACATTCCGGACGTACGTATGGAGAGATATAGCGTGATGTTTAACAGTGTTCTGAACTCCAACCCTTCATTATTATCAAGGCGTCAAGCAAACGTGCCGAAACTCAAAAGCATCGAAGATGTCTCTGGGCGAGAAGAGGTGAGTGACTCATTCACCACAAGGGAGTCAAACTGACGAGAAGTAGAAAGAGAAATCACACGGAGTAGCCCGGAGAGCAACATCACCACAGCCAGCTGCAAGGTCTTCAGGGCTCGCCTTGTTCCCATCAAGCAGACAAGGCCAGAATCTTGCGCCTCAGAAGCTATCGCCACGTTTAAGGTCGAACACTTCACCAGCTCTCCTCCCCTCCCCCTCTAAAGCCACCTTTAACCCCAAAACACTTAACTATCGACGCCCGTCGGCAGACAAAGCATCTAGCACAACACAGCCCAGGCACCCTTCTCCGCGCCATCGCGAGAAGCCCGGCATCGCCATCACCGTAGACGGCGATTCTCCGACGCGGGAGCCGTCTCTGCCGCCCAACCAGTTCTACAGCGACCAGTCGAACCTGATCCTGGACTCGCCGACCGAGCTGGACTCCGCCAGCGGCGACGACGCCTCCTCGGCGCCCTGGCAGGCGTGGCGGCCCGCCGCGGACTACCAGCCGCCGGAGCCCAAGTGGCAGATGCTCAGCCCGGCGCAGAAGACGTCGCCGCCGCCGCCGTCGTCGTCGACGGCATCCCTGTCCTCGTCGCTGCGGAAGCGCTCGCCGTCGCTCGCCTCGTCCTCGCGCACCCACGTGACGCAGCCCTCCGAGGACTTCGACGACGTCTTCCCCCTCGACGGCGCTGCCAAGGCCATGACGCCCGTGGAGATCTCCATCGCGCGCCAGATCTCCATCTCGCGGCAGCAGCGCATGCTATTACTGCAGCCGCTGCGCACGGGGTCGGCCGCGGCCGTGCTGCCTGCGTCGACGTCGCCCGCCCGCAGGCCGTCGCATCCTAGCCCGCCGCGCGTCGCGGTCGGCGAGGCGGGCAGGATCGCGGAGACGAAGACGTCGACGCCTACGCTGGTGCACCCGCCTGACTTGCTGGATCCGCATGCTGCGCGGACGCTGCATCGGCGGAGCGAGCGGATTATCCTCGAAGATGCGTGATGCGCTACGTCGCGTGCTTCGGGATTGGAGGGGATTGCCCGGAGACGCGTACGCTGTTACGTTACGAGGGGGTTTCTATCTCTTCACTGGAGGCTGGCGCCTCGATTTAAAATGTATATATACGCATTTACGCTTCAAGGCATGCTTGAACACAACACACACACACACACACACACACACACAAAACCAACACACAAATTAGGGTGGAATGGCAGGCGGACAAGTCAAAAGGGGGGCTTTAGGTACGGGGTTTCGTTTCGGGAGGTTGTAATTTAGCGCGGAGTTCTCATCACCCACGGGCGTCTTGACGGAATCGAGTCCGGAACTCGCAGACGGCAGGTCCTCCCCCTCATATTCTTCCCTTTGTTTTTTTATTCTACTACACCCTTTGTATCTATCTATTGAAGGAGACGATGAAGGACGGAGATACCCTAATTGTGGCCGAGAGTGTTGCAAAAGACTTTTTTGGGGTTGGTGCTTTCGGTTCTTGGGATAATACACGGATATGACTGTGATACCAAACATAGACTACACTAGAGATCCATCTCGTCTGATCATGCGATGGGGAGCCAAGCCCTGTTCAAACCTTGTTTTTAACCAGACGAAAGTATCAGCGTACTACATGAAACGTGGCTCTCCCCTCGTTAACATTCTGGTAAATGCACATCTAGCTGGGGTAACTTGGCGATCAAACGCGGTCAGGGCTTTAGGTGTAGTCACGATTACTCAGCTACATTCTTGCGATCGGAGTGTTGATATTTAATTATATTATGGCTGCCTGTTTCTTTTTTCGGAGGCAACCAGCTATTCGTGCCGTATACCTCAACCACCCTATCATATGTAGTTGAGGAGGGCGATCTCTATTCATTCGTCCATGATCGCGACGTGAAATCTCCCATGGGACCGTTCAACGAATGACATGATCTCTGCCCCTTTCATGCGACGGTTATAGTCTACCGCCTCATGCAGGACATGGCAACTGGTATTGTAGGGAGAGAAAATCAGGCTGAGTGCAGAAACCAGCCTCGTAGATCCTCTAGCCGCTATGCTGAAACCGCAATAAATCCAGATTTGTGTAAAATAACGCCGACCTAGGAATCACCGCCGCATGCGATATCTACATAACCAAACAGCAAGAGTTTTGCTTCTTTGCCTGTTCTGTTGGAGGCGAATATAGGTTAGCCCCTGTTTCTGTCTTCGTCTCCGGGATGAATTAGGCGGTTTGGGTCGGGAGGGTGCCTCATGCTTACGATAGAACATCTTGCTCTGGTTGCTGAGGCCGTCGCTCTTGGCGACTAGGTCGTCAATCTTCTCGCCACGCTGTAGCACGCTTTCGATGGTCTTGTGCAGGACAATCTTGGTTTCGTCGAGCTCCTTCTGAATCTTCATGATGCTGTCGGCTTGGTGCGGGTCCTGGTACTTGGTGAGGTATTCCTTGAGCTCCGGCATGGCAACACTGTTGGCGCTGGCCGACGCCCACGCAGACCGCGGGTGTGACGCCAGGAACTCGTCCATCACCTTAGACAGCAGCTGGTGCGCTACCAATGCGGGATACTCGTGGTCTGAAATGATGATTCCGCAGACGCCCTCTGTCCGTCCGTAGGCGTGAAATGTGTAATCTATCACGAAATATGCGATCAGTGTGCGCTCCTCTCCACCGTTACATTCGCTTTGTTCGAACCGAGAGGGTGACCGCAACGGGATCCGTACCTTGCTCTTCGACGTCTTGCCTCTGGCCTGGTCTCGTTCGCTCGGCCACCGTCTTTGCGAACATGGACATGAACTCGCCATAGCTGTATTGCACCTCGGATCAGTCCTGCGTTCTACTTCCCAGGCGTGTGCGGATGGTTCGAGGGTTCGGAGATAGGTGGCCGTACTTTTGGCGGGTGAAGCGCGAATATGCGCTCAGCTCCTTCTCTGATACAAGCTCAACACCAGGCTTGCTGTCGTTTCGGATGATCTATGCCAAGGCAGATGGACGTCAGCAGCGGTTAGCTAGCACACGGCCGAGATTCGACTTGGTCAAGGGGCTAGTCTTGCATACTCCGATGTAGTGAAGCTTCATGTTGGGCGATGATATGGGCGTGAAGTGGTATTCCGATTGGGCGTGGTCCTATGTAGACAGGAAAGGCGCAAGCAAGTGAGTCGTCGTGGGAAGTAATGGAGGTTCGGTATGGTTCAGGAGACGTAGTGTGGGAACGAGGGGTTCCATAGACAAGATCGATGATGGAGTTAAGGGCAATAGAAGCCGACATGAACAAAGTAACAGAGCGGGCTAGTCTAGGTAGTCTATCTGTCAGGTACCCACAGGCACCTGAAATGAAGCTTACAGCGGGGGGTCGCAGACCGCTACATCCACTAGCGACCACTGAAATGCGGAGGGCTCATCCGCTAAAGCTAGCTATGGAGCAGCTTGGGTTCCACTTGTATGGCACATGCCGGCTGTCATTCTCACTCATTCTCGCCGAACAGTCATCTAGGTTACCTGGATCTTTTCTCAACTCGCTTTGAGGATAAAAGTGGCGAGGTGTGTCCTCACAACATGAGCACTTAGATTTGCAGAGACACACCGAAGTTATCTTTGGTCATAGTGTCGCATCCTGCATCCACGAAATCCTTACAACCAATAGCATATTCTCACAGCAAGCTACAATGTCCTCGCTGAGCGACGCAGAAGCGCAATGGCGCGCACAGTTTGCAGCCATGAAGTCGGCTTTGGCCGATCTAAACCTGTCAAGCCAGCATCAAAATCTCGAGTCCGCATCGGGTGTGGACATCGATTTTTACGATGATGAAATCACTTCGGGGAATAGCGGCGACGATGTTTGGGACTTCATATCAGATACCGAGGAAGATCTATACAGCAGTGACTTTATCGATGAGACGAATGGCATCCCTGACGGAAAGGACGGTGGGATATCCTGGTTCGAGGATCAGTGTTCTACCATATCCGCAAAGAAAGGCGGATTGCCACCAGATGCCTTCCAGGCTCAGATCTTGGACGTTTTAACCTCCAGGAAGTCCGAAGGCGAGGTGCAGTCTCTGCTCACTGATCTCATTGGCTTCGACGATCTGGACTTTATAATTCAAGTGCTTTCCCGGAAAGATGAGATTATCTCAGCATCGTCGGCCAAAGAGATTCAAGGCCCAGCTGGCCGACTTTTGACTAAGGCTGAAAGGGATGAGGCCCTTCGACGCAAAGACTTCGAGCACAAGAACGCTACATTAGCGCCGAGTATGCATAAGGAAGAGCAATACCCGCATGTCTACAAGAGACACAATGCTGGTAACACTTTGAGTCATTCCGGACAGAAGTACGGTCTACCCGTCGGAAGCGAAAGGAGGCAGTTTGAAAAATACGAGGAGTACTTTGTACCGGCTGGCAAACCTGGGACTCTTTGGCCTGGTCATAAGCTCGTTAAAATCAGCGATATGGATGGCCTTTGTCGTCGTACCTTTAAGGGTTATAAGACCCTCAACCGTATGCAAAGCCTGGTACACCCAGTGGCTTACAAGAGCAACGAGAACATGTTGATTTGTGCCCCTACTGGTGCAGGTAAAACAGACGCCGCCATGCTAACCATCCTACAAACCATCGGACAGTATCTCACGCCGAACCCTATTGAGAATCTGGAGGCGACAGACTTTGCTGCTGATCTGGAAGACTTCAAAATTGTCTACGTCGCCCCCATGAAAGCGCTGGCAGCCGAGATTACCGACAAGCTCGGGAAGCGTCTGTCATGGCTTGGTATCCGCTGTCAAGAATATACTGGGGATATGCATCTCACCAAGTCCGAAATAGTACAAACGCAAATAATTGTTACTACCCCCGAGAAATGGGATGTTGTTACCCGAAAAGGCACCGGGGATACCGAGTTGGTACAAAAGGTCCGACTGCTCATCATTGATGAAGTCCACATGCTTCATGATGAACGTGGGGCCGTGTTGGAATCTTTGGTCGCACGTACAGAACGACAGGTCGAGAGCACACAATCGATGATTCGTATCGTTGGGCTCAGTGCTACACTTCCAAATTATATCGATGTTGCCGATTTCCTTAAAGTCAACCGACATGCAGGACTGTTCTACTTTGATGGGTCATTCCGCCCAGTTCCACTCGAGCAGCACTTCATTGGAGTTAAAGGCAAGGCCGGGTCAAAACAATCACGAGAAAACCTTGACACCGTTGCCTTCGAGAAGGTCAAAGAGATGCTGGAGCAAGACCACCAGGTTATGGTATTTGTTCATTCTAGAAGGGATACCCTTGCCTCAGCCAAGATGCTCTATGAGAAGGCTACGGAACAAATCTGTTTAGACTTATTCAGTCCACAAGACCATCCCTATTATGAACAGGCTGTCAGAGACATGAAACAATCAAAGGCCCGCGAACTTAGGGACCTCCTTCCTAAAGGCTTGGGTATTCACCACGCTGGCATGACCAGGTCAGACAGAAACCTCATGGAGCGACTGTTTGCCGAGGGCGTCATCAAGGTCTTATGCTGTACTGCGACTCTTGCATGGGGCGTTAACTTGCCGGCCGCTGCAGTTGTCATTAAGGGAACCCAAGTGTATAGTGCACAGGATGGAAAGTTCGTGGACCTAGGGATCCTCGATGTTCTTCAGATCTTTGGTCGTGCTGGTCGCCCTCAGTTCGAGGACGTTGGTATCGGTATGATCTGCACAACCGGGGACAAGCTAGCCCATTACTTGTCGGCAGTCACAGAGCAACAACCGATAGAATCAAAGTTCTCATCGAAGCTTGTCGATAACCTGAACGCAGAGATCTCGCTAGGTACTGTATCCTCTATTCATGATGCCGTTCAGTGGATTGGATATTCGTATCTATTCGTCCGAATGAGGAGGAGCCCAATGACCTACGGCATAGAGTGGGCCGAGATCAGAGATGACCCTCAACTTGTTCAAAGGAGAAGGCAGCTAGCCATACAGGCTGCTCGTACGTTGCAGCAGAGCCAGATGATCATCTTCAATGAGGTTACTGAGGAGCTCAAGAGTAAGGACGTTGGGCGGATTGCCAGCCAATACTACATCCAACAGTCGAGTATTCAAATATTCAATAAAATGATGAAGCCACAAGCAACTGAAGCAGATGTATTCCACATGATCAGTATGAGTGGAGAGTTTGACAATATTCAATCAAGAGATAGTGAGGCCAAGGAATTAACGAGGATGAGGGATGAAGTCATTCACTGCGACGTTCCTGGCAGCATCGATACACCACAGGCGAAGACTAATATCCTACTACAATCTTTTATCTCTAGGGCGCAGCCAGAGGATTTTGCCCTAACGAACGATCTCAATTACGTGTCCCAGCAAGCTGCTCGGATATGCCGTGCTCTTTTCATGATAGCACTCAACAGGCGTTGGGGTTATCAGTGCCTTGTCCTACAGACTCTAGCTAAATCTATCGAGAAGCGGCTATGGCCATTTCAGCATCCCCTACATCAGTTCGATTTGACCAAGCCTGTTCTTAGCCAGCTCGACCAAAAGGAGCTTACTGTTGAGGTCCTCCGAGACATGGAACCGGCAGAAATTGGCGGCTTGGTAAATAACCACAATGCTGGCAAGAAGATCTCAAAGATTATTGATAATTTCCCAACAGTTTCTGTAGATGTTGAGATTGCGCCCCTTAATCGCGATGTTTTACGGATTAAACTTTACGTCGCTCCCGATTTTAGATGGAATGACCACATTCATGGGACCTCTGAATCTTTTTATGTCTGGGTCGAGAACTCAGATACTTCTGAGATTTACCATCATGAATTCTTCATCCTTAATAGGAGGAAATTCTACGACGATCACGAGCTCAATTTCACGATACCAATGTCTGATCCCCTACCGAATCAGATCTATGTCAGGGCAGTATCGGATAAATGGCTCGGCGCCGAAACTGTGACTCCCGTGTCTTTCCAGCACCTCATCCGGCCAGACACGGAGAGTGTGTACACCGATCTATTGAATTTGCAACCACTACCTATCAGGGCTCTCAATAATCCCGGCCTAGAAGAGATCTACGCCAAAAGATTTCAGTTCTTCAACCCTATGCAAACTCAAATATTCCATACGCTTTATCATACGCCAGCGAACGTCTTGCTTGGATCCCCGACGGGCAGTGGGAAGACAGTTGCGGCAGAGTTAGCAATGTGGTGGGCCTTCAGGGAACGACCTGGCTCCAAGGTTGTCTACATCGCGCCAATGAAGGCGCTGGTTCGTGAAAGAGTTAAGGACTGGGGTGCTAGACTATCTGGACCTCTAGGTCTTAAGCTAGTCGAGCTTACAGGTGATAATACGCCCGATACGAAGACAATTAAGGATGCAGACGTTATTATAACGACACCAGAAAAATGGGATGGTATTTCCCGAAGCTGGCAAACGAGAGGCTATGTTCGTCAAGTCGCTCTGGTGATTATAGATGAGATACATCTACTTGCCGGTGACCGAGGTCCAATTTTGGAAATCATTGTTTCACGTAAGTCTTCTTCTAGATATTTATAGCTAGACTTCTAACACTACATAGGTATGAACTACATCGCCGAATCCACTAAGAACTCAGTCCGACTCCTCGGGATGTCGACAGCATGCGCAAACGCAACTGATCTGGCTAATTGGCTTGGTGTCAAAGAAGGGCTGTTCAACTTTCGGCACTCGGTGCGTCCAGTGCCTCTTGAGCTTTATATCGACGGCTTCCCGGAGGTCAGAGGCTTCTGCCCCTTGATGCAGTCAATGAACCGGCCAACTTTCTCCGCAATTAAAACGCACAGTCCCGAGAAGCCTGTGATTGTATTTGTGCCATCCCGGCGTCAAACTCGCCTGACTGCCAAAGATCTCATAAATTTCTGCGGTATGGAGGAGAACCCTAGGCGTTTTGTTCACATGTCAGAGGAAGACCTTCAATTGAATCTCGCAAGGGTTAAAGACGACGCTTTAAAAGAGGCAATTAACTTCGGTATAGGGCTGCACCACGCTGGTTTGGTGGAGTCGGACAGACAATTGGCGGAAGAGCTCTTTTTGCACAACAAGATTCAGATATTGGTCGCAACCAGTACCCTTGCCTGGGGTGTCAACCTGCCCGCCCACCTGGTAGTCGTCAAAGGCACCCAATTCTACGATGCCAAGATCGAAGGCTACAAAGACATGGACCTGACCGATGTCTTGCAAATGCTTGGCCGTGCCGGACGCCCGCAGTTCGATAATTCAGGTGTCGCACGTATCTTCACCCAGGACGCGAAAAAGGATTTTTATAAACACTTTCTTCACACTGGGTTCCCGGTCGAGTCATCTCTCCATACTGTCTTAGACAACCATCTGTGTGCAGAAGTCTCGGCTGAGACCATTATTACGAAACAAGATGCGCTTGATTACCTTACTTGGACGTTCTTCTTCCGCCGGTTGCACAAAAATCCTTCGTACTACGGACTCGAAATATCGGCTGAGGAACACAACACGGTTGCTGCTCAGCAGCTTGCCAACGATTTCATGATTGATATGGTCAATAAGTCGTTGGACGAGCTGGCGCTCTCGAAGTGTGTTGATGTTTATCCAAACGGCGATGTCGACCCGACGCCTTTGGGCAAAATCATGAGTTACTATTACTTGTCACACAAGACAATTCGCCTCCTAGTGAAGTATGCCAAGCCTAGCGCAAGCTTTGTGGATGTCCTATCTTGGATGTCGCGAGCAATTGAATACGATGAACTGCCGGTTCGCCACAATGAAGATCTAATCAATGCCGAACTATCGAATAATCTGCCTTTCTCGGGTAGCACATTTGGGCTTCCAATGTGGGACCCCCATGTGAAGGCATTCCTTCTCCTCCAGGCTCACATGGCGCGCATCGATCTTCCTATCACCGATTACGTCGGTGACCAGACGAGTGTACTAGATCAAGCGATTCGTATCATTCAAGCATCTATCGATGTCCTAACTGAGCTTGGCTATTTGTCAAGCTGCCTAGAGATGATCAAATTACTACAATGCATCAAGTCAGCGCGATGGCCAGAGGATACACCAGTAGCTATATTCCCTGGTGTTCGAGTAGACTCCATCAAAGACAGTACGCCGCTCCAGAAGCTTAACGCCCGCGACAGGCCGCAAATTGAAGCGCTTGCGAAGAAGCTAGGCGTCCCAAGCTCTCAACAAGGTCGTTTCAGTCGCGCCGTCGCCGCCATTCCTAATATCAGCGTCATTACAGAAAACGCCACAGCCTTGTCGCTCACCGTCAGTCTAAAGCGACTCAACGCGATTACGGAACGGGAAGGTCGCATCTTTGCCCCGAAGTACCCCAAACCACAGACAGAGGGGTGGTTCGTCGTTGTTTGCGACAAGGCCAGGGATGAGATCATCGCCGTCAAGCGTGTAGGGTGGAGCCAGGGACCAGGTCAATCGGTCAAGGTTGGGAGCAAACCAACGGCGAAGACGATCGTCAAACTCCCTGAGCCGGATCAAAACGGCAATGGGAGAAAGGTCGATGTGCTTGTCCTTAGCGATGGCTATATTGGCATGCAGTACGAGGTTCTGGGTGTCGATATCCCAGCGCTACCGAAAGTGGACGACGATGTGGAGAAGACGAAGCAGAATCATGCTGGCTCTACTAGGTAAACTACAGTAGTGGAATAGTGACTAGATCGAGAAAACATAGCGATGGAAACAATCTAGTAGTTGCTAGAAAAATGATCAGACGATGTTGTCTAGGGATTACTTGACCCCAAAATGTTACGACCAATTATATTCGCATATGTCCCTCCGCGTGCCAAGTTCAGAGATAAATGTCTGACCAGAATAAGCTGATGAAAATACTGAATAACCGTGATATCGTCAACTTCAAGTTCAGTGTGCATGCACATCAAGGGCAGTAAACACGAAGCTTAGTATTCACAGACAGACCGCCCATCTCGTCGAGCCTCATCCGGCCAGTCAAGGTGCCGTATGTGGCGAGAGAAACCAAGAATGACATAAGAAGAAGCTTAACATCAGACTATTAACTCTCGTATCGGAGAAAAGTGCACAAAAACATTCGGGCCTTCAGGGACTACGTGTTGTCAGGCAGCCGCACTAAAGCGCGTGGTTGGTGGTTTGATCTTTTTGTGTTGCACTTGGGATATCTTACATGCCGAAGACTGGCTGCGGATGACGACTATAACGGCAAGTGGCACATGACAACCACGATACTCAACATATAGTACATTTATCACTTGATAGATGCTGCTGCTGCAGATGATGCTAAAATATCACTTGCATGCTTATAGGTGGTATTCCAGGCTATGTCATCGTCTTGTTTTTTTAGCGGGATGCTGGGCTCTCGTGACGATGTATGTAGAAGCAAAACGAGCGCACAGCCCTGTGCCTTTGGGCTATACACTCATCATCTCATCATATTGTTGGAACTTTGGCCCAACGTGCATTGCATTGTTGCTCCCCCCCGTCAGTGCAAAAGTCCAATTTTCCGTTAAAGACTCTCTATGTTGTGTTGGTTGGTCATTTGCATATGGTTCGCGGCACGGGAAGTCGGACCGTGGATTAAGGAGGCAGGCCTAGGTGCACTACTTACCAACAGCGTTCTTATAGCACGAATCTAGTATAGCAGTCGTGTGTGGACCGTTGCCCTGATATTTGATTGGGCCGCAGATCTAGATGCTATCCTGTTTTGGCAGGTGTTTAGTCGAGGCCCAGGCACAAAACTGGGCATTGCATTTCAACGTCTCGCGTGTGTTGCTGTACTTAAGTAAGCACTTAAAGCTTAGACTGGCCTGGTCTACTTGGATCTGGCAAAATCTTGGATCAGAACACACGCTAGAGAATGCTTGGGTGTTCACGTGAAGGAGGAAGGTGTAAGTACTTAAGAGGTAGACACTATATCCATCATTCACTCTCGAGGTACGAGTATCTTCAAAATGTCGAGTCTTTAAGCTACGTAGAATCATCTCACTGAAAAGTTAGGAGGTCGAATGTAACCCCGTGTGACGCGCATTTGTGGCGTAGTTATTCATTAAGCTCACTGATTGTTAAGTTTTTGAACAGGCATTGCGTTCGTGTCTTTCCAGTCGCTTAGACAGACTGTGCCTCTGACGTGGTACCGCCTCATTTCGATGCGAAATACGAACCAATATTGGGGGGTTCGTTGCTGCCTTCAGTCGCGAGGAATGTCGACCTGCGATGCGACTGGCGACTTGTGACTTGCGCTGTGCGAGGGGGGCTAAGGAGGTACCTAGGTACTTATTAGTGTTAGTAATTTGAACCAGGCAGCTGGAAACCTACCTAGGTACTATGTACTGTATGGATGGGGGTTCCTGTCTACCCAGACTCGGGCAGCACTGCTCGGGGCGGGTGGTGAAGCCTGTGTGCGTCCGACTAATTCTGCCAATTCCCAATTCCCGCCATGAACGCTCGGGGCGGCGGAGTTTACCGCTTGACGTCAGATAAATCAGCTGAAGAGATTAATTAATCACCGCAAGACAGGCACAGACAGACAGACTGGTAGGACGATCTTTCTGTTACACTTCGTATATTTGTTATAGTGTAGTGTACACACATTACAGTACATATGATATGTCCAAATGCATGGGCATTGTCGGCAGTGCGACGAAGCTTTTCACTAGGTAACCTTACCTACTGTAGCCGGCCCCGAGACAGACCCATGCCGGCCGGTGGATGCACTTATGTTAATTCCCAGTCCAGTCCAGACCTGACCATCTCGATATAGCATTAGACTAGACCGAAGAGTGCTTAGGTCATAGGTTTAGTGCGGGTCAGTTCCTTTCTCACCTCCCCTCAAAACGCTCTCAAAATTTCCCCTTTCCCCTTTTCATCACCGCAAAGCTGACGGATCGGCATGGGTGGTGTGAGCCTTGTTTGGCCCGGGGGCCAGCGTGCCTCACAGCTGCGCCCCTCAATTAACGCTTTAATTTCCCAAACTGGACCCTTTCAATGGGCCGTTTCTGCAAGTGGCGGCATCGTCAGCCAAGTTTCTGCCACATTGTCCCAGCTCGCCTACACGCTGCCCACCATTCGCTAAGCGCAAAGTCCTACCGCACTCACTCTCTTTCAGCCCTAAGGGGAGAAGAAAGACATATCCGTGCTTGGTAGGTATACTCGCCGCAGCGAAACGAAATATGAGGTTCCCGATGTACTTACAGTACTCAGTCCTGCTGGCATGGCGATGCTTAGCAGCGCTAGCGCAACGGCTAAAATGTGACTCAAGATCTCCCTATCCAATGTTAATGAGAAGGATGGCCAACCTAGTGCAGAAGACGCTCTTTTATACCAACCCATGTCATCACGATCACTTACATATATGTAGTCGTGTATTGTATAGTGTGTATTACGCTAAGGGCAGCACAGATCCAGTGAGGACGTATAGCGTGGCTGGCTGTTCATTAGCGGTCGACCAAGCGGTTGAGTGAATCCCCTGACCAGGTACCTAAGGTACCTACCTAGTGTATTAGCACTGGCGAGGTGAGAGGCCATCGCGTCTACACTAGGTAAGTACGTACTTGGATGCTATTCTTATCACATTCTCATTGGGCTGGGAACGTGCGACTGCTGCGACGGGGTCATGTAACTGACCTGCATGTGCGTGCGACTGCGGTACCTACAGGCTACAGTGCGCTAATGCTGCCTTAGTGTTAGACGCCTTGCGGCTGGGTCGTTCTGATCTGTCTCTCGTCTCGTCTCTCTCGCTCCATTCAGCTAGACCGACTTCATCTGCGGCTCGTCCATCCTCCATTCTTCCCCTTCTTTTCCCTTTTCTCTCCATCCCATCGCCAATTGTGTCCTCCAGACCACCACACTCTTTTAATCCCCTACACAGCCCATCAGTCTGTCAGCCTGCTTCGGCACTCACACTCTTTTCTATATACTACCACCCAAGTCGCTCCTTACCAGGTCTGGTCTAACATTCACAACCTTTCGAACCCTTCGATCGTGTATCTATTTCGCCTCGTAGTCGCTCGTCGCTCCTAATCGATTAATCAAAATGCGTTCTACCATCTTCGCTTCCGTCCTGGCTTTTGCCGCCTCGGCCATCGCTCAAGATGCCACCGTTGGATATGCTGTCGTGAGCGCTCCCGGAAAGGGCGAGGTTGTCCCCTCTGGCGGGCCATACACCATCAAGTGGAGTGCCGGCAGCTTCACCGGTCTTGCCACCATCTCGCTCATGGGTGGCAACGACCCGAGCACTCTCGAGATCCTGAGCCCCCTCGCTGGTAAGTCAAATGTATGATCCAGCCAGATTGTTAGTCGCTAACAAAGTATGTAGAGGGTGTTCCCGTCGAGAACGAGAAGTTTGCTTGGGCCGTCGACTGCTCGCTTGGCGCGAAGAAGACTTACGGTCTCAAGATCGCCGACCAAGCTACCAGCGGCAAGGTCTTCCAGTACTCGTTCCCCTTCCAGATCAAGGGCCCATCGGTAGGTGAAATCCTCAAACCTATTTCCCCCTTTCGGTTATCGAAAGTCTAGATTTGTGCCTAAGAGGAAAATACTGACTCTTGGTGTCAAAGTGCGGTGCCAGCTCCTCTAGCAGCGCCGTTTCGTCGGCTACCGCCACTGGCTATCCTACCAAGGGTAGCAGCGTGACTTCTTCGGCCACCGCGCCCGGTTACCCTGTTGAGACCTCCAGCAGCTTCAGCTCCAGCTCCGTCCACAGCAACAGCACTACTAGCGCCGTCCACAGCTCTTCCAGCACCACTGTGAAGTCGTCCACTCACGTTGTCCCTACCTCGACCCTGGCCACCGTGACCACTCCCGTCGTCACCGTCACCAGCACCAACTTCCCCACCAAGACCAGCGCCAGCAGCGGCGTTCCCGCCAGCTCGACCTCTACCACGCCCATCCCTACCGCCGGTGCTACCCGCGCCGGTGCGGGTCTGGCTCTCGGTCTCATGGCCGCTGTCCTCGCTCTGTAAAGTGCTTAAAGGCACCGCACATCTTCTTTTCTGAATATATTGACAAGCATTATGGCACCTTTTTGGCATCTACTTCGTGACATAGTACCAACGCATAATTTCGATTTCGATTCGGATGTAGAGAAGGCTGGGAGGTCAGTCGACAAACCTAATGGCGATGGCGATATCAGAAAACAGGAAACCCTACGTTAGACCCGATCCCAGCAGCTTGTGGGGAGGTCGATGTTTAGTAGATATGACAGAAGAAGGGAGTTGTTTGGGGAGTTAAAAGCGGTTGGATGAGACGTGGCGAGTTATCCTTTGTATATTCGGGGTTTTCCTGTTGGATATTGCAATGGATCACCGTCTTCTCGAATATACCTTGTTTAAAAACTTCTTAAGTTCGTTATGTTTCGTGTCTGTCCGTGAGATGTTTCACGGGACCTCAAGTCCTGTACTTTTGCAACGAAGGGACGGGAATCAATCGCACAGCCCTTCCCTTCTCCGGGCTTCTCATCATTTCCTTGGTAGCTTCCGCATTAACCCGGACCGATTCGCGTTGTCGTGGACCAGATGCATTCCCGGCCGCAGATCAAGAATTCTGCTAACGCGGGCTCCCGACCAGACATATATACGTCTGACGACGGCCCCGTCGGACTCGTTCAAGAAGTCATTTTGGGTTAGGTTCTCGTATTCTGTCATTTCGAGCAACCTCGTATTGCGCCCGGGTGCGGCTCGCGCCCAATTACCGCCGCGGCTGGCGCAGGCCACTCCCGGGGCTAGCGCCGATACTATGCCTATCGCGAGATCGCTCGGCGGGTTTTCCACGCTTCTCTGCTGTCGAGAAGGCATTGATGTCGATCGTCTTTTGTGGCTATCTAGGCCGTGGTTGGATTTATGTAATGGGCTAAGGACTTACCGGAGTCGGTCGGCTGCTGTGACTTGTTCGAAGCACCTGTAGGTGTCGTGCGACGCGAAAGGGTGAGTTGGAGTGCGCAGATCGATCGTCTCGTTGCCCCTCTGCGATATATCTATCTACTGCGCCTATGAATAGGCATCTAGGTATTCGTGGTAATACGGCAGTTCTTCGAGATCAGCGGATCTGTCTGCGGTGCTGGGTAGATAGACTGCCACGTGGTGTTCTATCTGCAGGTAATTACATTTTTAAGCAATGGCGTTTGCGCATGCATTATCTATATGTATGTGTATGTGTATGTGTATCATTACCGGCAACTTTATTCGTCGCGAATCTTCTTGGCTACTTTCCGATCAATGGTCGAGAAGTCGATTCCGCCCGGCAGGGAAGGGATCGTCACGGCCGCTGACGGCTCGCGTGCTGGATGGTGTGGTGATACCATTGGTGGCTGTCTTGTGCTATCTAGGCGGTTGCTAGTTGGGAACTCGGCTCGTGCTACTACGGCTTTAAGATTCGATAGTGGCTGTTTGGGCAATATGCTATAAATACGCTATGTTTGTAAATTTGTTCCATGGCTGAATTTACGCACACCAGTTGCGGGAGAAGAAAACTCAGTCGCTGAGGCCGAGATTTTGTATTGGTGACATGTGATTTGATCACATTTAACACTTACAGTAGGGTTTGCTAGGGCTGGACGAAGCGACTTGATCAGGCCATAAGCAAAACGCCGCCAGTATTGATGATTCATGTGGCTCTTAAGAATAAAAACCCGAGATATTTTGCGCTGTAATCCCATTACACCATTAACATAATATTATAGTTCGAGGTGATACCCTCATTTAGTTCCTCCCAGCATACGTAAGATTTCGCGCGCAAGTGTTCGTAGACAATCGAAATCCCTACAGATTTAATAAGGACAGTCAAGAGCAAAGTTGATGTGGCATCTAAGTTTTATTCCTTGATAGAACGGCTCAAGCGTCTACTTTTAGTATGCTGTATATGCAACCGCACATGTTCTTATACAAATGAACCAGGGTTTCCATCCAGACCCAACCTGTTTCCCCCATAACGCCGGCTAAGTCCATCACACCGTTGCGCACAACGGGCGTACCAATAAAGGGATAATTGACAAGATACATTAAAAATAAAGAGCGCAAGAAAGAAAAGATATCAGCGGCCGCCGATCTGGCCCCGCGGGATAGGGTGCACCCAGCAGAGGACGAGGTTGAGCGCGATAGTGATGACGCCGATGACCCAGAACGCCTTGGCGTAGTTGGTGCCGTTGTCCATGAAGCGGAAGATGACGCTGAAGACGACGCCGCCGAGGTTGCCGGCGGCGCCGGTGGTGCCGGAGACGACGCCGTTGGCCTGGGGGTGGACGTGGGGGACGAGGCCGAAGTTGGCGCCGTTGCCGGCCTCGAGGAACAGGGCCATGAGGGAGACGAGGCCGAGCATGAGCGGGAAGCTGTGGGGGTCGAGGCGGCCGATGACGATGAGGAAGGCCCCCGTGAGCAGGCCGCAGACGACGATCCAGATCTTCTTGGCCCACAGGCTGTGGCCCGTGACCTTGTACAGGTAGTCCGAGACGAAGCCGCCGAGCGGCCGCGTCGCGAAGTTGAGGAACCCGAAGATGGCGGCCACGTTGGCGATGTACGCGTAGCTGTAGTCCGGGAAGTTCTTGACGTAGTACGCGCTCAGGATCGAGTTGATGGCTAGCTCGCCGCCGAACGAGCACAGGTACGTGATGAGGTGGAAGATGGTCTGTGGCGAGGCGAGAATCTCCCACGCCCCGGCGAGCGTGGGTTTTTGGATTGTTTCGCCCTGCGCGATGTCCAGCATCTCCCTGTCGGATAGCACGGCTTCGTGATCGTAGTTGGGATGCTCCTTGGTCTTCTTTTCTGTGTCCGAGTCGGAGTATTTGCTGGTAGCGGTGCTTGGTTTCGCCGTGATCTCGCCGGGTACGTCGACGATGACATCGACCGGGCCGCCCACGCCGTGGGATGCGAGGTTCTCTTCGGCATGGAGAAGTCGCTCGGACCATTTCCCAGTCGGCGTATCGGGGCACAGGAGAAGCATAGAGACGCCGGTGGTGATGATCACGATCAGGGGCACGATGAACGTTAGACGCCAGGCGGGCCCATCATCGTACCCACGGCTCTTGAACGAGTCAAACACGGCGGGCATGATGAAGTAGGTGATTCCACCGCCAGCGTTACCCCAGCCGCCGGCGACGGCGTTGGCCGAGCCCACGACGTTCTTGTCGAAGAATCCCGTGCACCATACGAGGCATGGGACGAAAGATCCGCCGAGGATGCCGAGGAAGAAACGGGAGATGTAGAGGCTGGTGGCGTCGTGCACGAGTGGAGCGAGCCCGAGGGGAATGGAGCCGACAAGGAGAACGCCGGCGAAGACATAACGGGGCCCGAACTGGTCACATAGGGGGCCGGCTAGGTATCGAATGAATAATCTAATCAAGCACGTGAGTGACGAAAACTAAAACGAGACGATTTGTATTAGGGGTATATTGGTAACTTACGTTGCAGTAAGAGATACGATGTTGGAATTGGCCACTTCTGCTGGCGTGAGATGTAGGTTGGCTTTGATAACGTGGGTGATCTATCTCGGTGTAAGAGAAGAGACTTATACGGGGTTTTCGTACAGTGGACTTACAAGTGGAGGGAAAGTATACCAGGCCCAGAAGGCAACTGTAAAACCAAACCACGAGAAAAAGAAGACCCGGCCATAGATGTTCCAGACGTTGAATAGGGGTAATGACCGAGCCTTGCGGTTGACTGGATTGATTTCTGGGGCAGCCCAGAGATACGATAACTTCATCATGATGTCTTTTTCTTTTAAGAATACCCAATAATTTCAAAAGGGCTTAAAATGTATAATGCCAACTCCTATTTAGCATATCTCTTGTTGAAGGTTCCTGTTAGGGGAGGTTCAAGCCGGTTTGATTGATAGCCAACTTGTCGTCTTATAATAGTTCATGGCATTCATCCAAGCGTTCTCAATACTGCGACGACGTCCTGAGACGGTTTGCGCATCTACGGTGCATCTCCGGATAAGAAGTCTAGAGTGGGCTCAGAATGCGAACGGCTCACGCTAAGCCCACATAAACCGTCTCCGCGGAGGTCGATTTGTAGATCGCGACTCCAAGCCCAAGAGATAAGACACAACGTAGGCTGGATATCTGGTTGGTGGGCCGCCAGACAGAAGTGGGATGTCTCCAAACTTCTAATATCTTGGTCCGAATCGGCACCTTGGACAGAACCGCATCCGGTATAAACGGCCGGGTGAAGACGGGAATGAGAGGGTGTTTGGAATGCTAAGTGATTATTATGTTGGCGTTTTTGATAATTCGATATGTACGCTGTGAGGGATGGATAGATACCAACCAGGCCGTTATATCTATGCTTATATACCTGCTGCCCGAAACCGATTGCGGTTCAAAGCAGAATCAAAGAGAACGAATAAGCTGAATGTCGTGAAACAAATGCCACGCGTTGGGTTACTGGCATAAATGAAACAATTGAACGTCCATACAGAGCCAACCATCAGCAAGCAAGGAGGCGAGATCGTTCTCGATCTGGTGTCGTATACATAAAAGGACACGGCCTCGACCGGACCCCTGTCTCGCCTCACTGTCTGCGATAGGATTATGGAAATCCATGACTGACACACAGCAGCATAGGGTAGGGCGCTGGCCCATGCCAAGAGGGGAGGCTGCGATGTAATCTTGAGCCCCCGGCCGGTCCTTATCTCGAGATGGGGGACACGGGGTTACGTAGCGTACGGGCCTGTCCCTGACCCACCAGCGCCAGAGATAAGAGTCGCTGGGTTCAGTGGCCCGGAAGAGCCAGGAAGATGGCTTGGGGCTGACAAGGTGCCTTAGGTGTCTTGGAGGAGGGGTATGAGTAGGGTCGATCGATCCGGGCCTCCGACGGGTTCCTGCTCTTATCATCTACCCGATGCCCATACACCAAGGTGCCATGGGAGGGTGTAACTTACGATATTCGGACAGCGATTTCCGGCTGTTTCCACGGTGGGTGTCTAAGTCGAATATACGCCTAAACTCCGTAGGAGAATGAATTCCGGGTATTGATGTAAGGTTGTCGGAGCCTCAAGACGGGCCAGCCTTATCAGGGAACACAAAGATGGTGAAACTCTATCTCCACCAACATTCAGAGATAGTAATCAGAGTGACGGGAGTGGTGTGAAGTCGTCGAGTCGTGAAGTCTAAGTGGTGCTAGACGATCTTGGGCTATCTTGGCTATCTTGGCTTGCTTGGCTCCTTGGCTGTGACCCACGTCCCAGACCGTCGGGCGGGAATGTGCTTCGTCGTGGATTGTGAATCCTTGGATCGCAGGAATTTGGTTAATTACGTTTCCATCAGCTCTGACTTGGGTTGGTAGCGATTTGCTGGAAAGGAAGATTGCGTCAACCAATTTACACTAGTGTACTTACATGGCAAGGCGTACCAACATCGCGCATCACCTCCACCAGAGGCTATACATAGTAATTCCCATAGTCGTTTTTTTTTTTTTTTTTTAAAGCTGAGACCTACTGTACATAAACTTACACCACGTAGTACGTAGTATGTAGGTACGCCCCTAGTCTAGCCCTTCCGCTTGAAGCACGGTAGGCTTGATAACCCCCACGCCGCTATCCTGCCCTTCACATCTCCTGTATCAGCCGTGTAAGTATATATGATATGTCTACCAGCCAACTGCTCCCAGATCAAGATGCATCACAAATAATATTTACCATGTCCATATTCCACCCTTTATTTACTCTATACTGTGAAACTCACCGTCCCGGCAGGTTGACGGACACGGTACACTAAACTCATGATCAACAACAGGCGACCGCACGGAGATCCCGCTACACAACAGTACACTACGGGAAAAAATGCATGCAAGACCACGAGGACTGCACGTGTCAGCTGCCTGCAGACTTTTTCGCCATCTGTGGCTGAACCTAGACTCAGTATTCACCTGAGGCTTTATTTTGGGCAGTTTCGAGCGCGGGTTTGTGTTACTTGGCTAGCTTAGCTGTGCGCCGATTCCCTTCAAGCCGGCAGTCGGGCGGCAGTCGGGCCAGCACAACGGCCACGGCCAAGATCCTTATCAGTACTCCCTTATCTACTATCTGGCGCGGCTCCAC
Source organism: Xylaria sp. BCC 1067 (assembly GCA_005188305.1). Lineage (NCBI taxonomy): Eukaryota > Fungi > Ascomycota > Sordariomycetes > Xylariales > Xylariaceae > Xylaria > Xylaria sp. BCC 1067. The sequence goes on along the minus strand of SSCS01000003.1, from coordinate 1,259,804 downwards.
GCGGTGGAGATAATGTGTCACTTACGTAATTGGCAGTTCGCCACCTACTTCCAAGGTTGTAAGTACAATGGGACGCCGGCTATGAGTCGGACTGCCGGTATCGCCTTCTTGGCTCCCCAGGGCTCGGGTTGGCATCGGGACGGAATTCGGTGAGTGCCTATGTAGGTAGTTCCCGGAACAAAGGCCGGTCGGTAGGAAGTGCCAAGTGAGATAAGTAGTCATCCATTTCTGCAGTAAGCCGTGTCAGATGCTTGCAGAACTCATTTAAGTTTCTCACTCGGAATAGCGAGCGCGAGATACGTGTCTCGCTGCTTTTTGTCGGGCTATTTGAGACATAGTACCAAGAAAACCATTGGTCCGGGAGTCGGTTTCAGAAGAGTGACAAGGCTGCGTTCGATATCGCGTCTGATCGTGCATTCGTCTCTTTATCGCCAAGCCTTACATCTCCGGGTTATCGGTCACGTTCTGCAGGCGAAGAGTGAGCGACAGTGCGGTCCTCCAATACCGCCGGGTAGGCCTAGAGCCCGGGAGTTGGAAAGATGACAAGTCGTATTAGTAAGTCTAAGAGAAATCACCAGCCGCCGGTTGCCGGGTCTTCGTCGTCTGTATAGATGCGCTGGCGTCCTCTAATCCGTTGGTGATAGGGGAGTGTCTAACGTTGAACCTGCGTTTATCTTCCCCGTCGACGAATTTGTGTATCTATGTTGGCGTTAGCGGCTCGCTGGTTGCAGGCCTTCTTACACGATAGGTTAGGAGACACCTTTTAGCTCTTCGGTATGGTGTCTTGATCGATATCAAAGTTATACAAAGGCGTCAGGCAACCTCATCCGGCACGTCGGCCACGCTACCGTGGTTGAACCAAACTCAGAGCGGTTGTGACGGTGTTCGCTCGTCGTGCCTAATACGGGTGAAACCATACTTGGACCGTTCGTCTTATCTGGTGGGTTCTATTCGAACTATACGAATCATTGCTCATAGCGAAAATCGGGACGGCAACGCTTACCGCCCCGTTGGTAATGCAGCTCTAGTACATGCAGTCGGTATACTTGAAGCCTCTGCTTGGGGCGAATTTGCGGTGTGGAACGCGGCTCTCGGGAAAAACTCCACTTGGCCGTGGTTGCGGATGGAGAGTTGGGAGTAATACGTACGGCTCGCCAACTTCTGGAGAGGTATGGGAGCAATCATGGTGGGTGAAAACACTTGACATCGCGATTCTGAGCATTTCCTAATGCATGGACGGTTGTGTGCAGGTTACCTAGATACGTGTGCGACTGCACCGGTGTGAACATCTTTCAGTGTTGCTCTATATTCGCCCAATAGCCACTGGCCAAGAGTCTCGGCCAAGATTCAACTGCAACATACACTGGACATGGCCTCAAATAGTATGGCCGGTCAGTAGGACTGCTCTGCCCGATGTACGGCGCGTGAAGGCTGTCGGTATGGGTCTACGGCACCGGCCTCCAAGAGACGTACACTGGACTCCGGCACCCACTTGCCGCTGCTGTGGAGCCACGCCGTCATCGCCGTTAGGGGAGGGCAAAACCTGAGTTGACTCTTTGGCTTCAAAACTTTTTCTGCTGCGCGATGGCGACGGTTCTCGGCCTTTCGCCGGGTTGTGCCGTACACCTTCTGATATCGTGCCAAGAGTGCCAACAACGAACTTCTTACATTACTCGTAGATAAATAGACTGTGTCCCTACTTTTCGATCTCATCTTCTACATGATACGGACACAGCTTCTCTCCCCTTCACATAATATCTTAATTGCACACTGTGGCCAACAATAAATTAGACTGTAGAGCTTCATCGACCTTTATGCCAAATGTCGCAAACCCTCTCTACCACATTAGACCCGCCGGCGGGCCAGGAGAAGGCGGAAGTGGACATGCCGCCGCCCAGCCACCATAGTCGGAAGGATCTGTCGATTGCCTCGCGAGCATGGAGTCATATGCTAGAAGACGTTCGTCCTTCTGGCTTTGTTGAGCTCGAGCTTGTACTTCTGACATTGTAAGCAGATCCCCATTGAGCCGAGCAGATAAACACAAGGCCATAGTAAGCCATGTTGTCATGCCATTGAGTTTTCAAATAACACTCCACCCATTTGCCATTGACGATGCGCTGATAATTCAACGTTTGTAGTTTCACTGGAATCCAAGACGCCATCTCGTTTCCCGACTATCACTGCTTCGCTTCCAACCAGACTGGCAATACCGTCTTCCTATTCGTCGCCCTAGTCCTACCTTACCTCGATGGCGACCAATTCTACGTGCCTAACATCGGGGCGGCGCTCGGGTTCTTTCTTTTCGGCGGCTGGGTGACTGGCCAGATCAGCCACATCGTGGGACCCCGTATGAGGCTCTGGCTGGTGACTTGCAACTTCATCCAGTCGGCCCTGGTCTTCGGGGCAGCAGGGCTGCAGTTCAGGTACGGCGTTGTGCCACAAGGAACGCTGGCGTTGGCGGTCGTCGGATTGCTTGCCTTCTCCTCTGGGAGTCAAGTCGTCCAGTCCCGCTCCATGAAGATGACGGAGATCAGCACAGCGATGGCGACGGCGGCCTGGGTGGACCTCATCATAGACCCGAAGCTCTTCCAGGCGCAGAACCGGCCCCGGACGAGACGCATCATGTTCCTGTTCGCACTGGCTGGCGGCTCGCTCCTCGGAGCCGGCGTGTACCGCACGGTCGGGTCTGCCGCTGCTATCTTGATATCGGCTGCTGGCAAGCTTATTGTGACGATTCTGTATCTGTTCAACGGCGCCGACAAGCCGAGGAAAACAGATGGTGATGACAACTGTTAGATACTTACCTAGACGGACGACTTACGAATCACGAAGTATTTGCGGCGTTTAAAAATTGGCATATACATAGATAGAAGGCGACGATATTTATTAATTGATAATCTGAGATAATAAATGAAGCTGGGGCTCGCTCATGCAATTAATTGTCTAGTGCCTCTTGATGCTTAAGTGTAGGTAGATATTTTACAATAGGATAGCGTCGAATAAATACCTGTAGTGTAGTGTTGGGTTGAGGCAAGGGTGGGGTTAGGTTGGCTGGGTAAAAAGTGGTCTAACTCGAATAGTTTAATTGAAATGGCATCGCGCTCTCTACTGCTCCCAGTGCTGTGCAACGCCTGCCTCGAGCTATTTGGCGGGTCCTCGCGGTAACGCGGCTTGGGTTGGAGACGCGCCCACACAACACCCACGCCCCCGTTTAGCCTCCCGTTTGCCATTTACAGCATCCCGCACCAGCTCCCGCACCCGCAACACCACTCTCGAACACCGACCACCGACAACCAATTGTTCGCCGACGACCTCCCATGCCGTCTTGAATCCCCATTCAACTCACATGGAGGTTGATTGGGACCCAGGCTCCGAGACGTCTTCATGACTCGAAACAACTTGAACCATCAACTGTCATGGCTGTTAGCTAATATCAATCTCCTCACACCGAACGCGCCTCTGTTACCGCCTGCACGCGAGCCCACCTCGGCTGCATCTTCGCCCACTGACGAGACCGTGTTCTTCACCCCTACGACTGGACTCTCGCCCGCAGCACGTCCGAATGCTTCCTCTACTGCTGAATTGTATCCCGTCCTGCCCAGGGAACCGAGCCGTCCCTCTGCTTCGGCCCATGGGGCTACCGTGTCGAACGGTAAACCGCAGGAGAACCAACAAGGGGCGGCGGTAGCCGAGACCATGGGCCGCCTCGTATCTAAGTCGAACTCTACTAGGCCAAACCTGCTCGTTCGCCAGGAACAGCTTCTTTCACCAGCCTCGACAAGAGTAGCGACTAGTGCCTCGCTCTCGGCTGATTATCCCGCATTCCTGGCCAAAAACTCCGCCAATAGTCGAATAGCAGCCCAGAATGCCGCTTCTGAGCTACGGTCTGAGGGCGCCGGGAGCGTATTGCCCACGTCGGGGGCCACTCTCTCGGCCATTGATGCGTCTGACATCATCGACTTGACAACTGCTAGCGGACGGACATCACTTTCCTCGGTTTTCGGGACTGACACTCAGCTATGGGGGGATGATTTTGCTTCTCGACCCGAACCCGTAACCCCTAGTGAGAATTCGGTCGTATTTGGAAACAACAAGATGATTTGGCGTGAGGACTACGCAAGCCGACCTGGCCCTGTGTCCTCCGATGATGATTCTGTCGTGTTCGGTAGCGATGTTATGGTGTGGCAGGAAGACGCTGCTTGGCGTTCGGAGCCCCAATCCACTAAGCGTGGAAAGAAGCGGAAGAGTGATCAGATTACCCAACCACCCCCAACCATATCTAATACGGATGAGTTTCAAGATATTATGGATATTCTTTCTGATACTGAAAGTCTGCATATCTCGCCGAAACGGTCTCCGACAAAATCGCCGGCTAGGAGCAAGCTGAAGACGAGCCCCGGTAAATCGCCTTCCAAAATACCAGCTGCAATGATTACTCCCTCGAAAGAGAGAGTAAATCCTGCTTATGATGTGTCCCCTGTGAAACCCCAGGGCGCTAAGATATCACCATTTAAGACACCTAAGAAAAGCTCCACTCAGGACAAATTGGAGCTTTTTGGCGCAAAGTCAGATTTACTGCTTTCGGATGTGGAATTGGAGTTCGGAAGTGATGTGGAGCATGTTCCCAAACATCAAGCGAAAACACCACGACATATGCGAAGCGATGAGCGGATTATACAGGACTCGGACGATGAGCCCGTGACTCCACTTGCACTCAAGCAGCCCGACAGCCCGATTCTGCAAACCGACAGCCCTATGAAGCGGCATCACGGTTCTCAAAATGATCATTATAACGCGGTTCAAGATACGCCTTCAAGGACACGGCCGCTGGTTTTGAGCCAGAACGTAATTGTGGCTCACTCGCCTCAAAAAGCACATCGACAAAAGCAATCTCAAAACAAACCGGTTCGATTTGTTGATGAAGTCAAAGTTGAAAAGCTCGTGGACCCCACCCCTAGTAGCCAAACAAATGTTGACTATGATGATGAGAAGTTGTTGGCTATGCTCCAGCTATTTCTTCGCCGACCGTCGATCATTGACATGAAGCGAATGCTCTTGGAAGAGGATCTGCGACGCAATAGAGAAAGTTTTAAACAATCCCTTCAAGAAGGCTCTCTTGAACCTAGAGAACGTCTAAGACGCGACAAAGAGCGGTTGATGAGACAGCAGGTATCTCTAGAAACTCTTGCTAATGAGTATCGGTCTTACGAAGAATTAGCAGCGAAAAAGGATGCTCTAATTGTCCGCATTTCTGATGCGTATGAACATGACATAAACACAACCGATGACGAGGCTCATCTACAAGAGTTGGACGTCCTTCTTAGAACTCGCCAAGATTTGTTGAAGACACACCTGCTGAATGCGGATATCAAAGATCCTGCCGACTATGAACAACAAGCGGCCGGGAGCCTCTATTCGCACCGGTCCGAATCCGTGGTGCAAGCTACCCAAGCCGCTCATCCCACGACACCTTTAACCTTGTCTCGGGAATCAAGTCATATTCCAGGTATGGGGAATACCCAGGTAATAATGCAGACCCAGGTTCCATCACGACCTGATACCCGTCAACCCGGTATGGGTTCTCGTTCGAGTGAGCCATTGAACTCCCAGGGAGAAAGGGGCCAACATATTTCTCCATTTCCACCTCAACGTGTAACTCGAAGTTGCCACCCCTCATCCTCGAGTACAAGAAGAACTCAGACTGCAACGCCAAATCCACACTTAGTACCTGATACTATGGATTACGAAGACGAAGATCTCTTCGAGGTTAATGACTTTTTACCTAGTCGTAACTCGTCTAAGATAATACAAACCGTATATCAGTCGAGCACGGCAAAGAGCCGTAGGAGTCCGAGAAAAGACGTAGCTCCTCAGCGGAAAGGGTACGAAAGCGATTACAGTGATGATATAGATATCTCTGAGCTGGCCCAGGAGATCGAATTTCAACAATCATCGTCGGAAGTCAGGGCTCCCCAGGCCCCACGGGCTGCGCTCTCCGAGACCTCCGGGAACCTAGGGGTACGCAAAGAAAAGCCTGCTACTAGGAAGAAGCCAAACGCAACGGCTACTTTGGTTTCAGCTCAACAAAAAAAGTTTCCATGGTACAAAGACGTCAAACGAGCACTTAAGGACCGATTTAGAATGAATGGTTTTCGACACAATCAACTTGAAGCGATCAATGCTACGCTTGGAGGAAAGGATGCCTTCATCTTGATGCCTACCGGAGGTGGAAAATCGCTTTGTTATCAGCTGCCTGCTGTGGTAACTAGCGGCAAAACCAGTGGTATCACTGTCGTTGTGTCCCCTCTTCTCAGTTTGATGCAAGATCAAGTTGAGCATCTCAGGGCGCTCAACATTGCCGCTGCAACTTTCAATGGAGACACTACACCTGCGGCGAAGAACGAGATCTTGGATGCGTTGAAGCAACCATATCCAGAACACTACTTTCAGCTTCTTTACGTCACGCCAGAGATGATAAATAAGAGCCAGACCTTCCTGAAGGGTTTGGGTTGTCTCTATAACAACAGGAAACTTGCCCGTCTGGTCATTGACGAAGCTCATTGTGTTAGTCAATGGGGCCACGACTTTCGACCAGACTACAAGCAGCTAGGCAGCTTTCGAGAACGGTTTCCCGAAGTCCCCTTGATGGCGCTGACGGCGACTGCAACCCAAAATGTCATTATGGATGTGAAGCATAATCTCGGCATTGATCAGTGTGAACAATTTACACAAAGTTTCAACCGGCCCAACCTGTACTACGAAGTTCGCCGAAAGGAAAAGGATCATATTGCTACTATCGCTGGATTAATTAACTCGAAATATCCTGGGAAAACTGGTATTGTTTATACCCTCTCTAGAAAAAACGCAGAGAATATTGCACAGAAACTGCGGGATCACGGAATTGCCTCTCATCACTATCACGCTAGCGTGGACCCTCAAGAAAAAGTGCGAATACAGCGGGAATGGCAGCAAGGAAAGATTAAGGTCGTCGTTGCTACAATCGCTTTTGGGATGGGTATTGACAAGCCTGATGTGCGTTTTGTTATTCATCAATCCGTTCCCAAGAGCCTTGAAGGATACTATCAGGAAACCGGACGTGCAGGCCGTGACGGCGAGCAATCAGAATGCTATCTTTACTTCGGCTATGGAGATGTTACTCAACTTCGGAAGTTGATTGCTGATGGTGACGGCAACGATGAACAAAAAGAACGACAGAGAAATATGCTTGGTGTAGTAGCAGCCTTCTGCGATAACCAAAGCGATTGTCGTCGAGTCGAAATTCTTCGCTATTTTGGAGAAACATTTAGCAAAGCCCAATGCAAAGCCACATGTGATAATTGCAGGTCTCAGGACCAGTTCGAACAGAAAGATTTCACTATGTACGCGCTAGCAGTGCTCGAGATTGTGAGATCGGAAGGGAGGGTTACGCTTGCACAATGCACCGATTACCTTATGGGTAAGAAGAAGAAATCCGACTTTAATACGGAGCAATTCCATGGCATGGCTAGGCAAATGCCTAAGCATGAAGTGCATCGTATTATCGACCGGCTACTTGCCGAGGAAGCACTGAAGGAGGATAACGTATTTAACCCGACGTCAAGAATGGCGGTCCAATACTTTAGGGTGAGCAATCCTTTTCCAGCCATAATTGTTCTGAATTAACTGTAGCTTTTAGATTGGACGAACTGCCCGCTCCTTTCTGGCTGAAGGACGGCAACTACGATTAACTACTCGCGTCAAGAGCGATGGTAGCCTTAGTCGTGCCGTGAAGCCTCAGCGGCGGTTGGATACACCAGCAGCCCCAGCAACCAGAAAGGATCATACGGCGCAGTTCACTTCCACACTCGTTTCTTCACCAGCTCGGAAGTCAGCTGGCAAGAAAAAGGGGAAGGCCGTAGCAACCTATGATGACGATAGCGACGAAGACTTCGGCACACATAGCAACGGATATAGCCGTGATGGTTTTGTAGTGGATGATGGAGACTCGGACGACGATTTCGAAACCATGGCTCCTCCCGTAGCTAGACGTCGGCGGATGAACCCGGTTGGGCCACCTATATCTCGTGATACTCGTCTGGGCGAGGAAAGTCTTACAGAGATTCAAAAGGATATCCTTGAAAGCTTCTTCAAGGATGTCCAAAGAATGGAGGAAACAGTTAGAGTTTCACAAGGGCATCGGAGACCGCTTTTTTCACAAATTCAACTCCGTGAAATGGGCTTACGGTGGACCGTGACCTTGGACCAGATGCGGCAGATCCCAGGCATTGACCAGGACACAGTGGGCCGGTATGGCAACAAGCTGCTACCCCTAGTTCAACGATATCATCAACAATATCAGGAAATGATGGGTCTGTCACCAGAACCGCCCGCGCTGCCTCACCTAGGCGAAATCGTAGACTTGGTGACCACAGATGACGACGAGGACGACGTCGACGAGGATATGGAAGTCATTCAGGGTGACGACGACGATGACGAGGAAGAAGAGGGCGAAACCTCAGGCTATTTCCAACCTTCCGCTACAGAGAAGACATTTATGGAGAATTTCCATCGAGCAAATCAACAAGAAGCTTCCTCTTCAAAGTCCCGAGGACGTACCCCGACCGCCGGCGCCGGAAGAGGAGGGAAAAACAACTGGCGCGGCGGCAAGAGACAATACCCCTCGAGGCGGTCGTCGGGCGGTAAATATGCAGGGGTCAAAAGGAAAGGTACTACAGCTAAAAGAACTGCAAGTGGCCAGTCCTCCCGCGGCTCGGGAACGCCATCGCAGAGTAGGGCGACGGCAGCCCGGGGCAGGGGCAACAAAGCCCAAGGCGTCGGATTCGACGGTATTGGACTCATGGATCATTAGCTGACCAACCGCATGATTGAAGATTAGCTATTGCAAGCTTGCATGTAGGAGCGGGGTCGGGGAGCCTGTCTGGGGAGTAGAAGGGGGTGCTGGTCTTTCGATTAATCATTAGCGACGTTTTTCGCTGCTACTATACCGGTTTTCTTGGGCATTTACAAGGCATGGCATGGCATGGCATGGCTCGGCGTTATGTGTGGCGTTGTATTCGCTGGCATAGCAAAGCCAATCGAAGCAAAGCAAAGCGAAGCGCAGTACGTACGTACGTACGTATAGTATGTGTATGGGTATTTAGTATAATATGGCATGGCGTGTTGCTATGTACCTAACCTGCTGGAAATGAATGAATGAACGAACGAATGAGTAGGATTGTCTCGTTCACTTGTATCTGTCGCTCGATAACCTTTTCTGCTTCTGTGACTATGTGCTCGGTACACATTCTAGTCTATAGACGAATATCTAACACTATCAAGCTGTGGTCAGGTGGTTGCTGAAATTCCCATCTGGGCAGCCGGTCTCTTGACTTTCATAGGCTCGTGATAGCGAGATATTAAGTACTCATTGATACTAGACCAGCGAACGGACACCCGCTTACTTCGATGTGTTGATTCTGGTACATTCGAATACACATATATTGTTCCTCAAATCGATTGCGAGAGAAACAGTCCCTATATTTGTCATACGGAGCCTATATTCCGCAATTTCTCCCAACTATTTGTCGTCTGTAGGCTCTGCGCTCGCTCAGCCCATACTAACCCACGATCGATTCGGGCCATATGCGATCCATCATGGCAAAAACCCGCGAGCTACGTCGCTCTCGTTCTTAGTTTCTTCTATGCTACAATATACAATTCCGACATCATTCTACCAGCATTGCATACCAGTAGCTCCCGGTTTTCCTTTCTTCCAGACTTTGTGACTTTATATCTTTTTTCGTAAAGAAAGAAATTGCCCCTGATCAAAGTGCCCTGGAGGTATCTTTTGAGCGGTATAAACAAATAACTAGAAAAAAAGAATAAATTGCCCTTTGCCCTAAATAACCGGAACAGGAACGAAGAACGAACGCCTGTCCCCTTACCCCTTCTCCGAATGAAGTACGCCGATGCTGCATGCTCCTAGGTCTGCCTGGTCTCTCGACGAAAGAAGAAGCTGACTGATAAGTATGAATGTGATGGCAAGGAAAATATTGGTGTCATGGCGAGTCCACTTGTTGTGCCTGTGGGTTGTATGACTACAACGTAAGGCCGAAAGACGTGCATAGCTATTGATGCACTTGATCACGAAGTGAGAAATCCCGGCCCGGCTTGCAGGCCTGCGACATATAGAATGGAGAGTAGAGAGTAGGTGTCGTATGTCTTTAGTAGTATAGACAGTTGAGTTCGGCTGCTCAATATCGCCAGCGGGGTTTGGTTTCTTCCGCCCCGTTGTTACTCTTGCGCGAGCCTGCTGCACTCACACGGCCGGTAGAAACATTGCTTGCTGTCTTGGGAAGCGGGAGTAGGCTGCCTGTACGCCTCGACGTTGCCATCGAACTAGCCGACCTCTGCTTAGTATCGGGGGGTCCGACTTGTGGCCGAGGTGGCTGTAACGAGGCTCTACGATTATCTAGGGCGCTGGTAGATGCCTTTGATGTTAGTCGCTGCCTTGGTGCTGCCAATGGTTGTGTCGCATTTGGACCGGGAGAAGCGGCCGCAACCCGTTCACGGAAAGAGAGTCGTGAGTGAGCGCCTGCCTTGGACGGCGTACCATCGGGGGCAGGTGAGGCAGACATCCCTCTCGATAAAGGACTCCGCATAGGCAACTTAGATTCATGTGATCCCGGAGTGAACGCCGAGATGGAGCGTACAGGGGTAGGAGTTCGTTTCGTATATGGGCTCGGTGTGGTGAGGCTTAAAGGCTTGAAGTTATGCCCCACGTCAGAGTCTTGAGTGTTAGTGGATGTGTTCCACCGCGGGCGGTTGTCCGTCACACTAGAGCTTGATTTCTGAAGGCGGCTCCCCAAGGGCGTTGAAGAGCCGCTTCGAATGGGTGTCGACAAGTTAGATGCGTGAGACAATGTCGAGAGTCTTGATCCTGGTGGGCGTCGTGAAGGAGGTGCGAGAGTTGAACTGCTCCTCCTAGACGAGGAAGGCTGAGGAATGCTGCTGCTAGAGTTGGCAGAGCGGCTTTTGCTCTTGGGTAGAGGGGTGACAGGTTCAAGCCCGAGGCTCGACATAACAATGGATGAGGGCGGGGAGCTACCCGGTGTCTCATTACCACTGCCAACGGTTGATCTGTCATTCGAAAGCATGCTCGAGATCGAGTCTCGCAGCTGTTGGCTGCGTTTATCTGCTTGAATCTCTTCTAAGATGCTGTCTATCTCTTTCATCTGCTGCTTCAAATCTTCCCACCGAGATTGTATCTCTGTATGAAACCGCAAAATTTCGCCATTCACAGTCAATCTATCCTTGACACCTTTATCGATAATGGATAGAACACGTTCAATGGCCGGCCCGTAATGCGTTTTCTTAGCCTCGTAATTTTCAATCTTCTTCCCCATCACAGGCGGATTGGAAAATTGGAGGCCTTGGTCAACACTTTCACGCAGCTTATTCATGCTGCGATCTACCGACTCGACCAATTTCTGTGCCTGTCTACCAGCACCACGGAAGACGAGAACCCACTTATCCTCACCCAATTCTTTCCTTAGCGAGTCTGCATCCTTCTCCAACTTTTTGTAACTAGCTTCAAGCCCTTCCTTCCTCATCTCGAGTTCGTCGCAGGCGGTTGGAAAAGTGCCTGAGGCCTTCGCCGCGAAAAAAGAAAGCCTCATAGGTAGAAAATCCAACGATGCCCGTAATGGTTGCATGCGAGCAAACAAGGCGAGTAGACTCGAATCATCCTGGGTCAAAGCGGGGGTACCTGGAGAACTCGGGCTGAGAGGGAACGCTGGCACGCTGTAACGGTTATTACGGACAACAGCGGGTGGCGTCTCTTCAACAATGGTTTCAAGATCACCGATATCAACTCCATCCCCACCCGAAACTACCATAATGGATTTGTGTCGCCTTTCTTCCATTTCGAAGACAAGCCGGCTGAGATCATCCATCTCATTCTGAATATCGCCTAAGACCAAGTTCCAAAGTTCTTCCCACTCCATAGCCGTCTCGACCTGGCCTTTGGCACTGTTCAGTGTTGTGCGAATCTTATTCCAATCAGTCATGATGAATTCCATCTGTGTCACAGCCTTTTGGAGGTCTTCATTCGAAACCTTCCCGATGTCATCACGACTCTGCAGCGCCTCAATGGCCGTCACGTAGACGTTGATCAATTGTTCGAATCTGGTGATAGCACTTTCAACCTCTTCATAACCCTCTCTACCGCCGGCAGCAGCCCACTCCACATCGTCTTCGCTGTCAAGCCCTTCAATGACCTCGGACGCTTTTGCTATCCAGCTTCGAATTTGCTCGGCAGCGCCGATCAAGGCTTTTGTAGCTGCCTGCGCAGTGGGAATGGCGGCAACTTTGCTGGACAAGAGTTCAGCATCTGGCAATTGCAAAGCGGTCAGCTGCGCAAGCTGGTTTGCAAACGAGGCGCGAGATATTGTGTAGATGGATCCAGGCCGTTGCAGGCCGAGGGGGTTGAAGTAGGAAGGGAGATTATGCGAGAACTCGGCGGAAGCTGTGCCCTCTGGCGGCGAGTCTTTCGGTAGAGGAGGCGGCGGTGACGGATCTGGGTCGTCGAGTTGCGGTCCGCGTATACCCCGCTCGAGGTGATCGCGGCGTGTGTCTAACGTCGCCTTGGTGCCATTTCCATTGGTATGATCGGGCAAGATGTACTTATTGGTGTCCATTTCGAGTGGTGCCGTCTGGCTGATTTCGGGAAGCAGTTCAGGCTTAGCCAAGTTGTTTGTCTGACCAGAAGATGTCGTCTTGTCTTCGTCACCTTGTTTCCGAGAAGAGTCGTGACCTGATCTAGACCTCAGCAGTTGCAGAGGAGCGCCTGCACCTTTCCACGGACGACCACGGCGCTCGACGACAAGGCCGGTGGAATTGAGTTGGTGATTGAGGTCGAGAGAGCGTAACTGATCTTCAGGAAGCCGACCGACTGGTTCTTGCTGTAAGGGATGGAGGTTGGGCGAAGGGTCGCAGGAGTCCTTGATCCCCGATCCAAACCCTAGAGCCTTCAGACGCGCTGCTAAACCGGGACTCGGTTTCCGGCGCTGGGAAGCGGAGGGTTTGACGATCGAAAAGACGGGGGTGTTGCTGGTGGCGGTCGGACCGTTATTTCGCTGGGAACCGGGGATATCGAGCTGGGCCAGGTCTGTTGAGACGTCGGAAAAAGTCAGGAGGGTCTCTGGTGAAGAATGGGCGACATGTTGTCGATCTTGCGCGGGAGTGTGCGCTAGCAAGCCCGGCTCGCTTTTCTCGGCGACGGCGACAGCGACAGGAGCTTGGCCAGCGTGTTGCGTATGTTGGTCTTGGAAGGCGAGGTGAGGGTGGGAATGGGGATGGAGATGGAGATGGAGGTGGGAGGGAGGATGAGGCGATGGAGCCGGCGAGGTGGATAGACCAGTCATTTACACCTCTTGATCTCATATACCCAATATGTGTAGGTGTTATGATACTTCTGGGTGCTGGGCCAATCAAGTCCCAACCGCGCAGTCGAGCACAAACAACCGGGCAATCGCGTCTCGAGTTTGTCCGGGTGTGTGAATGGCCGTTGCTACCTCGTCATGAGCGCGAGGGAGGTATGCAGCATCGTCGACGGCGACCACGGGGGTGGCTGGTTAGGTGATCGGGGATCGGTGATCGGTGATCTAGAGCAACGAGACAAACTTCAGACCTTGGAAATATCTGGCGGGTGACCGGGGGGGGCGGTTAGGTAGGTATTCAGGTTGGTTGGGGGGTTATGCTGCGGACACCGTAAGCGCTGTGCGCTGTGCAAATAGCCCGTAACTGCGGTAGAGAAATCGTTGTTCAACTGGAAGCCACTAACTAGCACGGGCTTTCTGCATGTACAGCTGCAAGGGCAGCTGCGGTACCGGTAATGAAAATTGCTGTGGGGATCACAGGCTCGTCCCTACCTACAGTACTGTAGTCACAGCAGCCTATGGCCTGTAGTGTAGGTACACGTTGCCACGTTTCTTAGTGGGCGCGTGGGGGAGGCTTTATTTCCCCCCTTCTGTTCTTTCTTCCCTTGTGCTTCTAGATTATCAGTAACCTAATAGAGGGAGGCACCTGAATTGAGCTGATTTTTGTTTGGTAATGTAGAACGTATCCGGATACGATGGGAAATCAGGGGTTCTCCCATGCAGTATACTTACTGGTTGGATCTGTACCTCAGCTGCCCTGTACGTACGCCGTACACTACACAATGAATGGTAAGGTAGCGTCCTTCTAGTATGCCTGCTTTGCCTATCGTAGTAGGTAGTAGATGTGTAATGTAAGTCAACAGCAATGAGCACCTCCTTTAATTTGGGCGTGCATCACCGTCACCACCATGCCTTTCGAGTTTTCTTGTTGTGTCCTCCCGGTGTTGAGAATATTGTGCCTGGGTATCAGGAGCGTTTCGATTTCACGGCTTGGTACATCCGGCTAAGCAATCATGCAACCATTTGGTGCTACGTACTTGCGTTCAACCTCGAGTGTGGCTTCAAAGGCCGTATGTCATAAAAAGAACAGATAAGTGTGCAAGTTCTCAAGTAGGTTGTATTGCCGTTTCAGATAATGGAGAAAAGAGGGTTAAAAGGAGCAACCGAGCACCACGCCAGCCTCTCAGACTCGATTTCGCCAACTAGGTGATCCCTTGCGAGCCCAACATGGGTTGACGAGTGAAGTTGAACCACTTAAATCGGAACATTGTGCGCTTCTTCCTTCGTACAAATGGTTACACATTACAAAGTACCTACCTAGATATGAACCTGTCACCAATACCGGCCGGCACCGCCTGTGTCTCTGTCGATCCGGCCAGTTCACGAAGTAGGGAGTTCGTGGTTCAGGTAATTTTATGCCAGTCTCGTCACCCTGAGACATGCTTTATCCAATCGGGTGTTATCCCACTACCATTACAGAAAGCGGCTTTTATGGTAGGAACAAGTGTATGGTAATGTGATTCTGCCACTTCGCGCTGCCGCCGTTAGTGAAAATAGCTAGCGGTATATTTGCATTGTGCTGGAGACGGGACGGCATGATTGTAAGAGAGTAGTATCGTCACGCCTCTTTTTTTTATTTTTTTATTCACACCTAATTAAGCCGCTCACACAATATATAGGCAAGTATTAAACAGGCGTAAGTATCCAGTGACTCACTCCTTGAATGCAGTAAGTATACTCGAGACAGCTCATATCATCATCGTAACTGCGGGGTGGCCACCAATTGCGGGAGATCAGCATATAGGCGCGCTACTATATCTTCGCTGTGTCTTCTAATCGGCATACGAAGAATGAGACGTATCTAGGCAGCTTACTACCAGCGTATATGTATTTCGCTCTCGATCGAGCGGGTTTTCACCGAGTACACCGGAGAGGACGTAGTTTGCCTGCATGGTAGATTGCTTTCAAAGTTCTGGCCCAATTGGTCATACAGTAGGTAACTATTAGGTATTCATTGAAGGGCAATGCAGAACATAGCAACAATATGAATACCTAGGGGAGCATTACTCCTGTGTGTAATTAATCTAGCATCCTAAGTATGCTCAATAAAATAATGATTGTCTATAATTGTCCGGTGTCGAGTGGGTACTTAAGGGAGCTCAAATCATGCTGCATCATAACTCTAAAAATGTCCCAAAAAATGTCATCAAATTTTGTTGCCCGGACAGGTTGGGGCGCCTTAATTTACTTTGAATGCCGAGGTTGTTTACTTTGCAAAAAATCAACATAGCCCAAGGCTCAAGCCCTGCAGTTTCTTGAAACCGCTTTACTCCGAAAACAATGCTACTGCTATCCTAGTTTGAAAACCCCATCCCTTCGCCGTCGATATCGCCATCACGACGAACAAACATACCTAGCCAGCCGCATATTCATCACGACACGGTTTGTTCTACCTCGAAGTGTGCATGTCACAACGCGCTTCATATAGCTTCCGACGCGCGAATGGCATCGCCGGCAGAGTAATATAATAATAATAAGCTAATAATACACTGCAGGCCCATCTAGCGTGCACTAAATGACCCTTGTCTGCCTCCGTAGGGTTTAGCGCTCGGCCCAAGGCGACGTGATACCGGTAGCACATCCATACTCCACTACTTGTACACTACACTCCATTACACTATGCTAGACTACTTACTCCTAGTGTACTCTGTACAGTACAGCACAGAATTAATCAGGCCCCTCCACGGTGCACCTCAGCAACACCAGCACAGCGAACAAACGAAGCCAAGCTCAAGGGGGCAACGACCCCTTATTGTTTGTAATGTAAGAAGATACCACGCGATCGTTGTTCCTCGCCCATATCCTTCCTTAATAACCAGACCATTGTTCCTTGATCGCTGATCTCTTTGGGTGCCTTAGAGTAGTCTAATGCCTGCCGACTTTTGCCTAACTCTGCACCTTGTTGTCGTTGCATCCAGTTGTGCCGCTTGCATAATAAAGCCTCTCTTCTCCCATCCTGATTGACACGCTGCATATCGCATCCCGTCACTTACACTACGTTTGAAGCTGTGGAGCAGACTTCATTGCCACTCTCTTTTTTGACAGCGTTGCATTTCCCGAGTCCCGCCAGATTCTTCCGGCACTAGGACTACATTGTTGCCTTTCGAGCCCTTGTTCTTGTAAATATCCATCTTGTCAATCTTTTTCCGAACCCGCGGAGCCGGACAGCAAGGTTGTGCCGTCTTGGTTGGTTCATCTATACTCTCCAGCTTTTCCCGGACCCCGCGCCCACACGATCAACATGGCGGCTGGCCACGAGGAGCCACCAACACTACGCCGCGACTCGCCTTCGCCCGAGTCGACCCCCGTGCGGCCCCGGGAACCGAGATCGTCCATGCCCCGATGCTTGTCCACCGGCTCTTCCATATCACGGGCATCTAGTACAGATGGGTCATACAGGGATTCCTTGGGCAGCGAACCATACTCCCGTAAATCGTCCTCAAGCTATCACTCGCGGAGATCCGACATCAGCCTTGCCTCTTCCCGTTACTCTACAATGAGCTTCGATAAGCCGCCAAAGCGACGCGGTTATTCAAGGCCACAGGGCACCGACTTTGCTGCAAGTGCGAGACAGAGAGAAAGCGTGTTGAGTTTGGGCAGTATATCACACCTTCAGTATTATTTTGCGCGGACTGGTCTCTTGGATGGGAAAGGTGGGCAGCTGGCTAGAAAACGGCACCCCAAAGCCACTTTGGATCTGTCGTCATTGGATAACTCGCTACTGAGCCCAAGGCTCGTATCGGATGGAGATTCCTCCTACGCCTCCATGGCTAGTAGCCCGGATTTGGTTGCACAGACATTCGGCGAAGAGCCTATAGTTGAGTCGCCTACTTTTGACCACGACCACTTTGATTCGGATGAGTACGAGGCAGATCCAGACATCTTGCCACCAACGACGAGCACCTACATTCATAGAGAAAAGCCACTTCCCAAGCCGCCCACTATCGAGGAGCTGAAAGCTAC
The DNA here is from genome assembly GCA_005188305.1 of Xylaria sp. BCC 1067. Lineage (NCBI taxonomy): Eukaryota > Fungi > Ascomycota > Sordariomycetes > Xylariales > Xylariaceae > Xylaria > Xylaria sp. BCC 1067. The sequence goes on along the minus strand of SSCS01000003.1, from coordinate 1,242,363 downwards.
CCTCACTCAAGCCCTCGACGCTGCGGCCAAAGTTTTAGATGAAGTGGTATCGTCGGAAACACTCTCATCAACGAAACCTGATCCCATATCCCCGAAGTCGGGACAGGGCTGGCATGAGATTCAAGGTATGCAGGTGCTAGATGTAATGACACTAGCGATCCAAGCCGCAAAGGTGTATTACACGACACATGAGCATCCGGACCGCTTAGATGCCATCAAATCGGAGAAAGAGATTCGGTCCGAGTTGTTATCGGTCATGGAGGTATTGAAACACACAGCGACTAGGAATTTCGCTGGCGGGTACCGCGAGGATGAGCTCAAGGTAATGACCTCATGGATCGATAGTATCCGCACGATGCTACGGAGGGAAGAAGAGATGGAAGCCGCTGAGAAGGTCGAGAGAAAGAGTTGGGTTTGGTTGAAAGGCGACTGGAACGGCCGCGAAATAGAACGTGAACTCGCGTTTCTATCATCCATCGATAGCGAAGCGGATCCTTTACCCCCTTGGACATCCATCGATTCGGCGAAAGAACTGCCAACCCCATTTCTAGCGAGCTTCCAGAACGGTCTCCGACTTGTAAAGCTACACAATGCCTCGGTCAAGAAGTCGCGGCGGCGCTTCGGAGCCATCGGGACGTTTCACACAGATACGCAGAAACCATATCGATGCGCCGAGAATTTGCGGTACTGGATCAAAGCTGCTGAATTGCGGTGGGAAGTCATGCTCAAAGTTGATGTGAAGGGCGTCGTATATAATCAACCCGAGGTCTGGAAAGACTTTGAGGCGGCCATCTGGCAGTGGTGCCGCAAAGTGAGAGAGGAAATTACGGCCGAGTGGGAGCAAAGCTAAGGCCGATCGATATCTGCATTGTTCAAGACTTTACGATCATGATGATGACGAGGATTGCGATAAAGCAGAGATGGACCCTATTTTACTTGATGCGTATTAGAGTTGGAACGCATTCCATGCATGATTCATGTGCCAGGCTAGCTGGGCTTTGCTTAACTTTCGTTTGTATATCTCGTCTTGTTGCACGTTGCATTTTATATACCCAGGGCATCCCTACATAGGCAATTGAGCGTCATCTATCAATACAGCTCTTCGATCCGTTCCTCTCGAAAAAAACGTGTCTCTCAAAACTGTATTTGACGGATTCATTTATGCTCGATTAGGTTTGCAGAAAGCAGATGCTGTAGATAGACCATAGACCATACTAGCTCAACTCAGCCGGAGTGCCACGATTAACCTCGTGTGGCCTTTTGTTTAGCAAGACGAGGGTATTAATACCCGTTACAATGTTACCTTACTCAGCTATAAACTTTAGTTCTTTGTTTTGCGTATTGAAGTGATTTGATTACAACTTACTGTACAGTCTTGTATAATACAGTGCACGTAGCCCAAAATGTCTCCGATGCAGCACTGTGTGTAGCATCACATAAGACAGGTACTGTACTGTACTGTACACACAAACATTGAAGGTGACAAAAAACTGGGTCTAGCCTCGCAGGCACCCCAAGCTGTTCGTCACCTGCTACCAGCTTCGGAGCCTCTCGCCGCCGCCGCCGCCTTACAGCTCAGCTTCACCACATTATCAATTATCACCCAGAACCGCCCTAAACCACCCGGCTCTTCCATCCCGACTTCTCCTCCCCGAAATACTGATTTCGCATTGTCCCGCCAGAGAACCATATCTCCTGCCGCCTACCACATTGTACCGAATCATCCCGCATTCTCTTCTTACACTGCCGCCAGCCAACGGCCATGGCTTCCGAACAAGAAAGGGAGCACGCCCTGCAAGCTCTTCGCTCTAAGCTTGTCGAATCGCGGGAGTGGGAATCCAAGTTAAAAGCACTACGATTAGAGATTAAAGGGCTGGAGAAGGATTACAACCAGACCGAAGAGAACATAAAAGCACTCCAGAGCGTCGGTCAGATTATCGGCGAAGTTTTGAAGCAGTTGGACGATGAGAGATGTGAGCGCCATCTTCCCATAGGGACTTCCGAAGTAATTGCTAATCCAGCTGGCTGCTTAGTTATCGTGAAAGCGTCCTCCGGTCCCCGGTATGTCGTCGGTTGCAGGTCAAAGGTGGATAAGGCGAAGATGAAGCAGGGAACTCGCGTAGCGCTCGATATGACAACGCTTACCATCATGCGGATGCTGCCGCGCGAAGTCGACCCCCTCGTCTACAACATGTCGTTGGAGGACCCCGGCCAGGTTAGCTTTGCGGGCATTGGTGGCCTCAATGACCAGATCCGCGAGCTGCGTGAGGTGATCGAGTTGCCGTTGAAGAACCCAGAGCTATTCCTAAGAGTTGGTATCAAGCCACCGAAGGGTGTGCTGTTGTACGGTCCTCCGGGAACCGGTAAGACACTTCTGGCGAGGGCCGTCGCTAGCAGTTTAGAGACAAACTTCTTAAAGGGTATGGCTATCCTATCCCCGACATTTCCCCCTCTGGGTTATCGAGCTGGATACTAACGTGCTGTCTGTACAGTTGTATCTTCGGCTATTGTAGATAAGTACATCGGCGAGTCAGCACGCTTGATTCGCGAGATGTTCGGGTACGCGAAAGAACATGAGCCCTGTATCATCTTCATGGACGAGATAGACGCTATTGGTGGACGCCGATTCTCCGAGGGTACCAGTGCCGATCGTGAGATCCAGCGGACATTGATGGAGCTTCTAAACCAGCTGGACGGTTTCGATTACCTCGGCAAGACCAAGATCATTATGGCCACTAACCGGCCCGACACCCTCGACCCAGCACTCCTCCGTGCAGGACGTCTCGACCGCAAGATCGAGATCCCCTTACCGAACGAGGTCGGCCGCCTCGAGATTCTCAAAATTCACGCCCAGAGTGTCGTGACCGAAGGTGAAATCGACTTCGAGAGTGTCGTCAAGATGAGCGACGGTCTGAATGGTGCCGATTTGCGTAACGTAGTCACTGAAGCGTACGTAACTAAACTTCCGAAGCCCCTACTTATATCACGAAGTCTTGCTAATTGTATCTCTAGCGGCCTGTTTGCCATCAAGGCATATCGTGATGCTGTCAACCAAGATGATTTTAATAAGGCAGTGCGGAAACTAGCAGAGGCGAAGAAACTAGAAGGCAAGCTCGAGTACCAGAAGCTGTGAGATCTCTACTAGATTGAGAGACAGTGCAGGAATCTAGAGAACGGGTAGATCAACCATTCGGCTGATACGAGCCGAGTTTGGGCAATACCAGAATGAAGCCTACCACAGCTTGGGTTTAAGTAAAACTAATTGCCTGGCGTCGCTCGTGGGCTGGCATCCTACCCGGTACGGTGTATTACTATGTATGTATGTATGTGTACCTAGCTACATCAGACATGCCCACGTACGCGGACAGACTAGACGAGAAGACTTTCGTCTCCCTATCCGCAGAACCCGCCCGCGAAAAAAAGCCATCACCAAATCATGGCCGTCTCTGCTTGATTGCCCCCCCGTCATATCCGCCGCTTGTTGCGCTCTCGGTTTGCCATTAACTACGACTGGTATTTTGACTATGGTACATAGTACGTGCTACTTTTCAGGCGATATGAGACCTCCCCTATTGCATACCTAGGGAGCCATGCTTGACGGTAGCGAAACTAACTATATGATCGCTATTGGTTCATGTAGAGCTCAGGTAGTATAAATAAGAGCTTCTTGTCGCCTCCATTCGTTGTTTTGCAGAGTACCTACTGTATGCGGCCCGGGATCGCCGCCGTGAACATTCCGGGTCTCGGATGTCGCTGCGGATATGCATCTTTATAAAGTGGAAATACCATGTCCTTAAGAGATTCAATTCTAGGATCAGGGTTGAGTTTGTACGGACATGCGGGCAGGGATACGTATGTATGTATGGGTATATCCGTAATGTTCATATGCGAGGTTCTATAGATCCCGTCTGCCTGTTCTTGTGCATTGAAATAGTCCAGCCGCGCGTTGGGCATATCCCGATGTGTTTTGACTTCTCAACTTGGGCTCTTGGATAGGAGGATATGACTAGCCGTTTAACCACAGTAATTACTTACACTAAGATCTACTTCGAAAATGGCGAAGACGGAGGCTCATTAATTGGATTAGAGCACAGCAACGTGGAATGCGAAATCGGTTCGCAGCTGCCCCTTTCGAGAGAATCTACGGAGGTAGAATATTGGATATCGCTCGTGATAGCCCTCGAATCCGTGAAATAAGCTCGGGCCAAAGAGTCTGCGATGACACCACACGGCAGTTGATTTGCAGGGTCTGAGAGGTGGGTCGGGCTGAGATGCAGCTGATAGTGTAAAGGGTGCGATGGAAGAGTTAAGGTAGAGTGCCGCATGTGCCCAAATAAGTAGTGTAGAGAAGTTCTCGAGCGATTTAGCCTCGCCTGAACATACAGCTGAACAAATATGCATCCGCCAAATATTGTTAACGAACCAAACCAAGACTTCGCGACACGTGGGCGAACCGTGTTGGGGTTAAGGCTGATACGTCCCTACTATGTCCCTACTTACCTACCTCTTTGATATTGCGGTTTAGTATTGAGAACTACCTAGGTGCGTGTAGATATCTAACCCCAGGAAAGCTTGGACAGTCGTCTCGGGCGGCAGCCGCCGCTAAAGCTTCTAATTTTACCATGTCGCCGGTCGAGTTTAGCGACGTGAAGTCTTTGCAAACCCCGTGCTTGTCTTGTGAAGGCGTCACATCGGATGGAGTGCTATTCTTGGATCCAGCTCGTCTCCGCTATTGTGGCTAATGGCTACCAATTGCGAGCTGGTTATCACAGTACGAATGGCCAATAACTGGGCCTCCCGTTTTGCATACTTACTTACATGACCGGACAAGGGCCTGTGGCGATGACCTTTGCCGAAAACCCCACTCCGCTCCCAGTCGACCTTGAATACTGAATCAGCGTCAACTTAGCAAATCAGGGACCGAGGGAACTAAGTATTTTAAGGTAGCGGACTGATTCCACTTGAGTTAATTCCTGAAACTAGGACTATTAGGAGGTACTTCTACCCCATTTTTGTTTTACGTATAAACAAATACCGATAAAGTGGACGCAAGAGAGCTTGAAAAGGAGGTTGACCCAAATCCGGTGTAAAAGGGAATACAATTGTCCGGAGGCGTTATCGGGTCAGGTACGCTACGCCATGGATAGCCTCCTTTTCTTTATTGGCTATGTATCGGGCTATAGGTTTTGCTGGTCTAGTCGTAGGATCGTTCGCATTGAAGGACCCTCGTAACGGTAAGCGTTGAGATTGGTGGGATACCGATCAACACTCCGGATCTGAGGTGAGATCTCGTTTTGTCTGACGAGCACAACGGGGCATGAAACTCTCTTGCAATAGATGCCGAAGGAGGACAAGATACTAACATGGGAGGCTGGCAAGGCTAGCCTGGTCGGAATCCGGGCTATTCAGACGTGGCCTCGCTGGTGATGAAGATATTTGAAAGTATGACAGATATTCTCGTATGACGACATTTCGGGATAAAGGGAGAGAATGCTACACTAGAACAGTGGCGTCCGCCCTTGTCGGGCCCCATGGCATTGATACCCCTTTTCTGAAATGGCGTCACTGTTCGTGTTCGCACATTGATCTTCGGTTTGTCGAGCAGACTTGGCAACAATGAAAGGCCAACGGCTTGTCGACACTCCTCCATATCTAGCTATACAACTCTACTGTATATTTCCGATCGAATAGTGCAGGCCATAATGCTTGTAGCGTAGCATTGGACGGCGCCGTGTGGGTTTCTGGACCAAGGATCTACTGATAGACTGACGCATTAGTTCAGGTACAGCCCCAACAACAGGGCCGGACCCTAGCAACGACGAGTAGGCGGTGGAGGCCTTGTCTGGGTTTGTCTGGGTTTGTCTAGCTCTTCCTAGCTCGCCAGGTTGCCCACAAACGCTACCACACTACTGAACACGAAGTGCTGCCGGTATTGGCGATGTCGATGGCTCCAATAGCATGACATAGGATTTGCGCTATGTGAGAGACAGCCATGCCGGCTCAAGCAGACGCTCAAGCAACCACGGTAACCCCGATGGCGGGTATGCGGGAGCTGCTATCTGTTTCGACGCTAGGCTGCCCTCGATAACGCCTGGCAGCTCGTATGAAGAAATCTGCCAGCTCCCGTGATACACCGGTCGCCTGGTCATCCAGTGATGTGATATTTACACTACACTCGATAGGCTACCGCCCGTAATGGCGATCGAAAGAGTGGTTGCGTCGAGCACCGCACATCGGGGGGGGGCAATATGAAACCATCTTATGGCCTACGTGGCTGCGATGAAACACAGCTATGGATGTTGGCGGGATGTGGGAGCGAGGAGAATATTGTCTACATCACTAAGTACGTAAATCGTGCAGGTCTAAGGCGGGATGGTACAGTGCAGTACGGTATACCCGCGGTAGCTATGCAGGTGGTATCAGTACCCGGAGAAGGGCGCCGAGTTAGCGGTTGGGGGAAGGCTGCTTGCGCTAACTGTCTCACTAACCGGACGTCACCGCTCACCTCAGCACTCTAATCTTCAGTGGGTAATTCGTATAGGTACTTGTACGAGGTTGGGTACGGTACCTGCCATGATTGAAACAGGACAGCTAGCTACATGTAGGACATTCTCATGCTAACTGCGGTACTCGAGCAGTACAGCCGCGCTCATGTCTCGATTGTGCGCCTTGAATGTACAGATTTGTACCTATGTGGCACAACTTCAACCCACCGGCCCACTGCAACGGGCTGGAGCTGGCGCTGGTCTCTCTGCCCAGGCGTGCCCAGGTGGGTTTCTTTCAACCCCGCCGCAACGCCTTTGTGCACACTGTCCCAGCGCCTGATTTGTCTGCTGTAGCTGGGCCTCCACACCACCACCACCCACCATCACCAGTAGGTACGTAGTAAAGCAGCCGGCTCACCGTGTGCTCCAGCTGGTGCTGCATAGCAACGGTGCAGCTCTGCCAGCTCGCTCGCTCTCAGTCAGGCGTTAGGTATAATACTAGATAAAGGACCCTCAGCCCCAGCGCCGTCCTCCCTGTTTGTTCATATATTGGTCTCCTCCTCCTCTTATTCATCTGCCCTCTCCCGTCTGCAGCTCAATCCCAACATCATCGCCCACCCCTCTTTCCCCTCTCTCGAGACCACTCACCGTCAGCTGCACCATTTGCTGTCCTCGACCCGACCTTCGTTCGTTCCTGATATTTGCGTAAGAGGACTGACTGTACACAAACCCCGAGAGCACCATGTGGTACGTTTGACCGACTCTTCCTCTCGAATTCTCCAATGCCCAGTTCCCAATGCCCAGCGTGCCCGCCACTGAGCCCCCCGCCTTCACCGACTCACAGAGGATCGGGATGGAACATGGATTGGCTGCCTTGAGAAACCTGCTCTGGCCAAACAATGTTGCCCGTGCCGCGCCGATCCCTTTCCTACCCGAGCGACTGAGTTAAAGCGTAAAATAACTGCCAATTGGCCATTACTCTACTGACTCGCGTTAATCAATTAGTGGAATTTTCGGCTACATCAACTACCTGGTCGAGAAGGACAGGAAGTTCATTCTCGACACACTAGTCAACGGTAGGACCTAACAATCCTCTTCAACGACCGCAACCGGCGGCTTTTGGCGCCGCCTGGGTTGAATTACAAGCTGATGTCATATGCCCTTCCCTAGGCCTCTCCCGTCTTGAGTACCGTGGTTATGACTCGGCCGGTATAGCGATCGATGGTGACAAGAAGAACGAGGTCCTCGCATTCAAGGAGGTTGGCAAGGTCGCCAAGCTCAAGCAGCTCATTGACGAATCCAAGCCCGACCTCACCCAGATCTTTGACTCCCATGCCGGTATCGCTCACACCCGGTGGGCTACTCACGGCCCTCCATCTCGGCTGAACTGCCATCCCCACCGGTAAATACGTCCCGATACGCCCATACCAGCAGCGCTTACGAGTCCCTGTACTAATTTTGGATTGCTTGCGTAGCTCTGACCCCACATGGGAATTCTCCGTCGTTCACAATGGCATCATCACAAACTACAAGGAGCTGAAGACTCTTCTCGAGGCCAAGGGCTTTAGGTTCGAGACTGAGACCGACACCGAGTGTATTGCGAAGCTCGCCAAGTACCTACATGACAAGCATCCTCGCATCGATTTCGTCGATCTAACCAAGGCGGTCATTTCTGAACTTGAGGGTGCCTACGGTTTGTTGATCAAGTCGGTGCACTACCCTCATGAAGTGGTCGCTGCCCGCAAAGGCTCGCCGCTCGTTATTGGTGTCAAGACTCAAAAGCGCATGAAAGTTGACTTCGTCGATGTCGAGTACTCAGACGACAGCAGTGCCCTCCCCGCGGAGGCTGCCTCCCAAAATGTGGCCCTCAAGAAGCAGACTGGTAGCCTCCTGACCCCGAACGCTGCTTTGCTCGGCGCCCCTGACAAGTCGCTCCTTCACCGCTCACAATCGCGAGCTTTCATGACTGACGATGGCCTGCCTATGCCCGCCGAGTTCTTCCTCTCTTCTGACCCGTCTGCTATCGTAGAGCACACAAAGAAGGTCATGTACCTGGAGGACGATGATATCGCCCACATCCACGAGGGCTCACTAAACATCCACCGCCTCAAGAAGGCTGATGGCAGCTCCAATGTTCGTAACATCCAGACCCTAGAGCTCGAGCTCCAGGAGATTATGAAGGGCAAGTTCGACCACTTCATGCAGAAGGAGATTTTTGAACAACCCGAATCCGTCGTCAACACCATGAGAGGTCGTCTTGATGTGGAGAACAAGACTGTGACATTGGGTGGATTGAGGTCGTACATTGCAACCATTCGACGATGCCGACGTATCATATTCATTGCCTGTGGAACCAGTTATCACTCTTGCATGGCCGTGCGAGGCATCTTTGAGGAGCTTGCTGAGATCCCCATCGCAGTGGAGCTCGCTTCCGACTTCCTCGATAGAGAGGCTCCCGTTTTCCGTGATGACACTTGCGTGTTCGTCTCGCAGTCTGGTGAGACAGCTGACTCGCTGATGGCCCTCCGATACTGCTTGGAGCGTGGTGCCTTGACTGTGGGTATTGTCAACGTTGTTGGCTCTTCCATCTCTCTTCTGACCCACTGTGGTGTCCACGTCAATGCTGGCCCAGAAATCGGTGTTGCCTCTACTAAGGCCTACACCTCACAATTTGTTGCTATGGTGATGTTTGCTTTGTCACTTAGCGAAGACCGAGCATCTAAGATAAAGAGACGAGAGGAGATTATTGATGGTCTGTCTAAGATCTCTGACCAAATCAAGGAAATCCTGAAGCTTGACCAGCCTATCAAGGAACTTTGTGCCAAGACCTTCAAGAACCAGAAGTCTTTGCTGCTCCTCGGTCGTGGTAGCCAATATTCGACTGCCCTCGAGGGTGCCTTGAAGATCAAGGAGATTTCTTATCTACACTGTGAAGCTGTCATGTCTGGTGAGCTGAAGCACGGTGTTTTGGCCCTGGTTGACGAATCACTCCCTATCATCATGATCCTGACGCGCGATGACTTGTTCAAGAAGTCGTTGAACGCCTACCAGCAGGGTATGTCTACCTCGTTTTATTTTTGCTTTCAGATACTAACAATGAAATAGTTGCTGCTCGTGGCGGTAAGCCAATCGTAATCTGCAATCCTAGCGACGAGGAATTCCAGGCCAACCAGGCCGAGAAGATCGAAGTCCCTAGAACCGTCGACTGTCTCCAAGGCCTGTTGAATGTTATTCCTCTCCAGTTGATCGCATACTGGCTGGCTGTCATGGAGGGCCTGAACGTCGATTTCCCTCGAAACTTGGCCAAATCAGTCACCGTTGAATAAATTTGTGTACCTGTGCGAAATTTATAGACACGGCATCTGATCGCAGGTTTCGACGTTCACCGCGGCGTTGGTCTCAAAACGGGCTTTGTTTCAAGGTTGGTGGTTGGGTTGGGATAACATAAGCGTTCTTGTTGTTTGATACGATTTGCGAAATATTAGATGGAGCGCGACTCCCAGTCGCTCCATCTCACCACATTAGATCGAGAAGATACGCACGCCAGAGGTTAAGGTCGGTGGCTGACCCTGGAGCGTACACTGTAGGAAACAGAATAGGGGCAGGCAGGCACACTGCCCAGAGATGATAAATGTGGTCAAGTAATGACGATGACCTAGATTAATAGATCGCTATATGAACGATGAATTTTTGTTACTAGTTTGATGTTGCTGTGTTATTCTGAATGACCTTACAAGACTCCATCGCAGTACCTCATTGACAATTGTTGAAACTCGGATGACTTTGAACTAATATTCACAAGAGTCACTTCATAGAAGAGGCAATGAGATTATTGTGACCGATTCTAACGCCGTACCCATGGTCGTTAATCGATTCTAATGATACATCATGTCTCGCGTTTATGCTTTGCTTGTCTCTATGGGAGGGATTGTGTCCTGCTTTCCGGCCCCGTGTCTAGAGATTTAGACCTATTCCGAGGGTGTATGTAGGCCACGGATAATACGTGGCAAAACCTGATTTTCTCGACAAGGCAGCCCCTAGGGCTAGAACCGACTTGGATTTGTACACCAGTCCGCATCCACGGCAGCCGTGGTGTGCATACATGCACATCACATGCACTTCCCATCCCATCCCAAGACCACCGAGTCGATGTGCGCGTGTGTACCGACCTGACCTAGACGGTCTGGGTGCCGTAGCCCTTGATGCGGTCGGCGAAGGCCCAGCTCTGGTCCTCGAGCTTCTCGGACTCGCTGAGCTCGACGCCGGCCTTGGTGACGACGGCGAGGGAGTACGAGTCGAGGGAGCGGGCGTCGCGGTAGAAGAGGACCTTCATGCACTCGCGGACGCAGGCGAGGGCCTGGTCGCGGGAGACGGCGGCGACGGCGGCCTCGTCGGGCACCAGGCGACGCATGATGGGCTGCGCGAGCATGCTGCCGAAGCCCGTGGCGAGCGAGGGCGAGGTGAAGGTCGTGCCGAGCAGGTCCGCGGCGGCCAGGAACGGCGCCCCGGCCTCGTCCAGCCCGGCGACGAGCAGGTGGTTCCATAGAGGGTCGAACTTGGACCGGCGGTGGTAGAGGAGCTTCGAGAGGTACTTGTGCAGGTTGCGCGCGTTGAGCGTTGGTTGCGCGCTGGACGCTGTTGTTGTCGTGTGCGTGTATGCCTCGTCGATCGCGAGCTCCGTTAGGTGTCGGTCTAGGTACTGCATGTCCGAGACGTCGCCGCCGAACCCGACGACTGACGACTCGGCGAACGTGCGCAGACGCTTGACGTCTGTGAACCGGGCTAGAGAGCCGTAGGATGCTGTGTGTGCAGTGGTGGTTAGTCTGGGCGGAAATGTACGGATAGGTAGAGAGCGACGGAGCGTAGATCAGTTGGCGTACCTAGGTTGTCGGCGGCGATCACGACGCCGTCCTTGAACTTCATGGCTACGACCGATGTGCCGGTGACGATGGGTGACTGCGTGTGTTGGTTGGGCCCGTTCGTCTGCATATATGAGGCATCGTAGGCGCCGTAGACATCGTCTCTAGGCTGTTGTGTTTGCAAGCTCGTGTCAGTGATATTCAGTCCATATGAAGTCACTCGGAAAGACGGGCGGGCTTTGGCTGGCTTACACGGCCCCATGCATGCGGTCTGTGATCCATGGTGGTTTAGAAAGACTGATGTGTTTGGCTTTAAAACGGTGAGGGTCGTATAACGTTGGGTGGATGGTGGTGGTGGTGGTGGTGGGATGTCGTGATGTGATGCCGGGTGTAGGTGTACGTTGAGTGAAGCTCCAGGCTGAGGTCAACCAGCGGATTGCTGGAGCTTGAGTTAGGTGCAATAACGTAGCTGCGCGCGTCAGTTCGTCTGCCTTGCAGCTCAAGCTTGCCCGCACTGGGTATCTGAACCTGGCCAGAGAGTGTGGCTGACTGGCGGGTGATATGTGGCTGGGATTCTACAGCTGGTGGCGGCCAAGGTAGCTAGCTGTACCTAGGTACCTCTCTTCAACCCATACTTTCGCCAGCCGTACTTGCATTCGAGGAGCTTGCTTGCAGGACATAGCGAACAGCCAACGGGTTTCTTTTTTCAATTCACTGTTAACTTCGTCGAGCAGATCCTAGTCGGGAATCAACCGATCTAGTTATCCCGAGTTCTTATGTTGATGCATCATGGCCGGGCTCGTAGCCTACGAAAGTAGTGACGAGGAAGAGGAAGTGAAACCTCAGCCTGCACCAGAGGTATGAGTGAATGTTGTGTATATTCCGGACGTAACCCAGCAGGTGCAAGGACAGTACTGATTATGGTGAGGCCAGCTACTGCGGAAGACTGAAGCGGTCACTGCTGACGCAAACAGCCACTTGAGTAAGTTCCCTCCTAATCTCATCTTGGGCTCACTCCCGATCTCGCATTCTAACTCTAGTTTAGGCACTACCACAAAAGAAGCCACTAAAAGCCCACGACCAGAAGCAAAAGTAGATGAAGGACCAGCCGTCTACGGGCCACAGATAGGTCCCTCGTCGGGACCCAGCTTCCCCCCATTAGAGGAAGACCCAGCAAGCACAGAACTGCCGCTGCCACCAGGGTCTCCGTACACAGCAACCCGCGCGCTGCTGCGGGACCTCACGCTCCCCACGGTGCCAGATATGGACATCCCGCCGTCGCCGCCCGGGTCCCCCTCGGTGGCCCTGAGCAAGAAGTTCGAGAACTTCCTCGAGCTGAAGAAGAAGGGGGTGCACTTCAACGCGCGGCTGGCCGACACGGCGTCCATGAAGAACCCGGCGCTCGCCGACAAGCTGATGGCCTTCGCCGAGCTCGACCACCGCGACCAGTACCGCACCACGCTGGCTGCCGACCTCTGGGACCCGGACGCGTTCCCGCGCCACGCGTACAAGGAGCAGCTGCGTCAGAGCCAGAGCGATATTGCGCAGGCGAGGACGAGGGCTACCGGTGACCCTGTCAGATTCGTGTCGGCGGAGGCTGCGGCGCCAATGCCGGAGGATAACAGGACGGCTCAAGCACCTGGGACGGGAAAACGGAAGACGAGATTTGATACGTGAGATGGAGAGAGGTTGTGGTGCCACGCCATGGAGTATCACGGTTGTTTACGACGAATATCTACGAGATTTTACCGTGGACGACGTATCGTCAGGATTAAAGGAAGAATGGGCTGACTTGTATCCCATGCTTACATAACACAGAGCGACATGTACAAACCCATCAGATGACAATGAGCAAACGTCTATCGTAAGTGCAAACTAGTGGTGTATTTTTACCTAGAAGAGCACTAGTTTCAAGTTACTGAATGTCGCACACATATGAAATTGCTATCTACTTATAGACCGGAATGTTCGTCGGCCGATGATATATAATATTGATACAAAGAGCGTGGTTATTCCTTCATTCCCAATTCGTCTCAATCTCAAATTCATTCGTCATTCCCCGAACGCCTAAACATAGCGCAACAGCACCCATAGGATTTAAACTGTGACCCCATATCTCCCTTGGGCGCGGTCACATTCTTCCATGAAACGATACACGCCCTCCAAGCCCTCGAACTCTTCAGAACAATGTTCGCCTGAGCTAGGGGGCGACATGGTTTCGTAGCCCTCCGGATCGGAAGCTGATAGCCAAGGGTTGCCGTCGAGTTCCTCAAACCCCTCGAACAACTCGTGTTCGGCGGGGAAACTATCTTCGGACCGGAGGGATCCTCCGGGGGATGTCAATGACAGCAATTCTCCGTCGCCAGTAGCTTTTTCTGGTGCGAAGGGGAATCTCAATGCCAGAGGCACACCCATATCGGCATTAAAGCTTGGGTCCTCATAAATGACGCCCTTTGTGAGACCGAGGTCATCACATAAGATTTCCACTGTATCAGCATCGACGCCAGGGAAACGCACGCGCAAGATATAGCCTTTCTCCAGTTGGATCGGAAGGTCTCCTAACGTCGAGAGCTTCTTTATATCCGCAAGCGTCGAGGTGAGATCCTTCAGCGCCCGTGCAAAGTCGACGGATAGCACATCAAGGAAACCCTCAGTATGCAACGTGGTGGCATCGAGCACGGGGGCCTTGATGCCAGCAGAAGGGTAGGGAAAGCCACTGGTCAAGGGGCTGAGCGAGGTGATGATCGGGTTCAGCCGGAAGTCAACGTAGGAGCCCGCAGCGTGGTGGGGCACCGAGGCCATCTTGCGAGCGGCCTCGTCTTGCAGCGCCGACACGGCACGGTATCGCTTATCGCCCCGGTGATTCAAGCCATCGAATTGTGCCTTCTGGCCTGAGATCCAAAACGCTCGCACCGCCGCAGACACATTTTGGAATACCTGTGCCTGCGATGCCGGAGCGTGCGAGAAGTACCGAGCCCCGCCAATACGTCCTGATCCGAGGCCATAGCCACCCGCAGTGCGAGGGAGAACACCTCCCGTGAGGTTCGGCCGCAGGGTGCTTGCGAACGGAGCCCGGCCGGTGATCTGGGCGACTGCGCGGCCGGTCTGGGTGTTCAGGAACTTAGAGCGGTCGAATCGTGGGATTTCGCCGATCCGGCCAGTGCTCATGAAGCGACGCACGGCGGCGTCGATGTTCTTGTAAGTGGCATTCGTCGAGTGCCATCGTCGGTTCTTCTGTTGGCGTAGAAAGGCAGCTGGGTGGACGGGATGACGTGGTTGGGTTCGGACGAAAACGGGCTCGAGTGCGGCGTTGACCGGTCGAGTGGCGCTGGCCAACTTGCTCCGTATGAGCTTGGTCGCTTTGTAGGCGGTGCTACGGGCAATCCGCAGGGCCAGCGGTGCCCATATGCCACCTAAGGAGGCGACCATGTTTGTTCGTGTTGTGCAGCAGTCTGGGCTGCGAAGTGACGTTGACTTGGGGAAGGGAGGTATCTAGCCGCCGACGCCAGCGAGACGACGACACCGCTCTTAAAGCCGGCTCGGCCTCTCGCGGCCGATAGCCAACCCTCGGCAGTTTTGTGGCTGTGCGCCAAGCTTTTGCCACAAAAGGGGTCGTCCCCCACCTTTTCAGGCTGGGCTCGGGTGCTGCATGCGTGGGGCAGCCAATCGGACCCATCCATTCAATTTGCTATTTTTTCTCAGATCGCGGATTCCAGATTCCAACTTTCTCCAGCTTCATACTTTTTTTCCTCAGTATCTACCGCCCGCAAGAAACGCTTTCGTTTCCACTGCAAGCTGCGACTCGATTAATTATTGATGACATTCCTTTGATTATCTAACTCGCTGAATTGTAAGTCTCCTACTTTATCTGCTATTCTGCACTGCGCCATGGAGATTTGCTATGATTATCACATACAATCTTGAACAATCCAAATCTTACAAGACCATGGGGATATCTAAGCAATTAGAATACCATGAGCAAATTACCTCGTCGCACATCGTCGACCAACGCCAAGGTCGGTTCACCAGCTAATACCCTACGCACAGGTCGCTGTCTATCCAGATTGTAGTCGGTCAACCCAAGCTAGTCGTGATAGTCCATCCAACATTAAAAGGTACGTTTCAAATCAGCTTGCGCGGCTTTTCTTTCGCCCCCCTTCGAGGGATGATGAAAAATCCGACAAACCTAGGAATTCCTCTTTCCGAATACATAATGTCGATTTGTTTAGTTTCAGCCTTGTCTGACCTCAAATACTATTTTATTTTCTGTTGTGCGTTATTCTGGTGAATTACTGGCTAACCGTCACGACTTTCAGGTATGCAACTATATTTCTCGTCACTATCAACTTCACATGAGGATACTTTGAACGAACGGGCGGACATAAACGAACCCTCGTGCCTTCTCTCGCACAAACAAGGCCGTACAACCCTTGGAGAGGAGGTCAACGTGGACTTCTTGTTGATAATTCGTCAGCTGATTGTGCTGCATCATTATCGTTCCTTGTTTTGTTACGATGCGCGTGCTTTACTGACCTCGCTCGATAGGTACATCTTTTTTGTCTTTTGTCGTCGAATGCTATTCTCTATTATGATGAGCACTATTCACACTGTTTGATCCTATCCTCTGGATACGGAAATGAACATTATAAACAAAAATCTGATTTAATGAGGTTTGTGGTTATCTATACGCATTGCCGAAAGGAAGAAGCTAACATAGTAACTAGCCTGACACTATACACTAAAGCCACAATGTTGTCTCGTTGGTACATGCCGTGACTGACATTGGCCTTATACTAGGTAACCTAGATCTGCGAAAACCGATTACTGTTAGCAGCCTAAAGAGTAAGTGGATTTCCTTGATTCTATCAAGTGTTCGATATGGGGTGATGGACCCCTATACACAAGTGTCACGATTTGCTAATACGAACTCTAGCTTCTCTTGTGCATGTTGAAAAAAAACTAGCATTCACCAAACGACGAATCTAAAGCTACATAGATACTACATAGAGTCTAATGTATGATTGCTTACCTATCAAATGTGTCCGTTTGTGGAGCCTGACAGTGTGCTTTGCTGGTCTTAAATTCGTCGTAACAGGGATGGCCCTTATTAGAAACAACAGTGTTTGCGTGATTCAGCTTCTCGTTAGGCACAACAACGTTCACTAAGAATACTAGAGCTTCAATGACCTCGAGATCTCTGTGCCTCATCAGCAGCATCGAACCCGATCCAAGAACCCGGCCTCGTTGTTTCAGATACAGTAATTGTTCTATTTAGGTTCTACTACGTTGTAGTGGTCCTTTAGGACTTGTGCAAGGGTCGTCTCGGGGCATATTCGCAAGCCGATAGGCATCATCAGCATTGGCCCTCTCTATGATCGGATTCTTGGTCCATTGATCATGCCGATCTGCAGTCATCCCACAAAATTATGGGAAGTCCGATACCATCGCGAAGTACACAGTATGGCAGACAGATATGAGGGGGCCGGCAGCCAGCGAAGATCAATGCGGGGTAAGCGCGCGACCAAACATACGTTTTCCCAGCATGTAGCGTGGACGACGGTTAGGGAGGCAAGTGACCTCGACCACCTCGTTCCATGCGTCGCCAGCGCAGGTATCTCTTGCCAGCCGGGGATCACACACGACTCCAAGTCGCACGGAGCTGGCTCGACGCTTGCCGGGATCAGCCCCTTGCCAGCCCTCATTGGTGAAGTCATCGCCGGGGCGCCCGGCTGACCACTGACGTCTCTTCCTCGTCGCTGGAAAGACGCCGATAACTTACTTACTTACAGTACACTTTTTCCCCCCGGCTCGTTCGCTTCTCGGTCGTGCGAACCTGGCTGGCTGTCCACAGTATGGCACCCTGCGCCGATCAACTGTGCCAGCTCTTTAGCCTGCGATGGGGAAAGCGAGAACTCTAGGTAGCTCTGGCGACTCGCGCCCGTGATTGGAGGCTCGGAAGGTGCTGCGGACGCTTCGTGGGAGGAGAGCGCCGGTGGCTTTGTCTCGGGGCAGTCTCTGCTGTTCTGCCATGGGGAATGTACGTGTAAGTAGTGGAAGTAAGTAGCGTCTTTGTCGCATTGATAAGAGCGCTCTTCCCCGCTTCGTGTGGCATGATCGTATCTTGCTTCTTCCCTTGAATTCAACTGTCCTGATCTGTAGACGGTTGCTACAACAAACCTAAACAAATCAGAACAATACCTATACCTACAATTAAACCGCCCTAGTATCTCCAGTCGCTGCCCATTGGACCTCGTTGCGCCGTGTTCATGATGGATGCCTCCAAGTCGCCCACTACGCAGCAGCAGGAGAGCTCGACGCGCCGTCGAAGAGTAAGTATCTCGTCTTCTTTGAGTACCGAGCTTTTAGAGATGTCCCTCTTTGTCAAGACTGGTAGCGGGATTCCTGCCAACCCCCCCTTTTCCGGTGTGGAATAACGCATAGCTGACATGCGGCCGCACGATAGAGCTCTGGCCCGTCCTACGACAGCCTCATGAACTACAAGCGCTCCAACGACCCCAACTCGATGGCCCGTCGCGCCAGTCTGAACGAGCAGAAGCCTCAATCGGGATTCTTCGGTTCGATGTGGCAGAAGTACGTTCCCGTTTCCCTTCCTCACCCATCCTCTACCTACCTATCTACCTACCCCTCACACCTCGCATTCCCGTTGAATCCTGACCGATGCCATGCTGAGCTTAGACGATAATAAGCTAACGGTGCATGTTATCTAACAGCTTCACCCGCGGTCCCTCGAGCCAGGCGAAGTAAAAGTCCACCGGTCTCTCTAGTCGTAGGGGTGGATAGCAACCTAACCTAACCTGCGGGAGATCGAAAGCTGCCTAGCTATGGACCGACAAGTCTAGCAGGAGTGGTATGGCGCAGAATGTTATACGTCATTGCCTATGGGATCTGACGTTCACTCAAGGAGAGCGTTGCGGCCTGTTGTATAGCACCTAGTGTATGATTACTTGCTTCCCTATCAGACAGTATCGGGATTGAACTTCACTTGAAAGACGCTTGTCTTGTATGTCCCCGATCCTTACAATACAATGTGAAATCTAGATCGCTTGCTAGGGGCAGTCGGTGTGCTTTTTGATCGATTTAGATACGCTTCTCTCGAGGGAGATCCTAGTACAATTTGGCAAAGTGACGCCATCGTTTTACGCTAGATTGATCACTACCCATCGAGCAGGCATTGATACTGGCATCTGAGCGGCGGGTGTACATCGTTATCATCAACGCGACGGATCACGGGAAAATCAGGTGGAAGACAAGGTCCGGCTTGAATTTATGACTGCCCAGCTATAGCAAGTAAGTGATCCAATGGCACACCCCAACGTGAAGAAGAAACCCCCCACCAGCTGCCCTCCGTTGCCTAAATTTGATTATTTTGGTTAATATATGGCTCATCTGCCCGTCGTTACCGCGAGGGAGCGCTGCAAATAGATAACGACCCCGGAAGAATGTAATATCAATCGAGTCGGGGGCTTTTGGGACAGAGTGACGGGGCGAGCCCGAAAAACCCTGTCCACAAGGAGACGCGACCAGCCCAGCCCCAAGTCCGCATAGGAAACAACTAAACTACAAGAATGTCGATTCACAAGCAGGCTTTTTTCGCTCACCAATCTTTCCCCACGCCTCCGGGGCGGTCTCTTCACGTCGCCTATCAACATTCTGACCAGCTAAGTGAAGAGTGGCAGAACGCTGATCGGCGTGGGGATGGGTTCTTCTCGGCCTAGTCCGAGACGCTGGCTCCGGAGCAAAGTAGCTTCTGCCGCGGACGAGAGAGAGGTGTGAAAGCTTGACCCCGCGAAATAACGGGGAGGGCACGCTCTCCTCTCCGGCATGTTGCTCTTACTATCGCGCTTATCTCCTTCAGAAAGAACCCAAGACACGGTGGCCACCGCGGCCCGAAGATGCCAAGAGGACTGGGCCCGGAACCCCCGAGGCACGCGTTACCCCGGGGGCCCCGTGGCTCACTCGTATCCCGGCGTCGACGCCGCCCAAGATGTAACATATGCTAGCCACACCATGGTTGTGAAACACGGCTCGATTTCCAAGACAAAGTTTTACCTACATAGGACATGAAATGCCTTCACCACCATGAGATCTTTCGTGGTGGGCAAGTTGTTCCGGTAGGTGATAAATGCAAGTATATACCCACGCCAACTTTATATGCCGAGAATCGTAACACACGAAAACGTAATGGCGAACGTTGACGCTATCTGTCAAAACCAGCTAGTACATCGGAAGTATGCTGGGTGCCAAATACGGCGTTTGTTGCTCTCCTAAGAGTGGATATCTGGAATCGAAAGAAAAATCCAGATCGGTTTCTCCAGGTCGTATGGAGCGTTGGGCAGTTTAATGTCATGCCCAGGACAACAGCCGTAACGCCTTATCTCGTGAACTGGAGCAGGGTTAGCACAGCAGTCGGGCGCTTCGCATGTTATCATTCCGCACTGACCTTGAGTGGCCTATTAAGTACCCAGACCATCAAACGCCGGGTCGGCTATGAGCACGACCATGAGAGTTATTACCGTTCCAACCATGATCCATCGAGGTAACCCATAAAGACCGAGGAAATATGTTGTCAGGCCCCACTTGCATACCATCATCGTCAAAGTGGCAGAAACCATGAGGCTTAGTACGGAAGTACTAGTGTACCAACGCCATTTCAAAGCCGAGGCATCACACTCATGCTCATCACGCCCCGGACTCTTCTCAATCGTCAAAGTGTTCGAGGTCGCGAAACCCAAAAAGGCTCGAGCGCCACTTTTGTCTATAATTCAAAAGCGGAAATCGAAAGATACCGCAATGCATCCAGGCATACCAAACGCCCCAACCCATGTACGCGCCTATGCTTTCGAGATGCTGCCAAGACCCAATGCCGGCTACCGGGTCTTTGGAAAAGTACATGAACGTATCCGTATCGATCATGTCGTCGTTAGGAGGTTGGTCCTCCAGAAGGCCTTTTATATGTCATGCCCAGGACAAGTCGTGTGCGTCTCTACGCTAATACACGACTCCATCAGGCAGTTTAACGGTCATGCCTAGGACCACCATGTCGTCTAACGAACCGAATTCCACGGCCCATGAAGGCCTTTTATGGTCACTACCCGGGACCCGGTGGGCCCAGGTCTTTGGCGTCCTCGGTCTCTAGTGCGTCGAGGATCCGAAGGCGTGTCGTCAATACATTGGGTAGATTGAGAAACGAGCCAAGCTAGATATAGATGTCCGAATGGTGTTTAGCTACGCTGGAACAAGTATGTTAGCCGAGGTCGAGATATAGTCTGATTTGATCGGCCCTACCTATAAGCTGTGCTGAATACTCAGCGTAGATGCCCAACATCCCATCCCCACATTCTGGGACCTAGTTGCGTTGTCATCGGAAGAACGCTAGCGACTAGCGCGAAGCTATCGTGACATCCGGGGTATCCTGGCCCGTAACTAGGCCGTCGAGTAGAGCCATGAGGGCAACCCCCCCAGCAGCAGTGCAGACATAGCCTGGCGCGGGAAGGTTTGGAAAGGAGCCAGCTATGGTAGCATGATGTTGGAGATGCCCGGCGATATCGGGTAAACGCTGATGGAAAACCTGCTGTGCACACAAAGAGGAAGACGTCCTTAAATGCAGGGAGATGCGAGCGTGTTATTCAAATACTGCGCTCCAGACGTACGTGTCCTTGACGGGAGAGTTTTACTCAAACCTAATAATGATGTAGATAGATGGTAGATAGGAGGCAAGTTCCCAATTAAGCTCGGGCTGCGGACAGCGAATATAGGGCCCACCTGCGGCTGACGCGGGAGGCAAGTTCGGAGGCTTTGATAATCCGGATTCCAGCGCTTACCGTAAGTACCTACTGTACCTTACCCCAGACGCAAGGCGTACTGGACCTTTCACGTTTGTCCAACTGCAGCTGCGAATAAGCGCCCGCCCCTGTCTTCGCTCCCTCTGCCAAGCAACGCTGGAGCGCTTCGTGAAACTTTACTAGGCTACCAGCTGTGGTCGGGTCGCAGCAGTACAATTCGTAGTTGAGCCGATACGTATTCAACATGTCGTCGATGTGGCCTGTTCCCCTTGATAACCATGCAGGGGCGCGCGGCCAGAGCAACGCGGCCGAGAGACCAAACATCCAGCGTGCTGTTAGTTTTACGTACAGGTCGGCTGGTGCTTGCGTTTCATCGTTGCAGACCGTCGTGTGTCCTTTCTATGTAAGTGCGTGCGTGCATGCATTGCTAATCCTCTGCCGAACGTGACTCTCATTGCGACTCGGATCTGCAGAGTTATTTATTTATAATTAAATCAGCCATTATATACGTCATCGATCTTATTGGCGACCAAATGGGAGCCTATGTGCGAAACAGCAACATGGCTACAGAAGAAGGTGCATGATAAAAACGTATTGGCGTTGCCGCTGGTTGAGACGCAGCTGAGCATCTTTGTATTATTTCATCTAGAGATTCTCTATACTTAGGTAGTATTTCAATAGCATGTTATCTATACCCAGCTGAAAGGGTTTAGATGTGTATGTTTCTACTTTATGATATAAGTTATAGAACGGCCCTCACGCCTAGGATCAACACACAGTTATCGTGAAGGGTCCTTAAATGTGGTATTGTCTCATACCTTCCCATCGATTTATTTTATCACCTGGTCGCGAGTGTATACGCGTACACTAGCTTTGGACCCAGACTCCGTGTGAGAATAGTGGCAGATGTAGGTGGTCCAATATTAATCGTGTTAATGAACGGACTGGGATTATACCTGACCAAAAGAAATATATCTATCAAAGTTAAAGAGATGTTAGGGAAAAGGTTCAAAGGAGGGTATCTAGCGCAGTCCGATTCCACCAAGCCCAAAGCATCAAATTCCAAACACGCCGGCATCAGTGTTGCTAAATTGTAGACAGCCCGTAAGGTTTTTCAAGGGTTTACCACTGCTGGCGACCCAAGTCCCTATTCAGACGCGGGACATCCGCTTAGTGTTCTATCCAGCAAGTCAATCACCGTAACTTCATTCCCCAGCTAGTTCAAGTCTGCGCGCCTCAAAGGGCACTTCAACGTCATCATCGGTCGCCAGGGTAGCGCCTGACATCGACTTTAGGGGACCTGCTCGATAAAAAGAGTCTTTAAATGACTCGTTTGTGTTGGGGCCTGACGCTGAGGCTGAAGTTTCCGCGAGCGCCGTCCGCGGTATGTTCACTGTGACCGCTGGAGTCAGTAATTCCTCTTTTTGGTAGTTTTATTGCTCGCGCTGAGTTCTGCTCCCGAGACATGCATGGCGGGAGCCCTCATATTACCACAAGGGGAAGAAAATGACTCCAGGAGTTACTAACGGTCATATGGCCGCTCAGGCTTCTTGCCCTTGTCCCGGGGTTTCTTGGGGCTGGTTAGCCGTGGCGGTATGTCTTCCTCCGAGGAACTACTACCAAATACCGAGTCACCCCTCTTTGTAGTATTGCCTAAAATAGTAAGCTCGCGATCCTGTAAAGAGAAGACTGTAAAGTTCAACTAGCGAACATCTAAACTTACACTCGGCACTTCCATCGGTGACTGTTCATAGTTTAGCAATTGCACTTAGTAGTACAGTTGTAGAAGCGACGCACCTCGAATGGCATACTTGCGAAATATCTCCTCCTCGTCTTGAATATTATGTCCTTCGCCTTCGAAATGAGCTAGTGCTAGCTCATCCCCCTTAAACGGGTGCGACGTAAAGATAATAGGGCCATCTCTCCCAAGCCTCTTCTTGCACTTGGTTAGCTTGCAGCGAAGAACATAGACCCCAGGGTAGTCGCCAAAACTGAAAATGCATTCTTCGGGCTCTGCCTCTCGAAGAGACATGTTTTTCTTGATAGGTGGCTTGTCGCAAAAGGTCCAGTCATACATCTAAGGAAGGTCAGAAATTGGCATCGACTCTATAGTAATATGGATAAACGAACCTCAAGAGTCTTCCTAGCTTTCTTTTTGAGGGGTCTAGCCGCGGGCTCGTGGGGATCCGAGGCTCGTTTATTAGAGTGCTCATCAGCAGAATCAATCACATGGATTTCTGGATCGAAGGTTGTCTTTGGCTTCGTATCCCTCTCGACTACAGCCACATTCGGTGCTAAAGTCGGAGAACGAGCGCTGATGCCGACAGGGCTTGTAATCATGGGCTTTGGCGGTGATTGGGCAATGGGTGGCTCAGACACGTAGCTCGTTGCAGCTTGGGCATCTGGCGATGCTCGGGGTGGCGTCAACGTAGGGTGTCTGTAGCTGGCGGGAAGACGGCCTGCCTCTTGGAAATCTGGTTTAAGGCTACTGAAGAGCTGATCTAGTGTGCTGGGCAACTCGCTTCGTAGGGCCTGGCGCACACCATCCCACATCTCATCCATTCTGCCAAGAAGCTCGCGGTGCAGTATACGATAGATGTCGGTGTCGTCAGAGTGCTCCAGACGCAACAGGCCATCTCTTAGGCGAATGAACTGGTAAAGGTGTTCTTCCTGGAATCTCCTTACGATGGTGGCTTTTATGTCAGCCAGCATGCTCGCTCCTAAGCCGCCGAAGGAATCAATGCTAGTCGCCATGGTAGTTCAATATCCACGTTGTGCGAAATACTAATTTTATAGTAGACAATTCGAGTGCAGAATTCTGTGCTGTGGGATTGGCTGCTAATATTCGTATTAAGACGGGGAGATGTCACAATTCAAACAGAACTTCCGAAGTGGCTGACTAATTGATAATAGGGGACTGAATAAAAGATAAGTTTATGATGATAATTCTCGGAACTAATCAGATTTCAGGTCTGTGGGAGGGCTCGCGAAATTCTGCTAGATGGCAGTCCGACTCAGCAAGCGAATAAGTGAGAATTTAACGAGACATTCATCTAGTTATAGTGAGTATTACTGATGAAGACTGGTGTGGGTGGCCTCTGAAAAGGTCGTTGTTGGCTCTGGAGTGCTGCGCCGCACTGCAGGAGGTAGGCTGACTTGTAGGCTACATGTTTCAAAATACTGCGCCTGGAGGCCATCACTTGATTTTTGGACAAGGAGTTCTCATGGAGCTGCCCGAGCTAGTTAAGTGCAATGATCGGCGAAAGAAGCGCGCCAATTAACTCGTGTTGCTCTTGTTTGATAGGTATTGAGGAGCTGCGATTGAGTGTTCAATCATAACGTAGTATACTGAACGTGGAAGTAAGCAACCCACTGAATGATACGAACTGCAGCAACTATGTGTTCAATGATACATATTTAAAAAACGGAGGCAACATGAATTCCAGATAATTATCCATGTACGAGTGTCAATAGCACTATTACACAATATCCAGAGTTTCTTTACAAAACTGTGGTGCCCGTACAAGGCAGAGAAGACCCCGACGCTCATTACACTCATTACACCAGGTAAGCATTGGGAAGTTTGGGGGATTATTTATAGATCGGCAGGGGGGCCGGGGCCTCTTTCCACACAACGCGTAGGGCTGGTTTCTACACTTCTCTACACTTCTCTATAATTCTCTATAAAGGCGATTCTGAGGGTCTCCCTTCTTTGTAAACCAACAAAGCCTGTTGGTACAAGCGGCTTAAATCTAGTCGGAAATGAGATATCGTCTAATTGAAGACTTTGGGCTATAAGTTACACATACGTTTTCATGTTGGGGAGATTAAATTCCAATACCTAAATGTGAAGGAGTTTAAACTATACTATTAGTTCTCCTTTGAAACCAATGGAATACATATAAGCCCTCTGTATCACCAAAGTCAGGGTCTGAGGTGCTGTTTCCCTTTAAGATTTAACCTCTGTGTAATACGTGTAATTAAGATACCGGCGCATGATTAGTCACTTGGGAGAATGAGAAAATATAACTTTCTAGGTGGTAATTGACGGAGAAAAGGGAGTAAATGAGACTCTCGAAATTATGTATGCGACTGTTGTTATTTCTAAAGTGATACTGATAGCTACGGTTGGCTTTCTATACAGGAAGAAACCGTGCTGTAATCGGGTATAAATATATTGTACATGATAGCGATATATCAAAGAGTAAACATGGTGATGTATGTCGGGTTTCCGTGTATATACCCTAGTGAGCTTCGGCTCGTGGCCGGCGTCTGGAAACATTAACTGGAGGGAGGTGTATACATCTTAAGTTTTGGCCTATCCATAATATGAAAACGTCGATCGAGCAATTGGGAAACCTCGTACGGAAACAGCTCGGGGTTTGCCATGATTTCCTCGATAAACTCCGCCGACACCTCCACGGAATCAGCAGCCATTCCACGGGCTGGATTCGCCGGCACGTGATGCACCGCGCTCCCGCCCACCCAGGTTGACTCCACCTCGAATATTTGTTTGATGACGGATATGGCATTAACGATCCATCTGGTCTGTTCGGCTCGTCTCTCGAGTGGCTCTGACGCACTTGGGTATGTCGGATAGCCGGGTTTGAAAATGAGCAGCCGGTGCAGGAACTTCCTAGATCCTGGCTTCTTTCTGGTCCTGTGCAAAACGAACACATGACCAGCCCGAAAACACCGTCGTTGCCAACACTCATAGATTTCCTCTCCCGTCTCTTCGGCTCTTCTTCTTGTTTGCTTGATGTTGAAGAACCATGGCGTCATAAGACCGAGAACGGCCTTCCCAGCAGCTAGCTCGACCTTGGCGTACTTGACAAAATTGGCGACCGTAGCGTAATTATGGAACTGGGGGTTAACAGAGAGCCAGTCTCGCTGTAGAATATGGTCGATGAAGCCAACCGGTTCCGGGAAAAGAGAAATAGTTCTTGGTTTGAATCGATAGGCAAATGCGAGCCAGTCTACCACAGTACTGGGATGAGATTGGTTGTGGGGATATATGTAGTTGTTTTCGTTCGCTTCTGCGGCTCCGATACCGAACGCGTTGGGAGCAATAAGCAACCTTCTGTTCATCCGAGGGCGCAGTACGGGCGCCATGCTGGCTAGAAGCAACTTGGAAGATGGACGAATTGCTCTTTAATATTCCCTGAGGCAAAACGTAAGGATCCTGGGAAATGCAGTCTAGGAAAGGCGTGAGATATAGGTTGACAAGTGGTTAAAGTGAACGGAATACTTACTGAAAACTCGGCAAATATGATAGATGCTCACGGGTGTAGCAATTGATACGTATTTTGGTGATGTGGTAGGCTGTGCTTTGTGCTAGAGGTATGACGGTACTTTACAGTATAGAGTATTAGTCTGGCTCAGTGGAGAATAAGTGGCGATGGGGAGGCTCAGCACTCTCTTATAGGATTCCTTTAGTGTTTGCCTGGTGTCTATTATGGTTCCGTGTTGTCGGTGTGTGTCGGAAACTCTATTGCCAATGCATCGTGAGAGTTTTGGTATCGTTGCCCAGCGACCATCTCATTACATGTATGTCCAAACTTTGCATACAATTGAATGAGTTCTAATGGCGCTAGCTCCAACTTAGGACTTGCAGAGTAGCCTATAACAAACTCGGTAACTACGAGGTAACTATAGAGTAGCCATGCCGCGGATTAATCCGGCCGAGTGGTAAGTGAACGCGTAATCTTAATCAACATTGCCGTCAAGTGATCCTTGATGGGATGAACGATCTCGTAAACGTTGCTACCAGACTGTGGTCTACTAGGCGACAAAGATTTATAGACTATAATGATATATATTTACAAGGTTTATTGCATATCTACCATACGCGTCGCGCAATTGAAGGTTTCGGCTTCGTGGCTGGCGGCGCTATACCTCGTGGCCAGTTCTCTTATTAAACCTTGAAAACGTAGTAAGAATAATCGGGCAATACGAAGGGCAGGAACGGAAGACTACGAGATTGTAAAGTTTGTATGCACGTAGAAGAAGGCAGAGCGATCGAATAGACTACCTAACAAGGATGAAGGATATGCACCGTAAGGGATATCTTTCAGGAGAAAGGAGGCGCTATCCAGTAGTAGGGTCACCCACGGATTGGCTGAAAATGGTGATACGCGCTGCACTCTATAGTTAGATCATATCAGTATACGTGTATACCAATAGTGAGAAATATGGATATATCTCAGAAAAGAAAAGAAAAGACACTAAGACTTTCTGGCTATTTCTCTAAGATAGATTTGTGGGTAGTAATATAAAAATCTTCTAATAGGTAAGCATTCTCTTTTGAATATGGAACCATGAGAAACTAATGCATCTCATGGATGCAACTATTCTTGTTTATTTGCTTTTGAGGTTAGGCCTCTGTTATGTTTGTATGATGAGTATCCTCGGTTTTATCTTATGACCGAGTCGGCATTTTTGGAGAACTATTACACATGGACCCGAGGGGTTTGACTACCTGAAAGCATTGGATATACATGCTCCTTCTCTGGTACATCTATCTGCCTATGCTGAATACATACTTGGGTACTTGGTAGATAGTCTCTTATCCTAACTAGATGCCTATGTGTTATTGGGCTTTTGGTTGCGCTGGTCCGTTCAGCCTGCAACTTGGCCAGCATATGCTTTTAATCTATGACGGGGGGACTACTACTTTGTCGCCAACTGAAATAGTAGGGAACTGTGCCTCTCTGGTGTTAGGAGCTCGCACAGGTACATGGCACATGTGAACTCCAAAGAACACTTTGCCATTGAAACGTCGGGTTTTTGCCAGGGTAACAAAAGGTTCGGCGGTTTTGACGGCCGTTTCTTGATTGATACAGACCATGTGACACCTTCGACATGCACCTAACGCTTTGAAGTCATGCGTACCTATTTTTAGTCTATCCCAGTTATCCTCTGAGTACGCGGGAATCCCAAGAACGGAGGACGATTTCGAGAATGATCCGATCACAATATTGGCACGAAATACGTCCGGACATACTGGATTTTGTCCGTTCTTAATTATACCCTGATTCAAAATGTTGAGACTGGATAGGTTGATTGCAAGAATAGGGCTTTCGTTGGATAAAAGTATCCTTTGTCGCTCCGATTCTGAATCTGAGTCTGGGGGAGTATGGATGCCTGGGGGTCGACTCCGTGGGCCTTTCTGTAAAATGGACCCGGTTTGATGAGCTTGAAGATGGGCTTTTGCATGACGCATGCGCTTGCCTGACCCGCCAGGGGGGAACCGAGCCAACGTGCATGGCACGCCGAGTATATCGGAGAAGAAGGCTGTGATATCGTTTGACTTGTATACCATTGTCGATATCCCCTCGCCACACACCTGTGACTCCACGGCTTTGGGCGCGTCTGCGGGGTAAAATAAGTCTGGATTTAAGGATAGGGGGACCGATATCCCGGTTCGTGCAGTACTTGGGAGTGGCCCATTGTATGATATTATCAGTTGGCCAGTCAAGAAATTGATTGAGGGTCGAATGAGGGCCATGCGAGGATAGCGCTTCTGACTGAGAGCGAGACCTGTTCCATGATGAATTAAACACCATTCTCTGTCCCAAGCTAGCCCTTCTGGCCGCACTGCCCAGGGTGTACCAGCAGGAACGCTGAAACCACCGCAACTTTTGATCGGATATACAGTGATGGCGTCAACGAATAGGCCTGAAGTATCGCCTTCGGCAACTGGGTTCTTACGAGCAACGGACGCAGGTTCACAATCTTCTCGGTAAAATTCTGAAATAAAAGCAATGAACTTGTCCACGTCTGATAGAATGCTCATCGGCCCGAGGCTGACACGAATGACCCCAGTCGGCTTGCCATTTATGATATCGTTATCATTGCCGCACCGGAAGCCAGCAGAGAAATTCTGCTTCAGCTCCCAGGGCTCAAGGTGCAAGGCAGCTGCAACACCTCCAGGGTTGCAGAGTCCTCCAGTCCGCAAGTGGAAAGTTTTGACTACTGCAAGCTTTTCAAATTCGGCCAAGCTGACCCAAGCACCCTGGTGGCCCCGTAAATTGAAAGCCACGACAGGGCCGCCTCCGTATCCCGTCTTCGCGTCGTCCGGCGAAACCGAGTACATGATGCAGACTGGTTCGCCGTTACCATGTCGAATCCTTGCGAGACCTCGATATAATTTGTTAGCTAGAAAGGACGTGTGCAAAGAAACGTCTGACATGGAACCATATAACTTCTGATGCGCCCGAAGTGCCGAGTCAAGCGCTATGATATTGTGAATAGGCAGGGTGCCATCTTCAAGGGCTTCGTGTAAGCTCTGCGTCTTGGGAGCGTGCCATTGCTCCTTCGAGCATACCACCATATCAACAGTCCCGCCGCCGAAATAGCGGCGCTGCTTGAGTATTGGTGCGACCTCACGCTTCACGATGAGCCCGCCTAAATCGGGAAACCCGAATATCTTGTAAAAGCTCAGCACGGTGAAGTCTGGAGCAGTTTCGGCATTGCTGAGGTCTAGTGGCGACGTGGCTGCGTATGCGGCTGCGTCAAGCAGCGTGTACACTTGGCACCCCGTGTCTAAGCTGGCTTTGCGTAGCTCTTGACACCATGAAAGAGGATACTTTCGCCCATCCATGTTGGACTGAGCGGGGTATGCAAATAACGTTGCTCGAGGATGAGAGTCACTCTTCAATTCGGATGGACCCTTAATCCACTCACTGACGGCCTCACTGTCTAGACAGATGCTATTCCTAGCCTCCTGTCGAACACCGATAAGGCTAGTATGGCATGCTTGATGATAACGGTAATCGAATCCCTGAGGAAAGGCCCGAAATGCGTCGCTAACCAGCTTGATTCCAGCTGTTGCATTAGCAACAAAAACGAGGTCGAATTCAGTGGGATCAGCATTGAAGAATCGCAAGGCCTGGTGTCGAATGTTTTCAATCCTAGACATGGTATATTGCGAGGATGCTGATGCTGAATGAGGGTTCCCAAAGAGATTCGCCACCATATCTGCCGTGAAATTATCCATAAGGGACTTTGAGTACAGTGTCGTTCCGGCATGGTCGAGATAGATGCTGTCTGTTTCCAACGGTCAACCCGATGCGTGTAAACGCAAATTTCATCTGATTTACCGTTCAGCATAGGAAACTCCTCCTTCCGGATAGCCTCGATACGATCGTTATAAGCCATGGCGTTGCCCTCCTTCATCTTGGCGGTGGCAGTGATGGGACGTTAAGCATCAAGGCGGATGCTTTCGACGTCAATGGCCCGCCCGGGTTAAATGTCACAACAGGCTGAGATAGACGATTGATGCCTGGCAGCATGATGCAGCTAGAGCGTTCTACGAGGACGCAATGCATGAAGGACCTGTCGGCGCAGTACAGTCGGTAGTGGGTGTTGAGGGAATGTGGCGATTCTGGACTCGGTATATATACCAATATCTCCCTTTGCTTGGGAGCGATGTATTGGTCATGAATGGGCTTGGCTGATTGAGGGGAACGGATTCGGAGGTCGGCGTCCTTCGTCTAGGCTACTACCTAGACCGGTTAGACTGGACGGGTTTGTCTGGGGAAGGGGAAAAGGAGCGGTGGCGGAATAGGTGGTCTGTGCACCCATCGTCTTTGAGCAAGACGCGTTGGAGCCCCACTTCGTTGTACTGCTGTACGCGCCGGATCATCCCTATGTACCGCGGTGGGGGTTCAGGTAATGAATGGGCCTCGGCGTGGTGGGCACCACTTTACGCGCTCTCGTCGCGTCGCCCGCGCGCTAAGTGCTTAAACCCATTGTACACATCTAAAACAGGATACATGCTCTTCATGTCCACTCCCACCTTAGCTCTTGCTCCAGCATAATCCTCAATCTGTGTCTATTGTTGCATAAACACCTTACTCACGGCGTTGCTTTCCTTGAGAAAATCCCAAAGAGGAGTAAAATAGAAAGAAATAAGTCATGCCTGCAGCTTCGCTAGGAAAGCGAGCCCGGTGTGCGGCAGATATTGGTATGTGCATCAGCGCCTCTCTTCGGGGTGAAGCTGCAACTAATGTTGTCACCAGAACTTGCCGGCTCACCAGCCAAGCGAACAAGACGCCAGACTCGCAGCTCCCTCCTCAATGACGAGAATGTCGACCCAGAATCAGTCACGATCCGGGACGATGCCGATGGCAGCGACACCACCAGCACACTCGAGATCACCGAGGAGTCCTTTCCCGGCACGCCTTCGAAACGCGCACGCCGAACAAATGATGGCAAGCAAGGTACGCCCCTACTCTTCCCCACTCCATTGATAAGGACGTCGTCTCATAAGCAAATGCTCCAGACTTCAAGCCAGTTACCCCAAGCACGCCTCGTTTCCGAGATGCTCTTTCCAGAGTCCCCGTTACCCCACGCCATCGGGTTATGTCGGTGGGCAGAGTCTCCAAGAGACAAACGCCACAGACGCCATTCACACCTACTGCAATTCAAACTGTATATCACCACGCTAGGCAACTGTTCTCGCGAAGTGCCGATCCAGGCAAGTTGATTGGCCGAGATGATGAACGACAGCACTTGGCACGGTTCTTGCAACGGTCTCAAACCGCCGCCCCTAGCGGTTGTATCTATGTCAGCGGGCCACCAGGTACTGGAAAGAGCGCCATGGTTAACGAAGTTACCGAGGCTCTGGTTCGTTCGACGTCCATCAAGAAAGCTTATGTCAACTGTATGAGCATTAAGTCATCCAAAGACCTATACGAGACTCTACTGGAGCAGATTTCAGACCCATTCAACCTTCCCGAGGGGGATGCGGCCGAAACCATTGAGAAGCTGCTGATGCCACGAGGGAAGTCGACAAGTGTGTATCTGGTGGTCTTGGATGAGATTGACCACATCCTCACTCTTGATTTGGAAAGTCTGTATAAAATATTCGAATGGTCTATGCAAAAGAGGTCTCACCTCCTGCTTGTTGGAATCGCGAACGCTCTAGACCTCACCGACCGCTTCCTGCCGCGTCTTAAATCTCGGAACCTGAAACCTGAACTGCTTCCCTTTTTGCCGTATTCTGCAGCACAAATCAAAACGATCATCACGGGCCGTTTGAAGAGCCTCGTCCCGGAGGGAACCCCCCTCCCCTTCATTCATCCTGCTGCTATTGAACTGTGTTCTCGCAAAGTGTCAAGTCAGACTGGGGATCTGCGGAAAGCCTTCGAAATCTGCCGACGGGCTATCGACTTGGTGGAGATGGAGACTAAACAAAGGCATGAGGCGGAGATCAAGGAGAAAATTCTTCTCTCTACACCCTCTCGACGACCACTAGGGGAGAAGGCGAACTTCTCTTCCCCATCTAAAGATGTACCTGAAAAGAATGTGTCATCAATGTTGGCGGATTCATTAAAGGCATTGACAGCGGAGAACGCACCCCGCGTTAGTATTGCACATCTCAACAAGATCACGGCGGCGGCATTCAGCAATGGGACAAACCAGCGACTTAAAACTCTCAACCTGCAACAAAAGGCTGCCCTCTGTTCACTTATGGCTCTCGAAAACCGAAACAAGTCATCGCGGGCTGTGTTCCTCTCCCAGTCGCCATCCAAGTCACAGACAGCCGCGCCGACGATCAAGCTGCTATACGAAACATATTGCTTGCTATGCACACGTGACTCGGTGCTTCATCCTCTTTCGGGGTCCGAATTTCGCGAGGTTATCGGCAGTCTCGAGACGCTGTCATTAGTTTCTGAGGTAGATGGCAAGACGGGCTCTTTGACCGTCTTGCAGACGCCAAGCAAAAGAGCAAAGCGAACGGGGTTTGCCGTTGGCGTTGGCCTAGCAGATGAAAGAAAGGTAGCAAGCTGTGTAGGGGAGAAGGAACTAGGGCAGGCTATCGAGGGACTCGGTGTAGACATTTTGAGGAGCATTCTGAGTGGGGAGGCATTGGACTAGGCGCAAGTGTTTATTTGCATTGCATGACAGGCGTTATCGCATTGGGTGGCGTTGTTGGCACTACGTCTGGTAGATATTGTGATGGCGTCATTGTCCTGGAGCAGCGATGTTTGCCTGGGATAAAATGATTAGACTAATTTGAGCTGCTCGAAATAGACAAGCGGCTCGTTTCAACTATATAAATCATACTATAACTGCACTATAAAACTTGATATCGTGTCCGGACGGAAATGTTGCTCCTGGAGTCGTGGAGCCCTAGTTGGGTATCCCTCCTCGATAGGGGACACCCGTTATGTTTTGACACATATGTTAGAGATAACTTAGTAATGGATATTAGTGAAAATAGCTCTAGATTGGTCAGACCGCGATTGGTATATGCATGCCTAATAAAGTATACTGGCCTAACACACTTTTTAGCAGCATCGTTTTCAGCAATCCAAAAGGTTGAAACCGCATGAGGCCCGGTTAAAATAAGCACTGGCCAAGACTGATTACGCGAAAGACTGGCGATTGCCCTTCGCTGCCATTTTTAGGTAAATTTGGCGATTGGCAGAGGGATCGAGAACCCGGGAATATTTGTGGCGAGATGATTGGAGAGCGTTGCAAATTAAGCTTTCAGGACAAGACCGCCGATCTTCGTATGCCAAGGGAATCGCTATCCAGGCCAAGAAAGCTTATGACAAATGGAGGAAGTTCTGGCGCCGGACGCCGCACTGATGCAGTGCTGGACCGTGCGCGCGCGCGCGCGAGTTAGACATCACAGCGGGTCCACACCACGCGATATGGCTGTGGTGCACCTACTACACTGCTGGGTACCTAGGTACTTACTTAAGTATGGGTGGATTGTGTACTAATTATCCACGCTGCCTTACAGTACCTAGGTAGGTACCCTGCACTCGCTGCGCAGTCCACCGGGCGGCCTAGCGTCAGTACTGTCCACGCCACCACACTAGAAGACGGACTACTGCTGTGCACCGCAGACTCCCTTTCCGCTTCGGGCCTAGCGCCTCTCTCGCGTGGCATCGGAGCGAGGGCGAGATGTCGGTGCATTGTCGGGTATCATCAGTCGTCAGATTGCAATGCATCTCGATTTGAAATCGCGTGAAAGCATCGAACAATCACCCCGCGGCATGCAAAATCTGCGCGATGATGTAGCATCCAAGCTGCGGGCGGTCGTAGTCTCGACGTACCTGTCGGAGTTGGTAGTGTAATCAGATGATGTATGGGTCCCCACGCGTGCTTACATATGATTTAGTATGCTACTAAATAAGCAGTGGGCGGCGGTACGTACCGTGTATAGGTGTATACTTAGGTGCACCTTTCAATCTCCAATTCCGGAACTCGGCAACTATGATTAAATGTCTGCGTACTACCTGGTCACACTAGTGTCGCCGCCACCGACACCACCGCCAACACCCACCAACTCCCACCGCCATGGTACTTGGGATACCTATTCTGGGCGGGCTGCGAGCTACCAACAACACACAATCAGCAAGAGTGGGATTGGGGGACGTCCGATAAGTTAAACCCCTTATCTATAAACTATGCCTGTGGCCAACGGAGGTCGGTGGGCTGCGTCGTCGTGTCTTCGAAAGTGCCGTGCAGTTGCCGTGGTTCCGGTCGTGTTATCGTCCCACGAGGTTGGCCGTCTTTCACGCCTTTTCACCGCTTGCTTCTTCGAAAGTAGCCCACTGCAGTGCCATTTGGCGGGACACATCTGCCAGAAGATGCCGTCGTCTCTTCATTGCCTCTTGCTCATCCCATCCAATCCACATACATACTGGATAGTAGCACGTCGTTGTGTGACCAGAGCGCGGCATCATCGGTGCTACATCCCATATGTACAAGCGAGCGTACAAGCGAGCGAACAAGCAAGTGAAATGCCCCGGGCTAATTACCGCCCGCCAGCGCATCCCATAGGCCGCGGGCCAGAGCCAGAGCCCACCAATATTTACACGCGTACTGGATTCCACGACAATTCCGGCTAATATTTCGTAAGCCAAGGGTATCCATCTCGATAGGCGAGATGGGCGTTTCGAGGTCGCCCGCTCTCACGCCCCAGCACAGCGGCCGGGCGATAGATAGGTACGTTGCACAACGATCTCGACCTGTCATTCCCAACATCAGCAGCATGGGACAGGACTGGGAGTACTGCTGCCTGGGTACGCCATTCTTTGGCGACCAATCTGGGTGTCTGCAAGGAGCTGCCACTCGACTAGTCGTAACCACACCCCGCCGGGATTCCATGCAAGAGCGCAAGGAAGTGCTGTAGGAAGAACCTACTGTAGTCTAGTACTTGTACTGTAGATGGTCCGTGTCGTCTTGCTGCCCAACTGTGTGCGCATGTGCGTGTGCGTGGATGTGTGCGTGTACAACATAGAATAGCGGGACGGGACTGATCTGATTAACTCGAGACGCCTGTTCCTTACAGTATTTCATCCGATTGATTATTTGCAGATGCAGCATCCTCATCTTCGTCTGCCTCTTCATCTGCCACTTCGTTCGCATCAACACCAACACCAACACCAACGAGGGGAAGAACGGGAGTGGCTCGGCTGAAGCATCGCTGCGTTTCGTTGCCGGTCATACGCACGATCGAGTTTCGCCGAATCTACACACCTACACAACCTCACACTACTGCAGTGCCTAAGTATAAGATGTGTTAGTGGGTGCTGTAAGGAGGTACCTGTTACCTACCCCGGTCTCTGCCCACATCTGTTGGTGCTAATTCGAGCGTACCAGTACCTACTATACTTATCTGGACAACAGCATTGTGTGTCTATCTCAGTATCCCAGTACCTACCTCTCTCCCAGCAAGGTACCCGGTCTACCTATCACTTAGGTACTATACAGTGCACTGCCAGTGTCTACTGTCAGTAAGTAAGTAAGTAGTGTACATGTAGACCCAAGCGCAAAAACGCCACCCAGCACACAGCATCCCCCCCAGCACCATCCCCCAGTAAGCTTCTGCAGCGCCTCTGCAGCAGCAACGCCTCTGCCCGCCGGTCGAAACGTCGCGTCCAGGGCCGTCCAGGGCCGTCCAGGGGTCTGCGGCCCCGCATAGGCAATGTATTATAAGCGCAGCACTCGGAGTTCTCGACGCTGGCGCTCAGAGTCCCAAGTCTAGTCTCTCCGTACATACCTTACCTACACTATAATAAGGGTCGAATCTCTTGGCACCCGCCTCCAAGAACTCTTAACCAAGGCCTCCTCTGCTTGGCATGCAACACCCAAGAGCTGTCACCAATCTTCCACGACTCGCTGACCTCTGCATCCTCGTAACGGCGCCCGACCGCACCGCTGGGACGACCGGAGTTTTGGGATTTTCCTTTTGATACCATTCGTCACCTTTGCCGACCTCCCCGACCGTCGTCGAGCCGGCTGGCCCGTTCCATTCCCTGTCCGCCCCCTTCTGAGCGACCATCGCCGTCCTGGTCGTCGCGCACGCGCGCTTCCTGCTCGCGCTTCCCACTCGCGAAGTCTAGCCACGCCACGTCCAGCCCTCGCCGACCCGCGCCGCCCGTGCCACCCGTGCCATGCGAGGCACGCCCTCACTGCCCTCGACTCTTCTATGGTGCTGGTGCTGATTAAATGGGTTCCAACCCCGACAATGTCGCCAACCTGCCACTCGACGACCCGCCCCCCAAATCCTCCTTTTTCTCCCGCCTCGCCGCTCCTCTGCGCTCCCGCTCCCGTAACCTTGCCGATTTCCATGTCCGTCTAAAGGAGCCACACCGCCAATACTCAGCTGGTGACCACGTCCAAGGCTTTGTCATCCTGTCCGTCGTGAAGCCCATTCGCGTGACACATCTGACTGTCACATTACACGGCTACGTCCGTGCGTATAAAAATGCGAGCGCCGCCGCCCAGCTTGCCGCGGTCAATCCCGCTATCATATCGCATGGGGGTCGAAATGGCCGCTACCACGGAAATGGGCATGCATCCCTCTTTCAAGACGAAATTGTTCTGTGCGGCGAAGGTAGACTGCAGGCCTCGAGGTGGGAGTTTGAGTTTGATCTCCAATTCCCCGACCTCGAGTTGCCGAGCAGCATTGATGTACGGGCGTCCCGTTGCATTAGCTCATCATACCCAAACTGACTGACTAATCGCTTCGGTAGTTCGAAAGAGGCACCATAGCTTATTTTGTCACGGCGACACTGACTCGTCCAACGGCTATAACTCCTACTGTTAGTTGCGAGGCCAGAGTGTCGCTTGTGGAGAAGGTGGATGTGGGTTCAGTTCCTTTGCCCAGGGAACGCAAGGTCTTCCTACAGACCATGAAAAGACGGGTGAGAAAGGGGAAGTCGGTGGCCCCAGCAGTGACAGCAACGAAAGGCCATCCCACTTTGACCGAATTGACAGAAGCATCATCAGATCGAGAATCAACAAGGGCTACAGAGAGCTCGAACGACAGCACTATGAACCTTGGGAACCCGATACCCGCTAGTCTCGAGGATCCGCCACCCAACCCGGCTGTGGTTGATATGCGAAGTGAGATCAGTGGCGAGAGCATTACGAGCAACTATAGCTATAGTGCACGAGGTGCGGATGCCAGTGGCGAATCCAATGCAGGGAGTAAACATTCAGGACACGATGAAAGAGAAATTACCGCTACGGTTGAATTACTGAAAGGGGGCTGCCTACGAGGAGAATCGATACCAGTGAAGATCAAGGTTGAGCACAATCGTTACATGAAAAGCTTACATGGCATCATCGTAACACTCTATAGGCAAGGCCGCGTGGATTACGCTCCTCCTATATCCTCATTCACAGGACTCTCTAAAGAGGACGCGAAGAGGCTGGAGCGCGATGAATATTACCCCAGGTCAAAAACTGGACTTGGTGGTCTGTCTTTATCTTCAGCAGGCTCATGTAGCGTCTTTCGGAAAGACCTTTCGCAAGCAGTGGCTCCTCTTATTATCGACCCATCCACCCTGACAGCAAACATAACAACCTCGGTCAGAGTCCCGGAAAGTGCTTTCCCGAGCATTAGGCATGTACCGGGGGGGCTGATCACTTTTAAATATCATATCGAAGTCATAGTCGATTTGGGTGGCAAGCTCGTGGGTCCTTCGAGTGGCGCGGCACAGTCACAACAACCCAACCGGATGGTCTCCTCCGCCTCCCTAAGTGCCACATACGGCGTTGATTTAAATCAGCTGGCGAATTGGAATGGTACCATCGTAGATACTGATCACATTAGGCGAGAAAAGGGTGTTATTTCCGTCTCATTCGAAGTTGTCGTTGGGACTACAGACAGCTCGAAGTCCCGAGGCAAAGCTGCCGTACGCCCCTCTCCAACCCCGCAGGCTCCGGCCCAAGTTGAACCAACCAATGAGGAGGAATTGTACGACTACGGTTGGCAAAACAGCTTTAATGGCAGGGCTGACGATCAAGGGGAATATAACCCTAGCGGCGTCCAGCAATTACAGCCCCGTTATTATTCCCCTATAACATCTCCTAAGACGGCACATTATGACTTCCAAACCCACGAGACGCAAGCTCCGATTTATGTGCCACCCCCTGAAGTTATGAATGAGGGAAATCTTACGGAGAAAGAACGAGTACGTCGGGCCGAGCAACGATTGCTTCCGAGCCAACCTCCGTTGACACCAGAGACCGAGGTCGGTCCATCACAACTCCCTACCTCGGATCGAACATCATATCCCGTAACCCACAGCTCTCCTCCCATAGTTTTGTCGCCAGAGTCTGGTGCAGATGGCGACATGGGAGGAGAGCCATCAGCCCCCGCTTTAGTGGACCTAGAAGCCAACCCTTCCGAGCATCGTACCGATGACAAGCAAGAGCTAGAACGCCAAAGACTACTGACAGAAGCAAGCGCACCTCCTGACATACCTGATGATTATGATGGTGGGGAATCTTCTGCCCCCAATTATAGTCGGATCAGATCGCCTCCACGATCCCATGAGCCGTCAGCGCCGGCTCTGGATGAAGAACATGGCGCTGAAACTCAACACCATTATCACGGCACAATAGAGACATCCAGCGTAGTGGGTGCCGTAGAACCCTTACCTAGATACGAAAGGTGAAGCGGTGGAGAACGTGGGACAATCCCCACTGATAGGATGACACTAGACATCGAATACATGTATTAGGCCTTCATGGTTTATAAACGCCTCATCTCGGAGAACTGGCATTGCATTTGTTGGTCCGGGTGGCCTATTATTTAATTACGTCTTTTGTATTGTATACTACCAGTGACCGATATCTGTCATATTTCTAGATAAGATGAACGAGAAAATGAGAGATGAACAGACTGAAAGATGGAAATTTCGAACACTCGATAAGACTCTTTCTGTTTCCCACGTGGTTTACATGATGTCAAGGCATTGTTTTATTTGTTCTCGCTTGGACACTTAAGGCGACATTATAATAATAATAAATAATACAGAGTGGCAGTTTCTATAGGATTGGATGCCCTCAATAGCTCTTTGACACTGTTTTGTTGCGCTAGATTCTTACAAAGGTTTGCAAGCTTGTATATATGAATGTCAACGGAACAATGACTTTGATTGAGAACATTGCGCTTATTGCTGTAAACCAGTACATTGTTTAAAACAATGAATAATAGCTAGGATGTATAAAGGTTGGAGACTTCACATAAAGAGGCTTAGTTCACTTCATTACAGTTATCTTGGTGCATGAAACGTGCGCATAAAATACGCCGACACGCCAGACTTGAGTCGATTAGGTAGATCACATCCCAATTACATTTCACCAACGTACTATTTAGCCATGGCCGCATTTGGAAATCGATTTTCAGTCTTCGAAGCTGTGAACTTCGTAGAGAGTCAATTTCCAAATGCCATGGCCCCCCAACCAACATGTTCAGAGCAAGTCTTCCCCCAAGTCTTCCCCCAAAACTACCCACAGCAACCACAACAAGCTTACCACCTGTCACCCCCGGGCGTGCCGGCCGGCGAGTACCGCAACGAGAGCCTATACGGCCCTCCGCCGGGGCTCGTCCGGGTAAGCCCACAGGTCCCGGCGCCGATCCGCCGATTCACGAACGAGAACACCTCGCTCTTCGGCGACTTTGCGCGGTACCTCGACAAGGCGGTGGACGAGAACGGATGCCAGGTCTGCGTGGACTTGACGTGCGTGATATGTCTCGAACGTAAGCTGCGAGTCACTGACGATCCCGCGCCCGAGGACACAGAGCCGCTCGCCGTGCTGCCGTGCGGGCACTTCTTCGGCGGGCATTGTCTGGCGAGCTGGCTGGACGAGGCGTTCGAGAACAACGTCGTCCCCTGCCCCATGTGCCGCTTCGAGATGGTGTACGACTGCGGCCACGATATCGCGCCCCGCCTGTACAACCCCGCCATGCTGAGGAGAGACCAGATCCCCACGACGTTTCCCGAGGGCGGCATGATACCGCGGTGCTGCCCGGGCTGCTACGATGGTAAGATCGGTGCCGCGCTCGAGAGATTGCGGCACTACCTCTACCCCGACTTTGTTATCCCCGGCGATCTGAAGCACCCGAATAGTGCGGAGATCATGCGGGACGCGTCGTTGCGCTTCAGGGGCAGGGTCTGGGACCTCATGGCTGACAATGAACAGTATATTCGCTGGTAACTGGTCGTTTGGATACAAAGGCCCCATTTTTAGGCCTTAGTTAATACGGTAGCAAAGTCACGGTAGGTTTGGTATTTGGTGCAGGCTCATCGGTACTGAATGTTAGCGCTAGTGGGTATTGTTGCAAACTTAATTGTTCATGTATTTGCTAGTGTTAACATAGTTTTGTATATATATATGCACGTGCCCAAGTAATTGAGCCTGCATGTTTCGGTTATTAGTTCAACTCCATTGGTTACTCTTGGTTCCAACGACAGAGGCGACTACTAGTTGCTATTATTATATCAGTGATACTAGCTAAACTGCATATTGGCAGCTTGGACCCTCATAAATGGTGACTCACCTAGCATCACGCTATTGAATTCATTCAATTGATAGTTAGATAATGCATTGAATAGCTAGGCTCGGCTATCTATTCACTTTGATACGGCTCTCTCCTTTCCCAACCACACCTATTAAAGTAGCCATCCACTCATCTCACCACCTATTCGTAGATCCATTGTTTTCAATGCCCCTATTACTTCTATTAACTCCATTATATACTTTACATTGAACCGCTACTCGCTAACAATAGATCACCAAACAACAACCTCTTCTCGCGCTACTCCTATGACCCGCTACTGAGGACTTTTCTACATATAAATAAGTCTTCTCCCTCCCTCCTCTCTATCTTGTTTCTCCTTCTCTTTCACAACCATCTTCTGTGGTCTATCTGTTGGTAACTCGCTGCCTCAAGCTACACCTACTGTTGACAGGCACTCAAGTACTACATCAACCTTGACTACATCCTCTTCATTAATCTTCACAAAGAACAAACAAAAACAACACGAACTACCTCTTTGGTCCTCTACACAATACACTTCAGTGCCCTACCTTGTGTATACCAATTACTGTCACAATGTCTTCCAACGCTGAGAACAATACGCCCGTTACGACCCCAATTCCATCCAAACTCGAGGATAGGTACGATGCTAAGTCCCTTCGCTTCCTTATCTTGGTACTATTTGTGGGCTTCTCACTGACTCTTGGCCTAACAGCTACGCTCCTAACTGGGTGCCTTACTTCGAGTCCAACGGCGCTCCCAAGCCTGACGTGGAGATCGCCGTGGAATGTGGAATCTGTCGTAAAGGTCTTGCTATTACGCAGTGTGCTGACCGCGATCATGAGTCTTTCGCCGTGCTGCCTTGTGGACATGCGTTTGGATATGCCTGTATCGAAAGGTGGTTTACGCAGACTAGAAACTGCCCAGCATGCCGAAGAGGGTTAGTTACTGAATTTTTCTACTCCCGCTCTGCATTCTGTGTTCCTGCTACTACTGTGGGCTCCCAACGCCCTAGACAATTCCTACCACTAGTGAACATTGCTGACTCCTGTGCTGTCAATAGCATGAACCACTTGGCTTGCGGCCATCAGGTACCTATCGATATGATGCAGGGTGGCTATTGTGGCTTTAATATCCACAAAGCTCTGCCATCAGCAATGAAAAGCGAGGAAACCCTAGCTGTCGAATGCGATTTTTGCCAGCGTCGTCGCGCTAATGGAATCCTCCCTGATCACGAACGCAACCCACATGGACCAAGCGAGCAGCCCAGTGATTACGAACTTAGCCAGAGATGGCCAAGTACCTGGACCCCGGAAGAGCGGACTCGTGTTCGTGCATACGTAGCACGAATGCGTGCAACTGGGACCTGGGTTGAGCCTTGGGCCAACTGGCGGGGGCGAATGCCGAATCTGACACTGAGATCCGGTTATTCCTGGAACTTCACAAGCGAAGATCAGCAGGATACGGAGAGAGTTCGTCAAAGAAGGGACTCCTTTTGATCTTCCTAATGAATTGAGAGACGTTACTCGTCTTGAACATGGCCGACTCGGCACAGCTTCAGAATCATGCAAGAGGCTCTCCTCTACAGCTTCACTTCGATGTTCACTCTCCAGCATGCAATCTTCGCCACATTGTTGGCACTGTATGCACTAGCTATCGTCATATAGCTACTCTGCTATCGGGTCTGGTGAGAATTGTATTTCCTTCTCCCATTTCTTATGTGACTCTATTGTAACAATATGCATCTAGAGAGCAAGGTTTCGTTGTATATCTTTAACACCCCCACTAGCTTCTCATTGCTCTTATTGTCCTGTTTTGTTACATTCAATAATTCTCATTACTAAGTACTAACTTCTTTTGCAGAGGAACTTTTCATTGCTCACCTAATGCTTTGAAGCAGAGAACTACGAACTAGTTCTCTACACTCAGGCCCACTTCTCTGTCGGCATAACACTGCCACACATCTGCTGTTCTTAGAAATGGCTTGGTTGCATTGAGCATAGCGGAGGAGTTTACGGATGGGTTCATTCTGGTGGCTGGTATTAAAGGGCTCCTTGGGGGTTATTGCCAAGGTCGATGGTGCAGGTCTTGTTCATGGTGTGTTCTATGATCCAATGGGACTAGCACCGTGCACAGTTTCTAGGGCCCCCTATAAAGGGGTCGTCTGCGATCTTCATGTAAGGGATTTTTCCTCGTCGCATCGCTTTCCACCTCCCACAAAGGGGGTGGTTTTTAGTCGTGGTCGGAGGTTTTTTATCCCACCCACCGTTCCTAGGTGGTGTCTATAGGGCTGGCCGGAAGGAGGGGATGATTACATTAATGTGTTTGTTATACAGAGAGAAAATTCGTGACAAACAGCTCTGCCTATTGTGTTTGTGACAATATGATCATGTGATTCACTCAACAAATCCTAGTGTAATATTAACTTTGGCCACTTGTTGCGGAGCAAAACAACGCCGTTATTGCCCCTTGGGCAAGAACGGTATATAGACCCCATCTCACCACGACACCACTTGCATGCGTATAATTAGAGTGAACAAATGTTAACTCATACCTCTGCCACATGAGAGAGCGCCCATGAGTTCCAGGGCTGCCAGGACAAAAACACGCATCCCCGAACTAAAACTGAAATCGCCAAGGGGAAGAAGGGCACAGACCAAAGAACCAAGGTATATATAGGGCCGACATAATCTCTGATAGAATAGCTAGAACTTTCCTCTTTGTGCAATAACAATAGTCACCACTGTGCCTGCTAGTAATATAAAATGTAACAACACATTTACTCAGCCTTTACTAATATTGAGGTAATTACTAGCTTAATGTGTTTTACAACCACCGTTTCGACCAGGACAAGCTTGTGGCACACAAACTCAGTTCAAGATATTAATATTTTGTTGGGAAAACAAAGGTGAATAATTAGATTCTAGATTATCTAATGAAAGCATGGTATTAAAACATAGTCAACTAGAACGCCAGAATTCGAATATATCTTTCTTAAGCTTGCCAAGAGGGGCATTTCCCCGAAATACGTAGAGAGAGAAAGAGAGAGAGAGAGAGAGACGCAAGATTAGCAAGGATTCTAACTTGAGTTGCCAAGTCTAGCTCAATCCCAGCGTCGATCCAGTAAAGCATCTGGCGCCTCGCATGAGGTAGAACCAGGGTGGTGAGGGAAGGTTTACCTATGCCTAATACCGCTGGGGATTCCTTGCTCGGGATCGTCTGCACTCATGTTATAACGCGAGAAATAGTCGTCGCTTGTATCGCCCAATCTTTGCTTTGATTCCTTCTCTGCCATCCGGGCTTCAATAGCCTTTTGTCTGACGTACTGTCGCAATCCTTTCTTCCCCCAGACATGAATGCCTACAAACCGTAATGAAGCCCACATTGCTACTAAAGTTATAGCAATTGAGACAAGTTCGGTAGCCGCTAATACTGTCAGCATTAGGCTAGCAATTTGTACGAGGGTAGCAGCTTACCGCTCCATTTGCCAATGTAGTTTGATGAGTATACGCCGTCCTTCTCGTTCCCATTTTTGCCTTCGTTAAATTTGTCGATTGGGAGTGCAAACAGCGCAACTACAAACGAAAGGGGAGCAAAGATAACCGTAACGATAGTGAATCCAAAAACTGTCGCGCTTAGAATAGCTGCCGAATGGGCTTCTCTCATGGTTGCATGCTTTTGCTTCAGTTCTAGCTTGATTGATATGTTTCGCTCAACTCTCTCCGCGTCTTGTTCAAGCTTTGCGATTCGCCGGTTGTACTTGTT
The DNA here is from genome assembly GCA_005188305.1 of Xylaria sp. BCC 1067. NCBI lineage: Eukaryota > Fungi > Ascomycota > Sordariomycetes > Xylariales > Xylariaceae > Xylaria > Xylaria sp. BCC 1067. The sequence continues at coordinate 1,197,650 of SSCS01000003.1, read as the reverse complement.
AAATTTTGCCCGAGTGCGCCAAAGTTGGCTTGGTATCACATCTTTTTCCATTTCTCTTAACTTTGTACCCCGATTGGTATCACTTACGTATCTGGTACTTGGGTGGCGGCCTGGCTGTTGATCCGGTCCCTGGTCTGGCCATACTAGGCTCATATATTCATTCCATACCTCTTCTTGCTGAGACAGGACCGATTTGATCATTGAAAGCTCCTCGCGAAGATCGCTAATCTGGTGAAACAGGGCCGTTTCTTGGTCTAGGTCAATGTCCTCGATGAGCGCGCTCTTCGTATATTGGTTGACCTCTTCCGAGATCACAACTAAGCCGTTCTCATAAGTCCTAAGGACTGGTTCCTCTCCTTGTTGGGACGTATCGAAGCGCTCTACGAGCCTGCCAAGAAATAAGGCGATAAACATTGACGGATGAAGGTCCGCCAGAGCATACCAGCCTACGCCAAGCGGATTCGGGACAATACCTGATGGTTTAGGCGCGATGACTCTGTCGCTAATCTGCCAAATCCAAACTTGACTTATACAAATCACATTTGTCGGTGTCGGAAATTTCCGTGATTGTTGTCTCTTGGGCTTCTTCCATATTTTAGAAACCCTGGGGTGCCTGAGCTTTCTTATATACGCCCCCATAAGTACCCATAGATCATCCAACAATGCTCTTTCCTCTTCTTTGCCATCCCCACTTGAGTTTTGCGCAGAAACCTCCTTTCTCAGGAGTGATCTTTCGTAACGCCCTAACACTTGGTCCTTGTTGCGTGAGGTAAGAATTTTCTGGGGTAAGGCTGGATTGCAATACTCGTCTAAGGTGTTTGGCATATGACTTTCAAGGTAGTTGCGGTCATTGCTAATACAATAACTCATTTTTCGGGTCTGATTGTTAAATTTATCTTCCCGTTGCTCGATTTCTGACCATTTCTTGACGTGGATATAAGGCATCTAGAAGTATCAACGCTAATTCCCTTCTACGATGGGTCTTTTTCGTGTTTAGCTTACCACGATCGAAACGAACTCATATGGCTTGCGGCCTGCACCTATCGGATAGTCTAACGTCTGACTAATACAAACGGGTTCTCTCGATCTAAGATATGGGGGTGCTTCCTTATTTTCGTGGAATTCTCGGTAAACTCGGGCAAGGACGCTAGCCAAGATTTTAAGATATTCAGGATTCTGGCTTGATTGGAAGTCGTTTGTGGCATCTCGATACAAGTCGTGCGCAATCAAACATAACGTTTCCTAGCCTGAGGGTCAATAAATGATGTACTGAGTACCAATGCTGGCGGTTGCATACATGGACTTCGAACATCTGCAAAATGTCATTATTAGCAATGGGAAGTCTTTGACTGCGGAGGGCGTATGCCCCTACACTGTTTTCATCTAACCACGGAATCCAGTCATAATGCCTATTACTCCACCACCGCTTATGCTCCTCGCTAATAAAAGCAGCAATGACCTCCCAGCGCTCCCGCCCCGGAGCACATGCGAGATCCCATGCTGTATTTTGTGCCATGTTTCTAGCTTCTGGGTTTGCGCCTATCCTCAAGAGATATGAAGCAACACTACTAGCATTGTTAATGACTGCAATATGAAGGGGGGTGTTACCGTCGGTATCCATTTTGTTGACGTAATCTCTGGCGTTCTCAGACTCTCTGACATCCGCGATCCTAATGGTTCGACAACCGGCTACTAGGTCGCGGGGGGGTACGAGGAAGTAATCCTCTGCGTTCATATAGGCGTCTTTGCCCATAACCTCATTAATAAGCCGCGTTACGACCTCAAAGTTTCCTTGTTCTGCTGCTAGATGAAGGGCAGTCTGGCCGCTTCTAGACTCCATAGTGACATACTGGTTTTTATCTGTAGCCTCATTGATAAGCCGCTCTACAACAAGGCGATGCCCCCCAATTGCTGCGAAATGAAGCGCAGTGAAATCATCATAGCCCTGCAGAGTGATATACTGGTTTTTATCCGTGGCCTCGTTTATAAGCCGATCTATAATCTCAGGCCCATCATTTCTTTTTGCTGCATAATGAAGCGCCGTGCAACCATAATCATCCTGCATGGTAATATACTGGTTTTTGTCCGTGGCATGTTCAATTAACAGGCCTACGGTTTCGGGAAGTCTAATGCTTAGATCCCCGGGGGGCCGTGCCGCATTTTCGGAGGTTGAACACCCAGGCATTAATACTGCATGATGGAGAGGGGTCTGCCCATCCAACCCCCTCACGGTAACGTAGGCATTTCTATCTTCACCGCCTGACTTGTCCAGTAACGATCTCACGCGTCGTAGGTCGCCGCGCCGTGCCGCATAAAGAAGGGCGGATTTTCGGTCTTCGATCGCTGTTCCTGCGTTTAATTGCATGTTGGCGTCGTGCTGCGCTGTGTTGGGGCCAGGCGGCACTGCGTCATGATTGCCGCGAGGTACTGTAACAGAAAACATAAGTTATTCTGATTAAAGCCCTTGCTGTGAGCATTGGCGAGGGAATGGGCCTTCATTATCATACCTGAATCCGATTCTGACATTTCGTAACTGCGAAAATCTGCGCTTTGCAGCAAGTTGAGGCACTGATGTCAGATGGTCTAGTGTAGAGGAGCGTGTGCTAATTTTCGATGATGGCTGCACCGAGCAACGTGATAGATAGCGTAACAGGGTGTAGTTTGAGTTTCGGTGATGCAGAGAATCTAATGGGACAATGGCTTCCGCTTCGCGGCGTCATTCGAGCAGGTCTTCAGCTTTTTCTATTTCTTCCACTCCATTCCAGTGCATACCTCCATAGCCCAAATGGTGACGCAAAGGAGGGGTTAATACCAACGCAGTGGCGAGGGACGAAGTCAATTGGCCTGATGGGCTAATATGCATGCAGAGGCATAAATAGGACGAATATTGGTGCCCAACGTAACGGCGGCGGACAAACAGGTTTGCGAGTTGCTACCTATCCAGAGGACTAAAGGGACAAGGACTTTTGACACTCAAGGAAGATTTATGTGATTCAAACATGACTCTAACACTCGGAGCATTTCACTCGGCTTCGCTTGAATTATCAGTAATAGTTGAAGGTAAGCCACACCTATCTGTTTGAAGAGCTGAAAACTGCAAAACAATAAGCGACGTGCCTCCGCATCAGCTCAGTGTGGCTGGCAACTGTGCAGCTATTGGCCAACACTTGCACGTACCTTCGTTTCTGTTTTCGGTCTTGACGGGGAAAGGGTGCAATGGAACACGCTTTTACTCCCCTGCAGCTTGATAGCCCTTCACAGGCTCGAGTGCAAATAGAGGCCTGAAGAACTAGCTAGTTTGTAGAGGGTTAAGGACCTCTAGGAACATAGGAGCTTGTTAGCTAAATTGGAGACCGCTTCCAGACTTCGGAGTATCAATTCCTGTTGCAAACGTTTTCTTACTATAAGAGGGCTTGACTAACCTGGGCGGTATGCGAAGAGCGGTCGCTGTAATGTCGCCGACTTGTCACTGGATAAGCCTCCTCAATCGTGCATCAGGGATTGCTGCACTCGTGGCTCCCGGAGGCTATTGTTTTCAGGGAAGAGCGTGAATGGGCGCGTACGATGGGCTTTATCATGCTTAATAGCTTGCTATTTACAATTTCCCTCCTACGATGAGATTCTAATAATTTCTAAGTCTGCATGAGCAAAAATTCACCTTGTGAAGCCTTTGTTATCCTGAGTTTTGAGTATTTGTGAAGGTATACAGTCACTCTAGCCCGTGGGGTGTTGGCGCGCTGCTGGCTGCTGCTAAGGCGGGATGGCGCTGGCGGTTGGTCCGGACTGCGAGTCCAGTGGGCCAAAACAAGCATCTTCCCCCCCCCAGTTTAACATCGCTATCATGCTGTGACAAGGGCTGGTACTCTAGGGCTTGGGATGATGTGTCCAATAGTATAACAATCTACTCCATATGGTCTCGTAGACTGGAGATCTATTTTCTTTTGTGACTTCCTTTGACTCCCTCTATCTACTGCTGTACTGCTGGTGGTACATGTGCTCTACGGGGATAAGACATTAGGTACTGATAGCACAGAAAATGGGTGGGAATTGTGTGTATTATGCCCGCAGCGAGGGCCAAGCCATGCCAGCTATGAGGATAATGAATATGTAGAAGTAATGGAGGTATGGCCGTAGGCCCCAGTGCTTATATAGTGCCCTTATTGGTGGGTTGCACCTCCCACACCCACAGTACCTAAGTAGGTATTTACTTAGGTAGATCCACTTCCCTCTTGGTCCTAACATAAGTACCTACGGTAAGTAGGGATGGATGGTACAAACCTACTAGGTATAGGTTGCAACAATGTCTCATCGGATAGGTCGGTGCTATCTAGATAACTTAATCCGAAACGTTCAGGCACCGGTTTGTGGCTCGTGCGGCCGTTGTTTGGCAACGACAGGCGTAAGCCTCACCCACCCGACATCAGGCAATGTCCGTGTTCTGTATCAATTCACAACCCCAAGCTGTACACGATATTCCTTTCTGCAAGTGCCTCATTCTTGCCAGCATATCGTGAATAAATCTGGCGCTGCAAAAAATCTGCCTTCTGTAACGACCGCGGCTTTGCAGTCGGCCCGGAAACCATCAGCGACTGAAGCTGCTGACCTTGTAACGACATCCCACCTCGCTGAGTAGATGGGACAGCCACTCTCATTCCACTCGGGCTCATTTGACACTTCGCTAGCGAGATCGTTTGTTGAACCACGATGGCTGCCTCTCGACGGTTCGAGGATTATGTTCTGCTAAACAAAGTGCTTGACACCACCCCCATAATCGACCACCACGCTCATCCACTCCTCAAAAGTGAGTTAATGAGCGATCACCCGCTTCTCTCCATTACTACTGAAGCAAATGGAGATGCTCTTGAACATACTTCTTCGAGCCTCGCGCACATCCGTGCCGTCAAGCAACTAGCACAGACCCTCGGCTGTGAAAAGAGTTGGGATGTGGTTGCCGCTCGCATTAAGCAGGAACGAACTGCTTCGCCGGAAGCGTGGACGCGGCGGTGTCTAGAGGGCATCGAGACGATACTCGTTGACGATGGCCTGGGTGCGCCCGAAAATTTCGAGCGGTACTCGTGGCACGACACGTTCACGAAAAGCAAATGCAAGCGTGTTGTTCGAATTGAGTCTGTGGCTGAAGACATCGTTGCCCGCTACTGCATCGCAGCTAAAGCGGGGGTTCCACCGAAGGACGAGGTGTGCTCGGTGGAAATAATGCTTGACTTCACAACAGAGATCAAGCGGTGTCTTGCTGACCCAGAGGTGGCGGGCTTCAAGTCGGTTATATGTTATCGAGGGGGCTTAGATATAATACCGAAGAACTTGTTTTGTCGGCCGCTAGGGGAGCTCAGCAATATCGTGGAAAAATACGTCAAGGGCGAGGATGATTTTGTCGCCAAGAAGAGACTGCAATCTTGGGGCCTCAACAATCTAGTCGTCCACGAGACCGCACGCCTAATCAGTGAAAGTCCCTCTTCGCTGAAGAAACCATTCCAGTTTCACACAGGCCTTGGGGACAATGATATCACCCTGGCTCGATCGTCGCCTTCCCTATTGCAGGGCTTTATCAAAGATTATCCGACTGTGCCAATCGTGATTCTCCACGCAGGCTATCCCTGGACGAGGGAAGCAGGTTATCTAGCAGCTATGTACAACAACGTTTACGCGGACATTGGCGAGGTTTTTCCGGTGCTCAGCCGCCACGGCCAAGAGAATGTCGTCAAGCAGATCCTCGAAATCTGTCCTTGGTCCAAGGTTCTCTGGAGTACCGACGGTCATATGGCACCTGAAACGTACTTGCTGGCTACGACACAAGTGCGATCTGTGCTGAAGACGGTAAGTCCTAGTACAGTTCAATAATAGGCAGAATTGCTGATTGTCCTAGGTTTTGGGGGAGCTGGTGCAAACCGAACAGATCGATGAGAAACAAGCGGCGACACTGGCCCAAGACATCTTATTCAACAATGCCAAGAAGTTATACGGCCTATCAGTGAGCACGACACTACAGGATTTCGTGTGATTCACTATAACAAGGGCTAGTATTCTAGGGTTTAGCTCGAAGGCTGTATTAGATAATAAGCTTTCTAGGCTCTCAAAGGTCTGTGGCCTTCTAGAATAGCTAGTATCTATCGAGACCTCAGGCCTCCTATTTATACACAATTGATAGAGGTATCTCCTCCTATTCCAGTCTTCTCGATATGGCTAGATCTCGTATGTCTCGGTTTGTAGGCGGCCGGGGCCTCGTGGACCTATAAGGTCTATTCGACATATTACAGCTGAAAGGTTGAGAGGTCCTTGGCCTCTGATCGGTTGGTTGTCTAAAAGCGACACGTTTATACCGCGACAGATATATTATTTCGAGGCGTGGTCCTTTCACGCCAAGTAGTAGGGCTAGGATGACTATAGAAGAAGTCTAAAACAGCACGGGCTCTCGAAATAGCTCGGAAATAGTCTATAAAGAGCCTGACGTGTGTAATTTCATGGGTATGATCTGGTTAAGCGCAAGCCGCATACAGGAGTCAGAAGGAATCCTAGTAGGTGTCTAGGCTGGTTTGGCCGTGCCGGTCACGCGACCTACGAGGTTCCCAGTTGTGGCAGCACGTATGACGCTGTCTACTTACCTGTTAGATCCGTGCTAATGCTATACATCATCAGGGGCAATGGTATTCAAAAAGCATCCATTTCTACGGAATATCCACAGAAAATCAAGCTTGACGATGAGTAGGTCCGGAAAGCTACCGTAAGAGACTCTTATCCTCTTCTAGAACCACTTTGTCTTGGGTCAGTTGACATCAAGCCTTTTTGATTGATACCTAGTCTACTTGATGTCATAGTATGTGCCTGTTACATAATTTAAATTCCACAAATAGCCAGCGATTGCCATATCTCCCGGCCAAGTGGTCCGCTTCCGCCGGTTCCATAGCCTTAGGTATGCACCTGAAGCCAAGTGTCCAAGCTGTTGTATAATAGTCAAGTTAATAAAACCTAGAACTAGAGAATGGTACTTTTAAGCCTTACTTACAATCTGCGTGTCTCTCCATCAACGGTGTTCATAGACCCACATGCCGAAAGTGGTATTGAAGTCTCTAGGCCCTTCCGCGGTACATGAGGTATGAGGGAAGACCCAGTAGCAGATAACAGGGTAGACAAGCACGGTCAGAGTGCTATCGGAGAAGTTCTCAACCATGACAGTGGAGTTGGCATCGTCCACAGACATACTCGCCCAGCCGGGTGCGGTAGCGACTCGGTTGCCGCCGCTCAGGGCGAAGTCGGCGCTTGCGACCCGAGGGCAGTCGTTTGAGCAGTGACAGTCTGCGATGCAAGGTTCGTCGTCTGCGAGGGCGGCGGGGAGGAGGGAGAGGAGGGCAGTGGCAGCCTTCATCTTAAATTGCGCAACTTTCTGAATACCATGAACAACGGGTGTAGTTAGGGTGAATGAGGGGAGACGAAGCTTTGAGCTGGCGTCTGGGAATGGACTGCCTTAAAGCAGAGACACGTCTTTGCCCCCGGACAGATACTGCACGTATTTTCCGGGTTTGGATCTCAATCACAAATCATTTTGTCATCAAACATCCGTACCGAATCCGGTCATTGCTTCAATTTGGCCGATTGCATACCATTTGTTCAAGAAAAGAGGGTGGTGTCGAATAAGTATTTCGAAGTATCGGAAATCACACCTTCTATAATTAGCAATGTATCCTTAGTTATCGCTGTCGTACGCGGTTACAAAATTTCCGATTACGGAAGTTGAAGGATATGTATTCACTCAGCGTATGAAATTTAAATTTTAATCGAGTCCATTGCCAGCCGACAACCTTACCGGGATTCAAGTACCCTATCAAGAAGCGGTGGCAATAACTCGAGAGCTATTTATCCGGCCTTGATGACGCCAGCAACACCACAGTTAATGTATAGTTTATGGACTCCGACAGGTACCAAGTACTACGGCCTGCTTAAACGTATTTATCAGTGTTGTTTCAAGCTTTAGAAAATAGTGAAAAGTAGGATGTCATTTCGGAAGGCTGAAAATTGATAGGGGGATTTGGAGCGGAGTTTACCTTATGATCTCGTAGGCGTCTATACACTAGGTGACCAAAGATCACAACGATCACGCTCATTGATATAAACAGCTTTCAGATCAGATTAGGTACCAGCGCCTACCATTCTCACAGTTACCCGTTCCTTTAAAAAAAAAAAAGGTAATTATCTCATGTTTCTCGCATATGTGAGAAAACTGTGAATTGTAACTTATTCATAGCTGGAGAGCGCGTAGTTTCGCTTATGGTATAGAGAGTCGTGAATTGTTTCTAGGGAACTAAGAACATAAATACCTACAGTACATTTTTCTAGTTCTATCTAGGCACATCGAAGACCCTAATGGGGACCCGTATACCGCTACTAGGTCCCTCGTAGCTTAGTCCTCGATCTGTAGCCCCTTTACCATCACTGTAGAGGGCTAGCCAACCGCAGGGAAGAAAAAGTAAATAAATTTATTTACCTTTCCATGTAAAAGACTAAGGAAAGGACCTAGAGTATATGGATCTCTTGAGTACGCGAACGCCGAAGAGTGAAGGTCTCTTGGGAGTCTGTAAAGGGGTCTACTGCTGCGAACACTACTGTAGGCGGGGTGCCAGTCACGTGACCTAATAATACTGAAGCGCTGTACGACCGCCTCCTTACCTTTGTACCTTTGCAAACTGCAAGGACGAGCGTCTCGAAGCTATGTCTAGTGACAATGGCCGGAATAGCGACGAGTGTCGAAGATTTGCAGATGATGATGCCGCCGAAATGGGGTAATCGTTAGGCCGGATCGAGAGGAGAATACTGGGCATTGGGACTGTGCTTCGTTCGGTGAGTGAGAACAACTAGGTATTCTCGTCGCCGGATAAGGCCTATCGAACATAGGAGTGACATCCATGGGATACCAATGGCTGTCATGTAGTTATTATCATTCGCGCATTAGATTACGAGTAGGCCAAAGAAGGTGTTTGAACTTTGAGGATTGAAGGATCTTGAGCTGTGAACATTTTGGCAGATGCTAAATACTGCCTCAGACTCATTGTGAGGGCGACAGAAGCGTTGCCATGATATCGTAATAGAAATCGCGAGTCCATCATTTGCTCTTGATAGGAAAAGCTCATGTTTTGAAGCCTCGGTTGATAAAAAGAAGACGTAACCTTGGGATCCACATACCGTAGGATATACAAACTTTTTCTTGGAGAGTTTTGTGTCACTCCTCCTTTAGGGGAAGGCAGTATAACGAGAACTGGATCAACTCCATTATTAGAGGCGTATCCCTCAGACCAATAGGCATGTATCGACCACATACTGTGTGGTTATCCTGATCGTGAAGGGGCAAGCTGAATTTGCTCTAACCAACGTCAGTTTCATACATATCTACAGCATCTAGAAGAGCTTCACATGGAGTTGGGGCAGGACGCGAACAGCTGTATGTCTTCTAGTAGGTACCGAGGCCTCCTCCCAGCAATGTTGCCCGAAAGGCTTTAGGGTGCTTAGGCACTGAGCAGCTATACTAGCGTACGCGAATAACCTGGTTACGCTCTTCATGCACATAACTGAGTAAGTCTTGTAAAGTTTACCCAAGTACTGAGGGCTGTTAGAAGCTGACGGGTCTGCACACAGCTACAAGTAGCGAATCACCTAGCGGCAGCTTACTATATATTGAACGACGTGTACACCCGTCCACACTACGGAGATGCTCTGCAGCTTTCCATTATCACTTCTGCGTAACGGCAGGCTCAGTCCAGTACTCGTCACAATTGGCTTAACGTGGTGTCCCTCAACGCCTCGAGGTTGCTCGTTTGCCCAGGCAAGTCCAAGAGCGGCACGTCGACCTTTAATGTCCGGTACAACCAAATTCTGAACTCAGCCGCTGGCATGCTGTCAATCCCGTAAGCGGCAAATGGTTTCCTCACATCCAAGTTGTATTTCATAAGCACGAGGTTTCCGAACTTCCTCTGTATGCACCTCGTCACGGAGCTTGCTATGTCGTCGCCCTGCTCCAGCCCTTCTACAATCTCGCGTGGTAGGTCCCACGTCATTGTCTGCAAGTGTATGCATATATGGTTGGAGCAATATCGGACACTCGGTACGGGAGCTGTGCTGACTCATCGTGGTGGTGCGGCGGCCTCGCAGGCCTGCTACCACACCTCGTAGCCGCCGGGCCTCCGTTTTGCCATCGGCGTATTGACCCACTAGGACAACCGCCGGGCCATGTTGCTCCTCCTGCTCCGAACGATGCCGACTTTATTCGGGCCACCCCTCCTTCGCAGAACACCATGGGCCCACCAGCTGATCTGTAACGAGCCTGCTATCCATCAACTGAGAAGATAGGCAGTCAAGTCGAGGGTTCTAATGGATCTATCTCTTCGTCGTTTAAACGTACCCAATAGGCCACATATTCTGCTAATAGGTAGGTATTTAAACAGGTAAAACGCGTACAAAAGTACTGGAGTAATAAACACGTGCCTTGTGGATCTTGCCCCTATCGTTTTGCTGTTGTTGCTTGGCAACAACTAATCCGCACACTATGGATCATGGGCCTAGCAAGCTTGGAGCAATACGCTAACTTCTAAGGGCAAAAGAATTACTCTGCGATGTCTTCGCTATTCTGATTCCATTATAGTCTACACGCAGTTCTCCATATGAGTGGGGGTTTTATGGATAAAATGCTATGCAAGATGCAGATAGAATCTTACGTGCAGCAGATCTGACTTCGTCCTAATGTGGTAACGATTATCTAGAGGTTGAGTTTTACGAAGTCGTATTTAAAATGGCCGGCTACTCTTTGTCTTCTTGTTGAATGCCTCTCGCGGCTTCCGAACAATTTATAAGGATTACAGGGACAATTCTAGCATAGAAAATGCTACTACGAGCAACGAACTGGTCTCTACTCTGCGCCTCAGCCGCATACGCTGCGGGCGCACAAGGCTCTGGGGTCCATCGTCCTGCCGTTCGTGAGTCGTCCCACCATTGCGTGCATGCGCTGAGTGCGGAGTGGATGGACGACTGACACCAGCGCCTCAGAGGCAGCAGCGTACGAGGTCATCGAAGCCAGTGCTCTTTTCGACTTTGAGAAGATCCAGTTGACTGACAAGGTCCTCGCCCATCTCACCGCTCTACACTGCCTCAGCGATGTCGCGCTTTTCGCCTTCGACGGAGACGCGCCTGATAGTCCACGTTCTGCTCGGAACAACACTTCTTTTCCTAAGTGCAAATCGTTGCCGGGTGACCTCGCATATCCCAGTCAAGACAAATGGGCAAGTTTGGATGCTCTTAGCGACGGCGCATTGATTAAAACGGTTCCTATCGGCGCTGTCTGCTACGACGGGGAGGTTTATGATTCGCGCAAATGCCAGTTTCTCCTCGATAACTGGAACGTCTCAAGCACCCAGTAAGTCGCATCTATCCAGAGGTGAGCTAGCGCAAGCTCAGGTAAATCCACTGACTACGTCTTCTCTTGGAAGTGTTGATGACCCATCTTCAGTCATGTCACCCATATTCGTGGGCCAAACCTGTATGCCGCAGGACGCTGTCGTGCCTGGCAATAATAGCAGCTGCACGCTGGGGGGCTTTCCATCGTATTCACTCAACGTGACGACTGTGGCCCAGATCCAACTCGCAGTCAACTTTGCTCGCAATCAGCACCTTCGACTCGTCATTCGCAACACGGGACATGATTTCCTAGGAAAGAATACCGGCGAGGGAGCCTTATCCATCTGGACCCATCATCTGAACGACATCAAGGTCATCCATCATTATGAGTCCGCCGGGGGACGCTACAGCGGTCCAGCCTTCAAGCTGGGCGCTGGCGTGATGGTGTACGAACTCTATGACGCCGCAGAGCGTGAGGGATACACGGCTGTCGGAGGCGAGTGTCGCGTAAGCGGGTTTGCCCTCTGTTCATATTGGCACTGGACACGTTAGAAACTGACTGAGCCTCTATCCCTAGACCGTTGGTGTGACGGGTGGCTATCTCGCCGGCGGGGGTCACTCTCCCGTGACATCGATCTACGGGCTCGGCTCCGACCAGGTCCTCAGTGTCGAGATAGTTACCCCCGATGGTCGTTTCATCACAGCTGACGAGACGCAAAACACCGACCTGTTCTGGGCTGTCCGCGGTGGAGGAGCTGCTACGTGGGGTGTGGTCACCTCGATGACTGTCAAGGTCCATCCGAAGACACTCGTGTCGGGAATGGAATGGGACACGACGACGGTGGCCATGAACATCACCGACGATGTCTTCTGGAAGGCCGTCGAGGCGTACTGGACACGTTATCCCGATTTCTCAGCAGCCAAGGCTTATGGGTACTGCCGCATGTCGCCGCTACCTGGAGGGGCTGGGGGATACGCCTGGCGCGCCAAGCCGTTCATGGTGCCCGGCATGGCTCTCGCCGACTTCAAGCAGCTCGTCGAGCCGTTGCTGAGCGAGTGGGCGGCGCTCGGTGTCGACCCGAACATCACCTTCTTCGAACACGATAGTCTCTACGGCGCATGGAGCCAACACTTCCCAAGATCCGTCGTCGGAAGCCGATATGGTCGCACAGCATCGCGGCTCCTGCCGCGGCGCAATTGGGAGGACGCAGGACTGCTCCGCGAGACGATAGCCACAGTACGTGGGCTCGTCGAGGACGAAGGGGTGTTTCTCGTGCATTACAACATCAATGCGGACGCGCCACCTGACGCACCCGACAGTGCGGTGAACCCGGCGTGGCGTGATGTCATGATGTTCAACATCATCGGGCTCACGTGGAACGAGGATACGCCCGCGCAAGAGGTAGCTGCTATTCACGAGAGGCTCACGAATGATCTCGCCCAGCGGCTCAAAGACATCAGCCCCGGTGCGGGTGGCTATCTTAACGAGGGTGATGTGATGGATCCCGAGTGGGCTGATTCCTTCTACGGCGCCAACTACGACCGCCTCCTTAAGATCAAGAAGAGGGTAGATCCCAATGGCTTGTTCTGGGCACCCACTGCGGTTGGCAGTGAGGACTGGTATGTCACCGGCCAAGAGCCGTACATAACAACCCAGTTCGGCCGCCTTTGCCGCAAGTAAACAATGGGCTTGGGGAAGTCTAGCAATCCTAGCAATCGAAGCTGGGTATGTATTGACGTGATGGCTTCGTTTAGCTCGCTTTTTACAGCAGCTCTTGCCGATTGATGCTGTTATTTGTATCTAGCTCCGCAAGGAGGTCCCCGTGTGCTCCGATCCAGCTGCAACGACCCTGAGAGCGCTTTCTATCAATATGTGACTTAAGGACGAAACGTCGACTTCTCAAGATGACTGTTGGAAGGTTATGAATGCTTTGGAAGCTCACAGAAGTAACGACATGTGCTGCTTTAACCTTCTTGATGAGACTGGAGGTTTCGAGACATAACAGAGCGAAAGCGTTAGGAGTAAGACTATGTTAACGAGATTACAAGTCGGGCATTACGATAGAGAGCCGACAGAAGCGCATGGAATAGCGTTATTAGTGTGATATCAAGAGACTACGCAACAGTGGCAAGAGCAGAAAATTCCCAGCCATGCCCACCGGGGGTACGCTCTGCTCCTCGTCGCCTGGTAGACCAGTCCGAATATACATACATAGGTGTCTAGACATGGGTTATTCCTAGACTCTAAGTCCTCTTAACTAGAATTTGTCAGAAATATGCATCTCTGTCACGCCTCCCAAGCCTGTCCCAGACCGCTACATTATTGGAAAATCTCTCAGCTTCAACCACCTTCGCCACAACCAACTGCGCCTGATGTGCTAGGATACGACAATATACTCTGGTGTTATGACGAGTTGGGCAGCATAGACCCTAGACCCCACCCAGGAAGAGGCCGTTAGTGAATGGACTTGGAACGAAACAGCCATTGAGTCGGCAAAAAATGACGCGAAAGAAGTGCAGCAGAATTTTGCGGTGTGGATGGCGCTAAAGACTCTCTACGAGAGAAGCATATAGGATTGGATCCAACGACGGCCTCAAGGCTTACCATTTACCTTCAACACTGTGTTTCTCGATACAGTCGGATGGCACTGTTTATTTCCTAGGGAGATTAGCATTCCCTCGAATACTGTTATAGTTCAATGAGCGTACGAGGGTACTCGCCTGGACTTCCTAGAGCGGATGCAGCGTCAATGGTATATCGATACCATAGATGCGGCCCTGCTTCACGTCGCGGCACTGACTACACTAGGAGTGGACCGAGAACGCTTTTTTGGCTGTGGTGCACGATACAGTTGGTGAGTACTCATCTCATGAGCACTCGACAGTTGACTAGATACAGGGCAAGCGGAAAGGTACATAGGGGACTTGCGAGGTACAACGTGCTCGATGACTGTAAAGCAGCGATGGATGGCCGCCCGAGAATTACCCGAAGAGGCAGTTCCTTAAAACGTTTCGATTGCCGGAATTTTACAGCTACTCATCTATAGACAGCTGAAATAATGCCATGTAAGGCAAGTAATGCCATGATCACAGTACAGACCAAATAATGAGGGTCGTCGCATGCCTGGTGATCCGACATAAAGTACCTATGAATGGATGCCACAAATATGTAGTGCGCAAAGAAAGTGGACTGCCGTCGGCTTCTTGTTTCATCTGTCGCAGAACTGAGCACTAACCAAGCGAATGCTGTCAATTGCTGTTGAATGTTGTCAAATATGGTAAATGTGGTAACAGGCCAATGTTGGTTTACTTCAACGACGCATGATGCTGACAGCGGAAAGCCAATTATTTTCACCTGCTGTATCTGACATCGCATTCATTCAGTGCTGTTCTGCTTACTAAGAGATTCATGTAAGCGAACCCCCTTCTCCCTCCTTTTAGTATGTTTACTGCGCTTTTGCTTGACATTTCCAGAGTCTTACGAACCTTACAGTATGTGGGATTTCTTGGCAGTGCGGAATCGCTCGCGCCCTCCTCGATTAAGGCAGGGAACAAAACTTCCCCATCACAGCCACAATCCTACAGGAGCAGTGATCAGCCCTGATGATTCGATAGACGTGAAAACTATGCACGGCAGATCAGAATCGTTCCACTTATGCATGCAGGAGCTTTTGAATCCTCTAGGAATGTACACTCATACACTACCGTAGATGAATTAGAGAAGTCGAGGTTGAGAAACTGCACGTAGCTTCTATGACTAAGGTAGGTACACTCTAGACACACGTTGACCTTGAGGATCGATATCGAGGGTCTCTAAGCACGGCAGGGGCTATACCATGATTGAGAGATTGAGAGACTAGGACTTCTATCTTAATCTTCTATATAAAAATGCTGAATCACCGTGTTCTCCCATTGCGCTTCCAAAGCTGTCTTCCTATTACACCACCATCACCACTATCCAGTCTGTTTGGCTCTCTAAATCTACACTACTTTACACTATAAACATGCAGTTCAGCTTCACCACTATTCTCGCCGCCCTGGCTATGGCCACGATCGCCGAGGCGCAGGCCTCGTGCGAATATATAGAAGCCCTCGGCGGCGCCTGCAATGGCTATTACCCTGTGCGGTGTGAGGTTCAGGAAAGCCCATACCCTGGAACAGGGAAGGTCACCAAATGCTGTATTCGGGGGGTTGTTTGCATATAAACGGTATTACCACCTTAGCCATCCGAGTGTAGTTTTGTTTACCTAACTATCATTATAGGTTGTCGGCAATGCATACGTATCTCGCTCCTCTGAACTAGCCGCAATTCTCAACCGTGGCTGTGGTGCGCTTTGGGACCTACAACGCGGGTATTAATCGGGAAGAAGATGGTAGCGGCGATTTTCTATGTTGGAGGCAAGGCAGTCTTTAGGGTCGATGCAATATTCAACACTCAGTACGAGGGACTCCATTTCTAGATGCTAGAACTTCCACTTCTTAAGGCTCCCACACCAAGACTACAACATTTATATGCAACATTGGCGCAGCCAGCGATATTCCCAAATGTCTCCAGTCTCTTATCAATCCACGCATTTACCATGACTAGGTCTTTTATGTCTATAACGCATATTAATAAATGCTACTCATACTCGGGCACATCTTGCAACTTTGCTCGCACAGCCTCCAATAGCTCATCTTCTGAAGTGGCACATAGCAAGTTATACGATATCCAACTAGTGTGCCCTGGAGAGTGCTGTAAAAGCTGGCGCAAATGCGCCTATCGTAGAATGGAAGCCTAGCGGCTACGGAGCATGCGGCTTCAGATGATCATCTTTAGGCAGGACCATTGCTCATTCAAAACAGTGAAGTTTTAACACAAGTCTTCTGCATCAGTTTGGTCTAGGCGAAACTTAATCATCGTATACAACGCGTCAGCCCAGCCTCTATAATGAACTGCTCGAACATCTATCTTGACTTTGATGTAGTCTTATCTTCTCCAGCCGTGCCTGCACATCCTGGCTGAATAACTCTGCCACAGTATCTGTCATTTCTTTTGTAACCTTGATTTTTGCCCTTCCATCAAGTAGCATCATCATAATTTCCTTTCCATGAAAATTTTCCCCAGCTCTTTTGACAATCTTGAGTGTAAGTTCCGTATCTTCTCTTCTCCCGCTCAACAAGGTGTCAAGAGTAACCCTCGAATCATAGCATCCCATAGCTTCCAGAATAATGTCTTCCGTAACTGGGAAGCGAAACCCTCGATCCAACAGTAGTTTTAGTTTTTTCACGCCAAATAATTCCTTCAAGACTGTGGAAATAATGCCTTCGGTGATTGGAAGGCTATAGCCTCGATCTAGCAGTAGATCTATATTTCCTTCGGCTGGAGAATATTCTTGTACGGCTGCGCGAAAAACATTTTCTGTGTTTGGACGATCAGAATTGTCCGCCATCCCATCGAGCAAAACGGCTGTCATCGCTGGGCCACCACACCTTGCAGCTGCTATCCAGGCCTCTTCCGTTACCTTGGCATCCTTTCCCAGGGATTTCATTAACAGATCGAGTATTCGGGCTTGTATAGGTAGCCCCAAATACTCGCCCCTATCGGCAGGTATGAAGCCAGCAGGCCTAGTCGGATCGGCCCGTTCAACGCCACTAATGCGGACAACTGGCAATTCAAGCTCAATTGGCTCAGATATTGAAACTTGGTCTCTTTGTTCGCAAACTTCTACCTTCATACGGTACTGTCTAGACAGAAAACGTTCTATTGTCTTCATCGTGATTGCTGTTTGTGTGCCGTCTCTGCTTAACTCTCGTAGTATGATTTCTAATGGCACGCTGTTTGATGCTAAATTCACGTCCCCATTAGAAGGCGGGCGATATTGAGCCTCAAGCGCTATCGTTATTTCAACTCTCTTTGTTGTCTTGTCTCTTTGATTGAATCGATTGAGTAAAAATGCTGCCAATTCCCATTTACCATGTTCGAGGGCCCATTTCAGACTGTCGGTCTTGTTAGGGGAAACGCCAACATATGCTCCATTCGTTATGAGACATTCGGCAGCAGTTGTATGATGGTTCGAAATCGCTAGGGTCAAGGCTGAATGGCCGTACTTATCCAGTTCGTTTAAAATTTCCCTCGCTCCGTGTTGCATTAGGATTGCAATTGCCTTGTGATGCCCGTACTTAGCTGCCCAGTGTAAAGGTGACTGTTCACTTTCATCCCTTGTCGCCAAACTCACGCTACGATCTCCTAACAAGATCTCCATGGCAGGAAGGTGACACCCACCGGTAGCATACGACAAAGGCGTGCGCCGTAATAAATCCTCAATCATAGGTAGTGCGCCTCGCCTCATTAATATCTTCACGATATCGGCGTGTCCATGTTCCGCAGCGTAGCTTAGCGCAGTTCTTCGTGATATGTCGAGGTGGTTTAAGGAAGATCCAATATGCAGGGCTATTTTGACTATCTCTATCCATCCTCGCTGCGCTGCCCATGAAAGAATTGTGCGGTTGTCACCATCAGCAGTCCGTACTTCCTTGGCGTAGCCCATTAGCCATAAAGCCCTTACTCGGTCGTCTTGGCCTATCGCGTCTATTATATCCTGCGCTATTGGTTCGGGATGTAGAGAATTCCTGCTCATTTCTTCAATCTTGGCGTAACGAGTTGCAATCATCGCTATAGCAGTGCCTCTTAAAGAACGATGATTTGTGGTTGCATCCTGCATCCAGAAAAACCCCTTTCTAGCCAAATCTGCCGAATAATTATCTTGAAGAAGTAAATCTCGATAGAGTTCGCCGATTTCCAACATAATCAGTGCTAAGGCTTCGTTGTCCTGAATGACTAACGCAGTTTCCCACGCCCACTTCAGGACATCTTCAGCTTCCTGGAAATTCTTCTCTCGTCTACTATTCTCAGCTTGAATGGGAACTAAACGCACTGCCTCTTTCGATGAAGGTAACTTAGCCCGGTACCTCAATGCCGGGATAAGAATGGAGGACCCGTCTTGCGTTGAGCCAAGGCCGCTTTCCTTGAAACATTCCACAAGACGGGCTACAACTTCGTTCGTAAATAAAAACCCTTGGTTTCCTCCTACAAGCTTCGTCTCTCCGCCGGTAGATTCAAAAATCTCTAAAAATGCACAGAGAAAAAACCCATAAATATCGTGAGCACATGAAGCGGAGATCGAATTGTTGGTAGAGGATTTTAAAGTAAATCTTTCGGGTTGCGATTCATCCGGGAAATTTTGCCATCCATAAAGTCGAAACACGTCTTGGCCGGGTTTATTTGGGCTTGGGTGGCAGACTGTCGGGCTAGACGATTTCCCCCACAAAGTGCCAGGGTGGCTTATAATGGGATCTGGCTTTTCTTTCCAACTGTTAATCGATGTAAAGGGAGAGTCCTCGATCCATAGCTTCAGCTCTATATTCGCGCGTTCTATTTCGCTTTCGGTAGCCCCGCCGGCCATGATCCTGAATGCGGGGATTTCTGATGCCCCAGATACCTTGAGCTGAAACTCGTCATCCTTTTCTGTGTCAGGATGAGAAACAATCGACCAAACCATTAAGCCAATCAGAGCTTCCAGATAATGTTGATTCACTTGCCATGTCGTTGTCTTAGATGTACCAACATCATTTCCTCTGTGCAGGGGAATAGAGACGCTGGCATTCCCTCCAAGTCCTTTATGGTTATATTCTGCGACTTGGATGATCCAGGAGAAGCACTCGATAGCCTTCCACCATGGCTTTACTTGTCCCTGGGCGAACAGAATACTAGCACTACCCTCAATAGCCTTCTTTAACTGCTCAGCTTGGCTTCGCGCCTTGATTAGGCGGTCATCCCATGCCGTGGAGGTCTTGAATTTCCTATGGCTTGCCTGACTTGTCAAATCTGCAAGTCGCGATCGATAGTAAAACGTTCGACGAGCCGATTGCTTATTGCTTTCAAGACTGCCCTCTTTCTCCAGCCCTGCGCTGATACTGCATTCATGACTACCCAGCGGTTGTTCCAGCTTCACTGCACCGCCAGTAACAGCCCAAAACTTTGGACATTCGCTTTGCTTGTTTGGCTTCTCTTGCGTCATTTGCAGAGCCAACCAGTCCAATTCATGGCCTTCGACTTCATCAGGGCGATCTCGCAGGAGATTCTGCTCTTTAGCCAGCCTTTGGGTTCTTAATCCTGCGCGAATTATGCTCATGAATAGAATAGCACCAAGCTGAAAGACTGAGACGGAGGAGTGCATAGCCCGTAGACCCACGAACTGGAGAATAAATCCAGCCAAGGTAATTCCTGCCGCAAGGCCGACTTTGACCTCGGACTTTTTCTGTAGCTTCCAAGATGTCGTGTATTTTGTGAGTGGATGCGAAGCATCAGTAAATGAAAATGCATCGAAGGTCTGGTCGCCAATGATTTGATTCCCTGGCTGGACGACGTAAATTATTGGGCCCTTATCTCCATAGCCAGATGCTCTGCGGAATACACGTTCTCGAGTGCTATTTTCTATGATGAACGCACAAAAAAACATTCCGCCACCCAAAGAAAGGGTCCCCAACAACATCAGTGGAAAGGCCCAATTAGGGGGAAGAGCATCGTCTTTAGTCCACTGCAAGGCGTACGTAATAACAGCACCAAATACCAGAACGCCCGCTTGTAGAATAAATCCGACGCCAACCGCCACCCAGAGAACAAACGGAGGCTGCTCTCGTATGCCAATGTTAAAGGAGAGGTTAGGATTTGGGGCGAATTGACCACGATCGCTATCAGAACTCTGCAGCGAAGTTTGCTGGCTTTCAATATCAGGTCCGGGACGGTCCTTGGAATTTTGTTCTTCCCACCCAGCCTTTCTGTGAAACCCACTCCTGACATAGTCTTGAAAAGAGTAAATGCCACATTTGGGTACCGTCTCGCTACTATCATCGATGTCCGCCTGGCAATCGTGAACAATTTCGAGGATCTTTGGTCGCCCGAACACGCGAACGATGGCTCCGTTATGATAAAGCTCACAGACATCCCGGCTAGTCGACGAACATAGCTCCGCTTCTGCGATCCCTCCTCCTTCTTGCGCTCTACCGATAAAGGCACGTAAAGACGCCCCACCACAAACCCGAATTGCAGACACGACGGCAGTAAGAATGCCCAGGGGTGCTAATGCGAATATAAAGTTGTCCAACAGCGTAGTCGACTCACTCAAGAATTGCTTCGTAGCCTGTTCTCCGAAAAGTGCAATAAGAGGTGAAAGATCTGTAGCCAAATTGTTGGAAAAGTCGTCCCATCCATCCGCCCTAACTGTTACCACTAAAGCGGTCAATAGCAGCAGCAAGTGGTGACAAAAGGCCATTTCTATAACGACTGAATATATATTGGGCTATGAGACACAAATTGCTGGACTACATGGAAGGCCGTGGTTTCTAAAAGATGCTATGTTTATATGGCTACCGCCATTCATATCACAGGTGAATCCCCGCGCCAAATAAAATCTGATTGACTCATAGAGCGACACGTCGCGATGCACAGATACGTTAGGTCAAATATATCACCGGCACGCGCGGGTTGCAACCTTCATGCATGTTTACAGCTGCTGAGTAGCGAGAAAGGCGAGTTTATTGGCTTTTGGCCCGTCATAGTCAGGGGTTCCGACTTCCCTCCTTCAACCACCAGTCTTGGCACCTACTGTTATAGTGCAACGAGTAGGCCACCCATACAATTTGTATGCGGCATTTTCTCTCCTGAGAAGGACTCTCATGGGGTGCAACTGTTATATTAACGATGAGGAGAGTGTCAGAATTAAACGAGTCCGATTGAAAATGAATTGATTGTGTGTTGTGTGTCCTGGGTTACATGGCTAAAATTTTCTGTACCATACTGTACTTTATCTACGTGTGCTACAGTTGCCAGACAGCTGGCGGGTCCCCTGCCGGTGCCACGGTCGGAGAGTTTATAGTGCGAATAAAATCTCAAAAAATACTGTCCTGGCGGTTTAGCAGTTTGGCAGGCGGTATTTCGGGCTGTTAACGGACCGTGGGGTAGAGAGAATGGTAAACTCGGACCGTTGTGTGGCACGCGTTGTGGTCCTTTAAATAGGCCATTCGATTGTAAAAAAACTAAATCGTTCAGTGGAGTTTCTGCACTGTGGGCTAATGCCAAGATCGATGCTTAATTCTGGCCCCAACCTCCGTACGGTTTATGGGCTTCTACACACACAACGCAAATGGGCGAATCGTGATTCCGATAAGGTTCTGACCCCCTCTACCTGAATCCCGTCAGCTTACAAGGTTAGTGCATGCGGATTGTACCGAATTTTGACGACTACCTATCTAAACCGACGTATTTTTTTTTATTATTTTTTTTTTTTTCTAAAAACGCCTGCGGACTGGCACATGTACGTGAGGGCGGCTCGCTTTCACCATGGAAGCTGTCACGGATAAAGTTGAGCAACTGAGGGCTCAGATTTCGAAAACAGAGGAGGAGCTGCGCCAGCTGAAAACCCAACTAGCCGAACTTGAGGCATCAGTACCAAGACCAGCGCCAGCACAGGTTCAACCTACAGAAGCACCACAAGAATGGAAGTGGCCACTTAAAGAGGAAGAATACGCCCGGTATGGCCGCCAGCTCGTCCTGCCCTCGGTAGGGATCAAGGGCCAGCTGCGTCTGAAGTCGACGGCGGTGCTGGTGGTCGGGGCCGGGGGTCTCGGGTGCCCCGCCGCGGCGTACCTCGCGGGCGCCGGCGTGGGGACGCTGGGCGTCGCGGACGGCGACACGGTCGAGGCCTCGAACCTGCACCGCCAGATCGCGCACAGCACCGCGCGGGTCGGCGCGACGAAGGTCGACAGCCTCATCGCGTACTGCCGGGGCCTGAACCCCGGCGTCCGCTACGTCGGCTACGCCGAGCACCTCTCGCCGCAGAACGCCGAGGCCGTCGTGCGCGGCTACGACGTCGTCCTCGATTGCACTGATCACCCCACCTCCCGCTACCTCATCTCTGACATCTGCGTCCTGCTCGGAAAGCCCCTCGTCTCGGCCTCGGCGCTGCGCATGGATGGCCAGCTCATCGTGCTGAATAACCCCCCGGCGCCCCAGGGCGCGGCTGATGGGGGCCCCTGCTACCGATGCGTGTTCCCGAAGCCGCCGCCCGCTGACAGCGTTGTTAGTTGTGGCGAAGGCGGCATCTTGGGCCCTGTGGTCGGTGTCATGGGGGTGCTGCAGGCTCTCGAGGCCATCAAGCTGATTGCGGCTGGTATCGGCAAAGAAAGTAACCCGGTTCCCAAAGAGCCTGTCGCTCCAAGTCTGCTGCTATTCTCGGCTAACGCATCTACGCCTTTCCGATCGATTAAGATGCGTGGCCGACGGTCGAACTGCTTCGCCTGCTCGGCTTCGCCTACACTCACGTTGGAAGGGCTGAAGTCGGGGTCGCTGGACTATGTCCAGTTTTGCGGTGTCACTACGCCTATTAACGTATTGCAGTCTAACGAGAGGATAAGTGCGACGCAGTACAATTCTATCTTAACAAATGAGGCAGGAGAGAACAGCGTGCTACTCGATGTCCGGGAGAAAGAGCATTTCGATGTGGCTAATATCCCTGGGGCTATCAATGTACCCTTCTCGACGTTCCAGGCTAAAAGTAGGTCAACATTAAATGGGGATGCTCCTCAATTGGACTGGCTTCCAGAAGATGTAGGGTCTGGTACGTCTATCTATGTTGTTTGTCGGGTTGGGAACGATTCGCAATTGGTGACGAGGAAGCTTAAAGATATGGGCCTCGACAGGCAGGGAGAGCGGTTCATAGGGGACATTAAAGGGGGCATGAAAGCCTGGAAGCTCGAAGTCGACCAGACAATGCCCTTCACGTAGCAATGCAATTAATCGAGTAAACAATGGACACCGTAAGGTATGCGTGGCTGGAGAAGAGGATTGTTTGAATGATTGACTCTTCGGTGATTCATGTTAATGTTGATACAATTTCAAGGGAGAGGCTCCAAACGCCGTTCCAAATAGAATATGTGCATATAGACATATCGAAACCTGCTGCTACAGTCTGGATGGACGCATCCTAGTCGTCCTACCAATTTTTTCATTATTATCTCTTTTGAACCAATCAAGACTTAGCATCTCAGACAAAGCTCGTTCGCTTCTTGTTAAATGCTCTTTGGTCCTTCAGCCATTGCCTGTACCCCGCCACGCTCGAGATCTTCTCACCATAGAAGTCGGGCACTAAAACGAAAGCATTGTGTCAGCATGAAACACGAGAAACAGGACCTCCCCACATCAATCGTTTCAGGAATAAGAACCTACCGGCATTCCCACTCAGAGAGCTGTTGCTCGGGTCGACGCGGTTCTTCTTAATGCGGTTGAAGAACTCAGACTCCTTTATGGCCATGGGCCGCTTCACACCGCGTTTGAGAGTATAGAAGATGGCAGACCCGAGACTGGGACCAGCCAGCCAGCCGAGGCCAGCAAAACTGAGAGTGATGATGCCGAGGGCGAAGATGGGGTCCATAGGAACCTTGCTAAGCAGCGGGTCCATGTTCGTATTGACAAGCAGCACGGCGCCGCCCGTGCCTCCTATTGCCATCGTGACTATGCTGCTGGCGAGCTGGAACCGGCGGCGTGTCTTGCGCAGCTGGAAAAAGTGGTTCCAGTCGAGATTGGGTGTGGGAGAGGATGTCGGGCCGGCCGACGAGCTCCCCGCGGCGCTGGACGCCGACGCCGTGCTGGCGCTGCGCCGCGCCGCGAACTGGCACTGCAGGGATATCGGCTGCTTGCGGGCGGCGCTCTGCACCGAGACTCTGGTCGAGATCTGTCTCGACGGCACGCGGACGGCGCAGGGCGGCCGGGCGAGCGATGCGAAGGGGCAGCTTGCGCCGCGCGCGAAGGCGGTTTGCAGCTGGAGCCCCCGGCTGGCGAGGGTAGCGAAGCGCGCGGTGGCGGCGGCGGTGGTGGTGGTTGGGGCCAGCATGGTGTCGATCGATGGCTGTTGTCAATTGTTCGGTGCGCGCATCCGGGCGTGCTGTGCTTTGCTGTGGTTTGTGTTGGTGGCGGGTGGGTGGAGTGGAGAGTGTCTGTCTATCTGTCTGGCTGTCGTCAACGGCGGCGCTGTTGGAAGCTTGACGTCGTGTGCCTCAGAAGCTGTCCGAGTCTGGATTGGCGCTTATCGAAAAGTTCGGAGGAGCTTTGGGCACCTGGATCAACTGGGGATCCTTGGCTCCGCTATGTCTGGGCGGTCTGGGCATAACTGGGGAAGGCGGACGGCAATGCAGCGGCCGGGTACAGTAGTGGCAGCTGGCGCTGATTGGCCTCTACCTACTGCACTGTTGGTTCTCAAGGTTTGGTTCTCAAGGTACATCATCTAAGAAGTACTGCGCTCATCTGCCTATCCAAGTATTCTTGACCCCTTGCTTCTTTCGGGATCAGCCACATTGTTTTCATTTGGCATTTCAATCCTCGTGTTTTGCATTGCGTCGTCATCGTCGTCGTATTTTTGAAATGTAACAAGCCTTCTTCACTCTACAACGTCATCCTTTAGGATCTCGCAGTTGAGGGGTGAGCCATCGACACAAACCAGCCAATCTAGTGGGCTGAGACGCAGATACGTAGGCTTGCGAAATGAGCTGGCTCGGCTGGACTCCAGAGCAGCATGGCTGACGTGATGGCTGGCGCGTTGGCCATGTTGTATGCCCTACCAAAAGACAGTAACGTGACATCTTGCGAACTCTCACCGAGACACTCGTGCCAATTGGAGCTGGGTTGGCTCACTAGGCTGAGCCTACATTGGGTATATATTGCTTCCTGGTACATTACGGGAATGCAGGACGCAACGATACGACGGCAATAAGAGGAGCGAATGGCCTAGATTTATCCGGTTGCAGCATGGCGCAGGTACCATGCGTCGCCTAATTTGCGCTGTCCTTGGAGCGCCGTTTACCCGATCCTCTGCTCATCTCGCCGTGCGCCATCGCGGGACCAATCGTTCTCCTAGCGGCCTCCAATCATGAACCCCGTCCAGATGCAAACTCATCGGGGGCGCGAATGGGTTAGGCAATTGACCAAGCTGCCTAACAAGTATTAACCCGTTCTCGTCCCCAAGAGGAACCGGCACCACTTTGCGGGGATCGGCTTGCCGGTTCCACCCCCGAGAGTAACATGCCATATAAGGCAACCCTGTATACAAGAGGCGCATTGGCACTGCGTAAAGATTTTTCCTTAAATATCACGCGGAGCCACGAGCATTCTCCTCGGCAGCTTCATATCCTCCTCACCACTAGATGATCGCGGCCTGTCGAAGCTAGCAAACTTAGCCTGTCATGAAAGGACACGACCTATGGGGGCTATTCTTTGGAGCTGAAGTAGCGCTAGCTACTTCGCTGCTCTCAAAGCCTGGCGATTCGGCGGTCATACCGTCTTGGGATATACAAAGTTCCGCAAAGACTGGCACCAACCTCCAGGCATTATCTGAAGTCGGCGTTGATACATCGTCATGGCACCACATCAACAGCTCGAGGTGTACCTTAATGGGATGTCTTCTACAGGCAGGTGTTTACCGCGAAGATGACTTGTTCTATTCGGACAACCTCCGGAAGTTCGATGCTAGCCAATTCCGTGTCCCATGGGTGTACCGAAAGGAGTTCAATCTTGATCTGAAACCCGGCAAGCACTACCTCCTGCAGACTCACGGCATTACTTCCAAGGGCGACATATTTCTTAACGGAAAGCAAGTAGCTAACAACTCGGTGCAAGCGGGAGCTTACGCTGGTCACGAATACGACGTATCCAAAATCGTGGAAAAGAATAACGCCTTAGCAGTGCAGGTTCATCCCACAAATTACGACTACGACCTTGCTTTAGGATTTGTTGACTGGAATCCGTACCCTCCAGACAATGGAACGGGGGTTTGGAGGGATATCGAGGTCAAGCAGACGGGGCCAGTAGCATTAGCACCTTTGCGAGTGGTAACCAAAATCAACTTGCCCAAGGATGCCTCGACCGCGCAGGTCACGCTGACATCGACAGCTCGGAACTTGGAGTCGCACGAAGTGACCGTCGAGCTAACGGGAAAAGTGACCTCGGGGTGCGGTCAAAGTTACACCTGGAACCAGACCGTAACCCTCGGCGCATTAGAGTCTAAGGATCTGGTGCTGTCGACCGCGTTAAAGGATCCCAAGATCTGGTGGCCGAAGCAATGGGGCAGGCAACCGTTGTATACAGGCCAGATATCAGTGTCGGTCAATGACGAAGTATCTGACGCAGTGGACGACACATTCGGTATCCGTCAGGTCACGTCGAAAGTCAATTCTCATAACGACATCATATTCTCTGTTAACGGACTGCCTTTCCAGGTCATTGGTGGCGGATATTCTGCTGACATATTCCTACGCTGGGACAGTGAAAAGTTCACTCGACAAGCTCAATTGACACTAGACCTTGGCGGCAATACAATCAGGCTCGAAGGGAAAAACGAGCACCCGGAACTCTACAAGATCGCGGATAAATTGGGATTAATGGTCATCGCAGGCTGGGAGTGCTGTGACAAATGGGAAGCCTGGTCCTACAATGATAACTTGGTCGTGAACGCACAGTGGACGGAAAAAGACTATGTCATCGCTAATGCGAGCATGAAGCACGAGGCCCTCATGCAGCAGAACCATCCAAGTATGCTGGCATACGTCGTAGGGAGTGATTTCTGGCCAAACGATCGCGCTACGGACATATAGTAAGTAATAAGTCGCTTTCGTTCTCTTGTATTGGTTATTTCATGACTGGAAAGACTCGTTACCGGGGCCAGAGCCACTATCATGAGTTTTCTACGTCTACTAGCCACTTTCATGCCACGCACGAATACGATAGCTGATTCCGGCGTTATAGTGTTTCCGCGATCAAAAAAGCGGGATGGGACATCCCAATTGTCGCCTCTGCTGCCAAGAAAGGCTATCCTAAACTTCTAGGGCCTTCAGGCATGAAAATGGATGGCCCTTACGATTGGGTTCCACCCAATTATTGGTATGATGCTGAACCATCTGAAGACCGACTAGGCGCGGCTTTCGGGTTCGGATCTGAGCTGGGTGCCGGGGTCGGCACTCCAGAAATCGGCAGCCTGAAGAAATTTTTGTCGAAGGAGGATTTAGAAGATCTCTGGAAAAAGCCGAACAAGGGACTCTACCATATGTCCACTAACGTCTCATCGTTTTATGACCGCAAGATCTACAACACTGCCTTATGGGCACGCTACGGTGCACCTGTATCTCTGGAGGACTACCTACTGAAAGCGCAAATTATGGATTACGAAGCGACTCGGTCACAATTTGAAGGTGTATCCGCCTTCTGGAATAAAGAGCGACCGGCCACTGGGCTTATATACTGGATGCTGAATAATGCATGGCCAAGCCTACACTGGAACTTATTCGACTACTATCTCCGCCCGGCAGGGTCTTATTTTGGAGCTAAAGTTGGTTCTAGATTGGAACACGTCGCCTACGACTACTTTAAAAAGGCGGTCTATTTGATTAACCATTCCATTGACCAAAAGGGGCCAAGAACCATCTCGGTGGATGTAATCGACAAGAATGGAAAGTCACTTTATTCAACCACTAAAACCGCCGAGACTGAACCGAATACGAGTCGTAATGTACTTGATCTAGCAACTTCCTTGAAATCGATAACTGATGTTGTGTTCCTACGAATCACGTTAGCAGATGGCAAGAAGACCACGCTAAGTCGAAACGTTTACTGGTTAGCGAAGGAACTAGATGTCATGAACTGGGAGAATTCCGACTGGTTCTTCACCCCTGTTACGAAGTATGCAAACTACACTGCTTTAAGCAAGCTTCAAGCCGCCAAGGTCTCCGTGTCCACCCAGGCTTCAAAATCTAAGGAAGGTAACACTGTGATCCTTGAAAACACATCTAGCGTTCCGGCCTTCTTCATCTCGCTGAACCTGGTCGACAAAGATGGTAAAGACGTCCTGCCAGTATCCTGGTCTGACAACTACGTCACCCTTTGGCCGCACGAGAAGTTAGAGCTGAAGGTTCAGGGTGCAGGGGCCGCGGCCATACAAGTCAATGGGAAAAACGTTGGGCCGGCAAAGGTCTCGATCTGAAAACCGTTGAGGGTAGAGAGAGTCTTGGGGTAACTATTGCCAGATAATCGAAAACAGCTGTGTAGGGTGAGATGGATCTTATCGGCCTCTTTGACTTGAGTGGTACTCTTTCCCGGGACTGGTATCATTAATGCAGACGCATCAACACACTAATTTTCCAACAATATAGTTTTAAGGTCCATTGGATAATTTCAACTCTAAAGCGTGTGACCGAACAGGAATCCTCCGGATAAGTCCCAGCAACGTGAATTAATTAGATAAATTTGCGAATCTGCCCCATGCGAGTCGAATACGGATCCTATTTGAAGTGAATGTTCGGAAGATAGTGGTTCCATCCCAACCCCGATTATTTAATAGGGCGTAAGCATCATGGGATTTCCTCCTTCCCCTCGAGCATGTCGTATGTTGCTACTTTACTCATATCGAAGTCTCCTTTGCCGTTAAATCGGTTAGTTGCCTTCTTGATGTTGATGTACGACATGACGGTATCTCGTATTGCAACCCAGTGGCCTGCGGAGGCGCCCAAAGCCTTGCCATCTAATAGTACCATCTCTATGACCTGCTTTGCCCACTCGACGGAGTTCCAACCGGGTATATCCTGATGGGCCGGAATGCTTTTCAAGATATCCTGAAGATGCGAGCTATCTTCGATCTCGCCGATGACAACACGGGTCAGAAGCATATGGGATGGACAGGCTTTGACGAGCCGTTCTTCGAACATCCACGTGGAATGTCGATCGCCGCCTTCGGTTGTTTTTATCATCTCTTTGATGCAGAAGCGGACGCCCTCAGCGCCCTCATCCGACTCGTTCTTAGGGCCGACGATGAGAGCCCAGCGGTATCTAGTCACATGTAAGCATCCCCCCTATTTGGCTCTGTTGCTCTTGGAAACCAACCTATCTTCCCCTCCCGGCATCTCGGGCTCCCCTTCCTTGATGAAAAGCGCAACATAAAGTCGATCCTTTGCTGTAGACATTTTAAAGACGCGGTCGAAGGGAGGTCGAAAAGAGGGAAATTCAGGTGAATTGCTGTCGCGATCTCCCGCCTTCTAGATGTACATTTGTCGCACATTTATACAGCCTATTCTTCAAGGGATTGAAGCCCAACTACTACCTTATCCCTAACACCGCAGCAGCCCCGTGTAAAACGCGATCCAAGCCCTGCTGACGCGCTCAAATTGCAGGTCTCGTATGAGGCCGTGGCAGGTTCCGTCACAATTAAACCGCGGCACATTACTGGGTGTGGGCGGCTGTAGTAAGACCGGGTCGCGATTCAAGGGAGGAGGCAGGTATCACGCTATGGCCTGGATGTTGGGCTCGCGCGGTGAGTCACTGTGAGATTGGTGAAACACTTTTATGGTTATCCCAAGCCACCTGTGGCTCTCCCCGTCGCATCGGGCCGCCCTCCGCCCTCAGATTGGCCCGGCGTTATCAAACGTGTCCGCCGCTAGTTGCTTTCGCGACGCCGTGTCACGGTGAGATCTTCACTGCGTGGGACAGCCACCTCATCAAAACGAAGCCCCGAATGCTCAGATAAGGCCTCGCTGGTGCCGGTTCGCATCCGCATCCCTTTTGGTGGAAATGACGCGAGTGAAGTCGCAATAAGAACTGATGCAGAATTGTGTCGCTGTGTAAGACTCGACGGGGACGCCAACGCCCGGTAGTTCTCAGCCGCTTTCCGGGCTGCGACATCCTGGTCGTTGCTTTGAGCTTACCGTCGTCATGGCTGAGTGGCAGAGGAATGCAGGTTTTAATCGAATACAAGTGCTACTCGTATGTTCGCCTACCTAATCGTAACCATATGGGAATCAAGCCACGTCATAGTTTTATGTGCATTTGTACCACTTCGAGCTGTCAATATGCACCCCCCTCGTGTTCCCACATGCACTTGCGGCCTAACAAACATTGTTGCTGAGGCTTTTTCGCGAGTCTCAGATATAGCGAGGGGCAGATTTCAAACACTGCTGACTACACAGTTATTTATTTACTTAATGATTTAATATGGGCACGTGCGCACACGCGGTAGCATGTAACCCAGTCACATGTGATCACGCTGCTGTGTGTCTTAGGTTGGACTATATTCCCAAACTCAACTTCCTGCTAAGCCATCTTCCTGAAGTTATGCACCAGTAATCAATTGGTGCATGCTTGATATATAGGACTTGTTAAAACCGTCTATTGTGATACTGTTCCTGCGAACTTACCTAGGTTCCCATATACTCTATACGGGTGCTAAATTAACAAAAAACCCCATGCGATCTTTTTGCATACAGCTGTCCTCCCGCCCGACTATGGTATCTCGTTAAAGCAATCTATTTTAAACCTTTGCCAGCTCTTTTCCGCTCTTGTTTTCCTCGATATCCTAGTTCGACCGGAGTGCCCACGTCAATACCAAATCTAGTCCCAGTGCTCGTATTCGCTTGTTGCGAAATGTCATTCCGACGACCGTTCACAGGATCGTTTCTTGTTTCCGGGCTTGTATTTCGTGTCCACCAACCCAAACTGAACAGCCATCTATCAAGACACTTCTCCAATTCTTCCCGACTCATCCACTCCGCTCCCTCCGGCATTACATCATCCGAGGAACACAACTCGCTCCCTGCGAGAAAGCCCATCACACTCGCAATAGAGCAAGGGTTTCTTGGAAGTGTGCCCCGCAGGTTGGCAAGGCGAAAGGCTATTGCGCCCAGAACAACCATGGTTGCCAAAATGATTTGGAGGGCAAGCTTAGACGGATAGTCGATTGTGAGCCGCCCAATTTCGCGAGTGGCTGTGCCGGATATTGTTCTACTCCTTGGGTCATGGCTTAGGCCCGAGGACTTAATCGGTTGCCGAAAGTTGCGGTTGATCACATGTACCATGTATCCCTTGTACAGCCTTTGGATGGCTTCGAGTAATCTTGGCGCATTTTGCGGGCCAAGTAGCTGCTCACGGGGTATTCCATTTGGCCCGTAGATAAGATGATTGAAAAAGTTGTCGATTTCGGCCTCCTTCTCGCCTTCGTTAAACGGTATAAGACCCATGTATAGGTCATACTCTATTCGATAGTTGAACGCATCGATGCCCTCCGTCCCGTTCGTCAAATATTTTGTCGTTGATTCGTCAGTGACAGGCGGCTGGGAGGGGCTGATATCTCCATTCCGAGGATCCCCAAGGTAAGTAACTGTCGTATCAACTTGCTGTATTTTCTGATTGCAAACAAACATTGTCACATCGTTCTGCGCGGTATGGGTCACGTTAAGGTAACCGAACACAGCAACGAGCGACGGGCAACCCAAAGGGTTGTCTGCCTGGACTCTCAGAGCATCATAGGCCGGTTGGTCTCCTAATTCAGAATTGGCGTGATTGCTATCATCCCACGGGCCCATATGAACATCCTGAAATGTTCCGTACCATGTGGATTGGGTCGCTCCGCCCAAGGCCGTGAGGTATGTTCGGTTCGCATTTGGTCCTCCATAACACCCGGGTGGCAAATTCCAATGAGCTTCGAAGCTAACAACGCTTATATCATCAGAGAGAACCTCAATAGTGACATTGATTAACCGGTTAGGAACCGTATCGCAGTCTAGCTCTGGGCGCAATGCGGGTAGAGTAAGCGTGCAATTAGAAGCTGGTGCGTTAAAAAAGTCGGGGCTAAGGTCTGAAGAGCTCCCAGATAGTGCAAGTTTTGAAAGATGTGGAAACACAAGATCATTCCAGACGTTGGAGGGCAATTTAGCAATATCTCTCCCGAGATTGTTGAAGACCAGAGCAGCTCCACTACCTGCTGTCGAGGCGTTGGAAGGCGTCAAGTTCCAAGTATGGCTCGCTGAAGTTGTAATATTGCTGTCAAAGGTCGATCTGTCATTCAGAACCCATAGACCGGAGCCGAAAACTGTTAATATGCTGCCAACGAGTGTTGTGATGGTGGATAGTGCGACTCCAATCTGGCCGTGCTTTACCGACTGGTAGAGTACGAGCAGTGGTGTGACTCCCTGTATATTGGTCAACATGCTCCTGGAGACCGAGGATGCGCCAGCCCGAAGAGAGCTAAATGGAGCGAAAGTGATTATTGTGAAGTCGAGGCTGTTGAAACATGTAGCGATGAGGAGTATTACTAAGGAGGACGAAAATCGTATTCCATAAGATGTGAGAGCAGATTCAACCGGCGCGTCAGCCAGCCCTTTGTGAGCAATAGAGATGCGATACAGAATCTCAAGCGTTCCAATAGCTAAGACTGGAAGGGCCAACGTAAGAGCGAAAAAAGGCAACTTAGCCGACAATGGTAACCAAGTGCCAGTCTTGACTTTGTTAGGTTTGGGAAGACAATCTTCTGCTCCTCCTTGTTGAAACGCCATGACTCGGAAATATTTACCAACAATTGTCTGAAAGTGGAACCCTGCAAGTAGGGTCTTCAATTCGCTTGTTCTTAGACTACCACTTTCATGTAGCAAAGCTTTCAATGAAGGGCTAGCTGCAAGAATACTCGCATGGGTGGCAATGGATCTCGGGTCTTGCGGAACTACCCGTCGAGTTGCTGTTAACGTGATTATCGTGGCCGCAAGAGTCAGGACGAGAAAACCAACCACCATTATCCACATGGATACATGGTTCACGTGTAGCCTAACTTCCTGATATACTCCTTCACTGACGGCTGGTAGTTCAGCTCGTTCCATGAACGACTGCTGCATCAATTGTGCCGAAATACCCGTAAACGCATCTTGAGCAGCAATTTGCAATGTTGCCGAGTCAAAAAACCGCTCCCGATTTTTGGAGCCATTCAAGTGGGATGTCATGACGGTGAAAAGTGGGTTCGAGGCGAAAGAGTCCTGAACACCAACGTACTCCGCGGGGTTAATCCCGGGAGGGGCGAATACCGCGGCCGCTTCGCACAAACTAGCATAGACAAGCTCTGAAAGCTCTAGGCCACTTAGTCCGGGGAGATACTGGCCATGTGCGTTCTTGTAGTCTCCCGGTACAGAGTATGTACCAGCTTCCATATCTTGCACCGCCGTAGCTTTGACGATGTTGTAGTCAATGTTGCACAACACAACTCCCGCCTGTAGGACGCTTCGACCTACAACCTCATTGACCGTTTCTTTTCCACGCATGCGTTTAGCGACGTTTTCAGAGACGTTTGCGGCTATCACAGCAAAGCGGAAGTCGTGTGGTGTTGACCTATTAATCGCCCTAGGTTCTGCCCAATGCGATGGATCTGCGCAATTGACTCTCTGAATGGCAAAGGAGGTTGGATACGGCAGACACTCTTCCGAACAAGATTCATTGTTCATAGGTGCCGCTACAATGTCGATGAGGTAATGAAAAGGGTCAAACTTCCCGCGCCCAACAGAGCAGGTTGGAGTGTCTAACTCCATCTGAATAAGGGGACCTTGCGTCCCAGATGCATTTTGGAAACTTGTCCATTTTGGTATTTCGCAGGTGACGTTTGGGATAAAAGCATCAACTACCGTCGACAGCTTTGTTATTGCCTTGTCCACTGAAGTCGTGTTGAAAATTTGGAACGCCAAGCCGTCTTCGGTGCCTAGGGGGTAAGAGAAATCAGAGCGACTCAGGCCCCAGTAGGCATAGACAGAACCCGTAGATACGTTGAGATAGCTACTCTTCTGTGCCTCGAGCTGCGCCTGAATTATACCACGTGCGTCAATACCAGTGACTCTACTTAGAGGGTTAATGGGAATTGTTTCCCAGAACGTAGACGCACTGAAAGATGATGTGAGCCTGATGTCGTAGGTATTTACTAATAGAGTATTCGATGGTAATAACAAGGAAGTAGAAGCCAGAATGATGAGTTTCAAGATCGCAAACCCAAGGACTGAGCATACAACAGGCCAGTGGCTGTTGGATATAGCTCTGTAGAAGCTGATTGCTTGTAAAGGCGATATGTAATCCAGAAGTACACTTTGCTCTGCGGTCAATGGATGATCCCGCATACACTGCCAGGGTTGAATTGATTTGCACTGATAATCGACCTGTCTCCATAAACTAGCAACGACTATCAGGATCGCCGTTGGTCCATATGTCCAGGCGTAATGGCTCGAACCCAGCGTGAGCCTAATCCCGTTATTCGTAACATCATACTTCCACAAGACGATGAGGGAAATCCATAAGGAAGTAAAGAGGAAGATAAGGGCCAGTAGGGTTCGTTTGGATAGCCATGCCGAACGCCACATCGCTTTGGGGCAAACTGTATGTTCGTAATTGCTACTAACCATGTTGTCCAAGAGAGAAGCGTGTTTTCGAGTGTCAAAATTAACTCGCAAGGTCGGCTTATGGATGTAATGGGGCGACTATCGACGCTCGTTGAGTCTGACTAAGATATAGTGGATTTGCCGTATCCGTTCATTTGTCGATACAGGCTATCATTAAGATATTAAGCCAACATGAATTGAGGACTAGGAATGAGCCGGGTATGTTGGTCGGTGGTTGAGGTCGCGAGAAGATAGTATCGAGGTTATATAGCAGGAAAGTCCATTTGATCGAGTCTGGAAAGGGGTTAATTAGATGGATGCCTGGGTGCCTTGTCCGAGATGACCTGTGCAAATCAGTTGAAATGCGCAAAAATATCTTATTGCACGCTAACGTCGTAGAGCCGCCCGGTCACTCGTAATTCCTGCAGGCGTTTCGCGCCCCTGGTTCCCTTCAACTTGTGGCGAGATGTTGCACTGCAGCTGTACGTTGCGAATCCTACGCCTATCCGGAGGCGAAGCTTTAATTAAGGAAATTATGCCTTGACACTATACAAACGTTGCAATGAAATCCTTCGAGTACGGGAGGGGGCCGAAGAGCACGTTACCTCAGCTAATAATAGCCGTGATGGGAACGCTGAGCACATCCCATTAATGAAAACACCATGCCAATCAAGTGGAAAAGAAATTGAAAACTACCTTAGACGCAGATCCCCACACAGAATTCTACCTGCCGCTCGTTTCACCATCATGGCCAAGAAACCACCGAGCTATTATTGTGTTAGGTTACGCTAGCGATAAGTAATGAGGCCATGTGTCCTAGGTACCCACGCTCACCAGTAGCTCTTCTTCCGGTCAGCCGAATACGCTCTATACTGGAGTGGTCGGCTTCGTTATTGAGACAGGACCTACCAAAGCTCGTGGGGTATACGTCTAAATAGGCCATAATTACGTTCGGATAAGGATGACTTACAAAGCTCCGTTAGAACTGTAGGAAAGGAATGGAGCGATAAAACCACAACAGCCGCGAGGAAAAATAAACAAGAGAAAAACCAACCAGTAGTGGTCATCACCTAACAAAGCCTGTGATGTCTTGTGCGTCGCCAAGGGTAAGAGACCCATGAGGACTTAAGAAGGCCGTTTGTTCGAAATTAGTCAAATATCGACAACATCTAGGGTGCCTATATAACTGTATAGGTGTCACACGGTTAAAGGTGTCACTTTTGGTCACCGAGTCGGTGAGGGCCGGCGGGCCAATCAGAGGCGGAAGGGCCTCTCACCTTTTTAGCTGCAATATATTTAATAGACCTTATAGGTCCACGAAGCCTACAATCGCCTACAGACTGAGACATACAGTCTCGTATCGAAGGCAGCGATAGTGAGAAAATATCTCAATTCCCTATGTATAAATAGAGGACCTGTGGCCACGATAGATACAGTCTATTTTGAAGGTTACGGACCTTTGAGAGCCTAGATTGATTATTATCTAATACAACCATCTGAGCCAAGCCCTAGATATCTAGCCCTTGTTACAGGCACCAACACAAGACCATGTGAACCCAAGAGCAAAGGGGCGCGGGTTAACGGTACGGTCCCTCTTAGACGCTCGCCTTAATCTGTTGTACTTATTAGTTCTTCAAGCGTCCGTCACTTGATCCTTTCAGTACATACGGCTATCCATAGCAACCAAACAGGGGAGATTAGCACCTACTCCTCCAATTCCGGGTACCGTGACTGCAAGTCTAGATTTATTCGTAATTTTATCCTACCTACCTGTTCAGTAGAGCAACGCATACGAGATTCACGATAGTAAGCCATTCGTAGCCCAAGCGCAGTCGCCAAAATAGCCCGGACGGCTCTGATAGAACCTAGGATAATTCGTAACAATACCAACAGGCCACCCCGAGTGCTGTCTTTATTGCTACCAACCAAAGCGGGCGGCGAAAAGACGTTGCTCCCACTCTCGAGGCATCCATGAGTGACACAACGCATCAGCAGTACGCCACCGCAAATCCCCGCGCAGAACCACTTGAATGCCTCTCAAGCGCGATTTTCTGCGGGGTTGGCACTCAAATCTTATCGTATGAAGGAGGGAAAATTCAGGCATTAGTCCCAACCCTCCACCCCTGGGTAGGATGAGCTAGAATAAAGGAAAGCGGAATTCCAAGATCGGCACAACGTAGATTAACGCTATTCAGTCCGGTAAGTAAGAGATCTTCTTAGATTTCTATCTAGAGGCCATCAATACTGCTCGTAGTAGCCATTAATTAGGAGCGGTCTTTCTTATGAGGCGCTTCCCATTGTGCCTTTGATTATTTGACGCGAGGGTGACCACGAACCTGTTCGTGGCACCGTTTCGGAGTACAAAGTAGTGCATAGTTCTTCATTCCACAGCAAGATAGAATGATGACGGCCAAGACAGTTCATAATCGCAAAGAACAGTAGCGTTTTTGTTGATTTGGGTACCTAGTTAGGTCTCGGCTTCCTAACTATACACAAAGAGCCCCCTCTCAAATTCATCTGTACAGAGATATTCCGGCAATTGTTGGTAACGCGAATTGTCAAGCAAAAAATAGTCATCTCATCACTTGTTTGCCGTTTCAAGAGCGGCGGTTGCTGAAGCGACTTGTTTCTGGGATATCACAAGGTCAGTTATGGTCTCTCGCGGGTCTATCACATGCCTCAATTGCTGCCCGTTTGAACTAGCAACAGATAACTATATAATGAGCAGTGGGGGATATTGTACTTACCTTCAAGTCGCGTAACTGATACATACCTATGGTAACTGCATCTTGGATCTGATTCACTGTACGAGCGTTTAGTAGAGGAGCAGAGGGAAATAACCTAGCCGAAAGAGAGATGGGGACCGGGGCTCGTACCGTAGCCTTCAAGCTCTTGGGTTCGCTTTGTCAGAGCAGCGAGGTTTATCTTGTCCTTCAACTCATATGTCAGTTGCTATGTGATTGGTGACATTGGGAGCTTGTGGTGTTACCTCCTGGTATTGTTGTCAGCGAGTTCTTAGATAAGTAGGTAGATGTTGCGAAAGCTGTTGGTCGGCACTTACGCTAGGCTCTTCAACATTCTCCGGCATCATGTCCTCCGGTATATCCTCTGCATCGAGTCCGTGTTTGGACGCCTGTTCCAACCTCTTTAGTCAACGCGGCTTACTCATCCATGCATCCACGACGTATACATCCGCTCCAGGCTGCAAGGGTTCTGTTATGGTTATCAATGGCTCTCACATACAAGTGCCACGGCTTCCTCCCTTTCTCGCTTTCTCTTCTTGCGTGCGTTATTTTTCTGTGCCTTCTTGGCTGACTTTCAAGAGGTTAGCGTATAGGCGGCCCTAGGCGGGAAGTGCTAATGAAGGCTAGACGTCATACTAGTATGTTGACAGGAGCCTCGGTCTTAACAACAGGCGACATGTAAGCAGGAGACGGAGTTTGAGAATGAAGAGACATTGCGGCTGCGGATGATAGGGCTGTAGAGCTGAAAGCAGCCGAAATGATTGAGTACTTAAGTAAGAAGAAGGACGAAGGGCGTGAAGTATGGTTGTTGAGACTGTTGATGGGATAAGTGGTGATAAGGTAGGTAGGCGCACAAATCGGGCACTTAGGTAGCTGTAGACTAACGCGCTTTCTAGCAGAGAAGCAGAGGCTGAAGCATCGAAGGGCGGATGTACCGACGTACCTCCCCTAGGCACCTTCGCATGGGTAGCTGTTGCCTGGACGAGTACCTAAGGTACATATTGTTGTTTAGGTAGTTGCCTGGCCGTCCGGGTCTACGCAATCAGGAAGTAACTGCCAACATATGCGTGCCTGCCCAACCAGTTGTAGTTAAAGGTATCTAGGTATTATATAGCCAAGAATTCCACATCGTCACGAAGCTTCCCGGCCCTTCACAATTTAACTATGTCCCCAAGGTAGGTTTCAATATCACCTCCGATCTACGTTTTCGAACAAATAATGTCTTATATCATAAGGCATCTAACAATGCAGCCACCTATAGGAGCCGTCCATTTAGTGGGCTAGCTGCAAGGGAGTATGGTGGATAAAAACGGTTCACACCACCCTCACATCTACAATACACACTGAGAGAAAGTCCAAACGCACGATAGGAATTTCGTATGGGTGCATCAAAGGGGTAGAATGACACATTACGCCGATCAGCAAATTGGCCGACGCGCCTCGCTAGATATACTAGAGGCCGTGAATTA
Organism: Xylaria sp. BCC 1067; assembly: GCA_005188305.1. Lineage (NCBI taxonomy): Eukaryota > Fungi > Ascomycota > Sordariomycetes > Xylariales > Xylariaceae > Xylaria > Xylaria sp. BCC 1067. The sequence goes on along the minus strand of SSCS01000003.1, from coordinate 1,158,793 downwards.
CGATGCTCCGTCAGTAGCTATGTTGAATAGCTTGATGTGCGATGTATTGATACCTACATAAGTACCTGAGTAGCGGCATGGACACCCGACGCACAGGCAACATTTTGCGACTGCATATCGTGCCTATCCTCCTGGTCTTTCACCGGTCGTACCTATAGTGTTGTTCATCGGACTACCACAAACTTAAACGAACCTACAGACCGCACATCGAAGGTGTTCGTTATATCGTCCATCTGTCAAACACCCATGAGGAATACTATATCAGCATGCTGCAGGATAAAGTCGCGCCGACTTTTGACACTGTTAATGTATTAGGAGATCGCTTAGGCCTTCGAATGATTCCGTTTGGCATCCTGAGGAACCCCTGCGGTCTCCCGACACCTTAGGTACTCTGAAGCCTGGAATGTGGTGATCCACCATTCCGGTGACAAACGGGATGCTGCGGACCATATCTGATGTTAGTACACTTGAGTGTCGATTTCAACGAAATATTAATTGATTTCAAAGGGCTTAAAGCTGCGAAGAATAGCATCTTCCATTGAATCTCAACCCGATCGGTTCATCGCTTGATCGAGCCCCATGCCTCAGGCAGACATACGACTCCTCCATTTTCATAATCTCTTGCCAAGGACCGATATTCCGCCTGATATCCAAATAGCTTCACTCAAACTGAACGTGCCCACGATTACTAGCTACTCAGCCTACTAGCGTGATCGCATCATCGACCCCCACGTTGATTGCGAAGAGGATACATAGTTTTATAGTGATTATTCTACTCGTCATAAGAATTTGATTTGGGTTCACGTTTGCATAAGCCTAAGTAAGTACATCACAGAGCTTTGGCGACGAAAAGCCATGATATTCCAAGGTCCTCCCATCATGGTAAGATAGGTGTTTACATCTTGGGAAAGCGAATTCTGACAGACGATGTAGTTCAGGACGAACACAGGCCAAGAATTTCTCACGGGGCTGCATTTTCCGCCATGGTCACGTCTAACTGTCTGGACTCAACTATCCACATTACCAAAAAGTCCCACTCGACTGTATTTCAACGATTCCCCGGGTGGCATTTGTCACTTAGCAACCGAGGCTTGTCGGGTGTCTTCTAATCAAGGACCCGCACCACTGGCTGGTACCCTACCCATACACCTGGAACGAATAGATGGGGATTTCTTTTACACCGCTGCCAACCTAACGAGTGCTGCCAAATTATCACGTGCCAGGAAACTATTAGACCACATTCGCCGATAATTGGCCTCCTTATTCAATACCATAATGGGAATCAGGCTTGCGTCGGCCAGATTCGGCTCGATTGTCTTGGTACTGAGTTCTCCGTTGAGAGTTCTCCAAACTTGTATCTTCGGTTCGCACATACAAAAGCTAAACACCTATACGTCGCTAGAGTCGGGCAGGTCCCCCCAAATGATAATGAGCCATATGAGTGGCTCGACTTGCGTTGGGAAGGATATCTAGAATGGTGGTTTTCTTATTGGCAATGTCAGGTCTACCAGGATGGCGGGTCGAGCCCCCGTTAGCCTAACGGCGCTGTTTGGAAGTGCGAAGAGCCTTGGGGAATATCTCAGATGTTGGATACGATGTTCTCTTTGTTTTACGTCACCGCTCACGACTTTCGTACCGAATTTTCGAGCGACTATTTTCCGGTCTTGGCTCTGGTGTCGTGGGCCTAGATGCGCGCCAATACCGACTGACGAAATTCCCTTGCGACCGTACTTATTTACGCCGAGAACCGAGTACTCCGTGGTATATGTCACCGCACATATTTATCCTCCGCTTGATGTTGACCCGATTCTGGGGAATGTTACATCGTTCTGCCCGATCGGGGTTTTACCCGACACCTTGGCCCTAAATATCTTGGCTCGGATCAATTTGGGGTGTTACTTGTCCGTGTTCGGCTAACCTAGTATAATGTGATTTCTAGGACGACGCGGGACGACTGTTGTGATTGTGATGCGTGGTTGTGTTGTGCCGGCGCACTATAGTTCGCAATCCATGAACCTGGTAGCCCGCCCCGCGGCAAAAGTGTAGGTTAACCACTGCATATATAAGAACAATGCGCACTACGGACAGCGGATTTGAAGATTTATATTGTTCGCACACCATACGTTGTCATAAGTCTTTTAACCCTTTGGGCGGTTATATCGTCGATCATGCGACTACTTCATAATGCCGTTGCTTGTCTGACGGGACTTCTGTTGCTACAAGTATCGGCAAGCCCAACCCCGGTCGAGAAACGGCAGACACCGACGATCTCTAATCGCGTCATATTTTCGCCCCCTTCCAATGCAGGGTGGGTAGATCCGCGCGTCCTGTACGCCCGAGCCGTGCAACTGAAGTCTGGCGCCTTGATTGCGACCTGGGAGAACTACTCGCCCGAGCCGCCCAAGGTGTACTTCCCTATCTACAAGTCGACGGACGAAGGCGCATCCTGGACGCAGATCAGTAAAGTCGAGGATACGGTTAACGGATGGGGCCTGCGGTACCAGCCGTATCTATACCAACTGCCGGTTGCGATCGGAGACTACCCGGCCGGTACTCTGCTCGTTGCCGGTAATAGTATCCCGACGGACCTCAGCAAGACCAAAATCGACGTTTACGCCAGCAGGGATGATGGCGTCACTTGGTCTTTTGTCAGCAGCGTCGCCAGCGGTGGCGTCGCTCAGCCGGTGAATGGGCAGACGCCGGTCTGGGAGCCGCTGCTTATGTAAGTCTTATTTATAGCCGGGCCTTTTTGTGCAATCGCTTATGATGACGCGGGCAAAAGGGTCTATAACAATCAACTCATCTGCTACTACTCGGATCAGCGCGACAGTAAATATGGCCAAAAGTTGGCTCACCAGACAACCACGGACCTGAAATCGTGGAGCTCCTTGGTCGACGACGTGCATGATACCAATAGCTATGCGGCGAGACCCGGCATGCCGGCTATCACGAAGCTCCCCAACGATGACTACATCTTTGCCTACGAAGTGAGTACTCCGAGCTGCATTCTGCGTTTGGAAATATGCGGCCTGTAAAGTCGTGTAGATTGTCGGGCTCTCGAACACTCCGTTTCTATGTTTGGTCTTCATCTCACCCCTGACGGAGCGAAACCCAGTGCTGACGTGCATCCCCTAACAGGCCTGTGGGAGCGATGGATGCCGCGTACACTACCGACTGACCAAGAATCCCCTCGAGGTGCTCTCCGCGCCAAGCTACACGCTGAGGTCCACTGCCGGGTCTACTACGACTAGCTCGCCCTTCGTGGTCTGGTCTAGCGTCGGTGGCGCCAACGGCACCATCATTCTCAGCGGAGGCAGCGCGTCGAACATCTTTGTCAATCAGAAGCTTGGCGACCCCAGCGCGTGGGTTGAGCACAAGACGCCACAGCCGAATGCGTATGCGCGCAGCATGGTTCTGTTCCAGAACGACGATGGTAAGATGCTGATTATAGGTGCCGGTCGTCTTCCCCCTAGCAGCACCAACTACGTTAGCGTGAGTGTTATCGACTTGAGGACTACGATGGGCCTATGATGAGCAAATGTGACGGCTACACCAAAGGTCGCACGTACAGTTGTGAGCTCTCAATACTGTTGTACGTGTATCTCTATTAAGCACGTAGTAGAAATTGAGCATATCAAATCAAGGCGCTTCTAAAAATATGTTGGAACATCAAGCCGAGGTGGATTTCAGCAAGCGACACAGAGTCGGCGCGCTCTGGCTTACACATTACACTCTAGTGAGGAATCGATGTTTATGGCTTGCTGCTGGGGTCGCAGTCTCGTAGCGAGAGAATCGTAAGTTAACTCGGGAGGAAACGGCCGGAACTGTTACACATTTGGGGGTTGCTTTCAGCTTGTCCTGTAACCTTTGGGGGATATGGTCCCGAAATGTCGCTTAAGTAATTAATCGGATAGGGGGTTCTCCAAATTCGATCTTCAACGTCTGAAGGCGCCCCGCCTGCGCAGTTCCGGGTCATCGAAGCGAACCATGTAAGAGACGAGCCGAAGAAGCGATGCGCCAGGTGTGTTTGATGATCAGGGTTATTGGCAGCTGAACTGCACCCCAACGTGGATTCGATTTGACGTTGAGGTGTAATGCGGGAATATGTACGACCCCTCACGACACCACGGCATGCCCTATCGCTACGTGAGTTAGAGGTGGGCATCCTTACGGCAGCGTGTAGACTACTAAGTACCTATACTATCACTTGGGTACAACTCTAACACCAATACTACCCCTAATTGGAACGGTAACAATCCGTCCGCATGTGGAGACCTAGGCACCCCGCCTGAGCTTGTGCATGCACGCTGTGTATGGGCCTTAATGTGGGCCGTACACTTCGACAGAAACCCCCGCGGTCTAACCCTTCAGTGAGGGTAGGGTCGACCTGAAGCTGCTTTAGTGCGCGCTCATCTCTGTACAATACAGGGGTGTTGGTTGGAAGAGTACCTAGTTAGCTCGTCGGAATGTCCACCGCTAAAGGACGACGAGGACGACGTGGACGACGTGGGAGGTAGGTAATGCTGTGGGCGCACGGACCTCCCACAGTACTTCTGATCGAGCGCCACGTCACGTGCTTATAATTATGTACCTACAGTAGGTATATTGCGTGTAAGTGACCTAGGTACTTAGGTAGTCGGATGAACGGTCTCTTACCCTCCATAAGTCCGTACAACAGCAGCACCTTTCCTCCGAAATGTCCGGCGCTCCCTATACTATAACCTGGAATTGACCATGCATCGTTCATTATGTCTAGCCCTCAGTTTCGGGGCACGACAGTCCCTACATCTCTCTCATTTCCACCGCATACATATACAGGCGAACGGACATGTCTTCGCTACGCGACCAACTCTGGAAAACAGCCAAGGCCGCCTTTGACCAATACGGCGAGATGACTGCCGAGTCTGTTGTTGCCCACCGCAGCCCCGATTGCGTGCATCGTATATTTCCCGCCTCGGCTGGTATCGCAGACCGTAACAATAGGGAGTACTCTGATTTCGTCATGGAGCTCAAGAAGACCGTGCCCAACCTGCGCCTCATCGTCCAGTATGATTTTGGTCCTATCGTAGACGAGAAGAATCGCCAGGTCTTGGCCCATCTGAAATCCGCGGGCGATACTCCCCACGGGCCTTGCGAGGCCGAATATTTTATGGCGCTGAAAATGAATGATGAAGGGACACAGATTGTGGAGTTTGTGGAGTTCATAGACACCGCCTATACCCTGGACTTCATAAAGAGGGCTCGGTTGGAAGTGTGACGGGGCTCTACACATGGTGATGGCCACCGCGCGCCAAGAATGTCAAGCCCAGGTATGTGCTGAATGTCGAGCTAGAGGTGTGCTGCTGAGGCATCTATCTTATTAACATTTGCCTAGTCAAGTATACAGGCAGGCCGTGCCCTGCAAGGAGATCCCAAAGTGTGAAGGTAGCTAGACCGCCACGGCACCACCAGGTGCCAGCAGACACCTTCGTACCAAGTACTTCATGTCGCTACTCGATTGCAACATTATCGGACTGACCTCGCGGCGATACCTCTTGCGATACGATCCGCTATAGCCATGACGGTGATCATGGGGTTCACTCCACTTGCCGATGGGAAAACACTTGTGTCTGCTACATACAAACCTTCAGATCCCCATACCTTCCCATCCTGATCTACCACACTAGTCTCTGCCTTCGTGCCCATCCTGGCGGTTCCCATTTGATGCGCCGAGTTGAACGTTGTTCTGAGAGGATCTAAGTTGGTATGTTCGAGAAGTCTAATCCAGTCGACAAAATCTTGGTCATCTAGACTGCGTTCTTCCGTGGGTCTTAAAGACTCGAAAGGGAGGATACCGGGGACCGCAGGAGCCACACCCCTAGCGCCACGGATATAACACAACTTAGCAATGCCTACTAATCCCGTCGCCATATTCGCGCGGTCGAACTTGGACGGAGTGTAGTTAATCACGGGGCTTCCGTCGCTCGCTTCGGGGGATACACTCCCTGCGTCACGGTCACGGGACAAAGAAATGTGACAGGTCATATGGCGGAATTGTAAAGCGGATGCCTTGAAGTTCAAGCCGCTCTGCCATGGGTGTAGGAGCATTGCTGCGTATGGCTGGTGATCGTAAGTTACATAGAGAGTCATTACATAAATAAGCGACTGGGTCTGCTTACCTGCATCGCTGATGCTTCGATCTTAGCGCCATGGCCCGCCCCGTCAAGATCATCGAACTCTGACACAACACTAGACAGAATCTCGCCTAGGATTCCATATTAGCATCGGCGACTAGAATTTAGCGAGAAGGGGTCCACGTACCCTCCCAAGGTTTCACCTCTTCGTTCCATGTGGAGACGACGTTGGCAACGGGGTGCAAGTACAAGTTCTTGCCAATATTTGGGTTCTGCAACAGGGTCAGTGGTCTTTTGGGGAAGTCAACACGGACTGTACAGCCCAATTCCTGATTGATACGATATACTGCGCGGGTCACAGCTGAATTTCATACCTTCAACCCACTCTTCATCATGAGCAGTGGCGTGTTCAGGGCACCTCCAGCGAGAATTACAGTCTTCGCCTCCACCTTGACAATCTGTTTAACCCTGGGCTTTAGAGAGTCGGGATTCCCATCCTCGTCTCGTGAAGTCCACTGTCCTATTAACCCCGTGGCTTTCCGTGACCCACCGGCGGCGAAGAGGATCTCAGTCACCTCGAGGCCTTCAATGAATTGTGCACCAGCTCGCGCGGCGGCAGGTAGCCAGTATGTAGATGAACCTTGCTTCTCGCCTGTACGACAGCCGAGGCCACAGCTGCTCCCACAATGGTGTGCAGCTTTACCAGTGTTTTGAGGACAGGTTGTTGCTCGCCAACCAAGCTGACGTGAACCCTCAAGCAGGATCCTGTTACTGTGATTACCTTGTATGACGTCATCGCTCACTCCCATGGCCTCCCAAACCCGATCAAGATTGTCTTGGAACTCGCGGCCCTTAAAGAAGGTAAGGCCATCCCGCGCCCATTCATCACGGATGGAGGAGGGTGTCTGAAGGCAGGCGCTCCAGTTCACAGTACCGCCGCCCCCCCAGCATTGCCCAGCCGTGACAAGAGTCGAACCGTCTACAGATGGCAGTCCACCGCCGCCCTGGAAGACGTTGTCGGTACGGTCGAGTGCCATAGGCAACTTGTCAGGGGAGAAGTGGTATCCTTTTTCGACTACCAAGACACGAAGACCTGCTTCGGCAAGAACCTTTGCACAGACGGCCCCGCCGCATCCCGAGCCTACAATCACGACGTCCGTTTTGATAGAGGCAGGCTCAACAGACTCTGGGAATTGAATGAAATTGAAGTCAACAGAAGCCCCCAACGCCTCTTTGCTGTTGTAATGCCTGTAACCATTCAGTTGGAGAAATGGCTGGTTGCTCTGGCTCCAACAGGCTTTGCCTATGGTGACGAAGATCCTTGCTAGAGAGGGCCAAATAAAGAACCATGATTGCTGCCATGAATATAGAATAGAGGCTCGTACAGAAAGGGGCTGCTCAGAGAAAGGAGTCCAGTATCCGGTACTGATGATGCTCCCAAAATGCGTCAACATAAAACTCAAAATGAGGCGTAATTGGTCCCTCGAGCCTGGCGGGAGCCGCCCTATGGCGCGCTTGACAACTGAGACAAAATTGGGGTCGTCTGATGGCCGTGAGGCCATAAAATGACAGAATTCCTCAAAGCTAAACCGGTCCTGGGCACCGCATAGAGCCTTCTGGTAAAGGTGTCGAAGCTCATGTGAAGGGACCGCGAGACTGTTTCCACTTGCAGATGAGGGCTCGCCCTCGATGATCGACGGGATGACAGCATCAACAAGTGCGAATAACGCCTGCCAATGGGACTCAGTGAACCCCGATGATGGTCCCACAGCAGATGAGCCGGATTTGGCTGTGGGTGCACTCATAATTGGGCCCGTAAGATGAAATAACGGGTTTTCTTACAGGATGGTAAGCTGAAACTTGCATGAGAGTATTGTGGTTTGTCCCTATTTGATTGAACGTGAAGCTACCCACATCAAAACTCATGGATGATCATGGTAGAAATGAGGAAAGCAGTGCGCGGACTGACTGACCGCTTGATTGGGACATGCTACTCAGCACATTGATAGCAATACCTTCAAGCCGTTGGTTAGTCGGTAGAGTACGATACCCCCCCCCCCTGTCGTTCTCCGGGCGCGCACACGCGGTCAGCGTCAGTCCTATTTCTAGAGTAAATCGTCACATGTTTTCTCACCAATCAGCTTCCAAAACGGGCCTGCCATGCGACGATGTAACCACACCGAGCACTTGCTTTAATCCAGGCCAGAATTGGGGGTTTAGCGAGAGCCCACGCAATCAGCTCGGCTCCGCATTCGTCGATGACTGGACAGCTGCACTGCGTGTACCTGTACCTCCCGCTCGAGACATCTGCGCGGCTCAGCTGGCCGGATTGGCCTGGCCTGCATTTAAGGTTTGCTCATTCGACCGGTTGACCCGCCTCTCCGCACGCCAGTTGAGTCTTGGGTACTTGAGGCAGTGGGATCCTTCACGATAGGATTGGCCGTGGGCGTTGGCGTGCAGAACGATAAGCCAATATTGCAACCCAACAAGGCCTCCGCGCCACCAACCTACGTCTTTAGTAATGTGGTCCTACGTAGGGTTTGTTTGGGTAATCCACTGGATGAAACCCAAGACTGTTACAGTAGCCATACCCCGGAAAGTGTCCGATTGAATGCAACTGGCTTCCGCACCTGGGATTCAGGTTTCCGCCACTGGGCGACCGGGTTTATTCCGAGATTAGGTGATTGCCCTTGGCCCTCTGACCCTCGGTGCGGCGCTACGCATAGCGGTGGCGGGCCTACACTACATACTTAGATAGTGCGAACGGAGAACTAGTATGTGGTCACGATCTTGTAAGCTCTTTATTCTGCAGTGGGTGGTCAGACGCTGGAGCAGCGCGACTTTATCCGAAGCTGTTCTCGTCGGCTCTGGCTAGACTTCCACGTTGTTTCTTTGCTCTCTTCTAGTGGGCACATTCCAAGCTCTCGCCAACCCACCGAGACGCCGCGAAATATGGACCTCACTCAGATACATACCTTGCCGCAGGCAGAGCAAGATGCCATCTTGAACGGTCCGGCGCTTCCATTGCCCCCCGGCATAACAGAATCCAGATTTGACGACCCCCCAAACGGTGACGCGTTGGCCTACACGGCTGTCACGCTCTGCTTGGTCGCATCATCGTTGGCCGTCATCGTTCGCTTCTACGCAAAATGCATTCGCGCAAGGAAAATCCAGATCGAGGAGTGTAAGTTTGTGAATGCCTTTGTATCTATTTCGTTTCGCAAAGCCCTTGTTCTGACCTGGCCGGGCTAGGCTTAATGGTCGCAGCGTTTGTGAGTGCGCTCCTTCCGAACAGATGGCAGTTGGATATCGTCGCGCACGTCTGACTACTCGCATAGGGCATCTTTGTTGGGTACATTTACGTCACGTACTGGCTGCTTGACATCATTGGGTTCTTCGTTCATCAGTGGGATGTTCGCTTTAAGGATTTCTGGACGCTTCTTTATGTGAGTCCTTGTGCTATTGTCAATATTTGAACGAAGGCTTACCTAAAGCTGGCAGATCATCCACGTGGGCTCCAACTTCTACTCGGTTACGATGCTGATCATGAAGGCACTGATACTTAGAGAATGGAGACGAATATTCGTTCCTCTTGGCATCCGAAACACCTTCTGGTGGACGTGCAACTTGGTCATCGGGATCAACGTCCTATTCTACGCGGCGGCGATATTCCTAGAAAATCTCTCCTGCTTCCCGTTACAAAGAATATGGGACAAGACGGTGCCCGGATCCGAGTGCCTTGATTTCAAAATCACCGTATTGACTGGCGCATCTATCAACGTCATACTGGATCTCATCACCTTGGTCCTACCACAGAAAGTTATATGGTCTCTTCAACTTTCGAGAAAAAAGAAAATAGGTGTCTCCCTCGTGTTTACTATTGGTCTCCTGTAAGTAGGCCGCCAACATAATGTTAACACATGGACTTGCTGTCTAATAAGGAGAACTATTGCTAGGGCCTGCGCTTCCGCCATCGCGAGACTGGTCTACACGGTCTTTTATTACAGGTCGGACGATACAGCCTACACCCTCTCCGCCCTCTCTCTATGGCTGATTGCCGAGATGACCTGCATGTTCCTCATCTTCACAGGCCCAGCAGTTCCGTCAGCCTTCGCGAAGACAGAATGGATGAGCAAAGTGAAAAAAAGCTTTCAATCGTGGTCTAAAGGGACGTCAAGGCAGACCACAGACACCACCGATTACTCGTGGCCCAAACCCAAAGCCGACGCTAAAAACTCGCGCAAGTACCGCAAGATTGACGAGTATGAGCTGCGCACTACGAATGTGACATCCGATGGGGAGATGCCTCAGAATTTTACCGATGCGCAAGGCCACGCCGGTTCTAGTACGGGCATCATGAGAACTACGCAATTTACAACTGCAGAGGAGTTCATAGAAGACGGTGCTCAGCTGGTACAGCAGCACCCATGGAATAAAAATATCTGATCTTGATGCTACTAGCCTAGCTTCAAGTTTAATGTTAATTTGATACTTTACATGCATCGCAAGATCTCGACATGGAACATTCGTACAGGTTCGGTTCTCTAGGAGTAATGTTGCATGTGATGAAAAAGAACTTCTAGAAACAGAAATGGTTTATTCCGGCTCCAACCTAGACATAAAAGCAACTACGAACACTCAGGTAATCACCTTGATAACGTTTTAAATTCTGCGGTAGTGCTGCAATTCTGTACCGTGACAGCTTTATATCCGAATCACATTGGTCTAGGAGGCATGTGATTGCGACTCTTGGCGCTACGACAAAGGCCCATGCCATATATGTCGGACCATCCACGGGAATAAGCAAGCGGCCGGAAGAATAGGGTGACAAGAGGATGATGCACAAATGAGCTGACCACAGATTCAAGGTGTAGGAGATCCCTACTAGACGTACCAGCGAGACAGCTTACCGGCCATCCAGGGCGCAATGTCAATCTCACGCCGTTATATCTGGCCGAGAAGTCCTTGCTTAACACTAAAAAGCCATTAATGGGTATGCAGGTTGCCCGAGTCCCCGAAACCATGCCAGATCGGTCGTTCTACGACTAAAGAGTTTAGGCACTCTAAAACAGCGGTAAAGTCCCGAACCCGGCACGTAATGTAGTGGATATCAAGAGGCTGTGCCGCAATTGGCATTTTGGGCGGAACCAGGATACTGCGTGCGCATGGCCCCCATAAGACTCATCCACCCATACGATGGTTTGTGCCCAGAATGCCCAGATTACGCAACATTAACCGGGTCGCGCACTACATGTGGAAGGTGGCAAGGGAGGATCAGCTTGTATCAGCACAGAATATCTAGATCTCACTAAGAAACAGCGTGGCAGGCCCCAGAGGACTAGAAGAAGCTTCTCTCGATACTGCCGAATAAGTACCTCGCATTCGTTAGTGGCTGTGAAAAGGCGGGCTTCGCAAAACTGCACTTTCGATAGGAGAGCTATCATGTGCGGATCGATCGAGTAGATAACGGCTTGGCGGTCTCCTAGGAGCCGGAATCGTCCTACGGAAGAATATAGAAATTGCTGGTGTTGTGATTGCTGCCGAGTTTCATGACGGGTTACATCCGCTTGTGTATACCGCCAGTGTCCCTTGCTCGCACACCGAAATAATAAACACCTTTTCTTTGCCTTTTGTCTCGGAGTTTCTTTCGTGGGTTGACTTCATATTGCCAATACCCCCAGAGTGCGATATTAGAGATCTTTCTAGAGATATTGAGCACTAGATAGACATCAAGATGCCAGCTCTCCGATATGAACAGCCTTCCTTACCTCGGGAAAGTCTTAATGGCCCCCCGCAAGACGACCCGGTGTGTATTGTTGGAATGGGTAAGTAATGGCCTACGCTTGCCCCCTAGATCCGTCGTTAACCTCCTATCATGTAGCGTGTCGCTTGCCGGGAGGAGTCAGGTCGCCTGCAGACATGTGGGAGTTTCTCCTAGAGGAGAAGTCGGCCCAAAGCGATGTCCCGCTAGAACGCTATAACATCAAGGGTTTCTACTCGCCGGAAGGCGATAAGTCAGGCGTTATGAACGTGAAGGGCGGGTATTTCTTGCGGGAGGATGTGCGTCAATTTGACAACGAATTCTTCGGAATTCACAGCTTTGAAGCTACTCATGGTGAGTTAAATGAGTGATACCGTTTACTATTCATTGTCTCTCAAAAGTGATATAGTATGGACATACTAACACGTTGTAGTATGTGAAACGCTCTCTTCATATCATACGTTGGAGTCGCAACGGTGTCGATTAGTAACCTGCTGAGACACGACAGATGGATCCCCAACAGCGTAAGCTTCTCGAGGTGGTTTTCGAGTGCCTGGAAAACTCGGGAACGTCTCTTGGCGAGATTTCTGGCTCCAATACCGCAGTATATGTCGGGAATTTTAGCCAGGATCATTTGCTCATGCAGGTTCGAGACCCCGACGATCTGCGACGTTACCATGCTACCGGGTCCGGCTTGACTATGCTGGCAAATCGAATCAGTCATGTTTTCAATCTTCACGGCCCGAGGTAGGTATTTCCCCGTCACCTTCCCCATTCTCCTAACCCCAGAACCAAGTTCTCTATGCGTGAAACACTGCTGATGAACACACACACCCATAGTCTCACACTAGACACAGCATGCTCATCATCAATCTATTGCTTGCACTTGGCTGTCAGTGCTCTGAAAGCTGGCGAATGCGACGGGGCCATTGTTGCGGCTTCTAATCTCGTTTTGAACCCGACTGCACATATCGCAGCCTCGAAGGCCGGATTCCTTTCACCAACATCTGCCTGTCATACTTTCGATATATCAGCTGACGGATACGCTCGTGCCGAGGGCGTAAATGCTATCTATCTCAAACGTCTCTCGTCGGCCATAAAGAATAATGATACAATCTATGCAGTTGTCCGTGGAACGGCGACCAATTCGTAAGTTTGAAAGACACTGTGAAGCCTAAGCCTTGGGCTTACACCGTCTCGTAGCAATGGCCATACCCCCGGAGTGGTATATCCTAGTTCGGAATTTCAGGAAGCAGTGATTCGTAAAGCCTACCAGAATGCGAATCTCGACTTTTGTGATACAGATTACATCGAAACCCACGGTACGGGAACCGAGCTTGGAGACTCTGTCGAGCTTACGGGCTTAGCGAATTGCTTCTCATCTAGTCGCCGCAGCCCCTTGAAGATTGGAGGCGTAAGTTACCCTTCACGGCGTCTATTTTCCACTCACGCTTGTTATGCAGCGGGTTAGTAAACATGGCATTTCTGCTTATTAACCAGAGTTTTTGTACCTAGTCCAAACCGAATTTCGGACATAGCGAGGCGGCGAGCAGTCTCACGTCGCTCATCAAAGTCTCCCTTGCCTTCCAACATGGCATGCTTCCGCCCACTCCTGGTATCAAGATATTAAACCCAAAATGTTAGTCACGCTGCCATGCCGCATATAAATCCTAGTTCCTAACCAGTATTGGTATGTGTAGTGGAGCTGGAGCGTCGCAATATGACCGTCGTGACCAAAGCTCAAACTTGGCCGACTGAACTTCAACGGGCTAGCATCTGTTCTTCCGGTTATGGGGGTGCCAATGCGCATGCAATTCTCGAATCGTACAGCAGCTATACGAACTATACTGATGGAGTTGCGGAACAGATAACTGAAAGCCCTGACATAGCCCAGCGCTTTATCCTACCTATTTCAGCCGGATCGGCAAAATCCCTAGAAACACGCCTAAGCGACATATCTCAAGTCGTCCAGTCTTGCGATACCCGTAACGTCGAAAGACTTAGCTACACTTTAGGGGAGCGAGTGTCGCATCTCGGACGCAGAGCTTCAATAATTGTGAGCACAGACCAGACGAAGCCTGAAGACAATTGGGAACTGGAACGTGTTGAAGCGTCCATTTCTGGAGCGGCAGACCCATTGGACTTCGCCTTCGTATTTACCGGCCAGGGGGCGCAGTATCCGGGAATGGGAAAAGAACTACTTGAGAAGAGCCCCATATTTCTTACCACGATTCGCGAGTTGGATAAGGTCATTCAAAGTTTACCTGAAGTGCACAGACCGGATTGGACTCTTGAGGGTACCCTCCGAGAGTCTTCTGATTCGAGTCGAATACACGACGTTAGCAGAAGCCAGCCGGTTTGTACAGCTATCCAAGTTGCATTGGTTGATTTGCTGCGTTCCTGGGGCGTGAAACCTTCCGCAGTGGTCGGCCACTCATCCGGCGAAATTGCTGCAGCCTATGCCTCAGGTCTCATCAGGTGAGCCCGCCATCACCCGTCATTGCCATATGTTGTATGATAACTTCACTTCGCTAACGCATGTTCGCAGTTCGTCTCAAGCTATTATAACCGCTTATTTTCGCGGCTATGTAGTAGCACAAGAACCTGCTCGCGGTGCGATGCTTGCCTGTGGACTTGCAGTTGAAGAAGCCGATGAGCTCATCAATCAGCTTGAACTCTCAGACCAGGTGTGCGTTGCGTGTATGAATGCACCATCAAGTGTAACTTTAAGTGGACTACGGGAAGGAATCGAAACAATAAACTCAGAGCTACAGGTCCGGAAGACCTTTTCTAGGCTCCTCCAGACGGGTGGTCAAGCTTATCACTCCGCCTGGATGAAGGCTGCTGGCGTTAAATATGAGCAACTTCTGGTGCCATACTTTCAAAAGCACCCTGAACCCAGTCCCCCTGGAGCTACGATGTACTCGACTGCCGAAAGCCTTGAAGGTAGCCCAATAAGCCTTGATAGTTCAGTTAATATGGCAAAATACTGGAGAGACAACCTTGAGAATCCGGTCCGATTCGATTCCACACTCAGCCATATTGTTCGAAAACAGAGGTTCCATGTCATTGAGATTGGCCCTCATTCGGCATTGAAGGGTCCTGTTAACCAGGTTTGCATTGCAACGAAACAGGGCCCGCAGGCTATCCCGTACTCTCCATCCCTGATCAGAAACCAAGACTCCCTTCTGAGCATGCAGCGGTTGGCTGCAACACTTTTCGTAAATGGCTACAACATGAACTGGCAGGCCATCAACTCGGTTCCCGAAAAAAGTCGTTCGTTATTCCAAAACCTACCGCCGTACGCCTGGGACTACTCGGCCGGTCTGCGGTAAGTAGTATCTTGGAGCCGTTTTCTCGTTCTGGAGAATCTAACTAGATCGACCTGTGTTCCTAAATCAAGTTTGTGCTTGGGAACCCTCTGACCTTTATAAACCACCCTCAAAAAATGCGAAAACTGACTCCGTGTTCCTAGGTGGTTTGAGCCTCGAGCAAGTATCGAGCTACGAAACCGCTCTTACGCCCGTCATGAGCTACTTGGTTCTCAGCAGCTGGCGGGAAACGGAATTGACTGGAGTTGGCGCAATGTTCTCCGCGCTGACGAGGTACCGTGGATTCGTGATCACAAAATTGAAAGCCAAGTGATTTTCCCGGCCGCAGGATATCTCGCCGTTGCCATAGAGGCAGTGACCAGAGTGTACGCGGCCCTTGAGGGCCCCCAAGTTGAACCCACTACCTTCGACTTCCAAAATGTAAGCATCAACTCGGCGATGGTGGTGCCCGACCAAGGCGACATTCAAACCGAACCAGTAGAACTACATACTACAATGTCGCTGCGGAAGCTCTCGGCTAAGACATTCTCCTCCAATATCTACGACTTCACCATTTCATCTTGGATGGGCGGGCAGAGTGTCGTGCACTGCGGTGAGTAACTCCTGGAGTCATTTTCTTCCCCTTGTAGTGAATTGAGAGCTCCCACCATGCATGTCTCGGGAGTAGAACTCAGCGCGAGCAACACAACTACCAAAAAGAGTAATTACTAACTCCAGCGGTTACAGTGGGGAATGTTAAAGTATCTGACTCACCATCCGCGAAGACTGTATTGATCAATGACATTAGCCCATATAGGAATTGGACTATGGATAGATGGCGCCAGAGATTTACTGAGGAGGGGATATTCTTCGGCCCCTATTTTCAGTCTTTAACTGGTGTCCAAGCTGATAGGAATCAAGTCCGACCTGTTGTTCGATGCACTACCCAGATCCATCCCCCCAAACCCAACATCTGGCTACTCGTTACGCAGTACACCCCGTAACGATTGACGCCTGTCTCCAAGCCACTCTAATAAGCTCCACTCGCGGAAATCCAGATTCATTTCAGAGCTATGTACCTGTGTTCATCTCACAATGTCGGGTCCAAAAACCAAGCCTCCGGAATGATCAACAGGGGATCATCCGCGCGCAGTCTCAGAGGACCGGGTTTTCTACAGTCCGAGCCGATTGCATCTTGGAGGATTCCGAGGGACTGTTGGTCGTTGAAATGCAAGGTGTCAAGCTTTCGAAGTACATGGGGCGGGTAGCCCAGAGCGAGACCAGCATCAATCCGCACCTAGAAAGGCATCCAGTGCTACGGGTACAATGGAAACCGGACATTACACGACTCACGTCCAACAATAAGCCGCAACTAGAGACCTACATTGCTAACTTTATTCGGGAAAATGCCCCAGCAACTGTCGATCAGGAGATCGCAGCCACGATAGGAGCCTTACTTGACCTTGCGGGACACAAAAACCCTCGAATCCGCGTTGTGCGGGTTGGCACGGATCTTGAAGGTACGACTGATCATTGGCTAGGTATCCTAGGCAATGGAACGGCATTTCCACGCCTTCGGACCTGGGAGTCAATCCAACTCGAGGACGAAGACCACCTGGTTTCGAAAATCTCGAGCCCGAATACATTCGATGTGCTCGTTCACGATGTGAGGAGCTCACCCCGAACTTTTAAGTGAAAATAATAACTAATAAACATAAAAAGGAACACGGACTACAGGGGATTTGGGCCTACTCACCTAGTCACCTTATATCTCTGGTCGGGGGGAATGGCATCATTATCACTCGCCAATCTGATGCCGCCCTATCTGAACTAGAAACTGCAGGTTTTTTAACAATAGTTCTTAGAGAAAAAGTAATCCTAGCCGTGCGAACGACGCAACAGAAAATCTTGGGTGGTCAAATAACATTTCTCTTGGTAAGTCCGCGTAGTTGCGCACTTTTTCTGCTGCGTTTCGACTAATACATATCGCTATCAACAGGGCCGCAAGACATCGCCTACACTACAGCAACTACTGTCCGAACTAATAGAAGGTATGCTGGCCTCTGGAGCCAGCAAGGTTAATACCATCGCCCTAGACCAGCTCTTGACGGAAGAGTTGTCTGAGGATGCTCTGTACGTCTCATTGTTAGAGATCGAAGAGCCGTTCCTCGCGACTCTAAACCAGGAAGACCTAGATATACTTCATGGCCTAACAAACACTGTGAGGGATATTGTATGGGTAACGGGCGCTAACATGCTTGGTGCCCCAAATCCCGATTTGACCCTGGCTAATGGTCTGTTTCGAGCGTTGAGGGTCGAACAACCCTCCCTCCGATTAGCCACCGTGGATGTTGGAGGGCTCGAATCACTCTCTTCTGGGTTTCTAGGTTCCTGCGAGAGACTGATCCACGCGCTGAAGAGCTACGAAAATGACGAGGACAACGAGTTCGTCCTTTCCGATGGTCTCATCCACATCAGCCGCTTTGAGCCCGACAACACAATTAACTCTCTCTTTCGACGCCGGACCTCTCGGGGACTTGGCGGGCAGGGAAAGCTCTCACTCTCTGAAGCAGGTCTCGCGAAACTTTCTATCGGAAATATCGGAATTACCGATACGATGTATTTCCAGCAAATCCGCGAACCCCCCACACTGCCTCCCCAAGGATACATCGACGTGGAGGTTAAAGCCGTTAGTCTGAACGCAAAAGACATTTACGCCATGAGTGGGCACGTAGAAACTAGAAACGGGACATCTGCACTCGAGTTCAGCGGTGTGATTAGAGCAGTCGGACCAGGTGTACACAATCTGGAACCAGGGGACGGGGTTGTTGTGATATACCCAAATAACTTCTCAACGATAGAACGCGTCCCTTCTTGGACTGCGCACAGTACGTGTTCCGAGTTTCCTTATTTCCCTTTGAGCCCAAATATTTGTCTTATGTTCTATTTCCTGTTCGCAGCGAGACACCCCCTTCACCTAGGCCAATAAGCAAGTAGACTAATTCAATTCACCAGAACTATTGCCTGAAGAAAAATTTATAGAACTGGCGACGCTGCCAACGATATATAGCTCTGCTCTATATGCCGTTCGCGACCGCGGTCAGCTACGTAGTGGGGAGTCAATCCTGATTCATTCTGGGGCCGGTGCATTCGGAATTGCCGCTATTACTCTCGCCAAACGCACAGGTGCCATTGTGTACACCACAGCCGGCTCAGAGGAAAGAAGGCAGTTCTTAGTCGATAATCTAGACATCCCTCCTTCACGAGTTTTCAATTCTCGAGATGATTCTTTCGTCGCCGGGCTTAACGCGGTCACGAAAGGACGAGGTGTTGACGTTGTTATCAACTCGCTAACTGGCGACCTGATGCATGCGAGCTGGCGTTGCTTGGCTCCGTTCGGGCGCTTCGTAGAAGTGGGCAAGCGGGAGATAGTTGACGATGGGAGGTTGGAAATGCACGTCTTTGCACGTAGTACTACTTTTACGGCGTTTGATCTATCCGAAATGTTCTTCCAGGAGGGAGAGCACTACGAATCCTTGGTAGCTGGGTGAGTTGACGCCTTTTAATGCCTTTCGCTTGCATGGATATTGGATTAGCTAATTGACGTCCTTCCTACCTACAGTCTAGTTAGAGACGTTCTCGATATGTACCGCTTGGGCGAGATCCAACCAGTACCCATCAAGACGTTTGATGTATCAAGGATCGCTGACGCCTACCGGTTTTTCTCCTCTAAGGATAGAATCGGGAAAGTCGTTGTGTCTCTAGAGAATCCCGAAAGCCTCCTCACAGTAAGTCTGAATTTTTGATTTCAATGAAGCTGGAGTGGCATGGAATGCTAACTATCTTCTAGGTTGCGCCTTCGAAATACCAGGCGATCTTGGATAGCGAGAAAATCTACCTGCTTGTAGGCGCACTCGGGGGGCTAGGAAGGAGTTTGACGCAATGGATGATCTCCAGAGGAGCTAGAAGATTTGTTTTTCTTCAAAGATCCGGCTGCGACAAGCCGGGCATCCAAGGCTTTGTGGATGACCTAATACGAGATGGCGTAGAATTGACCGTTGTCAAAGGCGACGTGACCGTATTCGATGACGTGGTAGCAAGCATTGAGGCCTGCAAGGCGCTTGGAAGGCCCCTAGGTGGTGTGGTACAAGCGGCCATGGGCCTGCACGAAGACCTCTTCAACAAAATGACCAGTGAGATTTGGCAGACAAGCGTGAAGCCCAAATGGGCGGGTACATGGAACCTTCACAGGGCGATTAACGGCCATGATGAGGCCCTCGACTTTTTCTTGATGACTTCTTCCATGAATGGAACTGTCGGGCTACCGACGGAAGGAAATTATTGCGCTGCAAATGCGTTCCTTGATGCCTTCGCGTTTTATCGACGGAGTCAGGGTAAGCCGGCTACGGCTGTAGGACTGGGTATGATTTCCGACGTGGGGTATTTACACGAGAATCCTGACATCGAGACGCTATTGCTACGCAGAGGAACTCAGCCTCTGAGCGAAAGTGACTTGCTTCAGCTTGTCGATATTGCCATCGGAGGAGCCGTGAGAGCCGACAAAAACGGCTCGCCTTACGATATCCCGGCTCATATACTCACGGGCCTAGAGACTACTGGCATTCGGAAATTTTTCGAACAGGGATTCGAAATTTCGCATTCAGTTATAAATGATCCTCGCTTCTCCATCCTGGCGGCATCGCTCGAGGCGAATCGAGAGAGGACGGATAGAAGTCAAGATAGGGGTTCTGATATCGATGAGCTAGTGAAGAGAATTCCTTGGCTTAAGGGCTTACCAGTAAGTGTCTCGAGAATTCTTGGGGCAGAGGAGGGCGCCGCTGGCCTGAAAGAATCTATCCTAGGGGCCTTAAGACGGCGGTTCTCGCACTTGCTGCTTACCCCAATGGACCAAATCGACCACAAGAAGTCCTTTGCACAATTCGGTATTGATAGTATGATCGCTTCCGAATTCCGAACATGGCTCTGGAACTCTTTCAAGATTGATGTTCCGTTTTTGGACTTGCTGAGTCATCACAAATCCTTGGGCACTGTCTCTGAGTTTGTGGAGGAAAACTTGCTGAAAGTATGACCATATCAGAGACCTCAATCCTACATTGGCTAAGGGGTACTTCAGAGAAGTAGTCAATACAATCTACTATCGTTAAATGCCAATCCACACTCAGTGACTATTCTAGGCCATACTCAGATACCCATATACGCTACAGTGCGCGGTGACTAGTGAAAGTCTGCCCCGGCCCTTTCACAGCATTTACTCCTACCACAGCCACGTCCCCCTCAGCTAAAGGGGTATTCCTATTTAGCGATAGAAACGCCAGCTGTCTTGTCTGTGAAGCATAGAGCCAAGATCGGGGGCTTAACGCCTTGAGGCACTCAAAGCGAGCGAAGAAGTTCGAGAGCAAAGAAGATGTATCCAGCGACCAATTCGGCAAGGCCAACGGACTAATCAGGAGTCTAGGACCTCTCTCTTTCATCTATTGATATATCGGGTAGACCATATAGATCCACGAAGCGTCAGGTCGCCTACAGGCTGAGCTATACGAGATACGGTCTCTTATCGAAGAGACTGGCATATGTAACAAGGGCTAGTGTTCTAGGGCTTGGCTCAAGGCTGTATTATATAATAATCAATCTAGGCTCTCAAAGGTCCTGAACCTTCAAAATAGACTGAATCTATCGAGGCCAAAGGCCTCATATTTATATACAGAATATTGAGGCATTTCCTCGCAATCGCTTTCGGTGTCTCGGCCTGTAGGCGAGTTGCAGGTTCATGGCCTGATGAATATTATGATAAATATATTGCAGCTGAAAAAGGTGAGTCAAGGTAACCAAAAGTGGCAATATTAACCGTGTGACAGCATATGAGAAAATACCTCAATCGCTGTATATAAATAGAAGACCTGAGGATTCAGGAGATAGGTTATTTGAAGGTCACGAACCTTTGAGAGCATAGGAGAATTATTATCTAATACAATCATCGAGTTTCGACGTAACCAATACCCCGCGTAGAGGGGAGCTAGGGAAAAAGAGCACCTTGGCATATAAGTGTAGAAACTCTTTATAAATCCGTAACGAAAGTGGCAGCTGTAATATCTTCTTCGGATCTACTAATTGAGTTTGTGGGGGGATTTCATTTAGAGTTCTCGTGTTGATATTTGGTCTTCCGAAAACGGTAACCAATACCTACCATTTCTAGAACCTTAAAATCTCCCCGACAAGTACATGTTTGACGGGGCATATTTATGTCTCGAAGTTCACTATATATACATACTCCAGCAGTGCATATATCACAGCGGGCGACACAGTTTTAAACAGTATTTTTGAGAAGCATGGTTTCACTATATTTTACATGCGTCAAGCGCCCGTCTTCCGGACCACGATGCGGCAGAGTGGGATCTATCCTCAGCTTTGGCAACGACAAGCTCGATAGCAAAATCGAAATGGTTTTCCGCGATGAGAATAGTAGCTGGGGACAAAATCTTGTTCAGCTTTGGTAGTAGGCCTACAAGGGGAGAAGGTAGTATAGCAAGCTAGGAGCCGCAGCACTAGTAGTTCATAGGTAGGAAAGCTTTGTGCGGGGTTTGACCTGTCAATAGTCCAACAATATCAACAGGAGAAGGAAGGAGTCGGACAACCTACGTAAGAATGCCCCAGGGAGGGTGCTAATGGTTTAGTATTTTTCAATCTTGATTAATTTCATGCCTAGTCACGATTTCTGTTGTCAATTCTTTTATGATAGGTGATATTGCCGGAAACAAACATAACTACCCCTGAGAAAATAGAATGCCCCTACGTAACAAGGTGCCAGTATAGCGTTTTGAGAAATATCGAGTAGTCAAGTTGCAGAAGCCAAGCCCATATCTTAAACGCAGGCCCCGATACCCGGAACAAAGAATATACAGAAGACACAGCCGTTAGAAGTGCAGACTCCATCGCCAGTACAAATGATATTGCCGCAGTCCTGGCGCCGCGTCAGGGGACTGGCTGCCGAGGTCAAATCTGCAAGGCCCCGGGCCACCACAGCAGCCGCGACCTCGGGCGGCGGGTTCAGAAGCTCGGCTTCGGGCACGTTGCGGCCGTCGACGCCGGTGTAGTCGGGCATCACTGCCTTGATCTTGGGGATGGCGCGGCCACGAGCAGCCAGCTCCTCGATCTGGAGCGGGCTGAGTGGTGCGGCATCGAGGATCGCGCCCCCTCCTGCGCTGTAGGCACGTAGCACGCCGTCAACACCGAGCTGAAGGAATCCGTTTCCGGTGCTGTCAACCTTGAGGCGCAGAGCTACTTCGCGAGCCGACTCTGAGCTCTTCTGTTCGTGCGCGTGTATACCGTTAGCACGCCGGTGTTATCTGCGTTGGGCCGTGGAAGAAGGGATGGAACTAACCGGAGAAGCAACGACTACAGTCGCGGAGACCGCCATCGCGGAAAGGAGAGTTGCTAAGAGCTTCATGGTTATGATGTAGTGCGGGCGTGGAAAGCACGACTGTCTTTTAGATGAGGAGTTGCTCTTCTGATGTGTTCTGGTAGTTTAGCTTGAAGGTCTAGTTTTAGAGTGAGCCGAGTCCCAGAAATGGGGCGAGGCAAAGACTACAAATATTCTATTCAAACCCGAGCCCTGGGACCTCGGTATCATGTAAATCAACCATTACGGAATTAATCGGATATAACTGCCGATATTTGATCATGTTACTTTTATGGTCCAGCTTTACTACTTTCCTTCATAATAAGCCCAATTCCTTTGTAATACGCTTTGTAAGTGTCACACGACTTAAACGTGCCACCTTTGGATCCCGAGTCGGCGAGGGCCAACGAGCCAAGCCCTAGAATACTAGTCTTCCCCGCGGTAAGTAGAAGTGTGCTGACCTCAGCAACTGAGACTTGCCAATCAAACTCTAGATGAGGAAAAATAATCGGACAAGGTGGCGTGTGGGCTACATACAGACGGGCCGGGGGCAAGTATAAGCGAATTGAACTGGTTGCCGGTGTTTGGAAATTCTATGGGCTGGTATGTTATGCTCATTACTACCTGCTTTCCTTTTCACGGCAATAGGAAAAGTAGAGAGGCGGGGCATACGGGATATCGGCATTTGATTCTCTTCAAAGTCCGAAGAAAATCGAAGTGGTATAAAGCAATGAATATTCTCTTCCTCAGTGACATGAAGTCGGTCGAAGACAGTAACACTTACACCACTCCTGAAAACTAGCATCACATTCAACTTTTATCATTCATCCTGTTCTAGAATCCAACATGCTATTCCAGTCCATGCTTTTCAAGCTGTCAGTCTTTACGGCCGCTGCTCTGGCCGGTAAGTGCCCTTTAGTCCCTCGGCTTAGCAACGCGCTACAAAGTATGGCACGAGCTGGATAGGCATGTTATACGTTGAATTGAACTAAGCTAACCTAAGCTGCAAAGCCCCCGCGGTTTTGGACGACGAGCCCACCACCAACCTCACGGCTCGCTCGGGCAACCACGTAGCCAACGTCTACAGCGGCAGCTTCTGCTCGGGCACCGACTTGGGCTCGACCCTCAACTTCGGCTGCGGCGGCACCTGCCACCGAGCCAACAGTAACATCTTTAGCATCCTCCTCACCCAGGAGGGCACGGGGAATCCCAAGCCGACGGCGAGCCTGTTCTCGGGCACCAACTGCGATGGCACTCAGGTCGCATCCGCCGGTATCTTTTCCGGCGAACATTCGGGCTGCACCAACCTGAACTCTGCAGCTAGGAGCTACTATCTGTACTTTGACTGCTAGGCTGGAGCTGAGGGGGATGTCTTTGACCGCTCGTAAATTGAGTCGGGTGAATCGATTATAGGTGGCCCTAACGTGTACCATTGCCTTCCGTTTTCTCGAATCGAGTTTCTTAAGTAATACTTATGAAAGCTGATGGACGACGAGAGTTATATTTCAACAATGGACATTATTAACCGAACATGAATTCTCTAGATATGGTGACCTCCTCTTTGTGATAACCCTGGCCAAAATTACTCAGAAAGTTCAGGGATCAAGATCACACAATGAATTATAAGCATTTATGAATTCTTCACCTTGGCGAAACGTGCCATTGCTTCAATATTCAAGATCATGAACTTCAAACCTAAAGTCTTGCCACAGGTTAAACCTGCGCCTCCCGAAACAAACCATCGACCTGATCGTTGCGGAATCAGTCCTATTTACACCGCCGCCCCAAGCTGTATTCCCATCAGAATCAGCGGCGGTGGTTCTCGGAACAGAGCCCTTGCAAACGTAACGGTAACATGATATAAGAGGCCAGATTAGTACTCAGTCTATTTGCGCGTGCTCGTGCTCATCTGGACGGCCACTCCTTGAAATGGTGATTTAGCCCACGTCTCATGAATCAAACACTCGCCCCATCTTCCTGACTATGAATGAACACACTTTCTTCCGCAGACTGTCAAACGGTTATTAAGCCGGTTGCCATATTCCAAAAATTCAGCTTTTTGGGAATTTCATACCTTCCTTCGCAACCGGAAGTGGAGGATCAAATTTTCTCGAAATACAGAGCGGCAAGGCATCCTTAGTTATTCAGCTAGTCATATTAGGTGACTGGAGATTCCCGGGAACGAGGGCCTCATTGTACCTCGCTTTCATAAGAGATAGTAGGAGCTGACACGCCGAAGTGGACAGCGTATTGAATATCGGGGCTGGTATGTGGCATTTTCGTTATTAGCTGGAATACAATACGGCCAAATTGGAAGGAAATAGAAGTAAGATGGGTCAAGGTGAGGGCATGGTTGTATTTATTAAGAACAGTCGGCTTCAAGGTTGAGAAAGTGCTTGAAGTTAGTGGATTGTGGGGACTAAACGGAGGAATCGGAAAACGCCATAGTCGACAGCGACACAGACATTTCGGGAAGTTCGATTCAATCTCATGCCACTCACGTTCCACCAGATCGCGATCTTGAATGATGTACAAGGCTGTCGTAATAGCGGAGAGTACTAGATTGAAATTCACTCGGTACTAAGTAAGAATAGGCTTAACCTCAGTATAATTCTGGGAACGGATGACTTTCGTAAATATTAAGCCAAAGTGATTTATGCAAGTGCGGGCTCGTCGCGCGTTCAATGTTGAGTGAGTAGATCCTGGGATGCTCACAAGTTCAACCCCTGAACAGGGGTCTTGGCTAATCTAATCAACTCAAGACACAGAACCCTTCTTTTGCAAATGACTGTTATGCACAAGCTTGTGCGAAAAGCTTTCGTCTCGCGGACGTGCACAGTGGCGATTAATCGAAAAGTAAACTAGTGCGCTTTTGAAAATCATTTCTTTAAAGTATATTTAAATATTTTATCTTGTAACTAAGGTTTCTAAAATTAGAAGTCTACTGTGGAGAAAGTTAACGGCGGAATGGTGTACGGAATGCAGAAACGGGTTGAGAGAAACGAAGCAACTCTGACACTATTACTAGCAACCCAATACTGAAGGCTCATAGGAAGCGTATCGAATCGCAAAAACAGCACATGCGCATAGCTTCGCCCGAGGTATATCCGTAGAGTTTCCTGGTGACAGCGTCCTGAGTCTTGATATTCCGTTGAAGCGTCGAGCACCAGATGTGTTCCGTTGATGTCGTATAGTTTTGAGGACCATACCGGAGGTCTCGGTATGGGTGAAAATCATTTGTATATGATTACGAATTTTCCCTTAGCTCTTGGTGTTTTCGGTCCTAGGCCACGTCTCTCTTCCTATACTAGGATAACGGTTCTTTGATGCGCCTGTACGGCGTCCCGCACTATTTTCCGCACGGCTTCGACCCCCGCATTCGGATTCCTACCCAGAAGATTCTTTCTCAGAGGTCTCGCCTCGTTTCCTCGATAAAAGCTGGACACCAGCATTTCGAAGTAGCCAACGCGCCGATATCTCGTGTCTCCTTCTTTCCCTGTCTTCAGCACTATAAGGCCAACTACTTTAGAACCTGGTCTCAGGCCCTGTCTGCTGACATTTGTGAGGTACCAATTGGCCTCCATGAGCAAAATTTCTGTCCCCAACGGCGTGTCCAACTCGGCTTCCATCGCGTCGAAGCTGCACGTGATGCTATCTTGAGGTAGGTGCCATTGTTTGCCCTCTAGCACTCTCCGTGTCCCCTCGATCCGCAAGGATGCTGTCGTCATCCATGCACGGACTGTGAGCTCTATTGGCTCAAGTCCAATTCTAGCTCGAGCCGTAGGAGTTTCTTGGTCTGGCCACGGCAGTATTTCAATGGTACTGTCGCTTGGCTTCCGGAGCGCACCTGCAACGGTCCGGTTCTCGGTCTTGCTGTCAACGGAAGCCCAAGACCATGAAGGAGCCCTATACTTCGCAGGACGGGGGTTTTCTCCGGAACTATCAACCCGGTTCCAGAGTAAGTCAGTATCGAGACATCGGCTAAACAGGCCAGCAATGAATTCAGTGTGCATGTAGCGAGCAAACAGAATACCGACAGCAGAGACAGCCACCAGTTTGTCACTCGAATTCGTAAGGCATCTAGCTTGGTAGTCTTGTAGCAGACTGAACCAGTTCCTTAGCCAGCTGTCATACTCCTTGTTGTTATGCGTGCTTAATGATGATGCAAGCGCTGTCGAGATGGAAGGATCAACTATTTCCGTAGAAGTTTGGTTCAGGGCAAAGATGCGGCAGATATTGTGCCCTTTCCATGGGGAGTCTTTATCCGTAGGGAAAAAACCGCCTTCGGCGAGAATACCCTTACGGCAAATCCAGTGAAGCTGCTGGGAGGAGTAGTAGAGAACTCGGGGGGAGACGACATGTTCTTGCAGTGTCCAAGCGCGTTCATTGATTGGCTCATTTTTTGAAGATTCTGCGTGTTTAGCCCATATATCGTAATGTGCGAGGAAGATATGCCCTTCCTCACCGCTAGGCATCCTGATGGGAAGCTGAAAGATCACTCTGTTGAAATCCAACGCCTCACGTGGGTTTAAGAAGCCATCGCAGCAGGTCTTCGCACTAGCCGCCGAGATAGTAAACATCGCGTTACTATAAATTGCAGGCATTTTTTCCAGCTCCAAGCCCATGCTCTCAGGATCGTCCTGCACGATGCACAATGCATCGATCCATATGAACGGAATATTCAGATTTCTCGCGACCTCTACGGCGTCGAGTATCGTTTTGGGTAAATCGAGAGTCCGGAACATGCCTTCTTCCCGGAGCCTCTGCTTTGTCAACTTGCAAGGCTGATCTCCCCCCCAGCAGTAGCTCAAAGCTATATAAGAGTGTTCGCTCTCAGCATTAACTAAGTGCAAAACTGCTGACCCGTCATCCTCTTGTGGTATTCTCAACAGCCTCGTTGGCATTGTCCGGTCGGTACGGCTGCGGCAGTCGCGGTGACTTCCTTGACATTCCAAGAGCCATTTACGTGCAGTTTCAAAACTCGCTGGGCTCCTAGGTTTGAGATTTGGTACCAAGCGTGGTATTAAGCGATAGGCAGGGTCGTCTAGTTGTGTCAGCTGCTATATCATTTATGTAAGGAATACTAACCCTCTCCTGTGTAAATATAAAAGAAATATGTAGGACCATCGCGCGTCCGACCCTGCGATGTGTACTCCACGTGAAGGGTAATAGACCACGTAGTCCTATTTTCATTACGCGAGAGTTCCGCTTGAATCCTTGTACCAGAGCCCAACTCCGCCGGAGGAATCCCCTTCGTGATCATTTCGAATAGCGGGCAGTTATCCATCATACCATACGCGTCATGATGGCGAAAGAGTTCAAGCGAAGACTTAGAGGCGGTTTCGTCCCGGACATCAATAGTGAGCCCCTGGCAATAAACACAAGAGTGGATTGCAAGAGAATCCATACCCACGTGATGTTGTATATTTCCCCGCTTAAGACGGTATGAAGGAGAAAACACTCGCTTGAATTGTACTCAAGGCAAGAGTTGAGATTTTTAGACGCGCGGGGAAACTGTGATGAAGGTGGTACTAGGTATTAAACTAATTTTGTCTGGATTGTAATTATTGGCGATTGGTAGCTTTACGGATACACAACTTGAACACTAAGAGAGGGTAAAAGTCTACGCCTATAGTATGCGACTCACATATCATACGCCCAGTAAGGCAACTCAGGTGTCACGACATTGATGCCCGAAAAGAGCCGGGAATGATTCGCTAGAACGAGATATTCCATGGGCCTTGTACACCAGCCTGACTTTATTGGCGCCCCTTCCCCCACGTTTTGCGGTTCTACTGCTGTTGGAGACTATGTGGCCAACTAGAGCGGGATTTTGTTAGCGTTTATCTCCAAAGTTTACTGCCAGGTAAAACGTGGCTATTGGTTAGGTCTCATGCCCCTACGCGAAGCTCGCGCAGTTGGTCGACCATCCTCGCTGCTGGCCCTACAGCCGGAGGAAGAAAGCCAGCCCGACAGCGCTGATGACACAAATCGGCAAGCCCAGCCAGAAGATTCACGGCCAATTCCCCGTCACCGCACACGCCCCGCCAATAATCGGCCCAGTCACGCTCCCCAACGCCGTAAGGGCGTTCAGCATGGCCACAAACTTCGGTCAGGCCCGGAGCGGCACCAAATCGGTGATGGCCACATAGGTGAGGCCACGAATGCCACCTCCACCAACACCCTGGACGGTTCGGCCGGCGATCAGGACAGAGTACGTCTTCGCCCAGGCGAAGATGACGGAGCCGGCCGTGAGAAAGGCGGTGCAGGCGAACAAGCTGGGCCGGCGGCCCAAGGCGTCGCTGAGGGAGCACCAGAGCAGCGGAGTGCCCGTGTTGGCCAGCAGGTACGAGGTCCGGCCCAAAAGGCCTCGATGTCGCCGCCGCCAATGTCTTGAGTGATGGTCTGTACGTGTTTTGCCAAGAGTTCTTGTCATCTCGTTACTTGGAGCAGCGCAACAAGGCGGAAGCACGTACCGGGAGGGCCGGTGCGAGCGTCGCGCTGTCCACCGCGGCCGTGAGGCTTATGAGGCTGGGCTCCAAAAGGCTAGCCAGAATTGGACTCAAGCTTTGGCTTCTTGGCCGGAGCCGGAGCCGGAGCCACGGGCGTCGAACCCTCAGGCTCACCCATGCTTGGTCCTTTGTCCGGATGGTATCTGTATCGTCGGTGTTGGGTCGTTGCGAGAGACGTAATGATTAGATGGCTGTCAGTCAGGTCTCGGATTGGCAGCCTTGAAGGATTCCTCAGCCACGCCCGTGGACGGTGCTCCATTAGGACATTTACCGACAAAACGAAAATTTCAAAATTCAAGGAAATCGACTACTCGAACTTTCCACACCACCACCTCCTGCAACTTTAAAATCTATTGAATTTAAATAAAATATAAATAATAGAATAGAATTTATATTATTTAGGCCTTTATGGAAGTATGTAGGCAGTATTGCTTTATTTTGTTAGATTTATCGGTTTATGTTTTAATAAAGCACTATATAGTGCTTTATTAAAACATTAACTAACAAAACAAAATAAAAAAAAGTATAACAGCTATAATATATGTATTTTTATAGTATAACTTATAAAAAAGCTATTATAATATAGCTTTTAGTTTTATAATAACTTATTAAAAGTTTTAAAGCTTTTAATTATTTGTTATATAGCTTATTGCTAAAGGCAAAAATTGAATTTTTGTTTTGTTGGTTAATGTCCTAATGGACCTCTTTACCCGTGCCTCGGGGACACATACATTGTCACACTCGCCAACCAATTTACAGTGCCGTAGATTTTCGTAACACGCACACTCTGCTCAACATGGCAGCTTTTGTATGTGAAACTGCTCCAGCCTAATAGCGTGGACGGCGCAGCGTGGATATATAAGCTAGCTGATGAAATAAACTTCAACAGCGCTATAGGCACGTTGCATAATTACGGATTTATTGAACCGCACATTTCAACACCCGACCTAGTCGGATCAAGGGGATATAGTATACATACATGCATACACTATGGGCCGCACATCGCCACCTCGGAGAAATGCCCAGCTCGACCTAAGAACAGGGGAGGGAAGATCCACAAGCCCACCATGAACCAGCTCAAGGAAATTCGGCTAGCCGGAGCTAGAGCGCGGTCACATGCCTATAACGAGGCAAGGAAGGAGTCATCGAAAGAAAACACCGAGGGAGCAGAAGAGGTGATGGAGAACGAGAGGGACCAACAACAACAGGCCCAAAGCGAAACATGCCCTGATGAAACTGCGATGGAGGTAGACAGGCTAGACCCGGTTAAGAACAGACTACAGCCTGACGAGGGTGCAGATACTATCGTCGTACGCCAATGAACGTGCGAAAGGAATCATCACATACCCGACACGGCCACTTGGTTATACACTCAGTGAACGCGGCCGGCGGACAGAAGAGTGTCGACCCAACCGAATTGGCATTGAACCTAGCCGACCACGACACCGAAAAAGCAGACATCATTCTGATGCAAGAGCCCTGGGTGGGCATCCCGCCACAAATGAGGATGGCGGTAAAAAGACATCCCAACTATAACATCTTTTCCCCGGTAGACACCTGGGATAGTGATGCAAACAGGCCGAGGTCGTTGATAAATGTCCGAAAACACCTCAAGGCAGACCAGCTACGGCCATATAAAACGAGGGATATTACCTGGGTCAAGGTAAGGGGAATCACCTTTGCTAGCGTATACCGGCCAAACGATGATTCACGAAGAGTCGATGCAGTCCTGGAGGCGTGGGCACCTCCTTTTGGCTGTGTGATAGCGGGGGACTTCAACGCTGGCGACAGCTCATGGGACAGGTGCAATCCGAATTATCACGGTAGAGAAGCTCTTGCCGAAACTATGCACGGCCACGGATTAGATCTAATCTCGGAGCCGAACGTAGCTACGCATGACGACGGCAACGTGTTAGATCTAGCCTTCTCGAATGTCCCAATGGCGGAAGCTCAGATTAGCGAGGCGCTACACTCTACATCGGATCACGAGACGCTTAGGATTGCCATGCCAATCACCAGAGACCTTAGCTGCCGACATGGGAACGGGAAATGGGTTGTCCCAGATGAACGATTGCCTGAGCTCGCGAGCACTGTTGCGAACAGGATCCATGAACTCCCGCCGTTAGGCTCCAGCACCGAAGACCTGGACCGCTTTGCCCAGGCCATAGTGGATCTTATCCAGGGCGCTGTCAAAATAGTTGGAAGGATGCCATCCAAGTTCGGTTTCAACGCTTGGTGGAATGACCACTGCACAACCGGGCTTATACGGTACAGAAGGGCGTCAAGGGCCGCGACGAGCCAAGAGGACAAGATCACGGCTCGGCGGGACTTCCGAAAGATCACACGGCGCGCTAAACAGCAGTACTGGCATGGCCTCATCGATGGAGCTAGAGAGCCAAAGGATATTTTCAAGATTGTATCCTGGTATAAACTCACCACAGGACTCAGCTCGCCACCAATCATCATAGGAGACTCTGTTATCGAGTCACAGCTAGGTAAGGCCCAAGCATTACGAAAAGCGACGCTGGAAAGAAGCAACGTGGCAAACGACATCCTAGAACCATGGAAGGTACAAGTGACATCCGACCGACCACCTATCCCCCTACAAGAGCACATCTCCCAAGACGAGGTCGAATCATGCACAATTGGCGCGAAGAGCACCGCCTCGGGCGTAGATCGTCTCACAGTCCGAATTCTGAAAGCATGCTGGCCTATTGTTGGGACATATGTTACCGACCTCTTCCAAAGATGTCTGGCATCCGGGTATCATCCACGACCCTTCAAGCTGGCCGAAGTAGTTATGATCCCAAAACCAGGCAAAGCAAACTACTCTGATCCCAGGGCCTACCGGCCGATCTCACTGCTTTCGTGCCTAGGAAAAGGCCTCGAACGGCTAGTGGCATGCTAATGCTCTCCAAACGACATGTCGCAGTCGTCTAAGAAACTTATTTTTAGCTACTGACGATGACGTCCCGCGCCAGTCATCCAACGCAGACAGCGACGATACGGTGTCCGGATGATCTGGCCCCAGAACTCGACAGCGGGTTCGCGTGCAATCCTCCAGAAGTCGAATAGCATCGGCTATGCGTCCTTGAGAATGCCATGTAAAGGCAAGATTATTCATGCTGGTCAGCGTGTCGGGATGGTCGGGTCCCAGCACCGTCTTCCTCGTCTCTATCACCTGCACCTCCAGCGACTCGGCCTCTTTCCACCGGCTTTGATCGCAGTATATCGAGGCCAGGTTGGCCATGCTGGTTAGCGTGTCGGGATGGTCGGGTCCCAGCACCGTTTTGCTCGTCTCTATCACCTGCACCTCCAGCGACTCGGCCTCTTTCCACCGGCCTTGATTCCAGTATGTCGAGGCCAAGTTGGCTATGCTAGTTAGCATGTCGGGATGGTCGGGTCCCAGCACCGTTTTGCTCGTCTCTATCACCTGCACCTCCAGCAACTCGGCCTCTTTCCACCGGCCTTGATTCCAGTATGTCGAGGCCAGGTTCGCCATGCTGGTTAGCGTGTCGGGATGGTCGGGTCCCAGCACCGTCTTCCTCGTCTCTATCACCTGCACCTCCAGCGACTCGGCCTCTTTCCACCGGCCTTGATCCTGGTACGTCAAGGCCAGGTTGGCCATGCTGGTCAGCGTGTCGGGATGCTCGGGTCCCAGCACCGCCTTCCTCGTGTCTTGCGATATTCTTGCCATTGCCTCTGATGTGGTATATCTGCCTTGCTCACGCGCATACCGGCTGCTTCTATCTAAAAGTAAAGCCCATTCCTTTTGCGACTCCTCCTCTTTTGGCTGATATTTTACGGCCATTTCGGCGTGCGGGAAGAGCTTTTGACAAGTGTCCCAGGTCTCAAAAGCTCCCGACGGAAATGCCTCGGCCATCCGGCTAATAAACTGCCCCTTAAACCTTTCGCTCTCTCCATCGGCATCTAACCACTTCCTAGTAGATAGTTGTACAAGTCCGTGCATCTCAAAGACATCACCTTCTTCGTTTGTGCTAATAAGACAGTAGTCCCGTAGTGTTTCTATGTCGTCTTTAAATGCATCGTTTATACTATCGCTAGAGCTTACGCTTTCGTTGTCAGTATTGGCCCGGCTACTTTGGGGTTGATTTAGAGGTCGGATCAGCGATTCAAGAATGCCCTGGCGATCGAAAAAGCTCATCAAGCATAGCAAATCCGTTGCCGATGGTCGACTCAAGCGGATATGATCAAACGAGATCTGCCATGTTGTTATAACCGAATTCTTCGCACTCCTGTCTCGCCGAAGATCGCCGGCATCGTAGTTTAATAGGCTCGACTGTTTTCGCTCGCTTCTTTGAAATTCTTCCAAGTACTTTGGAATCGAGGTGCGAGGAGCTCTACTATGTATATAAGCCGCCGCTTGGCTGATAGCCAAGGGCATGTACTCGAGGGCCTCCACTAATTTAATCATAACGTTTATATCTGTGCGTTCTTTCGACTTTTTTGCGAGCAGTGCAACGGCATGCTCTTGGTCCATCGGTCCGACGTCGATGATGGTTTCGTAGCTACCCGTGAGCCGATAAGCCAGGTTTTTATTTCGAGTCGTGACAAGAATCGATCCATTTGAACTTTGCGGTAGATATGCTAACAATGGCTTCCTTTCCGCCCCAGCAGTCGTCCGCCCTGCCTTATCGGTATTGTCGTAGAATACGTCAATATTGTCGGCACTGTCCAAGATCATCAACCACCGGCCGTTCAGCTCGTTCTGAAGCCACTGATGCACAAGTTGGGGGATGTCTGCATTGGGTTGGTTCCGGCCGGGAATCTTGGTCGCGTCGGCAATCGACTTGAAGCCCTCTTCGACACGTGGCTGTGTCTCGGCATGGATCCAGAACACCCAGATGTTTTTGCCCTCTTGCATAAACTCGTCTTTGATCCTGTGCGCGTGTTCGATGGCCAGCTGCGATTTGCCTACCCCTCCCAATCCCACCAGCGCCGCGCGTGACGCTGGTTCTAAGCATATCTGATGTATCCGATCGAGGGCGGTCCCGCGCTCAATAAAATCGGGATCGCGGCGGAAGGGGACGTTGAACGATGGTTTCGGCGGTGTTTCCGGTCGTTCTTTCATACGAAACAATTAGTTTTCCTGGCTAAAAGCCTTGTAGGGCCGCGGGTTGGCGCTAGTAGCGTACCTGGAGCCAAGTGGAGCTCGGTAGTTATCTGTCCGCTATTCTGCCCCACCTGAAACCCGCGATTCCCAGGTCCGAAAGAGATCGTTGTGCTTTCTGTCATGGCCAGTCGCTTCTTGTATAGACGGTTTGCTCAAGAGCTGCACATGAAAGACCTGTTAAAAAGTGCCGCTTCATGCGTGCGGCTGAGGAGATGCACGTGACACCCCCTCTTTTCCCCAACCGGCACTATGTTATGGCACGTTATGGGCGTTTACCATGCTTGTCAACCTGATCACCGATCCGTTTGACTGAGGAATGCTGGCAAGTGTCTATCGTATCCGCTGTCATCCCGTGCAGATTAGACGGTCATGAGCGATCCGCTAAGCGCCGCTGCAAGTATCGTGAGCATCGTTGTCCCAGCACTCCATGGGACACGGCTTCTTTTAGACGATCTAGAGAAGCTATCCGATGCGCCAAGGACTGTCGAGAGCCTCAAACAAGAGATTAACTCGCTCGAAGCTACTATTCGGTCCTTTGAGACCATCACTGACCCACAATGGTCTGCTCTCGGCGCAGATTTGGTTGAACAGTCGAAAAAAACCTTGCTTACCTGCAAAGAATCATGCGACAAGTTCAGAGGCGATCTTCGGCGCTGGACGAGGCATTCTAGCGACGGGAGGCTTTCGTGGCAAGATCGAGCGCGCGTCGGCTTCTTCAAGCAGAACCAGATAGAGGCCATGTCGGGCCAGTTGCACAAGTACCAAGGCTCCTTGAATTTGGTCGCTAGCTCGGCGACGTTGTACGCCGCCTCTTAGATCTGTCGTACTTTGTACTATTAGTTCTGACTCCATTCTAGGCAGTATTCCATCCTGAATTCTCGGGTTACGCAGAGTATCAAATCTTCGATATCGGAGAAGGGAGCAGAAATTGCTAGTTTCATGGCCACGACGGACGCGCAGCTCGCAGCAGTCAACTCTAAACTGGAAAGGTTGGATCTCTGCACAGTAGTATCCGATACTTCTCATAACCAGCAAGAACAAGACATGGAACGAAGTATTCTCAGTCAAGAGCGCGTTATGCTGGGGCTATGTCGCGGGTTGCTCGAAGCGCTGAAGGCAAAGAATGAAGAAGGGAAAGAGCGCGCTATACGAAAAGAACGCGATCAGTCGACGACGATTACCTTTGGAGCCAATAATCAGGGCTTCCAGCTAGGAACTAATCACGGTTCTCTCTCCGGGTTTTCATTTGGTGGCCAGCGCAACTGAGCGGGATACACTAGACTTTGTCCGCGTTACTGTTACGAACCAACAGAGAGATGGCATCACTGTTATTATAGGCTGTTTATAGTGGCCGCCCTGCTTATCCCGCTGACCCAACATTCACTATCAAGCTTCCGATTCAGCCATCTTATTCTTTCTAGATCAATTGTCACGATAACTCGTCAGTGTTTCGTTAGTTTTATTACAGGTGCCGTTAGTTGAACTCAATTTCTTCATAGTATAGTCAAAACTGGGCTGGTATATTGTATCAGGTCTATAGTAAAGCTGTTAGATTTGAGGTAATCACTTGGTCTCCGCCTCCGTTTCTATGTACAAGTGCGCGTCGCTAAACAACCTGCCAGACTCAGCGTTACGAGTCCCGCGACCATAATCACGAGCCGGTAGAGCGGGGAGGAAGAATCTTAGATAGAGTCTGTAGATGGACAGCTGATTCATTTCTTGGGGTCGGTCGGTCGGATATCTAGTAAGCGATTGATCGATCAATCAATCATTCACTTAACCAATCGTGAGCTGTAAATGCCTATGGCGACGACCTGTTGTTAACGACATGGTCCTAAAGACCGTCAGCCACGAAACCTACGCCGCTAGGTCAGTCGGTTGGAGACAGCCGGGCCTACCGTTAAGAGCTGAACCGTTCTAAGAGCTACAACCGTTTTAAGGTCCGTTTCCGTCCATTTCTTTTCGCATAAATAATGCATAAAAGTATACGGGGCCCGTTTCACAGTCACCTGACTGATACCTGGCTGAGCCGAGCCTGAGAAAAAGCGGCAAGTGCGCTAAGCCTAGTTCGCTGCATACTCGAAGTTGGCCAACAAATCCGAGGGCCGCATTTGCAAACTCATTTTGTAGGATCAAGGCTGTAAATCTCCAACTGGACAGTCCATGAAAAGAAGTCAGCACTAATACACACTTAGATCCATGTCGGGTCTCGGATGACCGATCCACGAATCACCATGGATGGCTCGGGTTTCCGTCCTCATTTGAGAGAAAAAGCACTTTGGTACTCTGTAAACTGCAGTCTGAGGAGACAGCCGAGGGCTACCTGCAGATGATGACCCAACAAGCATACTGTTGCACTTCTGAACTTTTTTCCTTGCCGCGCGCATGTTTTTGTTTGTGCCAGAAAATTGCCTAATTTGATCGAGAGCTTCGCCGATGACTCAATCCCTCATTCCTCAAACAGACAACCTCGTCCCGAGGCGGGGGTCCTGGCGAAAGAATTGGCCTTTGTCCTCAAATTTAACTACTTTTTTTACTCTTCCAACTTCTTGAAACCCAACTTTTTTTTTCTCTCTCCCTCCCTCACCATCCGCAAGTTCAATACCGTCACAATGGGCTTCACTGATCTGCTCTCGGACGCTGGTCTTACCGGTATGTAGTGGTGTGTGATGCATTTGCGAGCACGGCCTAACCGGACGCAGTTCTCAACAGCTGGTTGACTACTCGCTCCTATATCGTCGGGTATGTTCCAGTCTGCTTTCTGTTTTTCTCCCCAATCCCCAAGCTCAACAATATGATGATACAAATTGGTCCGTGTTTCCTAGCAACCCCAAGACCCGTAGATGACGACCCAACAAGCACCCCGTTGCATTTCTGAACCCTTTTCCTTACGCTTTGCTGTCGTTGCCGCCTGAAGCCCCCCTCCTTCGGCCTCCCACTGACTCATCACGTCGATAGCTTCTCGCCGTCCCAGGCTGATGTGGCCGTCTTCAAGGCCCTGAGCGCTACCCCTGAGGCTGCCAAGTACCCGCACGCTGCGCGTTGGTACAAGCACGTCGCTAGTTACGATGACGACTTCGCAACTCTTCCCGGTGATGCGGCCAAGCCTTACACCGTCTACGGTCCTGACGTCGTCACTGCCACTCTGAACCCTACCAAGGCCCCGGCTGCTGAGGAGCACGACGAAGATGTCGACCTGTTCGGCAGTGACGAGGAGGAGGATGCTGAGGCCGCCCGCGTCCGCGAGGAGCGTCTGGCTGAGTACCGCAAGAAGAAGGAGGCCAAGCCCAAGGTCGCCGCGAAGTCTGTAGTCATATTGGACGTCAAGCCCTGGGGTACGTCGAGGCTCGACATGCGTTTTGGTTGAATTTTCTCGCTAATAATGACTCCCCAGACGACGAGACCGACATGGCTGCCCTGGAGGCCGCCGTGCGTGGCATCGAGAAGGATGGTCTGGTATGGGGTGCTTCCAAGTTGGTGCCCATTGGTTTCGGTATCAAGAAGCTGCAGATCAACCTCGTTATCGAGGACGAGAAGATCAGCTTGTCGGAGCTCGAGGAGGAGATCCAGGAGTTCGAGGACTACGTCCAGTCGACGGATGTTGCTACCATGCAGAAGCTTTAAGCTCCTGGGGAGGGGCTTTGATGATGAGTTCATGCTTTTATGATAGAAATGCGAATGAGGCCTGAGAGCGCGTAGACCGCTCTAATAACTATGGGCCCGCCCTTGGACGGGAGACCTTGCCTCTGGCATAGATAAAAAAAAGAAAAAGAAATCAGCATGAAAAGACAACTCTGCCGTTTGCATCTTGCTACGGTCACCCACCGGCCCATACCTTGTCGTCGCTCATCCCTCGCGGTCGCAGCTGCGACCGCCGACTTGCTAGCAAGCCAGACAGCAAACCGCGGCCTCAGCCCCTCGATTGTTCTGCCCGACCTACGATATCAGAACAGCCTTCGCCTCCTACGATTTATTCTCCATTTTACTGTCAACTTGACTGACAATCGGAATATTAAAAGATCGAGTTTACCTATTAACAGTCCATCATGGCAGTACTCACGCGTCAACCCCTTGCTACCCTCCATCGAGAGTCTCTACAGAGTCACGCAAGCCTTTTGATCAGCAAGAATAGTACGTCTTGTCTCATCGTTATAGCTACAGACCTCTCTAATTGATAAAACAGCCAATTTCAACGGCCCTTCCAAGCGCAAAGCGCCGACAGACGAGAACATAGACCCAACCCTGTCCAAAAAAACTTCAAACCATACCCGACAGCTACCTCGCTTCTTTCCTACCGCCGTCTACATCTCCCCGGTTTGCCGAATACTCCCAAACCGAACCCCAGACGCCCGCCGCTAAGCAGGCTTGTATTTCGTCGTCTCCGACTGCCCCAGCCAGCCGATCCCGAAAGCATGCTACCTTGCCAAAGCGACGTACTCGCTCCATTCCGCTTAAGCCACTCCGATTCTCACTAGAGGAAGTACTTGGAGCTACCTTTCCCTCCTATACAGATGGCAACAGCGCCCCGACTTGCGGCCATGGCGGACTGACGGTTGAACGTGCCAGCCCATCGTGGTTCTTTGACATCTACAAGGACATGCCTGAAGAGGAAATGATGAACCTGCTTCAACACAACACGTGCACACTCGGCATCAACGGCAACGAGGAGTGCGAGCATACCGAGGAACATAACAAGGAGAATCATCAGCCTGTACATGGCAGCCTGTTACCTTACGTGGCTTCTACACATCATCGGGGCAAGGTTACTAACAGCCTGGTAGCGAGGGAGCCGCGTAGCCTGCTTGTTGTGTTTGCGTTTCTGTATCCTTTTAGAACAGTGGTGGATCGCCGTGCCTGGGACCGTTTGCGGCATACGAAACGAAACACCAGGTTGATGGGGAAGTACATCGATGGGCCAAGGGAGAAGTGGAGGCCAAATCATGAGGTGGTTGCGGCTACAATTGCGTTCGCCAAAAACACGGAACGACTAGAGTCTAGAGTTGAGAAACATTATGACGAGAGACTGCTCTGCATAGCCCCGGCTCTATCTCTCGGAGTCGTCGCGTGCGCAAGCGCGGCGCTTGTAAACGGCGCCCCGCCCGCCAAGGATCCCCGCAACCTTGAAATATGGATGTAACCGCCGCTAAGACGGCCGGAGCTTTTGTTAGCGCCGGAGATAAGGGTTGTCGCGCCAACGCTTTGTTAGGTTACTCGCCTATTGGTTTTGGATCGCCATGACATGACCAACACGGGAATTTTCACATACAACACCAGTTCCTAACAACGATGGATTCAAGGGTAGTGTTGGCCTGGATCTGTGATGTTTGTTCGAGCTCACCTCTACCACCCCCCTATTCTCTTGGCCACAATCACCATAATCCGACGTCACCAAAGGAAAAGGTGCCACCAGACCTAGTCGGTAGTTCCTCACAACTTGAGGATGATAAGCCTCAAACCGACAACGGCCGCGGCTCGGATCAGGATAACGATCCTTTCACCACCCCTCGGACGCCCGTTACTTCGGTCTTAGCGGCTCGGTCGGGGTCGGTGTTGTCTGGTAGCTTGGCACGGGTCACTGCTCCTACTTCATTTTCTCGTTCTCCGACACGTTCCTCAAAAAATTCGGTCATGGGCTCAAGCTACAATCGTTCTACAAACCCTGTGAAACAGGCAAGGGACCTGGCGAAGTTGGACAAACCCATATATTTGAAGAGGATGTCTATCGCAGAACTCGGGAGCAGGATGCGGCAACATGGACCGGCGTCAGGAGATCTCTTCAAAAAAATTAACACGATCCTTCATAAGGGCTATTTGCCAATAGAGCTTCGCGACATTTTAAGCGCTGAGCTAGAAATGGACGACGACGATATACCTTACGCGAAGCGACCTCCTTACCCTGTTCCTGATACCAAATCGCAATTAGATTACGCCAAGTTCTTGACTAGCACGATATTTAAAACAGACGAATTCTCGTCAGATTTCCTCCACCTTCAATCGCTTCTATCGGAACTTGATACTCTCCGCAAAATTGTAGACACAACTAACGACTACAATGAACTTACCCGAGCGGAGGTAAGCTGGAACGAACAAGTTCACGGACGTATGCTTGAACTTGCCGTTTTGCATGCGCCAGGTGTCGGCGTTGAAAACATCGCTGGCGCTCATATCGTGAAGGAATTTTTGCCACCGCTATCTGTTCACCATAAATTTTCGTCTCTTAGCAGTAAGCCGATCGACTATGCTATGGTCCTGCAACCTTTAACCACGCCTTATACCGAAAGTAGCAAGGAGAATAACAACAATAAGAGACTGCCTCTTTCACGCGTCGTTAAATTTCTGGACACGCTCGCCTATCCAAGTTTCAACCAGTCCTCCTATGATCCGTTGCGCTACATGCCGTCGGGCGTATTCATTGGAACAGGATCAAACAATCAGAATTCCCCGGAGGCCATAGCTCAACTCGGCATGTGGCTCTCCTCATGGTATACTCGTGTCTCTGAGTTTCC
Organism: Xylaria sp. BCC 1067; assembly: GCA_005188305.1. NCBI lineage: Eukaryota > Fungi > Ascomycota > Sordariomycetes > Xylariales > Xylariaceae > Xylaria > Xylaria sp. BCC 1067. Next base: position 1,118,039 of record SSCS01000003.1, on the reverse strand, counting down.
GCGCTCAGACGAAAGTAAACGGCTCACTTCGCCGGTCTTTCCCATCCTTCAAGTCACACCTGCCTCATGGAGCCTTCGGTTTGCATTCGATATGGACTCACATTATGAGGTCTGCGGGCCCATCAACATTGCATCTACTGACAATCTTAATGACGCGTATCGTCTGCTGGGTGTCTTGCGTATCCTCGCTAACTGGATGGCAACGGATTTTTACGATTGGGTTGACCACTGCCTAAAAGAGGTTGGAGTCTAATAGAAATAATGCGATGCGGAAGCGAGTGATTGTACACATAAGGAACAGGATAGGGTCTTGGCGAATAGGGAAATGAGTAATGAATCCATCAAGTTTCAAAAACTTTTACGTTGTGAACTGTCATACCATGACCAATTCGGGCAAGCTGTCAAATAAACAGCACCCTGGGCCTGTGCGCTTCTCACATGACATCGAGGCGACATCAGATCGGAATACTTAAAAGAAAATTGGCGCTCAACATATGCCGTGCGTTGAATTTCTCGCGGGCACGTTGCGAATGGAACCATACTAGACTGCACGATGTAGAAGAGTGCAAATATACTAGTTTCGCGTTTTAAGTAGAAATTTCTAAGGGGTGGCTATCTGGAAGTTCCAAAGGATACTTAAGGGACGAATCGAGAGAGGGGGACTCGGATTGGCAGTTCGGCGATGAAAAATAAAGAAACTTGTGCAATTCTAATATAATACGATTCTCTGAAGAAGCTGCACGGAGAAAGGTGGCAGCATTATAAGCTGCTCCTAACACCATGCCCTCATATTAGACATACAGTCTGATTATCACAGCCCTCAAAAATTCTCAACCCGGCTTGGCCTTTTGGTTTTGAGTAGAAAACACCCACCCGGTAGTAATTATCAGCGGAACTAAGTTCATCCTCATCACGACTAGCAGGGTGTATGATGAGCCCCCATGCATATCTTTCGCGTCTTCCGAATGGTCCGTTTTCAGTTCCCTCAATACAACTACCGAGTAGAATTAGTTCTAACTGTGGGTTTGAATCATCGTTCTCTGCATCCCAGTCAAAACTGCAATCCACTAGGTAGCGTCCCTGCAAGTCTTTGAGCTGCCATAAAGGACAAGTGAATGCATCATCATACAATCGTTCAGGCAGCGATGGTATTCCCCTAACCCGAGAAGTTATGGTCAGTGACGCGTTTTCGATCTGGCCGTAAGGGTTCACGCCAGTTCCACTTCGGTCGACATGTGGTTTAATACTACTATATTCGGGCCGGTAGTCCTTATAGGATCCATTTGTGTGAAAGTAGCGGTAGCTATTTTCGAACCTGAAACCTAGATTTGCCCAACTCCAAGAAGGCGCTATGAATTTCCGGCCAGAACGCTGAGGTCCAAAGAATTTATCAAAAGTTCGATGTCTCGTCGTTTGAGGCATATGCCAGACCCAGAACAACTGCCGATGCAGGTCTTTCTGCCAGAGGCCAGCGAGATATTGGTCATCGGAGCTAAGCAGGCCTTGGTAGTAAGCGGCAAGGCCTGACAGAGCTGGAAACTTATCCGTTGGGTATGTGAGTCGTCGCATGGAGTAAGACGCAGCTAGTTCCATCCAATCATTGTAAATAAGCTCGCATTCCAGTGCCCCATCATTTGCTATACGTTGCTCGAGGAAAGAAACCGTAACGGTAGGCACCCCCTTATTTATGTACTCCATCTCACCTTCACTAATCGTGCCGTTTTTGCTCGTGATGTGAATTTTCCTCCTCCCAAAAGAAAGTAGAACTCGGGATGAGTGAAGTTCTTGAAAAGTCCACGCCCTAGTTCCCCAGACAGCCTCTATCGTATCTTCCGATTCTGGATGTCCACGGGAAAAACGATCGATGAAGCCCGTTATGCTATATCGGAGCGTGTAGTGACCGACAATATCCGGGCTCACATGGGACCTGAAGGGGATATCGATTCCATGACTGCGTTTCTCTAAGAATCCCTGTGAACAAGAGCTTGACAACAGCGTACATATCGTCAAACTGGAGTTGCGATACACGTCGCACATTTGCAAAGCTTCTTGTTCCCAATCTAGATTGTCATCTTGGATGATGCATACCGCGTCGACCCATAAATACCGAATACCAAGAGCTTTGCAGATATCTGCAGCATCCTTAATAACAGGCGTAGTACGTCCTATGTCGATTCGAGCTAGCCGTTGCTGTAAGGTCGCCCGAGTGGTTTTGAACTGACTAGCTGCTTCGATTGGTGTGCCCCAGCAATAGCTTAGCGCTGCGTATGCCAGTTGAGCTTTTGTACTTTGTAAATCAGTTGCGAGTACAAGTCGTGGATGTCGACCTAGGTTATCGACTCCTAGGTCTATTAGCCGAGTAGGCACGAACTGGCCATCTCGCCTGGCGCCTAGGGACGTATTTTCTTGCTCAAGCTCATGCAGAACTCCCTTGATCCACTCAACGTTCTTTGGACTTATCGGATCGTATTCGGGCGACGTCTCTAGCCGTAGCCACTTAACGCAAGGTGCTATAATCAATTTTAGCTACCTATCATGGGCCGTTTGCTCTTTTGGAAAACAATCACAATCCTGGGGACGCGAACTAAACGTACCTGAACTGGAATCGATGTCGATCGAAATTTCTACACTCGATAGAGGCTCTTGACTAGTTACGGTCGTAAAGTCAAGTTGCACCAAGAGAGCTGCGAGGCCTCTCTCCGGGAATAATTTCCCTTCGCCCACGTAGGCGTCATCGCCTTCAAACTTCCACAGATATGAAATCGTGAGGATCACATGGGAGGCGTCTTCGGGTGGCCCTAGCTTGGGCCCTAGCTTAGCCGCCAGTATGGCTTCTCTAATGTGAGCACAGCAGATGCAGCCGTTTGACGCTGACTCAGCAAGAGACGGATAGTCAGGGTACGAGTCTTCAAACCGATAGTCAGTCTCAAGACGCCGGTGAGTATCTTCTTTGTCAAAAACAAGATATTTGCTTTCTTCGTCTCGGTCGGACCTATAACCCCCCCAGGCCTTATCGTCAATTAGAATAAGCCTACAGTGGCAACAAAAATGGCTAACATCGAAGTCATTATAGGGTTGGCAGGACATGACCTCGCTCATGATTGTTAGTATAATCACTTCTTGTTATTTGGATGTATGGTTGCTTATGATCTACGTAGTTAGGAATGCGAGGCAGTGATGGTCTTGGGGTTGTGGACCCATAAGGGCCTAGGTAAGCTAGTAGTGGTCAGGGGACTATAAGGGGTTGGCCTTCGTTTTCAACGAAGAGGGTATGACTCAATGGAATGAAGGTTTTTGAATCAAGAAAAATCATTACATACTTAACTCGTTCCTCTTCCATCCGTTAAACGCAAAGCAATACCCCCGCCCCCAGTGACACACTCCGTTACGGGATGTGGCCTCTGCAGGGCCACAGGCAATGCTGTGGCACTCGCAGGGAGCCACACACGGTGTGGCTTAGACGTGCCCCACCGGAAGGACCCGCCCTCAGCGGGACCTAGCAAACGTCTCCTTCCTTCCTTATCATAATAATAGACTCAATTACCAGCACTACCCTTAGTTGCCTTTACTACCCAGGCACGGGCCGTGGTTAGGGCTTCTAAGCATATACTACTTGTGCGGCAGGAGAAACGAGCAAAAGACACAGACACGACAGAGACTAAAGAGTGTATAGCCCTAGATTCTCCTATAATAAACAAATCACTTTGGCAGTAGCTAACTCCGCTATACAGAAGTAAATATTTAGCTAAGCCAATAGCAAATCTAGCATTGGGGCCAGGTTAGGAATGAATACTCGGTTTAGGCCACTTTTTAAATAAACGAAATCGAACTAAAGGGATATAGATATCTTAGATCCATAAGAATAAAACAGGGTATTTTTCAATTCACTAAGGTCTCCGGTTGGGCTATTATAGTTACTATCGACGACTGAATTCACGAACGCCGAGCTTTTCGTGTAAGCGGTCGCACTATCTCGAACAAACATCAGGCGGCACCCAGGAATGTGAGTCCATTCACTTCAAGATCCTTTCCCTCCCTACCTACTTCTCCCGACCTACTTGAACCACTACAGATATGAATGATGCAACGAACCACGGTGTACAACTCCGTTTCGTAGTGCCTCAGTGCATCCTCCTCTTCGCGGGTTTGAACGAGGAATGCAGATCCTGCTACAGGTTCCTCCCTCAAGCCATACTCATGGACCAAAGCTCGGTACTTCCCAAGAGTCACAAGTTTGCCGCCGAGGACGTATGCAGGCCTCAAGGCTGCCTGATCAATACCATCAGGTCGTTGCAGAAGTCGACCTAGGATATCCTTATCGGCCAGTGTACCATAGAAGAAGTACCATACAGGGTATTCGTCTTGTCCTGGGGTTGGTCGTTCCTTGTTTTCGACCCGATGTTGCGGCATAGTTGTGTCGATCCCAAGTGTAGGAAAGCGGCAGATAGCCGAGAGATCCTTTTCAGCCTCCGGAAGACGGATGAAAAATGGTTGAGCAGCCGACTTTATATCAGTTAAGCCTTGTAGTATCCTTTTCTTCGCATCTGTATCAACGATGCAGAACTCTGTCCTATGGCCGTCTTCATTTTCGCCTTCGTATTTAAGTGGTGGATGGTTAAGCTTTCCAATAGCTTGAGCAGCAGCAACGGTGGGTATCTTTCCCTCAAGCTTCAGCAGGAATCGTATGTTCTTTGATGTGGAGACAATCGCGGTTCTGCTTCCTTTGGCTTCCTTTGAGCCCGATTGGCGATTCTCAGCCGCCAAAGTCATGGGGTGTGCACATGGGAGACGCCGATTTCCAAGAGCATATTCGTAAGCTTCCTTGTCGAACCCTTTTGCACTGCTCTTGACCGCCTCCCAAGCGAAGTGTGTGAGACGTTCGCGGCCAAGGTTCGATCTCCAGTCCCGGATCTCCTTTTCTGCTTCGGAGGTAGTAAAACCAAACAAAACTTGCCAGCGTTTAGTATCGGCGAATAAGATTGGGGTATTGTCGTCAGGAATGCAAGTAGCATTTTCCACTAGACCTTCGCATACGTCAAGCAAGAAATCCATCTTCGGTCCTCGGCTTTGGTTTGTGGTTAATAAATAAAGCAGGAGTTTTGCAGGTCTCTGTCATATTTGAGTAGATAATGTTTGAATTTATAGAGAGATCTAGTGAGCATGGCGCAGGTATTCGTAGTAGAGAGCCTGTGTGATTTAGCTTTTATTAACAAACCTTAAGCCAACAATGACTCAACAGTCAGTAGACAGGTAGTAGATAGTACTGCCGCTTACTACCTCCCACTAAGACCGCTATATTGAGCCTTGGCATGCACCAGTGCGCTATAAGCCACTACCTAGGGTTGCCTGGTTAGTCGATCGACCGGCCAGGCAACCTTTTTGTTAGAAACATATAGCACAAAATATGACTCATTTCAATAACTTTAACTGTCGTGATGATCACCGCTTGTCACGAACTCCCTAGTATATGGTAGGCAATAGACTCTTGTTGTTGTACGGGGGTCTCAAGGCTACGTAGGCTAACCTAGATACATAAAAAGAAGTCTCTTTGTCTCTATGCCTCGTGACACCGCTTATTAATATATTTTATTAACATCTAACGGTTCTCAATTCCAGGCCGCGCTCTACAGCTTTACAACTACTGCTACCCCGCCTAGTTGCTTCCTTATAGGCGTCTGCTTTGAGCTTGAATTTTCGAGTATTATATTCATTCCTTTAAGTATGAAGTATTTGCTACGCTCTCCCCCAGCCGGGGTTCATAGGTCGCTAATCGCGATGATATGCAAGTAAATTTGCATTCTCCGCACAGCGCGCATGTCGGTTAGCTCGTGATTAACTCCGGCTCGCAGATCTCGCGGGCGATGGGTGTTTGTTGATCATAGGAAGAGGTAACGACGCTAACGCTGAATCACTCATTATTGCTATGACATAGTCGCGAGTGGAATTGTGCATATTTGGTAGTGAACGCCGTTTCGAAATCCACACCACCGTTCTCCTACAGTCTAGGGCTACATCAAAGTATGTAGAGGATGCACATCACACGGATACCGTTATCATATAATAGAAGCTATCTAAGCCATGAGGCTCAGCAAAGAGCGATGCGGACTTCTTAGTCGCCTTATCAAGGATCATAGTTTGTTAGACTTCTCAATTTGCCCAGTAAGGGTACCTTGTATTTTATTAGAGCCCACGCCGAACGCCATCGTAAGGCCCGGCTAATGTCGCTCCACGATAACGAACCCAACCTACTACTCTTCCGGGGGCTCCGCTAATATGGTTATGCGGGTGCCTTAGACGGAATAAAATAGTGAAGACTGAATTTTAAGTACCACCCAACATTCCTTAATATTATTGAATACTCTGCACTAGAATCCATGGCATTAGCTAACCCTACAACATCTTGATCTCCTCTTTGAGCTCCCTTGGCAGTCCGTTAGGATAGGGACCAGAAATAGATAATAGTATACCCACTACCAGCCGGACTCCATAACGCCGCAAAACGAAACCTCAACCGTTAACATTGCCTCGTTCTTAATTTTCAGTGCTGCTTTCGGCCTCTGTAGTTTTATAGTTAAAACATACCAAAATAGAGCAACGGAGCCGATCTAATTCTCCGACTTTGGGCCGACAAGGGCTTGGCTAGCAGCCTTCAGCCACTCGGCAATGCGCTCAGGGTCGTCCGCAGTCTCCCAGTGCTCCGTGATCAGCCCGGATTCGAATCGCCAATAGCCGCGGAAAGGCACGGCCAAATCCTCCAGCCCTGGCTTTTTGGCCCGCAAGACCCCCGCAACGATGCCGACCTCCGGGGACGCCTCTACGAACTCGACGTCCATAACCAATGTGCCGCCGGTGCCTTCGATGAGCGCGTTCTCGTGCGCCTGCGCGGCTTCGATGCCCCGGATGACCTGCTGATGGTCATGGACGGGGTGGATGACTATATCTTCCGAGGCGAACTCCGATAGTCGCGAGAGGTCTTCGTAGAGGTTGAGCAGGAGCTCCTCATTGTCGGCGAAGTCCTGGCATGTAGTTGTGGTTGCCGGGGCAGAAGAGTTCCCTGACATGGCGTCTAGCGATCGTCGGGGTGTAGCGCTAGATAGCTGTCCGCTTGTTAAAATTGGTAGGAGCATTGGGTGTTGATGATGATCTATGTGTGACGTGTTTTCCATAAGTTCAGGCTCGTCGGAGATCCGTTGGGGAAGGCCGATTGGTCTCAGACAGTTAAACGAGAACATATTCGAAATACGTGGTCCTAAGAATGCATTTCCAGCCGCCCTGCGAGTGCGGAAATCCGTTCCTTTATATATAAGAGACCTGTTTCGATGAACAGGGGATGTCCCACTTTTACGTCACCCACCGAGAAGTGACTTGTGTTCAAGGCACGCCTATACGGCAATACAGCAATTTTTCTAACATCTCTCAATTCTCACGGAGAACGATGTAATTAGGCTACATGTCGAAGCTATAGCGCCCTTAATTCCCGATGAATTAAAAAATCGATGCAGAAATGAATTGTTCGAAGATCTCGTGACCAATTAGCCAGCGCCTGGCCTACGCTCTTATGTAATAAAGGGGTATTTTTTTCTGAATAATTTTGGAGGACTTGTACTCATTTTAATTTAGTTTCCCACTGCATGATCGTCGTAATCCATGACGACCGTCAAGGTAATGTGGCTCTAATACACTGAGCTCATACGGAGTTGGTAACGCTGGATTGTGAATTGTCTTGATGGCTATCAGGTTCGATCCGGGAAGAACACAGATAGAAACTGCATCGGCGCGCAATGGAATATAATACGATGGATATTTTTAAGAAGGTCAGTGAAAATTGTTTACGTTTAACCAGAAAAAGAGGAAGAAAATAAAAAATAAAAAAATATAGCAGTTCCCTTCCGACCACCCCCTCACTTGATCGAACTTACTACTCATGATAGAGCATAGGAGTTTAACTCCACCTTGCAACTTACCACAGAGCTAGCAAGTTCTTAAGTGAAGACTGCTTAAGGGGGTCACTGTTAATTTGACTGATAACCCCATGCTTGCCGCCCGTAGGAGGCCCATAGAGAAGGTTGGTAGGTGCTTCATGACGTACCTAAGTAGCCAGGTATCATTTGCTACGTGGTCTATCTCGAGGCTCTGGTTTCCGTTTCCGTTGCTTCTTGGCTTGCTATTTCTTGACTGGTTGCGTGCTACAAAGTACGCAAATACGCTGGTAACCCTATTTCTCCCCCCCACCGGACACATTCCTGACTGCGCTTTCGCTCCTTATGTAGCTATGTTTTCTGACAGGAATACTGCTTTAATAATTGTCTGCCTTGCTTGACCGGGTGAAGTGAGAGTATTGCAGCTCTTGCTGCTAGAATACCTTGAAAGAACCCAACACGTCCCTGTTTAATCTAGCAGTATAAGTAGAGCTGACTACGGGTGCGTGAGTTAATCTCGGAAGTTAGTACGGTCTTCATTTGGCAGCTATTGAGCATTATAGTCTCTCCTAGTGTGAAGAACACAAATTCTAAGAACATAGCTTCCGCGTTCAGGGCCCATCCAATTTTTCACAGCTCCTCCGAATAGGACTTAAAGGGTTGATGAGAAAATCCTATCCCCCACTGTCCTATTACTCACCGGGCGAGGCCACAAAAAGGCAAATCGTATTATGGGTGTGATCGGCTTTAAAATAACCTTCTTTCTAACTTCCTCCTATTCCCGTTTCGCTTTGATTCGGGACTCAGCCTACATTGGACGTGGGAATTGCCCTGGCGGTCAGGGTGGTTAGGGCGGTTCACTATGGGCTCCCCGGCGGGGGGAGGTGGCATGGCACGGAGTAGGTACCCTGGAAAACCTTCACTTGCGGCGCTGCCCGCTGTAGTTCAGAGTACTTGTATCAGCGTTGTTTTGTTCCGTGGTGGTTATAAGCCCGGTTTTTTAAGTTAGTATAGCTTAACAAATAATACTATAGGTTAAAATCTTACTTTAATACTTGCAGGCTATATACCGATTATAGTAACTAAGGGGGTTTAAGTTTTTACTGGAGCGAATTTAAGCTTTACACGCGTAATGCAACCTTGTAAAACAAAAGGTACTAGCAAGGCTAAAAAACAGACCTTAGCATACCTTGTATAAGAAAGACACTTTGTATAAGGCTAGAAAAAGTATGATACTGCAAGTAAAGCATATTACTGCGAGAGTATATAGCTAGACCGGCATGGAATAGCCTGGCTGGGGTGTGTGTTGCGGTGAAGCGGAGCTTATATACCGTTGTTGCCGTACGGGCGATAACGGCGTTGTTTTGCTCCGTGACAACTTGGCGGCATTTTAGGCTGCCCACCCATGCGCACAGCGGGGCGCATAACCCCTAAAGAACCCTACGCGCAACAGGTGCTAACGACTGTGAGTTTAACCAGCATGAATTCTAGACTTTGTTTTTTCCTAATATGGACTTAGCTACTCAAACGACGCACAAGGCAACAAAGAACCACATATGCTGTTAACCGCCTCGTGCTACGAAACCCAGCCGTCGTATTCCTTGATATTTTCCCTCCTCACACCCTCCATTTCGCCCTTGACGTCCAAGAGTCTGACCTGTCCGCCCTTCTCCTTACTCCACTTGGCCACGAAGTCCTTGACGCGATTCTCGGTCGCCTCGTCATCCTTCATCAACAAAGCAACGGCGTCGTATCCGCCAGCACCGGGCACGACGCCATTGTATACGCCCTCGACCCCCATCAGTGCGTCCAAGAGGCTCGTCTGGGTGTCGGGTTCGATAGGAACCCCGCTTTGGGTACCCATGGCACGGATGAGCTCGCGAATAGCTGCGACGGCGGGCCTGATGTCGTCGAGCCTCCCCTCGCTAAGAACAGCGCCTAGCTCGACGTTCCGCGACTGCAACTCATCCCACAGCTTCTTAGACTCGGCGGGATTGGTTTCGCGCCACTGTAGGACCTTCTTCACCATGCCGACGGTCTGGCTGCCGCAGTCGACGTCGCACATCCGCAGGGCAGTTCCAGGTGGGACGCTGACGCCCTCCTTCTGGATATCAACGTCCCACACCGTCTCATTAATCAGCTTGGTCAGTGCGGGCGCAAAACCGGGCGCCCCGGCCTCCGGTATGCTCTTGAGAACGGACGGCGAAAACCGCCTGTACCGGCAGCTGCCATAAACAGCGGCTGCGATGTCAAATCCTGAGCCAACCTTCCCTTGGGCCGCGCAGTGGGCCGCTTGGGCGAGGTTGTGCAGCGTGCGCTTACCCTCGGCAGTAGCGAGGTCGAAAGCGGACTGGGGTAGGTAATGCGTTAGTAGAGCAGCCGTTAGGGACGTGACGAGGGCGGCGGATGAGCCGAGCCCGGTCTTGTTGGCACCTCTAAGCGTCGTCGGGAATTTGGCGAAGCGAGTGGGATTTTTCTGCGTGCCGCTTATGGAATTGGGCTGTGAGTAGTAGTCGTTGTCTGCGAGGATGGTGAACTGTGCCGGGTCGAAAGTGTGCGACGACCGACGGAACGCTTTGTTCGCGATGTAACTGAGCGCATAGCTCAAAGTGACCTCTACGAAAGGGTTGGTGTCGATATTTTCGCCGCTACTTATATGTAAGCATATGCAACCATATAACGCGGGTGCTCATCATGCGCAAGATAGGGGGTTAGCAGCCAAGTGGTTGACTTCTGCTCATACGCAACGGACAGGATGAGTCAATTAAATACGCCGATTGAGACAAAACTACTCGCCGTGTCCTGTTTGATGTAAATGGGACAGGCACCGTGAAGCAAACGTCCGACTGACCTGTGAAGTTGCGTCACTTTGATGCCGCCATCCTCAGGAGCTAGGTGATAGCCATAGCGCCATTGGGCCTCAAGGAACTGAGGACTATCGACGACGATCTCGCTCAGCTGAACACCCGGGATTGTCTTAATTTCACGGGCGACAACATTAATACGGGCGCTTAGCCCGAAGACGAGCGCGGTGTATTCCTGGTCGAGCACCAGGTAGCCGCCGGCCAAGAACACCTTGCCCGGTGCGGAGACGGCGGTCGGGGCTACGCTCGGCATTGGGCTGGACCGGAGGGGAGAAGGTGTTATCTCTTTAATGGTAGCTTGGGCAGATGCGGCCCAGGAGGGACTGGATGGGATTGGGCTGGGCTGGGCTGAATCGGAACGGGAAGCGAACCCTGTGATCCTCGGTGTGACGGACAGCGAGCGGCAAGCAGCAGGCGGCAAGCAGCAATCGGCGAGAAAAAAAAAAGCGATCGACAGGGGAGCAATGGACAGACTAAACTAGCACAATCGAGAAAACGAGAAGTCGAAGACCCCGAATCAGGATGTATGCCTATATAGACCGTCACGGCTTAGACAGAGGGATGGGGGCTTTAGGTTCATACACTCCTATCGCGTCACCACGATTTGGGTTGACGGCGTTGGAGGGGCCAGTGACGATGGCTTCGGCCGTCTGTTTCATCGACTGACTGCGGGGAAGCTCAAAATAGCCATCCCCGATAGCAGACGCTGCTAGACTGCTTGGTACCTAAAGTACTTCTCAGCTGTACACTAGGTACACCATCGCAGTGTCACCACTGTCACCATTGTCACCACTTGGGTGGGTTAGGTACCTGCCTAGGTAGCGTGAGTGTATGTACCCAAGTACTTAGACTACTACCTAAGCTGGGTACCTAGAGTGGTCCGCCCTGTACTTGGTAAGTGGGTGCACTGGTGCACTGGTGCATTGGTGCTTATCGGAGTGAGATCGGGGGGATTGAGGGGGGGGGGGGGGGGGGGGGGGGGGGGGGGGGAGGGGGAGGGGGCGCTACCCTTGCAGCACGTTAACACTTCCCCATAATATTGTCCCAACACCAAATTGGCAAATCGGAGCTTGATATTTCTCATTGCAGGTAGCTTTCCGACTCCTCCAAGGCCGCACATTATGAAACAGAAACGCGGCGCCATGCGGTTTACAACAGCGCCACAACTGATCCAGCCCGCCCACCTACCTACCACCTACCTCAAGTAATTTCTCATCGAGTCGGCTCGCAGGTGGGACGCTATCAGAACCGGGAAATTACAGATCTGGTCGCTGAGATGGCCCCGTCACGATGACGGGGGTTTGCCATCAAATTTAGGTTTAGTAACTTCGTCCGCGCATCGGCATCTCGTGTCATAAGGCTGAAACGGCCACGTGAACTCTAAACAACAATTGCATTGGGTACCGTGAACGGCAGGCCACAGCGCGTGAGGTGCGTAGGTTGGGCCCAGATGCGCACTAATCGTAGTGGACTACTTGGATAGGCACGCCTTGACTGACTGTGCCCTAAGTACAGTACCTAATTCGGTGAACACCTGATCGACGGTTTATATGTATATCGAGGCTGAATCTTACTCCTCTGTTCCTCTGTTTCCGCCCGAAACCGCCCGAACCGAGGGACGGGACAGCGCGGGGACCGATTAGACCAACGAAGAGCTGCCGTGCATCATTCCGAGCACTAGCATTCCTAGATCTTCAGGGGATTTTGAAGGGAAACTTCAAGACGAATCGCCAGCGCATTAAGGGGTCGAGCATTTGGAGACATTCAACCCCTTTTTAACCGCCATTGTCGCCCTCCTGCGGCTGCTGGTATCACGGCATTCAATTACACCTCAAGCCACATTCTCGATTGATCAATCATATACCCTAGTTTGAGGTCGGCACCGCCCCCGTGCCTGTTCAGCTGAGAATCTGAGCCTAGATGATTCCCTTTGGCTCTCGCAGCGTTGACTTGGGAATGGAGACGCAACCTGGCTGGCGCGTATCTCACCCTGGTAGGGATGCAAGCCCTCCCACTTCAGCTTCCTGCAGGTGCTACATGAGCCCAAACAATCACTCTTCATATACCGTGTACGGCCAACGAAACGCGTTATTAACCATGTTCATTCCAACTTCAGCGCTCCGCGCACAGGACCTCAAGCTGGAGCTTTCGCTCGGCATACGAACTCTGGTCTGGAGACATGCCTTCCACCATCTCCTCATCAGAGGAGGCAAAAGCTCTTGTCGAAAGCATTTGTATGGACAATGGCTATATGGATGAGGTTGCCCGTAAGTGCTCAAGCTTTAGATCCTAGCTCCGCCTCCCGTTAGCAGCTGATGTTATGAGTCTTCCGTTGTTACAATGTTAAGGACGCGGTCACTGACGCGTGAGCTTACAGTAAAAAACCTGTCTCACGATAATAGACAGGCGGTGGAAGCTCTTTTGACAGACAGGGCCGCGGTCGGTAACTCGGCTACCGTGTAGGCAAAGTGTTTTCCCTACCCCTGCGCAAGCTGACAAAAAGCGTCTAGATTGGCCAAGAAACTTCATGGAGGCGATGGTCGGTTCGTTGAATCGCTGCTGCGGAATGCAGACGATAACCAGTTCACAAGGGCTCAAATGCGTAAAGAGGACCCATTCGTGACCTTCAAGATTGCACCCTCCCGCATTACCGTGGAATGTAACGAGGACGGGTTTACACAAGAAGATCTTAGAGCTCTCTGCGCAGTGGGAAAGAGCACCAAAACCAACACCTCTCGAGAATGCTTCAGCAGAGAAGGCATTGGATTCAAGTCCGTTTTCGTGGTTGCATGCAAAGTGCACATCGAATCTGGGCATCTCTCCTTCTCTTTCAACCACCAACGTGGACAGCGAGGTATGGGCATGATAACGCCGACGTGGGAGGTTTCTAATGATAGCCCACCACCCGGGATTACAAGAGTAAGATTATTCCTCGATCCGAAAATAATCGATGCCACCGAAAATTCGGTCACGCGACAGTTCGAAGAGATAGAAGCACCACTCCTCTTATTCTTGAGGAATATACACCGTATCAATATCGTCTATGAAACGGACGAAGGTGTAACTAAATCCGCCAAACGATATTCGATTACGCAGGACGGCGTACATCTAACCAAGTTGATAAAACATCAGGATGGTGTCGCGGACGAAGTCAGCTATTATTATGTGACCAAGCATATCGCCAATCAAGTCCCACAGAAGGAGAACCGACTCTATCCCGAAGTCAGCATTCCGCTGCCCAAAGTTGCGTCGTCTCAGGTCATCCTTGCATTTCCACTAGATGAAACTGCATCAAATCCAGTCGCTATAGGTCAGCAAGTATTCGCATTCACATCCATCGGGAACAAGGGCTTCAAAGTACGTTGATACACCCAACACGTTACTGGCAGTTTGGCTTATGTCGGTAGTTCTTAATTCAAGCAGATTTTGCAACACAGAACGGTCATCGAGACGTCGATGCTACATCGAGCAGAAACCAAGCCCTTCTTGGTTTTATTGCGGCAGCATTCAGTGAAGCAATGATTCAACTTCGTGACATCGAAGCCTCGCGGTATAGGTGGATGAGATACCTACCTCAAAGCGACGATCATTGTTGGAATGGTTACTGGAAGCAGTTATGTGACATGATTAAATTCAAAATTGGCACCGCGGCTTTGATGTTTTCCTCAAGCGGGATATTCATGTATGCGACCGGAGACATCAAGAGGCTACCACCGATAGCAGTATCCTATGACGGGGACCCAATCTTCGGGGGCGCAAATCTTGTGACTCCGTCAAACCGCTACCAGCAATCAGACTTAGATTGCTTAAAAGATTATGGCTTGGAGACCCTGCCGTACCTGGAGATTATTAAGAGAGCCGAGCACGATCTCAGAGAGCGATATTCGCCGATGTACTCCAGTAAAAGCGACCAGTGGCACACGGCCGCTGCAAAATTCCTGTCTTTGTCATTCGAAAAAAATTGGGAAAAGAGCTCAGAAATTATTCGAAGTATGAGGCTAATTCCCGTGGTCGACAGTCAGTGGGTAAGCGCCGCCTCTGCCACACAGCCACTGTCGTTTGCCAAGGTCGTCGATATCGAAATTCCGCGGGACCTTCCCCTGACTCTGATCAGTCCATCTGCAAGCGAGAATCCTACAAGAGCCGCTCTCTTTGAACGTCTCGGTGCCCGGTATCAATCCATTTCTCACATTAGAAAACTCATATTCAACAAGTATCCTGCAGCTACCCAGTCAGATCCCAACCCGTCTATATCCGAAGATGCTTCGCTAGAGCATTTGAAGTTTCTATATCTTACTCGCGACTATGAGCGAACAAACTTTGAGGATTACGAACGTATTGCAGTGTGCACGGGTGTCAACGTCTGGAGAAGACCGTTATACCAGACAGTTTATATGGCCAACAACCATCGGTATAGTGTAAGCAATATTCTAGAGACAATCAATACGCAACGCCAGTCCTCAGAAGGTAATCCATCAGGCTTAAAGGTACCCTTTCTATCGTCTTGTTATACATCTAGCGCCCAGTGGCAAGACGAGGGTGCCTGGGCTGATTGGCTTCGGGACACCTTTAACATCCGCGTATTCACGCCACTTAGGAGTAACGAGCTCATAGATTTCTTTCGAATGATCTCAAAGCACCGGAGCAACGAACTTGTTGGAATCCTTCACTTCTCTTGGCCTCAAATTAGTAACGTTGTCAGCCAGTGTAAACCCATTCGAGACGAGATTACCGATTGTGTGGTGCCGATCGAGGATGGATCCTTTAAACTGAAGGACACATACTTGCCGTATCTTGATCTGGTTGGAACTGTTTCTCGGCTCCTTGGCAATACCACGTCTTTTCCGTTCCTCAACTTTTCGAATACCCTAGCACCGAAAGAATTGTCGTCCTGGAAATTCCTATCTGATAATTTTGGCGTGACCGGCTTGAAAGATGTAAAGTTTTATCTGGACTTACTTGTCCGCGTGTCAGAAGCCGATCGCAAAGGCACATGCGGTCAAAGTGTGTCACAGCAGGCACTCGAAATATATGGATTGATATATAAAGAGCTAAATGCACAGGCAGACGGAAAGCATGGCTATAAAAGCGTTCGGTTAGTCTCTACTCCTACTCAGAGAATTTTAATCTAATTGGGCGATATTTAGCTATTATTTCGAAGGTCACAGCCCCTTGATATTCCTCCCGATAGAAGGAAACGGATTGGACTGCTGGAAGAAGATCGATAATTGTCGCTGGGATTGCCCCTCGAATATGAAATCTCTCTTTGGAATCAGATCCTACTATGCACCGCTTCTTCAAGAGAATGGCCAACTAGACACGATCATGGCTTTCATGAAAGAAGTTGTTGGGGTATTGGACCTGTCACCGGAGGACATAGTCAACGAGTTGCGCTTGCAAAGGAAGGATACTGCTCCAGACGAGGATCTAATTCGCCGTATGTACGTATGGCTGGTTAAATTATTGTCAAAGCTTTCTAAGACCGACAAAAACGCTTTGAGGTAAGTCGGTTTCAAACTTCGTCAAGATGGGCCTGTCAACACGTGGATTGGGGAGGGGGTTCAAACACACTGCCTCTCAGGTCTTAGAGCTAAAGCCACCCCGCTTATAACAACACACATAACTCTGTTCTCCATTCTAATTTTCAGACAGGGAAATCTTTCGGGACGATGCGTTAATTTTTGCTGGCGGAAAATGGTACACAACATCAGCTTGTGTGTGGTCAAACGGGACCAATACATTGGACAAGATCGATTTGAGCCATCATTACACTGATACGGAGATGTCTTTTGTCACCATGATAGGTGTTCCAACGTATACTTTGGAGTTTGTCTACAATAAGCTTCAAGCCAAGGGCACATCTCATTATACCACTGTTGAAGAAGTAAAGCAACTACTCTGGCGATTGAACTCACTCCTCCTAAACGCAAAGAGTAAACCTGATCCGAGGCCGATTCTAGAAAGTCCAGTGTTCCCAGTCAGGTCAGCTGATGGTTACTTGAGGCTATTGTCTGCTGATAAATCTGACTTTGCAATAGTCGATAAACGACTAGATAAGAAAAGGTTCTACGCCATCGCAAATATATTGGACTTCTCTCTCAATGAAGTTCATCGTCTTGGACCCTTTCTAGAATGGGCTGGTTTGAACGAGCGTCTCCTCTCTGCATACATTACTAGAGACATTTCAGAGCTAGGGATAGCCGAAAACGCCCCAGAATCACATAATGATATCAAATCAAAAGCCTATTCATTATGCCGGTGAGCCGAACTATCTAGATATAGCCCTGAGTACCAAAAACTAACACATAAACAGAATAGCAGTACACGTCGAAAGTCCAAGAGCGGAAGACCCTAAGTTGCTTTACAAGGTCCTTAGGAATTTCAAAATCTTCGAATCGCCACCTGCAGATTCCCAGTGGTATCTTACTGAGGGTGGTATTACATGGAACATAAACAATTCCAAGGCAATGATATCTTTTAACGACTCCGAGCCCGACGCCGTAGTAATCTACGTTCCAACCAACGCGAGCGATCGGAAGATTTGCTTTCTCTTCCATCTTCCGCTTTTTTTTCTTAATTGGATGGATGGTGACCGTGATCTCATAAAAGTGGGAAATGGTCACCCCGTGGTGGCATTGATCGCGGCTGTCTTAAATACCGATCCTTCTTTCGCCGAGCTTCTCCTGGATAGAGAATGGGTCGCCAGATTGGAATTCCCTGCAGACTCAGAGAGCCAGGTTCAAGCTGTAGGATCAGCTGAGGGCATAACGGCTCAATCTTCCGAGAAAGGCAACCCGTCCATGGTCGAAAGCACCTCACAAAACCGGTCCACGGAGTCCGTGACCGATGCCGATCATGACCAGTTCGATTCTGAAGGCCAGAGACCAAGCAAAGACGAAGCCATGGGAATAGAACCCCTTGCTTCGTCAGTTATTTCAACTCCCACCACGGGTATCCAGTCCCAGAACAGCAATAGGCAATCATCCGCGAATTTAGACCCTGCAACGCTCCATCCATCTCATCCCGAGTTCGTATCAGCCATAGATATATTATTATCCTCATACCCAAACACTTCTCAGCCAGCTAATACAAGCGCTCACATTTCTGATGCACGAACATACGTCGCCCTGCTTGAGAAGGTCATTTTACGTGCTCGAGTTGCGCTCTTTCATTACAAAGACTTCGACATATCTACGATACAGCAGTCCCCTATCGAGAGAGATAGCGAAAATGATGTACGCGATTACCTCACGAATTACACAGTCTCTGAGCGATGGCATAGGGTTCAGGCCGCCGGAGAGTTCTACGTCAGTTGCCCCCGCTACCAGGTTGATACAAAAGCACACGAGCATGTACTAACGTGGGTATAAGGTATTTGGGATCCTATCGGCCTTGCGCCCAGAACTCCCGGGGTTCACCCGCGATGTCTGGAAAAGCGACATTAGGGACAAGGTCGCGGAGCATCCGGCCTATCACTATTTGCGGGCGCCGAGGGTGAAGGAGAAGGAGAAGAAGACATCCGACATCGTGTACACCGACGCCGCTGGCGTATTCACGGCCACACTCATCAAACACGGCTATCTGGACGAAGAAAGGTGGGGCGGTCACAAACCGAAGTATTACATAGAAGTGCGAACTACTATCGCGCTCTGCGACAGCAGTTCATTCTCCTGCAGCAGGGAAGAGTACACGAGGGTAAGCAAATTGAATACTCCCCCCGCTGAGGAATAGCGTTCTGCTGACTCTTCCGAATTGGTAGATGTGCGCCATTTCGCGAGACTCAAAGGACGAGGACGGCCAGGAGGCCGTAGTTATTATCTTCAGGGTGTTCAACTTCGGCAAGAACTCCATGAGCTATCGCATTTATGTCGATCCTGTGACCCTGGAGAAACAGGGTGTCCTTATTTTCAGGGGGCATGGCTGGTCGGTGGTTCGGGGGAGAGGTTCGCAACAGTGAACGATTGGATTTGAAGCTGGCTGGTCGTTGAACTACATAGAACAAGACTGTACCTATTATCATCGACCGTAACAAGAAATGCCGCAGGAACATATACCGTTACTGCTAAAGGAGCAATAACGACGTCGTTTTGCTCAGCCAAAGAAACATCATGAAGAATGAACACGTTGTTGCGGAGCACACAGTAAGTACGTCTGTGACAAGAATTGAAAAGAATACTCAATTCCAATGCCCGTATAGTGCGCGGTTAACTATTTCCCATCAATCCGCCAGACGTCTTATCAAGCTGTTATGCCATCCGGCCTCCGCGCCATTAGGCAGATGTCTCGTCGGAGGATACGGGAGCACAGCTAGCCAATAGGGGTAGAGCAGGTTAGTCTTGTTAATAAGGGGCTAGAGACCTCGAGCTTCACTTGCACGTAAGAACGCACGTAGATGCCCTAATTACGAACGAGTCAACTCGAGCATGACCACTTTAAGTTACCACCTAACCCGCTACACAAACTTAATTCTGTATGATAGAGTCTAACCCTGACTATCACTAATTGACCTTCTATTGTAATTGATCGCACTCCTTGGCAATTTCGTGGCAGGTTTTTATCCTTTTCTTAATTGCTGTTTGCTGGCTTTTGCGCGTTGCTGCTCGTCTCTATGATGCTACTATTCATGGACGCTCGCGGCGAAGGGGCGGGGTGGCAAAGCGACATTTTAGGCCTCTGTAGGGTGCAGCTTACCTTACTGCAGTGGTGAAAGTGCAGAAGCACTCACGCAATTTGGGGGGACATAGCGGTGCGTGCTGTATAGCTCTAACAATATGGATGTAAGCTTTCTAGACGTCAACGTATCCTCCGCGCCTGTTGGCGTGTTCTCCTACTTACTTGTAGGTTGCGGACGCGAGAAGACAGGCGACCGACAAGGCGACCTCCCTGTTGACGTGGCAAGGCATCTATCCTTTTGCATCCTTTTCAGGATGGTGGGAGGGATCACTGGCAGCCTGCTTTAATGAGGCTTGCAGCAGCCAATTATTCCTTCCCATGCCCAGTATCAACTCAAGCCACTCACCTTAATCGAGCCAGTAGGGAAACTATGCCGAGACTTTGCACCCTTTGCTTGCTGCGTCAATCGCAATTGCGTGGTTCTCATGCTGCTCCCTGCCCCCAGCACCGGACATGATGCTGCACTGTGTCCAAGGCTTCTTGCTACTGCTGGCTCTTGGTTAATGGCATGAGATACTTGAGCTCTTAGATATATGGGATGTGCTTTATATAAGGCAGTGAGCACATGTTACATATCTTTTAGACCCACTCCAGAGTAAAGTGAGAACGCTTCGATCAATGAGGAAGACGATGGGCAAAAAAACCAAAATTGGCTACGTAACGCTGAGCAGCGGACAATAGTACATTATTTCGGCCTAGCATTCTAGTGCGTCACGCGGCTTCGCCCGCAGCCGGACGGTGTGATTGAGGTTTTGCTTTGCATGAGCTTAATCCACTGGCTGAATTCGTGCTTTGCGCAAGGCACATTGATAGGCTACCAGATACAAATATACAGCTAACAGCCACCACCTGCGGTGAGGTTACTTAGTATTTAATGACCAATCTCCCGCGACCTGCATGAAACATTCAGCTAGAGTCGCTTAAAATTACGAAATAACACATCTGAGTGGTATATTGTTTAGATGATGCTCATCATGGTATTATGTATAGTTTATGCCAACTATATACGAGGCGAGAGAATAGGAAATTAATATTAATGAACATGCGCAATTGGGACAACTTCTTGGGTATCTTGAATGCACAGGCTTACCTACATAGGTACCTACCTAGGTAGCTTCGCTGTATTCTCATGCCTCACAATCTAGTGCTCGTAGGACAATATGATACGTTAAATATAAGTGCTCTTCATGTCCCAAACCGCGGCCAAATGGCCGGAAACCCGCCTGGCCAACAGCGCAGCCTGCATTGAGTTGCATTCTACATATAATGGTGCGAGACTATGTGACGCATCTTGCATAACCATCCCTCCGTCGGCCACTAAAATCCTATGCAACATATTGCTTCAACTTGCTGGCACCACTACCTTATAAACTCGAACCAACTGTGTCTCAGGTAGACTCCGGCCCCCGCATCCGCACCTCCAAATTAATCGAATTGCAGTTCATAAGGAATGCAGATCAATAGATCGAAAAAGCGAACATTTTGTAAATCACAGATGCCGGCCTCCTCTCCTAGTCAGCCTACATACAGTCATGCACCATATCTCTTTGCCAATCCACCAGCCTTCATTGCGGTCTGTCTGACAATTTGTATCGTGGCCTACAGTTCGCTAAGCCGCGTAGTGATCCTATTGGCTCTTCTTGCCAGGGGTTGAAGTGTCATGTGGTAGTTGTTTCTTCTCTTCTTTTATTACATGGCTAGGGTTTTGTTCGTATGAACGCCCTTTCCGGGTTTCAGAAGCAAGTGTTTATCAGTTATCAGGCTCGTTTTCATTTCTTTTCCTTAGACGAATGTTTTGCTTAGCTAGTCCACTCTTCCTGTCGCAAGTTCGCAAGACAAGACAAGTGCCTTCCCCACCAGGCCCTATCATTTACAAGGCAAGATACTCGGTACCTAGTTTATCAGGCCCGTTCCGAAAGCATTAGAGGGCCGGCCAGGGACATTTCACAGGCCACAGCGTGGGGCCCGCCTGGTGTGATCTTCTGTATGCCTGACCCCGCCCTGTTCAGGCTCACCAGCCCTGATTCCGACACCAAGTCTTGAACACTTTCCGTTCTCTCTCACTCGACGCTGATCTTCCGCTCTGCGAATGACCTTGGTTGGGGTGCCATCTTACCACTCTACATATCCCTAATATAATCTTTTCTAGCAAGTGTGACCTGACGCGAGCGCATGCTCTAATACACAACAGGTCCATTTGAACCCCTCTTCCGTCTTCTAGCCCACCAATATTCAAATACAATAATCAAGTCGGAACGCATCGATCTACTGGAAGAATGGACGGGCTAAGTCTCGCCGCTAGTGTGATTGCAGTTATACAACTTACCGGAACGTGTTTGAAGTTGTCAAAAAAATGGCTTGCTCCTTCCGAATTCGGCTCTGCCGATTTAGCTACCATTGAGATGAATCTATATGGGTTCATCGGAGCTATGAAAGCGTTCCAGACACTTCTAGATATCCACGAAGATGATCAAGCACGACTGAACAGTTTAGGACACCTTTTGCCTGCTGTTAAAGGGTGCGAAGACGCCCTAACGATAGTGCAAGACTTCATAAAGAACAGGGGCTTCATTCGCAAGCACTTGGCAGGGCCGAAGTTCGATGGCAAGCTGAAGGCTTCACTCAAAGCCTTAGATGAGGCTAAGAAGCTGTTCGGACATTCCTTGCAAGCTGACCATCAGTGAGTTTGTTATCCGGGGTGCCCTGCCTCATACTGATCACACTTTACCCAGAGAAATTCTACTAGGAGTTGAACGGTACATCCGTAACCTTAGCGAAGACTTTCGAGACTTCCAAGATGGTATTACCGCTAGTTTAAAACTACTGCACGAGAATGGAGACAAGACCTACATGGAAGTCAAGAAGGGCAAAAACGAACAAGATGAATGGCAAAGGGCTACAAGCGAAACAACATCGAGTATCAAAGATATTGTCCATCGCCAAGATATTCGGGAAGATCATAAGGATAGTCAGGCTATCCTTGAATGGCTCACACCTGTCGACTATGCCCCTCAACATAACGATTTTATCAAGCGACGGCAGGTAGGTACTGGGCAATGGTTTCTGGATTCGTCAGAGTTCCAGACGTGGGTACAAAATCGTAAAAAGACGTTATTCTGCCCAGGTATGCCAGGATCCGGAAAGACAATATTGGCGTCAATCGTAATCGATGAACTCACGACTCGCTTCGCGGAGAACAAGGACGTCAGTATTGCATACATATATTTCAACTTCCGACGCGAAGCCGATCAGAAGGTAGACAACCTCTTTGCGGGCCTATTGAGGCAACTGGCCCAGCGCATACTTCTGCCTGAAAGCGTGAGGTCTTTGCACAACGAGTGCAAGAAAACGCGCACACGACCATCGTTAGATCAAATCTTGAGAACTCTACAGTCCGTGGCCGCTATGCGTTCGAGAGTATTTATAATTGTTGATGCGCTCGACGAATGCCAAACATCTGATGGCTGTCGGAACGAATTTCTATCAGAACTCCTAGATTTTCAAGCCAAATGTGGAATCAATCTTTTAGTAACCTCAAGAGCCATCGGAGAGATCGTGGAGAAATTCGAAGGAAGCGTATCATTGAAAATCCGGGCCAGAAAACAAGACGTACGAAGATACGTCGCCGGCAGTATATCGCGTCTACCATCGTTCGTCGGACGCAGTCCAGACTTACAAACTGAAGTTCAGGACCAGATTGTCAAAGCCGTTGATGGAATGTATGTGTATCGCCAAGTTCCATTAGGAAACGAACTAATCTTGTTAGGTTCCTGCTGGCGCAACTTTATCTAGATTCCCTAATAGGCAAAAGATCACCTAAGGCTCTCAGAACTGCTTTAAAAAAACTGCGTACCGGATCTGATGCATACGATCATGCATACGATGACGCAATGGAACGTATCGAAGGGCAGGTTACCGACCAGGAAGAACTTGCTAAGCAAGTTTTATCATGGATCACACACGCAAAAAGACCTCTTATGGTAGTAGAGCTTCAACACGCGCTTGCAGTGGAAGTTGGTGACCGTCGACTTGAGGAAGATAACCTCTCACAGATTGAAGATATAGTCTCCGCGTGTGCCGGATTGGTTACAATCGACGATGAAAGTCGTATCATCCGATTAGTGCATTATACAACAGAAGAATATTTTCTACGAACTCGCAATCGGTGGTTCCCAAATGCGCAATTAGATATCACAATAACTTGCATAACATACCTCTCGTTCGATGATTTTAAGAGTGGGTTCTGTCCGACAGACGATAAGTTTGAGGAACGATTACATTTGAACCCGCTCTACAACTACGCTGCGCAAAACTGGGGTCATCATGCTCGCGAGACCCCGAATTTATCTGAGGAAATGATGGGCTTTCTGAAGTGTGATGCGAACGTGGAAGCCTCGAGCCAAGCATTAATAGCCGTCAATCGGCATGATTTTTCGGATTCAAGGTACAGCCAACAAGTTCCGAGAGAAATGACGGGTCTACATTTAGCGGCATACTTTGGGGTTGAAAAAGCAGCAAAGGCTCTACTTGTAAGGCACAGTCCAGATTTCACTGATAGCTCTGGACAGACGCCTCTGTCGTATGCGGCAGTAAACGGGCACAAGAGCGTGGTGCAGCTGCTGCTTGCCACTGGTGGAGTCGATGTGAACTGCACCGACAGCTACGGAGGGACCCCTCTGTCGTATGCAGCAGCAAACGGGCACAAGGAGGTGGTGCAGCAGCTGCTGCTTGCTATTGGTGGAGTCAATGTCAACTGCAAGGATAGCTACGGAGGGACGCCGCTATTATGGGCGGCGAGGAACGGCCACGAAACCGTGGTTGAGTTGCTGCTCGCGCAGACGGGGATCGATACAGATTGTAAAGCTAGTGACCCTCTCAAGCAACGGACGCCATTATCATTTGCTGCAGGGAATGGGCACAAGGAAGTCGTCAAGTTGCTGCTTGCAACAGGTCGTGTTGATATAAACTCTAGGGCAAAGTCGCGAAGACAGGATGGTCTGACTCCCCTGATGTATGCGGCAGAGGCGGGACATGAGGTAGTGGTGAAGTTGCTGCTCGCAACGGATGGCATTGATTCGGAGGCCACCTCCACAAGGCACGGTTGGACGTCGCTATCATTTGCAGCAGTCGGCGGGCACGAGGCAGTGGTCAAGCTGCTGCTAGCCTACCCGAATGTCGACCCAAATTCCAATGCCACGAACGAGAATCGCTTCGGCGACATTTTCAATATAGGTACGTCGCTGTGCCTGGCGGCAAAGAAAGGGCACGATGCGGTGGTGCGACTACTACTCGCAACGAAAAGGGTTGATGTAAATTCCACAGATCCCGAAGGACGGACAGCGCTATTATTGGCGTCAGATTATGGGCACGAGTCGGTAGTACGACTGCTGCTTGCAACAGACGGGGTTGATGTAAATTTTACAGATCGCCGAGGACAGACAGCGCTATTAGCTGCGACAGAGAGTAGGCACGAGACGGTAGTGCAACTGCTACTTGCAACGAGCAGGGCTAATGTGAATTCCGCAGATTCCGAAGGACGGACAGCGCTATTACTTGCGTCGAGAAATGGGCAAGAGACAGTAGTGCGGCTGCTCCTTGCAACAGACGGGATTGATGTAAATTTTACAGATCTCCACGGACAGACAGCGCTAACATTGGCGTCAGAGTATGGGCGTGAGGCGGCAGTGCGACTGCTGCTTGCGACATACAGAGTCAATGTAAATTCTGAGGATTCCCACGGATGGACAACGCTCTCAGCAGCAACAAGAAATGGTCATAATACTGTGGTAGAATTAATACTAGCGAAGGAGGATGTCGACCTGCACTTCAAAGATGGATACGGACGGACGCTGATACTGTGGGCCGCACAAAACGGGCATGATGCAGTTGTAAAACTGCTTCTTACCAGGGACCGTGCTGACCTGGACTCCAAGCACGAGAGTGATCAAACACTGCTTTGGTGGGCAGCAGCTAATGGGCATGGCGCCGTAGTAAAATTACTACTTACCAGAGACTGCGTCGACCAGGATTCTGGGGACAAAATTAGTTCTGTGTCGCTGTGCAGGACAGCAGAGTGCGAAGTGTTTAGAAAGCTGCTAGCCACTATAGACGGCGTTGATGTGGACTCTAAGAATGATCGGGGTCAGACACCACTATGCTGGGCTGCAGATAAAGGGCAAGAGGAAGTTGTGAACCTACTACTACAGAAGAAAGGCGTCGACCCGGACTGCGCGGACGTCAGTGGCGGGACGCCGCTCTTAGCAGCAGCGCGAAATGGATACGACACTATTGTTAAACTGCTGCTGGCGAAGGGTGCTAACCCGAACTCCGAAGACCATATGCTCGTGACACCGCTTTGGTGCGCAGCAAATGGAGGGCACGACGCAGTAGTGGAGCTGCTGTTAGCAGAAAACAGTGTCGACCTAGACCATAAAGACAGATATAGTCGGACGCCGCTGCTATTAGCCGCACAGATGGGGCGTGGAGCGATAGTGAAACTGCTGCTCGACAAAGGCGTCGACATCGAGTCGAAAGATATTAGGGGCCAGACGCCGCTGCTATCAGCGGCAGAGATGGGGCGTGGAGCGATAGTGAAACTGCTGCTCGACAAAGGCGCCGACATCGAGTCGAAAGATATTGAGGGCCAGACGCCGTTTTTGTTGGCGGCGCAGAATGGACACGGAGCCGTTGTCAAGCTGCTGCTAGATACTAGCGGAATTGATGCAGATTCGAAAGATGTCGGCGGCCGGACGCCGCTGGCATGGGCCGCCGGGAATGGGCATGAGGCTGTTGTTAAGACACTGCTTAAGAGCGGTAAGGTTAACGTTGACTCAATAGATGTCGGTGGTTGGACGCCGCTTGTGCTGGCTATGGAGAAGGAGGAATGGGGCATTGTTAAGCTTTTGCGTACTGATGCGAGATCACACGCGGTGCAAAGACCTCATATAGTGCGTTCGTGGCGGTCATGGAGGCTACCAGCGGATCACGATATATACCTAGATAGACTGTCGACATCCTGGTTTTAATCAGATATCCGCAAGATCTCTGCCCTCTATCCTTCGCTTGATCGGCTAGAGCGCCTATTTGGGAACTCTAGCTCCTGGCATCCCTGTGTATGTAGGTCGGTCGCAATTACCATCGTTTGCAGTCTAGGGACGTGCCTTCACAATGTAATTTGTGCCTAGTATACTATGTTATGTCTGCAGACTTGGATGGCAATGGCAAACACATTGTCGTCAATTGAGCAGCCTGTCTCTCTCACGTCGGGACTTAAAGCAGGATCCACAACCCAATTATAGGCTAGCTTGGCCTCCTGGTCTAGGAATAGCTCGTTACAGTAGAGTGAGATACAATGAGACACTAATTGACAAGCTGGGCAGGATGTGGTGTCTAAGATACGTTGACAGGTCCCTAGCTGGAATCCATCGAGGTATCTTGGTGGTTAGGGAAGCTTTCTCCGGCAATGCAATTCAAGCAGCCACCCTCTAACGTTGCTCGGAAGTTGGCTTTCTTGCACATCCCACGGAATTCATCTGATTTTGTTGAATTTCAAGCATCTCCAAACCCTCCAAGATTATATACGGGGTTAGAGACCCCTTATATATAAACCGAACCACTTTCGAATCGCTATCCCTGGCGGCTACTGGTGATATAGTTACCTGATGGTAGCCAGAGGAGCACGTAAAACCTGGGTCAAAAGCGGAGGAAGGAGGCTGTGGCCTCTAGGAAAACCTCACTTGCTGCTCACATTTCTAAACTAACGCTCGCTACTTGATACCTATTTCAACAGCTAGGTGCGCCCCTTTCTGCCTTGTCACAACGTAGGTGACGTGGGTGGCTCAAGTGGTTTTAGGTCTCTCCGATAGGTGCTCTTCACCCATATCAACTGAAGTGATGTTGTCACGGAACTAAACCCAAGAGGACTAGGCAAAGGAGCACAGACCAAAGAACCGAATATTGAAGTGGTGTGGCATTGCAGGACCACCAATAGGAGGGTTAAAAAATTACCCGAACATTACCCAGGGCTTTTAAGTCTCTGCAGTATATATTAAAATTATTATTACCTTTTAGCTTTTAATACCTTTTTTTTTGTTAAATTTAAAATATATTATTTTTAATTAAAAACTTTTTTAATAATTTAAGTAATTTTTATTATTATTAAAAGCGTATAGTTAATTTTTATTTTTTTTAAGTAGCTTATATATTATTTAAAAATATATAAACTATTTTATTTAGTATTTTTAGTAAAATATTTACTATATTGCTTTTGTTAATTAAAATAAACTATAAAGCATTATATATATATTTTTTAATATTTAATATAAAGCTATATTATTTAATAAAAATATTAGTACTTTTAAATTATAAATTTTAAAAAAATAAATATTTTTAGTATTTATAGTATTATTAATAAAGCTATTTAAAAATAAACTATTAAAAAAAGCTATAATTATTATAACATTTAAAAAAAAACAAAAATATAAAATTTATTTTTAAAAAAATAAAATAAAATTAAATTTAAAAAAAAAAAGCAGGTTTAATTTTAATATTTATTATACTAAGCATATATATAAAGGCAAAAGCTTTAAAAAATACTGTATTATATTATAAATCTATAATAAAAAAAAAAGAAAAAAAAAGAAAAGGCTATTATAATAAGCATACAATATTTATATATATATGTTTATATATAAAGTAGGTTTTATAGCTATAGGCCTTTATACGTATATAATAAAATTACGGTGTGTAGCTACTATAAAGCGTAGGCTTTACTAGCTTACTTAGCTATAACTACCTTTTTTTTTAAAAAATTTAAACGTTTTTAACCGGTATAAAACTTAAACTAATAGCTTTTTAGTAAAAAAAAAAATTATTTTAGGTTTTTATATTTATAATTTATTTTTAGGCCTTTTATTTTTAAATTATTATAGTGCTTTTTTATTAGTTAGTATTATTAATTTATTAATTATTTTATTTTAAATATAGCAATATTTATTATTTTGTTTTTTATTTATTTATAGTATATTATTTTTTATATATAGCGTTTTAAACTTATTATTTTTAGCTGCTTTTAGCTATATTTTTAGCTATAATAAAAAACTTATAGCATTAAAGTTATTTTTATAAAATTTTTTTAATTATAATAATATATTTTTAAAATTTTTTGCTATATACTATTTGTTATTTTAGTTTTATTTTTTTTAGTTTATTTAATATTATAATTTATAATAATATAGCTTTAAAGCGTATACTTTTTTTATTATAAATTTTTTTTTTATTATTAAAGTTTATTATTTTTTTTGTTTAAGCATTTAGTAGTTTGCTTTAGTAAAAAATTATTAAAATATAACTATAATTAGTTAATATAAAATTAGTTAATTGTTTTTTATAATAAAAAAATATTAAAAATAAAAGTATTTTTTTTATATTTTATAATTTTAAATTTTTAAAAAACTATTAAGTAATTAAGCTTATTAAAAAGTTAATTAGTTTTTTATAATTAGCGTTTTTTTAAAATTAGCATATAATTTTTTATATTAAAATTAAAATTATAGCAATTTTAATTAGCTTATTAAGTTATTACTTTTTAGCTATATTTTAATTAGTTATATATAAATTTTATATATTATATAATTTTTTGCGCTTTTTTTTATATATGTTTATATAGCTTTTTTTTTTATATAAATAGCTTTTTTTATTTTTTTTTTATTTTTTTTATTTAGTTTTTTTAGTTAAAATAAAAAAGCATAAAAAAACCTATTTTAATTTTATATAGTAATATACC
This sequence comes from Xylaria sp. BCC 1067, assembly GCA_005188305.1. Classification (NCBI taxonomy): domain Eukaryota; kingdom Fungi; phylum Ascomycota; class Sordariomycetes; order Xylariales; family Xylariaceae; genus Xylaria; species Xylaria sp. BCC 1067. Next base: position 1,088,799 of record SSCS01000003.1, on the reverse strand, counting down.
TATTAAAATATATAGCAATAATATTTATATATAGTTTATTGCTAGTATATATTTAAACTAATTATTTTAATAATAATTTATATATAGTTTTAAATGCTAATTTAAATATTTATTTATAATTTTAGTTTAATTAATAGTTTTATAATATTTTATAAACGCTAAAGTATAAGTTATTTTTAATAGTTAATATAATTTATTTATAAAAGCTAAAATAAACTAAAGCTTATAGTTAAAAATAATAATAATAAATATTTTAAATATATAAAAAAAGCTTTTATAATATATATATGCTATATTTTTAGCTATTATATTTATAATATAAAAAATTATTTACGCTTTTTTATTTAATTAATTAATTATAACTAAAGTATTATTAAACCTATATTTATTTTTTAATATTTGTTTAAAATTTATAATAAAATATTTTTATATATAATTTAATATAAATAGTAATATTAATTTATTAAGTATTTTATTTTTTAAAACTTTAGCTAGTTTATATTTTATATAGTTAGCTATAAAAATATTATAGTTATTTTTTAGTTTTAGCTATTAATAACGTTTTATTACTAGTTTATATATATTTTTTTTAAGATATATTATAAATATTTATATATATATTTTATAAATTAACTATATTTTTAGCAAAAAAAAGTTAAATATTATAAAATATTTATTATAAATAATAAGCTTGTTTTTTATTTTTTATAGGTTATTTTTTTACTTTTTATAAACTTTTTAATAATAAATATTTATATTTAAGTTTAAGTAGGTTTTATATATTAATTTTTTAATTAAAGCGTATTTTTTAAAAATTATATTTTTAAGTATTTTTAATATTTTTATTTTTATAAATATTTTTATTTTTTTTGCTACTTTTAATATATAAAATATAACTAAAATAGCTATTTATATAATAAATAAATGTTTAATAAAAGTTATATTACTATATATTAAAGCAAATATAATAAAGTAATAATATACTTTTTTTTTTATATATATAATAAAATTTTTTTGTTTATATAATAAAAAGTTAATAGCTATATTATTTTTTTTTAGCTAGTATATAATTAAAAAGTTATAATTAGCAACTAAATTACCTTATTTTATTTAATATAAATTTAAATATTGCTTTTTACTAAAATATTTTAAAGTTTAATAATTTATAATAACTATAAATAGTTTTTTATATTAACTTATTAATTTTAGTTTTTATTTTTTAAATATAAATATTATAGTAAATAATTTTTAATTATAAATATTATAATTTAATTTTATATTATATATAGTTTTAAAATAAAATATAATAAAATACTATTAGTTATTATATAATTAAAATATTACTTTAGCTATTATTTTATTAAATATATTTATTTTAATATAAATTAATAAATTATATTTATAATATTTTAATAAAAGTATTAAAATTAAAGCTTTTTTTAAACTAATAAAAGTTTTATTATATTGTTTTATTTAAGTAAAAAGTATATTTTTTTAGGTTAACTTAATAAAAAAAACTACTATTTAGCTATACTTAAATATAAATTTGCAATAAAAATTATAAAAGCTTAAAAATAATTATATTTTTTTAACTAATATAAATAGTTACTAGTTTTATACTATATTTATTTTTATAAAATTAATATAAATACTTTTAATATTTATAATATACTTTAAAAATTTAATTTTTATAATATAAAATTTAAACTTTTTTAAATTTACTTATAAGTTAATATTATATAATTACTATAGTATTATTTTTATATAATATTTATAATTGTTTAAATTATTAAAATAAATTAGTATATTATTTATATATATATTATAAAAATTATTAAAATAATTAAATAATATATTATTAATAAATTTTTAAAATATAGTAAAACTATTAGTTAAGCTAAAAAGTAGCATTTTATATTAATAAGCGTTATATTAAATATAAAAAGTTATTAAGTTTTTATATTTTTTTATTATTTATATATAATAAAAAGCTTATTATATATTTATTTTAATAAAAGCTTTTACTTTTATAATTTATAATAAAGTTTTTTTAATAAAAAGTAATAAATATTAGTTTTTTTAAATAATTTTATTTAGCTTATAATAATTTATATAAAATTAAAAACTGCTTTTTAGCTTTTTAATAAATAAAACTAATAAAATAAAAAGTATATTATTTAATTTAATAAACTTTTTTTTTAAATTATTTACTAAATATTTATAAATAGCTTTTAATTTATTTAAAAATATTTTATATAATAAACTATATTTTAAGTTATATAAAAATTTATTTAATATAAAATTAATTTTATAGTTAATATTAAACTTATATAATAATAAAATATTAAAGTTTATTTTATTAAATATATATAATAAATTATAATATTTAAATAGTATAAATTATAAAGTTTTTTTTTTAACTTATTATTTTTACTTTTTAAAAAAGTTTTAGTTTTTGCTTTTTTATTAGCTATTATTTTATTTATTTTATAAATATTAGTAATATAAATATAAAAAGCTGTTTTATTTTTTTTAACTAAGCTTTTAAAAGTAATTATACTAATAATAACTATTTTTATTAATAGCTTTTTTTTATACTAGCTTATATTATTTTATTATAATTAATATAAGCTTTATTAGTTTAATAGCTATTTTATATTTTTTTTAATATATTTAGTTTTTACTATTAAATAAAAAAGCTTTAAAAAAATAAAACAACCTTTTAAATTATGTTTTATTTTTTTTATAGTAGCTTTAATAAAGTTGTTATTTTTTATAAAGTTTGTTTTTTTTAGTATAAAAATTAGTTATTTTTTTTATTATATTTTTATGCTTTTTTTTATTATTATTTTTATTGTTTTTTTTTTTACTATTAAAGCATTATATTGCTTTATATTTTTTTAGTATTATAAATATTTTAACTATATATTAGCTTTATTTATAGCAATAATATATTTTATATTATAGTTTAATAATATGTTTAATAAAAATAATAGGTAATATTTAAACCAATTTAAAAATATATTATATTTAGCAAACTATAACGTTTTTAAAATAATATTATTTTATATTTTAAAAATAAATATTAGTATTTATTAAAACGTTAAGCTTTATACTTTAAACTTTAGCTATAAAGCTTAATAGATTTTTTAGTTTTTAGTTTTATTTTTTTTATATTTAGTTATTTTTTAAAGCTAAAACTAGTTTATAATAAGCAGTTTTAAATATTTTAGTATTTTTTTAACAAATTAAATGCTTATATATATATATATACTAATTTTTATATATTTAAAAAAGTTATTAATAATTAAAAATAATTTATTATTGCTTATAGTATAAATATATAAAAAGAGCTATTTTTTTAAATATTTATTTTTTTTTAAACTTTTATATTTAAAAAATATTTTTTTTAAATAAAACATAAATTTTTTTAAAGTTAATTTTTTATTATATTAATAATAACATTATTTTTATTTTATTTTTTATTTTATATTTAGCTATAATTATAATAATATATACTTTTTTATTATTATTTATTTTATAAAAGCAATTTTAAATTATATATTTTTGTTTTTAATAATTAAAGTACTAACTTTTTAAAATAAGCTTATAAATTTTATTAAGCTTAAGCTTTATAAACTTTATAGTTTTAATAAATAATAAAAAAGTAAAGGTTAATAAAATAGTTAAAGTTTAAATATTATTATATATAAGTTATAAAAATAAAGCAGTAGTAGTAATATTTAAACTACTTTTTTTTTAAAGCATATATTTTTTTTTTTATTGTTTATTAATAAATAATAAATAATTTAAATATAATACTAAATAAATAGTTTAAAAATAATATTAAGCTTTAAATATTTTAATATAATAATAATATATAAATAAATAAACAATTTATTTTTAAATAATTTTTTTTATTTAAACTTTTTAAAATAATACTAATTAGTAAATTATATAAATTTAGCTTTAAAAGCAAAAAATTATACTAAAGTATACTATTTTTTTATTTTTAATTTTTGCTAGTTTAATTTTATTTTATTTTTAGCGTTAATATTATAGTAAGTTTTTTATAAATATTTTAATAGTTTTATTAATATAGTAATTTATTTAAAGTATATATTTAAAAAATATAATTAAAAGTTATTAGCTATAGTTTTTTTTAAATATATTTTAATATTAGTTATAATAGCAGTATTATTAATAAATTAGTTAATATTATTAAATAATTAATTTTTTATTATATAATGCTATATTTTAAAGTATATAATATTTTTATTTTTATTATTATAAAATATTATAATAGTTATTTTAGTAAACTTATAAAAGCTATTATTTAAATAATAGCTAGTATTATTTATAATGCTATAATTATATACTAGTAAATTTATTATTTGCTAATTAGTATTATTTTTTTATTTTTTAATATGTTTATATTTTTTATATATAGTAGCAAGTTTATTTAAAGTTTATTTTAAAGCAACTAAATTATTATTATTTTTATTTATTTAAAAAAAAGTTTTTATTATATATAACTTTATATTTTTAATTATTTATTATTATATTTTAGCTTTTTATTTAAATACTATATTACTAAATTTTTTAGCTTATTAAACTAGTTTTTTGTTGTTTTAAATAGCTTTATATAAAAAAATCTATAATTTTTAATTATATTATTAGTACGCTTATAGCAATAAAACAAATGCTTTAATTTTTAAAAAAAAATATAAAGCTATTTATATATTATTATAAAAGCTTTTTTATTTATTAATTTATTAAAACTAAACTATTATATTTTTTTTTATAAAATAATAAAATAAAAAACAAATATAAGTTTATAGTTTTTAATATAAAAGCTTATATATTTTTTTGTTAAAGTAGCAATATTAGCGTAAATATTGCTTAATTTAATATAAAAGTTTTTTTATAAATAAGTAATACTTTAAACTTACTTTAAAAAATTTTAAGTTAAAAATATAAAAGTTATATAGTTATTTATAATTTTTTTTTTATTTTAATTTATTATTATAATAAAAATATATCTTTAAAAATATTATAATAATAAATAACTATTATATAGTTGCTAAATTTTAAACATAAATAGCTTATTATTTTAAAAAATGCTATATTTAATATTTTAAAGCGCTATTTTAATAATTTATTAATAAGCTTTATTATAAATTTTTATATTTTTATTTTATTAAAATATTATTTTATTAGTTTAAAAAATATTTAAAAAAGCAGTTTTAATGCTTTAATAAAAGTTAATTATAATTTATTATACTAAGTATATATATAAAGGCAAAAGCTTTAAAAATACTATATTATATTATAAATTTATAATAAAAAAAAAAAGGAAAAAAAAAGGGCTATTATAATAAACATACAATATTTATATATATATGTTTATATATAAGGTAGGTCCTATAGCCGTAGGCCTTTACACGTGTGTAATAAAATTACGGTGTGTGGCTACTATAAGGCATAAGTTCCACTAGTTACCTAGCCGTAACTATATTTTACTATTTTTTATACCTTTATTAAAAGTTATAAATAAAAGGTTTACTAAATTTTTTTATATAATATAATTAAAAAAAAAAAGCTATAACTAATATTTATAATTTAATAGTTATTAATAAGCTAAATAAATAAATATACTTTTATTTTTTTATTTAAATAGTTATATAAAATAAAATAAAGTTTAAATTAAAATATATTAAATTATTAAAATTATTATAAAGTTTTAAGCTAAATTATAACGTTTATATAAAATAAATAAAACTAAAATTTAACTAAATATAAAAAAACAAATATTTAAAATTATAAAAAGTTTTTTATTAGTATTAATATTATTAAAAATTAAAAATAATTTAAGCTAAAAAAATATTAAATATAGCTTATAAATATAAAAAAGTTAAAGTTTAATTTATTTAAAAAATTTAAAAAAATACTTTAAAAAATAAAACTTTAAAAAACTTAATAATAAATAAAATATAAAGCTAAATATAAAAGTATAACTAGTTTTTTAAAAACTAAAAAAAAGCAATTAAAAAAACTTTTAAAAAACTATTAAACTTATTTATACTTTTATTTTTATTTAAAATATAATATTATATATATTTAACGTTAAACTAACTAAAATATTTTAAAATATACTAAATACCTTTTTTTTTAATATAAAAAACGTTTTTATTTATTATATTAAATAATAATTAATATATTTTTTTAACTAATTTTAGTAAATATTATTTTTATTAATAAAGCAATAAAAGTTTTATATAATATATTAATACTATTTTTAAACCTTTAAATAAACCTTTTATTATTGTTTAATAAAACTAATATAAGCAAATAACTAGAAAATTTTAATAGTGTTTTTATAATAAAACATTATTAAAATTTTAATAAAATTAATTAGCTTTTTACTTTTTATAAAATATATTAAATTAAATAGTTTATTAAACTAATTATTAAAAAAATTATATTATAAAATAAAGCTTATATTTTACTTAAAAAAAATTTTTAATATAATAATATTAAATATAACTAGTTTATTATAATAATATTAATAAATTATATTAATAGTTTTTAAAAATTAAGCTTATAAAGTTTTAAAATATATTTTTTATAATATAAAATATATTAAAAGTTATTTTTTATTAAAAACTTTTTAAATAAAATATTAAAGCTTAAAATAAAAAAAATTTAGTTTAAACTTAATATAAACTATAAAAAAATAAATAAAATAAAATATAATAATTTATAGTAAAAACTAAATAAATAAATTATAAAAGAATTTTAGTTTAAATAATATAATATTATAATAAAATTAGCTAAAAAGCTTAAAAAAAAGGTAATTATTATTATTTTAAAAACTTAAATAAGCTATTATATATTTTAGCTAACTTTATATTATTAGTTTAAAACAAAATAATTTAAAAAAAATATAGTGTTTAAAATTAAACTATAAAAAGCTAAAATAAAACTTATTGTTTTTAATTTAGCTATAAAAAATATAACTATAAAGCTAGCTAATTTATAAATTTAAATAGTATTATATATAACTAAAAAAAACTTTAATAAACTTTTATATAAAATAAAAAAAAAGTTTATTATTATTTTTTGTTTTATTTATTATAAAAACAATAAATATATTTATTTTTTTAACTATAATAATAAAAATATAATAATAAATATTATTATAAAATTTTATAAAAGTTAAAAATTTAATAATAATTATAAAAAATAAAATAAATAATTAAATAATTTTTTTTGCTAGTTTTTTTTTTAGTAATATTTAAAGTTTAAAAAATTATTTTATTTATATAAAGCTTAACTATATAGCTAGTATTTATTTATTTGTTTATAAATTTAACTTCAATAAAATTATATATTAAAATAGCTAGTAATATATAAAAAAAAAAAACTTTTTAAATATAATAAAAAGTATTTTTATTTTTAAAAATATTATTACTAAAAAAAAAACACTAAAAGTATTTTATATATTATTTTAAAATAAATTTATAAAAATAATTTAAAAAAATTAAATATAAATTAAAAAGTTTATTATTATTTATAATAAAATAAACTTATATTAAAAAATAAAACTATAAAAAAAACTATATAGCTTTTATTATTATTTTAATTATTATTATTTTATTTAATTAAAAAACTTTTTTATAAAAAAAAGCCTAGCTAATTACTATTATTTTTTAAATTAAATTTATATAAAAATATAATATAAAAAATAATATATTATTAAACTATTATAAAATAAATAGCTTTATAACTAGCAATTATAAAAAAAGCTTAGTTTTTAGCAATATTTATAATAATAATAATATAATAATATATTAAGTGTTTTTTTAAAATAATACTTTTAATATTTTTACTATTAAAAAATATTTATATTTTATTATTAAAACTAGTTTTTATTTTATTTAATTAAAAAAAGCCCTATTTAAACTTATATTTAAAAAAGCTAATAAATTAAAAAACTTTAAAAAAAACTAGCTTAAAATAAAATATCTTTATAAAACAATTATATAATAAGTTTAAATTAGCTATTATTAATATTTTTAAGTTTATAATACTTAATGAAATTTTAGAAAATTTAAAAATAACTAATTAAAGGTTTTTGTTTTATATATATAAGCTTAAAAAAAAATATAAACTATTAAAGTAACCGCTTTTATAAATAAAAAAGTTAATATTACTTTTAAAAAACTAATATAAAAAGCTTTTAAATATACTAATATTTTAATTAAAAAAATTAGTTAATTATATAATATTTTTATTATAAAAAGTAAAACTTTATATATTATATTTAAAAAAATATTATAAATTTTTTATAATATAATAAATAGTAATTTTATATAAATAAATATAAATATTATAATGTTAATAATTTTTTAAAAGTTTAAAACTTTTAAATATTTAGCTACTTTAATAATTAAACAATTTTTTAAATTTAAAATAAAAAAAACTAAAAAATTAAAAGCTATTTTTATATAACTTAGTTTTTTAATATATTTAGCTTTATTTTAATTATAAAAAATTATAAGTTTATTTTAAAGCTATTTTATTTTTAAAAATAAAATAAATATATAGCTATTTAAATAACTTTATATTTTTTTTTAAAAAACTTTTAATTTATAAATTTAAAGTTATTATAAAAATAAAAGCTATAAAAAAAATATAAAAAAATATATTTTTAAAATTATTATTTATTTAATATAAATATTTTTTATAGCGCTAATTTAATATACTAAAATAATAAAACTTAATATATAAATATATAGTTATAGCTATATTAATTTATAATTAAAATATTTTTTAAAGTTATAAAAGTAAAAATTATTTAAATTATAATTTAAAACTATAAAATAGTAGTTTTATTATTAGCTAAAACTTATTAGTTTATAATAGCGCTAAATTTATAAATAATATATAATATATTTTTACTATAAATTTAATTAATTTTATTATATTTCTTTTAAAAATAAATATAAAGTAAAACTATATAGCTAAATTATTATAACTTATAATAAAAGTTAGCTATAATAAATATTATAGCTTAATTATTAAAATTATTAATATAAAAATATAGTTAAACTTAATTATAAATATTTTTATTTTTATATATTAGCTTTTATTATATAATATTATTATAATATAAAAAAAATTTAATAAAAAAAACTTTATAAAATATATAAAAATATATAAAACAAAAATATATATTATATATAAAGCTTTAAGCTTACCTTTTTTTATTTTAAATAATAAAGCTATATTATTTTTTTTAATTTTAAAAATAAATTTTATAATTAAAAGTTAAATATTGCTTTTTTTAAAAAAAAACTATATAATAGTAAATATAATATTTAATAAATATAAAATAATAATATTTATATTATTAATTATAAAATTATTAGCTAGTAAAACTATAATAAAAGTAATATTAAAACAAAAGTTAAAAAAATAGCTGCTATTTATTTATTTTAAAGCTAAACAAATAAAAACTAAAAGCTTTATAAAAGCTTTAAAGCTAAAAAAGCTATTAATAAAAAAAAGGTTTAAAAAAAATAAATTTAAAGTTTTTAAAAAAAGAAATTTATAAAAAATACTTAAAACTTAATATATAATAATAAAATAATATAAATAATAAAAAAACAAAAGCTAACTTATTATATTTTTATAAATATTTTAACAATTATAATTTAAATAAAAAAAATATTTAAAAAGTATAAACAATTAGTATAATTATAAAGCTGTTTGTTTAGGTTAAACTAGTATAGTATTTATTATTTATAACGTATTATATATAATTATTAAAAAGGTTAAAATAATTTTTAGCTTTTTGCTTATATAAATTAAATAGCTAAAAGTTTTAGTAATTTTATTTAAGTTTTAAATAGCTATAGCTTTTATTAATTATTATAGCATTTTTTTTATTATAGTTTTAAACTATTAAAAGCTATATAAATAAGCTATATATACTTTTATACTTAAGCATATAATTATAATTAACTTTAAAAGCTAATATTTTTTTTAGCTATAAATATAGTTTTAATTTAAAAAATACTTTTATTAGTATTTAAACTTATATTTAATTTAGTTAGTATTTTTTTTTATTTTTAATTATATATTTATTATATTAATTGCTTGTTTATAATTATTACTTTTTTTTAAAAAAACCTTAGTTATAGCTTTATTTTTTTTAAATTATAGCTTTTATTAAAAATTATTACTATTATAAAATAAATATAACTGCTATTTAATTATTAATTGTTAAAATATTTATTATAAACTTTATTACTAATAAAAAATATATAAATTAAAATAACGCTTAAATTTATTATTAGTAATTAATAATATTTTATTTAAAGCGCTAGTAAATAATATTTATTTAAAACTTTTTAAAACTTAAAACTAAAAACTAAACTAAATTTTATTTATTTTTTTATTATTTATACTTAATTAAACTTTTAGTATAAAAAATAGTATATAAATAACTTTAAAATAAATAATAGTACTTAAAAGCTATTAAAAAATAAAAGTTTTTAAAAAAAATAAACTATAATAAATTTTAAATAATTAGTACTTTTTTTTTTATTATTTAATTAATAAATATATATTTTAATATAATTAACTATTTAATTATAAAAAGTTATAATAAAGCTTAGCTTTTTTTTTTTTTGTTATTTTAGTTTAACTAAGTTTTATTTTGCTAAATTTTAATATTATAATAAAAGTTTAATATTTTGCTTTTTTTAAAAGTTTAATTAGTTTATTTATAAAATTATTTTTTAACTTTATATAAATAAAAGTAATAAATTTTGCTTTTATTTTTTAATTAATATAATAATATATTATTTAAATATACTATTTTTGCTTGTTTATAACATTAACTTATAACTAACTAATAATATTTATATTATTATATAAAAAAATAATTAGTTTTTTAAATATAAAGTTTAATTTTATTAAAAAGTTATAAACTTAAGCAAAATTATTATAAACTTTGTTTATAGCAATATATTTATTTTTTATTAAATTTTTTATAATAATGCTTTATAATTTAAAATGCTATAAAATTAAATTATTATATATAAATATTATATATTTTATAAATAATTTAACGTTTTTTTAGTTAAAAAAAAAAGTAGTATTTATAGTAGTAAATAGTTTAAAATTATTATATTACTAATAAAAGTAATTTATTATTAACTTTTTATAGCAAAAGTATAGCTTTAATATTTTAGCTATATATTTTGCTAGCTATTTTATACTTTTAAAATATTTTAATAATAAGTTATTTATAAATTTTATTTATATTAAATATATATAGCTAATATTTAGTTTAATAATTTATATTAAAAAAGCTAGTTTTTTTAATAAAAAAGTATATTTAAAAACTTTATTTTTTAAAGCTAGTTTTTTTTTATATTTTATTATAAAAGTTAAGCTTTTTAAATTTATTAAAGTTAAATATTTTTTTATATTTATAAATTTAAATAATTTTAATATTTTTAAAATATATTATAACTAATTAAAAGTAATATTACTATTATATATATTTTATAAAATTTTTATACTAAAAAACTAATTTATATATTTAAAATTATTTATTAAAACTTGTTTTTTAACTTTTATTATTATTTTTTTAAAATAGTTAAAATTAAAGCTATATAGTAAAAAATTATTTATATATAAAATTACTGTTTTTTTAGTTTTTAAATTTATATAAATAATATTATTTGTTATAAAAAGTTTAAATTTAATTATTGCTATAATTTTTTTTATTTTAGCTTATTATTTATAATTAGCTTATTTTAAATTATATAAAAGGTTTATTAGCTAAATAATTTTTTTAAAAGTTTATTTATATTTTAATACTTTATTTAAATAAGCTTTAAAATATTTTTTAAATATTTTAAACTATTTTATATAAATTTTTTTATATAGTTTGCTATTAAAATAAACTATAATAAAGTTTATTTAAATTATATACTAATAATTATATACTGCTAAAGCTATTAAAATTTTTTAAAAAGCTACTTTTATAGTTAATATAATAGTTTTATTATAATTAATTTTTTTTTACTAAAAAAAGCTTTTAATATAAATATATTTTTTAAACTTATTAATTTTTTTTATTAATAAATATTTCTTTTTTAGTACTTAAATAGTATTAATAAAATATTTTTAAATAGCTTTTTTATAGTTAATAAAGCAAAACGTACTTTTATTTAGGTTATTATAGATTTTTTTAAATATAGCTTTAAGCTATTTTAATTATTTAAAATTTGCTATAGTATTTTTTAAACTAGGTTTATTAAAAGTAAATATTTTTATATTAAATATATTAATTTTTATTAATAATTTTAGCTAGTTTATATATAGCAAACAAATTTTTTTATATTTTTTAAGCTAGTTAAAAACTTTATTTAAAATTTTATACTTTTTAATTTTGTTTAAATGTTTATTTATATTTTATATTGCTTAAACTTATAAGTTATAAAAATTTTTAAATTTATTTTTTTTATTTGTTTTTTTAAAATTATACTTTTTTTAGCTTAGTGCTATTTTTAATATATAAACTATATTTAAATGTTTTTTAAAAGTAGTTAATATATAGCTATTTTTATTAAAAATATTTATAGCTTTAAAAAATTATACTTTATATAACTACTTTTATTTTAGTTTATTTTTATATTATAAATTATTTTTTAAAACAATATTATTATTTTTATTGCAAATTTTAATATAAATAGCTTTATTATTATAATATTATAACTTATATTATATTTTTAGCAATAATAAACAAATAATATTTTTAAAATTAAAGCTTTTAAATAAATTATTTAAATATTTATAAAAAATAATATATAAAGTTTAAAGTTTTTATTTTTTATTTATAAGCTATATAATATAATTACTTATACTTTTATATTTAATAAATATAATATTAATAATATACTTTTTTATTTTTTTAGCTTTTATATATATTAATTTATTAATATAAGCTAAATAATATAAGCTAAAATTTTTAGGTTTAATAAGTTTAAAATATATTACTTTTTTAAATTTATACTATTTATTTATTATTTATAAAAAATTATTTTTTTATAATAAATTATATTATTTAATTAATAATATATATAAAAATAACTAAAGTATAGTTTTAAAAAACTATTAGTATATATATTTATAAAATTATAGCTTTAGTTTTATTTTAAATAAACTTAATAAATTATTTAATAATACTATTTTAATATTAATTTATAAAAATAAATAAAATTAATATAATTTTTTATTTATATAATATTTTTTATATATATTTATATTAAATTTATAACTTTTGTTAATTTTTAAAGTAATAAGTTTTTGTTATATTAGTTTGTTTATAATAAAAAATAATTATTTTGCTAGCGTTATTTTGAGTTTTATATATTTTATAAATTTTATACTAGCTATTATTATTAATAATTAAAAAGTAGTATTTATTACTATTAATTAAAACAAGCTTTAAAACGTTTAAATTTGCTTAAGTTTTTTTTTTAAAATATTTTGCCTTTTTAATAATTTTATATAAAATAATTTTGTTTAATTTTGCTTAATTATATATATAATAAAAAAAAATTTTATTTTTTTTATATTTAAATTAATATTTATAAAAAGTTTAATAGTTTTTATAAACTTTTTAATATTAAAATAAAATAAATATTTATATTAAAAAATAAGCTTATTTTTTAATTTAATAATTATTAAAAAGTTACTATTTATATTTAAGTTAATTAGTAAATTTTTTAACGTTTATTTATTTATATTTAATATATATTTTTATTAGTTTTATTTTTAAAAAATAAAAATTATTAGCTTAGCTTTATTATATTTTTAAAAATAAAATTTTTGCTTAAAAATATTAATATTTATAATAGTAATATTATAACAATTTTTAAAAATATATTTGTTTTAAAATTTTTAATTTTAATAGAATTTTTTTTTAATATAATATTTAAAAAAAAGCTTAAAATATATAATATATGTTTAATTAATAAATTAAACTTTTTGCTTTTAAAAATTTTTAAATTATAAATAATAGTATTAATTTTATTTATATAAACTAGTTTTTTACTAATATTTATAGCATATTTTTTAAATTTAATAATAAAGTTTATTATAATATTTTTTAAAAAAGCATTTTTATTATTAATAATTTTAATATTTATATTTATATTAAATAAAAAGTTGCTTTATTAATTATTTATAAAATAAATATTTAATAATAAATATTATTTTAAACAAACTATATTTTTAAGCTTAGTTTAAATATATTTAAAAAGTTTTATTTGTTTTAAAGTAATTTTTTAATTATAAAGTTTTATTAACTTTTATAAATTAAAAAGAACTATTATAATAAAATAAATATTAGTAAATTTTGCTAGCAGTTTTTAATTTTTAATAAGTTTGCTTTAAATATTATAGTTTTAGCTTTTTTTAAAGTTAGTTTTATTTTATTTATTTTTATTTAAATAGTTTTTTATAATATAGCTTTATTTACTATATTTTTAATATTTAAGTTTTTTTTTTATTAAATTTTTTGCTTTTATAGCTATAACTTAAATTAAACTTATTATTATTATAAAAATTTTTATTTTTTAACTTTTTTATATTTTTTTTTAAAATATAGTTAATACTATTATTATTATTTTTTTAATATAATTTTTAAAATTATTATTAAATTTTTTAATAAGCTTTTATATAGTATATTATTTTTATTTTATAATTTTTTAGTTTAAGCTAATTTATTTATTAATTGCTTTATATTAATATATAAAGCTAAAAAATTTTAATATAAATATAATAGGATTTTTTTTATTATATATATAAACTATTAAATTTTTTTATAGGTTTTTTTAATAAATTTGCTTTATTATTTTATATATTTTTTTAAAAATTTTTAATATTTTTATATTATTTTTAATATTTTTAAATAAATCTAAAAGCTTTTTTTTATATATATTAATAATAGCTTATATTATTATAATTTTATTAAATTTGCTAATTTATATTTTTTTTTTATAATTAATAAATTTTATTATAAAATATAAATTATATTTATAGTTTAACTAGTTTTAATATTTTTTAAAATAAATATTTTTATTAAAAATAAACTTAAGCTTTTATTATTTTAGCTTAAAACAGTTATTATTATTTAAATTACTTTTTAAGTTTTTTAATTAATTTTAGCGCTTAGTTTTTTTTTTTTTTATAGTAATAATAAAACTTTATATTAAAGTTTTTAAAACTAAAAAAAAAACTACTAAAATTATTTTTTTTTAATTTATTATATTTTAGTTTAAATAAAAGCTTAGCAAAATTAATTAGTTTATTTAGCTTTAATATAAGTTTATTTTTGCTTTTATTTTTATTTTTAGGTATTTTTAATATATTTAATAATTTTAAATTGCTATTTTTAAGTTTATTATTGTTTTTTAAAAAAATATTAAATATTTTGCTTTTTTAATTTTTTAATAAATTATATTAATTTAATAGTAAAAATATTTTTAAATTTATTAGCAAATAATATAGTTTTTTTATTTTATAAATAGTTTATAACTTTTTTTTAAAATACTTTTTAAATTAACTAATATTTTTTTAATAAAACTTTTTAAAGTTTTTAATTAGTTATTTTTATTATTTAAACTAATTTATTATATAGTTATACTTTTTTTTTTATAAAGTTTTACTATAGCAAATTTATTTTATAAAGTTTTTATAAACTTATTAACGTTAATTTAGTTTAAAGCTATTTTATTTAATAGTTTGCTTTTTTTTTTAATAGCTATTAAAAGTTATTTATAACTATTTTTTATTTTTTTTTAAAACTGCTTATTAATAAAGCTTATTACTAAATTTAATAAAACTAATAAACAAATATTTTTCTTTTAATTTTATATATATATAAATATATATATATATATAATTAATTTTATAATAGCTACGCTAGCTATTATATAAATAATTAGTATAATTATAAAGCTGTTTGCTTAAGTTAAACTAGTATAATATTTACTATTTATAATATATTATATATAACTATTAAAAAGGTTAAAATAATTTCTAGCTTTTTATTTATATAAATTAAATAGCTAAAAGTTTTAATAATTTTATTTAGGTTTTAAACAGCTATAGCTTTTATTAGTTGCTATAGTATTTTTTTTATTATAGTTTTAAGCTACTAAAAGTTATATAAACGAGCTATATGCACTTTTACGCTTGGGCGCACGGTTGCAATTAGCTTTAAAGGCTAACAAAAAGTTTATAATTAAAGCATTTTTTTAAAAAAATTTAATATATAAGTATTTAATAAAAAAAAACTATAAAATAAATAAATAAATAAAAACTTATTATAACTTAACTAACTTTAAACTTATAAATAATAAAATTATTATTATTACTATAACTAATAAATAATTTATAAATTTATTTAAAAATATAATTTTTTATATTTTTAAACTTAATAAATATATATAATTTAAAGCTATAAAAAATAAAATATTAAATATAAAAAATATAAAAACTTTAAGCTTTAAACTTAATATAAGTTTTAAAATAGCTTTATTTATATAAAATTATAAAACTTAAATTAAAACTAATTGTAAAAATTTTAAAACTTTAAAATAAATATATATATAAATACTTTAAAAGCTTTTAAGCTTTTATATATTTTTTTAACTTATTTATACTTTATTTAATATAAAATCTTTTTTAATTATTATAAATATTATATATAAAAACAAATTTTAAAAAATAAACCTATAAAATAATATATTATTAAATAGTATAATACTTTTAAAATTATATAAATAAAAAAAAGCGCTAGTTAATATAATAATATATTATAAAAAGCTAAAGCTTTTAAACTAAAAAAAATTTATTTTAATATTTATTTATAATTTACTAAAAAACTATAAAATATATACTTTAAAAAAAAAGCTTTAATTTATTTTTAAAAAGCTTAAACATATTAAATTTAACATTTAAAAAAAAGTACTTTTTATAAAAATAGTTTTTTTAAAAAAAATAGCATTTTTATAAAAGTTTTTAAAAATAAGTTTAATATATAAAAAAGTTACTTTTTTATATAAAATTAAAACTATTTTTTATAAAATATAATAAATAAAAAACATTTTTATATTTTTATTACTAAAAAAAATATTTATTAATATATTAAAAATTAATAAGTATAATTATAAATATAAAAGTATTTAATAATAAAATAAAAAATATAAAATTAAAAAAAAAGGTGTGCGTAGTATAAGTTTATAAAGCAAACCTTTATATATTATAGCAAACAATTTTATAAAAACCGGCGGGTTTTTAGCTATATAGCTATAATATAGCTTATAGTTATAACTAAAAGCTATAGTATATATAGTTTATTATTATATAGTTATTTTTATAAATTTTATTAAAGTGTTAAAGCATAAAAAAACTGTACTACTTTTAATATAAGTCAATATTTTATATAAATAACTAATAATAACTTTATTTAAACTATTATTATTTTTTTGCTATATTTTTTTTATTTTTTTTTATTAGCTTTTATTATTATTTGTTATTTTTTAATTATTTTTAACTTTAATATTTTATATAGTTGCCTTTTTTTTTATATATAATAGGCGCTATATATAGCTATACTACTATAGTAGCTAATAATTTTTTAGCTAATTAAATTATAATAAAAAAAGCATTAAATATTAATATATAACTATAATAAAACGTTATTAAAAGTATAAAAAGTAACTTATAACGTTTTTAATAATTATTAATTAAACTTTAAAAATAGCATAAATAATAAGCTATATACTAGTAATTATATTTATGCTTTTAACTTTTTTATTTAATAAAATAATTAAATTTTTTTTTTTAATTAAATTAATATTATAGTATATTTTTAACTTTATAAATATTGCTTTTATTAAAATTAAATTGTTATTTAGTTTTAATAAGTCCTAAAAAAAGTATAACGTACTAAAAAAGATTTTTATTATTTTTAATAGGTTATAGGTATATAACTAATATAACTAGGTATATTTAATAATATATAAAAATATTTAATTTATATACTAAATTATTAACCTAACGTATAACTTTAAAAAAACTAGTATGCTATTATAAGTATTTTTTTAAAGGTTTATTAAATAAGTAATAGCTATTATATAATTGTAGTAGTATTTTTTATTTTAAAAAAAACTAAAAAAAGCAATGCTTTAAATTAAACTATTATTTAAATTTAATAATAGCAAAATTTATTACTAATTTAATATTTTGTTTTAAATGTTTATAAATAGCTTATATATTTTTAAGCTTATAATTTTATTTATTTTAGCTAGTAATTATATTTAAAAAACTAAATAGCTTAAAACTATATAGCTATTTATATAAAAATAACTATATAATTTATAAATATATAAAATTAAAGTTTTATTATAAAATAAAAACTAATTTTATTTAATTAAAATCTAGCTATATAAAAGTATAGTACTATATTATAAGCTTTACTATTTAGTTTTTTTTTTAATAGTTTATTACTTTATAAATAATAAGCTATAATTATTAATAGTTTAATATTTAATATTTTTTATATATTTTATTAAAATTTAAAAATAAATTTATAATTATAGTTAAAAATAATACTTTTAAAAATACTTTAATTATTTAATAATAGTTATTTTATAAATACTATTGCTTATTTGTTTGCTATATATTGTTTATTGTTAAAAATAAATAATAATTATTTAAATATATAGCAAAATATAAATATAAAATAGTTATATATATTATAGTATAATTTATTTATTAATTGCTAAAGTATATTAATTAATTTAATTAGTAATAATTTTATAATAAAATTAATTACTATAATATATATAAATAGTATATTTTTTAGTTAAATAGGTTATAAACTATTAACTAGTTTTAATTAATTAGTATAATTATATTTATAGTTTAAATAATATTTTATATACTTTTTAACTAACTATAATTTATAATAAATTAAATAAAGTTTAAAATTTTTAAATATATATATAAATTTTATATAGTGCTTTTTATTATATACTAATTTAAGCATTTTTTATATTATTTTATAAAATATATATAGTTTTTTTATTTTTATTATAGTATTATATACTAGTTTATTTATAATATAAAAAAAATAGCTAAGCTTAAAAAAAATATTAATATTTTTATTAACTTTATAATGTTTATTTTAATATAGCTTATTTAAAATTTTTTTATATTAATAGTTAGCTTTATAAATAACTTTAAAGTTTTTAAGCTATATATTTTTTATAATTGCTTTATTTATATATTTTATTATATTATAAGCTTTATTTTAAACTATATTAAATATAGCAAATTTTTTAATTTTTATAGCTTGTTATTTTTAATATTTATAATATTTTATATAGCTTTTAAATAACTTAATATATTAAAAATATAGTTTAGTTTATTTAGCAAATAATATATTTATATACTATATTAAAATAAGTATACTAATAAATTAACTAGTTTATTATTAGCTTAATTTATTATAAATATATTTAATATTATTTAGTTTATAATACTTTTTATTATTAAATAGTTAATTAGTACTATTATTAATGCTTTATTTAATTAAATAATAGTATAAAGCTTTTTTATAGCTTATATTAAATATGCTATTTTTAATTTAAAAAGCTTATATTTTATTTTAGTTTATAATAAGTACTAACTAAAATATATAATAAGCTATACTTTATTTATAAAAATAGTTTTATTTAAAGCTTATTTATAGTTTAAAATAATATAAAATATTATTATATTAAAACTTTATTTAAAAAAACTATTAACTTAAAAATATAATAAACAGTTAAAATTATAATAATAAAAAGTTATTTTATAATAAATAGCATTTTATATTATATTAAACAATATAGTTTTAGCAAAAGTTAAATTATAATAAATTAATTAATAATATATTTTATAGCATTTTAAGTTTTTATTTATTACCTAGCTTTTTTTATAACTTTAAGCAAGCAATATAGTTTTATATTTTTATAAAAGTTTAGTAATTTAAATATAATAAAATAGCAAACTATAAAAAAATCTGCTATTTTTTAAGTATTATTTAAAAGCCTTTAAAAAGTTAAAAAACGCTAACTATTAAAAAGCTTGCACTTTTTTAGTAATTATAAATATATTTAAAGTTTTTATTTAAAAGCTAAATAATTTTATTAAAAAGTAGCTAATAAATAACTTTTTAGTATTATTATAATATTTTATTTTTTAAATAAACTAAAAATTTTTTTTAAATGCTTTATATAGTTATTATATATATTTAAAAAAATAACTATATTATTAATAAACGCTTTATAATAATAAAAGTATTTTTAAAACAAATAATTTATATATTATTAAATATAAGCAAATAAATTATAAAAGCTTATAAATATAATATTAAATTTTTTTATATTATATAAACTAATAATTATAAATTTGTTTTAATAGTTTAAATATATTTTAAACTAATAAAAAAAACTAGTTATATTTATTATAAAAATATATTATTTGCTTAATAAACTATTAATTATATTTTATTATAATAAAAAAAGGTAATTATTAAATATTATTATTTTATTAAAAGTTTATAAGTTTAAAACTATTTAGCTTTTTTTTTACTATAAACTTTTTTTTATATTATAAAAATAAAATATATAAAAAGGTATAGCTTATTTATTTATATTATATAGTTTTTTTTATAAAATATATTATAGGTTTTATTAAAAAGCTTTATATTTTTATAATTAAAAAAATATAACTATAAATTAAATTTAACATTTTATTATTTATTTATAAATAAAACTTTAAGCTAGTTTTTAAGTAGTATATTAACTTTATTTTTATTAGTTTATATATTATATATTTTAATAATATTTATAAATTTAACTAATTTTAATGTTTATTTAAAATAAATATATATTTTTTATTTAGTAATAATTTTAAAAAAATTAGCTAGCTTTTTAATATTAATAATAAAATAAAAGTTAGTTAACTTAAGCTTAAGTAGTTTATTTAGTATAAAAAAATAGCTAAGCTAAAACTATTTTAAAATTTATAACAATATTTTATACTACATTAATAAATAAAATAATATTTGTTTATATAATATTAATTAATACTTTTATTATTAGTAATAATAGCGTTAAGCTTATATAGTTATTTATAAAAGTATTTTTACTAATAGTATATATTATAAAAGTTACTATTATATTTTTAAATATACTTTTAAAATTAGCTAATTTATTAAAAAATACTAATGTATTAAAAATGCTATTAGTAATAAAAGTAATAATAGTTAAAAATATATTAAATTTTATATTTATAGCAATAATAAAGTTTATTAATATAAATATTTTTAATTTTATAACTATAGCTAATAAAATAATAAAAAATCTTACTATAAAAGTAAATATTTTTATAATGCTTTTTTATAAGCTAATATAACAGCTATTATTTTTATTTTTATAAATTTATTTAAGCTTAATACTTTTATTAATTTTAATAAATATATTAAAGTTATTTATTATAAAAACTATATATAGTATTTTTATATTAATAATTATATATATAGCTAATTTATATATAGCTATAAAATAAAAATTATAATTAATAAGCAAAAGTTTATATTTTATTTATAAATAAGCACTTTTTTTATTTTATAATATAATAAATTGCTTATTTATAATTTTATATATATATTTATAGCTTTATATTAATACTTTAAATAAAATTATAAAGTTATAAATTTTTTAAAAAGTAATTATACTATTTTAATAGTTAATTACTATTTAATATAGTTATAAAAAGTTATTTTTAATAAATATATTAAGTTATAAAAGCTTATTAACTATTTAGCTTTTTTTTTTATGCTTAATAATTTTAAGCTTACTTTAAATATTAATATTATAAATAAAAAATAAAAACTAAGCTTATTTTTTTAGGTATATTTATTAATTTTTAATATTAATAACTATATTTTTTTTTATTTTAATAAAATATTTAAGCGTTTTAAAAATTTATATTTAATTATAGTTTATTTTATATTTAAATTAGCATAAACTTTTATATTTTTGCTTATAAAATTTATATATACTTTAAAATAAACATATATATAGCTTAAATAAATATATTTATTATATTTATTAGTACTAAAAGCTTTAATAACTAATACTTTTATATTAAACATTTAATTTGCTAAGGTTTATTTAAGTATTAAATTAGTAGTATTTAAGCTATTTTTTAACTTATAAATAATATTTACTTTTATATGCTAGTATTAATAGAAATATTAAAACAAAATATTTTAAAAAGGTAATATTTTAGTATAATATTTATAAGTATAATATATAAAGTTAACAAATAAAAAAGTAATAATTTTTTTTAACTTAATGTTTATTTTATATATTTGTTTATATATTTAAAGTATATATTTTAATTTATATTATTAATTATATTTAGTATATATTAATAATATATTTATTAAATAAAAAAATAATATATTAGCTTTTTTATATTTTAAAAAGCTTTTTTTATTTAATATATACTTATTTTTAATAAAATATATTTGTTTATTATAGTTATTATAATATTTACTATTATAATATTTATAGTTATAGTTATAATATTTATAATTATAGCTATAGTTATAATTTTAGTTATATTTTTAGCTTTAGTTATAGCTATAATTATAATTTTAATTACTATTATAATAATTATTATTATATTAATTTTAGTTCTAGTTATTTTTATAGTTATATTTATAATTTTAATTATAATTATAGTTATAATTATAATTTTTATATAAATTGCTTTTTTTTTTATATAAACAGTTAAAATATTAATTATTATTATAATATAAGCGTTAATTTAAGCAGTAGTTGCTAAAATAGCAACTATTTTAATTATTATAACTATTATAACCGTTATAACGTTTAAACAAATAACTGTTTTAAAAAGCGCTAGCTAATATATTATTTAATTTTAATTTAAAAAACTTTTCTTTTAGCTTTATGTTTTAGTTTATACTAGATATTTTTAATTTTTTATATATATTGTTTAATTATTTTTTTTGTTTTAAGCAGTTAAATATAGTTAATAATAGCTTTATTTTATTAATTATAAATATTTTTTATAATATTAGCTTAGTTTAAATTATTAAAAGCTAGCATATTATTAGTGCAAATATATTATAGCTTATATTATATATAATATAATAGTACATTATAATTTTTAGCTATATTTTAAAGCAATAATATACTTGCTAAAAACTTTTAAGTAGCGTAACCTAGTTTAATTTTAAATTGTAAAGTTAATTATTTAAAAATATATTTAAGTTTTACTTTGTGCTATATAAATTAATTAAAAGGTAAAACTTTGTTTGTTTATTAAAATAAAGCTAACCTAGGTAAAAACTAATTAAATATTACTAAAATTTATATAGTATTAAATACTTTAGTATTTATATATTTAGTAAAAGAATTAATATAGTTAACAAAGCTATATATATTAATATAAATAATTTTAATACTATTAGTAACTATACTTTAATTGTTAAAATTATTTTATTTTAAATTAAATATTTTAATATTATTATGCTTAATTTTATATGTTTTACTTATAGTAAATTATAAGTTAGCTTTAAATATACTAAATTTATAAGCAGGATTATAATTATAGTTACAGTTTTAGTTATTATTTTTATTATTATTACTATTAATACTGCTATAATTTAAATTGCTATTTTTTTAGCAATATATAAAAAGTAGTTTTTAAATACTAGTAGTAGTTATTATAGCAGCTATAAAAGCAGCTGCTATAGCAGTTAATTTAAATTTAATAAAAAGCTAGATTTTTTTAAACTTTAAAATAGCAAGTTTTTATATTTACTTTTTTTTTAATAAAAGTATTAAATAAAATATTAAAAAAATAACATATTTAAAAATAAAATTAAAAATAGTTGTTATATTATACTAAATAGCTATATAATTAAGCTAAATAGTTATAATATAATATTAACTATTAATATTAGTTTTAATAATATAAGTTTAGTTATTTTTAATATATTACTACTACTAAAAATATTAATAAGCAGTACTATTATAATATTTATTAATAGCATTAAACTATTTAGTACTAAATTTAATAGTAAATAAAAGCTAAATTGCTAATTTATAAATAATAATAAAAAGCTTATTAATTTTACGCTAGTAAAGTTAAAATATTTAATACTAACTTTTTAATTAATAATTATATTTAGCTTAGCTATAGCTAAAATACTATACTTTTAGTGCTAATAAGCTATAAAACTACCTAATTTTTTTTATATATTTAATATTAGCTTAAAAAAATATACAATTAACTTAACGTTTTAATATAGTAATATAACGTTTAACTTTATTGCTTGCTAGTTTTTTACTAAAAAATTAATAGTTTTTTTATTTAAACTTATTATAATAATAAATAATAGCTATAAAAATATTTTAGTTATAAGTTTTATATTTATTATATAAAATATAAAACAATTATATAAATAAAATTTATTAGTATATTTATTACTTAAAATAAATTAGTTTTTATTTTTTAATAAATTTATAATATTATTTAATAAGTAGCCTAATAATATTAGGTTTTTTTAAGCTACTAGCTAGTTTTTAACTAAATTGTTATTTATAATATAATTTATAAGTGCTAGTTTAAAAGGTTATAAGCATTTTAATAAAATAGCACAAAATAAAATAAACTATATATAAATTAAATAAAAATAAAGTAAGCTTTTATATATTAATTTTAATTTAAAAAAGTATATATACGTTTACTTTATTAAAAATATTATATTTTAGCTAAAAAGGCAAACTATTATATATATACAAGTAAAAAAAAAATTTGCTACGTTTAAAAACTAATATATTAAGCTTTTAAAATATAAAAAAAAAATATAAAGCTTAAATTTTTTAATAAAAACCTTTAGTTTACTTATAAATTTTTATAAAAAATATATTGCTAATTTATATATAGCAAAAACTTTTAGCTAATATAAAGTTTATAAAGTATATTAATAGTACAAAAAATTTATATTGCTAAATATTTAATAATATTAACTTACTTTTTTTAGTTAGTTTTAAGCAGTAGTATTAATTTATAGCTATATAAAACGAACTTTTTAACCTTAAAAAAATAAATTAGTTTAATTAATATAGTTTAGTTTTATAAATAAAACTATAAAAAGTACTAATTTAATAAATATAGTTATAAATATAAAAGTTTTAGTAATAAAATAAAAAATATAAAATTAAAAAAAAAAGTATATATAATATAAGTTTATAAAGTAAACCTTTATATATTATAGTAAATAACTTTATAAAAACTGGCAGGTTTTTAGTTATATAGCTATTATATAACTTATAGCTATAATTAAAAGCCGTAGTATATATAGCTTATTACTATATAGCTACCCTTATAAATTTTATTAAAAATATAGTTTATATATAAAATTTTAAAAAAAATATATTTTTTATATTATAATATATAATTTTTTATAAAAAAAAAAAGTAAAAAAGTTTAATTAATTAATTTAACTATTAAATTAAATAATATAATAATTTATAATACTAACTTTCTTTAAAGCTATAATAAATTTACTAAAAAATATACTATATATAAAATATTAAATATTATAAATTTATTTTTTAAATATAACTAAATGCTTTTATTAATATATAACTATATTATAACTACTTTTATTATATTATTAAAAACTTTATAAATAATTATATTGCTATAAAAAAAACTAATTTAATAATTTAATTTTTAAAAATGTTTTTATAAATATTATATAATATTATATTATAAAAATATAAGCTATTTTATTATAACCTGTTTTAAATAAAGCGTATTTTATTTAAAATAGCTATATTATTACTAAAACTATATGTTTTAAAGTTTTATTTATTAAAAAGTAAAGCTAAGTATTAATAATTAAACATAATGTTTACAAGTGTTATAAGTATATATATACTAAATAGCTAATTTTAAAAAGTAGCTATAAGCTTAAGTTAATAAGTAAAATAAAAAATAACTAGTTATATAGGAAATTTTTTATAAATATAATAATTTTTTCTTTTATATATTTTGCTATAATTACCTAATTACCTTAATTACTTACTAGTAATTGCTTTTTATATTCTTAGATTACTTTAATTACCTTAAGTGATCCTGTTTTTGTAAGTAATCTATTACGTGACCGTAGCTTTTTTTTTAAGCGTTGTTTAGTTATGCCTTTTTTTTGCGTTTGTGCTTATTTTTACGCCCCGCGCTTGGTTTTTTAATAGGCTAGTCCTTGTTAGTTTATAATATAGTTTTTAATAATATAATAATTAAAAAGCTAAATTTAATATAAAATATTAAAAAGTTATATTAAGCATTAAATAATATATTTTTAAATATATTAAAAATTTTAACATAACTTTTTTAAATTTTAAATTAGCTAGTATTATTACTAGTATTATTAAAAGCAAATAATATAAATTATTTATTAAAATAATAAGTTATATATAAAATAAATAAATAAAAACTTAATACTATTAAAGTTTTTAAAATTTATAAATAGCTGCTTTATATAAATTTAATAAAAGTTTAAGCTTTTTTTAATATTATAATATATTATTATATTTAAATTATAAAGTATACTTTAATTATAAAACTTTTAATAGTTTTAACTAAAAAAAAGCTTTTTTATTTTAATAAGCTTTAAAAAAAAGCAATATAATAACTTAATAATATATTAATTATAGCTTTTATGTTTATTTTTTTAAATTATAAAAGCAAAAATATTTAGCTTAAAGTTAATATATTAAATATTAGTTAAAAAGCTATTTTTATTTAAAAAATAAAATAGCAAAGCAAAACTTTTTTAATATAAGTTAAAAATATAAAAAAAACTTAAAAAACGCTATAATATAATAAAATATAAATGTTTAAAAGTTATTAAATGTTTAAAAAAATTTAAAAATTATTTATATAAAATATAATTTTATTTTAAAACTAATGCTAAAGTTTTAATTATTTAATTAAATAATATATTTTTTATATTTTTAAATGTTTAGCTAACTTATTAAATTATTTATATTAAGCTTTTTAATTTTAAAATTTATTATATATTAAAAAAAAAGCATATTATAACTAATAGTTTTTTTATAAGCTATTAAAGCTATTTAATAAATTAAATAATAAAATAAAAAAAATATAAATAATTATATTAATATTTAACTATATATAATAGCTATAACAATTTATATAAATAATAAAATAGTAAAACTTAATACTTTAAAATTTAATAACTTTAAAATTTTTTAAATATTTAATTTTAATAAATAATAAATAACTAAAAGCAAAAAAATTATAACGTTTTTTATAAATAAAAAGTATTTTAATAAGCTAAATATTATTAAATAGTAAAAAATATTTAAAATTAAAGCATTAAATTTTTTATAAATAAAAAGCTTTTATTAAAAAAAAAATATAAACTTTTTTATAAAATAGTTAATAATTTATTTTTAAAAAAATTTTAATTTAAAAAAATTATAAAAAATTTATATATTAAAGCAAGCTAACTATAATTTGCTAAATAATTTATAAGTATTACTAAAAAAAATTATATATTAACTTTTATAATATAATTAAAAGTTGCTTTTAATACTAGCTTTTATAAAATAAAAAATAAATTAAAATTTATAATTTTAATTATTTTTTAAACTTTTTAGTTTTATAAATAATAAATATATAAACTATATTAATATAAAACAAATATATTACTATTATAAAAATATAATATAAAATAATTATATAGCTAAAAATAAAACTATTTAAAAAATATAACTTTATAAATATATTATAATTTATAAAAAAGTAAATAGCTTATTAATATAATATTTTAATATAAATTAAATATAATAATAAATTAAAATTTAAAAATAAAATATAATAAATAATTAAATATTTTAGCTATAAATTAAATTATAGTTTTATATTATTTATAAATATAAAGTTTTATAAAAAAAAATATTGTTTAATTAAAAAAAGCTTTATAAAGCTAATTAATAAAATAAGCAAAAAATAACATTAAAAGCTAAATTTAATTATTTAAACTAACTAAATATTAATTAAATATTTTAGCTAAAGCTTATATAAACTAGTTTATAAAAAGTTATTTATATTATTTATAAAAAATATAATTTTTATATAAAAATTTTTTAACTAAAATAACGTTTAAATATAAAAAAATTTATTTATAGCTAAAATAAAATAACTAAATTATTATAATTAAAATATTGCTTATATTAAAAAAATTATTATTAAAAAATAAAACATTATAATATAGCTATAAAATAAAAAAAAATAAATATAAAATTTAAATATTGTAAAAAATAAAAATATTAGTATTTTTTATAATACTAAGCTTTTTTTAATAAGTTTAATAATAAAAAGTTTTAATATTAATAAATAAAGCTTTATAAAATTAAAAAAATAATTGCTTATAAAGATATATTATTAAAAATTTAAATAGTATAATATATAATAAAACTTTTTTTATTAAAAAATTAAAAGTTTTTATAAAAAATAAAAATAAATACTAAAAGCTTATTAAACTTTAAAACAATATATAAACTACTAGTTTATTTTTAGCTATAATTATATTTAAAAAAAATATAAAAAAACTATTAATTATAAAAACTAAAATTAATTTTTTATATAAATATTATATAATATAAAAAAAGTAAATAATATTATATTATTAAATAAAACTAGTTAAAATATAAACTTTAAATTAAATTAAAAATTTAATAAATTATTTATTTAAGTTTAAACTATTTTAAAAAAATAAATAATTAAATAATTACTAATAAATAAAAGCTAATTAAAAACTTTATTACTATTTATATTAATTAAATTTTATATATTTTAGTTTTTTTTTTTTTTTTTTTAGCTTTTTTTTTTTTTTTTTTTTATATTATAAACTAACTATTAAGCAGTTTTTATTTTAAAACGTTATATTTATATTTTTTAAAATTATAATAAAGCTTTTTTTTATTTTTTTATTAATTAAAAAATTCTTTATTTAAATATTTATATAACTTATAATAATAATAACTAAAGTTTTAATTTTTTGTTTTTTAGCTAATATAAATAATATTAATTATATATTTAAAGCTAATAAAATTTATAATATATACTTTAATATAAATAATAATATAAATATTTAATATATTATTATAAATAAAAATAATATAATTAAAAGCTATTTATTATAATTTATATTTATAAATTATTATTAAATATTTATTTTAATAAAGTTTATATAATTTAAATATTAAAAAACTTTTTTATTATAAACTATTATAATAAATTAATTTTTTATTAAAAAAATTAGCTATTTATTTATTTATAATATATTTAAAAAGTTTATTTATATATTAAAAAAATTAATATAATATTATAATTAAATAGCTTAACTATTTTAAATAAAAATATAATAATATTTTTAAAAAGTTAAAGCTTTAAAAGTTTATTTATTATAATATAAATATTAAAAAACTATAATATATTAAACTTTTTTAATAGTATTAAATTATTAAATATATAATAAATAAAAAATAGTTTAAATTATATTAAATAAAAAAAATTATTAATTAAAATATTAATTTAAAAGTTAATATAAAAAGTTAATACTAAAGCGCTATAAGTTACGGCTGGGTAACTAGTGGAGCCTGCGCCCCACTTTAGCTACACACCGTAATTTTTATTGCACGTGCGTGTAGGTATCCACCCGCACGATAGCTCCCACCAATTAAGGCCCACCCCACGCAAACAGGCAAACATATACACATAAACACAAATACCCTGTGTGCTTGCTAAAATAGCTTTTTCCTTTTTTCTTTTTTTTTTATTGTAAATTTATAATATAACACGGTATTTTTTAAAGCTTTTACCTTTATATATATGCTTAATATAACACTATATATAAAATAAAAACAAAATATTAAAGCATTTTTTAATTATAAAAAAAAAAAATTTTATATATTATATTTATTTTTTAAGTTTTATATATTTATTAAATAAAAATATACTTATATTTAGTTTTTTAAATAAAAATATATTTTTTAATAAATTAACTTTATAATTTTTTTAAAACTTTATAATAAATAATATTTATAAAAATAAAAACAAAAAAAAGCATTATTAATAATTAAATAAAACTTTATTTTTTTTGTTAATTTTTTTTATATATTTTTAATATATTTAGCAAATTAATAAAAATAACAAAATTTTAGTAGTAGTTTTTTTAATTAATTATAAGCTAAATATTAAAAATTAAAAAAAAATTTATATATTAGTTTTAAGTTTTTTAAAATAATATTTTTAAAAATATTTTAAATATAATATAAAGCAATTAAATAAAATTTAAGTTTATTATTATTAACTTTATAATATAAATATAAAGCTTTTTAAATAGCAAAAATATAGTTTTTATAAATAAAAATATTATAGCTTACTAAAAATTAATAAAAAAAAAAAATAAGCTTGCTTTAATAAATAAGTTTAATATTATTAAAATAGTTTTATAATGTTTATAAAAAGTAGCGTTTTAAATACTAAAAAATTAAACTAAAGCTTATAAATATAATACTTAACATAACAAACAAAAATAAAGCTTTAGCAATAAGTGCTATATTATATAAAAAATTTATAGATAAGGAGAAAAGGAGAAAATATTTATACAGCGAGGTCGCGGGGGGCTATTTTAACTTCGAGGCCTGTGGAGGCTAGGTGGGGCTGTTTGCCTACGTGCGTGTTTATGTGTGCACGTGTTTGCGATCATGGTGGTATGGCTAAGGTGGTGTGCACAGCCTTTACTAGCCACCTAGCCGTAACTATAAAAGTAATAAAAATTATTTAAAAGTTATAAAAAATATTTATTTTAAAAGCTTTTTTATAAAGTTTTAATATATAAAAAATATATTAGTAATTTTAGTTTATAAATAAAATTTATAGTTTATTTAATTATTTATTAGTTTAATTTATTATATATAAAAATTTACTTATTAATAAGCTAATAAATATATTTTTTTTTAGTAATTTTTTTTAAAATTTTAATTTATAAATATAATAATATTTAAAATAGTTAAATAATAAAAATAAAATAATAATTAAATAAAAGCTTTTATATTATATTATTATTATAAATAAATTATAAACTTAAATAAAAAATAACTAAGCAAACTTTTTTAGTATTAATTAATATAATTAATATAATTAAACTTTAGTTTTTTAGCTATAAGCTTATTAAATAAATAAAAACTTAATATTATATTATAAATTACTATAAATAACTTTTTTTTTTATTTTAGGCTTAATATTTTTAACTTTATTAATATTTATAAAATTATTTATAATAATTTAATAAAAAAAAATATTTAAAGCTAAAAAAAAAGTTATAAAAAAAATAACAAAAATTTAAAAAAAGAACTTAAACTAAATAATATAAATAAAAATAAAAATATTAATATATTTATAATTAATATTAAAACTTATAACTTTTTTAAATAAGCAAACAATAAATAATATTAAAACTATATTAATTAAAACTAATAAACTGTTTTTTTAAAATAATAGCTTAAACTAAAGTATTTTTAATTAAATTAAAAAATATAAATAAGTAATTTAAATAAAAAAGTTATTTAAAGTATTAAAAGCTTAAAAACTTTTAAAAAATTTATATTAATAATTTTATTTATTATATAAGTTATTTTTTTTAGCTATTACTATAATTATTTTTAGTTATAAATTAAAAATTAAATAAAAAATATTATAATTATTTAAATAAAAATAATACTAATAAAAATTTTAAAAAAAAATATATATATAAAATACTTAAAAAATAAAATATTAAATATTATACTTATAAACTTAACTTTTTAATTTATATATTTTTTTATAACTATTATTTTTTTATTTTTATAATTTATAATTATTATAATTTTATTTATATAAATATTATAAAAAAATATTTATATATATTAGTTTTATAATTTTTAATTATTTATATTTTTATTATTTT
This sequence comes from Xylaria sp. BCC 1067, assembly GCA_005188305.1. Lineage (NCBI taxonomy): Eukaryota > Fungi > Ascomycota > Sordariomycetes > Xylariales > Xylariaceae > Xylaria > Xylaria sp. BCC 1067. The sequence continues at coordinate 1,056,572 of SSCS01000003.1, read as the reverse complement.
ATATTATTTATATTATTATATTAAGCTTAAATATTTAAATAAATAATATTTTAGCTATTATTTTTATTTTAAAAGCTTTTTTTAAAAAGTTTTTAGTTATATTTACTACTTTATAAAAAACTAAAGTAAAAAAACTAGCTATTTTAAAATGTTAAATTTTAAAAGTATATAAATATATTAAAATATTTTTTAAATATATTATTTTTTTTAAAAAATTTATTAATATAAATAATAAATAAAATATTAAAAAGCTATATAGTTATTTATTATTTAAAGCTAAAAAGTTATTTAGCTAAATAACTAAAAATTTAATTAAAAAAACTTAGCTTAAAAGTATTTTATTTATATTAATTAATATATTTTTTTGCTTTAAAACTAAATTTAAACTTATTTTATAAAAAATAATAGCTTTTATATTTTATATATTTAAATATAAAGCTATAAAAATTATATATAAATATAAATTTAGCTTAACTTATAATAATAATAAATAGTTTAATATTTATTTACTTTAGTATATATATATAATAATAAATAATAAATGCTTAATAATTATTTTTAATAAAAATTATATAATTAAAAGTTATAAACATTAGTATTTTATAATAATAATAATAAAGTTAAGCACTATATTTTTTATTAATTTTTTAAAAAAAAATATATAAGCTTATTAATATTATAAAATTATTTTTAATTATTTTTTAAATTTATAAATTTAAAATATAAATAAAGCTAAACTAATATTTTGTTTTAATTATTTAATTAATTACTATTTTTAATAAAATAAATAAAGCTATAGCTTAGCTATTATAAAAGTATTAGTAAATATATTTTAAAAACTTTTTTATATATTAATTTATTATTAATTATATTTATTTATTTTTTTTATTTTTAACTAAAAAAAACTTAAAAAATTTATAACTATTATATAAAAAGCTATTTAATAAAAGTTTTTTAAAAGCTAATAGCTTATTTAATTTATTTAACTTTTTTAATTTAGTAAATTTATATAACTATTTTTAACTATTAAACTATTTTAAATAAAAGCTAAAAATATTAAATAAACTAATTAAATAATTTTTTATATTTAATTAATAAATATTTAATTATATTTAAACATAAAAAACGTTAATAAATTTAATAATATAATTTATAATATTTATAAAAAAAAGCTAAATAAAAATTAATAATTTTATTTATATAAACAAAAAAAAACTTTTATAAAAATATTAAAATAAAATAAATAAAATAATTAAAAATAATTATATTATAATAAACAATTTAATTATTTTTAAAAACTATATTAATTTAAATTATTTTAATAATAATATAAACAATTATATAATATAAAAAGCTAAACTTATTAAAAATACTAATAATATTTTTATATAACTATATTATAAAAACTAGCTAAATAAAGCTAAATATTATATTTTATTATTTTTTTTATTTAAGCTATATTATTATAAAACTAGTATATTTAATTAAAAAGTTATAATTAAAAAATATTTTAATAATATAATAAATAATAATTATAATAAAGTTTAAAATATTAACTAAGCTATTTATATTATTATTTTTTATAAAAAAAAAGCTATATAATTTATTATTTTAAAATATATAATTTAATAAAATTATTAAATATTAATTATTATAAATATTAAAAAAAAACTAGCATATTTAATTAATATTATATATAAAATTTTATAAATAGCTATAAAAACTACTAAAAAAATATATAATATTTTTATAAAATTTTAGCTAGCTTAAATAAATTAAATTTTAGTTTTTATAATAATAATTATTTTTTTAATAATTAAATAGCAAAATAAGTTTAAGTATAGTTATTTAGTAATTTTAAATATTTATTATATTTTTTATAAACTTTATTATTTTTAAAACAATATTTAAAATAATTAATAAAAATATTTTAATAATAGTTATAAAATTAATAAGCTAGCTAAATAAATAAAAGCGTACGTTAATATTTAAATAATTAATATATTTTAAAATATATTAATTAAATATTTTAAGCTTTTTAAAAGTAATATTAATACTTAAATTTATAAAATAATAAAAGCAATAAAAATAAATATTAATAATTAATTTAAACTTTTGCTATAAAACCTTTTAAAAAAATATAAAAGCAAAAAATATAAAAAAAAGCTTAAAAGTTAACAAAAAAATATTTTTATATTTAAATAAACTATAAAATTTAAATTTAAGCTTAAAAATAAAGCTAAACTATATAGCAAATTATATTATAAATAATATAAAACTATACTTAAACTAATAACTTTTATTTAAAATAATATTTTAATAAATATTATATTTTTAAAAAATTTTTAAAAAGCTTTTAATAATTGTTAAATAGTTTAACTAATAATAAAAAGTATAAAATTTTTATATAAATAACTTAAAAAGTTATAAGCTAACTTAATATTATATTTTATAATATTATATTTAAATAAATAAAAAAAATAAACTTAGTATAAAAAAAGTATAAAAGCTTTTAAAGCTATAAAAGTAGCTTTTTTATTTTATAAAACTTATAAAAATAAAAAAAAATTAAAAAAATTAAATAATTAAAGTATATTTATTATTTAAAAATATAATAAAAATAAATAATAAAAAAATTATATAATTATTAATATTTAAATATTATAGCATTATTAATTTTTATATTTTATATATAATAAATTTATTATTTTATTAATTTATACTAAAAATAGCTAATATATTAATTAAAAAAAATAAAATAACATAGCATTATAAAACTATTAATAAAAAAGTTAAAAAATTATTTAAATATTATTTAAAGCTTTTAAATTTTTATAATATATATTAAAATTATTATTATTTTTTAGCTTTTAATACTTTTTTTTATTAAATTTAAAATATATTACCTTTAATTAAAAACTTCTTTAATAATTTAAGTGATTTTTATTATTATTAGAAGCGTATAGTTAATTCCTACCTTTTTTAAGCAGCCTATATATCATTTAAGGGCATGTAAACTGTTTTAATATATATAGAGCCAACGCAAACTCTAATAGTATAGCTAGAAATTCCCTCCTTGTGCAATAACAATAGTCATTACTAGACCTACCAGCAGTGTGAACTGTGACAGATGTGACCAGTATGGCCAACTAATAAAAGGCAAGTGGTCTTGCCTAGAAATACTCAAGGGGTACAAAAGTTTTTATAATTAATAAACTACAGTACATGAGAACATAAAGTTCTCGTGTTGAGGTAAACTTTAGCCTGTTGAAAATGACAGCTTTGACTCACCATTTCTGAAACCCGCAAACTGTCAGATTTACCACTACGCCAAAAGATTGGCATGACCGGTCAATTATTGGTCATTTCTTTAACACATCTTAAATCCGACACAAACATTCCCCGACGAGTAAATTTTATTACAGCGGACGGCGCAGCTCCACGGTTCTAAGGTTGCTGATGAGAAGCCCTGGATCTGGGGCTCAGGCAACCAGCAACTGGAGAACAAAACGTAAGAATGAAAATTGTGTTTAGGTTGGTCACTCTGCTTTATTTCTTGTGTTTTTATTATTCCCATTAGATCAACCAGAAACGTGTTTTTCCCGCCCATTCTCGCAAAAAGGTTGCATTGTCGACTTGTTCTCAGTGGCTTACGGTCCAAGACACTGTATCGCACTGTTTTACTTATTTGGAATCTGAACCAGGAACTCTGGGACCGAGGAAATAAGTGACACCTTCTTCCACCAAACCGCGCTTATAACGCGAAGGTGAACATTATTGATGGCACACGGCGATGGTGCGCGTTTTGTAAGGCGTTGCTAGGTGCACCAGCCTGGAAGCCGCTTGTCAAGACGCTGAGTTGGGACAACAGGGATCTTGCCGAAGCATTTTCACGGTATTAAATGCGAAGGAAGAAGTCCAGAATTGGCGATGTATTAGAAGTACACGGGTGATTATCTCGAGCCGCAACTTAGAGGCTACTTCGTGGCCGTAGCTAAGCTCGAACATGCGCGTCTATTTGGGCTCCGTCAGGGGCCGAAGCAAAGAAAGTCCTGGACCCCTCTGGGTTCACGTATCCCGCACACTTCCGCTGGGTCCGAAACGGGAAAACGACCTCCAAGATCGGACTTAACCGGCTCATCAATGATTCGCTCATTCGTAACTTTTTATTTGGGGGGGTGGACGAGAGGACGGAATCGTAGCACAAGGTCCTCTGCTAGGAAAACATCGATCTCTGGATCTTGCACGACCTAATGCGCAATAATAGCAGAGATTATTTCGCGATGCAGGTTTTTACGACGGCCATAACAAAGAGAGAGTGCCTACCTGGTTCCCATTTGTCCAAGGGATGCTCCCTCTTCTCTGCCCAATTTTCCAAGCTCTTTGCGACTTGGGCGAAGATCTCCCGGAAATTGAGATCATGCGGGGAAGGGTCGACGCGATCAAGGCCTGGATTGATTCTACCTGGAAGATTGAACCGAAAGAGCCTGCCCCTTCGCAGAACTACGGGGTACTGCGAATGCCGTTAAACGGGCGACGGAATCCGCAATAAGGTGCGGCCCTCCTTCGGCAGGACTTCGGCTTGACCGGAAACGGCTCGACATCGTTATTGCTGTCGTTTTCGACTGCCGATTCGCGACGCGGCGTGCTCTCCACGGGTGACACCCCCCGGTCCTGGAGAAGGTTAAGGTCCGTGCTAACTTACGCAATCAAGGTATCTCAGCCTCAGTCGACTGAATGATGCAAGACGCATGACTACCTACCTAGAGGTAGCCAATGGCCCGAATATGTTTTAAAGCGTCCGGGATCAGGACGAGGAGCAACCAATCTAGGACCAAATCTATCACTTAGTAAATCCCTAAATTGCCGAAGACATCACCCTGAATGCAGTTAAGACGCGACTTAACCCTCCAAGGCTACATTTTGGTCACCACCGGAACCATGACCACTGATTGCTCCGGCTAGCGTCTTCAGCTGCATTGAAACTACTAGATTTGCCAGTCTTGCGTTTTCGTCGGTGAGAATGGTGCGGCTTTGATGAAGAGCTCTTCGCCGGTGGAAGACTCCGTGAATCTTCTTCCACGGACGTTTGGCTTTCATCCTCATCTTCGGCTGGTGTGCCAAGGACTTGGTTAGCCTCAAAGTCGAAGCTAGGCATCGTGTTCGATGATCCGACCTCTCCCTCATTGTTATCCGTATCTCCCTCTGTATTTTCTTCCTCTTCCTCTTCAATTATTTGACCTGCTATCTTGTTCCCCTGCGCAATTGCAGCGTTTCTGTACTCCTCTGTCAGGTCCATAGCATTCTTAAACGCAGTCGCTCCTTGTCGGAAGCTATCAGCGGTGCCGGTCATGGCAAAGGATCCTAGTTGACGCATGTAATGCTCGGGCCTTGTTCCCTGGCCTTTCGGCTGAGCAACAGAGTGGCCGTACATCTTGAGCGTGCCTTCATGATAGGTTGTCGAAATGGTATAGGCGTTATTGTCGTAGACAGGCCTGCTTTGCCCGAATGAACGAAGACTCTGCATGGCTCTCGCCCCTATTGCACCGTTATGGCAAGCCTGGCGTCTGGCCGCCGCGGCAGAGCCATCCGGCCCCTTCGCCTCCAGGAAGAAGTTCGGCACGGCGGGGAGATGAGTGTGGTTCGAAGGGATGATGTGCTTGCTAAGCTCGTTACGGACGTGTGGATGGATCTGCTCGGGCCGTGCACCGTAGTAGTAATCCGGTTTGGCTTGCGCGATGTCACCTGTTATAGGATCGATATTGGTGAATAAAATGTTTTTTTCAGCGCCCCTCGAAGCGCCCATGGCTTCCAGCATTGCGGGAAGTACTGTATCCTTTACTGCGTCTTCATTGAACGCTTCTGCATCCGCTTCCACGAATCTTTGGTATGCTTCTTCCGGGAATACAGAAGGCGAAAGGGAACGCCGAGGCTGCGCCAATCTTCTGTTGGTCTCGTCCCAGTCGGAGGGTAATGGCAGTCGGTTGCCATCCGGATACCTGTAGCCATAGGGGAAGACGCCACTGTCAATGAGTTTTTGTTGATAGTTGGCGTCATTAGGATTAGACGTTTTACTACTTTTGGTTTTCCCGGTTGTAGATTTCCCGGTTGTAGTTCTTTCGGTGGTTTTAGTCCTCGAAGTAGACAAGCCACCATTACAATACGGACTTGACCGGCTTGAGCTCATCTTACGGACAAGGGGGGTAGGTTCTGGGTGCTAAACAGCATCGTCAGTTTAGGCGCTATACAACGAAGAACGCAACACATACGCCAACGAGATCCGATAAGTCTGGGCCACCGTGCCGAGCGAATCGCTCGATATCCTTTATACGCTTTGGTGCAGAATTGCGAAGAAAGTCGTCGGCGGATATGCGCTGGCGAATGTGCCTCTGCTCGGCTAGGAATTTCCGAGTAGTCGGTCTGCGGGCTTGACGGCAGGGTGAACGTGGGCGACTATTCCTTCGGTTGAACTCTGCCAAGGCGTGTTTTGTCAACGAGATCTTCGACAAGTTGTCCCAAAATGCTGGTGTGTCGATGTATCCTTGGGAGCGATACGGGGGCTTCTGCCTCTTAGATGGAGGTGGGGATGGGAGATGTTGCTCCGTACGCTGTCGCTTGTGTGGATTGGAAAGTTGAGTTTCGGGCATGTGGAAACCATCAACAGCAGGGTCGCGGTCAGTCCCAAGAGCAGCAGAAAACCTGCAGTTATATCCCACAGAGCGCGCCATAGCCAAAGGTGGCTGCTGGATGGTTGAAGGGGATACAAATGGTAGCCGATACAAATGGCAGGCCCCGATTTACAGGACTTGCTGGCGGTGGTTTCGGGAGGCGCATGAATTGTCTTGGCAGCCGTGAGAACCAACCTATCAGAATTAACTACTGTACCAAAAGATTGCATATATGTGTCAAAAACTTAATTTAATATATAGCTTATATCTGCCACAACCATTTGGCAAAGCAGCCCACCCATGAAACTACCTTGTACCTACCTAGGTAGGTAGCCTAGCGACGATGACCAGGGCGTTGGTAAGCGCCAATCAACACATAAGGTAGCCGAGTTAGGTCCGAGCTCTAGGGGCAACGCCAGCCAGCACTAAACGGGACGACCACACAGCCCTGCTAAGGCTTATTTTGCGGGCCGCTCCCCGCATTATCGGTCGCTTATTGACCAAGAGCGCTCGGGCTACTAGCGCTTGGACCATATGCCCCGGTGCCGGTCCATCCCGCGACGAAACCGAGCCCCCTCGTCCTCACCTCGTTCTCACCTCGTTCTCACCTTGTTCCCCGAGACCTAAAATGTCCCCGCCGGGCCGCTGCATGAGAGAGAACACGAGCGCGTAATGACTCGCCGCCGTCGATTGCTTCTGGCTGTATGCGCCCTGTGACGCACAGCTTGGTCCTTCCGACGTACAACGACTAGATCAATCTACCATCTTTCGTTTCGGCTTTTTTCTTGTGGCCATGGCCCAAACTCGAGCGCAGGCAGTTGCCCCAAAGCGGCGCAATTTACTAGAGGACCAAGGTGTGTTTCACGAAGCGCCGAGAGGCCACAGCTGACAATAAACAGGAAAGCAACAGGGCGCCCTCATGCGCAGAAGCTCGCGTCGGGAGGCAGGCCATAAATCGTCGCAGAGTTCGCCTGTCTCTGTCCAAGGCAAAGGTCGAAAGCGAACCATCGACGATATACGAGATCCCGACTCGAAACCCTCTACGAAGCGACCGCGAATATCAAGACCGTCTGCTGCTGGGGATTCGGCAGGCAAGGCAACAGCGGATAGCAATGATCCCAATAAGCCAACTAACCCAATCGATTTCTGGAGGAGAGAAGGATACTGGCCGCGCGAATACCTTGATGACGATATGGAACACGCACTAGCACGAGAGCGGTCCTTACCCTCGCTTCGACGTAAGCGATCTGACTCCGCGACGTCCACGACGCCGAGCGATCAGAAGCCGCGAGAGGAGAAGAGTGCACAATACCGAGACCCGCGCTACGAGGCCCTTCTCGCCACCAAGGGCAGTTTTATGATTGAGTCTCCCCAGGACGTAACCAACACGAATAAGACAACTCTCCGATCAATGCTTAAAAAGCCACAGCCTGTCCCGTCAGATTCGCTCTTCTGTGATAATTTTTTTAAAACAACTTATCAGAAAATCCACAATAGAAATGAAGCCCGAGTCATCCAAGATATTTCTCGGCTTATTGTTCCTTCGGCCGAGAGTCTTGCAACAGTCGGCGCTGAGCACCTCGAAATTCTAACGGAGAGCGTTAACGAAGGCTGGAACAACTCGATGCCTCTAACGGGAACCCGTCCGCAGCCGGACTACTCAGTTGGCTTCCGACGAGAGGCATTTACTAATGAACAGCTCGCCAAGTTGGCGCCGTTCATTGGCGACTTTATTGCCGGCAACCTATCGTTATTTATGGCTACGTACTACATGTACTTTCCATTCCTGGCCTGCGAAGTAAAATGTGGAGCTGCAGCGCTAGATACTGCCGACCGCCAGAACGCCCATAGCATGACCCTTGCGGCACGGGGCATAGTTGAACTTTTCCGTCTTATAAACCGCGAGAACGAAGTTCACCGACAGATCCTCGCCTTCTCCGTTTCGCACGATCATCAGTCTGTACGGATCTACGGCTACTACCCGGTAATCGATAGGAAAGAAACGAAGTATTACCGTCACCCAATTCGCAACTTTTCTTTTATAGAACTAGACGGCAAAGAGAAATGGGTAGCATATCGGTTTACCAAGAATGTTTACGACATATGGATGCCTACTCATTTCAAGAGGATCTGTTCGGCTATCGACCAGCTACCGTCGAAACTAGACTTCGACGTCTCGGGACTTTCTTAATCGACCAGCGTCTCCCATGATTCGAAGAGCCATCACCTAGCGCCGTCAGAGGCCGACTCCGAGTTGCTCCTTGTGGATGGGGATAATCTGTCGAGAAAGGCTGGTCAGGTGGCAACTCCAGATACTTTGTTTACGAACCCCGGACCCGCCAAAAGGAGGAAGACTCCGGCTAAGAAACCGTAGGAGTTGAGACAGCATGATGCCAGAGTTTGTCCCACCCCTGTAACTTTATCCGTCTTAATGGCCAGCTGGTCGTAGCGCGGCAGTGTTTGGACGAGTGTGCTTACATCACAGGTCTTTTGCGGATACTGTACGAAGTACTCTGTACTTTGGCTTTACCTAAGAGGGGCTTCGAGCTCGGACTTAACTATCAACTTCGAGGGCCCTTTCCGAATTACATCAAGTTCCTAGGCTACCAACAGCACAAATTCCCCCCGAGTTCGGTCGCGTATCGATTGTAGCCATCCTGCCAAAATAGTCCTCTCTCTATTGTCCCAGCTAGTAAGCGTAAGCAATGGCCCCAAATGGATGCTCGGCACCAGCGTTTACCAATGGGAGCGTTGCAGTGGAGGCTTGGAATGCGGATATTGACTGCTCGAAACTGGTACCTTAATGGGATAGCAACGCCATCCAAACCCTCCCACGTATGGGAATAAATAATGAAATAGAAGCCCTTTTATTAAGTCCGACAGGTAGGCCTTGGCCATTGCTAACTATAGGAACCATATGTCTAGGTTAGACTCGAACCGGAAAGAATTTGAGTTTCAAGTACTCTTTGATCTCACATAAGCCTTACGCTGCTGAGACAGAAATACACTAGTAGTATTGATAGTCCCTTCCCTATGCAGGGTGGTACTCTATGGCTAACATGGCATACCCTTAAGCTTCCGTAATTTCTTTTACGCGTGAACCGTGAGATCTACAGTATGGCTGACTATGTCTATACAAAGGAGGCAGTAAATATCTATATACATGTTTGCGGGTGGGTGCCTTTAGGTAGAAGGATTTATAACAATGTTATCGATTAGTCGAACAGCAGGCCCATCGCTGTGGCCCAGATCTTCCCCAGACTGTGGTGATTCCACGGGGAGCATCTTGACGGCGCCGCTCAGTATTGCCCCGGCTTTGGGATCGACCGCAGCAACCTCTTCCATGGTCAAAGGGTCAGCAAGAGAGATATAGTCAACTTCATACTTAACGCGTTGCTCGGGACCTAGACCCATCTGCTCATTTAACGTATCTGTAGTCATAGAGTTGGCAGCTTTGAGGATAGTTTCCCGGTCTAGCACGCCCTTGTGATATTGTTCCTCAGCAGCTTTCAGAGCACGATTCAGCACTGTTGCGACCCTACGGCGGCGCTCGCCGAGGTAGACGTTTCGCGAGCTCAGAGCAAGACCATCGGGTTCTCTGCTCGTCTCGCCAATGACAACGTCTATGGGTAGCATAAAATCCCTGACCAACTTGCGGATCACGACCGTTTGTTGCACGTCCTTTTGGCCGAAATACACCTTCTCGGGCTGTACGATATTGAAGAGCTTCATGCACACGGTCGCAACGCCGCGAAAGAAGGTAGGGCGCGTGCGGCCCTCGAGCAGCTCGCTCACAGGGGTCATAACCACGAAACTGCCCTTTGAATCGACCTCCTGGCCGGGGAAGCCGGAAGGGTACATCTCGCTGGTAGTAGGCGCGAAAACAGCGCTGATGCGGCCCAGATTTCCGCCGTCGTCCGCCAGTTCCCGGTCCAGTTCTGCCAGGATCTTGCAGTCCTTATCCCATGTCACCGGGTAGGAGGCGAGATCTTCCTTGATCCCAAACTGCGCCGGGTTCACATATATACTGACAACGACGTGGTGCGACTCGCGCGCCGCGGCGCGAATCAGAGACAGGTGGCCTTCGTGAAGCGCACCCATTGTGGGGACGAGGCCGACAATTCGGTGGTCGAGGACCTTTGGTTTCCGCCATTTCCGCACGGCGTCTACGGTTCTGAGGACTTTGATCGGGGTCGACGGAATGGTCTCGAGGGCTTGTCGTCGCGCCGAGGCCATAGTGCGGGCCAGAGGGGGATTCCGGGCACGCGACCCCGCGAGACGACGGATTGTAAGTGAAATCATGATCGCAACCCTGGTGCAAGGCTTCAGGGATATACAAATCTCGCAAATGGATTAGATGAAGTATTTATCGGCCCGTCAGAAGCCATCGTGGTGGCGCAATGGCAGTTTGGAAAAGAAGAGCAAGCGAGCGAGCAAAAGCCGTGATGGGTTCCGCTGCGGACATTTTAGAATGCATCGTTCTATTGGGGAGTTGCAGATAAGAGAAGTAGCGACAGCCCGGAGAAGCCCTGGAGCTCCCAACCTAGGTAGGCGCACGGACCGCGGCTAGCTAGCTTGTGTCACGTTCGCGCGACGTCATTTTCGGGGTCCCGATGCCGTAGCGTAAACTACCGCGTCTAATTTACTGGCCTGGCCGGGTGTTCTGGCCGGGTGTGCTTGGTGCTGCCCTTGGCATTCACTACCCGGGGTTGCTTTGGCACAAATCCATTCCCCGCTGCTGTTGTCTGGCGGGCTTCCTTCATCCATCATACTATGTCTTCATGTCCGGAGCTGGGACTGGTATCGCGTCGTGGTCTTTCGGTACCTAGACTTACTTCTTGTCCGAATGGGCCTGCTGGATAGGGCCGAGTGAGCGACCGCAAAAATATATATCGAGTCGGGGGTTGATGCGTTCCGTGCCGACGTGTTTTACCAGCACTCCCTTGACTCGACACGAAGATGGCAGCAGTCTCCCCGCGCGCGCTGCTGTTCCTGGCGATCTCGGTTTTGCCGTGCGCCTTTGCGACGAACCCCGCCCGCTATGGACAGGAGCAAATCTCGCTGAACGATGATACCACCAACTACCAAGAGGCCTGCCCAGACTATACACAGTACTCGGCATATCCCCAGTGAGTTGTGTCCGTCCTACAGCCAGCGCGCGACTTGTCCTAAGGCCTACCAATTGACGTGTCCACCTTTCGTAATAGTCGTCCTCTCAGCGAAGGCCCCCTCGAGCTGCCGTACCAGAGACCGCATCCGAAGTGTCGCACGTTCCAGTCAGACGTCATAGAGAAGGTGATCGGAGATGTGGTTTCTCGCATGAAGGACCCCGACCTCGCACGATTGTTCGAAAATACATTCCCGGTTAGTCCATGCTCCTTTTCCCCCAGGGCCCTCGCGGGTGGCGTGCAATTGGGCTGCGAACCGACTAACGTGGTCTCGCCCGTATAGTCTACGACAGATACGACCGTCAAGTTTCATACGACTGGATCACCGGCTACGAAGCGGGACACGGCCAACACGGGTGCATATGATGATGGACAGTGGGAAGGGCCGCAATCATTCATCATTACCGGTAGGGCTTCTCTGCAGGGCACAGCTATAACTATACCTCGGCGCTCCATCGCTAACGCTGTCTCCTAGGGGACATCATTGCTGAATGGCTCCGAGACTCGACGAATCAATTGTCACCCTACCAAGCCCTCGCGAAGAAAGATCCCAAGATATACCAGCTGATCCTCGGTGCGATCAACACCCAGTCCGAGTTCGTCATCGAGTCACCCTACTGTAACGCCTTTCAACCGCCCCCCATCAGCAACTTACCCGTCACCAATAACGGCCAAGACGACCTTGTACATCCTGCATACGATCCCAATTTTGTCTTTGAGTGCAAATACGAGCTGGACTCTCTTGCCCACTTCCTTGCTTTAGGTAATGACTTCAACGAGCATAGCAATTCCAAGGAATTCCTTACTCCAAGGTGGTACCGGGCCTTGCGAACGTTATTAAATGTGTTGGAGGAACAGTCGCAATCAACATTCGATATAGAGACCGGCCGGTTCCGTAGGAACCAGTATACTTTCAACCGGAACACAAATACGGGTACGGAGACTCTGAATCTCAATGGTGTGGGCAACCCCCTAAATAGTGGGACCGGCTTGGTACGTTCGGCATTCAGACCAAGCGATGATGCCACCATCCTCGGCTTTTTCATACCCGCCAATGCCCAGATGGCGATGGAGTTGAAACGAACAGCAAAGATACTAAAAGATGTCGGCAAGACCGACCTGGCACAAACGGTTGATGAGTGGAGTCAGAAGATCACCAAGGGCATCTGGGAATATGGCGTTGTGGAACACCGCCAGTTTGGAAAAGTTTTCGCTTACGAAGTGGACGGTTATGGGTCATCTATTCTCATGGACGATGCGAATTACCCATCTCTTCTAGCGCTACCGCTCATGGGCTTTGTTGACAAGAACGACGAGACTTACCAAAATACACGACGGATGCTCCTCGCCAAGTCTTCTAACCCCTATTACCTCACAGGCAGAGATTTTCATGGTATTGGGGGTGAGACAACCGATTACAACCCCATCGATATCTAGCCGACTAACAGAGCGTTAGGGCCTCATATTGGTCTCCAGAATGCATGGCCCATGAGTCTCCTTGTCCAGGCCCGGACGTCGGATAAGGATGAAGAGATCACCGAGTGCATTGACCTGGTTCTGCGTTCCAGCAAGCTCGGTTTGATTCACGAAAGCGTCGACGTGAACATACTAAGTTCCTATACAAGTCAGTACACCAACTTACGAGTTTCGGTCAGAGAGCTAACGCGAAATCACAGGGAGTTGGTTTGCATGTAAGCTGCGAATATCAGAGCCCACTGGAAGGTTCCTCGACTTGATTTATGCTGACATTTCTCACAGGGGCCAATGGGGTCTTCGCTTCAACGATTCTCGATCTTGCAAAGCGCAAGCCGCATTTGATATTTACTGACCCGACACCGTATGACGTTTCAAGTATCTGAATGATGACATGACGTAGCGGTGCCTGGATGGGGACAAACACGTAGTGGTTTTGGCCTAGCTAGCAGGCCGCGGGCGGAGTAGTTGGCCTGGCGTTTTACCCCATAAGTAAGAATGTCGCTATATGTAGCTGGAAATTATAAACCAGCATAGATTCCATGTAAATCGGGTTAACCCTGTGCCATAAATGCTTTGGATCTTCGTTGCATGGTCGGGGATGCACCGGCCTTCGCTCGCCTACTCTCCGGAGTCTACAGTTACTTTAGACCAGGGTCCCACATAGACTGGACAGCAAGGGAAGATTACCTACAGACAGCTGCTTACCTTACCAGCGTGATCAAGCTTGTCGCATACCACAAATCTAAAAACCCTTCAACGCTAGGATAATTCATTTGTAAACCGTCATATCCCACAGACCTCACGAACTCGTATCTCGCAGCGGTACCGTTGTCTCCACTGCGGTTCTCTAATTAACGTTGCTAGCACAATGGTGGCCGGGCAATCGATATCGGCAGCAAAGGAGGGTATGCAAAATAGCGGTGCAACAGCACGCGCCGATACCGGTAAGACTGAAAGTAGACCTGAGAGCAAGAAGAAAAGCATAAACCTCCTCCGCGGATGGCCCAACACCTCGCTATTGCCGGCCGCAGCCCTGCGCGCCGCCTCGCAGACGGCGCTCTCGGATCCGAAAATCTGGGTCTCGGGCCTCGAGTACGCGCCCGACGCGGGCTATCAGCCGCTGCGAGAGGCCTTGGCGCGGTGGCTGGGGCGGTTCTATAGGGATGTTCCCATCTCAGGAGTGGGTGGAGGTGTCGAGCCATCGCGGGGCCGGGATCGGGCGCAGGACCAGGGTCGGGACCAGGATCCGAGCCACAGCCGAGACGTCAAGGACGCGGCCGACCACATAACCATCACGGGCGGCGCCTCGCAGAGCCTGGCGTGCCTCCTCCAGTCCTTCACGGACCCGGCGCGCACCCTGGCCATCTGGGTCGTGGCGCCGTGCTACTTCCTCGCCTGCCCGATCCTCGCGGACGCCGGCTTCGCGGGCTGTCTGCGCGCCGTGCCCGAGGATGACGAGGGCGTCGATGTCGCGGTCCTGGAGCGCGAGATGTGCGCCGTGGAACAGCGGAGAGCAGCGCAACAGAACAGCGAGACCGACGGCCTGAAGTACAAGGACCCTGGCCCTGATAGGAAAATCTACCGCCATATCGTGTACTGCGTCCCGGCGTTCGCGAACCCGAGCGGGCGCACGATGACGCTCGCCAGGCGCGAGGCGCTGGTCGATCTTGCGCGGCAACGCGATGCGTTGGTGATCTGCGACGACGTGTACGATATGCTGCAGTGGCACGTCGAGGCGCCCACTCCCACTTCCGGCCCCGGCACAATCCCCCCACAACAGCCAAAAGCCCCCCCGAGCAGCATCGGCCTACACAAAGCCCTGCTCCCGCGCGTAGCGGACATCGACATAGCGCGCGGCCGGTCGCCGCACGACCCCGCGGGCAAGCACTTCGGACACGCGGTGTCGAACGGGTCGTTCAGCAAGCTAGTGGCGCCGGGCACACGGACCGGCTGGACGTACTCGACGGCGGACTTCGCGCTCGGCACCTCGCAGACGGGGTCGACGCAATCGGGCGGGGCCGCGTCGCAGCTGGCGGCGACGATCGTGTGCGAGCTGCTGCTATCGAGAGCCGACGGCTCGCGGTCCGCGACGAGCGCGAGCGCGCTGATGGAGGAGTGCCAGCTCGACACGCACATCCGCCGCACGCTGATCCCGAGCTACGCGCGTCGCCACGGCATCCTGATGCGCGCGGTGCGCGGCGCGCTGGTGCCGCTGGGCGTGCGCGTGCTGGAGGGCAGTCTGTGCGGGAACGCGGGGGTGTACGGGGGGTACTTTGTGTGGATGATGCTGCCGGGCGACGGTACGGAGGGCGCGTCCGCCGCAGGTACAAGGAGATGGCCGACTGCGCGGGCGATTGCGGCGCGCTGTCGCGCCGACGAGGACCTGATGATCGGCAACGGGGAGCTGTTCGAGGTGCACGGGGACGAGGAGGCGGTGCGCTTCAGCGGCGCCATCAGGCTGTGTTTTTCGTGGGAGGGCGAGGAGGAGCTCGTCGAGGGCGTCGAGAGGTTGGGTCGGGTGATGCGCAGGATGCTGGACGAGGGGCCCGAAAGCTGGGAGACGGGTGCCGGAGGGTCGGGCGGGGTGGAGGAGGCGAAATAAGGGAAAGGTCTACTGAATAACTCGGTTTTTTCCCAGATGTTCACTATATTAGAAGGTATGGTACAGTGTAGCGTGGGAAATTTATCTTTTACATCATCATATGCACGTGAAAGTATTGGGTATCTAATATGAAGCACGACCGCCGCTCGCTCAATTCTATGTACAAAGAGCCATACCAGACCACCGAGGTTTGATATGGTAGTAGACACGGCTTCTTACCAGCCCCACGTCCGTGTTGAGGCCGTGAAGACGGGCGGCTTCCATTGAATACTCTCTGGTGAGATATACCGCTTCTTCTTCGACTTAGCCTTCTCACGTTGCTCGTACATGGACTCCGGTATGACGAGCTTGTGTTCCCCCTTATGGTACACCTGCATTTTCAGTGCCTGTAAGGTATGTTCAACATCTTGCGTCGTCATAGCCAGGGCGGTCGAGATGCTCTCGATGCTCGATTTCTCGTCGCGGTCATTCAGCTCCAGCAGGAGGTCTATGACGTTCTCCGACCAGTACTGTCGGTAGCTGAGAAGTCCCAGATCCGACAGAGGTTTTTCCGGAGAGCCGACCTTGCCCTCAATCTTGGAGAGTTCGTAAGAGAATTGGATAAGCAAGCGGCCAAACCCTTTTCTCTGATACTGAGGAAGGGTCAGGATACAGGCGACATTGTATCCATCCGCACTCTCTTTCTCCTTCGAGAAGTATCCCACGAGATGATGGCCTTTCTCGCTCTTTTGCGTCATGACGTAGAATAAGAATGGATCCACGTCGTAGTATAGTGTTTTATGGTCAAGGAACATCTTGGAGAGGAGACACAGATTTCGGCACCACGTGCGCTGCCGACGACCATCGATTTCGAAGAATGAGACGTAATCATCCCTATAAATCTCATTGCCGGGTGGGTGTTGTAAGGTACACTTTTGGCGATGCCTTGTGAAAGACTTTTTATCACCATAATAGCTCAGACAGAACTCGCATATGAAGATAACGTCCTCTTGCGTAAAAGATTCCGGGTAAGGGGAGAAGTACCACGGGAACAGATCGTGTTCACCGAATTGAACCTTCGATATGTTTCGTATTCGAGCCAGTTCAGTAGGATTTTGTGTCATAGAACCACCAGTCCGCAGCTTTTCGATCTCGGCCTCTCTGCTGAACTCTGTCTCTTTCTTAACCTCGGGTATCTGTTCATCCTCATCCACGTCCATCTCATCACCTCCGACCGCTGGTGTGCCTGTAGATTTCTGTTCGAGGTCTCTCGGCGTCGAAGGCGCTTTAGATGGGGGTTGCGTATCAGGCACCTCGGGCCATGGACGCGGCGTGACCGTTTCCGACGTAACAGACTGTTCTCTTTTCCCGAGCCGTTTCTGGGCCTTGCTGGGTGCCTTCTTTTTCGATACCGTAGTATTCTTTCCCTTGTTATCCTTCTGCTTGTCCTTCTCGGGATTCGGCCACTCGACATCCTGGTCGAAGTCTATGCGCTTAGCAGGGACCCATTCATCGAGACGTTTGTTGAAATTATCAAAATTGCAGTAGAATTGTCGACCGCTCTTGGTGTCCTTGATGCTCAAGATTTCGGCGCGACGAGCTTGTCCGTTCTTCTCGACCATAGCGATGCAACCAACTCCAAGCGTGTCAATCGTCGCTTTACTTTTCTGTCGCGGCCCCTCTGGCCCGACAGCCACCTCCCCATTCAGGGCACTAGGACTCATGATGAAGTTCGGATGGCGACGCGGTTGTTCTGATGGAATTCGGTAGCGATGCGTTGAGAATGTTGAAAATTCGAGAAAAAGTTAGGTAGGCAATATAGCGGATAGAGGGGCAATTTACAGCGCATGAAGCGGCAACAAATACAGTGCAAAATCTCGCAGAAAACGGTACGAGCGCACTGTGGGTCAGACTTGAACATTGGACAAAGCATTCGCAACCAGTCTGCCCAAGGAGCAACGAGCAAGGACACGGATCGCAAAGAGATGTGAAATATTGAGGGAATTCCATTGTAAATACGATTTTGGCCTCCTGAAAGCCTGACGCCTGCACTCCGGACGCCCGAGAACTCTAACCCAAAGCCGCCATCCGAGTCCCCAGGTGTATCGCTTTATTTCGTGGGCTCCGTTTCGAAGGAGTGTATCTAGAGCAATGTCAGTACATTTGAAGTCACATCCATGAAACAGATTAGAGCCAAACCTCTTCTGCGAAAGCGATCCATTCCTCCATCCCACGCACATATGGGTCGACAGTAGAATCGCTCGTAGACTCGTGTCCCCAGATCATCAATTCGTCGAACGCAGCCCTGCCCTTCATCACTCCCACTTCAAGCTGGTTCCCTGGGTGTTCTGTCGTCTCAACATCCTCATCGGCCGGATCTTGCTCCCTCGATACCTCCAGCTTTGCGTCTGTTGTCTCGACAGCCACGCCATGATACCCTTCCGGGAGTTTCACGGATCTTCCATGAAGTTTTCTGCCTCTCAGGTAGGCAGTGTGTGAGTTGTCTAACTCACAAGAGGCTAATCAGACTTCCACCTAGCGCTTTATCTGTAGTTTTGATTACTCACCGCCCGTCTTGGTAGGATTCCAAAATGTCTCGGATGGATTCACATCTCCGTCATGATGTATCCGGCAGGGAAGTAGATTAATTGTGGCTTTTTCATGCTGGCACGCCTCTGAATCTACAGCGAATAGTTGAGGCATCTTGATACGTAGTGTTGTAAATGCTGGGATCCTGGGAATGCCGGAGTACCTCTCTGTGATGAGCATATATATGAGCATATATATGGTCAGACGCGTGCATTACCAAGGCGCGGGACAAGACCGCGTTTAATTGATTTACTATCTAGAAATATCCTCTTGTTGAATAGCTGCCCGTAAACGCAATGTCCCCGTTAATTACTTAGTAATATTTTTGTAATATTCATATATCACTAATTAACCCATCGGCGGGGTTCTACCTAGGTAGCGCACATCACAGGCCGACCCAGGATGCCTCGCCCCCAACTGCCCAGGTGCACACACCATACCTTTATACTTGACCACCTCTATTCTCACACCAACCTTACGCCACACAAAACTACCTACCTACGTAAGTAGTGTGATCCATCAGAAGAGGGGAAAGAGAGCCTATAGCCTACAGTATACTATTGTAACGTTGATTTCCACGACCCTCACCCTCCTATGAATCATATTTGTGCTATTTTCGGCCATAAGTGGCTTGCTCACCGCCCTTCGTTCATCCCGCCGTGATTTGGATCATAGACGTTGGGGTCTCAATCCGTGACCCTCGTTGACTTCGTATATCGGTTAGGGGTTTCGGCTTGGGCCAAGCCAAGTCACTAACCCCGCAGAACCCTTTCCGCAGAACCCTTTCTGCAGTGTTTCCCCCCCAGTTCTGAGTGAAGGCTAAGTACATTAGCATACCCCTGAGCAGCCCCAGGCGGCCCCGGGATTTCTAAGTCTCCCGATTTCTGCTCTAGGTCTACCACTGCACTAGCTGCGCTCGGCAGTTTTAAAGAACAAATCTGAAGTGGGAGCCGTAGTTTTCCAGAGCGATGTCATCAGGCCCCAGAGAATCAGAACTTCCTTTTCTGTTTATGGCACCGTATTTACGATCCAGCTTGGCATTCTCCCACATCAGAAGACCTCTCTGTCCAAGCGCCAGCAGAGCCGAAAAGAACATGAAAGCAGCACATATGCTCATTCCTTCAACATACCTCGGACTTTGGCTTGTGGGAAAGATGTTGGTGCCAAGAAACGGCCCAGTCTGGCCAACGAGGTTGATGAGAACAAGAGACATGCCACGTCTAGTGTCACTACCCTGGTTATCTGTCCCAGGAAAATTACCATCAGCTTTCAACATGATTGTCATTAATATCACGGGAAGAAGACTTACTCAGAGTCAACGCAAGAATGTTTGGGATCGTAGAGAAAACACCCGCCGAAGCCAGAAAGGTCGCAAAATAACGGACCCCAACCGTTTCAACAGTAGCAAGAATGATGTAACCGGCACCTCCGACCGCAGAGGTAACGAATAGGACAAAACACCGTTGCTGAGTTCTGTCCGCCACCCATGTGCTAATAAGGGCGCACAAGAAAGCCGCAAACGACGGAGGGGCCGAGAGACCTTGGGCATTGATGGCAGTATAACCCATGTCCTTCAGGATGGTAGGCAGGAATACGGGTAAACTGGAGTAAGAAACATTACCAGCAAAGTACATGAGTGCACACAGCCAGGCCTTCAAGTCTATTAAAACAGCGCCAAGGTCCCTGAGACGGGGTGCCCCAATTCTAGCATTAGCGTCCGTGCCGACTTGACGCATGGCTCTTGACCTGACAATTTCTTTCTCTGCCGGATTTAAGAACCTAGCTTTCTCAGGAGAGTCGGGTATGAAAAAGAACGCGACGGCAGATAGGAGCACAGTTGGCAGGCCTTCAACGAGGAATAGAAGGCGCCAGTTGGCGAGGCGTGAGTGTCCGCTCGTAATGCCATAAGCTAGGGCGCCAGCGAACGTCGATGCTAGTGGAGCAGCGGAGGCAAAAATGCCACATCGAAAACCGACCTCGTGCCGAAGATAAAAGAAAGAAAGCAAGTATATGATTCCCGGTCTAAGAGGCTAGGGTCAGCGCTGGCTACACTGCAGAAGTTTCAACGAAACCATAACCTACCCATAGCAAGCTTCAAAGACCCCAAGAAGGAACCTCAATGCCATAAGCCCGCCCCAATCTTGGGCCCCGGATTGCACAGTCGCGACCAAGCCCCTTTTTCAGTTCAACGTTAGATGCGTGTGCGAGAACAGGATGATATGCCGCAACTACGTACCAGCCAAATACGACAATAGCGCCGATAATGTGAGGAGGGAAGACCTTCCACAGCAGGATTCCGAACTCAGCAACGACATAGGCAATATAGAAGATGTTAATTAACCATTGGTATCTATTATCGCGGTTGAGCTGGAAGTCATCTTCCAAGCCCGCTATTCTAGCATTCCCGATGTTACCGCGATCAAGGAAAGCAAGCATGTCTTGCCATTGTGAGGTTATTGTTAGCTCATTTGCCTTGCGACGGGGTGACGGGGTGGTCTCAAATCCCAGACAATGAAAAGCCGCCTTGCCAACTCACATAGAACGAAAAAGAGCGACATGAGATTCCAGTCCAGCTTGGAAACAACACGAGCCTCCTGTAGGTCTGTAGGCTTGGGCCGGCTGGACTCTTGGCGCTCCTCCGGCTGCGAATTGATTGTTCCATCTCCTTCCGAGATAGGTTTTGTCTTTTCGGACATGGCGAATGACAACGTTGAATGGTCGGGCGCAGTATGCAGCCGAAATAGAGGCACGAGATACTATGATGTGTGAAAAGTGTAGATTGAGATCGATTCTTCTATAAAAAGATTCCTAATCGGTCAGGAGTTCTGGGTGGGATTTGAGGGGAACAACAAAGACTCGGGGGGGCGGACGCCACCATTCGGATATCGTTCGTTCATTGGCCGAGCAGTCGATGTTTGCGTGCCACTACCGACGAGCTGACATTATTAGTTCCGTCCATCCATAGTGCCGATCCATACACGGGCACCACACAGGAGGTCAACCGATAGATATGGCACATAAGTATCATGCAGCTGTCTACCATGTCTGACAACATACTCCAACTCTTCCACCACGACCCCCTTGCTGGGAGTGGCAAATCATCTGCAAGGGCCGCCCAGTTAGCTTGCAAAACGACCGGGGCATGACCCCAAACTGTCCTCCGGCGATTTGCTCGGTTGCGAGGACCGTCTCATCGGCCAACCCTTCCCCAGTATGATCCCCCAACATTTCGACCGAGGATTTCCGGGCGACTGACCCAATGAGGCTGTCTGCATCCGATCCTATTGCGACGTAACAACACAAAAAGCTTCTTTACATAGCATTATCAAGCCACCTCAACCTACTCCAACTAGTAGCGCAGTGTGGCACATATCGAGCCGCACGCGGGAATAAGCTCTCTAGGCGCCGATCTTAACGCACTACGAGCTGTCAAAGAGCTAAGCAGGCTGAGGGAGGGCAGCTGCTGTGAAACACACCCACGGAGGATAGTCCTACTACGTACCGCAATATCTGCCATTCTATGATGTCTGGCGTTAGTCCTGCGATTGCCTGGTCGGATTCCGCTAGCTTGCGGTTCGCGGCTTCGTTCATCATCGGCCGCGCCGCCACTGGCTTGGATGATCGTTTCCTGTTATTCCCAGAACATCCCACACCTTTCCAGTTTAGGGTACAATGCTGCCTGTATATCTGTTACATAGCAAGCCAACACTCACACGCAACGTAGTCAATGCATGGAACGAGTAGCACCGTTGACATAAGGCTGGTCGCAGTCACCACCATCCCTCTGAATCGAGTTCATTTATTTCTCTTCAGCTCAGCCTTGAAACTGTGACGCTGAACGGCCCCACCTAGGAATCTATCTGCTTGTTGAAGCTCAACCGCGATTACCCGCCCGATTTTCCTGGGAGTAAGAGATGAGAGCCCATCTCCAATATAGCCCGCGGTGAATCCAAGGAGAACCCAATGATGTTCTGAGCCGCGTCCGTCCCAAAAATTGTAGATTTCTGCTCTCGGGAAGAAACGAATTTCATCTTATCCAGAGTTTGCTTGGCAAATCATGTCTTCCTCAGTGACGCTGACCCCGGAGCAACAAGCACATTTCCACGAAACCTACCAACCCCAGCTGTGGGCCAGTCTAGGCACTTTTCTCCTGATCAACAATGTTGCCATTGGAGGGAGGCTCTGGGCAACGAGGACTGCTGCCGGCACCCGTGCGCGCATTTTGGCTGAGGACGTCTTGATTATTCTAAGCGGAGTTAGTATTTCATTCACCTCACTTCTGAGAGTCGTTGAATCCACGCTTAGTGGTTATGATGAAACATTTTAACAATGTTCACATCGTCAAGGTATTCGTTAATGCTATCATACCAAACCTCATGGTAGCAACTCACTTCGGGCTTGGCCTTCATGTGTACACAGTCAATGCCCTTGATCCAGATTATCCGACAAACTTGTCCCATACCTTCAGAGTAAGTGAAATATTAAATCAAGCCGATCGTTCTCACCTTTCGCTCCGGAACTTACGCTGACCGTCTTTGTGTTATTCTCCTCAGCATGTCTGGATAACCATGGTCTTGATGGCCAGCTTCTTCCTCTGTATCAAGATGACCCTACTCTTCTTCTATAAGCGTCTATTCCTAGTTTCGAACCCTCGGCTCCGCATATTCTGGTGGGCGAATTTCGTCTTCATTATCCTTTGGTTCATCGGTGCCACGGGTTTCTACCTTCTCCAATGCCAACCTGTCGGGTGGTATTTCTGGCGCTACTATGCCCGGTTCCCCCACAAGGACGAGAACAACCCTCAAAACATGACAGGCCAGTGCAATGCCACCGCTGTCCTAAACGTTTCATTACCCGTTATTTTCAGTCTGGTTTCGGATATTGGACTCCTGATACTACCCATTTGGGCCGTGTCGACTTTGAAGGTGAACAAGGCCAAGAAACGCGGCTTACTGGCTGTCTTCGGCGTTGGTATTATTGCTGCTGTTCTCGAACTCGCCCGTATACTGGCGCTCAACCTGAATACCGATGATAAAGACGACACAAGCTGTAAGTCAACTTTCTCATGATGTCCGTGAGCCTTGGTAACCCGTCATATAGATGGTGTCGTGATATTTCTGATTCTCACTGCCGCTGAGGAGACGACAGCGGTCGTGTGCGCATGCTTGCCCGTCATTGCACCGCGCCTATTTAGGAAGTTTAGAGGGAAAAACGATAGCAATCGCAGCTACGAGAAGAACAAGCCTGTGATTTCGTCTATAAAGTGGAGCAACCGAGGCTTCAAGCGAGTCAAAAGCTTGAATGCGATAGACACCGAAGTTACTCATATCGAGCGTGTTTCCGATGACGATGTCCCTCTAACTTACGTCGAGATCACGGGAAATGGCCATGGACCAGAGAATGAAGAAGCAAGCAAGACTACAACCCTGCCGGCGGGAGCATATCTACCTCTGCCTTTACGTCATAATCCGGGCAACCCCGTCGACGGGTCAGGGTATCCAGCCCCCGGTGCCATTCACGTGCGTACTGATATCCAAACCCGCGTGACAGATGGCTCGAAGGGTCTATAGTCTAACGAAAGATGATAAGTCTACATCCTACTTTATCTCTTAATGGTAGTCACGATGTGGCAGCGACCATCTGTTGCGTCGACAACAAGCTGCCGGAATACTCACACGACCCTTGGCGTCCCTGACAAAGCGGGAGCTCTGGGAGCTATTCAGATAACTCGTTGTATTTATAGTTGGCGCTTTACATCTCCTGAAGCACTGTGAAGAGATACACGGGGCTGATAAGTGCAGTCCTGCCATCTAAGCATCCAAGGGGATTGAGGAGTGTCGTAGACGAAGCTTTTCCTTTTCCCTAACTAATTACACACCACCACATGTTTTCGATCCCCAGCCGAAGTTATTGCAGGAAGTCTATGGCGTTCTGTCTTATTATTGGATTCTTCGTTCCATTCTATGGGCTTTTTTATCTTGGAAGGATAAGAGGCGTTTTCTGTTGCGTTAGGGATACACAACGGGACGGGATCTTGAAGGATCTGGACTTTCGGGGATAGGGGCGCCGGGTTCCTGAACACTCTTTTGCTAAAGAACTCTTACATTCTTCTACTTAGGAAACTTAGGCTTTGATTAAACGTACACGATTGGTCTGCCTCCTTGGCGAAACTTGAAAGATCACTTTATTTGAGATACCCCAATCAATTCGTTGTGTCAAGTACGTGACATTCGTATGCTCATAAGTCCGACGAGTGAAGGACTCAGGATGCGAGAGATTGAGATAGAGATTAAGTAAATGCCCAAGTAGGGGACTAAATACTGAGTCCACTAACAAAGATGGTAGTCCCATTTAGGTAGGAATACTCTTGGCCTGCCCCGCGTCCTCTTACGGGACGGGCCGCATACCCACACGCATATCTGGTGGAGATGACCTGACGCAAGCTCATGCCTTTCGTGTGGCAAAGTTTGAGTCCCATCAACTAACCCGCTTGGGTTGCCAAGTTCCCAAGCGACGTTGCATTTATGGAGGTTTTAGCTATCCAGAGATAAATCCAAACCCGTTTAGGAAAGGTCCAATAATATTACAGGGATTGCTCTAAATCTAACCTACACGTGTAATTTGTATAAAATAAGCTATAGAATATTTAATGCTATAATGGCGCTATATTAGGTTATATAGAAATAATAAACATATTGCAAAAGGGCCGGCTAGGGCGAGGACCGGACCGTAAAAAACGGCGGCCGAGTTCCTAGAGGTCTAACCCTCCTGGGCGGAGCCCCTCTGGTTGTGTGTAGTGTTGTAGTATTAAGTACTCTATGGTTTATTTTTTAGGGCGACCCAAGGGCTTGCTGCCAATCTCATACAAATTAGGGTAGAAATGGAGCTTTAACAAGGGTGTATAGAACAATTACCGGAATACGATTACTTTCATCTCTGGATAGTCAAAACCTCACTTCCGGATATCCGGGCGGGTTGCGTGGGCGCTCTCCACTTCTTCTCTGGCTTCATTACTGTACAGTAGCGAGCAGCTAGCCGCTTAGTAAGCCTTAGAAGCTGTTTTCTACCTTTCCCCCAGGCCGCAAGGACCCCGCATTAGAAGTACAATATTAGTTAATAGGTATCCATCTAAAATCTCAAACTTAAAAATAAACATTCGTTTATTTTACAATCACTTATTATTACCCTACTTAAAACCCTTAACAATAAAGCGCCTATTACCCCAATTAGTGAGTCTTTTATGCATTACTTGCGTCAGCTCACACACGCTCTCCTTCGTGGAAGTTGATTGGATTCTTGGATGATTGGCTGTAAGCGAACTTTTATCTATTCCTTGAACCAGGAGTTCTCCAGCAAATTACTTGCGGAGAGACGCTCATGTGAATCATGGACCAGAACATGTCGAAGCAAATTCACAATGCCGCTCTCCTCCTCATCGTTAATATCGGTAGACTTGTTTTCGTGTAAGAGCTTCTCTAGTGAGTTCCGCGGCGGAGGGGCCGTAGCCTCCTGCTAAAATTTTGCCCCGAAACCATGGCGGGTTTTCATATTCTGGCAATTGGATTGTCCTCTACAGGTTTTCGCTGCCTATTCTGCTCAAAATATCGATCCGCGCGTACCCACTTAGTAAGAAGAGAGGGAGGTAGAGGACCTAATATCTCGGAAAGCTGGATTAAGTGATCGTCATCCGTTACCTCGTTGATATCTTTAAGTATCGGCTGTAACAAGTGCTAGTTTTCTAGGGCTTGGCTCAAAATGGTTGTATTAGATGATAATTAATCTAGGCTCTTAAAGGTCCGTAACCTCTAAAATAGGCCGTATCGATCGAGGCCGAAGGCCTCCTATGTATACACGAATAT
Organism: Xylaria sp. BCC 1067; assembly: GCA_005188305.1. Taxonomy (NCBI): domain Eukaryota; kingdom Fungi; phylum Ascomycota; class Sordariomycetes; order Xylariales; family Xylariaceae; genus Xylaria; species Xylaria sp. BCC 1067. The sequence continues at coordinate 1,030,231 of SSCS01000003.1, read as the reverse complement.
TGAGATGTTTCCTCGCGATCTCTAACTTTCGATATAAGGCCATAATGCGTATGTCTTAGTCTATAGGCAATTTGGAGGCTCCATGGACCTAAAGGGTATATTTAATATATTGTAGCTGAAAAGGTAAGAAGCCTTCGGCCTCTGATTGGTCTGCTGGCCCTCACTGACTCGGTGACTAAAGGTGACACCTTTTACCGTGTGACATCGGCGGGATGTCGAAGAGAGGTCTGCCGGCTAGGTATCCGTAGACGAGACAACCAAAACACGATATATCCGCCGGAGGCCGGATCAAGTCGTCTAGAATAACTTCAGGCGCGCTTAGTGCTAAAGGCGTTGCAAGGTGCTGTGGCCTTTTCTCTACAAAGAAGGCTTTTAAGAGGAAAAAAAGGGAAGCCGTGTTAGCCAGGAGAGAGAGAAAACGCATAGAGCTTAGACAGTAACTTACTGTCATCGAAATCGCAGATTGCCATTCTATCATCTGTTATGCACACCACATCTCTCGGGAGTGCGTCTGCTGTCACGGAAAAGTGGGTCTGCCAAGATGGCTCGGGCTCGGGTAAATTATAGCGAGACTGATCTACTAGTTTTTTCACAGCTCGAACGCACAGCTGAACTTTCTTCCTTTTAGTTACTCAGATCATCTAATAGATACTTCATCTGATCGTTACTGGAGTGCACACAGGTTCACTACTTCCACATGATCAATATTCCACTCCTCCGCGAGATCTGCCTTAACTACATGGCTACGGCGAAGATGAGCTTATCCAACTTGCGTGAGTTGGTGTCAGGACGTTAGATCTGTTGTCACGTCGCTTGGGGATTGGTGCTCAGGCCGACCTACTAAGAAGTGATAGCGCACATACTAGTGCCGGCGATAAAAGCGAGCATTTTACCATTGATATATATGTCCCAGATGATGAAGGAGGGTGGGCTTTTAGTGCAAGGCGGCGTGTTCCAACTAGTTACCAATAATCTAGGATAAAAGTGTATTGGACAACATAGTATTGTATAACGGCTGGAGAGGTATCAAAATACCGCCTAAGAACTTGGTTGGCAGGTAACGAAGAATTTACTTACATTTCTTTTTTTGTTCCGTGAAGTAGGCTGGCCCCATTATTTGTTAAATGCTAAGCCAATAATTGATGGTTGATCTACATCCACAACAAGGACGAATTTAATGTGCATAGATACCTGGGTAGCAGTTACTCACTCACTTTCACGAATAACCCCTTTAATCACAACACCTTTGCTAAATACAATATGTTTAATTGACCCGATTTTATTCTTCCTAAAAATCACAATAGATCTGATCTGGAAAGAGGGGAAGGTTCAAATCTTCATTAATCAGTAAGCATTAGTCAGCTTATTAATGTTTAGGCACTGAACCATAGACTGCTCCGGATGAAAGCGCAAAAGCAGGTCCGTAAGAGGTAGTAACCTCCGGGCTAATACCGATATGGCTGATGTGTGGACTTAACTTCCGGAACTTGGACTAGGTCGGTGTCGTGTTTAACACGAAATTCGCCTATTAATCTAGTAGGTTGAGTAGCTGCGCAGTGTGGAAGGTATCAGAGAGGAGATTCTGGGGTTAAATTTGTCAGCAGCTTTGCATAGTAAGGGAAGGGTGGGAAGCCCTTGTGAGGCGGATGTGACGGGTGGGCTTAGCTCTTGTTAGCTTTTGAGGCTGTAATCGTGGACTCCAGGCACGATTAAACGATAAAACACTACACGTGTAGCATAAATTCACTAGCCTCAGCACGCAACACTGCTCTTGTTCCTTGAAACTCAGGATACCGAACACCTCACATACCTTAGCCTCGCATTGTATAATATTGCATAGAAGCCATTATGATTCCCACCATGTCTCCCATTGATCAGCCTGTCATTCCCAAGGGCGCCACGATGCTTGTCACGGCTGCCAATGGCTTTATAGGCTCCAACATCGTAGACCAGTTCCTCAAGCTCGGCTACAAGGTTCGCGGCACTACACGCAACCTTGAGAAGAATGCGTGGATGAACAAGTTGTTCGATGCTAAGTATGGCCCTGGCAAATTCGAGTTGGTCTTGGTGCCCGATATGAGGGCGGAAGGCGCCTATGACGAGGCTGTTAAGGGTACGTATGCTTTGCAGCAGGCGGCCGTGCTGTCGAAGAACCCGAATCGTACCTCGAGTTGACCCCAAAACAGGTGTTTCGGCAGTTTGCCACACGGCTACAAATGTCACCTTCAGCCCCAATCCCCGAGAAGTCATCCCCGACGCCATGCAGGGAGTGTTGAAAGCCATGGAAGCGGCGGCAAAGGAACCGGCCGTGAAGCGCTTCGTGCTGTGTTCGTCGGCGTACGCGGCCCTCATCCCCAAGCGGAACACCCACGTGACGGTGACTGCAGATACGTGGAATGAAGAATCAATCGCCATTGCTAATAGCGCCGAGCCGCCCTACCCCCCTGAGATCTCACATCACGTTTACGCTGCTAGCAAGGCACTGTCCGAGAAGGAGGCCTGGAAGTTTGTTCGTGAGAACAAGCCGGGCTTCGTTCTCAATACCGTCCTGCCCACGGTCGTCTTTGGAGGTAGCCTAGACCCTGTTAGCCAGGGATTCGCTTCCACGTCTCATCGCATCGTTGCTCTGTTCAACGGTGATAAGGAGCTTGTGGCCGGACTTCCAGCTGGTACGTGACCTGTCCCGTTTCCTCAACTCTCCTCATCTTCCGCACCCTGTCCCCCCCCCCCCCCAAGCTGACGCGTGGCTAATGGTATCGGAGCGTAGAGTTCTACGTAGACGTGGAGGACGTGGGGCTTCTCCACGTTGCAGCCGCCATTCACCCAGATGTCGAGTCGGAGCGCGTCTTCGCCTTCGCTGGGCCCGCCAACGGCAACGCCATTGTTGGCGCCCTACGAAAGCTGTACCCGAATCGAGAATTCCCTCCCGATTTCCAGTCCGACGAGGATTGGAGCGAGATCGTGCCCATCGAACGCGCGGCGGCGCTGCTGCGGGATATGGGCCAGGATGGATTCACGAGCCTGGAAGAGTGCATGAGAAGGAATACTAAGGACTTGGTAGCGTAAGTCAAGATGTAAAGGCTTAGGGTATGGGGAGCCCGTCATCAGACACTGAGGAGGAAGAGGAGCTCACGAGGATCCTCAATCGACGGCGCGAATGACATGGGTTACTGGGGCGTGCTTAGGGGGAACGGGAATCGGAATCGAACACTACTCCAATATATACATCATACCTTATGCGTACGTCAATATTTTCAAAAGTTCCTTGGGTGGCGGACTGGCTGGCTCGATATGCGATGACAAGATCTGCATCCAGCCTTGGAATCTACCTAGGCACCTACGCAGCGTGTGGTCCCCTAGAGCCAAGTATCCTCCGCATTACGTACATATATCCTTTGCATACGGTTATTGAAGGCTTAGGTATTGACCTATATGCCTAAGTAATAGGTTATATGCTCTAAAGCCAACCTATGCGCTATACGGGGCATTTGTTATCTACCCCTTGATTATAGTAGGTCAAGAAAGTCCCGCGTAATCCGTTTCCGACCATCGGCCTCCTCCGTTGATTGAGCAATAATTTATCTGCCAAATAAATAGAAAAAATATTTTTGAATACATTAGTACCCTTAACTTCAAAATAATCTAACTTTTGGATGCCCCAGAGCTCAAGGCGTAATAGGAGCTATAGCTGAAAAAGATGGTTGTTTAGCGAGTGGATATGGATTACACGGGACTTTTTTTTAACCCACTGTAAGTATACTATAGACGACCGCATTTTACCTACCTAGGTACCTGCCACCTATTTTTAGGCTATTTTTAGTTAATGGGGGGAGTAATGATATTTTAGTTACCTAGGTATATTCTTATTTTTATTTTGTTATCTTCTATTTTTGTCCTAGTATGGGCGCTCCTAGGCTAGCTGACACAGAGTTATCGGCTTGTAACTGCTTACGTCCCTCCCGATACAAGTACTGTAATCTAACGTATACCTCAAAGTATGCTGTAGTCCCAGGGACGTTTGTTGTGCTTGGCAACTCATTTTTCTTACTAGAATCTATTGTATTCGCCTTTTCGGATCGACGAACCAGATTATTAGAACATGTTATCCGTTCGATTTAGGCCGAGGGCATCTTTACTGTATGGTGTAATCGTCTATAATCCGTATCTCTCTCCAGCACTCTATCGATGTTCTTGGATTCAAGCGCTTGACAATTTCTCGTTGAACCAGCTCACGAGGTGGTTTGTGGTGGGGTGACTCCAAGTAAGGGTAGGCGGCACCTTGAGTTTCAGAGCGATTTGCAGATTCCTTCGTAATGTGACTGTCATGGCGCTGTCGACACCAGGCCAGCAAGAGCAGCACGCTCGTCCACCTCGTCGGCCGCGTTCAGCATCAACACGTCCGCGACCACCTCCTTGACCCTGTTTTCAATCCATGTCTTCAGCTCGGGCCCCTTGGGTGGCTGATCACTCACCACATTCTCTTTCGCCGATTGCTGACTCTCTCCAACCGCAGCCAACTTAATTTTCCGCACTGCGATGTCCTCGAGGATGGGGACCGGGACTGGCTCCCCCTCATCGAAAGCCAAGCTACGCAGGACGACACCATGGCCAATTTCATAACGTCCCAGGTGTTCCCAAGCACGGAATGCCTCGTCCACCGTGATATCGGTAATACCCTTGCTCTCGAGCTCAGCGCTGATGAAATCGGTACTGGCAGCCATTCCCAGTCCGCGCCAGCTAGTCCACTAGAATGCCATGGTATTGTCGCCTTGCCGACGCCTGTGCGTGGTTAGGGTATCTAGGAAATCGTTGCCGCTGGCGTAGCTGCTCTGGCCGGGGAATCCGAATACCTGACCGCAGGAGCTGAATAAGACGAACCAGTCAAGCATGCCAGGTGGAAAGGCCGCGGTGAAGGTCAGCGCCCCAGTCACTTTGGGTACAAGCACGCGCGTGAACGAGTCTGGCGTCGTGTCCAGCACGAGCTGATCCTCGATCGTGCCAGCCGCGTGCGCAACACCCAGCACCGGCGGGAGTGCAAGCCGGTCCAATATCTCTTGTAATTTGGTCTGCGCGCCCGAGGCGGAAATTTCCAATGCCACGGGATAGACGGTTGCTCCGGCCCTCTCTAACATTAGGATCTTGTCGATAATTGGTTTAATAGCTGAACCTTGGTCACTGTCTATGAGAAACGCACTCCAGGCTCTTCGCGCTGGCAAGGCGCGCCGGAGTAGTAGCACTAGACGACGGGCGCCCTTCTCGACTAGCCAGTGGTCAACCTTGAGACCTAGTGCGCCTAGACCGCCTGTGAGGAGATATGTATCTTCGGCCTTGGGGAGGACGGTCCGGGATTTGGCTTGTTCAATGCCGTACAGCATGTCCCGCGACAGTGGTTGCAGCCGCGCTACCAGCGGCAGACCGTCGTCTAGGCGGATTATATCTTGGTCGCGCACGTACCTCATCGTCAAGCTTGGGAAAAACTCTTCTTCATCGTCAACGTCAATCAGCTTACCCCACTGATCTGGATGCTCGGACACGATGATCTGCGCAAGACCATGGAGCGGTGCTTGAGCCAGGGCTCTTGGGGTATATTAGTTATACTCACTGCTTCAGGAAATGTAAATACCTTGACGTTTCTGACCGAGGACGCATTATTAATAACGCACTTGGCCACGCTAAGCAACTCGGAGGTGAAAGCCTCTGGCTTTACTGGCACCTGGGCGAGCGAGGAGACCTCGGCTGGTCGGTATATGAGAATAGTGTTTGGACTAATGGCCTCTGTGGCTCTGAAAGAGTCGTCGCCAATGGCAGGCAAATGGGAAATATTCTTGTCTCGTATCTTTAGCTTCAACTTGAGTTGCTTGCGGTATCGCGCAAAGACCGACGGGCCGTCCGACAGGAGAACCGCCTTGTCCCAAACCATCGCGCTGCTGACCAGTGGCGCAGGCACCCAAGCGAGTTTATGGACCAGGCTCTCAACACTGCCGCTCACGCCTGGCGTCACCTCGATCCCCGAGAAACGCATCGATTCGAATTTGGCAAGGACCTAGCCATTGACATCGCAGATTCTAACATGTACTGCTGGGGTAGCCTTGCTCTCCGAGGCCTCTTCGACATAGAGGTAGCCGACCTTGGGTGGCGGGGCGCCGTACTAGGTAAAGAAATCTACCTTTTCGATATGCGCCGGCATTCGTAACTTCGGGTTGTCGAAGAAAATCATCGAGCCCACCGAAGTAACAGCATCTAAAATGGGAGCCCAGGAGGCTGCGTCCCACGGCAAACCCTCCTCGACTGCCAGGCCGAGAGCGACGTCCACGCGAGCGACTATCTCCTTAAGATTTCCGTAATGCTCCGTGATAGCCCAGGGGGAAACCCATGGCCGACACACCGACTTTTCCTAGATAATCTATGGAGAATGTTGGCGGTAGCCCATTCCGAATGCGTGCCTTAGCAGCGTCAATTTCGATGTGAGGCGTGCCCTTCGCCTCGTCATTGCCAGCAGCGCTCCATTGGCCTTCAGTTAGCGGTAGGCATCTAGACTACTTAGGTATCTATATTTGTTCCAGAGTCTAGAGGACCTCCGCCTTGATGCCCCCGAAAATCCGTACTATCGCCTACAGATACGTAAGCCAACGAGTTACCTATACGAGCTGTGTAGCTGCTCCGAGCTTATGATGGCTTACCGTAGGGTAGTTGAAATTGCCTTGTTCCTGAAGGGATTACTCAGTCGATGGGGGGGGGCTCCCAAAAATATATACCCCAATTCGGATACGGAAAAACTCAGAAGCCATAAGATGTGACAACACGACTTCCTAGGTTTTGAGCGGTCTCGGTTTGACGATGCTTAGATACGTTTGACTTGGTAAATGTGGTCCACTGTGGGTACGTAGGACCCATTTTAAACGCCAAGTGTTCAGCTTGCGGTATTTGATTGGCCGTTGCGTATGTTGTATTTCCTCTTTCGGGCTCCGGCAGTTGATTACCGTTTATGGTAAGGTCTCCGGTATTTGCGCAACTCAGTCCCGGCCCGGAAACTAAGCGTTGCTAGTTAGGTAATGTGCAAGACTGTTCCTACTACATGATTAGCTAAACGAGTTTAACAATGAGTATACGTTTAAAAATGATTGCTATGGTTATTATAACGAAGAATTAAGAATATATATGTTAAAGCAAAAAAAAACGAACATGAAAAAGGGTGCTCTAAACATACCATATTTTATAGAAATGTAACAAGCCGCTATTAAATTTAAAATTTAATAACTTGTTACTAACTAAGTTGTGAGGTATTACTTTCGATACCCGTCTCCGGCCACTACGGTATCCACAAACAACAGGGACCTCATCAGGTTTTGTAAGACTTGTTGTTTCTAAGCAGACCGGCTGCCATAATTTGGCATCAAATTTGTCGATATCACCTTGAACAGTGAAAAAGTGTGCAAATTTAAGAAACCCTAACCGAAACGTGTTCCTCCTTTCGAGTACGGAAGTATCTACAAAGCCGGCAGGGCATCTATCAGTTCCCGCAACCACGGCCTGCCATATCGACAACTACCAAACACACACAACTAGCAGTTAGCCGATTCGAGCGCACTCTCGCTCATCTGTCGGGCCAGCAAATAATGGATGAAGGGACAAAGCGATCCTGCCAGCGCCCATGTGAAGCAACTGCTCGCTAGCCATGCGTCGGCATCGAGTAGTCGCTCTGCCATTATTTTCGACGGGCTATCAGTCGAGGGTAATGAACTTAAAGTGAGTCCCTATCCCCGAACTTTAGCCGCAGCTACACCCAGCAGGCCAGATAGCTCCAGTCGTCTGCAGCTGCGGACAACAAACTATATCTTTTAGCTGATGATGGGCTTGTAGATTCAAGCCGCACCGAATGTCTGGGCAACGCTCAGATCGTGGGTGAATATATTCAACCCACGCTCGTATGGCCGACCCATGCCTTCACGCAAACTAACCCATGGCTTCTCCGGCTCTCTGGACAGCGGCGAAATGCTGCTCGTCATCGGCAAGCCGGGAAGTGGCTGCACGACCTTCCTTAAAGCACTGTCCAACATGGGGGATGAGTACGAAAGCGTCACTGGGAGACTCACTTACGACGACCGTGCCGCCGCCGACGGTGACCAGGGCCCTGTTCGACTAACCTTCTGCGGTAGAAGGCCTTCCATTCCTTATGACTACGCAAAACGACTGGGGTGACACGTGATAATAGCCGAGGAAGATAGTCATTTGCCAAATCTAACAGTAGCGCAGACACTCAGGTAGGCATCTCCATATTTCCGGAACCGAGTCTTGTATTCCCTAGTTTCTGATTATCTCCGCAGGTTTGCTATTACTGCGACTTGGAACCTAAATGTGTCTAGCGGCGCCATCGATACTGCCGTCGAGATGCTAGCAAAATGCGTTGGCCTGAGCCATGTGTTGAACACCAAGGTCGGAAATGAAGCCATCCGCGGAGTGAGTGGCGGAGAGAGGAGGCGAGTTTCCCTCGCCGAGGCTATGGTAACATGTCCAGAGTAATTCATCATATCCACCTCCTGCCACAGTTCCCAGCGAGAAGAAGGCGGGGAAGGCGGGGAAGGCGGGCTTATTGCTGACCTGTGGCATCACGCAGCGTCCTCTGCATCGACAACCCAACCATCGGTTTGGACTCGTCTACCGCCCTCAGCTTCGTGCAGATGATGCGGGAGTTTACAAGCCAGCATGGGTGCCCCACAGCCATGAGCGTATACCAAGCAAGCGACTCTATGGTTCCCCTGTTCCACAAGACACTGGCCATCAACGGCGGCCCGCGGATTTACTACAGCAAAGCTACCAAGGCAAAAGCACACTTCGAAAGTCTTGGCTTCGTGTGTCCCGAGCGCACGACCATCACCAACTTCCTGAATTCTATGACGGCCGAGCCCGAGCTACGACATGTGCGGGATGATTGGAACCGGCCTGTTCCTCTTACCCCCCTCTAATTCGAGGAGGCGTTCCGTCAAAGCTAGCACTACAAGGTCCTTTTTGATAGTGATAACACGACTCCATCGCAGCCTCAAGGTCTAAGTCCCAGAAGAGACGTGTATGCGCTGCCTTTATATCGCCAAATCTATGAGTGCTCAGTGCGCCAGTTCAGGGTTCTTGCCTATGACAGGGATACGTGGATGGTAGAAGCCCTCACGATCATCGTCTAGGGTCTTGACCTCGGTACTCTCTACCTGACTAGCCAAGAGCGATATCGGCTTTCGTGTAGGTCTCCGGTTCTATGTTATCCTGGTGTGATTGGGTTGTGTTCGGAGGCGCTCTTTACCTAAGCTCTGATTCGTGCGCGGCCCATGAAGAGATGCCTTATGCAGGTACCTATTCTTCACCACCGCCCAACGCATAAATGCATGTCATACGTATGCTTGTTTTTGTGTGTTTATAATGTGACTACCTACCTAGGTAGGTAAAGACCCCAGTGACACGCTATTTAATTGGCCTGCCAACGTGCCATTGCATGACTACATTCTACGTGGCCGTGGCCTGCCCAGGTGGTCAGCACAACTGGCCCGAATTGAGGCGCGGCTCAGCGCCAAGCATTACACCCAATAATCTATCACAAGGCATACACATCACCGCACCTCCGAGATTTCGTACGCCAGGCAAACAAGCCTACCAAAAACTTCCATTTATCCTTTTCCAGATTTCGCATCAACACTACACGGCACTACAGTGGTCACACAACTTCTACCATGTCTAACACGGCTCTTAAAGCGGCTCTCGAGGCTGGTGCCAAACAGACCAGCGGAGCTGCTTCCGCCGGCACGCGTCTGATTGCTGACAGCGGCAGAAAGGCTGCGGAGTGGGCGGTTGCCAACCCAGGAAAAACAGCTGCTGTGGGCGCCGGTGCAGTCTTGCTCGCTGTACCAATGGTGGCGGCCGCTCCGCTGCTGGGAGCCGTCGGATTCGGAGCAAACGGGGTCGCAGCTGGTAGGTAGCGAGTCAAACACAAGAACACTTAACACACGCACACACACCAAATCAATTTTGATATCGAATCCCCACTGCCTAATCCATTCACTAACTCGGTCCCGTACTGTGGGGATGTTCGGCTAACGCTTTGTTTCACTTGTCAGGGTCCCTTGCCGCAGCAACACAGAGCAGCATCGGCAGCGTTGTAGGACCTTCAGTCTTCGCCACGCTGCAGAGCGCTGGTGCCGGCGGCTACGGTGTTGCAGCCGTGTCTACAGCTGTTCAGGGTCTAGGTGCTGCGGTCGCGTCGACTGGGTTCCTCTCCGCATTCAGGAAGACAAACACGCCAGACGCCGAGGATGAAACCGTGGGGCCAGATGAAGCTAAAGAGAATGAAAATGGCCCGGGCAAGGATGGGGACGATGAAGACACTGCCTCAAAGCTCTGAAGGATCAACCCTAGTCACTACAGTCACCGATATGCTTAGAATTCATGTTATTAACGCTTCCGGAGATGTCTGAGTCTGCGGAAAAAATAAACCCTGTCGTCACATCCTGAGCGAGGCCCACATAGGATTCCGGATAGTGGAAGAGAAGAGAGTTTAACATGGGACTAAAAGAGGTTGGAGGGTGGATTTGAGTAAATAGCCGGTCACGTTAGAGAATGAATTAATGAACACTTATTACGATCTCTCACGAGCTACCGTCCCAATATGAAGCGATCCTAGATCATGAAACCTAGGCCCAACGGCTCCATAAAGTGAGTGTACAAGATTGAGATTTATGAGAGAAGGACGTAGGAGACGTGAGATAAAGATTCATAGCTCATGTTAAGATTTTAGTCTCCTGCCCCAGACATATATTAGCCGCGGCTGTCGGCTGGGAAGGGCTATTCTCGGAGGCGTGGCCAATCCCAGATGTATCTGCTGAGTCCGCCGAACCCGTAGTATGGGCACATAGGCTCGAGAGTCGAAGTGAGTAAGCAAAGCTACAAACGAAATTCTCTACAGCCTCCTAGATGTAAGTGATACAGTGTCCGGAAACACACCAGTCTCTACCAACCAGGCTGCAGTTCTAGTCGTCTCGAAGCTGCCCCGCAATGTTTGTCCCCTGTCACGAGGCGCTGTCACGTCTGCCTAGATATTTTACGCGTTTCTGTTCCACCAAGCCGGTAGTAGCAATGGAAACCCGCGCCAACTATTATCTACTATCTTGTTACTTGGTCTGGTGTGCTGTTACGTCACCACATTACCATCACTTCACTATTATCACCCCGTGACCACCTCCATCATTACATCCATTGCTGTCTCTAATCCGCAACACTATCTTTGTATTCTGAAACAGCTCACATGCCTTCACAGGGGCACATAAACTGCCTAAAGGAGGTAGAGCGATGTCATACGCTTCCAATAGTAAATAAATTCAAGTAAATCATTGAGGCACCTCTTGATCAAAGGCAACGCAAGTAAATTCGATGAGAAAGAAAGTGACTCCTGTGGTGGTGACAGCTACAATTACACACTGCAGGGGCTTATAAGTCCTGGATATAAGTCCTGGAAATTATTCAGCTAATTCTCTAGCCCCTGTATTAGTCAGCTTACCCTGCCGCACCACTTCAATTCACGATTTTAAATACTGTCCGCTATTACCTGAAATATTGGTGAACACATGGCAATATGAGAGGAAATTATACAGCCCAAAGAGAAGATTGTAGGGACTTGAGAAATCAACGCTTAGATCAACATATAGACATTAAAAGGAACTCAATCAACTATACCGGCCTTTTTAGTAAACTCTAAAACGCTTGATTGTCTTTTCCAGCTACTGTTCTATCTCCTTGACCAAAAGGAATTACGAACCAAAGTTCCCTACAGATAAGAATAGCACAATTGTAGCTCCCTATTAGTCTTTCCTATTTCATACCGTGTGTCCAAGCTTCTATTGACTTCTTCAAGAGGTTTCCTAGCCCTCCACACATTAGGCTGCTACTGGTAGTTGCAATCCGCGCCAACTACTTGGTTATATACCTTTTGGAAGGAAATATATACTTGAACAACAGATAACAAGCTTTCTACATTAGACATAGGCACACACAGCGATTGTATAGTACGTATATTGGGGGGAGCGTGAGCCTGTATAGGCTAGCTTGTTGCGAGGCTAATTCGCAGCATGAGATAGCCGTATTTCTGTATAGTGGTGCAAATTCGTATTGCGTAAGCTTTTAAAGCTAGCCTAACTACTCTAACTAAAACAAAAGCGAAATTAAACAGCTAAAATAAATAATACAACTCAGAACTAGTAACATGCGCCCTTAGTTATAGAGAGGTGGGTGGGACGAATTTTGAGCGAATTCCCGCTATATATGCCTGAGAGTTCTGCGGTGTAGGATGAAAGTTGGGAGGGGGAAGGGGGGGTCTCTTTACCCTGTAAAACAACCCAATAAACGGAAGAAAGCACAAGACTAAACATTTATACAATGCCATATTGATCAAATACACATTGTTATTCATTGGCCGTGATCTGTTTAATACATAGTTTATTTGTCAAACTACTGTAGCTGTACTGTCCTTAACCTCTGAACAGAAAATCAAACTCATTTAGCTGTACCGCCCTAGACCTGTAACAGAAACCATGAACCTCCCCATTATTACTCAGATCTCTGAACAGCAAATCAAATTCCTTTAGCTGTACCACTGTGAACCTCCGAAAAGAAACAATCAACTCCCCTTTATTCCTTAGGCCCCTTTAGCCGTACCGCCTCAAACCTCTAACAGAAACCACTAACTCCCCAGACAGCTAAAGTGTCACATAGCTCATTCCTTCATTGCATTAAATGCTCAAACACCACGGTCCGCATTGTGGTTGTGGCGCTTGATGCAGCGCTGGATAGTATCCTGGCGGCTGAATTTCCTGCCGCAGCCAGGCCAAGGACAAATGAGCTGGTCAGCTCCCGCATGGACAGCATCGCGCTGATGCTGAGCGAAGTGCACCAGCAGCTTCGCCTCTGAGGTCTCGATTGTTCCACAGCCAGGCCAGAAGCACATAGTGCCCACGTGGCGGTCGGAGATGTGCCGGGACATAGCACAGGGCTCCTTGAAGCCCTTGCCGCAGCGGCGACAGGTGAGGGGCGCGGCTGGGGCTGGGGCTGGGACTGGGACTGGGACTGGGTCCGCATGTCTGGCCACGCGGGGGGAGTGTCTAGTCGGAAGACGGGGCGTGGGAGCACTCCGTCGCAGGGGCCGGGCAGCGGGAGGGGCGCCAGAAGGTGTGGGTGCACTTCGTCGCTGGGGCCGAGCGACGGGAGGGGTGATGGGAGGCTTGGGAGCCCTTCGTCGCAGGGTCCGGACGACGGGAACGACGATGGGAGCGGCGACGGGAGCGGTGACAGGAGCGACGACAGGAGCGGCGACGGGAGGCGTGGGAGCTCGAAGAGGAAGGGGAGCGGGATCAGCCTCCTGTACTACAGCTTCTACAACTTCTTTGGAGGGGTCGTTGCCCTCCTCCATAAGGTGGTCATCCTCCCCAACTGAGGTGATTGAGCTGATGTCATCCTCAATTGTGTAATTGTTATCCTCGATCGTACTCTGTGAGGATTTGGCCTGCGAATTTTCACTGCCGTCCTCTGCATCACTAAACCCTCCGTTGCCATAGACAAAATCGAAGACGGGGCCCAATTCTCCAGCGTAGGCCTCTTCACGACGAAGCTGGAAATCAATCCTGGCCTGCTCGTTAGATACTTTTCCTGCCATTGTAATGGCTGTCTGTTGAACCAAATAGTGAATCAAGTAGATGAATCTGTCCAAGATGTGTTAGACTTTACCGTTAAAGGGCTTAGAGTGTATCAGAACTCCACAACTTACATGAAGTGAGCACTTGGTGTGTGCAAGGAGTAACAGCAGTGACTATTATATAGTCTTAAGGGTGTAAAGACAGAAGGCGAAGTATGTCAAGGAGGTTTTGTAACCAGGTGATGATAAGAGAACTTCTCTTGACTGGGTTGAGTAAGAAGAGAGGAAGAAAGAACTCTGAGTTAGGAGAGGGAACAGAAATTTATATAAGAATTCCAAAGATCCTGTGCGGTGAGGAACCTCAATCAGTCGTGCTATTGTTGCAGCCATCAATGGCAAGGCGGTTAGCGGGAACATCACAAACACCTATAGGAATCGTGATATGAATGAAGAGAAGAGCAAACGCCTGGAGGGGGACCCATAAGTTCTAGGTAATAAACGGGCCTAAACCATAATCGAAGGGCAATGGCAAACTTGAGAATCGCATGACTGGATTTTACACACTAGCTAGGGACCAGCAGCATTGAATATATCTATCCATAATGAGGCCAGCAATAGGAAGTGCCTTTAGGGCATCACAAGGTCAACCGGTACAATATGGGCGCGTATGGAGTAAGACGCTTTCCTGTCATGTTTGTGTCAAGGCATGATCCAGGAAGCTCGCTTTGAGGAATCATTGCCTTGGTAGTGTATTACAGAATAGGAATAGAAGGCGTGGTTTGTATGTGACTCAACGAGAGAATTATTTCTTGTGGATATGATGAATTTCTTAGCCGATCACGTTAACAATGTTACAACATAAAATATACAGAACAATTCTCCAAGGTCGGGCCTTGGAAGAATTCCCAAACTAAGTGAATTCAATATCAAAATGTGGTGGGGTTTGAGGGGAGGTTGTTCAAAGGCTTGCACGTGGGTGCTTGAAATAGGTTAAATCTATTATCAGCCTAGCACTGTTGTTGTTCATTTGGTGGCTCCATTTTAACGCAATGGCCATGCCCCATTATTTCTGTTAGCTCTTTTTATTGCCGGTAAGTATTGAATGATTCGAAGGAGCAACTTGGTGCAATGCAAACCATCAACTCACAACGCTAGAACCGTTAAGGATGTAGAATCAGACCACATTTATAGTTAGGCAAAAAAGAGGCGAGATCTCAAGGACCAGCTATATGTCTCACTACTTCCAGCCAATGATATTAAGAATGAGGGAAATCAGCCCCAAGGATGAATGTGCCTGTGAGTTTGCCTATGAATATGCGCAATATTGATGGTTCGTCTACCGTTTTTTACCCCACTACCTGGAAATCCACAATATTGAAGACGCCAACATCTAGAATGGGAGAGAAAAAAATATGACAAGGTAACCTCAAGACTCCACCAAACCAACCGCCATAATAGGCTCAAAGTCACAAACATGGCTTGTGTCCCGAAAGGGTATACCGAAGTAGTCAACGCCGGGGAACAATAACGACCCCAAGCCGAGGGTCAAAGGATAGAGAAGAAAAATTTTAGAATACATTGGCATGTGACTGCCCCGTAGGCGCAAACGCCGGATCTGCTCAACATCTTCCCATGCGTGTGTAGGTGGATTTGTGTGGATTGTGTATGTCATCCTGTCCGTCACCAAGCTGTCTTCTTGTCACCAGACATCACGTCTGATAAAAATGTTGACGGCATGTGCATAACAATGTTGAGAACAATGCCCCTTAAGGGCGTTGTATCTGCTAGCGTACATCTAGATGGCATTCTTCTTAGGTGACAAGGGCGTGCTAGGGGTGATCTATACAACTCAGGCGTTAGAATAGGGCAAATCTCTAGGCAGTGTTGAGCTCATTGAACATGAAAATCCGGAGATGCAGCAGGGGGAAGGCAGAGGGATCTCGCCGCCCCAAAATATCGAGCAACATTGAAACAAGACTTACCACAACCGTGGGAGCAGTATGGTGTACCGGCGACGGTGGAGCACGGGGTGTTTGGCGGGGGGAACCGAAAGCGGAGGGGTCGTCACTGGCGTCGGCAGTGCCGCGACGGGAAGCGGCCGCCTTCTCCTTCAGGCTAGCGATGCTACGCAATGAAGCACTAGTGTCAGTTGCATTGAAACATCCAATTTTCGTTCTCAGGTCGGCAGGTGGAAGATGACGAGAGCTTGGGCTGAGATGTGACAAAGACACAGGCGAGACAAACTGGGGGCGAGCGACGCTTGCGTGGCGGCGGCGTCAGGATGGGGGAAAGGAGGGGCCAGAGCAAGGGTGGCCATGCAAGCAATAGGGAGAGAGAGGCGATCTGCCGATGAGGTTGAGTTATGGAGAACTTACTCATCCTCGGAGAGACCGGGGAGACTGATAGTCTCGTGTTTGAAGTTGAACGGCGCGGACTGTAAGTGAGGTTGTTGATGTTAGCGTTCTCGTTTCGGAGGCGTGGCCTTGGTGGATGCGGATGATGAGGACAAATGAGACATGACGTAACTTACGATTTGCAGCGTGTGCGAATTGCGCTTCTCCTTCGCGGCGGCAGCAGCAGCAGCTTTGGATTTCAAACCAACGAGACGCTGCAGTCTCGAGGTGAAGATGTTGAGCGGAATGCAGACCATGGTTGTGGTGAGGGAGGGAGTTGGTTGGCCGGCGGGCGGAGGCAAGTGATGGTGGTGGATGCACCAAGTTGAAGTTGTTGGCGATAAAAGGCGATCGGCGAATGAGTGATGGCCGCGCGGCTGCAAAACTGATGTAGTCGGCGACTTGAGATGAAAGAGAAAAATGCCGATCGCCGTACCTAAAGTGGAAGGCCGCCAACAAAGGTGCAGGTTGGGAATAAGATGCAAATGTGGGCGAGTAAGTCAAGTACTTAGCTTACGAGGTAATTGTAAGTACCTAGTAGGCAAGTGGCGGCGGCGGTGGTATTGAATGGAGTGTTGTGTTGGAGGCCGCTCTAGATGTTTCTTGCTGCAACGTTTGGAGGGTAAATGCACACAATAAATGCACACAATAAATGCACACAATAAACTCAGCTTGCGGGGATTGAAAACAGCAACAACTAGTAGGTTTTCGCAGGGCTTTGCCGACTTGTAGCTGAATATAAATGTGTGCCAAGCAATGCTGTGTGCTGTGTGCTTGCGAGCAGCGCACTGCAAAGTTTTTGATTCCGCAGCAGAAAACCTGTGGTATTTGGGGGTAAAACGTTAAAGACGTCGTTATTCGGCCGCACCGGTGTGTACAGAATGCGAATTGGCGGTTGCCAGTCTACCCCAAACAGAGGTCGGGTGGGCCGGGAGACGGTATTTTAATTGGCAAAATGAGTGTAGGCGGTCGAAGGTTGAATAATTGACTGCTCAACGATCAAGCTTATGCACTATTACTAGGTGAAAGGAGTGAAAGTCTTTTCAGAAGACAATATCGATGGGGGGCGTTGGTGATTCCGAGTCAGGTTATGATAGCCGACTGGGGGCTCTGGGCAGACAATATGTTATAAAGCAAGCCCGACGTTGAAAGAATTGTCGATGGGCTAATAGGTCTACGGTAACTCGCGACACTCTTGGCCCACGCACACAATATCAGCAACAAAAGTGAATCGACACAAAGGAGCAACAGTCGCGACACTCTTGGCCCACGCACACAATATCAGCAAACAAAAGTGAATCGACACAAAGGAGTGACTGTCGCGAATGCACAGGTTTGCAGGTGTGAGCCGTCAGGGCCGATATAGGGAGAAAAGCAAGGGGTGTATAAGGTTTAGATAGAGCCCAGGCCTCTGGGCCCGGGTATGATTCTGCGTGTATCACAAAGGCGAAACCGTTCGGCTGTTGCATTCGTGAGGCTTGAAAGACGCTGGTCGAAAACGGCAAGTGGCTATGGAGAGACCAGAATGGTGGTACCATGCCTACTTTTACGGCAGCGCCACGATGCAAGGTGGGACGGGCCACGAGATGCAACCAATCTTCATATGACTTCATCCTACGTTCTGGAATGGAGTGTTAATTGGTTGAAAAAAATCATATTCGACCACTTTAAGACAATATCCTTGCATTCTTACGCTGAAGGGGACAGGTTGAGGCTGACAAGACATCCCTGGAAGGCTACGTTTGCCGAATCAGGTCGTTATATTTCGAGTTTTTCATTCTCGAGACGCCCTCACGACAAAGAGGACCGATCCACATTCCAAATTCGTATCTGCCGGCACCCCTGTCTTACCCTGCATGCTGACGTCTCCGTTCCTGATCTATTTGGGGTAGTCCTTCAAATGGAAGCTTTTTAGCTTCACAAATTGGTCGAATCCATATCTGCTCAGTGTGACACCTTTGCCCGAGTTCTTCCAGCCGGTCCAGGCGAGATCCGGGCTCGGGTAGTCGGCACGGTTGACAAAAACAGTGCCGGCCTCAACTCGCTGTGCAAGCTCATAGCCTTTATCTGTGTCTTTTGTCCAGATGCTAGCAGTCAGCCCGAATTCGCTGTCATTCATGAATTGGATCGCTTCGCCATCGTCTTTGACCTTCATTACAGAAATAACCGGTCCGAATGTCTCTTCCTTCATGACCCTCATGTCATGGTCAACATCAATCAAAAGAGTGGGTTTGACGAAGTTGCCTAGCGGAGGAAGGTTGCTAAACGTCGAGTTTTCGGGTGTCGCATCTTTCGCACCCTTCTCCAAGGCATCCTTTATGTGAGCCTCGATCGTTTCTTTCGATCGCTTCGAGACGACCGGCCCGATTTGAGTATCCTTCTCTAGGGGGTCACCGACTTTGTAGCCTTTCAAGACCTTCTGCGCAGCCTCGATAAAGGCGTCGTAGATCTTTTCATCGACATACACTCTCTCAATGGCGCAACAACTCTGACCGGAATTGAAGATGGAACCGTCAACGATCTCAGATGCCGCCCAATCTATGTCGACATCCTCCCTAACATACGCCGGGTCTTTGCCGCCGAGTTCAAGCCCAACATTGACAATCCTATCGGAAGCAGCTTTCTGGACAGCCAGACCGCCGGCGACAGAGCCTGTGAAGCAAATCAAGGATATCTCAGGGTTTCGCACCATGGATTCCATAATAGAAGGGGAGCCACAGTGGAAGTATTGCAGAACACCGGCCGGCAGACCAGCTTCAGCAAATATCTTGGCGACATGCTCGGCGATCGTGGGTGTCTGGGGTGACGGCTTCAAAATGACTGTATTGCCCGCAAGAAGCGCGGGGATGAGCGAGTTGACTAGGACCAAATAGGGGTACTGAAGAGATTTATTAGACCAAGCGGCTCCCAGTTGTTAGGTTCCTAGGACGGTGCGCCTCACATTCCATGCGAATATTATTAGGACTGGCCCTACTGGAACCTTACGGATGAATCGCTTGAACCCCTGCTGGGCTTCACCCTCGGTATCCTTCAACGTCTCTTCGCTGACCTTTATCATGTAATTGGCACGTTTGATGGCTGTGGCGACTACAATTCATCAGATAGACTGTCATTAAACCCAATTTCATGGTTCCTTACTTTCGGCTCCAGTATAGGAGATAGGACGCCCCATCTGCACTGTAAGTTCCTCCCCTAGCTGATCCTTCTGCTTCTCTATAAGTTCAAGCGCCTTCTTGACAATGATTGCGCGATCTGTCAACGACGTTTCTCGCCATGTCTTAAAAGCCTCCGTAGCGATCCTAGGGATCTCTTCTAGATCTGATGCGCTCACTCCAGTGCGCGTCAAGATCGGTTCGTTCGTTGTAGGCGAAATGGTGGTGATGGTTTCGACAGACATTTTGACTTTGGCGAGAGGCAACAAACTAAGAATCGGGTATATTAAAATCTAGGTCTTTTGCCAGCTCAAACTTCGGTAGTGTGCCGAGTCGCTTTTATTAGTAATGGAGTAGTTGAAATCTGAGGCGTCCGATGAACTCCGATGAACAACATGAGCAACGTCACTGATCACCATGACGGAGGGGCTGCACAGTGGACGCCAGGGGGGACCCAGCTTACCCCGCCAAACACACTGATAAAGCAATGCCCCCGTTTAATACTTATCATTCCTTATCGCCGATCCTCCCAAACCCAACTGCCATTATTTTCAATTGCTGCGCTCTTGACGACATAGGCTAGAAGTTTAATGGAGTATTGCTCTATAACCACCCGTCGCTGTATCTTGATTCCCTCCTAGTCACTACAATGCCAGCTGAAAAGCGTAATCATTTCCTCGACATCGACGAAAGCGACGACGAGGGCAGCCAAGGCTACGATTCCGAAGCCGAACAGCCACGGAAGGGCGCATCCAAGCGTCGCAAACTCAATCAAGACGACGGCACCGACGAAGACGACCCACTAAGCGCCGACGAGGGCCCAGAAGTTGACGCCGAAGATGAGCAGGAGCCGGAGTTGCAAACAAAAGAGGGTGGGAAGTCCAATGGCAAAGATAAATCAACGTCCAAGAACGCTTCAGATCTACCAGACATATCGCGACCCTTGTCGAAGAAGAACCTTGTAGCTTCAGAAAAGGCAGTGAAAAGGAGTGGTGTGATTTATATTTCTCGCGTACCGCCCTTTAGTACGTTGTTCTCCGAATTCCTCATTCTATATTCCCACCAGCTTCACATTTTCGGTGTTTTCGATACTTGACGATCCCGGTCCGCTCCTTAGATCAGAGACTAATTGGGATCTCTGTAGTGAAACCCGGCACGGTACGATCGATTTTCGAGAGATTTGGCAAAATCAACAGAGTCTATTTGTCTCCCGAGGACCCTCAAGTGCGAGCTCGGAGAATCCAGCAGGGCCAGAATCGGAAGAAGAACTTCAGTGAGGGGTGGCTAGAATTCATACAAAAGGCCGACGCGAAGGCGGCCGTCGAATTGCTCAACGGCACGACGCTGGCAGAGATAGGCATGGCAAAGAAGGGAAGCTATTATCGCGACGATATATGGAGGTATGATACCACTACGTCCTGTTTTCCATTACGACCAAACACTAACCCTATCTCAGCTTACGATATTTAAAAGGCTTCAAGTGGCGTATGTGACTTCGTGATTCCTGTTGTCCAAACTTCACGGCCTCGAGCAACACCGAGTGCCAACCCAAACTTCTCTGCTCGTATGAAGCCATGAACTGATGATAATTCCAGATAATCTTACCGAACAGATAGCGGCAGAGACAGCAGAGAGGCAATCCAGGATGCGCGCTGAAATCAGCAAAGCAGCGAAAGAAAACAAGGAGTTCGTACGGAACGTGCAGAAGGCGAAGGAGCTGGATGGCATACAATCCAAAGCGGCGGCCAAGAAAACCAGGGAGACAGAAAAGACGGATGCGGCCCCCGCGGCAGTCCCAGAGACCGACTCCAAGAGCCTGCGCAAATTCAAGCAGGCTGCTGTGGGCAGAAAAGGACCAGAGAAAACCTCGGAGGCCGCCAAGAGGGTTCTTAGCCAATTATTTTAATGCTCTTTACTAGTGATACCCATATTCGAGATACCTCATTACAACCTCACCTGTTAAAAATTCTCATCATGACTTGAAAGAAGCGTGAACGTATCTACATCACCGTATCTGCACCGCAGGCAAATCCCGAAGCAAATTAATGCGCGCACATGAGAGAGATATAAACCTTAATATGCGTAGACCACGCCAACAGACGTTCCCAGATACGCCCGAGTGTTGTAACAGTAAAGTAGTTGGTAGGACAAACATGTCAGGCAAGGTCATAAGTATTTTAGGGCTTCCGGTCAAGGGATGTTGAGCATATCTTAAGTGATGGGATTGTTTCTGGTGATTTTGAGTTTGGAAGTTCGAATCCTCCAAGCTATTTCGGTCTATTATGAAAGCATATATAAAGAACCTTGAAACATAACACAAAACATCTTTTTTTCGCACTACCATCTCGTCGTTATCTCATCCGGGGGGGGATGATCCTTAAACCCGATATTTTTACCCACCTCAAATATCGTATCAGACAGCCCCAACTAGAGGTATAGCCCAACGCCATGTCATTGTGTATTCTCCTCCCAGGGCTTCCGAAGGGCGGTGCCAGACAGTAAGTGCACTTCACGGGGGATAGCAATTGGAGTAGAGCTACGGTGTATCATTTCCATTGAGTCTCGAGATACTCTATGCACCATCTTCCATCGTGAGTTCATCAAAGTCATCCAATAGTTCGTCCATATTGACCTGCGGGCCATCACCATCTTCGTCATCCTCTGTAGCCACCGACATCTCGTCTGGATGTGGTTGTCTCTTTGGCTGTTTGTACAACTGTAGGCCGGCCCGGAACTCCTCGTCTTGTTCAATGTCCTGTAAGAACTGCTCGAACTCGCGATCCATGCGATCCTGGTCGGCCTTCTTCGGCAGCAATTCGCCCTCATCCTTCGCCATACGCTTGACCTTCCACTGTCGCTTCCTGTTCCTCCTACGGTTCGGGTAGTGCTTCTTGACGATAATGACGTCTGGTATCCTAGAGGAATATGTGTGAGACTGTTCGATGGCCTCATATTCTTGGTTGTTGAAAACGGTGCCCGAGAGCATATAGCCCATGACTGAATCGCCTGCATTCAGAAGGCCTCCCAAATGTGTTCGTGCCCAGTATGTCTTGTTGTTTGTACCTAAGTCCGTAGCCCTTGCAACTTCCACCTCGGCCAGGACCCATTTCCCCTTTGTAGGGCTTGACGAATGTTAGCACCAGCACTCCTGTGTACTTTTTTGATACAATAAGGAAGAATATTAAAATATACAAAACGAAAGCTATCATACGGTATTATAATAGCCCCTCGGCAAAAATAAGTAGAAAAGAATTCAAGACACAGCGAGTATTAACTAGAACGAAATGGATTGATATACGCACCCTAGTAGCTCGCAGTCCATCACAATAAACTCAACCAAGTCTTTTGTGTCTGCTAATGCTCCAAACGGAGCACGCCAGTAAATCGGGGAACTAATGTCGGCCGTCTGGAGCGTAGAGGGATCTAGTAAATAGACCGAGGTACCGATCTTATAACATATAGATAGGGGAGAAATGTTTCCGGCCTGTTTGGCCAGCGATATAGGGAGAGCGACTAGATCATCCTTGCATATGGGGATTAGCTCCACCGAGAAGGTGAATTTGAAGCTCTTTTTGGCTGTGTGGCTGTCCTGAGAGATAAGTTCTGACGATTTCTTGACCCGTACTGGGACAACCGAGTTGAGGAAGTCAACAAACTGGACATGATTAGTGGCTATGCTGTACTGAACTAGACTATAGCAACATACCTTCTCAGCCTGGTTTCTCGCACTATAAAAGAAATCAATTCCGTCTTTCGCTTCTTTGATATTGATTGTATCTCGGTGTGCTCCGTGTTTTAATATGAGTTGTTCAAGGAACAGGAATGTGCGTTTCTAACATGCCATATCAGTACTACTCTAGAATCGATAACTCCGTATCGGGCGTCTCGCTTACATGGAGGACTTTCTATGGCAGAAGTTAGTTTCGCTAGTCAAATATCAGCTGATAAGAGGATATTGACAAATCACTTACTTGTCGGACTTGCACGCTTGCCCTCCACACATTTGCAGTATATGACTTGGCGCATTCGGGACATTGCTGATAGGCGACAACTAAGGGTTGAGTTAGTTAATCATTCTTAGAACAACAAATGTTTCGGAAGCATTTGGCCCCTTAAAGGATAGAACTTTTGGCGGTTTAAAGCAAGAGAAGGTAGCACGTGGCTTACCATATGTAACTTCGAGAGCCTGCTGCATAACTTTATCTTCTGCAACGGCCTGCTGCACCACTAATTTGACTCGAACTCGCCGACTGTGAGGTTCAGTCCAGATAAACGAGGCGTCTATTATCCTCGTCTTGTTGAGACTGAGCTTTTTGAGGCAAAGAGCAAGGAGTTCTCGACTCTCCGGGGCTGCGGAAACCCAACTTGTAGGCGCTACGTTGTTCAAATCGCCGTGTTAGCTTCGAACTCGATTTATGGAATGGTGTGCAGCGAAATTTGGTGATTCTCGGTGGAAGGATCGATTTTGTTACTTACTGCGAAGCAGTTAGTTAGCATGGATATTCAAGGCGCCCTTGGTTGGACAATAAGCATAGCAGTACATACCGTTGAAGCCATCTGTCACAATCTCTGCAGAAGTGTAGTGTCGCCTCCCTCTGTATGCCTTGGGAGATGTCTTTTGTGAGCTTGAAGCAGTCATAACACTTGGCGTCGATCGCTGTCATTCCATCGATAGGCGCTCCGCAATCCGCACAGAGGATACTAGCATAGCGATTAGTTATGCATTCTGTGAACAGCGAGCACGGGCTGTGTGAATAAAACGCTCTGACGGAACATGGCCTAGCCGGCTTCACGCCATCAGGCACGGCCAGATCCCATATGAATAAAGCGGCCGCATGGAAATGGGCGTGACGTACGTTGCAGTGACACCCTGCGTCGGCGCCGGAGCCGCTAAGGGCATCGGCGCATCAAGGTCCATCGACATGGTGAAGGGCTATGTTCGCGGCGCAGAAGAGATTCGTCAGGCTGATTGCCAAAATATTAACGGTCGACTACGTACAGAGTGTCGGTTAGGCCGTTGATTATAAGTATCGCGATAGTGCCTACCTACCAGTCACTACGATAGTGGTGGGGTTTTCAAAAAATGTTGCCCCTCGTTTTGATTGATAAGCTTATCTATCCGTGGCTAGAAACCTTTGAACATTGAAGCCGCCACCGCAGCTGCTTCTTATCTTATCTATATGGAGATCCACGGTAATGGATTATTCCATAACCCCAGTCTCCTCTGCTTTCCATATGCAATACCCGAATCCCGTGTGTAGAGATTCAAGCATGTGATGTAGGTCGCTGGTGGAAGAAACATGGAATGCTTCATGCATGATTAGCACCACTTCTATCAGCTTATTTTCTGCTTACCTAACTAACTATCTCTCCAATTGTTGTGTCAATTACCTCTGAAATTGAATCCCAGGTCTAGCATTCTGAGGTTGTCCGAGGTGATACAAAGCTTACATATTGAAATATCGCACGTCAGCTGGTAACTCGGTCACATCAGAAGACAATTTACTCTGTAAGCGAGACACGGTCAACCCCTATTCTTGGAGCTGGTTTTGAAAAACAACTACGAATCCTAAATCGGTAGGGGGCCTAGGCATTGCATAAAGGATCTCTAGGTTTTCCTAACATTACCTGCAACAGACGACGAGGTTCGGTTGGTAATGCAATAATCTATCATTGCGATCTTTTTCCCTAATATAAAAAATCATAGCCCGACGTTGCACCACGTAAGATATGTAAATGATACGCTTTCCAGAACGCGATAGTAAGTGCCTTTTAATTCCGTCTTTGGTCTTAGGATCTTGGAGGCATATAAACGAGGAATACACCCTAGTTTGTTTCTCTGGGTCCTAGTTTGGGACACCATGGACCTGTTAGATTCGCTCAGCCTCGGATATATATATCCTGATCAATTCTGTCTCTTGATTTGAACGGCTCAAGTTTCAATGAACATGCTTCCCATTACAAAGTACTGTACCACCAAATTGATAGTTAAGTCCGACACGGTCAGCGGATCCTCGGTATCGAGCACATGAGTCTTATGTTCTCACTATTATGCTTACTCTTCCTCCCCTTTCAAATCATTTCGCTTTCTTATCATCTTCCGCTCGAATGTTGCCGTCGCATTGCTTCAAGGCTGGGCACATCGGCGCTAGATCGGAGGTGAATGCTCCATAGATACGCGACAGCCTAAAAATACAACTTACAAATGCAAGCCCGTTGTACACGTGTAGCACGATGCCCTAATATGACGTGCTCCCATCTTGTAGATAAATTTCCAAAGACCATTGCCGAACGCGATTTCATAGCAAGGGAGTCCTTGAAATTGGGATCTGCCGCTCAGGAACATGACCTCCTCGACCCGTCCAGCTGGCTGTATACTAGTAAATCACACGCAATTCATTGGCATCTCATCATCTGCATCAGGAAACCGAGGCTAGTTCGCGTCGTCGTCGGCGAGGATAATGCCGTATGTCCGGGCCGGACGCGATTGGAGTTACCTAGGTATGATGGGCGATCGGATTGCGTGATCGAACTCCACGTTAGCAACATTATCCGCCCATCAACGGCCGTCCCCTCGAACGCGGGGTCGGTGCGAGTGGGCGCGGCATCGACGGTTCGCCTCCATCATGATACGAGCATGAGGGAGGGTGGTAGCAGGTTTTGGGGGGGGAGACGCGAGATACGCTGTATTCAATTGGATAACTAGTGCTTTGCGCAATTGTGTGTTACTCGCACATCAGTGCCTCGACGTCCCAAAATATCGGAGAGCTCTGTGCAACGGCCGTATATAAAGCGACGACGGCCATCTCCAATTGTTGGTATTGATTCTCTCCAACTACCCCTCAATCAAACCACTGTCATAGACTCAATTAAAACCATGGCTCCCTCTGCTACAACGACCGTCACCGAGACGGTAACCGCGCCACCAGCGGCGAAGGGTGCTGCTCTCGACAGCCAGTACAAAGAATTCCAAACGTACTACTTCTCAAAGGAAGCTGAGGAGGGAAAGCTAGGCTTCGAGGCAGCAAAGTACCCTCATTACCTGCCCACGTGGGATAAGACCCTGTCATATCCACCCCTGGAACCATTCGAGCACTACGAACACGGCAAGGATGCGGACACTTCGTTCCCTGAGCTCCTCCCCTCGAGCGCCCAGGTAACCCATCTCACACCGACCATCGGAACCGAGGTCCGCGGCGTTCAGCTGAGCTCTCTCAGCGACGCTGGCAAGGACCAACTGGCGCGCTTTGTCGCCGAGAGGAAAGTCGTGGCCTTCAGGGACCAAGACTTCAAGGATTTGTCTATCCCCGATGCTCTGAAATTCGGTGGTTATTTCGGACGTCATCACATCCACCCCACAGTACGTGAATCCCGAAACCCTTTCGCCGCCCTGCGCTTCGCATGGCTTGCGACACCTTCAAGCTTACCTAAGGCGGCAATCGTTAACCCTAAACGCAGTCCGGCGCACCCGAAGGCCACCCCGAGATCCATCTCGTGCACCGTGGCGCCGGCGACAACAGATCCGACGAGTACTTCGCGGACCGCGTCAGCTCAGTGGCATGGCACTCGGACGTGTCATATGAACAGCAACCTCCTGGAACGACGTTCCTATATATCCTCGACAAGCCCGAGACAGGCGGCGACACAATCTTCACTAATGCTGTAGAGGCGTACAACCGTCTAAGCCCTCTATTCAAGGAGAGGCTGCACGGCTTGAAGGCCTCTCACTCTGGTGTCGAGCAGGTCGCGGTGGCACACGCCAAAGGAAGCATCAACAGGAGAGAGCCGGTTACCAACGAGCACCCAATCGTCCGCACCCACCCCGCTACGGGAGAGAAGGCTCTGTACATAAACCCGCAATGTAAGCTCATGCCCCTCTGGATGAATATGGCGCTATAGAGACTGACTCGCCGCTTTAGTCACTCGCCGCATTGTCGGGCTAAAGAGAGAAGAGAGCGATGCTATTCTGAAGTTCCTGTACAACCATATTGCCGTCGGAGCGGATTTCCAGGCCCGAGTCAAGTGGGAGGAAGGCACCGTAGTCGTGTGGGATAACCGGGTGACCCAGCACTCAGCATTGTTGGACTGGAAGAACGGGCAGCGCCGGCATCTAGCGCGTATTACACCTCAAGCCGAGCGGCCGTTCGAGACGCCATATGTAGAATAATTAGAGAAAGTCGGGTAGAATATCGCCCGAATCTGACTTGACCTTGTCGGTTGTTGACTTCCTTTGCCCCCGGCTTCGTCTGCGTTCCGCTTGCCGCTTTTTCAGACGCGCCATGAAATCCATGTTTTCGTCATCCGAAGCGGCTGTTTTCTCTCTTTCTTCCGTGCGACGATCCTGTGGAGTTTCAGCGGCCCTATGAAAGCCACTCATCGCTGGCTTGCTAACCGCCGCGGGCTTCGGCTCTGCCACTCTGCGAGACGTAGGAATTGGTCGTGGGCTTCGATGCGCGATTTGATAACTGTTCTGGGCCTCTAAATCATCCTCGCTCTCATGTGGATTGCGAGATGGCTTTATCGATTTTGGTCGGCTCGGAGAAACGATGTCCGATGTTTGCCTGTTAAATCCGGCCGCCGCGCGGGTGACCGAGGTAGCTGACGGCAGTCTATCTAGTCGTTTGGCCCGTTTTCCTGGGCTCTCCATGAGACCATGAAGGGATTGCTGCTGCCACGAGTCATGGAAATCCTCCGTCCCACTGCTCTCGTCGCCGCTGATATTTCCTTTCCGAAGCTTCCGAATCGCAAGCCGCTGTTTATCACTGAGAGCCTTCTTTTCGCGCTTGATTTTTACAAGGTCGGTTATAGGCCCGACGACAGGACGCGAAATGTTCTTAATCATTTGCGCATTCTCGAGTTCGGAAGCTGCCTTGAGACGCTTGTATTCCGCAGCATGTAGATGCGCTGTGAACTGCTGGGCCGTGGTTAAGAACTCATCCTCAACCATGCGATATCGATCGTCGCCGTCGATACCCTCGATCATGAATCTGTTCACATCTTAGTCTCAACTCTCACTCCTCATTGGACCGCACATACTTCTCCTCTAACGGCTCCGGCGGCGGAGATGTTGATGTAGACCGACCTAGCAGAGTATTTAGAGTAGTCGCGTCTTTATTCATAAGAGTTACCTACGAGGTCGTTTCAAAGAGCTTTTGGGCGTAGTAACTCTAACCTTTGGGGAAGGCGTTAAGTTCTCATCATCTTGGACTAGCTTAGCATCCTCCCTCTTAACACGTTGGACGGGGCTCGAACGCGCCGAGTTGAGGTTCTGAGCCGGCTCTTGTTCACGGCGTTTCCAGGGCAGAATACGAGGCATAGTGTGATGGGATCGTCTTTAGGCGCATCCTGCGGTTCAAGATGTAAAGAAAATAAGCAGAAGCTAGAGTTATTTAAACTCGTTGGGAAAAGTCAAGATATGTGCCGATCATAAGAAAAGGCATGATCATACCTTAGGTAGGTACCTAGGTACCTAGGTACACCCACAGCCGGTCGGAATTTATATATCGGGGCACTAGTGAGTACCTAGGTATATTCATAAATCACTTTTAAAGGAATATTTTGCCCTATCAATAAATTAGGTACGCGTTTACCTAGCTAGGTACCTAGGTACCCAGGAAGCCGCAGGTGCCTTTCAGCTCTCCAAAGCCAGACAAACATTATCTAGAACAACTGAAGAATAAGGTATCGTATCGCTCATTCAATTCTAAGGTGATCATTTATCTACCTAAGTAAAGCACTTCGCTAAATTCGCCAGCCATTTCTCTACAACATCAGCCCCTGAGTTTCTGTAACACTTGATCTAGGAACCTCTGAACATCTAGTGATCTTTCCACGGTCTTCATTTGCGCCAATTTCTGTTGCATCTCTTCGTCCAAAGAGCGCTGTCCATCGACTGCACCAAAAACACGACCCTTCCATGCCGTCGCGAAGGCAAGTAGCGCCTTCGCTCTAGCCGTCCTCTGACTCTCTAGCACAACGGCCGCTTCATCCAGGAGCAGTATCCTAAACCATCTCGTCGCTAGCACGCCCTCGTCACTGTTGGTAACAGCCCCTGACTGAGTTGCTTGGTCCAGAAGATCGGACGTATTGTTGAACAGCGTGTCTTTGGCAACTGAGACAGACTGTTTTGCGCCTTCGATTGTGGTGGCTATGCCGCCAAGAACACTTGCCGGTGCTGATCGCATTTTGGGACGATTGTAAGCCGTCATGACTGCCTTCAGTGCCGCTTCGGTGGTTTTTTGCTCCAACTGTGTTAATTTATGTGCTTCACTGTCGGGAGTCAAATACTCGGACACAAGAGCCACGACTTCGCCATACATATCTAAGTCTTCTCGAGCAGCCGCATACTCGGCCAGTGCTTCAAAAGCGTAGGGCCTATACTCGTCGTTGTTACGCTTGGCCTCACGGATCGCGATCTTCTTAGTTTGTGCCGAGATTACCGAGTCGCCCTCCCAAAGCTTCTTGCCATGACTAACGAAAAGGGGATACGCAGTCACCAGCTTTTCTTTGCCTTTGAATGTTTTCAACGAGAGTGCCTTGTCCAACGCGGGCCATATCTGCCGAAGGGTTGATTCACTCAACTGGCCGTCTTTTCCAGCAGCGTTGCTCAGGGCGGTAATCATAGAGGCAACGGTGAATGCGGCACCATGCTGTAAAGCCCATTTCGAAGTTTCGAGGCCTTTTGAGATGAGATCTGTAATCTCATTGACATAGCGTTTTACTGTATGACTCCCTCCAGCGTGCTGGTTCCAAGCTGCATCACAGACCTCCGAGACATACTCGTCCGTGTCGAACTTGGCGAAGTATGCAAAAGGTAGGAGTCGAGTTTCTAGATCAGTGAAAGCATCAGGCGATACCTTGGCAATCGCAAGCACAGCATCTGCTACCTTCTGTCGCCGCAAGTCGTCTTCGGCTGCAAAATATAAGTCTACCAGCCTCATCGTGTAGCGATCCCTAGTTTCGGGTGATGCAGATCTAAGCAGATACGCAGCGCTTTTCGCGTATGCCTTGCTAGCTTCGTTGTTGCGGTCGAGGATCTGCGTATGAAGACTCTTTATAAACATAGCGTTGTAAGGACCGAGAAAGATACTATGGCGTAGAGCTAACGTGCTAAGCACCTCACTGCAGCCAATCTTTGTTTGCAGTCCGAGTGCCGACTTGATGGTCACTACCAGCTGGGGGGCTAGCTGAGACATAACAGCCTCGTCAGCGAACCGAAGACAGTTGACTATACACTCAAATAACGGAGATTGTGTGGCTGCCGTGCTCCGTAGCTTGTCAAGCCCTTCTCGATCCTCCTCGCTAACTCTTTGGTAGTAGTAGTTAATCTGCTCCGGCTCAACTGTACTGAGAAGTCCAAGACTATGGACAATGATCGTAGTGATGAAGGGTTTCAAGGCATCACCACCGTTCCTCACAACGTCCAGGACCGTTCCGATAGCCAGAAGCTTAACCTCTGACACAGAGCTCTCAATTCCCTTGTCGGATAGCAGGAATGGGAGAGCTTGGGCAATCATTGCCTGAGCCGAAGAAGACGAGTTGTGTTCTTTTAACTGCGATACTAGGGTTTTCGAGAGGCCTAAGCAGAGCTTGAGTGCTGCCGCTCTTACGGACCCTTTCTGGTCATCCAGGACTTTCAGCGCCACTCGCCAGATATCTACGTAATATTTCTCATACTTGAGATAAGGTTGTCCATAGACAAGATCAGCGATGGCGGCACAACTAGCCTCTCTAACACGCCACTCGCGGCCATCAAGGATGCTCTTGAGTAAGTCGGCCATAATAGAATCGAAATGTACGTCAATCGTGACCGTCTGGTCCTTGACAACAGCTTTCCAAATGTCATCCATAGATCTTCTCACGTTAGGGTTAGGATCAAATCTATATCGATAGAGCTTCGGATATATCTTAGGATCTAGTTCGGCATCGGACAAAATAGTGCTCAAGCCAAACCGCCCAAAAGCCGAGCGAGCGGTCCAGGTGGCTGCATTGGTTGCTAGGGCCATGAATTTATAGATAAGACTTTGGTCCCCGACTTCATTTGCGAGATTGATAATATCCTTGTACGAGGTGATTGATTTGCCCTCGCCGGTTGGCAGCGCTCCTGCATCAAACAGTTCGGTGTCTTCATCGACCTTGAGCTGCGTTTTCGTGCCAGTGAAGCTGCTGACAAGGTCCTTGACAAGGTCACCCTTCAACGATTCATCGCCCTTTTCGTATACCAAGGCAAGCCCCCGCGAGGCAGTTTCTTGCACGAGCTCGTCGCGGGCCGTCAATAGACGCATGAAAGCGACCTGGCAATCGCGTAGTCGTGATTGAATGTCCGGCAATCTAGAACAATATTGTATGATGCAGAACAGCCATATACCCGATGCTTTTATGAGTGAAGGCTTTGTTGCTTTGCAGTCGTTAACAAGCTTGTCGAGAATTGCATTGACTTGTTCCGGTCTCTTGCGGAGGTTTCTGACTATGTCTCTACCATCTCCGACTAGTTGGATATCAACGCTAAGCTGGACCGAATCGGAGTCCCAACGAGCTATCGCCGCAGCAATAGCTTCGCCAACGGCAAAGTGGACTTCTGTCCGTTTAATTTCAGAAAGGCTGAACAATTTTTGTAAAATTTTCTGAGCCGGCGTTTCTCCATCTTTGGGTGTCTCACTCGACCTTGAAATAGCAAGTCTGCCAAGCGTGTAGATGGACTTCTCATTCCCTTGCGCGGCGAGAAATGCGAGTCGGTCGATAATGGTAGTGAATCCGCCTTCTTGTGAATGCCAGTCGATACCAGCAGTCCATAATTGGGCAAGCGAATCCATAGCGGCGTTTTGCATGCCTGCGTCACTCCCCATAAGACCCTCAAAAGAGCGTTTGTTAATAAACTGAGCAAGATCAGAAGCATTTTGAGAGGGAAACCGGCCATATAAAGTTGCTCCAGACAGATAACTAGCGAGGCAAGTGAGTGAGCATTGGTGTTGTGCCGACAGAGCCGCTTGGGGCTGTAAAGTAGACGAGAGGAGTTCTTTTAGTTGAGCAGCATAAAGAGAAGCCCGATCATCCCAAGGTGCAAGAATGCCAAATATTTTGGAAACAAATTGCCTAACTTTCGGATTGTTGGAGCCTCTTAAAGATAGTAACTCGTGTGTTCTGCTAGAAAGGGCAGAGATGATGGTTTCTGATGGGGCGAATGACAGAATATCAGCCAAACAGGCGATGCAGTCTTCAGTGCCGACGTCAGGATGATCTCGAAGACCATCAAATGCCGCATTCAATAGGAGTAGAATCGAATTTGGGTCCGCCGCCTTGATGAACTCTCGAATAGAATGGCGAACCTCAAGGTCATTGTGAATTCGTGTATCCAGCCGCGATTCCCAATCTATTTCGACGCCGTTCTCAGCAACAGCGGTGAGGAAGAAAATATGTTTAACGAATCGTATGGCTATAGGAAATGCCTGAAGGCGGTCATTGGTGTATAATGCGTATTTGGAGGTTTGGTCAACAGCCATTTCGTGCTCCTCGGTCTCGCGAGTTGTAGAATCAAAAAGAAATTTCGCCAGTTCTGCCCAGTCAGGTAACTGCAAATTATCCTCTGGGTGCAATTTTGTGGCCCACCAAGGGTCTAATCCTCGTTGACCTTCCTCTAAAACATCTCGTCGATCAGAGGAGCCAGCAGCAAGAGCCAATATGCTTATCCAGCGTGCTTTGATATTATTAAAAGGCAGACAATTATTCGCAAATCGCACAGCTACGTGACGTGCTGTCCTCACATCTTGTCGCTCTGGCAAACTCATGTATTCTAGAAGGAGTATTTCTAGATCTCGATGTTGAGAAACATCAG
This sequence comes from Xylaria sp. BCC 1067, assembly GCA_005188305.1. Classification (NCBI taxonomy): domain Eukaryota; kingdom Fungi; phylum Ascomycota; class Sordariomycetes; order Xylariales; family Xylariaceae; genus Xylaria; species Xylaria sp. BCC 1067. The sequence continues at coordinate 997,192 of SSCS01000003.1, read as the reverse complement.
TAGACTTGAAAAGGCTCATCATGCTGGAAAGAGCACTTTCAATGTAAACAATAATATCAGAGCTAGGGTCAGACACCAAAGAGTCGAATAGCCACTTGAGCAGGGAGTCCTTTGCCTTGTGTTCGAGGCTACTTACTCTCGCTAAGGTTCCGATCGTCTCGTAGGCGTTGGCGCGCAGTCGTTGTTCATCCTGGGTTACAGATTGGATATTTGAAGAGTTGGGGGCTGGCCACCCCTGCCTGAGTATGTAGTCTTTGAGGATGATCACCAGGTCTGGTCCCATTTTCGTGTCTGCTGCTTGGGAATCAGAACTATTCCGCGCGATCCATGAGAGGAAGCCCAACAGGGCTTTATGCAACCTCAAGGCCTCTAAGCCGACTATTGGAGGCTTCTCCCCAGTGGTTAAGACGAAGTCCTCCCGAACGGCATCAACAACCCGCTGCTTCGGAGCACAGGCAATAATGGACCTTGACAATAGTTTGAGAATTTGTATTCTCTGGGCTGCTGGAAGTGCACCGTGTGCCACAAATAATGACTCAACTACATTCTCGCTCTCAAGGTCAACACTGGCCCGCTTGAGGACATCGTCAGCTACCGACGAAACCCTTGAGTCGGCAGAGCCTGCTGCATATATAATTGGCAGGTAGCGTTCGTCGTCCCTGAATGCGCCGCTAGCAAGGAAGCTAGCAGCCTTCGTCTTGCATTCAGGGAGGATGAGACTATTTGGGGTATTCGGCATCCACGTGTTTCGATCTTTATTACGCAGGAAGGTAACATCTTCTTTCGTTAGTCCAGATGGCGAAAGGCCTAGATGTTTTGGTAGCTCGTCATCAGATGCAAAGGCGATATCCTGTCGCAATAGGAACAGCTTTCCGAGCCAGTCCGCTACGTACTTGGCATCAGAAGAATTTGTAAGCCCGACAGCGTCTCGAAGTGCGAGGTCTTCCGTGCTCCCCCTTCCGGGAAGTTTTATCTCTAGTAGTAGGCGAAGGAATATGTTGAAAAATCCGGCAGCACTTGCCGAGTTAGGCTCTTTCGATATATCACGCAGTACAACCGGCAGTAGATTGCGGCGCTTCGATTGTTCAAGACGAGCCATTCCCTGTCTGATGAGGCCGAGATCTAGCTGCTTCACAATTGGTGAAGTCGTCCGCTTGTACTGTTCCAGAAGAGCGGCAACAGGCAACACTACACTACACTTTACGTTAGCTTTCTCGGCCAGACTTTGGTCATGAGACATATCCTACCCGGAGGGCTGCACAAAATTCTTAACACTCATAAAGGCCTTGAAAGTCTAAATGAAAAATGTGAGCAGCAAGACCGGAGAAGGGATAAGAGAGTCGACACTTACTTCCTCTCGAACAGCCTTATGTTGGCTGCCGGCCTTGTCAAGCAATGAGGTAAGCTGCGATTGAAGAGCCTCGCTCAGCTTCTTCTCATTACCAGATACAGCTGCAAGCTTGTATCTGATCGATGAGACGAGCTTCAGCTCCGCGCTTTCGCTAGATGCAGCCATGGTGGTTTATATGGACCAATGGTCACAATACGAACCAGGCTAGATGCGGGGTGCCTATGATATGGACATAGGTAGGTTAGGAATGTCACGTATGTGCTATCATATCATGATGCAGCGGTAATATGGACAATCCGAGGAATTTGCATTGGACGCGACGGCCCTCGCTGGTTTTTGTTGCGCCTCCCTTCGCTCAGGCTGGTTTAGCCAGCAAGCTGCCCACGTCAACATGGCCGTTACTGCCGGAAGGAGATGGAATCGACTGTGGCTGAGTGAAGCGTGCCACATGGGCGGATTGTGGCTGTGCAGCCAGCGGTCTCTCAAACGAACATTGGTGAGATAATCGTAATGATCTCATTCCATAGAGCTTTCTCTTCTGGTTTATTCTAATTAAAGTAATTTCCTAGAATCTTTCTGTAGCTTAAGACTTTGAATTTGCTGTACTGGTGGAACTTTTATCCACGGAGGTGCTGCGGGTATTCTTCTGCACCAGTGTTGAGTTGAGGGATAGTGTGTGAAAGATGAGATTGAAAACCACTTCGTTCGTAGGTGTCAATAATCTAAAGTCACTCTGCGCCACAGTTTCTATATTTCTTCGTCTCTTTTTCGATCCACGAAGTCCCCGGCATTTTGATACGCGCCTACTCAAAATCCGAAAGAATAGGCATTACCAATTTATGCATATCGCCTGGTTTGCGTTGCGACATATTTATCATATGCTCTTAGACCAGTCATCAGAGAATAATACATAAAGAATGGGTTTGTAAAGATGTACATGTGGCATATTTTTACACTGATTTGAGTAGATGACTCGTTGTCTACCTATAATTACGGGCTATTATAGATTCCGAAGAATGTTAATACGCTTACTTCAGATCCTAGAGCAATAGCATAGCATATTCACGCCAGCTAATACCAGTGAGCCGGGCTATCGGTGATTCGGGGAAGGTTACCGCTATGGGGAGCTTGGGTTGTGTTAACGGAGCGGAATAGTATGCCTATCTAGTCGTGTCTGGAGCCGTTAGTCCGATTGCCCGCGGACGGGAGTCGCGGTACAACTAAGCCATATGGTATATATATAGCCAAGGTTTGTGAACTCGTCATCTCTCACTTCTCCTTCAATAACTGAACCTTGGCCCTCCACAACGGAAACTCACCCATCCGACCCGACTGCCGCGCGACTTTGGGGCACTCCGTTCGGTATCCTTTTCACTAAACGCGCCGTGTAAGAGCTACAAGGAACAGCCACGGATGATTTATCACACATATGAACCTTCCGTTGTATTGTCTATCTCTGCCACGCGGCTACTTGGCTGGTTTGGTTTAGCCCAACCGAGGATAATGGAGAGAGATAAGATCCTGACCTGTCAGGTTTACGAGGCTTGGGTTACACTCGTGGCTTCCTCCCTGTGTTAGACCTGGTTGGTACCACTACGAACCTAACATTGTGCTCATGTAAGACATGAGCTTGAAGGTAGGTAGTCTTGTCTCAGCTGTCGAAAACGCCACTAGGCTGCCACTAAAAGTGCCTTTACGTCGCAATGACTCGCACTGAAGCGCTAACCCAGGCCATAGAATTATGTCTTTTATTTCATGGGCCGTTGGGTTTCCCCTCGCTTGCTTGCTAATTCAGACAGGTAGATAGAGCCTCCATTGAAAACTCTGGGAGAGTTTGTGTAAGTGATGACCCGGCGGCGAGCTTCGTGATCTGCGTATTTAGCGGCACCTAAAACTCACTGGGGCTGGTATAGCTAGCAAAGGCAGGCCGCATATAGCCGTGGTTGATACGCCAGCTTCCTAACAGTTAGCCTCTTGACAAATATGCTTAAACCTAGCAGCCGGTATAAAGGGTTCTTTGCATCTATGGTTATGCTTTTTTCAAAATCACAGACGGAGTGTAAATAATGCATACTGTGTTTCGATGAGGCGAGGAAAATGTGGGGGTGGAGGTGGCTGGCCAAGGGCGTGAAACAAATAGGCTGGAATTGATGGCGGTTGACGGCCTCGATCCAAGACGAATGCACCAATGCAATGGCGCCGGGATACATAGTACGTGTGTAGGCAGATGCGGGTGTTGTTTGTTGATTGGATCTAGCAGCTTTGTTAATTTACAGGTAGACAGCTGAATTCTGCATTAAGTACTGTCTAGACTGCATATGTAGACTACAATCTTGTCATCAGTTACTTAGGCCGATAAATCTACTTAGAGCTAGCCACAGTCTGCAAGGGTCCCGTCTGCAACCGTCTGCGAAGGTATAGCAATACGTAGTACCTCAGGCGCCGTAGACTAGTGGACACAACTAAGGTACTTGTAAGCCAAGCGTCCAGCAAATACCTAGATACCTACCTAGGTACCTAGATAGTAGTATAAGTATCTGCTATAGGTACATAGTAGGAGAACTGAAGCTCGACTTGGACGGTTGGTGTTGGGTATGGGATTTCCGACGCGGCCGCGAGTCCGATAGCCTTGGTCATAGTTGCAAACTTCTTGCGCAACCGATTTTCATTCTAGTTTGGCCAACTTTAGTGCCAACAAGTGCATTCGACACGAGTAATGACACGGCATGTACCTACACTTTGAATGACAATCTTGAGACTCACGAAGAATGCATGCACATGTTGGCAATTATCCTTCCGGCTGAGGCGTCAGATTCGAGCTTTGGCAGTATATACTGCATCAAGTCGACCATCCAGTACCACATCAACAATACCTACCTAAGTGCTGGGTAAGAGATCCTGCCGGGAGGCCTGAACCGATGCAAGCATCGAACCCCACAACCCACAATCTTGTGTGAGTAGGTAAGTAGTGGATGTACAGTTGCCACCCAGAAATGGCGCAGGAATGGGTGCAGAGAACAACATCCGACGCCAGTGATGTGGTGCAGATTTTGTGCAGCACGGTTGGAGCTTGGAGCGAGCCATCAGAGCGAATAGCAGGCTGTGTTCCAGCGTTTCCCGCCAAATCACGGCTGCACCGTACCTGGGCGATCTGTGGGTACCGGCGCTGTCCCGCTTAACAGCGATACACTGCACTACACTAGCACTAGCACTTTAATAACAATTCCCTCACCTCATCAGCCCTTCCAACGCCCTTCCACCCAGCCAGCATCCTTGACTCGTGGGGGACGTGGGGACACAGCCAGCTCCGGTCGAAAAATAGGCAGAGGCTCCATGCCGATGACATCAATGCAAGTATAGCCGACTGACTACTTAACGTGTGCTCGTCATTCCTCGCCCAATATTTGCACGGGCATTCTTTCACCTTGCTATCACCGTTAGCCATGTCGTTATGAGTGAATCATAGGGCTCCCTCGCCGCCACCTGCATCGGAATGGTCAGATACCTAGGCAGATACCTAGGCAGGCCAGGTAGTTGGCACGAGGACATGAAAAACTTTCTCTTGAAGGCGCGGCGTGAGGTGGATGCTTTACTCTGTACCCTTGAGGATCGGGCTCGGGTGGTACCCTGGATGTACTCCGTACTCACCCGTGGTCAATACTGTGACGGGACCGTCGTTTCTATAAGGTATGTACTTGTAACACGCGGCGCGGCGTCCCTAATCCGGACGCCTGCGTTTGTTGGTGAAATGGTAAAACGTGGCATGGCCGACAGAACACCGCATTAGCTCATCGTGGTCCAAGCGAAAAGAATTCGACATCATTCAAGAACCATCGAGTGTAGTTTCGTTGCTCGGTATGTAGTAGGTAATTGGCGCGCGATTCCTGTCCCACGTACGCTATATCTACTTACATGCAACCCTAACAGGCGAAGAAACAATCAGATCTGTGTGAGACAGGGATCATGTAGATCGGCGCATTTCCCGCAGCTCAGCTTCTCTGTCGAGCAACTGGGTCCAGCCACCCGCCACGAAAGCTGTCACTTGAGCATCAAACTGCAGGACGGACGCTTAATGGCAAGCGACAAGATCCCATAGCTTACGTGGCTTCGTAAACTTGCCTCGGGGAACATCTAGGGCTTAGTTAGGGTTGGACTCTCTGGCTCATTTGTTCGTCGGGTCGGGACCAAGTGGATTAGGCCCAGCATGAGCCGGGTGCACAGACAAACAGAAAGTTCAAAGGGCAACACAATCTATCTTCCCTATTAACCCGTCAGATACTTGTCACGTGCAGAAATAACCGCTTTCGTATTTAGCAATGTCCAAATATCTAGGTAGGGATGGAGGGCGGAGAGCGGTATGTACCTATTACAATGGACGACCTAGTGTATCTAAGGTACTTACCTACAAACGGGGTTCATTGCTCTTAGAGCCCTCACGGTATACGTACAGTATGCGCTCAGGCTAAGAGAATGTCAAAGAAATACTGAAATGGATAAACTATGAGTACGTATACAAGCATACTGCACAAGTGCCGCTCAGGGGCCATTGCGCCAGGCCTGATCATTAAACATGAAGTTGCTAAAAATATCGAAATTAAGTACACGTCCAGTGCCACGAATTCGTGGTATCGATGGCTTGACAGGATAGCCTCGGATATGGATGTGTTATCCGCGATCAGGCGAAGACTGGGTCGATTCCTTTAACCCCGTGGGCCAATCACGACGGCCACTTTCGTCATATGGACCAGGTCTGCGCCTCAGTCGAGGTATGCGCTACTACCACCTTACCGAGTACGTCTCCTCGCAGAAGGTTACGTAAGTCCTATCCCTCTCGAGCAAATGAGACCTAACTCACCACGTGAATTGTCAATGGGACCTTATGCTTGTGGCATTCGAAACCTTGATCGGTGCTCACCTTATCAACCCAAACAGCGTTCAAGTATTGGTTGATGATGTATTATCGCCTACCTATATGAAGGTACCTATACCCACGTCGAGATTTTGTCGCCAAGGATTCTCGAACTCCCACCCCACATCTAGAATGGTGCCGATTCCTAGCGTAGAAGACGTCAGAGTTCTATACCAGAAACAACGTTAAATGAGAACTGCAGGATCCTTCAACGGACAGACACACAGACGTTGGTTAGGACGCTTTGGGTTTTCCGGGTATTAATGCACCAAATGATCCGGTAGCTAAGCCCGTCACCTTTTTTTTTTGGTTGCTCTTGGTGCCAAACTAGAATCTGCTATACTCATATATACATATAGGGAATAGTAGTTACGTTCGTTTGATCGTTGACTACATGAACTTACCTTTCAATGTTCGGAAACCTAGATCGGGGCTACCGGTGTTATCCGACTGCATGTGCACACGAACTAAGTAGGTAAATTGGCCAGGGTTAAGGTGATATCGGCTGAGACAACACAGCAATCCACGGCAGAATGTGGTCATTGCGCATACAGTACTCACGGAAACGGATGTAACACAAAAAACGGGAAGCACTGATTTGTTTCGTAGAACCTTGAGCTACTATACACTTTGCACCTATACACGTATTTCCACCACGACTTTCCCCTTCCTTAGATGCAAGTAGGTCACATTGTAACACCTCGTATATATATCGCAGGCTGACAGGACACTTTAACTATCCTAAAATATACGCGTAAGGCTTGCCTACGAGTGTGCTGTTTAGGTACCCTGCTGGGCATCTCTCCGGCGATATGGCAAACTGATAATATAGCACCAACTAAGTATCTATCTGTAGGTGGTGGTGGCGGCGACTTTATACGCGGGTACATGGTGGAGGATGTGAACTCTACTGTAAGGGCGGGTATTATAGCAGAGATCTGTCTGACGTTTGATTTCTGGGCAGGCACAGTGCGTAAATGCCGTCCTGGCTAGACTGTTATCATGATAAACTTTTCTGTACTTGTGCTTACGTAGGAGTCACCCAGTCCCTAGCGTACTGAAGCAAATTCCCACCTGTCTGTACACTTCCAGGGTTCCCTAGTCCAGGCAGGCTTCTAGGTGCTGTTCTCGGCAGGCTCACGCAACCTATGTTAGTCTACTGGCTGCCCTTTTTTACTTTGGAGCTACAGCAAGACATTGAGGAGGCGTATGTATGTATGTATGTGCGCAGTAGGTATATCCATGTGTGTGCTTCGCGGGGTTGGGTACGCTGGCTGGGGAAATGTACATGTTTACCTACCTAAGGTACCTAACCTTTCAAGTGCCTGCCTTGGATTGTGGTAGACACTCCGTTGGTACCTCTGAATGTACTATACCTACCTACATGATTAGGGAGCTTAGCAGGGCTGCGGCACACGCGACGTTAGGTAGCCTACCTAGGTACTGGTGGGTGGTTTAGGGCCGCCTAGGCAAGTATACTAGCCTATAGGTAGTGCCTAGCCTATACCTTACCTAGGTAGCCGGGCCCACATGTCGTGTACTGTACACAGACCCTCCGGTAGGTACCCTACCCCATTGTGCTCCTGGAAGCCTAAAGAGGCCCGTGGCCAGTGGCAGTCTTTGTCTGCCTCTACCGAAGGCAGCGGCAGCCAGGTAGTGTGTACTGTACTGTACCTAACCCAAGGTTACCACGATAGCCTTTGGCCCCAGCCCACCCGGCTCCAAGTCCCAAGTCCACCCTCAACCATTTTTTTCCCACTTACACATCCACACCTAAACCCGCAACCTAAACCAGCACCATCGTTGTCCTGTGTCTGCTTTTTGCGTTTCTTGCTCGTGTTTATTCTCCTCTCTCTTACGCACACTCTCTCACTCAATTCCCAATTCCCACCTCGTCCCGTTTTCTCTTCTCTACTTCTTCCCCTCCCCTCCCCCCCCAACCCTAATCTCACGAGTGACACCCCTCCACCACCCACCCATTTCTCGGTTTCGTCAGTTGCGCGCGCTGTCCAAGAAGCATCCTTTCGTAGGCGGTTGTATTTTGTGTGTGCGCGTGCGCGGCCAACTCGGTTTTCCATCCTTCGATTGTCGCATCTTTGCCCAGGCACAAGTCCCACCCAGCTTTTCCTGTCATTACGTTCTGGTCCCTAGCAAATTGCCGAACGGGCAATTCCAGCTCTGAGAGTTCTTTTATTCTATCGGCAGGACAATTGCGTTGTGACCTCGATCTCGTTGGAGTTCGCCCTAGGCCCTACTACGTCCCTGCTGCTTTCCACTCTGTTCCGATTGGTGCCCAAAAGTAAGTCGCGCTCCCTTCTCTCTCTCCCCCCTCACAGGTATCCCCCCATCCCAGCTCTTCAGTGTTCGAGTTCCAAAACAACTATCGAGGTGGCGTGCGACCGCCGTTTGTGTTGTCGTCGCGCTCGTTCCCAAATCCCCTTCTGTGCGGAGGCGGCAAGCCCAATTGCGCGTTCGTTCGGAGATATGATTGGCATCGGAACACCCGCCCCCAACCCTGCGTCATCGCGGCCCCAATTTCCCGTGTCCAACCACCAGGGGCAAAGGTGACGCCTGAGGTTATCAAGCCTGACCACCCACTGCATTGCTTCATCCTTGGCTTCCAGTAGCTGCACCCATTTGTGCGAATACCGCGACCTAGTGCTTCCCGTCTCAACCCCCGCACTAGCCAGCCATGCAACATCCCGCGAAGCGAACCTCGACCGGACCACCAGAGCCTACATAGCTCCCTTACGTCTCAACCCCATCTGCGATATGTTTCTACCCATCGATCGGCCACCCGGCTAGTATCGTGGTGGTATGGACTTTAAAGAGACCTGAGGCGCAAATGAAAGCAATGCCGGATGAAGGATTGAAGCGCCCGAACCCCAGAACCCCACCTCACACATCTAAAGCGGCTTATACTTCGGCACTTGGCTACGTCAACGCCTGGTTGCGTTAATTCGGGCACTTCGGCCCCACGCCTGGGCGAGCAAGTCCTCGACGCCATAGAGTTGACTTGTCGCTTTTCCTCGATTATCCGAGGCCAATTCTTTCCGATCGACAACGGAGCCTTCGAATCGACGAAAGCCCCACAAAGCCGGTCGAGTGGTTCACTTTAGATTCCTAACTCGAATTGCACACTTTCGACGCTGGATGACACGGCAAGACCAGCCACGAACGTGGCTCATTTGGCAGCCCGTTGCACTGAACCGAATAGCCCGGGCGAGGCAGAAGATGTTCGCTTGATTCCAATGTCAAATTCAATGGTTTGACGCCGGTACATCATTGGGGGATATACTACAAACCCATAACACGTCAGTGGTCAAGTCGGGGCATCACATACATCCCGCGTGGTTTTTAAGGCGACGGCGTATTCGTTTGTTTCTTGGTGAGTACAGGCTCAATTTTCTCTCCCCAGATACCGCCTCATCCCGACCTCCCGATGACTAGCATTACCCATTTTTGTTTTGATAGTGCCAATTATTGCGTCACCCTCTTTGCTGGGTCTGAATCATGTATCGAACTGCGCATTTTCCCTACGGCGCTTATCTGTCCGTCTAATTTGTCGCCACATACTCTCTCTCTTTCTCACTCTTGTAGCGTGGCTATTAACATTACGCGTTGTAGCAGCGAATCGAGCTGATTAGGCCGTTGAAATTGGCATCTTCGCGATATTCGTATCTACTGTCCGGGCATCGGGCGTCGTCGAGTTTACACCACCCGAATACCGAGCCTGGCGGCGCAACACCAAGACATTGATTACAACTTAGCATTTGGCCAAAGCCAACTTGGCCAGTGGAGCGATTTTGTCGCTTGTGCCCTCAAATCTAGTCCCTGGATTATGTTGCTCTCAATCACAGGGCGAGCGCATGAAAGTACTAGCCAAGCACTGTACAACAACGGATCTCGAACACTGATTGGGCGTCATAATACTTCACTATGCTTACATACTCTTTTAGGTTACACCTTATTTAGTATCCCAGCTTAGACTCAGCTTCGGCTTTACCTCTCGGTTCTATCTCCTTCGAATATCTATCCCCTTGTGTCCGGTTGGCGAAACGGAAAACTTTAGACCTTAGACTCGGCTCCAATTGCTGTCGTTTGCGTTCAATTCTGTACTCGGACTTGGGCGTCGGCGTTGATTGCTGGTCTCTCTGATTTGCACGATCTGGATATCAGTCAATTGGTCGGTCTCCGCAAGGTAAGTTCAAGGTTTGATTTTGCTCCCTTATCAGACAGTTTCTCCCCACCACCTATAACTTTATTGCTTTGATGTGGAGCCATCCTGCTCTTTTAACATTTATTACCAGTCGTCCACTTCTCTATATTTCGGCCCATTCCTGTAGCTTCCACAAACAGGCCCTTGAATTCAAGTCCCTTTCTTCTGCCGAAAATTACTTGAAGATGAGAAGGCTATGTGGATAGCGACCCTGGGCACTTGGTTCACCACGTTCCTCATATTAAACCAAATATTCTTGTGTCGGCCAAAAGAGTAACATCTACAGCTTTTGCTGACTAGGCATTTTACTAGCAGACACTTCTTCTGCAAGCTACAGAGTCTTCGCTCATTATCAACTCCGATTATCAACTTCAATAGGCTGCACAGTCCTGAGAAGTTCCCCATTTTGACAACATCTTACCTACCACTGTACTTGGTATGTTATTTTCAATCTTTTGGGCTTCACATACCCATCTCCATTATCTAGATGGGCCCGATCGTCGATATACCGAGTATGGTAATTGTCGACGAAATCATGAATTTGTCGCTACATTGATTACATTGATAATCCAACAACGCTTTTTGCCACCAAATTCATCATTTTACTTCGTCGCAGCTACGCTAATTGTTATTCATAGTGCTCAAATTTTGATCCTGTGTCCAATATTTTCGAATTGCTGAGAGTCATTTGCGGTTGGTAAGTCTGACCTTGATACATCCACGTCTCACTTAGGTATCTACATCTCGAGTTATCTCGCTGTGCAGACCCAATGTTCCGGTTTTTTGAAACATATGTTCCTAAATATCTAAGTATCATACGCTAACTTGAGTAGACATCATGGACGGATTCAATCCTTACAACGGTAAGCCGGCCTCAAACGGCTCTGGATCCCAAGGTGACACCGGATCTCAAGGAGGGCCTGGTGTTAACCCGGCCGGCCTTCCCATCCCGCCCACCAACGGACAAGGCGGTAATGAAATTGCTCCCGGATACCAAGCTGATTCTGCTCGTCAAACTCTATGGTAAGTGGTTAGCTTCTATGATTTCGTTTACTAGATTCTAAGAAGTAACAGGATGGGCGAACTTGCCGGTTGGATGGACGAAAATTTCATCCGCACTATATTTAGCTCCGCTATGGGTGAAAGTGTCCAAGTCAAGATTATTCGCGATCGTCATTCCGGGTACGTCTCTTCTTTCATACCTCAGTCATCTCGCTTCCTCTGTCACCGCAATTAGCCGGCAATCCACCATTTGATCCAACACGTTTCGAGAGTCACTATACAATTCTAATTATCGAACCATAGTAATGCCGGTTATTGTTTCGTCGAATTCACGACCCCTGAGGGCGCTCAAAAGGCCCTACAGCTGAACGGAACCCCGATCCCGAACACCGACAGAGCATTCCGTCTTAACTGGGCTTCTGGTGGAGGCTTGGTTGATCGCCGCGATGACCGTAGCCCCGAGTATTCGATCTTTGTCGGCGATCTAGGACACGAAGTTAATGAATTCGTCCTTGTTGCTCTTTTCCAGGCGCGATTCCCATCCTGCAAGTCGGCTAAAATCATGACAGACCAGCAAACCGGTCAGTCTCGCGGTTATGGATTTGTTCGATTCTCGAACGAAGAAGACCAGCAGCGCGCTCTCACAGAGATGCAAGGCGTATATTGCGGCAATCGGCCTATGCGTGTATCGCCAGCCACCCCTAAGAATCGGTATGTTTCTCGCACTGTACGTGAATGCTACTTACTAATCTCAATGGTATCCAGTGGTCATCAAGCAAATCACTACAACCAATTCGGCGGCGCGCAACAGATGGTCCCTCCTCCCCAGGCTCCGCACCAAGGAGCAATGGGTGGTGGTGCCCCTTGGATAGCTCAGCCTCAGCAGAACTTCGGCTATCAGCCTGCTGGTACCTTCAACCCGATGACTATGAACCAGTTCACGGATCCGAATAACACGACCGTCTTCGTTGGTGGATTGTCTGGCTACGTCACTGAGGATGAACTACGTTCGTTCTTCCAAGGATTCGGAGAGATCACCTATGTGAAGATTCCCCCAGGAAAGGGCTGTGGCTTCGTCCAATTCGTTCATCGACATGCCGCGGAGATGGCTATTAATCAAATGCAAGGCTATCCCATTGGAAACTCACGTGTCCGTCTGTCCTGGGGTCGATCACAAAACAACTCGGGTGTTGGCACCCCTTATCGTCCGGCTCCTCCCCCACCTCATTATTTCCCCTCGGGCCCACCGGGCCCTCCTGGCCCTCCTGGCCCTCCCGCTCCTGCTGGTCCTGCCGGCCCTGGTTCGTTCGGTGGTCCTGCTTTCGGTGCTAGCGGTCATCAGGTCCCTCCTGGCGGACTCGGACCCCAGGTATGTTTATCCTCTCAAGCGGTATGACCGTTGTCGACCCGCCGTACTGAGCTAATCCCTGTGGTTCAGTGATCATGCTTTGCACATTTTGCATCCTGGCGTCTTGCGTTTCTGGCGTTACGGCCTGGTCAATTAACCCATGCATCGATATCTCCGGTTTTGCTGCTTGATTTTCGAATGGTCTGATGCCACGTCTTAATGCCGTCTATGAATTTGTTCTTATGTTCATGAGACGTCCAATCCATGGCTATGCAAGTCAAGCACTGGAATGCGGATCTTCTGGTTGTGTTGCCTTTTTACGTCGTGTTGCACCAAAAAGCTGGCGCTCTGGGTGGAATGGTGAATCGCACTTGAAGACGCCAACGGTTACTCATTTCCTTTTATGATTTTTTCCTTTTCTTACCTTCGACCTTGCTCGGACCTGATCGATATCTCGTCTCTCTAGAGGCAATCAATCTGGCAGCATTTTTCCTTTAATGACACGGACGTTGATGGGCGTTGTCGTCCAATCAAGAAGGCCTTGGAATTTCTTATTGCCATTGCTGCGTGCCCATCTACCTCGGTGTTTTCGCCTCGGCTCGTGCATCCTTGCAAATATACCCCTTTCGGCATCCTACAGTACATGGTTGGAGGTTTTCGTGTGGTTCCACTCGAGTTCGGGGTGTAGTGGATCATGGATTAGATGGTTATGTCGGATAGGCCTTGGAGTCACAAACTCAGACTTGATGTTTGCGTTCATATGCCCTGCGATTGGTCGATTTTTTTCCTAGCAATACACTTGCATTGATGAATGACAGTTTTGCATGTGATTGAACCTATTTCCGCCTATGCTACCTACCTAGGTAGTTGTGTTGCATTGTTACATACCTAGTTCTCCCAAAAAGAATAGCTGACATATGCGATTGTCGATACTACCCTCCCCGGGAAAGACATAACCCAGGTAGGTATACCGGGCAGGAATTTCCAGATCCGCGTAGGGCTCTCTTGTACGGTAGGTGCGCAACAAATAGTGAAGCTATGCCAAGAGACAAGATTAGTCCTCTTGTGCGAGTATCAGAATCTTCATAACGAAATCCCGGGAAATCGGCTCGAGGACAAGGTCCGGAGGCATCACGGATCGGTCACTATAAATCAACTACGCGGTAGAGCAAGATCAACAGCACCATATATACTTGTCCACGTTTTCCTAGGTGATAATATGTGAGTAGCTATGGCCTCGGTATCAGCATATCCCTGAATAGCGGGAGCATATTATTGATTTTATGGCTGTGTGGCTATAATGGAACGGGGGTAGGGCAGCATGGGATAAAGCTGGGCAGCTATGTCCTACAACACACGGCGGTAGAGATGGGGTGAACATATACTGGGTGTACCACGTCGGTCACGGCAACTCTCCGACTTCCTGACTAATGCTTCGTCAGGGCCACCCAGCCTATCTACGCCCGAGATCGAGATAGGAGATACAACAAACTGGGCTGTTCAGGCGTTACTTCGATAGCAGAAGGAACGAGAAAAGAACAAGAGTGAGCATATTAAAATGTCGAATGTCGCCTAGCTCGGTGAGAACCGTCTCTTTGCCTGAGCCCCTAGAACTGCGCTCGACGCCTTCGCGTGAGGATAGGGGCCTTAATGTATGTATCTTGTAAAACAGCACATCCCCCAAATCGCGGCGTCAGGACGTCCCGCGCTCCGTCTCACCTCTTCCTCAAACGGGCCACAGCGACAGCCCGCGATATGCACGATATGTGCACTGGGCGGGCGGATACGAGCGAGGTGCGAGGATGGACCTTGGGCGCGCATGAGTAAGCGTACTCGTCTCGTCTCAGTCGTCCCATCTATCCATCTATCTATCTACTCGCCTCGGTGCCGACGGTTGCTTACGTGACAGTGGGCATCTATCGACATCTTACAGTACGTGGTATTGCGACTCCAAATCCCATGCAGCAAACAAACGCAAGGCCAGAGCATAACTTGTGCTTGATCGAAAACCGTTGTGACTTGACTTTTCCTTTTTGCGAAAAAGGGGGCCCTGCGCGCGCGCCGCGGTGGCTTCCAGCCAATCCAATAGGCTCGCGCTGCTGCTGCTGCTGACTCCGGGCCGCGCAGCCCTTCGGTCCCGAGAATGTCAGCCCTTTGCCGTGCGCCTGGGGCTTTTGTTGCTGCCCATGATACCCTGGGCGCACATCCCCAACTCTTGGCCCGAGACTAGGGAGGTTCCGCGGCTGCAGGATAGCAAGCAGGCAGGCAGACAGGCAATCCGCCGGTGGTGGCAGAGTCGGTTTGCGTCATCCTGTGTGAGAAGAGCCCGTGGCAGGAGATGGTTGAGAAGGGAAGAGGGGGGGTGTTGTGTTGTGTTGTATCTATAGATAT
Organism: Xylaria sp. BCC 1067; assembly: GCA_005188305.1. Lineage (NCBI taxonomy): Eukaryota > Fungi > Ascomycota > Sordariomycetes > Xylariales > Xylariaceae > Xylaria > Xylaria sp. BCC 1067. Next base: position 981,972 of record SSCS01000003.1, on the reverse strand, counting down.
GCACGCCCCCTTGTTTCGCATCGTGCAGTGGTGGTGGTGAGTTGCTGATACGTCTTGTTTTCTTGTTTTTTTCTCTCTTTTTCCTCTCTCTCTCTCTTCCTCTCCTAAAAAATGAACCGGGGTCATGACCTGCTCTCGTATTCTCGATGAGAATCTTAGACTTCGGCTTTAGGGGGTGAAAAAAAAAACATTGTATTCTTAACGGATCCGTGGGATACACTGTCGATACCATACCGGGCTGTGATCAAGAAAGAGAAAATCGTGAGCCTATCCGTTAGGCAAGGTCTCTTCTAGGAGCACGGCCGAGTCCAACCTTGGACTGCCCCGTTGGGTGCGAGCGAGACCATGAAGACGACTCTATTTGTGCGGAGAGCGGTGATGCTCTCCGCCCTCATCGCCTTAGGTACGGGAACTCCTGGCCGAGGACTGCTCTTAGTCTCTTGCCAGCTCTACGATAAGGGAACATATGCGTTGGAAAGCTGACGTTTGACCACCCACCCTTCAGTAGTAACAAACGCGGAAGCCAACGCCCAACCACCGTTCGGCGGTATAGACGTCTGGGGCAGCCCTGGCAGCCCGTACAACAATCCCAATTCCAATACCAACCCTAACAGTGACGGCGGTAGCGGTGGCGGCGGCGGCCAAACTGGCAGCGGGGGTGGCGGTGGGAATAGCAACGGCAACGGAGGCGGGAGCGGCAATGGGAATGGGAATGGCGGCAACTGGGGCGGCAGCGGCAACGGAGACACGGGCAACGGCGGGGGGGAACGAATCCAGGCTTCGGGCCCGGGGGTTTCGACGGGTTCGGGAACAGCGCCGAATACGCGGCGCTGCAGACGTACCGCGTAGCCCACGGGGCCCTAGCCGCCGTGGCCTTCGCCTTCCTGTTCCCGCTCGGCGCGATCCTGCTGCGGTGGGCGCCGGGCAAGGCGGCCTTCACCTCGCACTGGGCGGTGCAAGTGGTCGCCTTCATCCTGTACGTCGCCGCCGCGGGGCTGGGGCTGTATCTCCTGAGCAGCCTGCAGCTGCCCGCGGCGGCGGCGGCGGCGAGCGCGGTGGACATCGCGAGCACCAACGCGCACGGCATCATCGGCATCGCGCTGCTCGTCGCGCTGTTCTTCCAGCCGTTCTTCGGGCTCCTGCACCACCGCCAGTTCAAGCGCCTGCGCCGGCGCGCCTGGGCCTCGCACGTGCACCTCTGGGTCGGCCGTCTGGGCATCACGCTGGGCATCGTCAACGGCGGCCTGGGGCTCGGCCGCTCGCGCGCCGGGACCGCGCCCGTCGTCGCGTACGCCGTCGTCGCCGCCGTCATGTGGACCCTCTGGCTCATCGCCACGCTAACGCGCGGGTACAAGGACGCCCGGGCCCGCAAGGACGCCGAGGAGAGCCGGTCCGTCGCGGCCAAGATCGCCGAGGACGACCGGGACGGGGGGCACGAGTCGCGCGTGCACCGGCGCGATAGAGCCGCGTCGATCTCCTCGCCACCAGCGGCGGCGACGACGGCGGGCCCCCGCATCCCTGCCAGGAACAGCTCTGCGTACTCGCACGCCGCGGCCATGTCCATGGCCGACAGCAGCATCCCCAGCCCGCCGTACACGCCCGGCCCGCACTACGAGGAGCACATGGCGCACCTGGCGAACCTGCAGCGGCACCAGCAGCGGCGATACCCCGGGGCGGAGATGCAGAACATGAAGGAGGTCATAGATCAGTCCGATAATGTGTCGATTATAACCGCGTCGCAGGACGAGATGCGGAGAGGGCAGGTCTAGGCCAGTCTTGCCCGTGTGGAGCTGGGAGTGAGTAGGTAGATCGATCGTCGGATACGGCGTTTTGGAGTAACGGAGCCTGGTTGCCTTTATTCTCTATTAGATGTTGTTCAAGCATGCAATGAACTAGGCGTTTAGCGAGGGACGCATTGCCGGAAAGGCGGCTATTTGGGTTCCTAGCCACACACAGCTACAACTATCCTTCACCAATTGCCCACCATGACTCCGAGGATGGAAATCCACGTGGGAGAACGAGATCAACGAGTTATCGCCCGGGAAATTTCCCGTGGACTAGATTTCAGAATGAAAATATTAGTGAAGATGCTCGGTACCTTTAAACGCATGACAATTTCATGGTGAAGACGGGAAGCCTGTCCTTTTTTTCGTATTATGCACATATTGTCTAGTCCGCGTCTCTAGTTATTTACACTAGCAACTAAACTCCAATAGCATAAGATGTAGTTTCGGAGCCAACACCTAGCCATCAATTTCAATCTGACTGCAGCTCTAAGCAAAGCAAAATTCAACTGATAGTTCCCGCTTCAAGCCCATTTCTAGCCTGAGAGATCCAAATCTTTGAAAAGATACCCCATTTCATGGTTGTAGTTCTTTATTGGTTAAATCCACGATATCGGGGAACTCCTCATCGGTCTCGAAGGGATCCTAGCCGTCGTGTACATATCCGGATGAGCCCTGCTCTCGGATGTGAGCTTGTATCAACTCATCGGCCCGATTGGCTAGGTATTTGTTGTCTTCCGCTTCCGCATTGTTACGGAAATGCTCTTCTGCGCTCTCGGTAAAATTTTCCTCTGTTTCCACTCCCGCTGTCTCTGCCTGGGGGAGTCCTCATCTAACATAGACGCAAATATCTTGTCGGCGCCGGACAAAACGATATTGACGTGCTTTCGCATATTCAGTTCTTCTCGAGATAGCTTCTTGGATTGGCCTATTTCGACACCCACTAGATTACTGTGAATAATGAACTTAACAAGGGAGAAGGGGGTCACTGACCTAGAGTGCGCATGTAGTCTATCGACATTGTTTTAAACACCGCTTGGAGAACCTCATCAATGTCCTACCCGAATGTTAGTCACAAGCAGTTATAGTAGACGCGAAACGTTTTTCAACATTCAGGCGTAAGCGTGAATTAACAATCTCCCGGCGGCAGGAAGCCGCAGTCGTTATTAAGACACACCTGGAAGTCAATCAGGAAATAGAATTCTTACCTTCCTTACAGAAAAACACATGGCCTCAAGGTACTCTTTCACAACCTCAGTAGCGTCGTGGAACATAGAATGTCTGGCGTTATCGACATGGTTGATCATTGCATCTTTCATACGTGCGTATGAGCCTGTGCCATACTCATTAGTGCAGATAGTATAGGCATCTTCCATAGCATCACGGATGACGGGAGTAAATTCTCTGCTGGCCTCTCGCTGTGATTCGGTAATATTCCCACGTATGGTTTCTGGTAGTGCCTGCACCGTCCGCACACGCGCCACGATTTGGCTCGTCAGAGTAACTATACCAACGACATTAGTTTGGTGTTGCTCTGCTCGTGCTTTGGCTGCCTGATGAAATTGCTGTAGTTTTACTGCCGTCTCCCTCGCAAAGCTTTCCAGTGCAGCCGGAATCCGGCGTTGGAAAGCTCGCTCCCAACCAGGTGCTAGGTCTCGGTAAATTGGATCAAACAAATCTTGATTGAAGTCTCGTGGCCCAGAAGCGCCATTGTAGACCCCTTGGCGACGAACTGTTGCCTTGTACGTTGCCCAATATAACCCGCCCTGACTTCGATGTGCTCCCCAAGAGAAGGCAGTGTCAGGGGCAGCTTCGATCGCTAAAGGCATAGACGCATTGACCTTATCAAATATGTACTCATCCAAGGACTGTCGAATGGCAGCGATCAACTGCTTAATGGACGATTCGAGCTCCTATAGGATCGAAGTTAATTGTGTTTGAGTGGATCACAGAATCACGGGAAAATTATTTGTCATTCTTTTCTTCTTTTTGGCTCAGAACTGGTAGGGCAACTGATCTCGATTTCAAGTTACATGATTTAGTCGCACTGACAATTTACTTCGTTTCCCACCAGCAACCACGGCACCAGTATCGGCCATCACAATGAAGTAGACCGGGGTATGGCAGATGAACATACCTCTTCTAAATTGTCTAGGAGCTTCTTCAAGTGCTGCTCTTCCCGCTGCTTTTCGCTTTGCGTCAGATGCAACTTGGTGCTATCGTTTGCGGACCAAAGTTTCATCGAATTGATAAGCTGGGATAAATCATTCAGGAAAGAACGGCAATGGCGTGTGCGACCAGCTTCAGTTAATTTCTTGGCATGCTCCTGCAGCTGTGGAATTTCAGTATCTTCAACAGATATGAAGCCACGCCCCTGAAAGTCATCTTTCACTAGCCTGCCGTTGAGTTTATGGTACGCAAGACTGCTGACGCAAAATACGGGAAGATCGCGAGCAACCTTGTCGTAATCCCGAATATCTTGATCTGGGTCGAAGGTTGCATCATCTTCTTCTACCGCATTTTCCTGGTCCAGCCTAATACAACTTTAGCAACTAGAAGTTGGAGGTGTTTTTGAAGAAAGAGTGGGTAGGTTAGTTCGCAGTGAGAAAAACTATTGTCACACAGTGATCCGGTTACAACCTCTGAAGTAGCCACGGAAGAAAATAACTTACTCTTTTATGCCCATCGCGAAGTCATGCTTGATGGCGCCTCTTGAGTAATTGTTGCGGCCTTTGACGCAAATAGTTTCGACCCCGACAAGGGTTTTCTCCACTTCCTTCTTAGTTTCTTTGATATCCTTCCGAAACCCAGCTATCTGGGAATCTAGCGATCGCCCTTCCACTCTAATTTTCTTCCGCTCCGCTCTGAGCGATGATATATGCGCTTCGACTTCTTGCTCAGTAAGGGGCTTGCGGTTCTGCTCGGACTGCGAGTTTTCCTTATCACTCGAGCCAGAGTCAGAGATATCCCACTCTTCATCTACACCGGACTCCAAGTTCTTTCGGCTTCTAATAGGCCCTCCGTCCAGCTTTCGCTTTCTCGGGTTTGTTAATGGCGCGTAGACGGTCTGGCCGGCAGAAATCTGTGACTCCAAATCCTCCCACACATCAGTCTTAACCTCGCATTCGTCAAGCTGTTGGTCTAGTATCGCTCTAGCCTCCTCAAGGTCGGATATTTGGCGCTGAAGGGATATAATTTCCCCCTTCATTCCTTCAGCAGCATTCCAGGATTCCGCGATCTCATCTTCAAAGCCAAGGCTATCAGCAGCCTCAGAAATTGAAATATGATCTGTCTTGGAACAAATGAAGGTCACAGCCGAGTAAGTCCCATCATACTTAAGTTGTCTCTTGAAAGAATCGCCAAGAAGGGTTTTGGCTGTCTTGTCATCCACTGCGCGAGTGATTGGGGCTACAATCCAGAGACCCGTGCACGACTTCATGTAGTTGGCTGCCACAGCCGCTCGAGCCGCATTGGAATCTTGGATACCGGGCTAATAGTAGTATCCAGTCAGTATCAGGCTACAACCGGCCAGTTCCCCGCGAGCACAAACATGGTCGCGCATTCAACGAGACCGGTAACTGGAGCCACAAGATCGTAGATTGGTAATATCTCGGACAGAGCCGAGAAGATCACGAGGCAGAATTCAAGACAACTTCAACGTACCAGGTCAACTATAACAGCGCCGGTAGATAGGGCCTTCGCCTTAGTGAATATTCGAACCACTTTGATGAGCGGCCAATATTCCATAGGCGCATCTGTTTTCTTTCTGTGTTCGGTAGTACCGGTCGTCTTCTCCTCGCTGTCAACATAGCGCTGCATTTTGTCATAAAGCTGCTTTGCTGTTCCTTCCTCGAGAACCTTTTTGGTTCCTAGAACGCCACGGACTGCTGGTTCGTTGGCGAGATCCTCTGGGTTCGCTTGCGCAATCATCTCCCTAGTCTTTTGTGGATATATCGCCTTCACTTTTGCATAAGCAATGTTAGCATCGGTGTCAATTTTAGTGGCTTCACGAGAGACATTGCCGCTGCCGTCCAACAGGTCGCTGAACAATACCTGCAGCTCTCGAACCCATTCCTCGGTGGTTATAAATTCGATTTCGGCTCGGTACAGTGCTTGAGGGTTATCCGAATAGTTGAAGGAGATCTCAGTAGGAGACGCAGTGCACGCTCGTACGCAATTGGTGGGGAGGAGTCTGGGATGTATTAGAATTGTTGGGGCAAAAGTTGAGGTTCGAGCAAAGCTTTTCGAGCCCCTTGCGTCGTGCAGGGCAGGGTTGAGCGAATAACGGAAAGTGAAGTGACCAACCTTTCTTCATCGAGCAACGCATTGATGACAGAGCTCTTACCAGCACCCGTGTTGCCAACCACGCCAACAACAGTGCGCTGAGGTGCAGTGCGCTTCTCAAGGTCAATGATAGTTTTGATCCAATCGTCAACATCTGGATTTCTGTAAGTGCTCAAGACGCCCTGAAGCTGGTGAAGCAGCGTTGTAGCAGCTGAGACACCAGCCTCAAGAGCTTCTAATGTACCCTTCGTGCACAGCCGCTCGAGATAGTTAGTCTCAGTATCATCAACGAGCCCACCGTCGGCCGGCTCCTTATCTGGGTCCTGCTTAATAGCTAGGCCATCGGCGAAAGGCCCCTCTGAATTCTGTGGCATAGAGTCATTGTCATGCTGGCTGGTCTTGTTCAGGGGCGAAGTTTGAGCAGCACTTTGGGGCGGAAACTGGGACAACGGTGATGTATCTGTCGGCTCCAGCTTTATGTTATTAGCATTGGGTATCCCAAGCTCGGTTGGAGGTTCGTCTGAGGGCTCTCGCTTCACCAACGAGCTCGCAAGATTCTCCATGTCGAAAGTTGAAGAGAGGCATGCGTCGAGTTCAGGAGGAAGAGATGCCAACAATGCAATGTGAAGTATTCAAAGCCGTATCGTCAACCAAAGCTACCTACTTAGGCAGGCAGTTGTTACAAGTCGGGGACGGTGATGATAAGGGTGTACAGGTGCAGTTGGGTAGTTGTACAGTAGGTAAGGTAGGTTGAAGATGAGGTCGAGGGCAGAGAGCCAGTCCTCCACTCCCTCTCGAAATTTGTTTGTCAAAATTTTCGTGGTACAACGGCACGTGCGCGTGCCTGCTTGATCCCTTACCTTACCTCTTGCCTCAAGGCACGTTCTGGAGCGCGTTCCAGTGACTAATGGCTAGCGACATTAGTAACCAACGCGCCTTCCCATTTAACACCCAAGGGACGTCCCAATGCACTGCACCCGGTACTTACCTACCTTATCTTGCCTTGTCTATACCTGAGAACGTGCATTGGGTACTTAAATACATATATGGGCCCCGAGTAGTGCTCTTTCCCAGTCTAGGCACCCCTCAGCTTCCAAGGTTTCCACTACCTGTTAGATACAGCGCTGTAAGGATGTGTTATAAGTGTAACACTCCTCTTGACATGTCTCACAATGGACAACAGGGTGCCCGGGGTATGAGGGCTTGGGCAGGAGATAAGCAAGTAGCTGCGGTACGCAACCCTCCATGCAGCCTTGCATTACCGAGCCGATATCATCGATCAGGTTCAATGTTACCTTGCGTAAACTGAAGTGGCCACCCTGTATGCAGGTAGGCAGTATCAAAAGTTCAAATGCCACAGAGAAACTGCCTCGATAAGCACATTTTACAACAAGAGATACCTATCTAGGCACGTAGGTACTTCACCCCTATCCGTCTGGCACCCCATTCTATCTATGCCCGGCGTCTCGCCAATCTCGATGGCATCCACGCACGATATGCATATGGACCTAGGCAGATCCGAGAAAGATGGATATGAGTGCATACTTAAGGTATTCTAAGCAGTTCTCCTTCGTCAATACCATGCAGCTAGCCACAACCCTGGACTTTGAAGAAACTGATCCAAATACCTTTCAAATAGTTCCCAGTAATTTAAAAATGTGTTTGTCCCACCCCCGGCCATCCGAAATGAACGCCGAAGTAGCAGGCAGCAGCTGATCGCCTCCGATATTTGCGAACGACTTACTTATTATTAGTTGGTTGCCAAGCCATTTTCTATTATCGATCACAAAATGTTCTGCCTCCCTTCCATAGGTACCCGGTTTCCTACTCTAAGTTATGCACATTTATAGCCGTCTTCTAACACTTGTCCCTACTTAGTAATATTGTGGAACTTCCACTCCAGATCCCTTCGAAGGGTTCAGCCAGCTCGTGTCTCTTATGCCGAATTACGGTCTCGAAGCTACAGTCGCACGGTCTAGACCTACAAGCACCGGTCACTATTTTGGCTCCCCCCCATTTTAGGTCGAGCTCCAACCTGCATGCCGATGAAACCTTGTCTTACTAGGCGGGCTATCGCCTACCCGGATGTTTAACCGATTGCGTGGAGACCCCAAGGCAACCTGTCCTCCATGCCATCGCGCCTTTTCCTAATATATTCGTTCAAGGCCGTCAGAACACCGGCTGTTATGTGATTGGCTCGTTACGTAGCAGTAGCATCACACCAACAATACTTCCGGGCGTGAATTATGTCAGGAGCTAAACCCGGCGACAAGAGACGTAACGTTCATTCTCGGTCTATCCGTTCCTGACTTCATTCACCTCAGACGACTGAGGAATGTCGTTGGAGGTCGCAGCAAATGCCGGAATGAGGGACGCCGTGGAGACCGCGAGGACATGCCTGGTGGCTCAATTTATCCGACCCTGTGGCTCATCTGCCTTGGCTTTCCCCGCCACCACTCACGGCAGGGAAAGCTTAATATTATTATGTCATTCATTGCAGCAGAATGTACACCTACGAGGGCTATAGCTGCGGTGTCGTTGGGCTGTCATGCAAACTCCTGAAGCTGTTCGTCATCATATATTGCCAGACGGTTCTAGGTCTCCACGTGTCCCGATCTGGCCATTCAGGGTCGGCTGGGCCCTGGACATTTTCGTGATGAAATGGAATCATTTTGGATTAAATTGAGGTGATCATGCTCGGTTCTATTACTCTGTACGGGGATTTATATTGGCTCATCCATGGTGGAATACATATCAGGAGACATATAGACGCAATGGATTCTCGGTACTTAGCGAGCCATTCACCTCTCCTTGCCAGAGACCATAAAATGAGCATTCCGCTGCTGAATTCATGACATTGGGAAAGATCTACCAACTTCAAGCAAGGCGTGTACAGTTTCATGATGGCGTTGGGCGTTCATCGTTTGTGGGCTGTGCTAGGGGCGATCAGCCTCGTATCAGCGCAGAACTTTCCCCTCGTCACGGACTCGAGATGTAACTGTTACCGGACAAACACAACCACCTCCCAATACTTCCGAAATCACAAGTTCTTCGATTTCCGGTCTCTGTCGCAGTATGCCCGCGTGCCACCCCCGATAGATACGGCCCAGGGGAACGCGGACGCGCCAGTAACGAGCGCTTTCTTCCAGTCGCCTGAATGGAGGAATGCTTGGTCGATTCAGAGCTGGAACAACAGCGCAAAAATGGGTGGTGACCCGGATGTCACAGGGAGCGATGCGACGGTACTGATGGTTAATTCTCCGAACAACATCTACATTCAACACAATGACGACAAGTTCCCGACCTCGAATACATACCTCGTCATGCGGACTATGCGGCATGAGACCTTTCAATCCGCCGCCGAGATCGAATCCGGCTCTTTGAACTACAGGTTTCTATCCATTCGTATGTATGCCCGGACTAGAGGTTCGACAGGCGCAGTCACGGCCATGTTCACGTTTCGCAACAGTGATACCCTGTCGAAAGTTCAGGAGGCGGACCTTGAGATCAGAACTAGCGATCCTCCCCAATATATACAATACACGAATCAGCCGAGCTGGAACAAAGATGGGAATATCCCTCAGGCAACCCGCAACGTCACGATGCCTACTAAGAATGGTTGGACTGATTGGCAATATCATCGCATGGATGTAAGTGAGAAATTCTTGTAGCTCTGCCTGCCTATTGTGTAATTTCATCTCAATGTTGGGTTATGCAATTCTCCGCAGCTACGTCAAGATAAAAAATACCATACCTCAAGAATAATATACTAATGTTGAATCCAGTGGAACCCAGGTTTGACCAGTTGGCTCGTAGACGGGAAACTCAGCACCTCGATCCAATTCCAGGCACCGAAGGATCCCAGCCAGGTAATATTCAACACGTGGAGCGACGGCGGATCATGGAGCGGAAACATGTCGGTGAACGCGACAACAGAGATGCAAATCCAATGGATCGAGCTCGTCTTCAACTCCACCGACACCACCGTCCCACCCCCCGTGCAACCGCCGCCGCCGACAGGATGGAATCCCCAGATGTGTGCCAACATCTGCTCCATCGACCAGACCTCGAAAACCGGCACGCCGGTCCTGGTGCAGGAGCCGCACAGTACGGAACCTCCTCCTTCCCTTCGTCTTTATTATTACCGCATCGTTTTCGAAATTGTAACTAACATGCTTTCGTGACACAGGCGGACCACAACCCCCGAACCCCGGCGGCGGCCAGGGCCCAGGCAATTGCCAATCGGCGAAGTACGGACAATGCGCCGGCAAGAACTGGAGCGGCTGCGGACGATGCGCGGCCGGAACCACGTGCAAGTACCAGAACGACTACTACTCGCAGTGTCTATAACGCGCGTGTGCGTATCGACCGTTGTTTTTCTTTTAGCTCTACTGTGTTTGGAAAATAGCGATTGTTGTTGTTTTTTGGGAAGTTTGTTCTACGTCTATTTGGATACCTCTATCGGATTGTTTGCGCCTCTTTAATCTTCTACCAAGATGGATTATATCGAGTTCTTATACCGTGGCATGTACATACCTGCTCGGTTTTCGATATTGAAAGGTGCTACTAGTTGAGGATTTAGGATCACGGCAAGATATACCTGTTATCAAGACGGATAGTATTACAATTCCCAACCCCTGTCTCTAACGTATTAGATATCTCGCTTTTTAAATACCAAACCAATTTACAATATACGGGTTCTAAGCGCGTTACGAATTAGAGTAGCTCATAGCCGCGCTGGATAATTACCTATCATTATTAATTTTATGATAGAGATACTGTTTAACTAGGTTTTTAATTTATAACAAGTTACGTGGCATAAGGTAGTTTAGTTGCAGTGAGACCAAAAGCCTTACAATGCTACAACGTAAAATTTCTCCTGCCTACTTGCTGCTTCCTAAGCCATACGAACTAGGTAGATTCGATCTGATCAATTGCATGCGTCTTAAATACTCACCTAGTAGTGAAAGTCATGGTCTATATTTATACTCGTGAGCTAATTGAAGAAGTGAAGCTTGAGTCTTGGTAATATTAAACATATTCGAAGTATCTAATCGTGGACGTGTGAAGAATTTCGGTTCTCTGCAAGTGCTTTTCTCACGATTGCATTACTAGCTAACTAACGAGAAAATACACTACAGCCAAGAGCCTGTCCGTTTCGTCCTAGCTAAAACTCACGACTAAAGTAAATATCATCTATTCGTTCTTGAGTTGCGTGTGCTGATGTGTTTAGAGTTATTCGCAAGGATAAAGAATGATGCGGCGGGTGGCCAGATATTGTATTGCAGAAACTCAGGAAATAAATATGCTGAGGACAATTTAATTATCCATTATAATTACTTGTTTCTAAATCGCACAAAATAATTAGGGGTACCCCGGGAACTTGCAGACTAGCATTAAAATGATGAATGTTGGCCATTGGAATATGCATTCATAGTTACGGTGGCTTTGGATGATTGACGATATGATACAAAGACCCTCCCATGAAACCATTCGAGCAGAGAGACATACTAGAGGGCCGGCCCCCTTCTCATATTTACTACCATCCCGCTAGAGTAAGCGTTTTCGTTAATTGCAATCTTAAGCTACGTGATAGTTGCTTGCTAAAACGTCTCTGTGGTATAACAAGGTTAGCTACAAGGCTATTTTATCTTCTTAGAACTTTGGTATTAAGTCTTTTCTTACGGTAATATCGAAATTTTCGTTCTCGCGAACGTTGTTGTTAGAGTTATTAACCTGATCCTAGATATAATGACGAGCAGTAAGGGCAAACGGAGCGAAAGAATTTTCCTATGATAAACCACGGAGATCCTTACAGTGATTTTCAATAGATATGCCATTATACCGAGGATTGGCTATTAGTATAGTTGAGATAATTCTAGGATTACTACAATATGACCACCTAGTATAGGCTGGCGGAAAGGCGGTTTTAATCTATAAGCTCCCCGTTGGATCGCTGCTCAAGGCCATCGGCAGGATCATGGTAAGCAGCAACTAATCAAGCGTAGAAATTCAATACTGTAAATTGCTGTACACTCTACACAAAGAAAGAGGACGCCTCTTGTGGCGGCGGGCTGTTGCGTAAAAGCCACTCTCTTGAATGTTGATATATCTCCCGTAGCTATATATGGATACTTAAGAGGGCTCTTAAGATTCGGGAATCTTAGGAGTTAGTCTTTTGTACTACTGGGTGCTATTGGTCTGGTAGCTACGATCTCCTACCTATCACCTCCTTCAACGTGTCGCGGAAGCAAGAGCTGGCAAATGGTATGTCTGGTCCTGCCGTGCATGTTCCTTCTCATGAGAGATGACTGCTGACTCCTACTTCCTTCGTGCCTTTCTGTAATGCGCTCTTCATCTAACTCGCTACCTCGATCTGATTTGTCTTTCGATTCTCGAATTGTTTATTGAGCCTAGCCGTAAAAGGGCGAACTACGTCCCGTGGAGGTTTGAAACTCGGCATGTTAATGACGACAAAACGAAACAAGAAAGCTTACGTAGGACCGAATTACGGGCCGTAACTGGGCACGTAGACCCTTTCATATGAGTTGGCGGTGAGAGTGGTACGAGACCTTTCGCATTTAAGTTATTTTCCCCGGTTTAGACTGCGCTGCTAGCATATAGTCTGGGTACTATGCTACATGGATGATGGTTGCGTGAGCAGTATTGGCAAATTGGCGATCAGGTGTTTCGAACGCACGGGAGAGCTGACCATTACCCGGAGTTTCAGAAAAGTGCCGTGAACGGACAGCTTGGGTTCGTGGGTGCGCACCCCCACCGCTCGCTGCTGCTAAAACGGTCGTGGCCCGACTATTGTTTGGCCCGTAGGTGCACCACGACAGCTTCGCAGGCTTGCAAACGTGGCTGGTCTCCGGGGCAACCTGGTAGCGACAGCTTAACATCTGCATGCTAAGGCGATGGGTCTGGTCGATAAATCTCCGATCATGGGTGGAGCCGACATCAAAAGAAGAGACGAACTCGCAAGCGAGCAAACTATTTTCTTATTTGCTGTTTTATTAAAGTCCTAATTATCTTGTTGCAATCCGGCGCGCCGTGGATTTGCGGACGACTCAACCTGAACAGTGCGGCACGGTTTCGTTCGTGTGTTGCGGGATAATGCCGTCAGCATCACTGTGAGCTGACTACGGCATGACAATAGTATACGTCCCGGACTAGACATGCGGACTCGCTGGGTAGTGTACATATTTAGGAATGTGACCCGGCAGTAAGGTGTTTCAACAGCTGCATGCAATGCTTGGTCGCGCGAGCATGGTGTCGATGACTATGGGGACGATTGGCGATAAGGTTGCATCTAATGCCGCACGTTAGTGAGTCGGCCAGCGAGCGGACTGTCAGAGGCTGTCACATCTGGTGTCTAGACTAGGTACTTATACTAGATTCGGTAGATAGCTTAAAGTAAAGTACTGGTACTGGAGTGTAGTTGAATGAATAGTACTATGTATAGTCTACCTAGGTAGACTGTTATGCTGGTCTGGTTAAGCTGCTTTGGCGTTGTCACTTGTGGTGTAGGATACCAGGTATTCCGTACGTTACCTACCTACCTCTCACTTACATCAGTCACATACGGTTGGACCTCTACTGAAGCGGAAAGCCGAGCGGGACCGAACATGAATCCTCTGCGATAGATCATGTGTAGATGGCGCATCAGTGCCGCACTTCGCTACACGTAACGCTGGAAACATAAATCTCAAATACCGGTACGTTGGCCGGTAGCGGCGGCGATACTCAGTATGGCGTAGTGCACTGTAGATAAGGCCGTGGTCTCTCCTCCAACGCCGATACCAACAACACAATGCATCTGGTTGTCTGGGATATGCGGGCATGTTACCCACATCGCACCGTGGACGTCCATCGCCTAGATCCCTCGACTGCAGGCTACGGCGGACTTTTTGCTGTGTGACCTGGACAGCTGGGCAGAAGAGCTGGGAGCTTCTCCATCGTTCATTATGCGTTATGCACGAGTGCGGGCTCTCGCTCGCGACGTGACGAGCTGGATGGTGGGCAAAAGGTGGGGGAGATGTGACGCCCCGGCCGAAGATTTGCGAATCACCAACAGCAGATGCTGCGTCGGCGGGGTCGAGAGGCCCAAGCTCCCTGCTGCTCCCTGTGCTCTGCCCTGCGCGCCCACCTGCACGCCTCGGCCCCCAGTGCTCTGCGCCCGGTGATTGGCCGGCTAAGATGACTAGACCCCGTGACATCGCGACAGAACAGGGGTCATCGTAAGCTTCTCGAGGGGTGTTGGCTCCTTAGCTGCCCGCCTAGCTGCAGCTTTTTTCAGCTTTGCTCGATGTTTACTCGCGAAGCTCTGATGAGGTGAGACGCGCTCCTTCGCTTGTTTACTTATTTCCCTTTTCGACTGCGTTTATCTGCCAACCATCCTTACGTATGATAACCCTCAACTCCGTACATCGGCCCTGTCGCCCAACACAAGACAAGACAAGACGAGCGAGCACGTTTAGCTCGGTCGGAGGCTTTCCGGCCAACGTTGCCTCGATCGCGGCCATCTTGCCCGTCTCCCTGCGCCGGCATTGAATCAGGGGAAGAAGACTATTCCTGCTTCTGGGTTGCATTGGACGCCTGTGTTTCATCGGGTCGTATGAGCATGCTTGATTTTTCTGCTAGTCCCGACTAGTCTATCTCACGATATGTTTAGATACCCAGAGCGATCTACTCGCCAAGCCCCAGAACGCCGACCTGGCTGGCTTTACGACGTATGATAAGCCGACCGTAAGCCAGCCCTATAGCATCTCCACGGTGCCATGGTATCACTAGTCGGGTGGTACGCGCGTAAAAAGGATCTCCGCTAACCTGGTTTGCGAGTCTCCTTCTGGCGTCCCTCTGGCGTCCCTCTGGTAGTAGTACCATTTGTAGTGTAGGACTCTGATAGTGCATATTATAATTAGATGTTCTACCGGTAGTCTATGCTACATAGAAGACTAGATAGATAGTTCTGGTTGGATTGGTACGATTGGCGCCGATGACACCATGAATTAGCCGAGACTCGAGACAAGACCAGGGCAGAGCCGAATATTGATTTGTCTGGCTCGTCGATAGCTACCTACCTTAGTAGTGTACTTGATCATGGCGGGAGACCAACGGTGGCTTCGGGGTCAATTCTGCCATCTCATTGGATGGTAATCGGGATCCTCCAACAGCGGGTACGTTTCTGTTTTGCAGGTGACTTATGCAGAGCTAAGCGGTCAGCGAGATGTGATCGTGAAGCAGGATCATCATACTACTGCAATAGAAGACGGCTGCGATACCATGAAGAGGTTAGGCACAGGAGTAAACACGATGCTTCCCGTCTCACATCAATTGCTTGCATATGCAACGGGATGGTCACAGAGGGCCACAGAGGGCCACGGAGGGTCACGGAAGGCTGAGTTACCGGGCTCTGATGACGACATGGCCGTTCCGTGGCAGCTATCGCCATTGTTAGCTTCGCATGACGTCTTCCACGAATAACCGGATCGGGAATGACAAGTGTAATCGAAACTGTTAATTGCTGAATCTTTAAAACGGTCAACTGACGGAGGGCATATTCGAACTACTGCTCTCTAGTCACCTTGATTCGGGTAGGTTCGTCGCATTCGATTTCCAAAAAAGGATTTTTCCTTCTCCAGAGTTTCTCCCCGTCGGCCTATACTAAAAGCTTATTATAAACTAACACACCCCCTATCCCTTTCGGTCGGTGTTCTCACAAAATAGAAGCTCCAATTTCTCTTCCCCTCTCTCATCCCTTATAGATGCCGCCCGCTTGGCCCTGATGAGGATAGCTCAGTGGTTTGTTTATCGTCGCTATGGCAAAGGGTCTGATTGAAATTGGGTGATGGGGCTTGTGCCTGTAGCCTCCCAATCATCGCTGGCCACAAATCTGTGGCTTATCCCGCCAGTGACAAGAGCCCTGGAGCGACAAGGTCTAGACAGGGCTCCTCCTAAACATATAACATATAGCAGCATTGGCCAGGAAACGTAAATTACAAAGAGGGAGTAGGTGTCACAAGCCATTTCTCCAGGTAATGGGGGTGTCCTGGTAACAACCTAGAACAGCCTATCACAGCCTGTAACACCCGGCTGCTGGGCACTGAACGATCTCCCCGGGTGGCCGCAGCAATGCGCAGTCTAACGCTTCAATTGTTCAGGCCGTGTTCGGGGCGGACCGGCAGCTGCAATCCCTTTCCCTTTCCGACAAGCCTCCCCAGAAGCCTCCCTAACGAGGTTGCCAAACCAGGAAACCCCTGCTGGGACCTTGCATATGATTACTCCTATTTTGTCGCTATCTACCTACTGCAGACCAAAACTCTGTCTCACGATACACGAAAAAAGTACAGGCTCAAGAGCCGGCGTCTGGACGTTCATTGAGCTACCCGGAAGCTAATCGTTCTGTTGCCTGTTGGCGCATTGCATGAACTGCATCGTTTCAAACATCGTTCACGCGGAGAAAATTATGGGGGATCGGCCTGGGGATTGGAGGAGGTGGGTTCGCCAGAGCATACAGGTATTAGTAGGTATTATTCGGTTTTCTGTAGGATCTTGTCCCTAGCCTATGTAACCCACTATGTACTGTAGGTAATGCATACTTATACCTACTGCAGTTGTTTGTGTTCTCAGCCCTGTCGGAAACGGGCTTTTGACCGTCTTGAGCCGTCCTAGCAACCAAATCCTACGCAGTCCTAGCATGTAGCTAACTAGCTCACGGCTCCTTTCGGACGCTGGCTGTCTGGACCCTGCAAAGCGATACTGTGTATCAACTAAAGACAAATGTCTTTCGGTAGATGAATCAAACGTGGCCGGAGGGTTTCGGTAATATTCGACAGAGACAGTACCATTCCCGAATACTGAATCGTCTGTTCCAGTCCAGCTTGCCTCACACATAGTTTCTCGTTTCTCTTGCGAAAGGCGCATCCGGCCATAGCCGTGTACACTATCTGAGATAGGCTCGGCGTTCGTCAGCATGCGTCTCACAGTCAAGTTAGTTCATTATAGCTTCGGTGTCTCTCGGCCGTCCAACTTGCTGGAGCGGGTTTGCTATACGTAGAAGTATGGAATAACTACTCAGAGATGATTTCGTACAGTAGGACTTTTCTGGGCGGGCGCCAAACTGCAAGGACAATCCATTGGATGGGTGTTCCTTGATAAACGAGGAGTCTGAACCCAGCTCCCACGTTGCCCGAGAGAGAATCCTAGACTTAGTTCTCACATAAGAAACTGGGATGATACTGGCGTCTTTACTGTAAGGACAATACAGTACGTAGTAGCATAGCATACCTAGCTTATGCATAGGACCTTAGATCTTGGCTGCACATGCTATGCAACGATGCTGTGCAGGATACCTAGATCCTATTACTTACAGTACACTACTCTAATTCTTTGTTTGAGGCTGATGGGAACTGCGTGGAGTTGCACAATTGTGGACAGCGTCACACGATTGGGATAGGAAAATTGTGGTTTGATCGTCTTTTAGCAATTGTTCTAACAAGTATACGTAAGGCATTTATCCTCCCTAGAAGGGCCATTTTTGTATGGCGATTTCATCCGATACTGGAGGAATTACGAGGCATCTAAAATGATTAGCACAAACCTTGTACAATCTTGAATGTTGTGCAAGGCATTGATTGCATCTGAGTCCGAGCGTGTGTTTCTAGAGCCCGTCCCTCACTGATGAAAATTGCCCGAGGGATGAACTGTCTCAGCGGTTTCCACGGGTGACTTTCAAGGTATGAATTCGCCTGGGTAAATGCGGTATACATCTTACCATGTATAGCCTGGGCATGCAGACAATTGCCAATTCCCAATTGCTTTTCCCTCGTCTAATAGACCGTGATACCTTTCCCTGTTTGCTGATCTTGTCTCGAGAGGAATAGCCTATAGACAAGTGCAATGCTTATTCCAGCATCCTTCCCATCTGCCCGGGTAGAGATGGTGTTACTTACTTACTTACTTACCATATGACGCCGTGTCGCTTTGCAAAGTGACATACAGTAGACAGAAAACCGGCATAGCTATGCTCCCTGGGCGGGTAATGCCAGCAGGCCAATGCTCGCAGGTAATGCTAGCAGGTTTTTTTGATAGGTAACAGAGACCAGGGCTCACCGCCTGAGCGGGAAATGATGTAACCGGTGCACAAGCCCGTACTGACTTGTAGACTACGACAGCTCTCGCACATGGCGTAGGCATTCCTACTAAGGAAGTACCCGTCCCTTCGGGAATAGTGTCTTCTCGGTTGTGCTAGTGTGGTGGTGCTGTAAAGACAGCTGTGCTCCAATCAGACGGCCGAGCGAGATCCTGGCTTGCACATGCCCTGGCGGTTACAATGCTCTGGAAACTGCGCTAACGAAGCCCAGCACTCACTTGGCCCAGCTGCCTGCCATTTTCAGCACAGTGGTGGAACCCGCACCTAGTGAGAAGCGATCGTCAGTGACCTTTCCCGGTTGTGACTTGGGTTAATGCGGTGCGTTGTACACTACTGCAGACTGCAGTACTGTATGTACTGTCAAGTGGTAGTCGAGCGGATCCAGCGAGCTCTGCTTTGCTCTCTGCTCCCAAGTAGTGAATACTATACCTATGCACACAGGCGGTACCTTGGTACTGCCGTAGGTACCGTCACCTGCCAGATTGCCTGGCAACGCTCGACACCCTCCATCTCCCTCGCAACCGACTTGCAGCAAGAGGTGAAACTCCACCGTGCCACGCCCGGTGAACAAAAACCATTCACTCCCCTCTACTTTCTTTCACGACTCTCCTTCTCTCTGCAGCCGAGTGTGTGTGTGAAGTCCGACCCTACCTGGTCTTCCCCCCAAGGTGCAACCCGGTGCCGCTTCTCGACAATCCTCACCTCCCATCGTAGGCATTTACGAAGAGAAGAGTCCTTGCCCGGCTTTTGGCTTGGTGGTACATCGACAAGATCGTGCTCCTCCTCCATCTGACCCCGACTCCGATCCTACCTGACCGCACCCCAGGTCTCCAGGTCTCGACCACCTGCTTGCAAGCCATTGGTACTACAATTATGCGTCTGGTGTGTGTGTTGCTTGAACTACAACTGACCCATTGACAGAGAAGGCAGATAGCCATACACTTTCTTTTCAACCGATTTCAGTTGGTTTACCACGGCCCGGCTGCGGCGCGACTCGGCCTTCGATCATCGCATACGGAAGCGGCACTGCGACCAATTCCTCGTCATTCTTTCTTTTCTTGCAAAGATTCCCTACCAGCATTTCCTTGAAATACCCAGTGTCAACAAAAAAGAGTGGTCAAACGAAGAAGGAAGTCGACAACAGACATACCTAATTATACCCACCTCGTAACCTAATCTTCTAGTTGCTCTAATACCCCTCCAATTACTCCCGTGGAAAGTCGAGCTCAGAGCTGAAGGAATATTCGGACTCGCTATCGACACCAAAGTGGAATTTCGCCTGCTATAACATTTCCTACGACATTTTTTTTTTTCGATTCAAACCCAACTTCTCTCCGACTGTATACCCGCATGCAACGCATGCTCTGATTGCCGAGGCAGGCCATTCCCATCTGTACAACTTGGTGCTACAGTCATACATACCCGTTCGAATGTTTAGATCAGACAGGTTGTAGAAGTTTGGTCGTTTTGCTCCTGGGCATCATTCGGGATAGTGCAAGGAAACATTTCCTTAATCGTGGTATCAACATCCGTTCGTTAGCAACACATGGTCGATTGTAGTTCGAACAGCCATTGGAGAATAAGATTATAGTCGTACATCCTCCAGTTCAGAATCGTCACCATCCGCAAACATGGATTCTTCTTCACCACTGGCGGCCATGCACCCCGCTCCTGCCCCATCTTGGTACTGTCCTTCCCATAGTCCCTTCGGCTCGGGAAACCCTTTTGGAGCAGCTCGATCGAGCATTCGCGACCAGTTGCAGCGGACACGGCCTGACTACTTCAATGTAAAAGCTATTCGTGGCTCATCTCCTTCTGCTAGTCTGGCCGCTGATCTTTCACAAAACTTCTGTTTGGACAACGAGTTCAGGTAAGTGGTCAAACCCGGCGTCGTAAGGGGCCTGAACACTGACAATATTAGCCCACGATTTCCCACGCCTCGTCGCGCTCTTTTCACATCGCATATGGTAGATCGAGGTAAGGAGCATGCATTGTTGTTCCCACTTAGGCACTAATCTCTCCTTCTAGACGCCGTGACAACTCCACCGCTTCCCGCATCGTCCTCCCCTTGGCCAATGCCCGATGCCATGGATATAACCCCTGTGCCACAGAAGCAAACATTTGGTACTCCAATTGAGATTACCTCGCCGACGCCGATTCAGTCGCCAGAAGATGAGTTGATGGCCGAGTCTCCACTCGTAGTGTCACGCCCATCTTCTGCCATGCTTGAGGTCCCTAGACCGATCACAGAGTAAGCCTGCCCTAGAATGTAAGAATAGGTTTGTGTAGACGGAACTAATGACCGGATAGCAGTCGTAAGAGACTTGGTTTGCGACGACCGTCTTTGACCCGCTCGAAAGGTCACAGTACGAGCAGTTTGCTAGCTCGCCCGCACCTGGAGCAGAGCAGTTTCCAAACTCGCCTTCACCCCGAGAGCCAGGTTGCGTCTTTCCGATTCGGTGCCGGATCTTCGGGCCTGTCCCCTGGAGAATTATTTCAAGACTCACCGCCTCAAGACCGACGACCTCAGACAGCGAACAGTCCATCTGCTATTGCCCCTGGATCGTTTCGTAAACAGTTGCAGTTCGCCAGCTTAACGGGAACTCGGGATCACCGCAGTACGGCGTCACCTAGTGCGGGACATGTACGCCGTCCGTCCAACCCTTTCAACCGACCACGCCGCCAGTATCGACGATCTTTGAGCATGTTCGAAAGTCCGGGCGATGTTATCAAGGGAAAGGCCGAGGAGCCCGCTTCGCAGAGCACTCTACAATCAGTCATGGATGTCGAGGAAGTGGAGGGCCCGATTCTACCGCACTTCTTTCCGGATGGGGAAAATGACGGCATCCCAAGAATCTCTCGAGAAACGTTTCTTGAACTGCTCGACGGAAAGTATAATGAATCCTTTAATCAAAAGGTTATTATAGACTGCCGTTTCGAGTATGAGTACGAAGGCGGACACATTGACGGTGCTGTCAACTACAACGATAAGGAGCTTCTCGCCCGTCAATTGTTTCAGACGCCAATGGAGGGCAAGACAATTCTAGTGTTTCACTGCGAATACTCCGTCCACCGCGCTCCTCGGATGGCTCGCCATATTCGTGCCGAAGACCGGACGATAAATACCGAGTTCTACCCTCATCTGACCTATCCCGAGGTTTACATTTTGGAGGGCGGATACAGTGACTTTTTCAAGTTGGAGAGAAACCGCTGTTATCCTCAAGCTTATGTTGAGATGGACGCCGAGGAGCATGCTAACACCTGCGAGCGTGAACTAGGCAAGCTTCAACAGAAGCGAAAGGGTATGGGACGAGCCAAAACTTTTGCTTTTGGCCACCACGAACCAATGATGTTCGACTCCCCCACAGCGCCTGGGCGAGGGGCTAGAGCATCCAGCATGATGATCGGTAACTCGCCCATTCTTGGAGACCACCGGTCTCCTCGGCGTATGATCTCTTACTAAGCACCGCTGGGGAATGGGTGCTTTGGTAATGGACAAATTTGAAAGATGAATTGGGGTCGGATCCTACCGACCTCGTGAATCTTTAAATAAGAAGTGTTCATCGTCCCTCACCGCCCTCTGAAGGCAATCCCCTGGCCACATATCTTGTCGATCTTTCGTGGCGCTTGATATGGAGGCATTGTATATATGATCGTGGCCTCGTGGGTTTGTGACATTTCTCCATGAGTTGAGGACTGTTCACCGTGGCCGGGGGTACCTCCTTGGACGGTATGATGGGAATTTCATGGTGATCGAAGAATTAAAGGCATTCTTATCATCATTTGAGGCGCTAGGTCGAGATTCGGTTAACAACTCGACCACACTAGAGGTCTTGAGGAGACCTCAGTATTGGTGTCATCGTCTATGTTGAGTATTTGGCATTCATTCCATGAAGAGTGGAAATGAATAAGCCAATGCTATGAAGAACTTTAGGTAGCTTACCTAGAAGAGTATCAGTAGGATGAACACTCCTGTAGGATTAGTCAGACCGCAAGGCACTTCATTTATCAGCATAGTAGCAGGAAACAAGAACTTGTGGAAGATATAGCTCTCAAGACGAAATCAATCAATCACCCACGCTCCGGTGCCGATGAAGTGATGCGCCATCAGTATTAGTACAAGTTCCTTATTCCCGAACGGGAGCCTTCTCATTCCTCCATCTTGTCATCCTCCTTCTCATCTTCGTCTTCGTCTTCCTCGTCATCCTCTGAAATGGCTTTCTTGGCTAACCGCTCGGCCTCCTCGAAGAGGTCCTTGGGAACCTCCATATGCCTGCCCTTGGTGGGCCCGTCGGCGTTGCTGATCCAGCTCATCTCCAGCTCGAACTCCTTGTCCTTGTTGTCCTGCTGGGCGACGTAGATGATCCTGGCGGCCTCCTTGACGGCCTGTTTGAGATCGAGCTTGCCGTCGGCGAGGTTGAGCTTCTCGAGCTCGGCCTTGGCGGCCTGGCGGCCCTTGCCCGTGGCGGCGCCGTAGTAGCCCCAGTACATGCCGCTGGGCTCGATCATGTAGAGGCCCGGGCCGCCGCGCTTGCCCTCGACCTTGCCGCCGGCGCCGACCGAGGGGCCCGAGCCCACCTCGCCGTCGACGGGCGCCTCGAGCTCCGAGTCGAAGCCCCCGATGATGGCGGTGATGCCGAACGGCCGCACGTGCTGGTACAGCGTGTACGCCTGCAGGTAGCTGCCCATGCGGCTCGCGAGGTCCGATGTTGAGATCGGCGTCTTGAACGTGTCGCGCCACGCGCGGCCCTCGTCGCGCGCTCGGTCGACGAAGTGGTGGCCGTCGGGGATCATGCCGGAATATACCTGCCACGCTTAGATGTCAGCAACACACACGCGCTGTGGGCGGGGGAGGGGGACAGGGGGAGGTGACGTACGACGCCTAGGTGCTTGTCTACTGTCGCGATCCGCTTGTTGGCGCCGGGCTTCAGCAGCTTCGACGTCACAACCTTCTCGACAGCCAGCACTACGCCGTCCTTGGCTCGGATGCCGACTGATGTGCCGCCGTTCTCCACCGCCTTCATCGCATATTCGACCTGGAAGTTGCGGCCGTCCGGCGAGAAGATCGAGTTGCCGAGATCGTAGCCTGTGCCTATCGACGTCTGTGTTGGGGCATGTGTGTTAGCGTGGGCACGTAGGTGCGGGCGTGAGCTTGGTGACGACGAACCATGATGGGCGGCTATGCGTAGACGGGAGGGCAGACGAGTTTATTTTTTGGGGGGGTATTTGGGTGATTAGCTGCTCTGGGAGGCGGGTTGCATGTGAAGGGACGATGTAGGTGGTGTTGAAGTGTCGAGGCGGGTATGGAGAGGGATGTTTCGTTGAGCTTCAGGCAGCCTTAGCTTCGTGTCGCAGTTGCATCACGCAGCCGGTACCTACCTGTGGTTGGCAGCTTGTGTGGCTGAAGCTCCCAGCCTTGCTTTTGGCCCCCCCGCCACAACCCACCAAGGTTTTGTGGGGGTGGCCAAAGTAAGGTACCCACCTAACTCTAGCTATATTGCAGACTCCTACTCCCAGGTAGGTACCTACAAATATTATGTTAGATCCTTTCCCCCCCCAAAATCTAGATACAGAATCGTTCATCAGTTGAAATAACTTATGTCAAAAACTAATCAATGAATCTATTTGAAAGTAAATCGTCTGGCAATTTCGTTGAGTAAGTGAGGCTAAATGCTTGAACAAGCATAAGCGTAGTGGACGCGGTGGGGTTTCCCGTCGCGACCTTACCTCCAAGGTCCTTAACTCTACTTTTCAATCTACATACTTACTTTAGTGACTACCTGCTCACCTTTGCAGATTTAGCCACGAGCAAAGCGGCCTGCCCTCGCCTTTAATGCCGAGAACTTATCAAATTTACATTTTACACTATACATTATACATTATACCTCTATTCCCTGGTCTTAGCGCGCGCACCCCACATTCATATTTACTGGAGGTAATGTAGGGTGGGTTACACTCAATGTGCCTGAACAAAGAATCGCGACGGTTCCGTTCTCAACGTTGCGCCAACGTCGGTAACTCCAGAGGTGGTGACTGAACTGAGCTTCTTTCATGGCCGCACCCGAATTACTCGCTCTATCGGCTCCGATTGTATCGAATTTATCGTCTCCTAGCGACCGAGCAACGATCGGTTGCGCCGGGGGGTTGGCTGATGTGGTAGCCAGGATAGCATGTGAAGCGCGAGCCACAGCTTTCCCACACCCCCAGAGTGCCATTATGACGCACGCCGCAGCGCGAAGATCGCTCGTTGAGATACCCCTTCCCTCGAAACCTCGAGACTACAGGCCTGGAGATGGCCCCGCGCTCGCGCCTGTCCGCTTGTGTCTCGAAAACGACACGGGCGCGTTCATCGTCGACAAGCGCGTGCGCCCAGGCAAGCCCGTCAATGGCGAGCTCAAGCTAGAGCTTTACTATGTAGTAGGCTGGCCCGACTTGCCTGCCGCACGCGTCGCCATCCTAGCCACTAAGATCCTCGACTACGTTTCTCCTCGGACTTTGGAAGATTGGGAATACAAATGCTCGCTGGAGAAAGACGAGGAGCAGGAGAAGCGAAATGCGGCTCAGAAGAGAAAACAAGAGGAACGTGCTAAAGCCCGCGCGGGCTCAACACCAGGGGCGGGCACATCTACACCTGGGACCGCGACGCCGGGGCAAAAGAGACGTGGTCGGCCGAGCAAGGCAGAGATGCTTGCCCGCCATATCGCGAAACAGGCAAGCTTCGGTGATAATGAGCTTGCAAACGTGCCTTTGCCACCTACCAGCACGAGTGGTCCCTCATTGTCAACTCCTAAGAAGAAGAAGTTGGTTCAGGTGGTTACAGATGTAGAGGAGCTTGAGGAAACCGACACTAATGATGCCATCGCCAGACAGCTTCGGGGTGGTAGTGAGAGTGATAGCGAATCTCAAGTAAACGAGGACTTGGAAGAACTAAACGAGTCAAGTGATCCAAACAGCGGCATCGTGTTCACATCGCTAGAATCATTCGTACCCGCCCATTCATCTCGAGGGTATGCAGAATTTCTCGTCCCCAACTTACCACTTTCAACCTACCAAGACCCGATCCGATTTGACCCCTATGCCCCGATTTCCTTACGTCCCCATTCGAGAACCCAATTATCGAGGCGGAAGACCCAGCTCACCACTCCTGTGCCAGTCCCGCCGTATCCTAGACAAGGGCGGAAGAAACCGTCAATACCGTCGGAGATATCCGTCACTCCCGTTCCAGCGCCTTTGATACCGCTTTTAAGGCCGAAGCTGCCGAAACTGCCGCATGTGGTAACTTACACGCCTGTCCCAGCGCCGCGATGTCCCGCTCCAAAACCAAAGCCACCGAAAGCACCACACGAGCCAAAATGGACACCCGTTCCGGCACCGGTGTGCCCAAATCCACCACCGAAGGTACCACACGAACCGACATTTACCCCGGTTCCATTGCCATCATATCCGCCTCCTGTACAGAAATCATTTAAAAATTCACTACCTAAAGAACCACACAAGGTTGCCTGCACTCCTGTTCCTCCACCTCTACTAGGACCATCTAAAAAACATGAGATCACTTACGCGCTCACACGTACAAGTCCGCCATCTTCCAGCAACGGGAATACGGGATCTCGCAGTGGGAATAGTTTCACTCCCGCTGGTCGGAGCCACAGGAAGCAATCAACAAGAGCTGAGGCTGAGATTAGACAGAATAACGAGCGCCACACTCCAAAAAGTGCGTCGCCGAGTAAAAAAACTAGTAACTTTCGTAAGAAGAAGCAACCCCAGCTACAAGAGGAACAAGTATGGGAAGTACAACGATTGGAAGATGACAAAATCCTCGAGACAGGCGGCAAGTTAGTCCGATGCTTCAAGGTTCGTTGGGTGGGACAGTGGCCGCCGGATCAGAATCCGACGTGGGAGCCCGAGGAATACATCGCGGAGGCGTTGGTACGGAAGTACCTGAAGGACAAAGCGGCGAAATTTGCGCGGAATGGTTCATCGCCTAGGAGAATTAAGATGCCGACGCCTACATTGAAGAGAAAGTATTCGAGCGTTGCCGAAGCGTTTGAGGGCGATGCCAATGACCCGCCAACGCACAGTGGCAACTTGCTAAGTAATTTGCAACTCGAGGACGATGATGATGGCGATGATGAAGAGCTTTTCAAGGTCACGGAGCAGACTAGGTCGAACACGCCGTTTTGGAAGCCCCGGCTTGATCCGGCGTTGATAGCGGAGCTTGCGGCATCCTTCTCGCTGTCATAACTTTGAAGCCAATACGGGCTCAGAGTTCTAATCTTTACTCGATAGATATACAAGGGGAAGAAACCCATTTAGGACAGCATTCAGCGGAAGATGGTGCTCTGTGTATATATTCTGGGTATCCGCATTATCAGGTCTTATACGTTATGGACACGGTGCGGGCATAGAATAGGACCAATAGAACCAAATACTATGAGGGGCATATTTGTGTCGCCGGTTCGAAATACTATTCTAATAAGATGAGAAGTATCTGGAATACGGCGTATTGATGTTGAGATCATGGTCCCCAAACACAGCGCAGTGAGATATGAGTGGAAATTACCGTATTCCGCATCATACCTAGGTGCCGCATGATATCCCCCTTCCCGAGAGTAGATTTCAGTGATGAAGTCAACCGTAAATACCCCTGACCATGACCTAGAGATACTTGCGAACCTCCCATTCTATCGTGCTTCCCAAACCCATGAAACCATCTATCTCCCACCTGTTCGCCGTCCTAGAGCGAGATTACGCGATCCGTCTCACACCTCGATCTAGATAGCTGTAAGAAAGAAAATATCCATGGCCCCTTCCGTCGTGCCACTATGGCGAGACCCTCCCAAACCTACGCCAGCATGTCCCAACCGTCCAGCTCGTCCAGTGGCCCGGCACAGCGATCAGGCGCATAGTACACTCCGCACCGCGGGAAGATCGCGCGGATCTGGAAGTACGCGTTCCGGGCATGCTGCACGTCGCGGAACGAGACGCTGTAGACCGCCGTCGCTGTAGGCGTAGGCGTAGACGGTCCCGGCATCCGCTGCTCTGCAGTATTCGAGATCCTGTCGCCGACAGCCGTCCACTCGTCCGTCGCCTCAGACACATTCCCTCCCTCCCGCGCCGCATCCTCGCCATCACCATCACCACCATCACTACCAACACCGCCGGCATCACTCTCGCACCGCAGCCCCCATGTCTCCGCAAACGCCCACAGCCCCTTCCACACAAAGAACCCCTCGAGCGCCCCGCGGAACGCCGCGTCCGCGCACGGAATCGCCAGCACCCGCGTGACGCCGCGCTCAGCGATATCGCGCAGCAGCGCGCCGCGCACGGGGTACGAGGGGGAGTCGGCGAGGCTCACGCGCGGTGTATGTCCGCGTGTCCGCGGGGCTACGTGGGCCACGTAGGCGTGGGCGTCGCGCGCGTGCACGAAGGACACGAGCGCCGTGCCGCGGTCCGCCCGCACGGCGCGCAGCACCGGGCCCCCGCGGACGCGGTCGAGGAGCGCGGCGAGCGTGGTGGCTGGGTGCAGGCCCGCGAAGACGACCATGCGGGAGCGCGAGGACGGGGCGAGGGGGGCGGTGGGATGGTATTGGATCCCGTGCTGGAAGACTTGGGGCACGCTGTCGGGGTGCAGATGTCCTCGCACGGCGTATTCTTGGAGCGCTTCGTCGCGGTCTTCTTCGCTGTCCCAGATCTGGAGGATTGCGGTTTTGGGCTTGCTTAGGGCGGTGGCGGGTGCGTCTCTCTTGGGGCTGGAGGGTTCTTCTTTTGACGAGTGGGTGATTATTTGTTTCTCTGGGCTTGCTATCAGCTCTGTCTTAATGTTTTCTGCAACCCATTCGGCGGGCTCTTCTCTTTTGACATCTTGTGCATCCTGTTCGGCCGCAAGAGTCGTTGGAGCTCGGGTTGGCGGCGAAATACAGACGGGTTTGAGGACCGGCGTGGAAATGCATGGGAGAACCGCCAAGTCGACGAGGTCGGTGTTCTCAGAGCTTACTTGGCTTTTGGCGTCGCTGTTATCGGCCGCCTGGATTATGAGGCTGATGCCATTCCGCGGATCGATCTTGTAAGAGTACGTGGTCCCGTCGCCGGGCAGAACTACATCCAGTGATTTCAGTATCATGCCGTAGACCTTGAGATGATGTTCCAGTTTCTTAACTTGGCCATTGCGCTCTCTGATCCGGGCCGCGAGGCGCTCCATACTGCTAAGCCTGTGTCTAGTATCATGGATGAGCGCTTCCGCCAGGGCCATGCCACAGCTATCAGTCGTCGCTGGGCTAGCATCGGGATGAAGCGCTGTGCAGCAGTGCGCGATATCTAGAAGCTCTGCTATGTCGAAAGCATTCGTCGCCTTCAGGATTTTGATATGGTGTCTGATGCGGGCTGCGTCTTCCTTTTCCTTGCTGTTGGTGTACCAGGGGCCTGTGACAAGGTCGTCGAGACGCTTCTGCGCCGCGAACCGATCTAGAGCGCCACTGGTGTAGCACTGGCAACTGAAGGTGTTCATTATAGCATTCAAGAGCGCTTAAAAACTATTTAGAGGTAGGATCTGGACTTTCAAACTGGCAGTGAAGAATATATGATGAAAAAACGGCCGCAGCTAGGTCGGTAGATGCAAGTACTGAAGCCGTCAGACTTAAGTATTCGTTTTGAAAGCAGTTTTGGCTTGTGAATGCACACCGAAAGGAAGGAGCCTGCAAGGAGCCTGGCAGTAAAGATGCACAGCTTTAAAACTAATTCCCTGTGACTTTCTTGCAACGTTAGAGCTCAACTACTACCCGAAGAGTGAATTAGATGGGTACTGGTAGTAGGGGCAAGGTGGGTGACATGAAATGGAATGGAATGACGGTTGGGAAGATTTTTGGCCAGGCTTGAACGGCCCCGGTGGAATTCTATGGAAGACTCAAAGCAGAATCTCTTGAATAGGCGAGGAAGTTACTACATTGTTGCTAGGCCATACACCTACCTATATGTTGCAAGCAGACTGCGTACAGCGGCAGCGGCTAAAGCAATTACCTTAATGGGAGTGTCAACGGAGACGTGATGATATCGAGAGGAAGGGTTAATGTCGTAGGCGCTAGGTCGTTACATCCATGCAAGTATGAATGCGCGGCGAGACTTGACTGTTGACGCAACAAGTGGCTTGAGAAATTTATATGGAAATTTAAAGAATAATATCACCATAAGACAATATGTGAACGTGGCCAAATCAAACCCAATTAATCGTTAGAGAAAGGCTAAAGATACGTTGCAACACAGTGTGTTGGTGCTTGTCAATGTGAGGGTGGTCAGTGGATGGATTCAAGGCCTGCAAGCTAGTTGCCACGTTTCATCACACTTAATTAGGTTAATACTCATTCATAGGGGCAAGTTTCATATGTAACTGTCTTTAATTTATGTTGCCCTCCTTCTTCCTTCAAGACACGAACTCTACATCGTGGTCAAGGTAGAAGTGCGCCAAGTTCAAATTAGCTACAGACAAGCTAGTTCAGGGAAGAGGTATTGAACCTAATGATGCACGCCACCTAAACTTTAACTCATAGGTACAGCAACTCTACTTGGAGGAATGTGCTATCTCCATCCTCATCGATGTCACCAATGAAAATGATATATGCCCTTGTCCGGAGTAAATGTTACCTAATACAAGTTGTACAGAATTTTCTGCTTGCGTATACACGGGTTAAGTATAACCGAATGGGGTTATGCGCACATGCGAATGTAAATAGAAAGCACGATAATATACATTCATCTAGGACAGGTATTGGACAATATCTGGGCTACTATTAAATGAGAAACTATATTCGTGCAAGACAAATATCAATGGTGAGATTGGGGCAGTTTCTAGGTAGACAGATAGAGAGAGAACCTTGGACATGCGTGGCCGTCAAGTTCATACACATATGTTTTACGTAGCAAAGGTGCACGGAAGGAACCAGGTCGCAAGGGGCAATTCGGAGGAGGGTATATTGAGAATGGTATGGTTTAAGAACGCGGCGGCAAGTTGAAATAACACTTGAATAACACTTAAGGGGGCCGTTGATTGAAAGGGAGAGCAAGAGGGCAAAAGAACTTTTAGTTGCACATACCATCGATCGCCGTTAGTTCCCATTGAATATACCTTGGACGGTGTTACTACTAGCTGCGAGAGTATTACCTCAGCGTCCTTAAGACCTGAGTAAATGTAACAAGGGCTGGCGTTGTCGGGCTTGGCTCAATGGCTGTATTAGGTAATAATCTTTCTAGGTTCTTAGAGGTCCGTGGCCTTCGGATAGTCTATCTATTGAGCCCTCAGACCTCTTATTTATATACAATCGATGGAGGTATGCCCTCATATTCTAGTCCCTTTGATATAGGACTAGATCTCGTATGTCTCAGTCTGTAGGTGACCTGAAGGCCCCGTATACCAATAAGATCTACCCTTATATCAATAGCTGAAAGAGAGAGAGACCCTAAGGCTGCTGATTGGTCTAGTGACCTACGCCGACTCGGTGACCAAAAGTGACACCTCATACCGCGTGGCAGTAAACGACACGACTAGGGCTGCTAGCGTTTACCAAGCATCCAGCTTTGGGCCCTGAGGATCACTGCGATAGTTTGAGTTAGCGGTCACTTTTTTCTAGATAGGAAGTGCTTATGGCACGCTTATAGCCTGAAGGTACAGGTGGTGGGGACGTAGTGGCTCTGGGGGTTGCTCACTGCCCGGCCTTCCGTCCAGCTTCGCCATTTCCGGCTCGGCTGAGGTTCTTTGAAGGCTATCCAAGAATCGCACTACTGTAATTGCGCCGTTCTGCTGCCAAGCAAATTGTTCCAACAACGCAATCTCCTTCAAATAGCGCTGTGGTGTGGCATAAGCGGCATGTAAGCATATACCCCAGGGCCAAGCTGCCAGGTTCGAACCACAAAGTCCAGCATTTGGGCTCCAGAAGTAAGGAAGTGCTTTGGCTAGACCCTGAAGATATGGGAGCGGGTCGATGTTTATAGGAATCTCTGACAGCGGGGGGTCATGAAGTGAGATAAGTGTAGAGTAAAGAATAACACAGACAGCCCAATATACAATCGTCATATGAGCGAGAAGCATATCGGAGGGTCCAGTAGGATCGTTCAGTACGCCGTTGCTATCATAAAAGTCCGTCAAAGGGCCGGCATCTCTGAGCCAACTCTGGAGGTTTTCGTCAAGACACCAACACGCTCTCAATACTTCTCTGTGCAAGTTAGTCTTCTGAACGGGGTCGTCGCAACACCGCATTTCATCTGTGTCGGCTAATATTTCGCTAAGGTCAGCCATGATATCGTAAATCTTGTCCATCAGCGATTTAGGTTCCTTCTCCCAGGGAATTGTTCTCCATTCAGAAGTATTCAAAGGGAAACGGTGGCGATCTTTTATTGCCGCGACAAGCTGTAGTTGAACTTAGTGAGCCGTAGCAGACCCATGATCAGATTGTCAGCTTACAAGGGAGTATCGTCCTTCTGTGAACAGTTGATGGCTCACCCCGGACTGATACGCGTCAGGACTCCGCGCTGTAATGAGCGCGACTAGCCCGTTTAAGTGGCTACGCCATCTGCTGCCCTGTAACAAAACGTCGTCGTCGGCGCCGTGAAAAACCTGTTGATCGGCATACAAGGTTAGCTTAAGGAAGCTAGATGATAGTTAGGAATATAGCCAGCATTCATGGCACCAACCATAGACTCACCTCGTAGAGACTTAAAATGTGACATGTGGCCAACGTTGAATTATCCTGAGCTCGGCTCGGGACACTCAGCGTTGTTTGGAGTTTGCGGAGGGCAAAACAGTATGACTGAATCGCGTATTGCGATTCCCCAGCAGCGAATAGACCCAAACTGAGCAAGGAAAGCTGAGTTGCTTTGTCGGACGTATGAAGTCTATGAGCAATCTCAATCCAATCGCCAGATGAGCGCAAACGATTTGTCGTCAAACATCTACCCGCCGGGAGATACTTAGCCAGGAATATGCTTATGTATTTCTCTATATAAGCAGTCTGCGCCAGGCCGTTTGGGAGGACAATATCGGTGACACCAGCAGTTACATCCTCCGATCTCCCTCGGTTCCCTTTTTGATAGACGACAGGGATGGCCTTTGCCTCGGTACCTTGGGTATGATTGAGAAATACGGTTTCCCTTTCGTAGCCCCCACATTCAAGCCCTGCACTAGAGCATTGGGTACAAACGGGGCGCTTCTTGTCACACCCTTTCTTTCGCCTTCTGCAAGTCGAGCATCCCTTTGAACGGCCCGGAACTCCAACCATTGTTGTTCACGGCCGAGTTTGCAAGATCCTCATGTAAAAGTGCATATCGGTTCACATGAGTGTGACATGAGAAACGAACTTGCGTCCTAGCCTTCGAAGTAAACCTGTTTCGAGTGGTGTACGGCAATGTCATCAACGGCCCGAAGCGGGGGGGGGCAAGCCCACCAGCCTATCAGCAAGGCTGTTTTCGGTATAAGCGCTATTACTTGAATCAATTAGACAACAAGATGCCGTTCAACCAAGCAACTGACATATTCGATATCGTTTGCAAAGTTATTTCGGGGTTTGACGTCTTAACAAGCAAACCACAAAAGTGAGACCACCTAGGCAGTGTCAGCCACCCGCACCATAAACCGGGGGAGGCATGATTAGGTCTACCTACCTAGGTGGGTTACCTAGGTGGGTTACCTAGGTATGCGCCAGCCATCCGAGCGCCACACCAGCCACATCTACACTGGCGTCGCCTAGTCAAACAACGTCGTCCCGTGTGGATGCGCGGCCCGGCACGACAGCCACGTGCTCGCTCCCGCTCTTACGTGGACTTCATCCTCGTGAAACGTTCATCGCGAAGCTGGCACCAACCATAATGGCGATTACTGACTACCACATGTTCATCTGCGCCGGTCTCGTATTCTGTATACTACTTTTGCGAGGCCCTATTTGTCTGTGTCGCGTATATACGCGGGGTTGAGACTCGGCTTCTTCTGATTGCTTTAAATCTCTGGTTTCTTCAATGCCTGACACAATGGGTCTGTCAATAATGTTGTTGTTCTGGCTCTATGGGGAAACGGAAATAAAAAAGTTGCACTCCCGAAACTAGCATGGTCTCAATTGGTTATTTGCCCTCTTTTCTTCCTTCCTTTGTCTACTTTCTATTATGCAAGGGGCTAAGGATATCTCTCTGCCGACGCTTGAACATTATTGGCCTTGCTATCGCTAAGTTAATGGGGTATGCTAGCATGATATGGGTGAGTTTGCTGTCTGTGCCATCTATTAGCTTTCATTGATCCCGAGACAATGGTAACGGTAAGGCTGGTAAACAGGATTCATTTATACACATTGCCTTGTGCTTTTCCTATTCTGCCCATATAGGCAGAGTGGCAATGTTCATTTATGCATGTGGTTGATTTCCAAACATCAGATACCCGCAATTAATCTGTTGACCTCTTCCCATTATTCGCAGTTGTGTAAATCGGGTAATCTTGTTTGGTAGCAAGCGAATACGATTTCATTTATAGACTATTCACGTGCGAGGGTGGGCCATATATTCAAGGATTCATCTCACTTCACAGCATAGAAGCCATCATGTAGCCTGTGCTCTCATTCATTCAGAATCTATGGGGCTTAGCAATGGGCATTATGTTTGACTTAGTTTGCGGTAGCCTAGGCTATTGAGCTATTGAGACGGTTGCTCTGGTGGAGTATCAACCCTGGTCCCTAGTGTCTGCCACCATATCTATGGAAAGATATCATTTATTGATGGCTTAACAATAGACAGTACCCCATTCATTGCGTATTGTTCACTACACGAGCAATGTCTAGGAATAGCACACTGTATTCGCCTAACTCCACAGGAATTTGCCTATAAATATATCCCTTCTTGCACCCCTACTTGATCTTCTGTTCTTCTCGATTACTCAACCTCATCCTGTCCCATCTATATACACCTTGAACATAGGCTGCCTCAACACACTCGAGAACCATCTACTGATCCCAGTTGAGGCTCCTGTTGAACCACTTTCAACTTGACTTAGAGGCCGCTGATAGTCATCGTCTCTATACACACTTCTTGTTGTGTGCTGCTTTACGAGGCAAAATGGGATCCCTCCAATCTTCACACTCAGACGCCACGGTCAGCCGAAAGGGCAAGTTATACAACGCCATCGGTTTCCAAAAGGGCTACAATTTTGTGCTCTGGGTCATTTTCATCAGCTTGTTCCTTGGCTTTACACTCTCTCGGCTTCCGTTCTTGGATTTCCATGGCACCATGTGCTCTGCCATCCCGAAGTCAAAATTCAACCGTGAGTAGAAATACTTTACCCATCACTATCGATCGAGAATATAGACAACTTACTCAAATCTCTTACAGATGCCGCCCCGGGTGAATGCTTCTATCTTTTGCAGCTACCTTACAAGTGGGGAGTGATTCTCCACGTTGCTACTATCCTGCCTGCATCGATTCTTGTCTGCCTTCAGTTTGTCCCGATAATTCGGCGCAAAGCTATCGCACTTCATCGGGTCGTCGGTCGTGTCGTCATCGTTCTAAGCGTACTGTCTATTGTGGGAGCTCTCATCGTCCTCCCACGCAGCTTCGGTGGCGGACTTGATGTTCAGGCATTTGGGTGGTCTCTCTCCATCGCTTGTAAGTAACCTCGAATTTCTTCTTTCCATTTCAGCTGTCTTTTAGACCAAGTCCATCCTTCCCCTCTAGAACTAATCCTCAAGGATTTCGCATATCCCGAAACCTATCCTATATTTTGAATAGCTGTACTAACTCTTCCCTTACAGTCATCTGGGCCCTTTTCATGGGAATCATCAGCATCAAGCGCGGTAGGATTGAACAACACCGAGTCTGGATGATCAGAGCTTGGTTCTGGGTATGTAGCACCTGTAATGTTCTTCTCACGCCCTTGCGTAGAGCTAACTTAGATCTAGGCGGGATGTGTTATTACCGGAAGGGTCGCCAGCATCATAGCGGTGAAACTTCAGAGATCGCCGCTATTCTACGCGATGCCTTGTGACAAAATCCATTTCATGCTACAAGATCGCACACTAGCTCTGTACCCTCATTGCAGTAGCTTCTTCACCGGAGAGAACAAGGAACAGAATGTCGCTGTCCGAGCAGACTTCAACCATCCTACCTCTGTTGTAGAGGTGGCCGCCGCTTTGGACTCATCTTTCGGAATGGCTAATCTCATCTCGTTCCTCATCCACATTGTCGGAGTTGAGATCTATGTGAGTAATCTTGTTCCCGTCCCCCACAACTTATTAGCCCTTGTCTCTTATCGTGGCGCATGGGAAAAAAAACTGACCTTTTTTCTCCTCAGCTCTATCTAACCTCGGGCACGTCTCAGCGCCGCCGACAGGTCTAAAATGTTGAAAGGGTTTGGCCCACTAACGCCGTGCGTGGGATTATGTTCAATCACCACCCCAACTTTGAGTGGCATAAGGTGCTATTACTACTGATGCTGGCTAAAAAAATGAGTTTACTGCGATTGTTCCGCTATTCTATCTCTTGTACGGCCTGCCTGAGGTATGGTCCTAAATAGGCCTTGAGCCTAACAACTCAGCTGGAAGGGTGTAATGTATGGATAAGGCAGGCACGACGTTTCTATTGTTGGAGCACCTGACTTGTGAGGGAGAAAGAAGTAATGGGAGTTTTTAGGAGCTGGTTATGGGCTTGATTGATGTTTTGTTGTTGTCGACTAAGGTGGTCAAAGACCTGTGTTTCATGTATACGCCTTTCGCGTTGGTCTACTGAGGTAGGGCCATGAAATAAGCCCGGGGAGAGGGGCTAGGATTCCTCGGGGGAAATTCAGTAGGGGCGCAGGTGCACAACACGACCCAAAGAGGTCTGATATGGAGCCAGAAATGTGCCATCTCGTTTGTATGATCTGGCTGGGTTGGTAGCTACATACGGGGAGTTATAAGGAGTCCTAGTAAGTGTCTAACACCGGGACACAAGCTGCAGGTATAAAATGGTAATTACTTGGTCATGCACTGGGCTGCGATACCTATTGTCAGTAATGTAGCCTTGCCACACTATTTTGCCTGTCAAAATTACTTCCCTCCCCATGACATGACATATATAGAGATGATGACCTTAATATTCGCTGTAAAGCAGAATAATGCGTAGCAGCACCTGCACGATATATCATACATCTACAGGTTACTTAGTCAATTTCCATATATCAATCTTAAAAAATTTTTCATGTAGTTTATAGAGCGGGCCTAGAGCTACTATTGCCTTCACCAAGGGCGTATACTGCTATATTGAGGAATGTTTTGATCAAAGGCACCGCAGAGGATCTTTCCCAGGATGAAACATGTTCCGGAAGCAGCTATATTTGTTGATATTGTAGTAGTTACAGTTACCGCAGTAATCGCGTCGCTTAACTTAGCTAGATCTGTATCCCCTCTCATGGGGCACCGTTGATCCTTTTCATCCCTAGACCTCCCTCTTTGTTTTAACCCCCGCTCTTGGGCCCATCCACTCCGCTTCAATGACTAAATCACCTTTACCCCCTCTCGAGTAACCTTCCACCAGCTTAGAAACCCGGTAAAATAATGGTGGAGCTGTCCAGGATGGTTGAATGCAGGGTACTGATGGCGTTCTACTACTTTCTCTTATCTAGCAAACCGGAGGGCAAATATTCATCAGCACCCCTACACAGGCATCCGGCTATCAATGAGATAATGCATACCTTACCAGTTCGAAAGATATTGGTTTTAAGCAATCTACAAGAGTCTATCTATTCTTGCACTTTTGAGTCGGGTCTAGAGCAGCACCTTGCTCAAGGTCATGTTTGGCCGGGCTCAACCAATTGTTTACAGTGTATTATAGCCCATTTAAGGGATATATTCATGTCTCAGGATATTATTGGAACACCGTTGGAGAATAATGTAGGTCTCTAGCTGCATAATTTGAACCATTGGATTGGGAGTATGTTTAGCAGAGGGATTTGACGCCGGAATAGGAAGTTCATATCTAGCTCCTGAAAACTTTGTTTTTTTAATTTCATGTTGCAATACGCCTTTGGTAAATGTGTAGAGAATAAGATGAAAGAACATCGATGATTAAGTGCGTTGTTGTTTACTCTGTTAAGGTTCGGCAGGTAGCACCCTCATTCTGGCTATTAACTTAGCAAAGCTTTCACACCTTTATCCTAATAGGGCAGAGTTATGTATTGCAGCCTATGTAACTTAAACGATTCGTTTTAATGATTAGTTGAGCCCTCATACTCATTCAGCTCAATGGAGGGGATTCTTCCATGTTGCGGTTTTAGCTAAGTAGAATTCACATACAGGTAATTGCGTGGTAAATGCTCAAAACGCATCCGCTATCCCCCCCTTGTTGTCAACCTAAATATTGGAGGGCAGGGGCCCTCATACTACTTTCATATTTTGCGTACTTACAAGTATTTCTAACTTCTTATATCCTCCACACGTGGTAGACAGGGGCTGGGCATCACAATTCACGCGCTGCGAACATGGAGAAGATGCGTTTCACAAAGCTCTCACAAAGCTAGACAACTAATAAAGGGGGAAAGAGATAATATCAAAATTAGATGTGCCTTGGATATTCTGAACAGTGAAAAATATGAACCATGAATTGTTTGTTCCTACCGGGTTCGGGGGCTGGTTCTTGAGCCATGGTGTTCTATCTGCACTGTCCGCTCCACCGAGGTTTGAACAAAGTAATAGTATTACTCCTTTGGCAACTCCCCACGATGTGCCACCGTAGCCTCAGTGTGGCAGAGCGTTTGCTCCCCAAGCCGCAGTACTGATTTTTCAACCCACAACCTAAATAAATTAGAGCGGACGAACAATTGATTTCTTCTCCCACATTGCTAGATCCAAACCCCCTGCCTGCAACAGATCGAAACGAACCATCAACTACAGCCCCTACATTACACCGCATCCATCCGCTTGCGTAGTGCTCCTGCACTGCTTCATAATGCCAACACAGCAATTTGACGATGACGTCCCGACGCAGCATGATGCTGCCGCGGTTCAACCGCAGGTAATAGCGGGTCGAATGGCACTTCAGTCGGTCCTGAACAACCAGCCGGCGACTGGTAGCCGCCTCGAAGATGGTAGTACTAGCGACGTGACAGCTGCAGGCCCAGCTGCAATCTACAGCGATTTCCAAGTCGCGGGCCTCCAACGTACCATGCAGCGTGAGTTTAGTAGAGCAAGCAGAGAGCCACTTGGTATTCAGCATGGCTCCGGTGCCACCGACCAAACCTCCGAAGTCCGGGGCAGTGTCGTCTACGTAAGTGGATTTAGCCAACGAAACCGATGTATGGAGGATGATGAGCTTTCTAACGGTGACTAGACTGACGCGAGTACCCAAACTGAACTTATATTTCATCCGACTGGTAGCCTCGGTGCTCATATTCGTCGTGGGGTTGGCATCGGGCATGGCACTTCCATCTTACAAGATACTGGCGTCAGACGGGCGACTCCCATCCACCCTAGTGCCAGCGCCTCACCCGAGGAAGGCGGGGAGGGCCACTCATTCAACCGCGTCAACGCCCACGCCGATCTAGCCCTTGTTGCTGGCCCTCGAGGGACCTGCTTGTGGATCGTAGAACTTCTTCCTGGATGCGTTCCGAAAGCCCTGTTTGATGCTCTAGCTGGTTGTGGCAAAATATTCTCTGTGGAGGTCTTTCCAGGCGGGTTTAGCTGCGGGCATTCCATGGCTAAGGTGGTTTTCTGGAACCCCCAAGGCGCGGATAATTTGGTAGCTCGAGCGAGTCGCGGCCAGTTCATCGTCAGGGGTCAGAGGCCTACCGTTGTATGGAGCCGATTCACCATCAGACGGACCCCGAGGAGCGATGAGAAGTCACGCGTGCTCGTTATAGAAGGACCGAGTAATATCGTCAACCATTCCTACCTGAAGACGATCGTCTTCCAATTCAGGTACCAACTTGATGATGTTATTCCCGGCCCGACCCGTGATAATTGGTCCTGCCTCGAATATCGCTTCTCGTCTGTGATGCAGGCCGAGCAGGCTATGGAGGTCATTAGCCGCGCCAGGGAGGGGGGAAACATCCTTCGCTTGACTGAGAGGGGTTGGAATAACGTCCAGACACGCTTTAGCATCGACCCGTGTGAGTGAAGGGTTAAGAAACAATCCGAGTAGATGGCTGGTGTGGAATATGTCCACGACGTGCCGGTAATATAGCTGTCCCCCCTGCTGCGAACTCCCCGCGCATATTCCATTGACATAGACGCCTTGTCGAGACACATGATCGGGAAGCTGGTTTGGGCCTCTAACTAAGGAGCATACTTGATGGAATGAAATATGGCGGATAGGTCACACTCTACTAGCGTGTAATTATCTAGTTTAAATATATTTATAGTGATACATGCAACAAGAAGAAGAAGAAGCAAGACTAGAACAACAATCAATGCTCTTCATCTGTGGCTTGTTGACCTGTGACTTGCGATAGTTTAGGTAAGGGACTTCAGGCGTTTCGAGTAAATAAATCTCGTCTGCTATTCTTCAATTCGATTGTATATATATCACCCTGTTAAGGATTCACCTTACATAGGTAGTGTATCAGTCGAGAATAAAAGCAGGAAAGTTTCCGTAGCAAGATGAATACAGGACGAACAATGTTGATGGCTATTGACCGTCCTTGAGCTGAGTGAGAGAGCTGAGTGAGATCTGAGATGTGGAGTTGGGTTTGTCGTGCTGCCCTCACCGCCCGACCTTCTCTGAGCTAACTGGGGCGGTGAACGAGGCCCCTGTAAAATAGTGCCCAGCAGAAAAAAAGTGCCCCTCCACCCCGGTCGCATCACTTTCTTCATCGTTCAAGTACGAATCGCATACTGTGCAATAAATTATAATAGACTTAATCTTCATCCAACGCACTTGGTGAAATGATCCAGATCTCGTTCTGTCCCCTCCTTTCTTTTTCCAAGCTGGGAATCCGCAAAATTACTTCATAATGGGAGGAAAGCGTAAACGTGGTGCGAACAAGGCCGGCGCTGTGAATGGACAGCCTACCCAGAAACGCCCCAAGCACGATGAAGCTATCACGAATGGCTCTGAATCGAAGGCCCTCGACCTCGACAAGTCGCCGTTCGCCGACGAAAACACCGGCGAGAACCGCAAGCGCGAAGCTAAGATATATGAGCTGCTTGGAAGTCTCGATGACGAAGAGCGTATTGCTGCTGCTGACGCGCTCGTCACGGCATTGCTCGCTGGTTCAGAGCCAGCTTTGAAGAGACATCTCGAAAAGCGCTTGTTCCGCGGTCTCGCAAGCTCTCGCAACGCGTCTCGTCTTGGCTTCAGTCTAGTTCTCACCGAGATCCTGCGCCAATTGTTCGGATCATCCGAACTGGCTACGAGCAGGTTTTCTGGCCTCGATTTCGATAAAGTATTGAGCGTGTTGGTCGATGCAACAACCATTGGCGGAAATGTCCCTGGTCAAGAAGAAAGAGACTACTACTTCGGCCGATTGTTTGGGCTGCAGTGTTTTGTCGAAGCCAAGATCCTGTTTACCGATCCCGCGAGATGGCCCAAAGTACTGGAATTATTGCTTGAGATGGCCCAGAAAAAAGTCTGGATTCGATCGCACTGCGGCTGGGTTATAGTAGAATGCCTACCTCAGATGGGTCAAAAGGGAGCGGAAGCAGCGCTTCAGAAATTTTCTGATATAGGCTTGGGGAAGACGGCCGAGGGAGTTGGCATTTGGTTACGTTCCCGTAGCTGCTATCCGAGCATAAAAGCTCCCCTTAAGCCTTGGGCCGATCCTCTCAGTGCTGCTGCGCTCCCGGAAGTCGCCCGAGTACTCAAGGAGAACGTTGCGAACGATACCGGAGAAGATGCTGCAGTACCAAAGCTAAAGCAGAGCAACTGGACAGCGCAGCTGCACTTTGTCTGGGACTTGATTCTGGCGAATTTATTGGAATTGAATAATACAGACAAAAAGAATACCAAAGACCAAGCCAAGCTCTTCTGGACCACTGTTGTCGATGGTAAGCATTCGTCTTGATGCGATGTTTGTATAACTTGCTCCCTTGCTGACCATGTGGTCTAGATGGGTTGTTTTCGAAGAATGCCTCGGATGGCCAAAAGTTCCGTGGATTCATGATTTTTCAGAAGTACCTTCATGGTTTCGCTTCTGTCGATAAGTCACTGGTAAAAGAACTCTTCACACGCAACTTGATGAAGTGCTTGATCAACCAAGCAGCTAAAGAAGATCGCTACCTTCACCGCGCAGCTTTAAAAACGCTGCAATCTATTGAGAAGGCTGTCGAAGCCCATCCTGGGCTCTTGATACCCGTCTTAAAAGAAATCATTGGCAAATCCGGGTTCTACGATTTCGATCAACGCACTGCCACCAAGACGGTCGAGAATCTCCTACAATGGGTCACCCGTGATAATTCCAAAAAAGTTCTCAAGCTTCTGCGTGAACCCGTATTGAATCTAAAGGAGTAAGGCATCTCTCCACGTCCTTCGCTGCCGTTCTAACTAATATCTAGTACGCCCGATGATGCCGAAAAGCTGCGACAAGCTTATGGAGATTACATCTTTAAGATGGCTATCCAAGCGAAAGTCCCGACCATCGACTCTAATGACGTTGATAGCAAAAGCGCTCTCGAGATTGGTATCAAAGAGTTGACGTCTTGTGCGTATTCCACACAAGAAGAGTTTGTACCGCCTCTTTCCGAGAAGACAAGAGATATGTTCCGTAATCGACTCGCCTCTGCTTTTTCGAAGGTGACTAAGCAACACGAGAATGCGGAGTATCTCTGTGATGCTGTTAAATCAGTGAAGCCAACAGCCGTTGCAATGAGCGAGGAGATCGAAGCTGAACGCAAAGGTGCTTTGAAAGCGATGACGAAGCTCCTCAAGTCGCCCACCAAATCGGGTAATAGCGCTGGCGCCCTTTCCTCAGGACTTGCGCTACTCTATGCAACTACTCTCTTACAACTGTACAATGGTGCGCCGGACGCACTTACCATCCTGCAGGATCTTGAAGCTTGTTCAGAGAAAGTAAAAAGTAAGGAGGCTGGGGCGTCAGAGCTTCTAGTAGAAATTCTGCTCGCTTTAGTATCCCGGCAGTCACCTATGTTGCGTCAGATAAGTGAACAGGTTTTTGAAGCGTTTGCATCACAGATATCATCTGAGGCCCTTCAACTCCTCACAGAGCATTTGTTAGCGGAAGAAAACTCGAGGGGATACCAAGCCATATTTGAGAACAATGATGAGGATGCAGAGATGGATGATGTCGGCTCCGATTCCGGCAGCGACAGCGGGCGTTCGAACGAGGATGAGGTGTCCGAAGTTGGCTCAGACGTTGAATTCGTGGCACTCAATGGGGCGGATGCAGATGGGGAGCAAGATAATGACGAGGAAGAGAAAGAAGAAGAAGACGACGAAGACGACGAAGACGACGAAGACGACGAAGACGACGAAGACGACGAAGACGACGAAGACGACGAAGACGACGAAGACGACGAAGACGACGATGAAGAGCCGGAGGATGCTCAACTGGCTGCACTTGATGATGCCCTTGCCAAAGTCCTCAACAGCCACCGCCTTGATAAAGACCAAGAAGCTGAGTCATCTGACGACGGCTCGGATATGACAGATTCGGAGATGATGGCACTTGACGAAAAGCTTGTTGATGTTTTCAAGAATCGGATCAAGAATACCAAGAAAAAGAACGAGAAGAAAGACGCTAAGGAGACTGTTGTTTTATTTAAGCACAGAGTGTTGGATTTGCTCAACATCTACGTCAAACAAGAAGCATCGAATGCCCTAGCCTTTAATCTTCTTCTCCCGCTCATAGAGCTCGTTCGGACAACAAGCGCCAAACCTCTCGCTAACAAAGCAATGAACATCCTTACGGATTTCTCTAAAGCGTCTAAGAAGACACGGAGCAAAGATGCACAAGTTGACACGGAAGCCCAGATCGAGCTATTAACGGACATTCATAAGGAGGCCGCGAAATCTGTTTCGCACGCATCTGGGAAGGCTGCGTCTATGGCAAGCTTACTGGTTGCGTCCAGCTTGTGGGCTGCTGACCAAGAGAATGTTGATCGCATCAACGCTGCGTATGCGCAGACGTTTGCGGATTGCCAGAAGGGCAAAATCAAGATGCAGGCCTCTTTCTTCTCGGATTGGGTCAATTGGGGCATGGGCCATGCTAATAATAATAACACAGCAGAATAAATGTCTGTCTGTCGGAGACTTACATTGGACTAAGATCTCGAGAGCCTGTTTCATACTGATAGTGGATGCCCTCAAATATGAAAACACTACAACCAGAGAATGCTTGGACTCGGCGAGTGCAGTGTTGGGTCCTTAGGATCGAATTTCAGACCTATTTGCTAAGGATATCATAAACATTAACTGAGAGTATCATCAACTGATTGTGGAGAAACTAGTACTGTTGTGCAACGGAACGAGGGCCTTGAGCGTCAATGGTGCTGGCAGATACCCGAGGTGATCCCTCCTCTCACAGGAACGCAATCCCCCGTGAGGCTGGGAGTTCGAACGCCGTGCCTCTCGGATAAACTTTTTGAGGCATAGAGATGTCGCATCCTGTCGACATCGGCCCAGACTAGTTCCGGTTGGCTAAAACATACCTACTTAGGAAGACCGGCCAGCAGGGTTACTCCCGAGGCTTGATCTACGAAGAACTCTACCTTTCTCCCCATCGTTATGCTCCATAGATTAGTCCTTCGTCGGTTCATGTCGACTAGAGTATAGTAATTTATACTCATGTTGGGTCTTAATCCTGTAAATCACCTGACCTATCCAACATCAGATTATGCTCAACACCAAAGCCAGGGACCCTGTGATACCAATATCAATTTTTCGCCGCAATTGACGCTGTCGGAACGATTTTTTCTATTTCGTGGACTATGAATTTTCTTATCTTACCCGTGCCGGGTTCCGTGTAGTGGCCATGCAAGTGGTGTGTGCTATTTCCATCATTCACCTATCACGCACCTACATCATGTTCGTCACCACATCTGTTCGCCACCACATCTGTTCGCCACCTCCCCGACACCAATGGGCTCCTTTCGGAAGAAGGCGCACGAGATAGGCGTTTGTGGATAGATCCGCGATCCGGGCCCCGGACCCGGATCGTTCCGGGTGTTACAGCAACATCGCAGGAACATGGGTGGTTGACGGTACGAACTAATTATTTAGTATC
This sequence comes from Xylaria sp. BCC 1067, assembly GCA_005188305.1. Lineage (NCBI taxonomy): Eukaryota > Fungi > Ascomycota > Sordariomycetes > Xylariales > Xylariaceae > Xylaria > Xylaria sp. BCC 1067. The sequence continues at coordinate 937,580 of SSCS01000003.1, read as the reverse complement.
GTCGGCGTCTAACTCCCACTACCCATGCCGGGGCTTGAACGTCGACCAACGCCACCTTCGTGGCTCGGTGACAGGCGGGTTACTCTGAATCGGTCGCTATCCGAGATCAACCTCATTGGCGCATATGAGACTATTCCGGGCCTCCGACCAAAACGGTTTCGCGGACGGCCTATCATAGCCGGTATCGCGAAACATGCGTCAAGGGTCCTGCAGCTGCTACATTTTCTCCCCCCGGTGTTCCGCCCCCCCATCGTCGTGTCTTGAGGCGTTGTCTCTAAGTATCTATGCGTCCATCCCTCCTTCGACTCGCCGGCTACGAAAAGCATGGTCATGCTGAGGTAGACGGATAGCACCATGGACGACGCCCCCAGCATCGCCTCCTTCTTCCCACAACTCGCCGGCCTCTCCCTGGATCCCCCCGGTCTGCCCCCCGTCTGGCTCGGCGGACAGAGCTTCACGCATTGCTGCCTCGTCGCGCTCAATGAGTCACTGACTGTTTTTGGCGACGGGAATCTCTCGTTTGCGAACCATTCGTTCGTGGATACCGCCGTCTCTATCGACGGCTTGCTGGATGCCGCGCAGAATGATGCCTTTCCGTGCGGCGCGGAGTATACGGGCGATCGGGGCGGCGCGCCGGTTGTAAGTGGTACGTAAATAGTTCGACTTCCTGCCTACTTCTCAGCTAGATTCTTTGCTGTACCCGGGAGGAGAGATGGAAAACTAGCTTGGCGGGTTACTCTTGTTTTATCTCTTTCCTACGTAAAGTCCATGTCTATTTGCACTCGAATTGAGCAATCACATCTAACAACCGCTAGTATCATACAGCTGGTGCATGGACCGGTGCCCAGGTTGGGAGTTCTCGCACTTCAACATGCTCCAGCAATGGGTCGGGCTGCTCGTGCAATTCATCATACCCTGTCTGGCATTCTGCACCAATGTGCCGCGGACGCGAAAGCTCGGGATCCCAGACATCGTGTTCAAGGCGCACCCGCGGACCATTGTCGGGCTGGCAATATACTGGATCCGTCTGTTAGGCGCGCTCATCCTTATGCTCCTCGACACAGTCGTCTGGCTGTCCATCTGCTTCGCCTTCGCGGGCCCCATGCTGCTCAGCGCCGTCTACGAGTACGCGCTCGATCGCAAGGTCCTCGAGTTCCTGTCCCCTCCTAAGGGCGAGCCCCCTGCCATCCCTATGAGATTGCGCGCGCAGCTCTTGCTTGCTGTTGTCTGTGGGAATATCCGTATGGCGATGCGTGAGAGGGAGGGCTCTGTTGATGAGAGTGCGCATAACCGTGTCGATAGTGGTCTGGAGGACCCCGAGAGCAAGACTGTTGTTGTCTCGCATAGGATTGTGCATAATAGTATCTGGAAGCGCATTGTGACTATGGTGGATGAATATGAGGCGCCTCGGGCGGATGGGAGTGATAGGGTGCAGCAGGTGGTTTCGCTGCCTACTAAGCTGAAGTCGCTGCTGAATTCACAGGCGAGGTGAGATTTCAACCTAATGACTGGGTCATGCTGAACTTAATTACTCATGTGTTTGGGTAGCTTTGGATCTACCGTCGGTGCTTCGATTCTGTTCTTTGTTGGTGGGTTTATCTACACCGTCATAGACAGCGAGAGTAGCTTGGGCGACAACGACACCGCGCACGCTCTAGCATTTGGCATGTGTAAGTGAGCTATTTTCCAATTGTGTAATCGCCGACACCCATCCAGGCCTGACTGCAGCTCCCAGCTGACCTGTCACTAACCTAACCCCCTCAACAGGGTGGATGGTGATCCCGTACCTAGCAATAATCGCCTGCGCCATGCTAGCAGCCAACAGCCCCAGCACGCTAGACGGGATCGTCTACGACGGGGCCAACACGGCGCTGCCCGACGAGTATGAAGCGAGCTTCCTCTCCACGCGCATCCAGAAGGCCAAGTCGTACCGGCCGCTGGCCGTGATCCTGCGGCTGATCGAGGGGTACAACCCCGTCGAGACGGCCTTCGAGGGCCGCTTCCGCACCGTCAAGCTCTGGAAGCGCGGCCTCAATAAACGCCAGTGGGTCCAGGAGGCCGTCAACGATTACGAGGCATCCATGACGCGCTGTCGCACCGGCAAGGGCATAGCTGTCGACGAGCTGCGCGCGCAGCTCACGCTTAATGCTCAGGATTGCTCGTATGTTGCTGTCGGGGCCCTCTTTCTGGTCCTCGCGCCGAGCTCGTTGGCGTTTGTTTTGTCGTATCATACGCCGCGGAGGGGTCTTTCTGTAAGCCGCATTGCATTTCTTGATTCGAAATCTTGGTTATAGGGTTTTTTCCTCCTTTTTATTTTATTTTATTTCAGAAAAACTATTTGTCGTTGTGTGATCCTTAGCAGAGATATATGATAAAGAGGGGCCGCTAACAAGCAATTATTATCTCATATAGTGCCGTAGCTTGACTTACCTCATCTATGCCATTAGCCAGGTGTGTGAGATGGTCTTGTGGTCTATTTCTGCGCGGCTTAGGATCAAATACGGCAGCCAGTGGACTGGGACAACCCCTATCGCCAAGCGTTTCTGCTGGTATGGGCAGGTGTTCGTTGGGTTCTTTGCTATCTTCGCTGCTGTGGGAGGGACGATGCTACAGTTGATTGGGGGGTATAGAAACTGTCTCTGTCATGTGAGTGATATCTCTGCTTCTGTCTAAATCTGCCACCATCACCAATACCATTTGGATTACCACTATCGCCATCACCATCTCCTACCTTGTGTGCAGTGATACGCTTGCGCCACCCAACATGCGTGGTAATACTCACTACTTTGCTTTTTAATACAGTTGCCCGCGATATATTGGCCCTACCCTGATGGGCCAGACGCCTATTTCACACTAAGCAGCAATAGCCAAGACGCCATCGAAGCTGCCGAGGCCTGGTGGACCGTTACTGGCGGCACGTCGGTCGGCCTGATAAGTATCGTCACTGCGCTGGCGTGGTGGCACCAACGTCGGTTGCGGAAACTGTTTAGAGACGAGGCAGACAAGCTCGAATTTGATGAGATCGATTGACTGCTAATGTTTCACGGTGTTGAGACTTAAGAGAATCGGGGATATTGGCGCATGGGGTTAATGATTTAAAGCACAGTGAGGCTATCAATAAAAATTTATGCTGTTTGTAGAAATATGTTAGCGTATCTGCGTAAGATCGCTTGACTATCTATCTACCCAGGTAGAGCTTAATTGCTGAAACCTTTTCAAACTATGATTGAAAACCAGATGTATTCCCTTCCATGAAATAATAACTCCAAACATGCAGCAACCGATAATGCGGGTATCTTGGCTTTTTCCGAACCCTCAACGCCGACAGTCTAGGAAACCAAGCAAATTACTCTTCTAGGCTGAAGTCCCAAGGCTTGAAAGCAGCCTTAAACGTGTTGACGTCTTCAACCTCCTCCGCTGTGGACTGAACAACGTCGCGCCATATCAGTCGACCCTCGAGTCCGAGTAGCTTTGCCATCACACGACGGCCAAATTGAAGATCGAAGCGGAAGCTTTCGTCTAGCCGCATAACCAGCTCCTTGCTCTGAATGCTGGTTTCCCCGTCATCGGACCAGATCCACACACGGAAGAAATCACTCGCTTCGTTAGTAGCGGCACCGAGGTTGGTTTCCTCAAAAGGTGGACATTTCTGGTTCTCGGCCTCGACTTTGAAAGCGGCCTCGACAAGGCCCTTACGAATCAAGTGAAGCGAAACAGGCATGAACTGCCAGTGGATGTGAATGCCGTTTTGGCGACTAATTTCCCAGGTGACCGCACCGAGTTTGTACTTGGATTGCGATGCTACCATTGCTTGCATAGCTTCCTTGAACCGATTCATGTCTTTGAATACATTCTCGGCGTCGGCGCCCATTGCCTTGAACGTTGGCTCGTGAGAGAGCGGGATGATCAATTGATGACAGGGGAATGCGAGACCTGAAGAGGAGAAATGATCCTGGCTGGGCAAGGGTCCTTTGGCGGTGGTCACGTAGGCCTCTGTGCCGATACAACAAATCATATGCGTATCTATTTCCACGTTACTCAAGCAGAAGAAGCAGTGTTCTGGACCAGGGGGAGGTGGGCGTTTGTGCCGCTTGTGCCGACCGCCGCCGCGTTGGTCATGGCCGTTGGCGAATCGACTGAACTGACCATCGTCGTGCGGTGCTGCGCGCTTTCTAGTGATGGTGAGAAACGGAGAAGGAGTACATCCAGCAGGCACAGAAGTGATATGCTCTCCCGGTGTCAAATTGAAGGCATAGAGCGCCTTGGCCTTGGAAGAGTTGCCGAAGGGCGCAAGTGATATGAATCGCGTTATGGCTTTGTTGTCGGATTCATCGTCGGTGGGGGGATGCAAGAACGGTTCGCGCTCGTAGAAAAATGCGGTCGGTGAGGCTGAAAAGTGATATCGTGGTTTCAGTGCGGTGCATAGTTCTGCTATCTGTTCCGAAGCGAGCACGGCGTCCTTGTTGTCGGGTGCAAGAGCGACACTGGAGTTGGTTGTGACGGCCGCGGGCCAAGGGGTAGTGAGGAGAATATCTGCCGTGTTGGCACCTCGTAATGCCTTCGCGTCGTCAGCTGTGTGGAAGGGGAGATGCTGTTCCTTGGACTGGCCGCCGACGATGGATGTGTCTAAAGCACCTCCCAAGGTAACAATGCGCACTCCATCCGAAGTCTTGGTCGTGCTTCGCTTTCCAAGGAAATGAAGGTTTTCGCAGATCTAGATACACAGTCAGTGGCATGAAAGGAGCGGCGAGCTTGTAGAGACGGGTCGGGGTTCGACTCGGCGCTTACATCTTCATCTTTTTCAACGCGCTCAACGATCGATTGTGGCAAGGGTGTTGTGCCGACAGTGAAATAGGTTGAAAGAGGCACGCGAATGGCGCCATTCAGAAGTTTGTGAAGAGTGTCGTCATCCTGATCGACGGCGAACAGATTGCCAGTGACGAGAGCAAAGGAGAAGTTCTGCTTCTTATGCAACGTCTCGAGCTTTGCAAAAGCCTCCTGCAGCTTACCATCCAGACTACCCAGTACGATCCTATGAAGCATTTAGTACTTGCAGGTCATCGAAACGTTCGTGTGATAAAGGTGAAGACCTACACTTTAGCCGCCATGCTTGCGACGGGAAGTTGTGATCCTAGTAGGTGGAGGAAGATGGCGAAGGAAGCAGTGCGGAGGGGAGATCTGAGATGAGAACGGTGATGCGATGCGACGCGATGCAGCTTCGAGCTAAAGCTACTACTACGTAAGTAGGTACGTGCTACGTATCTGCATGCATGTATATACATACACTGTAGGTGTGTGCTTATTCAAGTACCCAGGTGTGAGTACTGTACCTGCACAAGGTGATAGGCTCGACGAGAGGGGACTGAGGTGTACCAAGATGCGCGCTAGATCTTATCGGCCTTATCAGTTTTTATCGCGGTGCATTAGCGCTCCCGAGCTTAAAAAAAAGTTGAGATTGGGGGACTTCCTGGGATGCGATTTGAGTGGTGGGGCCAGCGCTCGCAAGCCGTCTACAACACCTCCAACTGCTCTTCGACCAGTCTCTGGTCGCGCCTCAAATCACACTCTGGGGAGTTCCTGCGCCCGAAGGCAGCCAAAATGCCCGCGACACAGTCTGGGCGTGTCTTCAAATCCCGCAAGGGCAAGACGAGAGGGACTCCCCATCAGAAGAACCATCGATGGGAGTCCTTCACCACCAAGATATCTAAGCTTCATGCTCTCGATCCGCTACGAAAAGTTCGCCGCCATGACCTCGACGCCGAAGACCTCGAGGCGACTACGTCCTATCTCAGAAACGGCTTGGAGAAATGGGCCGAGCTCAATCTCTCCAAGGGCTTCACCTTGTTCAAGCGGGAGCTGCAGCCCCTCTGCGACAGCCTGCCCCAGATACTGCACTTCGAAGGCCGCATCATGGATCTACTCGATAAATACATTTCTGCACACGATCTGGAATCATTAGAGCCCTTGTTGGACCTCCTGACTGCCTTTGCCCACGACCTAGGCACGCGATTTGAGAAACATTACCCACGAGCCCTCACTCTCATCATACAAATCGTCAGCCGGCCCCAGGACGCCGCCGTCGTCGAGTGGACCTTTGCTTGTCTGGCCTTTTTGTTTAAATACCTTTCTAAGCTGATCGTCCCAGATCTGAGGCCAACCTACGACCTTCTTGCGCCTTTGCTGGGGAAGGCCCGGAACCCCGCTCATATCACCAAGTTTGCCGCTGAGGCTTTGAGTTTCTTGGTCAAAAAGGCTGCAGCCCGCGCGAACAGAGAGAAGTCTCTGATTCCATTTATTCAACACGTTCGCGACGACTTCACTGTCAGTGGAGATAGCCGACACTTAGAACTGTACTTTCATGGACTCATGACCATGTTTGCCGAGGCAGTGAAGGGCCAGGGGTATGGTCTACATACGAGCGGACCTGATATCGTCAAGGCTCTTGTGATCTCTGTGACGAACGACCAATGCATTTCTTTGGAGCCGATAAACTGGTCTGAGGTTGTCTGTGGTGTTCTTGTAAGTTTAGTTCACCACACGACCCGCGAGACATTTACCCCTATTCCCGAAGCTATCGCCGATGTAGTCACGAACGACGAGTCTCGGACTGAATTTCCTCTGCGTAACATTCTTTACGTCAGGTGTTTAGGGACAATATCGGGAGTACGGAAGGGGACTCGCATTGTCAATTGGCAGCTTATTCTCGCTACTTTGCTGCAATGTCTTGAACCTATCTCAAAGAGCTCTAATGTTCTAGAAACGGTTGAATCGACAGCCATATGGCAGCAACTTTTGGTGAATACAGCCATAGTGTGGCGGCAAGCGCCGATGGACATAATAATCCCCCGCATTGCTGAATTTACTGCTATAATGACTCGCGAACCATTGATCGGCTGGTTCATACCCTACTGCTCGTACTTTTCCGATCTGGACGCTACACGCTTCAGAAGCGTATTTCTTAAGTCGTTCCAAAAGTAAGGCGTGCATTATTACTATTTACCACGCAGCAAGGAAGCTGATTACGATCACAGATTTGTTGTCCAACATTGGTCAAGGGGCGCTAACGAGGACATGCTCTGTGTATTTCTGCCACGCATGATCGAATCCTGCGCTTTACCTAATGTTGGTGATACCGACGCCTTCTCGTTGCCCCAATCGTGGCAGGATCAGATTGTCAGCAAATTTGAGCGTTTGGAGATCTCCCCTTTTCCCGAGCAGGGTGGATCGGGCGCATATGATAAAGACCCGAAAACATGGCGCGACAAATGTCTACCTAAGTATTCAGCCTTGCTCCGCCTCCTCGAGTTGACGCATGTTCGACCCTCCACCATTGGGCCTATCGCCGATGTACTTTTGAGAAAGCTAAAGCTTGCATTACGGCCCTCACAATCCCCACTTACTGAAGAAGCCCGTTTTATCGTTAGTCAAGGGTTCTCGGCCTACATTCGAATGAGTAAGGCGTCTGGGCAGCTTGACTCTTCTCTCGTACCGTTACTCAAAGCGGCTGCCCCCCGATACTATCGCTTGACCGGATTCCTAGAAGCGCTACTCGATTATGAGCCGATGAATATCCGTTGCGACGATGGAAGCCCCGAGTCTCAGAGCGAGGAAAGTGTTAGTAATGAGGGAGAGCTGGATCCATTCCTTCGGTGCCTTGTTGAAGGTTTATCTATGCCATCGCATAACCATCGACTAGCCTCTTTACGTCTCCTTGGCAAACTTGATTCAGCTCCAGATGAGCTAGATTGTCTTTCACTTATGCTACAAACTGAAGAGACACCTGTGGATCTCCAAAACGCTCGTGCTTTATCAATGCACATGCGCAATCTCGCTGTTGCGTATGATAATCTGAGTGAAAACTCCTGGCTCCGGCATGCTATTCCCTCTTTTCTTTTTGGGCTTTTGACTGTGCAAATGACGCCGATCTGGGAATCTGCAGTGGAATCCCTAAAGCAAATCAGCCAGACAAAATCTGGAGATCATGTCATTTGCGAAATTGCCTTCAAATGGATGGACGTTACGTCTAAGCGATGGGATAGTTCTTTGAAGGGGGCCACAGCCACTTCAAATTTTGGCCAGACTGATTTCGAATGTCGGAATCTTACAAGGCTCCATAGTCAAGCCGAGGATGCAGATCACGTAATCAGCAATGCATCTGACATTATTCTGGAATCCTTTGAAAAGGGCCAGGAAACGGTACCAGAAACTCCCATTAATGCACGATCGCAGGCCCTAAAGGTCTTTCTGGCAGCACCGGCGCTTGCAGAAAAGAGGTCCCGAAAGCTAGTCCCTATATTTCTTTCCTGGAGCATGAGCCCAGGAGAGGAGGATGCCCAAGAGGAAGCAGGTGAAGAGGATGTAGACAGATCGTGGTCCCTTTTTGACAAGAAAGCTTTGATTGGTGTGTTTGCTGAGTTCTCAAACCCCAAAGTGCTGTTTCAAAGCCAGCAAGTTTATGATGCGCTACTTGTATTACTTTCGAACGGCGACATTGAAGTGCAAAAGTCTGCTCTCAGGGCTATTTTAACATGGAAACAAGAGGGCGTCAAACCTTATCAGGAAAACTTGGAGTACTTGCTAGACGAGGCTCGGTTCAGAAACGAACTTACAGTACTTTTCCAAGGAGATAAGCAAATTCAACCGGAGCATCGGAGTGAAGCAATGCCCGTGCTTCTTAGACTTCTGTACGGACGGACCATCTCTAAGAAGGGCATTGCTAGTGGTCGGCATGGCCTACAAGCAAACCGTCAAGCTGTTCTAAGGCAGCTGACCGTTGAGGACATGGGGCACTTTCTTGACATCTCACTGGGAAACCTCCATAATATTCAGCTAGTTGGGAAGTCCGCTACCTGGGACGAAATATTTCAACGAGATCTTATGCCTATTCGGAAACAGGTCGGATTTCTCAACATGATCGAGACCATGATCAATGAGCTTGGAACGAGCGTCATAAAGTACATGGGCCGAATACTTCCTGCAATTTTATACTGCTTGGTCTCGTCCTGTCGAACGCTGCAGAAACATACCGACGAGTCAGAAGAGGCCGGGGAAGAAGAGGCGGCAACGCACAATTCACTATTCCGAACTGTTCGCAGCACCTCGCTTAAGTGTGTCGTATCATTACTCCAAAATGCCTCGGGTTTTGACTGGACTCCTTATCGCGAGATTTTGATCCAGGAAGCCGTGGGTCCACGTCTTGATAAGCTCGCTGTCGAGAATGCTCAAGGGATATCCGGCATTCTTCAGCTACTTTCTACAATATCGCAATTACCGAAAACTGCATTATTCTTTACTATTGACGATCGAATCCTTCCCAAGTTGATGGAATTGGTAGGATTTTCCAAGTCCAAAGACGACGTTAGAATATTTTCTCTTGGAATTTTGCGCAATTTAGTCAAGTTAGCCCAACTACCAGCGACGGAATGCGAATTCAATGAGCTGATTTTGGAGGAACTTATCGAACCTAATGCCAACATAGTCTTGGAAACAGTCGGCCAAATTCTCAAGTCCGAAGAGAATATCGGAAAAGACCTTCTCTTGGCATGTGTGGAGGCTGTGGTTGAACTGTCTCCAATGGTTCGACAATCCCATCACGTCGGCAATCTAATCAAGGTTGCAGTGTTTTTGTTGGACCAACCGTCTAAAACAGTCAGCCCGAAAACTAAAAGCGCCATTCTGCGAATGCTTGAGAGATTCCTTGCATTGGAGGGAATGGCCTATGAGTTAAAGCTGTTGGACAGAATTTACTCAACGATTGCATCATTATATAGCTTTTTCCGGGATCGGGCGAGTCGCGAGACTCTCTCGAATGTCCTCGCAGTTTTGCTTCGTAGGGGGAACGGAGCGGTCGATCTTGCTGAGCTCTGCGCAGATATTAACGCCTTCCGCCACAACCGCATTGACGAGCCTGATTATGACAGACGTTTGGTGGCGTTTAATACTATATCGAAGCCTAGAGACAGCCCCTTTACCCCAAGGGACTGGGAACCTTTGATCCACAATATGGTATTTTATATGAAACATGATGAAGAATACGGCGTGCTCTCAGCGAACTCTGCGGACGGTCTTTGCGGTTTCATCGATGCTGCAGCTTCCTCAAAAGGCGAGGGGAAAGTCGTCTTCCATGAGATGCTCTCTACTATTATCCTGCCGTCGCTGTACTCCAACGCTAAGGAACCCTCAGAAACAGTTCGGCGAGAAACCATGAGAGTGATGGGATATCTAATCTCTCGGATGCCATCCTGGGACCCAATTTCGGATCTCGTAACCCTTAGTCCCGTACCGGACGAGAAAGATCCAGACCCTAGCTTCTTTAGCAACATTCTGAACCCGGCAGCGCTAAGACAAATGCGCGCGTTACAGCTGTTGTCCAAAGTAAGCTTTCATACTACTTTGAATAGTAAACACGTGGCGCATTTTTTTGTGCCTCTTCTAGAGCACTTCATCTTTAACCGCCTAGATGGTAGCGATGACCATGGTGTAGGTGCCCAGGCAGCAACGACCATATCAGACTTAGCTTTCGCTCTAGAATGGCCTCAATATCGGGCCATTTTGCGTCGGTATATAAGCTACATTGAGAGCAAACCGGATACTCAGAAGCAACTAATCAGGCTTCTTGGTAAATTTGTTGACACTCTCACATCTGCATCAAACCGGAAGAGTCTTCAGAGTATGGACCTCAATGATCCGTCGAATCGCAAGTCGTATCTATCTAGCACGATGCCTTCTCTCGAAAAGCTCAATGAAGACGTACTGACTAACATCTTACCGCCTCTTCTAAGTTACATGCACGAAAAGGATGAAACAACAGTCAGCTCACGTGTTCCAGTTGGAATCATTGTTGTGAAAGTGCTCAAACTTCTACCTGAAGCGTCTCTAGACCAAAAGCTGCCCGGAGTTCTCACAGACATTTGCCACATTCTCCGAAGCAAGGCATTGGAATCCAGAGATATGGCGCGGGACACGCTATCCCAAATAACCTCATTGCTAGGACCATCATATCTTGGGTTTGTTCTGAAAGAGCTTAGAGGAGCCTTAACCTCGGGTTATCAGCTCCACGTTCTGTCTTACACTATGCATACTATTCTGGTGGCAGCCATACCGCAATTTCAGCCAGGAGATATCGATTATTGCCTAGGGGATATCATAACTATCATTATGGATGACATATTTGGCGTCATTGGCGAAGAGAAGGATGCTGAGGGATATACAAGCAAAACAAAAGAGGTTAAGAGTAGCAAGAGTCAGGATTCCATGGAACTCATTGCCCGGTCTGCTTCGGTCAACCGCCTAGGAGACCTTATTCGCCCGCTTCGTTCCCTATTACTTGAAAAGCTCGACCTCCGTATGGTCCGAAGAATCGATGAGTTGCTCTCAAGAATCACGACTGGCCTCATGGGTAACCCTGCTGCTGGAAGTAGGGACACGCTCATTTTCTGCTACGAAGTTGTCCAGGAAGTATATGCTAGCCAAAATGTCGCAGCTGAGCCGAAAATGGATCCGAAGATCAGGCGGTACTTAGTCCAGAAAGGTGCGAAGCGAAGCGGCGAGCGGGGTACCACAAGCAAATACACATACAAACTAGTCCGATTCGCCGTTGACGTCCTGCGAGCTATCCTTAAGAAACACGACAGCTTAAGAACTTCGAATAATATCACAGGCTTCATACCAATTCTCGGAGATGCCGTGGTTGATGGCGAGGAGGAAGTCAAAATAGCTACTTTCAAGCTCTTGACTATACTCACCAAAGTTCCTTTTAAGAGTGATGATGCTTCAAAACTCTATAAGGTCACCGCAAAGGAAGCAACTAAATGCATTTCAACGTCAACATCCTTCGTCGGAGACCTTGCGCAAGCTTCACTGAAGTTGATGGCCGTCATACTTCGAGATAGACGCGATGTGGTTGTCAAAGATGCTGCAATCGATATGCTTCTCGGTAAACTAAAGGATGACCTGACGGAACCACTCTATCGCCACATCACTTTCAATTTTCTACGGTCCGTACTAGACCAGAAGATTGAAACTGCTGTAGTCTATGATACTCTAGATTACGTTGGCACTGTTATGATCACGAACGACGATAAGAATACTCGCGACTTAGCTCGAGGGGCTTTCTTCCAGTTTCTGCGGGATTATCCCCAAAAGAAGAGCAGGTGGGCAAAGCAACTCAGTTTCATCGTTGCAAACTTGAAGTATGAGAGAGAGGGCGGTCGTCTTTCCGTCATGGAGGTGATACACCTTTTATTGATGAAGTCGGCCGATGACTTCGTCCAAGAAGTTGCTGCCAATTATTTTATTCCCTTGATTTTGGTGCTCGCCAACGATGACAGCGAAAAATGCCGCTTAGCGGCCGCTGAGCTTATCAAAGAAATATTCCGCAAAGCCGACAAAGAGCGAACATCCAAATTCCTAGGTCTTGCACGGAACTGGCTTGAGCAGGATGACAACCCGTCTGTTCTCCAGCTTGCGATACAATCCTTCTCACTTTATTTTGAAGCTAGAGAACCTTCGTCAAGAGACAAGAAAGATCTAGACCAGCTGCTCGGCGCGGTGCTTACTGTGTTGAACAACCTTTCCACCTGGGAGAAGGAAGTAGACCTGATCAAGATCGCACTGCAGACTATACCAATTTTGATCCTAAAGCACCCAGCAACTACTCTTGCTCAAGACGAACTTTGGCGATTGGCTCCAACGCCTCTCACGCATTCCGATACACTTGTGAAGTCTCATGCGGCACAGCTCATCATCACCTACTTGACTGACTTTCACAACAACAACAAGAATGCCGACCGTACGCAGCGAATTGTTGGGTCACATGGACTACAATTGGACACGACGATCGAGCATCTACTTACAGGTGCTGTTGGTCTATTGAGTCCTGGTGTAGTAGCACGTTGGAAGAAGAGACAAGGTAGAAAGCTTAATAGCAGGGATACCGGTATTATAGGTAGCGAGGTGCCTGCCTTACAGGATCAAGTGGACTTAGATGAGGCCCTAGCAGCAGACGCCAGCCGAATCATCCTTATGCTTAGCAAATACTTGGGCGCAGGTACTCGGGATACGAAGAAGGAAACGGACGAAACAAATGGCGACGAAGGAGACAGTGAGGACGGGTCAGATGGCGACGGGGAAGAACAGGAGTGGGGTGGTCTCGACGATGGCGATGAGAACGTTCCGGAGCAACAGATCTCGTTATACAACCTTTGCACCTGGCTCTCCGACATCTTGATCGAGGAGACACGCCCACGAGTAGCAGCGCTAACTCCAAAAGTCGCGGCACTCGACATCATCTCAATCCTCGCGGGGACACTGCCCGCAGACAAACTTCAGCCCTCACTACACGCCCTATTAATCCCGCTGTACCAACTGACGGATCCGTCGATCCCCGTGCCATCAACCACTGACGAGGGGTTCAAGACACGGCACGAGGCGCTCCGAAACAAGACAACCGAGACGATGGACGCGCTGCAGCGCAAGTTTGGCACGGCCACGTACTCGTCGGAGCTGCTAGCGGTACGGGAGCGCGCGCGCAGAAGGCGTGAGGGCCGCTCGCGGAAGCGCAAGATCGAGGCCGTGGTGCAGCCCGAGCGCTTCGGGAAGTGGAAGCGGGGACGCCTGGAGAAGAAGGTCAAGAGTCGGAAGGAGAAAGGTATCCAGAACCGGAACCGGAGACATCAATATTGAGCTCCTTTGCTACGTGAAAAATATGTCGGGGGCGGTAGAGCTTATGAAATAGGAGGTGCATATGAAATGTGTATATATGTGGGCTTGTTTAGCATTGTGGATTTGACGGGAAAGGGAAAAAAGTAATGACAGACAAAAGATTGATACCCTACAGCACACGTGAACGCGTTGGTTCAGTCGACTCAAATTAGGGAGAACCGTATATCCACTCGCGCAGTGATATTGTTAGTTAGGTCATACACGCTAAACACGCTCATTGATATCATGGGCTAGTCGGGGAAGCAGTGTGACATGTTATCAAGTCTCAAGTGACTATCGAAGTACTATAGTACAGAAGCTATTTGCTCAACATTTCTCATCGGCTTGGTTTTCGCCGATGCAAACTTAATTTCCAAACTTTAAATTATTCGTCTTAAGCGTGCCAACTCAACTTGAGTTAAACAAACGCCACATTATATATATACATTTTTGGGGTGGTGGTGTTACATAGTATACAAAATACGTTAGTGCGTTATCATTTCGAATAGAAGTCTAACAAAGTGGGCAAAAGGGTCGTACGAAGCCACGTCGTTTGTTGGAACGCCCAGGGAAGCTAGAAGAATACGAGCCGCGAGAAGGCGCCTATTAGGGGATCATACTTGATCAGGAGGCCGACGCCGCGCGGCAACGCCAGGATGCATATGGATGGATATCTCCCGCCCGTGAGGTTTGCGTGGAATGTGGTTCTTAGAAGAACTATGCGCATCGCGCTTACTGCCTTCGATCGAAACTCGCGCGGCTCGGATGACCCAGGAGAATGTCCAGAACCAGGTACGATTTTGCCTTCATCTGCTAAGCTCCTGCGCTCATGATTTTCAAGAATTTCCAACGGTTCTGCAACTCGTGGCGTGGTGAGTGAGCCTCTCTGGGGATTCCGTCATCTCTGGAACCCTAACAGTATATCCCCGGGTGCAGAATCAATAACACCCTTTCGTCGCAATATCTTGTGTATTGAAGTCAGTGTAAGAGGCTGATCTTGACTGAAAACGCCGAATTTCTCCTCATCGTTCGGTGCATGGGAACTAGACCAAGGGTAGTTTTGGTTTATGGCCTGCATATCCATCGTGTGCAGTTCATGTCAAGATTAGAATCTTGTCGAGTGTTATTGCCGACGTGTTGAGGGCGTAGGACTTTGCTGAGAGACACTCCGTGTAGAGGGACGAGGGCGCGCATCTCCGGGAAGAACCGACGGCGAAGGAGCTGGGTTGGTGGTTTGGGATGAAGGATCTCGAGTCTCGCGCAACCTCCTAGCCTCGTCCTCCTCACTCTCCCCTACAGGCGCGGCGCCCGCTTCCCCAGCATCGGCCGAGTCATTCAGGGTATCCTCCCAGAATTCGATATCGCCCTCTTCACCTAGTGTTCCTCGCTTGACTAGCTGGCCCTTTTCTCGCAACAGATCCTCCACGGTGATCTTGCGGTCGCCGAAAATATTCAGGTGGTCGCTGATGACGTGGCGATTGCGACAGTCAGGGCATGTTATGAGGACGGAACCCTTGTGGTATCCTTGCTTAGACACTGTGTGTGAGGAGCGCCCGCCACAAGGAACACATGTGAAGGTGAGCTTATAATGCGGCTCTAGCTGCTTCCGCGTTTTCGTCGTATCGGGGGACGAGGCGTCTTGAACCGGTGCTGTTGGTTTTGGTATGGTATGCGCGAAGCGGTGCGCTGCGGGCTGGAGCGTTCGGGGTAGGCGAGGATAGGGGCGAAGAGGGGCGGAGGTTATTTTAGGAGTGCGAAGAATCGACGTCAGGCATCGTGAGGTTATTCTGGACGCCATTGTTGAAGTGTCACGACGAGAAAGGGAGAGGTGATAGTGGTTTTCGGCGATGAAGTGGTCGACAAGGGTCGTGCCTACTACTTAAGTAGGTACCTAGGTACTTCGGGCTTTTCATTAGGTCACGCCTGGCGTCTACATAGCAGCCTGGCCCCACATGCCTCGTCTATCTACAATCACGATAAGATATAAAGTTGCTTCCAGTCTGGTTATCGCTATCGCGCACCTGACCCCTTCAGGTACCTAGGTAGGTACTGGAGGGGCAATGGCGGGACTCCAAGACATGTCTACCTAAACCATGAGGGAGCGTACGCGCAGGCAGCAAGTACCTACCTTTGACAAGGATCAAGTGCTCGGATACCTGCTGGCGCGCGCAGGTACGTGGTAGCTCCGGACTCCATACCCCACGCCTCGTCTCGGTACTCTCTAAGCTTCCTCCGTTCAGCTCCATCAACATTTATTCTATACGCACGCTTACACATCCACGGGCCCAATTGCCGCCGCTTTGATACGACGCCTACCAAAGCAGCTGGTTACCCCGTTACCGTTTATCTTTTAAGCGATTCTCCCTCCCCCCGAGACTGCAAACCAGGCGAACGAGCCGCCTCTCTCCCTCTGCGAATTCCCGCTCCCACTCCCACTTGGACTTCTCTCTGCTTGCTATCTTGGCAGGCTGTCCGTCTCTTACCATACGATATCCCCCAGACCCAAGGGTTTATATCACGCATCACTCAACCCTCTGACGCTTCGGATACTCGCCCACTCGTCTCTTCAACCCGGGTTACAAACCACTTGACACGTTGCCTCGTTCAAAGGTCCCTCCAAGTTACGGCTTTGTTCATCCACCACTCCCAACCGCCGTTCTGAGAGGTTACGAAAATGATTACGGGACGGGGGGGCTCGGGTGGCCGAGGTGGCCGTATTCGTCCTCCTCGAAGGGTAAGCGCAGTTCCGTCCCCTTCCCGCCTACTAGGTGAAGCCCATCCATCCTCTGTAGACCGGCACTAAACAAGGCATCCGACAGCTCGCAATGCAGCCTGGCAAACAGAACGAATTTGATGTTTGCTGGGAAAAACTTCGCGAAGCCCTACGCGACATCCACACCCAGAACGCTGGGAACCTCTCCTTCGAACAGTTGTACCGCTATTCGTACAAGATAGTGCTCTCTAAGTCCGGTCAGCTTCTCTACGATCGCGTCAAGGAATTCGAGGAGACATGGTTTGCCGAAAAGGTCATGCCACCTATCTCGGTATTAATTACGAAAAACCTTGTTAGCATAACACTTGACGGTGCCCTAGGGACTAGTGTAGTCGAGCGCCGTGCTATGGGCGAGAGGTTTCTCAAGGTTGTGCGCAGTTCGTGGGAGCACCATAATATGTGTATGAATATGATTGCGGACATTTTAATGTATCTCGATCGCGGGTACGGTCAAGAGCACCATCGACCGTCTATTTATACGGCCACAATCGGCTTGTTCAGGGACAACATACTTCGTGGCAATCTCGGTGCCACCGGCTCTATCTACCAGGTCTCCCACATCCTCAACGCCACCATCATTGATCAGATCAACATGGAGCGAGAAGGGGACGTGATAGACAAGGCGCTTCTGCGTAGTTGCATCTCCATGCTAGAAGGCTTGTTCGAGACCGACAAAGAAAGGGAATCCGACCGCCTCTATCTCACCACTTTCGAACCCTACTTCATACAGACCAGCCATGAGTTCTACCGGGCCGAGTGTGAGAGGCTGCTCCGCGAAGCGGATGCTAGAGCGTGGCTCTGTCAAACCCAGAAGCGACTGGCCGAGGAGACAGCACGCTGTCAAACCACTATTTCTCCCTTATCGGAACGGAGTATCACTGTTGTTATCGAGGAGGAACTCATCACGAAGCACCTAGAAGAGTTTTTGCAGCTAGAAGGTAGCGGTATTCGAGCCATGATAGATAACGATAGAGTTGAGGATCTAAAGATCCTGTATTCTCTAGTGTCGCGAGTCGACGATAAGGTTCCAGTTTTACGCAACGCCCTTTCTGTTCGAATCATGGAACTCGGGAATGAGATTGAAAAGAACCTAAACAATACGGATTTTAGCATTGCGCAAGGGGCTTCGGCCGAGGAATCCGCCGCTGACGGGGGGAAAACCAAAACCAAACCCCTGAACGCCTCTGCCCAGCTTACAGCAGCCGCAATAAAATGGGTAGACGATGTCCTTTTATTGAAAGATAAGTTCGATCGACTTTGGGTGACATGCTTCGACCGAAAGGCTGTAATCGAAACGGCGTTGACACGAAGTTTTTCCGAGTTCATCAATAGGTTTGAGCGAGCTTCTGAGTTTGTTTCCCTTTTCATCGATGACAATCTCAAACGCGGACTCAAAGGGAAAACCGAAGCTGAAGTTGATATCGTGCTCGACAAAGCCATCACGCTTCTCAAACATCTGAATGCGAAAGATACATTTGAATCATACTATCAAAAACACCTCGCTCGCCGGTTGCTGCACGGCAAGTCCGAAAGTCAAGACATCGAGCAGGAAATGATCTCTCGGATGAAGCGCGAATTAGGAAACAACTTTACACAGAAGTTTGAGGGTATGTTCAGGGATATGAACACGTCCCGCGAGACTACCGAACAGTACCGAGATCACGTCCGCGGCCTCGGCCAAGTGGATGGCAAACAAATTGACTTAAACATATCAGTCTTAGCTGGTAATAATTGGCCGAGGGAAGTCATGGGCAGAGCCACAGGCTCGTCAGCAGAGCCAAAGGTCAAAGCCACATATCCTTCTCAGATCCAAAGGCTACAAGACAGTTTCTTCGAATTTTATAGCAAAAATCGAAACGGCAGGATCTTGACCTGGGTTGGGAGTGCTGGCTCAGCAGATATTAAATGCTATTTTCCCAAGATTCCTAGCAAGACCTCGGGGTCCCTTAGCAGGGATCGGCATTATGAAATTAACGTTTCGACCTATGGTATGATCGTATTGATGCTCTTCAACGACATCAAGGAGGATGAGTGGTTATCGTTCGAAGACGTTCAAGCCACGACCAACATACCCCAGCCGGACCTAGTTAACACCCTAACCTCATTGTCCGTAATCAAGCAGTTCCGCATACTTCTCAAGAAATCGCAGACGAAGAGCGCCGCCAAGCCAGGCGATCAATTTACATTTAACCGCGAGTTCGTAAGCAAGACAATCAAGATCAAGGTTCCGTCAGTCAATGCTGCCAACCGAGTCGAAAATGATGAAGAACGCAAAGAAACCGACGAGAAGAACCTAGAGACCAGAAAGCATGTAGCCGACTCGGTTATTGTTCGCATCATGAAGTATGCTTCGCCACTCATCTCGTCGTAGATTACTCGTTAACAGCTATTTTAGGCAACGCAAAGAGCTCAGTCATACTCAACTAGTGAACGAGGTCATTCAAGTTCTGAGTGGCCGCTTCAAACCCGAGATGTCACTAATCAAGGGACAAATCGAGTCTTTGATCAGCCGAGAATACATTGAACGAGACGAGCTCCCAGATGGTTCGCCCACCGACAAGTATAAGTACATGGCGTGATAGCTTCGGCATCCGGCTACGGATCTGCTGCCTAACGCTTGTGATGTGCCTTTTTTTAAACGATTGATTCCACGTTGACACGATTGGTATGAGTAAGCGCGCATTGGTAAGGGGTTCTAGTTTTAGCTTGCATGGGCCGGCGTACCGGTATCTACAGGCTTGTGCCCCCAGATGTTAAAGGAGGCATGTTTTATAGGGATTCCCAATATACATCTTGGGACCGCTAGCATCCACAGCGTTCCATCGGTAACCAGGAATCCTTAATAGCCTATAGTTGGTCGTACATAGCATCGCGACCTATTGCTCCTCAATTCTTATAGTTGAGCTCGGCCTTGGACTTATCATCGCTGGTTCGCGTCCCATATTCTCGGTCCTCCCTGTGTGACATGTTCCGACCTAAGGTGAGGTCATGGACAAATTCAGCTGGCGGGTATGGGGCCACCCCTGTCTAGATGATAACTTCGCTCTCTTCAGTACATACATGCCTCCTTCATTCGACCCGCTATGCAAAGAATCAAAGCTAACAACGCATAATGCTAGATGCTAGGATATGTTACTTAAGATACAATCTCGCTTTGTCGGAATTTCTGGAACTCGCTGATCGCTTTGTAGTTCGTTGGTTTCAGCATTCCTATCAATCGCTTTGTGATCTCAGACAACTCCTTTCACAGCTCAAATAACAATCACTTCGTTTCATTTGTGTCTTTGTTGTTTTGATTCTCGGGGGGCTTAGCCAAATACAATGTCTCTGACATAACCCTCCCTCCCAAGTATATAATGAACCATTTCCCCTTTTTTTCTTTATCTTCGAGAAACTAACCACTAAATCCCATTACTTCCAGAATCATCTACCTTGCGCTCCATCTTTCCGATCATGGCTACCAGAATATATTTACAAGAAAGCGTATTCCGGCTCCAAACCCTAGGGTGTCTCTCAGACCTCTACGATCATGTTGCCAGCGTTGAAACCCCCGAATGGCTGGTGGAGGATCTGTGTGAGCTCAAAAGCATTAGGAGCGAAAGAAGTACCACCGCGGTGGCGTCCATCGACCCAGTACCAAAGCGTACGGCCGGCAATAATACGAGACCAATATCTTTCCCCGAGATTTCTTATTTCAGCGAACACTACATCTCGCCCTTGAATTCTCCATTACGAGAGAAGTCGTATGACGCCTTCAACACGGCTCATTTGAGGCCCGCGGAGAGTTTCCGTCGAAGTCAACACCCGGCCATCTTAACGCCAGGTTTTCAGGGCGCTTGTACAAACTACAGTGGTCATAACTCCGGTGTGGTTGAAGCTCAGAGTAAGTACACCGACGAACGATATCCAGCCTCAGCGCCCGCTACCCCTACGATGGCACGCGAAGACTTTTCTAGTTACGCTGACGACAAAGGGCACGACCACCCGGCCGTTCTGAGCCCGGTGCGTTGGTCCAGAGAGATTATTGACGATAAAACGCCAACTCACACAGGAAGCGGCAATTTTAGGCCGCAAATACCATCATATGCTCAGTTTGCACGCAGCAATCACAGCTCATCCCCCATCACGCAGTATTCATCTTACAGACCTCTAGAAACCTCATCAGACCGCGGACCGTGGAATCAACCAACCTATACCTCTGTTAGTCTCTGCGAGAGCCCAACTACCTATTCCACAGCCGATATTGACAAAGATACTGATCATGCGCACAGAAATCACGGCAATGAACACAGCAATGGAGAGTGTTCGTACTCCGCGATTCCGTCCGAGGAAACTGCCTATCTGGCACAAAGGGATGGCTTATCGGGTGCGAATGAGCGGTCCTCATCGCAGGGTCAACCTCATTCGTTCTCAGGAACTACGATGCGAGTTCGGGGGGTCGAGTTTGAAATGGTGACGCCGATTGGCCCTATTCCTACTCCCGCCTCAACTTCAGCTCCTGTCCCAGCTCCCATCCCAGCTCATCTCCGAGCTCCCCTTTTTAAGCCCTCACCTAGCTCTAGTTCCAATCAACAAACATCCCCCTCATGCCATCAACATCCTAGTACCGGCTATGGTGCTTGGAACCCCGAATCACCAAAACAATCCTCTTTCTTCAACCGTGCGCAGGCGCGCCTCCAGCGTAAATTCCACGCGCAGCTTGTGAAAGCGGGCTGGAAAGCTCCGCCGAGTTTCAAGGTTAACGCTGTGCATAAAATCAAATCGCCCACAAGCAATGTGCAAATTTGGAAAGAAAGTCCCACTGTGCCCCCCTCCCCGGCACTGACCTGCCAGGAGCGTACGGAGAAGGTCGCTCAAGAGCCTGTCCATGCGGGAGGCGGTGATAGCGCCTCTCGGGAATCTGATAAAGAGCTGGCCTATGTGAAGACGTTTCAATCGCAGGCCGTCTGGCCCCTTGCCCATATCCCAGCGGCAGGTACTACTATCGCAGCCTTGAGGGGAATGCCTAGTTTGTACATTGATACCAGTGCCAAATATCAACAACTAGAAGACATTGCTGAGCTTGAGTCGCCACCGACAAGTACTTCTTCCGAGGACAAGCGTGAAGACGGGGAGAGCCCAGCTTACGAAGTAACACCGGCACAGTCTAGTTACGGCACTCCGAGCCCTGGTGAGACAGACATGTGCTACCCAGCAAGTTGCTCTTTTCCACCGTGCCACGCAGAGCTAGAGGGCGGTGAGATTCCCCACCGACGGTGTCATTCAACTGAGCCGCAGAAGCTATCACACTCCTCGGCTAGTCTGATCCGAGAAAAGATGCGTAGGCCTCGCTCCATACTACTCTCGAGGGAGCAGCTTGAGTTTGCGGCACTCCCATCGCCTTTAGAACATCTTAAGGAGCCATTTCCTTTTGACGCCCGGCGCAACTTGCCGAGCCAGAGAGGACAGCAGAACTCAGCTGACCGATGCACACTGTCGAGAAGGGAGCATACGCAGCTAAGGTAGGTTGTAGAGCAGCCTCCCCTTATCCAGGCCACCTAAGCGATCGTCATCATTCTATTGACCCCGCTCCCGTCGCGCCCTAGTCATGCTCGGTACGAATATTTGAGTTGAACTGACTTGTTGAGGCATCGTAGAATTGTATCAACCAAAGGGCACGGAGAAGGTAGGTTTATTGTGAGCTGCATAAATTGAAACTTTAGTACATAAATACGAAATACATAAATATTTTTACAGCATTATTTTCTCTATCATAAGCATTGCAAACACACACACATATATATAGAAAGATAGCATAATTGAGATTTTTCACTCTAAAGACTGCTAGAATCAGTGGTACTGATTTCTAACATCTGTTCTATACAACAGCCAGGAAGCGCCTCGCTGCTAAGTTACTAGAAAGATCACGGTCAAATGCTCGTAGCAACGGGGAAGCTAAAGGCCCTAAGCCCCAACTGCGGCCGCATCTATCAGTGTGGCCATTTATAACGAAACACAGCCATTGGCGCTATCCTCTAGGAACAGCCCACCGTAAATCTGGCCCTCGTTTAAGTTCTTCTCCTGGTAACCGCCGTTGACGACATCCGAGGTGCCCGTGGGCTTCTTTAGGATGCCGATCTGGTACTGGCCGCCGCCCGAGTTGTCGTTGGACAGCGCGGATGTGACGGACTTGAGCGGGTCGTCGTTCTTGGAGTAGTAGACCTGCAGGGTGCTGCGCCACGACGCGTTAGTCAACGCTTGTTTAGACCTTGCACGGTAGATGGGTGGTGTCGGGGCTAGGACTTACTTCTTGTTGAAGTCTAGCGTGATCGCGAAGTTCTGCCACGCCGTCTCGTCGATCGGCGTCGACCACACCTCCGTGTTCCGCCGGTTGAGCACCTTGAACGTGTTCTTGTTGCCCGAGCGCCCGATGATCGTCCCGGCTTGGAAGTTGAATTGGTTCGCGCTGTAGTCCGCCGTCTCGTGCCAGACGTTCTGAGACGCGATGCTGGTTAGCGCGGATGGGCTATGACCTCGCGTCGTCATCTCTAATCGTCTTGGCGAAACTAGTGAAACTCACCAAGTACTCATGGGTCAGATTCAACTTCCGCTGGGGGTCCTGCTTGACGCTGAAATGCAGCGTGCGGATGCCGACCGTTCCAGGCCCGTTCTCGTTGGTGTCCCCTTGGATCTGCAGCCCAGCGCGACGGAAGCCGTTCTGCTTCTGGAAGATCGACTTGTCGTTGATCGTCACCTCGATCGCCTTCGTCGTCGCGTTGTCGAAACGCGAGCTTGTGACGTTCGGGAACTGCAGAGTCTGACTGAACTTCTCGGTACCGCGGATGTAATCCGGGTTGAATGGGCTCGTGGCGTACGAGTCGAAGTCGGTCGGTGCCAGAGACGACTTCACAAACCCGTTGAGAACGACGGGGCACTTGATTGTGCCGGTGCCGCGCTTTTCTGGGGACGGTAGGGCAGAAGACAGCGTCGCGGCAGCCAGGATGCTGCTCAAAAAGGTAGTCGAAACCATCGTGGTGAGATTTATACTGTGGCTGAACTTTGTTTACTGGGGCTGGAAGAACGGTTGCGAATGATAGTCGCCATCATGGCCGGGGGAAGCCCAGCTTTTTGTGATGAAGCCATCGTGACCGAAGTGGAATATACACCCGACTATCCGACTCGCCTTATTTCTTAAGGATAGACAATATCGACAGGTATTTTGGGGCTAAGTTGAATATGGAGATGATGTTCCGAGCAATATATCCTAGACTAGGTATTTGGGGAAATGTGGAGGAGCCTAAGGGTGTTTCGGAAATGTGCCTATTTGTGCCGGACGATCGTCCTGAATTGGGCAAATGCGCATGGCTAAACCGATTTCCCGCTACCATGACAAATGACGCGATCTCGAGAATTAAGTGACCATATCACGGAGAGGGCACTTTATTTGTAGTATGTAAGCATCTTCTATTGAGCCAGTAGTCTTGGCAGCATACATGCAGTCTTGAAAATACTCTTTTAACAATGTGTGGTATCGATGCGTAGACATAACTAAACATATCGTTCTTATATTTATCAACTATGTCAGAATAGGGAAAGTCCGACCAGACACCAAATATTTTCAATCTGGACCGTAAACACTTTTATATCCAAAGCAAATTCGAATGCTGTCCCAAAACTCTCTCAACCGCGTGAACCAGGTTCTTCTGCGTCTCTCTGGAGACGGATCGCGGTGGGTCACTCGACGTGGCCAGTTTTGGCACGGACTTGGGCTTTCGTTACGCGATAAAGCCTCCATCCGCTCACGCCTCTGGTCTCTCAGGAGATTGTACTAGATCGAATAAACATATTAGCATCGGACGGCGCCGAGAAAAGACGATAGGAAATCGGCTGTTCTGTCCTTCCAGGATTCGAGGTACTTACTAGTTGATCAACCATTTCCTCTTCACGTCTTACTCTTTCGAGCATACGCGTGGTATATGACATCTCTGAACCTGAGGAGGTTGATGAGCGTGGGCTGAACATTTTGACTTAATGATAATGCGTGATTTGTAGAGTAGGATTTTTCTTACGATGGAAATCTGAAACATAAATTGGTTTCTCATGGACAATAAAATTCCATTTGTAGTGTTCATCTTGAACTTTCGATGAAGTAGAGTTTGCGAGGGCTGAGACTTATATCATATAGGCTTGAGCTAAGGCTTTCCTTTGCTTCTGTAATTTAAATAGTAAAAACTTAGTTATTGTTAGCTGAAACAAGGCGATTGTTCTGCGAAACAGCATTTTATAAACAAAGCACAGCTTGAAAGGTGATAGACAAAGACGCTCATCCCACCGTCGCGTCTACTCTTATGAAATATTAGAGTAGTAGTCACTTCTTGCGTTGCCTTACCGTCGTCGTGTATATTTTGTCTCATTTACTGTCTATATGCGTAACTCGGTAACTTTTGTGTAACTTTGAATATCCGGTCACAAAGTTCTTGTCTGACTTCGCCTTCCACCCCGCCAGACCACATTCATCAACTTGCCCTAAAATTAGAGTATGCTAAGACATCGAGATACGCAACATCTGTCAGCGGCCCCAACGACATTGAAGGTTCGCCAAACTAAGTTTATGATAATTTAAATGTTGTGTAAGCGCGTAACGTGTCTTGACGTAGTCTTAACCTTACAGATCTCGTGCGTGCTCAAGTCCGCTTAGTCAGCTGCCTTCGGCACAGTCGCGATACTATAGTCTATTCGCGAGGTGGTAGCTTGAGACTCTCTTGGCGTAAAAATCTTAATGTGAAACTCGCTCTCTTGCCGAGAATTCACTAGCCTCTTGGGCGAGCAAGAGATCTATACTCCCTTTCTCTCTAACTGTACAGGCGGCTACCTTCCTTTTCTCACCCCTTGGTGTTACCGTCCTCGTTCGGTAGTGATCGCAATACTACTGGCACAGCTTCTCTAGGTAATTCTCATCCTGAAATGGTAAGTTATGAAACTACAGCACCTTGATTTTATATAGCACGTATAATCACGTTACCCTCGATACTAAACTTCAAGGTTCGCATAAGGTAGATAGGTATGCTCTGAGCCGTGCATAATTTTCTTGACTCAAGAGAAATCGCAGTACCACCATCTCATCTATTTGGGTAGCATCGGCGTTGCAAAATACGATGGGAAACAAAGGAGTTGTAGCAGATGACGACTTCTCTTGCCTAGAAATATATTTGAGATGTTGCCACGTGAAGTGTAACAAGGGCTAGTGTCCTAGGGCTTGGCTCAATGCTGTATTAGATAATAATCAATCTAGGCTCTCAAAGGTCTGTAACCTTCAGAATAGACTGAATCTACAGAGGCCGAAGGCCTCCTTTTTATATACAGAATATGAGGTTTTCCTCGCAATCTCTAGCCTTCGGTACGAGATTGTCTCGGCCTGTAGGTTTCGTGGCCTGGTAAATATATTGCAGCTGAAAAGGTCAGAGGCCGTAGGCCTCTGATTGGTCTGCTGGCCCTTACTGGCTCGGTGACCAAGGTGACACCTTCAATCCGTGTGACACTGATTTCTGTCACAAAAATGTCTTCAAATTGTTATGCGTATCACAAATTATGAGAAATGCGGCACGGTGAGCGAAATATACGATACCGTGCAGCCGACAATAGCTTTGTAAAAAATCTCGCATAGTGACCTCCGTGAATATCGCGACCATTTAATAAACTCCCCAAGCTAGCTGACCTTTATGTTTGTTCCATCAATGACTAATTCTCTAGGAAGACCCACAGAAATACCTAGACGGTGTTATCGCAAATTTGTGAAGTGACCGTAGAGTGTCCGTAACATTTCTTCCAAGAGCTCGCGCAGATATGGCCACTTTTGAGGTCACCATAACAATTGTTTGTGATCTGGGACCAGGCGTTATCGATCTCGTTGGGCGCACAGCCCTGCTTGCCTCCCCAGGAGCAAGCAAATGCGAGTGAGCTTGCGTATCGGGCCAGTAATAACCCCGAAACTTCATACCACTGGCGAATTTTCGTCCCATGATTGCATATGGCACTAAGGCTGTTTTTCGCCCCATCGAGGTCCGAGCGGCTCTCCGTTGCTTCATAACAACTATTGGAATCTGCGGGCACTGGCACTACCCCGACCACCGAGCGTTCGGATAAGGCCTTAGGATAGACAGCGTCTGCGATGCGGATGGGCTCACCATAGATCGGCTCGGACCGCCGAAACTTTGATGAGTTAGTCAGGAGAGGAATGAAATAGATTCCATCCTCTAGATTCGGATCGATTGTGTAGCTGCTGGCGATGGTTGCGCCGACGGCGGCGAGAAGGACTGCTGTGAAACGCATATTGTTGATCGTGGGGTTGGGGATTTATGGATTCTTTGATAGATTCTTCTTAAAAATGGGCAAGAAAGGCCTGACTCTGTTATTCCGAGCGGGAATGGTCACAGGAGGGAATATTACACCTTAGATTCACGGGATGAGTAGGGTCTTTAAAATCGTCTAATTCTAAGGAAGCCTTGCCGACTCCTAAGACATAGTGACCAACGCACTAAGATTAAAGTGTGCATACACCGCGCAGTTCGTATTGCAGATCTTATAGCGGACCTTACAGCAGCCGATACTGTTGTAGCAATGGGGTAGATATTGATGTTGTAGATGGATCGAGAGTGACCTAGCAATGGCCGTGAGGGGTCACATATATACACTGTAGGCTGTACCTTCCCTACAATACCTTACAGATCTTACAAGATATATCTCTACAAGGTAGGAGATCTTAGAATATTAGAGGTCCACATATTAGGTAATAGCTTCCCTCCCACCTTCAGAATAGATTTATTGTATAATTAACAGCTGTCACTCAATATTAGTATTCATCTATCGGCTACTAGGTATGTTCTCACATGACATTATATGCAATTAACAAGTTTACCCACCTATAGCCTCCAATACACACTCTGGCCTTACCGCCGCCTCTATCAATTCAAAGAGTGAGAATGTAGTCTAGCTGTGAGGGAACTCTAAGGGATCCGTGCATTAAGGGTTCCGCCTCAATTTGAGCCCTTGCGTCGGAAGGTAATTAAAGATAGAAACTAGGTAAAGAAGTTCAAACCACCGCTTTCTATGATGCATGTTGCTCGTGTTAGGAATTATTATGCATTTACGTTGTTGTTTTCTCTCCGCGATTCGCCTATGAGCAATGTGTCGTTTATGCCAATCGAGCGAGTCCTCCGAACGACCATACTGCTAGCTGGAGTCTGGCATTGTTTACTATTTTGAACTGTCTAACGATTTCATCAGCAGTTGATAGTACTATAGCAACTAGCCCTACTGTCACATGGTTTAAAGGTACCACCTTTGGTCACTGAGTCGGTGAGGGTCAACGGACCGATCAGACGCCGTAGGCCTCTCACCTTTCCAGCTCCAATATATCGAATAGACCTTATAGGCCTACGAAGCCTACGATCGCCTACAGACTGAGACCTACACGATAATGGCCTCATATCGAAGGTTAGAGATCGCGAGGCAATATCTCAATACTCTGCGTATAAATAGGAGGCTTTCTGCCTCGATAGATACAGTCTATTTGAGGGTTACGGACCTTTGAGAGTCTAGATTGATTATTATCCAATACAGCCTTTGAACCAAGCCCTAAACAACTAGCCCTTGTTACATAGGAGGATGTTCATGAATGCGGAAACACAGAGCCCTAGATTATGATTATAGGAAAGACTTAGCAAGACTTGGAAGTAGTGAAATAGAGCGGAGTAACTTGGCATTAGGGTGACTAGAACCACTTGTGGCTTGAGGGGACTCTCTATATAGCCAGAGCGACTAGTTGTATCGATATCTTTGCGATAGCTTCAAGGAGCGTGCGCTTAAGCTACATTCGTTAAATTGGATCTGCATTCTATTTGTCAATGACTCCAGCGCATTATTAACTTGAAGCCGGCATTGCCAGGTTCTCATTCTTTGTAGCATCATATACGTCAAATCCAAATTTAGTTCCGGATGAGCCCCTCCGAGCTTTACGTTGTCCGGGGTGCCGTACAGGTTCTCTCTCGCTGTACAGCCAGGAGGGGGATAGTAACCGTTCCTAAGCTATCCCCTCGCCTCTAACTCGGGAATCAGAAACTCGATCACATCCTCCCACGCCTACGGCACCACCACGTGGCCGATTTTAAAGCCGTCCACGTCTGCGATTGTAATCCACCGCTGCATCTCATCGGCGACCATCTTGCCAGAGCCGATGCGGAAGTTCCCGCTGTCACCGAAAGATCGGCATTCGGCGAGCGCTTTAGGGGTCTACCTTTGGTGCCCCGGAGGCTTTAAGAACAGCCTATCTCGATACTGCAGCGAAAAGCCTTCCCATGGCGGATGCGCTAGATCTGCGGAGAACCTCTCTCCTGTAAAAACATGCTGATGTCAATGCCCGGGACGCCACCGAACGACGCCGCACTACCGTCCGAGATGGCGAACTTCTTGTAGCTGTCGTATTTACTGCCCTCTGACGGACTTGAAAAACTTCCCCTGGCGCTCTGCCTCGCGGACCCCTGTAGGGTCGGCGTAGGTCCGGCTAATGATATCTTTTTCTACAGCTTCGCCAGCCGGTAGGGTTTCCCATGGGTTGCCCATGGGGGCCCGCCAAGGACCCATGGGCTCAATTAGTGGGCACTTGGGTTGGGCGCCCAACAAATACTAGAATGTACTAATCTTATACTAATCTTTTTAATATAAAAAAAATTAAATTTAAAAATATAAAAAATATATTTTTATAATTTATTATTTATTATTTTATTTTAAATATAAATATAATTTTTATTAATATTTATATTTTGTTTATGGGCTTTGGGTTTTTAAAAGCCCAAAGCCCATTTGCAGAATTCATTTGGGCGCCCATAGGCCCATTTGGGCTCATGGGCCCTTGGCAATGGGCTGGGCTTTCAAACCCTAGCCAGCCGATGATCCCTCCCACAGCCTATAGTTGAGTGTATCAGTACGCGATTTTTTCTCAAAACACTAAGAAGCAGGTATGAACCATACTTACATACTACAGTAAAGAAATCGTGCTCTGGCAGCTTCTCGAGACTCATCGCCTGGGCTGCATTGTCACTCCACCAGGCGAGGATATTATGGGCACAAGAGTCAGTGCGTCGGAATCACCGGGATACCAGACGAGCCAAAGATTATTCACCCATCTTTTAGCTAAGATAAAACGGAGCCCAAAAGTCGTGTAGCTGTTACACCGAGCGCCAGACTCAAAGTTGAGGCCGCCGTGGCACGTATGATCTACAACAGTCTTTTAGTTACACCCGATTCGTTTTGAACTATCCCACGACGGGGGCGTACAGACGCCACTAAATTCTAATCTGATTGCAATCGCATGACTTCCCTGGTGGGCATCATGGGATCCGGAATTGTCGGCTGTGTTGCAATAGTAAGCCTTCATTCAACGGTGCAGGTCAAGCGGACGTGATGTGTCTATAAATACCATATTAGACTTGCTCTTCTCGAGCAACTTAAAAAAGGTGATCTAGAAAGTTGTTTTATTCTTCTGCGAGCTTTATTCCTCTAAATTCTGCCCTTGGCCAATGCTAGCGAGGTGTTAACAAAGACGAGCAACATCATGCATGATGGAGTAAACCTACCTGATATACCGATGCCGTTCAAGTCGAAAGTATTAACCAAGATCCTTTTCTTCTTGCCGCATTTAGCGTAACAATAGGATCTCTCGCACCTCCTGCACGGTCATCCTGGTCTGTGGTTACGGCATTTCTGAGCAAGCTAAGCGTACCGCCGCTGGAAACAGACCTACAGCATCGAACGTACGAGATATTTCAAACACAGGCCGATGGTAACTATCAGACCGACAAAACGATCTAGATCATAAGTACCGAAGGCGCAATCCCGAGCGTTCGCCTATTTTCGGACTACGGCCTTGTTACCGAAGTCTTTTATTGGCGAGACATCACGAAAGTCAAACCCGCGATGGCGTCAATCACCGTAACCAGATCTCAGTCCCCTTAGAACATTAGTAGTCGCCAAAGCGCGACATTTGACCCACTTCGGCCTCGCGTTTTAATCTGTCTCTCTGCCGAGATCGCGCGTCGTTAGAGTTGCGGGACTATCCGGGTGCACATACACTAGTCTGTCCGATCCACACCCGTCTCGAGATCATGCGATCAAACGACGCCCTTATCGCCAGGTGAATGGTAATTGCTCATATGCGGGACACATAATGAGCCGTTAAATACTTCGGCACTACGCAGTTATAGTCACCCGAAGATCGACACTAGCACCGGCTTTCGGTACCTGTGTTACTTGAGCACTTGAGCACACTCTATTAACAGAGATGACGATAATCAACAATTAGAATATGAGTAATCCGATTGATGTGTTCTGAATTAGGCCTGGTGCCTCACTCGAATCACTCTGGCCCGCAAAGAGGTGGGCCAAAACGTACTCGTCTAAGGAACAAAAATGTCTAGTAGAGCATTCGGGAACCTTTGACCAATCGTAAGTAAATTGGAATCCATTGCAATATCTATTAAAAGTCACAGTCGGGATCGGCGTTAAAAGAATGGTTTACTCAGCAAGTTACACAGGGACTTTAGAACAAGCTGTTGTTGTCGTGGACACATCTTGGCAACATTAGGGCTGATGGCGAAGTCCTATAACCAGATGATGTTACTACATCCGCGAGCGGGTGGGCCTAGGGTACAAAGAAGAGATACCCGACACAACGGAAAGAATGTGCAATACTTGTTCTATTATTATTGAGGGGGCTGTAGGGTTCCGCTTCTGACGACGCGACGCACGCCACCACTTCACCCTCTCACGAGCTCGACCTAGCCAGCGTAGTATCCGCTTACTGCATAACATCCTACCGGACATGATGGGGTATCAGGCCATACCATGGTCCTTGGCATCTCTGTATATGAGCCACCAGAGGAATCTTGTAAGTGCATTATAATGTGACCCAAACCGGAAAAATTCGTGCATTGACGTGAGTCTCTACGATAGACCTGCAGTCCGAGACATCATGACGATAACCGAATTTACGCCTAAGGCGACGAGTGAGGCTGGATTGCCCGCTCGCACCGTGGCGGAACACCAGGGGCTCTGTTATTTCCCTAAACGAGAACCTTGGAACCGTCACAGACCCGTCAAGGTAAGAAACTTCCCATATAAGTAAGGCCCGTTGGCCGACGCGTTTACTTTTTGATAGGTTATTATCACCGGGGCGGGCATAGGAGGCATCGCATGTGCCATTCTGATATCTCACAAAGTGAGAAATGCAACTATACAGGTTTACGATAGACTTTCGAAGGTGGTATGTCAATTTGCCGTCCATTAAGGTCGGGCTCTCTAAGCTGACGGCGTTTGCCTCAAGGGAGGAACTTGGGCAGCCAATGTGTATCCCGGCGTGCGGTGTGATGTTCCATCGCATTCATACCGTGAGTATCCTCTACGCCAC
The DNA here is from genome assembly GCA_005188305.1 of Xylaria sp. BCC 1067. Lineage (NCBI taxonomy): Eukaryota > Fungi > Ascomycota > Sordariomycetes > Xylariales > Xylariaceae > Xylaria > Xylaria sp. BCC 1067. The sequence continues at coordinate 905,667 of SSCS01000003.1, read as the reverse complement.
AGCTTGGCCAGTTGCACGCAATCCCCCTTTGGATCTCTCAGTACTAACGACAGTCTTAGAATTGAGTTTTGAACCTAACTTGGATTGGTCGGAGTACTATCCCAAAGGAGCCGAAATTCAGAAGTATTATGAGCGAGTCGTAGCCAAATATGGCTTAACCGAAAACTTTCGCCTTCAACACGATGTCTTGAAGGCAGAATGGCAACCAAACGAATCGCAATGGGAAGTTGAGGTCCGGGACCTTCGCACCGGGGAAATTGTTGTAGATCACGCAGACTTCTTCATCAGCTCCCAGGGGCGTATCAGCGAGCCCCGAATTCCGTCAATTCCGGGATTACGTGATACTTTCAAGGGCGAAGTCATTCACACGGCGCGATGGCCTGAAGGTTTTAACCACTCTAGGAAGCGCCTAGCTGTCATCGGTAATGGTGCCAGCGGCCAGCAGCTGATCCCGAATATCATCAATGACGTGGCACATATCGATCACTACGTACGTAGCAAGACATGGGTAACACCGGCCTTCGCAGCCGATTTATTTAGCGCCAAAGCGGGCCAGCCAGGCGGCCCTAAGTATTCGGAAGAAGAGAGGAAGAAGTTCCATGATGATCCTCAGGCATACCTGGAGCACCGGAGAAAACTCGAGCTTGCATTTCATCATCAGCTTCGTGGGGGCGAAGATCTCCTTGGAAGCCAGGCGAATGAAGAATTGCGCAACAAGATCACTCAAGTCATGCTCGAGAGGTTGGGCGGGGATGAGGAATGGCTTGCGCGAGTCATCCCAGATTACGCGCCAGGCTGTAAGAGACTCACGCCAGCACCGGGATACTTGGAGTCTCTTAAAGATCCCAAGTTGGACTACATCACAGAAGGGATATCACATGTGATCGAGACCGGCATTGTTACCAAGGATGGCAAAGTGCATGAAGTTGACGCGATTCTAACGGCAACTGGCTTCAAACAAGGCTTCACCACGCTCTTCCCCGTCATTGGAAAGGATGGCGTTGATCTGAGGGATAAATGGGCCCCCGGAGGTGAAATTGGATACCCGGAGACATATCTAGGCGTCATGGCACCTGGATACCCCAACTATTTCACAGTGCTCCAAGTAAGTCTTATCACCGATGGGTGGCGAAAGCTCAGCCGATGTCTAATACACCAAACTCTAGGCCCAGGGCAACGCACGAGGTGGTCCAGCCCCCTTACAGATTGAGCTTACAGCGACATACATCGCAAAGTGTATCCGCAAAATACAGTCCCAGAGCTACGTGTCTCTCGACCCACGCGAAGACGCGGTTCGGGAGTTTAACGACATTGTTAATGGGTACTTCTTGAACAGCGTGACGAACGATAAGTGTACTAGTTGGTTCAAGCAGGGACCTGGGGCCGCTCGTGTCCTGATCGCGTGGCCCGGCTCGTATCATCACCGCGCCGACACACTGCGTGATCCCAGGTGGGAGGATTTTGAGTTTAAGCGCTCGCGAGACGCTAGACATAATCGTTTCGAGTTCTTTGGGAATGGCTCGACAGGGAAAGAGAAGAAGGGCGATCATCGGGAGCTGACGAGTTATTTGAAGCCGGTGGGTGATATTGATCTCGCTACGTTGCATGAGGCCTGGAATGAATAGATTGGGAACACTAGATGAATGAGCGGCTATAGAGAATCCCTCTGGTTCACGGCGACCATATACCTATATAGAATTTCCATTTCTAAACCTATTACAAGAGCGTCATCATGAAGTCTCTAGCGGCGAGACGGGCGATGGTAGCTCACAGCTACTACTATCCTTGCTTTCCTTATTAAATTTCCCATAAAAATTCAATTAAAAGACAGTAGTTTCTTTCATGAACGAAACAGATATAATAAACCGAGACACAGTAATGCCTGCAAAAGGAGAGCGTGCCTCAACTCTCCCTAGCATAATCAACATCGTGACAGGTGACAATAAGCCCACAAAATACCAATACTCAAGAAATTGTCATGCATGTTCTTCGGTATTTTAGCTATATATATCCTGGGTATGGGATGTGTGCGCGCGGTAGTATGTCTAGGCTAGGGCCTAATTGCCTCAAGCCATTTAGCTACGACTATTTATTAAATAATTTCATAAACTATAAAAACAGTTCAAATAATAACCTATTTCTTATACGCAATGATTAATACAAGGCGTTAGTGTATAAAGCATAGGTAGGTTATTAAAAAGCTATATATACATCCACAAATGCTTACTTTTAAAGTACCTGCTAGATGTTGGTTATTTATTTTATTTATAATTAGGCTTGTAGTGACCTTGAGAATGAAATAGATGAGATTATAGATTTGCAAAAGTGAGGGGTGTGGCGTGGGATGGGACAACACTTTTTGAGGCTAACTGTAGATCCAACAGCAAGCACAATACGACACATTCAGTCCCTAGCTCGCCGTCTTGGGAAGCACGATCGCTGGATCATCTCGAAGTAGCCGCGCAAGACTCCAAGGGTGGGATAAAGCTTGGGAAACTGACATCGCTCACGGGCAGTCCATGATGCATGCCGATGAGAGTTCGTTCGAGTCGCTGTTTATGCCCGAAGTTGATTCCTAGAGCCATGGAGATGCGTATCGTTTGGCAACTGGAAGTGGTTAGGGATCAGGGGCATGCCCACATCTGATATTTCCTTAAATTACGCCTTTAGCCATGTTTGAAACTGTAGCCTCTCTTTCCTTAGCCTAGTGTTCTTCATAATATCGCCTTTGTTGCTTTCTGTTGAATCAACCAATCCAAATTCGGTATCTAAAATTCTTTCGCAGAATAATATCGTTTTCTGAAAATATGGTCAAGAATGACACGCTAGCGGTAGCAGTAGCGACGACCCAGACAAGTCTTAGACTATCACTAAAGACACTGACTACTTGGTCTCGCATATCATCTGTAAGTGGTAGTAGCACATAGCATGCGAATACGCCTGTCCGTAAGCGATGAACGCTCTCACAGAGGGGTCGCTAATACGTATAAACAAGTCATTAGAACAGCTATTGAGGATATTAGCGGGAACAGAGACGCCCCATACTGTCCTAAATGTGCGGATGAAGCTCCGGGTCGCTGTTCACAATGCGATATCATTTTCGGTCAAAGCGGCTTGAACTGCTTGCTGTAGTACAGCTAGTAGGAGACTAAGCCCAAGACCCGCCACGATCTGAAGTGGTACGCACATGGAAAGGCTACTATTTGAATCGAAAAGGACGAAGGTACTCGTGCTGACCACCATCAATACAACACTAGTGAGATGTACACGGCGATATTTTCCGAACCTGGATGGGCACGAAGCCGTCAACTATGCTGCCAGGTATTAGAACAGGCGGTCGGAAGTAAGGTAGCACCAGACCGGGGAATATATTTCGGGTCGGGCCGATTAGAAATATACTGGCAGGAATTAAAGCATCTAGAATGACAACAAGAAGTGTATAAACTTGAGAGAGAACGCTACAGAACAAACGAGCTAAGCCTAACAAATCTAAGGATCAGACACAATGATACCCTCTAGTCTGACCAAACATAGCGAGTTCCACCATAAATGAACTCTATGGAAACCAGTAAGTAGGATCAATAAAAGACCCCAACATCACGGCTGTAAAGCGCCCTCGGTCGTGCAAGTCGTCAAATGAACCGTCGACGGAGCGACACTTTCATTTTCTCTTGCCACTCTTGTAATTCTGCCAGTTTTTAGAGAATCCACGCACTGGCTGCCGATGGAGCAGGTCAGCCATCCTCCTTTCGAGCCTGGCAGCTTCCCCTGGCGTCTCATGCTCCTCCATTAATTCGTCGGCAGTCTTCCACCGAACGAAGAACGCGTTAATTGGCCCGCACCATCCCTCCCACATTCTAACCCAAAACTCAACTTTCCTTGCCTGTACCCAGCGCTCGCCCTTATCAAAATCCTCCATGGACGCAAAGGTAATATCTGTCGGTAGCTTTTCGGCAGCGTCGTAGCCCTTAATAGGTAGCATGAGATCCCAGTACACCTGTTCCCCGTGGAGACGACGATACTCATCCCTTACACGCCTGTCGTCACCCTTGCCGTCCAATAGGATCAGATAATCCTGGAGCTTGATCCCGCGAGTTGCTAAGACGCCGAATATTTGTAGAATTTCGTAAGGCTCAGAACCCACTAGGTCGGAGAGTGATCCGCCGCGGTGTTTAGTTACACGCCAGATATCCTCCAGGCGAACGATGAGGTTCGGCCACCACTGAGCGCTTTGATCTGCGCTTTCGTGACTCTCTCCACTTTGGCGATCGTCTTCACGAGATAACATGTCGTCTACCCATCTAATATCCAGAAGTGCCGCCATCTCGTGGGCCATGTGGAAGTTTTCTAGGAAATGATAGTCAATTGGTTTTTCCCCGGTACCCCGGGCCTCACATCGAGGGTACAATGACAAAGTCTCTCTAGACCTCGCGTTTATCGGCTGCGGAGTTCGAACGCTCTCGTACCATCTCTTTGTAGCCTTATTGACAAACAAGGGGGCAAAGGCAGTTCTAGAGTTTTCCACGATGCCGTCGAGATAATGCATTGATGGTTCGCCATACTTCTGTCGAGGGCTAGGATTGGGCCGGATCCCCTCCTGGCTGTCGCTATCCCAGAAGGTGATATACACAAGGGTCGGTCTCTTGCAGTACTCTCTTAATATCCCTTCGGTGACTAAATGTTGAGGACCGAGTTCTTGAATCCTTTTGACGATGCGATTTGGTGTTGATTGTGGCATCTTAACTAGGAGTCGTGGGATTGTGTTCCAGACGTGGTGTTAATTTGATGCTGAGGATTGATTCATTAAACATAGTTGACGGTGTCCATTCTAACTACTGATACTATCTGGCAATTTATATTTCGAGGCCTTCAGAAAACGACAAGTTGCTGTTGCACGCGTACCACTCTGCCTCTGGACTGGGATGTGCCTCCCTAAGGCTACATGGGTCACCTTTCCCCGTATCCCTATCTTGTGGTAACAAATAGCCGTTCATGCGCAGCAATTATTTCAGGTATGGCCATCCCTTTTGTGTACCCGGACAAACCCTCGGCACTAAGCCACAGTTAGTGGCTCTCCCATGAAACTACATTCACTCGAATTACTTTTCCGAGCACATAAATATCTGAAACACGGCCAAAATACTGTGTGCTAGGGTGTGTTTGCTAGTTTATACCTCGTGATCAAATTCGTGTAACCAGGCCATCTACCGTACTCGGTCTGAGCATGGATGATCTCGTGGTATTTGCTCGCAACTTGTACGTTAGTTACACTAGAATGCATCGATCATCACGGCCAACTCCTTGGTTGCAAAGCATAGGAGCCATCACTCGGTGTTCGACCCAGCTTGGCTGATATTCCGTAGCGCGCTCGTCTATACGACCGCAGGTAATGTTTAATATAGCGATGCACGTCAGCGAAAAGTGCATAGTGAGTCAGGCAGGCCGAGTGGATTTACCAGGTACATATGAACTTGCAAGTTCTTCTACTGCAAATTCGCCGATGCCAACTTGGCCGAGAGGGCAAATGTAAGCGAAAACCCTTTCAAGATCTCACTTCTGAAGATAGCTATGCAAACTCCGTAAAATGAACCTTGATGAAATTAAAACGACGAGCAGCGAGTGCTAATTACCACCGGACGAACTTCGATATTAGCCGGCTCTTGGCCGATACAGCTACGGGGCCCTCTTTCGAAGGGGCACCAGGCTGAGGATGGGATTTGCTTGGTCTTGGTCCCAGTTTTGTTTCGCGGCCAACGCCTAGGCACAAAGTCATTCCCTGTATCACCATATACCTTGAGGTCATGCTGGGTCATGATTACGCAGTTGTAAATGTTGACGCTTTCTAGATTGTATTTTCCAGTCGAAGTCTGAATATTGATTCAAGCTCCTGGCTTTGTTGGTCGTGGGGTGCCTGGAGGTGGCAAGAGATGGAGGGTCTCCTTGATGGCGGCTGCTGTATAGGTCATACCGCTAAGTAAATCGTAACTAGCAAATAGAAATGGACTTAGCTGGTCGCATGCTTCATTAACAACTCGACATATTATGGCAGTCACACTATCGCCAAGACGTAATTAAATGATACTCCGGCATTGAGTGGTTTGGTGTTTCCAATTGTCGTATGATTCATGGACGATAGAGGCGAGTATTTATTTGATACGATCAGTGAGTTGTCGGTGTGTCCGCTCCTTATGTGGTATGAAGGACAAGAGCAAATCCATTTGCCACCCCCCACACGCACTCTGGGGTGTTGCAAGCTACGTGTCAGCAATACAAAAAAGCCAGATTACAAGGAATTGAACGGAATCCTACGGACATACGTCCGCACCTAGTATGAATGTCAGTCCTGCCACGTGTACTATATGGCCGTAGACTTGTCGAATCTTAGGGAGACTATAAGGGAGGAGCTTATACGCTTTTGGATAGCCATGGCGGACCGAACGGTTGAAGATCCATGAGCATTAAAGGCGGCATGCTAAGAGTTTTTTGATAGCCTGGAAGGCAAGATGTAGTTACTATACGGTTAGATACATATATTACTCATATTTAGTATAATATAACGAATAAAAGAAGACGAGGGAGGAGGGCAACAAAGCCCACCCAGATGACTATCCGGCTCCCCCCACTGGATGAAGCTGTCGGTGGTTCTAAGGTGACTTAGGATAAGGGCTGTCGGCATTTGTTGGAAGTGGGCATATTTTCTAGACCTCTTACAGCGAGGTTTGGCATGGAAATACGGGGGAAGAACTGCAGTAGCGCTGAAAGCGAAGGGCAGCTAATCCGCAATTCTGTGTTGATATGTGATTTCTAGGCTACGAAGTCTGTAAACAGAATACGGGATTGAACAATATTTTCCTTCGTTTGTCTTATCCCAAAACGAGAACAGTGCGATAACATGGCAAGGACGGTCTTTCGTTTATGGCATTTCCAACAGCGGCTTTTGACATGTTACTCACACCTACATATTCGTACCTAAGGAATCACGGTCCATTAACTTGAAGCATTTGTTAGGCCCGGCATTGTTAGATAAAATTTAATAAATACACCTGATAATCGTAATAAAAATTATATATCACGCCCTATTCTTCTTCAATGCGAAGAGGAACTATATTAATCTTTGAATTTGTCTTAGCCAAGTATTTATATAGGAATTCACAACCTTCTATTCCCCCTATCCGAGCTGCCCCAAGATTCAATAAGACATCGTTCAACTTTTCGGATCAGTCTGCTGCTATGCTACTAATACTGCAGCCTTAGTTTTTGTAGCAGAGCGCTTCTCATGGCCATTTAGAGAACTGTGATTCAACTGCATCGTTTTTCTTGTCTATGGAGGATTGTATCTCAATAAGTATAACTAAACCTAAATTCATCTTGCTTTTTCGTGTATCGCCAACCTGAATTTCAAATTGACGAGAGTATCATATTAAACCTCTATTAGATTGATGTGAACGACCGGGCCGGCGCGTTTTCAGATACTTTTCAGGTTCCTACAACTAAAGCAATAAAATAGAGTTCAACAAATTAGGTCTGAAACTGAGACGCACCGCTTGCTAATAGCTTCATTAGGAAGTTTATAAAGATGCCAGTAGTCGGGAGATATTTGTGTGGAATTGTTCCCGCCTTCCAACAGCGTGGTAGTCTGGTGACGTCTGGTGACCTCTGTGAGCGGACGGCGGTGGTCGGGTTCCAATCGGGCGCCATACCGTGCTATGAGGCGCATGGGTCGGAGAAAGCCGGAACAGTCCCATTTCCGGGCCCGGAAGTCTAGATATTGTAGGTATGTATGAATATCTCTCAATACGGGGAACCCGACGGCTGAGGTAAGTAATGTGAGACCCGAAATGGTAAGTAGTTTCAATTCAAGCTACGGCCAGCACCGCCACTTCAGATATCAATGCCAAGCTCACCAACCACGGTTGGGAAATTGACGGGTTTGGGCTATTGTTATGCACATGACTCATCCAAGCGCGTCTTAACCACGGTTAATTCATCATTGTTGCCGTTATTGAGGTTATTCAATACTCTTTCCTCTTTTATTTCATCGCAAGGCTGACGTAGCGCACAGTAGCGATGTTCATAAGCCACTGCTCCGCCACCAAATGGGCACTAGAGCCCCAACCGTGAAGTGCGAGATACGAAATACGGAGTAGTCCGGGGTCGGGCTAGCGAATCGGGCGTCGAGATTAGCGTTCGTTGCCGTTCAGGCATTGAAAGATGCGTTGATTTTAACAAGACGAGGCTTTTTCGCGTGCAAGACAACCGGTGCGAATGGTTGCGCTTGTAACCTTGAAGATGACCAGAGAAGAATGATTATGGGATATATATAAGTAGAGAATCGCCCGCCTCCTCGAAGTCGGGGTCTAGATGTGTATCCTATCAAAACATAACATACCGTTCTCGACTACCTAGACACATTTAAACACACCATTTGCCAAATTGCTCATCGTCGCTGAGTATCACTTCAATCATCATGACGGATAAGAAGCCAGCTCATGTCCCGCCCGAGCTCTCGGACCTACATTGCTATACTGAGACGGAGGGTGTCATAACAACCACCATGTTCGATGTTCCAGGGTACAGGGTCATCCGTGTCCTGGGAACCGTATACGGCCTCACGGTGCGATCGCGAAACATCGCTGCCAGCCTGGGGATGGTTCTGAAGAGCATGGCAGGTGGCGAGCTGCGATGGTTCACAAGCATGGTGAGCGCTCACACGCACAACAGGCGGGATGCAACATGATAGACACTAACTTGAGGTCCTACCGTAGCTTTACTCAGCCCGAAATGATGCAATCACGCGAGTAGTGGCCGAGACGAAAGCCCGCGGTGGAAACGCCATCATCTGCCTTCGCTTTGAGTCCGGGGATATGGGCGGTTTTGCGCAGAGCTGTGCCTACGGAACCGCAGCTATTATCGAGAAGATCGACCCTGCAATGGCTCCCCCGCCGCAGCTCACGGCTTAGACTGCGCAGGGGGCTTGATTTGCCCAATTGCGCTAAGGGAACCCCATGCCGGGGAGGTGAAGGGTGCAGGTGGTTGTTAAGGTTGGGGGGCTGCCGGATTACCGTGCGGGTAAAATTGGAGAAACTGGGTCGAGATTTCACGGACGCGGGCTATTAGCCATTGTTCGGTGTATTTTTATTGTTAGAGATACCTAAATGTTTACATTCCCACATGGAGTCTATTACAGACACATAATCGCGAACGAGACCGGAAGAGAATTCGAAGTGCCCTTAGGCTAGAAGACCAATCGAAAGAAGCTTTGTGCTGACAGCTTTCAGTAGGCCGCTTCCAACAGCCCCGGCGTGCATTGCATCGGGGAACATGGGTTACCGGTGCTCTACGGAGTAAGTGGTGCTGCACAAAGTTTTGGCAGCGCAACCTAGAAGCTACTTATACACAATAGAGTATAAGTCGACGCTGGAAATGTGATTATTTGTAGTATTGATTATTGGGACTGAGAAAGACTGGAGGATTTGATCAACACCGCGGTACTTAGGTTTGTAAGTCCCTGAGTTTAGGCGATTAGGGTGGAAATTGGGCCTAAGCCACATAATTCCGAGCTCGCGCCACAGCGCCGCCATCCATTCCGACGCGTCCAGTGTCTCATGTATCATCATGTATCATCATTACCATCACCATCCTCATTTGTTCTCAAGCCCCTACTTGCTTTCTTCTATCGGGCACACAATAAACTTGTCGATGCGGACGTGACATTAGTTGTAGATACATGGTCTCCTCGAATTGCGAGGGACCCTTCCGGTGAAGATGGGTAGGTCGACACCGAAACCACCCAAGCTGACACCTAACCCTTCCAACGCTCGACTGAAGCCCGTACTAACAACTCTGGGATAGCATCGCCACGCCCTTCGCGCGATTCGTTTTCCTCTGTTTCAACGATAAGCCTGGTGTTCGAGCGTCTCAGCGAAAGAGAAAAAGCCCGCGCCGGCTTTGACAATGGCAAGCTCTCCGACTTCGACCATGACGATCCCTTGAACAACGCCATCGACGATGACGAACGGGGCGCTTTCTTGGACTCGGCCGCATCGCGCAATGCCGTTGGAATGGACATAAAACTCAAACGGATATTGTTGCTCGTGTCTGGCATCGGTGTTGCCTTGTGGGTCATTGGACTGGCCACCTTCATCTCCTCGAAGTCTTACCAGCACTCCTCCCAGACCGAACACGACCCGAGCGCTACCTCCTTCCGCGGCTCCGGGAAGAAGATAACCCTGGATCAGGTCTTGACTGGCTATTGGGCAGCCGCCCACCACCAAATCAGTTGGATTGACGGTCCTAATGGAGAGGATGGGCTTCTGTTAGAGCAGGGCGCATCAGGCAAGGATTTCTTGGTGGTCGAGGATGTCCGCAGTCGGAACAGTGGCCATGTTGCGGCTGATGCTCAGATCACTTCCTCTAGGACCTTAATGCGGCAGGCCTTGTTTGACGCACAGGGTCGGACTTTGTCGCCAGAAAAGCTCTGGCCCAGCCCTGACCTGAAGAAAGTCCTCATTGCAACTAGCATTAAGAATGTCTGGAGACATTCCTTCACTGCAACGTACTGGATATTTGATGTTGAAACCCAAACCGCCGAACCTCTGGACCCCCGCGACTCGGACCTCAGTGTGCAATTGGCACAGTGGAGCCCCAAGAGCAATGCCGTCTCCTTCACGAGCTCAAACAATCTCTATGTCCGACATCTTGAGAGCAAGAAAGTGGTGCAGGTCACCAAGGACGGCGGACCTGAATACTTCTACGGAATCCCAGATTGGGTGTACGAAGAGGAGGTTTTCGGTGACAACAGTGCTACATGGTGGTCCAACAACGGAGACTTTATGGCTTTCCTCCGGACGAATGAAACCCTTGTGCCCGAATACCCTATCCAGTTCTTTATTGACCGGCCAAGCGGAGAACAACCTCCCCCAGGTCTGGAGACCTACCCGGAAGTCCAACAGCTCAAGTATCCGAAGGCAGGGTCACCAAATCCATATGTCGACCTTCTTTTCTATGATATGGTCAAGGGCGATACATTTGAAGTAAAGATTGATGGCGGGTTCGATAAAGACGACCTTCTCATCACGGATATCACGTGGGCAGGAGATAAGGTACTTATCAAAGAAACTAACCGTGTTAGCGATGTCATGCGTGTTGTCCTAGTAGACGTCATTGCGCGGACAGGCAAGACCGTTCGCACCGTTGACGTGGGCAAGATTGATGGGGGCTGGTTCGAGATATCCCATGACACCACGTATATTCCCGCCGATCCCGAAAACGGCAGACCGAATGATGGATATCTTGATACTGTCATACATGACAACGGCGACCACCTTGCCTATTTCACCTCCCTCGACGCAAGTGAGCCTACTATGTTGACCTCGGGTAACTGGGAGGTTGTAGATGCGCCATCAGCTGTCGATTTGAAAAATAACATAGCATATTTTGTTGCCACTAAGGAGTCGTCAATTCAACGGCATATCTACAGCGTCAAATTCGATGGCTCAGATCTCAAGGCCGTCACTGACACCAGTAAAGAAGGCTACTACGGCGCCTCATTTTCTCGCAAAGCGGGATATGCCCTTATCTCCAATCAAGGACCTAATGTGCCTTCCCAGAGGGTAGTCAATACTCCGAGCAACCCGGAACCGTTTGAATATGATGTCGAGAAAAATAGGGACTTAGCGGATAAGGCAAAGCAACACGAACTTCCGCTGCTTCAGTATGGGACGATCACCGTTGATGATGTCGAACTGAATTACGTTGAACGACGCCCGCCTCATTTTAATCCCAAGAAGAAATATCCTGTCCTATTCCAGCAGTACTCCGGTCCAGGTTCACAGTCCGTCAGTAAGAAATTCGCGGTGGATTTCCAGTCCTATGTCGCTTCTGCCTTGGGGTACGTCGTAGTGACGGTGGATGGTCGAGGCACAGGTTTCATCGGACGTGAGGCGCGGGTCATAGTTCGCAAGAACCTGGGCAGGTGGGAGGCCCACGACCAGATCGCAGCGGCTAAGATCTGGGCTGCGAAGCCTTACACCGACGAGACACGCCTGGCAATTTGGGGTTGGTCGTACGGCGGGTTCCAGACGCTCAAGACCCTCGAACAGGATGCAGGCCAAACATTCCAGTACGGCATGGCAGTTGCCCCCGTAACTGACTGGCGATTCTATGACAGCATTTACACAGAGCGCTATATGTTGACGCCACAGCAGAACGAGGACGGCTACGATAATACAGCCGTGAACAACGTCTCCGCGCTTGCCGGAAATGTACGCTTTCTCATTATGCATGGTGTCGCTGATGATAACGTCCATATGCAAAACACACTTACCCTGCTTGATAAGCTAGACTTGGGCGGCGTTGAGAATTATGACCTGCACATGTTTCCCGATAGCAATCACGGTATATACTTTCATAACGCTAACCGCATTGTATATGACAGTAAGCAAGCCCCTTCCGTCACCTTTACGTAACACTCGCTAATACTATGCAGAACTTAACAATTGGCTCATTAACGCCTTCAATGGCGAATGGCTGAAGGTCGCAAACCCGAAGCCTGTACAACCCATATCTTCCAAGGAAAAGGAAAAGAGGAGCGGTGTTGAACAGTTGAAGGCAGGTGTGGAGGAAATGCGAAGATCACGCGCCAATACGCCAGGGAGTCGGATATCCTCGTAGGCAGGAAATCAACAGGATTATCTAAGGCGCATTATACTAGTAATGTACGCAAGGCACAGGCGTTTAGGACGGGCGTTTGGAGTCTGTATAATAGCCTTATTTTAACATTTCCGCATGCTGCACAGCAGCCATTCTATATAGGGAGTAGGAGTAGGATCACATTCTATACGGACATTGCATATTATCCCTCACCACATGCGGGGCCGCCTGGTTTCATGAGTAAGCGGCACGTACTCGCTACTACAGCAGTGGACATCCTCTGAATGAGGTTATTCCAACTACACGAGAGAAGCAAGTCTACCCAGCAACATCCTAAACCAAGCGACACCACACAGTACCATGGCCCCCGTCACAGAAGTCGTGTTGCTGACACTAGTCCCCAACGCAGACCACGCCGTGATCGCGGAATCGGCCCAGATCCTAGCCCGCCAGCCCGGCTGCGTGGCGGTGCGCACGGCGCGGCTGGTCGACGAGCCGGACATGCTGCACTACTTCATCGACTGGGACTCGGTGGCGGCGCACATGGCGTTCGCGCGCGACAAGGCCGTCTACGCACCCTTCCGCGCGCGCGTCGGCACCGTCATGGCGGGCTTCGCGCCGCCCTTTCACGTCCCGCTGGCCCCGTATCCGCTGGCGGTCCTTGATGGGGTCGCGATGGTTGGGCGGGTTTGGGTTAGCGCGGCACCTGCGGAGACGGAGCGGGAGATGGAGACGGCGGTGGAGGCGTGTGTTGCGGTCGTGAGGGGCGTGGATGGGTTTAATGGGCTGGTGGCCCGGGGCTGGTCCGTGGAGGAGGAGATTGTGTTTCACGGGGATAAGTGCCGCGTTTTTGTCTTTGCGATTGGTTGGGACGATGTTGAGGCTTATGTCCGGTTCCGAAAGGCTCCGGAATATGAACGTGCTGTTGCGCCGTTTAGGGCGTTGCGCGGGCTCAAGGAGTTGGAGGTTTGTGCGGTTCATGCGCCGGATGGCACTGGTTAGGGGGGGAAGGTCGTAGGTCTTGCTTGTGCTCTAGATAGAAAGTCTATCAGGCGGCTAGTGATGGCTCGAGGATGTCTAGACTTTGATGATTTGACGGCGGTATATAATTCGCTGGGTTTATATGAATAGCACATTGCCCGCAATATGTAACAGAGCGTTTTCTATTGCGAATACTACTATAAACTGGCCTTATTTACTTTTCAGCGGCAACAACTAGTAAAATTTTCCGAAAATGGATGATTGTACGTAAACCACTGTACCCAGCGATACCGATCTCTGTACTGTTAGATGTGCGCGTTACCGGTAAATACCAAAGCTACCGATAAAAGCCCCCTTTTCCTACCAGATTATGGTTTACAGTTTTTGGAGGTGATGAGTACGCACGAAGGCCGGGACGGGAGGCCTGACAAGCACACAGACACAGAACAGCTATCAGGACTGTATATAGAGGTGTAATCGTGGCCGAGCAGCAGAAGAAGCAATCCTCAACGGGAATAATTGACAGTCATGTCAGTAGGAGTGGCTTCTTCCTAAAGCGACGAAATAGGATCTTCTGCATCTATAGTCACACGCTGCATTGCCGTCTGAAGGCGGCCGAGACAGCCTATGAATTAAATAGAACATTTTTAGCACCCGTGCCAATACGGCTTCCGACCAGTACCATTCCTCGGGGCAACATTACTAGATTGTCAAGACTATCCACATGAGGAAGACTCTCCCCCACCAGTATCGGGAGGACGAGGGGTACTACCACCGCTACTGCTGTCTTTACCTTCGCCATGTTTCGCAGAAGCTCGCGTGAGTCGCCAGCCCCGACCGCGAGGTTGATCCAGATCATCCGTATGCTTGACCTTCTCACAGAGCGGGCTATCCAGCGCGTCATACGGGTCGATATCCCAGTAGTTTTGGATTTCATCCACATCAGCGAAGATGCGGTCCCACGCAAGCTGCAACCCAGGCGGAACGTCCCAGCCAGTGTCGGGGTTGTTCAACCAGAGCCGGAGTATATAGCGTTTCGCTTCTGAGGTGTCTTGGAAGGTGCTGCGGCTGTGCAATATGGCGAAATTGTTAATGAACACCATGTCTCCTGCTTCTGGTGTGTGGCTAACGCAGTTGGCCGCAGCGGTGAAGTGAACGGCATCAAGGGCCTCCGCCTGGGCCTCACTCAGTGGTGGTATGTTGGGGTTTCGCGGCGTGCTTGCCGAGCCGGTGAGGTTCCTGCGCGAGTAGATAAGGACCAGCTTCTCCTGCCAGTAGTGGAGCAAAGCACGCTGATGATAGGGAGGGTTGCGTCCGAATCTAGAAGTGCAAGTCATCAGTAACATACCATTAAGATATGACATGAATCCTTAAAGAAGTCTCAAGTCACTCACGTGTCATGGACCCAGTCGTCTTTGCCAAGTACTTCGATAAGATCAGGACGAGTGGAAGCAAGCTCGTTGTACACTTTCCAAGAGGAAGCCAGAAGAACGTCCCCTCCTATAGCCGCTCGGTCTATGAAATACATGACGAGAATCCCACATAGAAGGTCTGTGTGGAAAGGCTGTAGGACAGGTAGTGTCAATCAAGGACACTCTATACTGCGCCCTTCACGTCTTTTGTGTGTATCTTGGTGCATGGTCTCATATAAATACATTACTTACCTGTGCAAGATTGGTAAATACTGGCCTGCGCCTGTCGTCCGGAAAGCCGTCGAATTTGACGTCGGTGATATGAGCTACGGAGAAAGACGAGGTAAGCGGAGTCCAAGATCCTTGCAAAGTTTCGGGTGGTGGCAATTCAACTAACTCATCATGCGTCCATCTTGATACTGCCGCCCTCTTTGCTCCCCAAAATAGCTAGAGACCCCGAGATAGATGAGGATATTGTCTTCGCGGGAGAAATGTCGAGGATTCAGTCCCCGAACAACGCAGAACCCAATCCCGTCATACACCTTCGTAGTCAAACTCTCTAGGCGAGGACCGAGCTTTGGCAGCGGAAATGTTGACCTTTTAATATCTTGAACTTCCACATCGAGACCTGATCCAATTCAAACTGTTAGTTAGCGAAATCCAATCTCTAATGCTGAAGAAAATAGCATGGGCAGTACCCTTGAGTCGAGAGAGAGCCTCTTTAATTTCAGCGATATCAGCAGTATCTAGGTTGAAGATATAATCTTCCTTGCACAAGTCCGACTCAGTCCAGACGAGGGGGTGCTCCATCGCCTTTGGCTAGCCCTTTGGCAGTGTAGCAGCATCAGGGCCAAGGAGGCTCATTCTTTTCGCAGTTCGTCTCTGGAATGCTGCCATGTCAGGTACCCAACCGATCTTGGCAGTGGGAAGCTGTGCCTCGGGTGACTCTGTCGCCTGTATTGCATATTTGGCACGAAGGGATGGCGGATAATAATCCATGCGTGGATTGAAGCTCCCGACTTGGTCAGCCATACCTGTACAAACGAAGTTGCGAAATATGAAAATAATATTGCAATAAACTAAATACCAAAATATATCACTAGCAGCCCGTGGTCTAGAGGAGATGATTCAATCCAAGCTCGGTTATTACGGAATACTTGCGCTTATATGAGAGGAAATCTAGAGTTTATAGCTTCTTAAATCTCGTTTCTAAGATAGCAGCATATGTGCGGCCGAAACCGAGAGAAGACTCAAAGTTGCACTTTTGGCTATCACAAATCTATTATTGGCCCTAAGACTGTTCTATCCCTCCATTACCTTACCAAAGGTATTACTAAAGTAACGCTTTGAGGATGCAAATGCTACTGTACGCCCGACTACCGTACGTTCGTGCCTACCATGGTGATCATCGATAACAATGCATATGCAGCCGATGACAGGGGAGCAGACCAGGAACTCAGTCATTGGAAGCTAATGGAGACACGTGTCAACATAAGGAGGACATCATTAGCGATAGCATTTAATGGCTGCAAGCTCCCCAAGTCTAATGCGGGCCTAGTAACATTGAAAGACGGCTGCACCCCGCGAATGGTCAGTCGTGGGGTATTATGCTAATGGAAGTTGTGGCGAGTGTATCACCATGAAGAAAGGACCGCAGCAGACAGCAAGAGAAAGGGGTGAGGTTTAACTGAAGAATGACCTTTTATGTTGTGAGAGGGGCGCGACAAGTGATGTTTTCTCGCCCTCGGTGAGAAAAAGAACAGCCGTATCAAAGAATCTCTCGGCCATGATATTGCTTCAGTGCCAATAGAACTTCCTGCAAGGTCGGCCGCTGCAGATAGTGCAATAACTCAAGATCCCTGTTGTCCGCCTCATTTCTGTCATGGCGCATCCTTGCCTCGACGAATTCCTCCGCCTTCTGCATCTCTGTTCTCCAAAAGCGCGTGACTGTCTGTTTGGTCTCCTCGAAAGTGCCTTCTGGCTCCCCATGCAAGCCCGTTTTGCCCAAAGGGAACACCTTACCTTCACGACGGTAGATCTTGATATGACCATCACTCCACTCGCGCGCCCCTGCCGTACACCTTCTAATAAGCTGTTGGAGATCGAGCGGTGTGTGTATGAACTCCGGGAAACGCCGCTGCCCATCAGAGATGCTGGACCGGCCGAGGACGATGTCGGCGTCCCCAATGCCCTCGAAGAGACACCACAAAGCCTTGCCCAGCATGTAGACCATTCCCGCATCTTGCTCTGTGGGGGTGCTCGTAAGCCAAGGCCAGTACCAGCCATTCGCGGCATTGTCGTAGCGATTGCTTCGGGCCTGCAAGGGTACTGGGAAATCTCTCGACTGGAGGTACCTGTCTAAGATAGACTGGTACTTTGCGATGATGTCATTGGGCAAATCCCTCGTTCTGGCGTACGCCCGGCTTCCGAGCTCTGCTATCCACTCGAGATAATAGATCTCCGGCGGTGCCCAATTATATACATTGCGGCTTTGTTCCAAGTCCAAAAGAACTGCCTTTTCAGAGCCATCCGGCTTCCTTGAGAGAACTAGTTGGTCAAGTCGGAGGTCTGAGTAGAATTTGACTGGTGATTTCTGAATGTGAATCAAGGAAGTGTTAAGGTCAATAGCCCAAGACAATTGCTGGCGGTGGGTCAGTGTTCCGGATAATCTCCTCTCTGACAATATGTCTTCTAGGTCGCCACCTTCGTAGTAAATCATGAGGAATCCGCAAACCGCCCCGCTGGAAGGAATCGTGACTAGGTGTCGTGGACGTCCAAGGATAGTCTCCGCTGGTTCTAGAGCAAGTAGCATTTTGATCTCGTGGTAGTTCCTGGCTGGATTGCCCTTGGTGGACTTGAATACCATGATGGCTTCTTCTTTAGTCTCATCTGAGACGGACACGAGAATCACGTCGCTGGAAAGCTGTTTCAAGCGCCGCAACTTGGTGTAGGGTATCGTCGGGGGCATGTCGGACTCATCATATCCCCACAAGGCGCGAAGCTCCTCTGACGAGAGAAAAATTCCCGGCTCCGTCACTGCCTTGTTCGGCAAGATCTGGAAGTCCAGGCTGCTTAAATCTTCCGTCAAGTTCTTGAGCAAGATTGTAGAACCAAAAGGGAGGCCACGATAGATGTCGGCAAAATTTTCGACGCTGTCCGACCAGCTCTGAAGACCGTCTCGAAGGTATGAAGAGATACCAAGTGAGTTCACACGAGGACCGCTAACATGAACGCTGTCCCGAGCGTCGAGTTGACTCCACAGACTAGGCGGCCATTGGGTTTGGTCAGGGATGACAACATCGATGCGGCTGGGAGGAAGACATCCTAGAAAAGTAGGAATAGCGGCATAGGATGTCCCAAACCCTGAGTACTCGATGACCCAAGAGGAGGAACTCTGGGGAGTGCTGTTTTTGGGCACGTCTACATACTCGGCGTAGCCATTGGTGTCAGGGAAGGAAATAAATCCTGCACACGCGAATACGTAATTGACGCGGAGCTTGTTGGCGATATTGAAACCCTTCACAACAGTGTCCGCCATGCTACCTGCCATGGTTGGAGTGGCGAAGCTCGACAATAAGGCTTGAAAAAGACGAAAGTGTTGGAGTGCACGACAACTAGCAATTGAGAATTAGGCTATCCCTATCCTCCGTACGGGGCAACTACATAAGCAATTTCAGCTTTGGCAGACGGCTCTGATAGGCGACAGGTGTCACGGAAAAAACGACGCCGTTAATACCGTGTTGGTAATAACGGACTATACGCGACAACAGGGCATCGGCCTATCAGCCTTGCGTCCGACTTTTTAGCACGCTTCCTGCGAAGATGAATCGCCCCGACAATTTCCCAGTCTCTGATTGGACTGTTTACTGCCTACCATGTTCCACGTCTGTCTTGTCGGTCCACGGTAAAAGACCGACAGAAGTAGCCTGACGGTTACCTGCGTCATATTGATATTGCTGAACTCACACACGAAAAAGGAACCCGTGTACCACCTGTACGTGATTCTATACTCGCCGTTGTTGCTTGTTTAGAATGGAGAATGGACAAGCTTCCAGGCCGGTTGCGACAAACGCAGGCTCAAGCGGAAGAGAATGGACTGCCGAGGAGCTGATGTGCCTACAGCAGACTTCTAAAATCATTGGAATTCCTTTTTCCAATTTTATGCGCTTTGCCGAAACACGCGGTGAGAATGACGCTACTTTCATTAGCACACACAAACCGCACCGTTTCATCGACTCTAGAGAGTGGACTACAGAAGAACTCGCGACCTTTCAACGTACAGCAAGAGCGATCCCTGTTTCTCTTTCTCGTCTCATCTTTTGCCGAGGCCGCTGTCAAGCCGTTACCTCTCTCTCAATCTTCATCAACTACACAGCAGAGCGCCAAAGCCCTTCACGCGCCTGAGGACGTCAATCCCCTGCCAACATTCAACACGCGGCTAGACTCAAACCCAGCCTCCAGGCTGCGGGTAATAGTAGGGCATCGATCCGGTCACCCGCCATGTCATCTTTAGGGCCTTGTATTCGATGTAGCATCGCTCATAAAAGCGTATGAGGCCCCCTAGTCTCATTCGTGATTCAGGCTTGAGTATTAACTGCCACCTTAGTGTGTCCCTATTCCAGGCTCACAAGAATGCGTTCGCTGCCGTAATCAGAAGTACAGCATGTCCACACTTCCATGTCTATACTTCCAGATCACCGATATAACCCTATTCCGCACTATGTCAGACCCGATATCCCAGAAACCGTACACAATACTTTCTCTCGATTGTAGCATTGCCAGCACGGTACACCCGCTTGTAGCATATAGCTCAGGCCCTGCTATTGAGTTTAGAATAACGCAGGGTCTGGGTACTACTCTCCATCTGTCGGCAAGGAGCTTTGATTCAACAGCTATCCAAGATCCGGCCTCTCCATCGATCAGGAATCTCTATTCTCACAGGTATGCACTGGCAGACCTAGATACTGCCAGACAGGAAATACGAGGTTTCATTTTCAGACGCGTGGTGCCTTATATTCGAGCCAAGGTATCTAGGGACGACCCCATTTCTTGGAATATTTTCGCAGCGGCTTGTCGAAGGATTGAACTTAAGATGGTTTGCCTCCCCATAACCCAGCCTCGATCAACTCTATTCTATAGACTAACAGTGTATAAGGATTTTCATGAATTCGTCTCAGATGTACTCTGCCTCTGGACGGCTGCACGAACTATCGAAGGTGGCTGGCAATTCACAGGACCCCAAACCTTGGGTATCAAGCCTGAGGTTGGAAAATCAGCCCGTCTCGCGGATGCGGCATTCATCGACTACCAATTCTCTGCTATTGTAGCCCAAGACGTGCTCTTATCATTATGGTACAAGGTCCTCAAGCAGCTACATGAACTAACCCATTCCAACACGTCAGCTAACTGGATTGTTTTGTTCTTGGCCAATTTCATCCTGCTTCATACTTATGGTCTTCTTATTAAACAGCAACGAGCGTTCTCACGGCGACGCAATGCTCCGGTGAGGACTTCCTCTATCCCAGCTCCATCATCCTATATTGATTTGAGACTGAGATTGGCAGCTCCGCTATACATTGATGCCTCTGATAAGAGGCATTCACCTCGGTGCTAAAGCTCTTCTAGCTCATTTCCACCATATCTGCAAAGGTCAAAAACCATTCGAGATTGACTGGGGCCAGCAGCCACTCTCCAAGACGACCCAAGGAATGGCGAAGCTCTCTCAGGGCGAGGTTGATTTCATTACTTCCTTGTCTCAGCTAGCTAAGGCGAAAGGTGAGTTGATACCGCACGCTCCCGTTCCTTCTGGAATATTCGCCTTGGCAGAGAGCTGATCGGGATCTCAGTACCTCATTTTAAGGAACTAATGCAAACCGATGAGTACGAATCAGAATACTGGTTTACCGGACAACTTTTTGTGCCTGATTGGAGACTTCCCAACACAATCGAGGAGTCACCAGTGGCCTGAAATTGTAAACTACAGTAGGCGTAAGTGCATAACCATTGATTGCATTTTCCATCCAGGGTTGTTGGAGTCCACATCTCCTTCGTATTGTAGTCTGTTGGAGGGGAGCGGGTATGTCATTTAGTCTTAGTCTTAATATAGTAAGTTGTGAGACTATAATCGGTCTCTTGGTGTTAAAAGCTTGTGCATTAGTCGTTATCTAAAAGAGTATTGATGCTTTCTTCCGCTTTAGAGGACAACTTCTCTCGCGGAGGAATGGAGTATTAATTATATAGAAGTAGTGAACCTGTGTGCACTTTAGTAATGATTAGATAAAGTATTTATTAGATAATTTAAGTAACTAAAAAAAAAAAAGTTTAAGTATATATTTAAGCTATAAAAAAACTAATAAATTAGTTGCGCTATAATTTACTTATACTATTTTAGTAAACCTATTTTTTTATAATATATTTTTTAGCTTTAAAGCTATTTAAAACTGCAAGGTTATAAATATAAAATAGTATAATAAAAAAAACATATATATATATTAATATAAAATAGAAAATTAACTATTTTTTTATTTGTATTTTTTTTTTGCTTATTTTTTTATATATTTAAATAGATTTATTAATATATAGTATGCTTGCTTTAGTTATAAAATGTTTTATTATAAAGTATACTATTATTTTATATATATATTATTGTTTGCTAATTTTTAAATATTTAAGCAATATACTTTTGTTAGTTAACTGCTTATATAGCTTATATATAATTTTATAAATAAAAGTAGGTTTATTTTTTTTTTTTTTTAACTTTTATATAAGCAATTTTTATAAGTTTTTAAAAAATTATATACTTTTATTTAAAAATATTTGCTAACTTATTTTTATTTATAATAAAAATAATATAATAATTTTTATTATATAAGTTTTTTTTATTATATAAGTTTTTTTTATTATAATTTTTTTGCTATTAATTTATAGCTTATTTAATAATAAAAATATAGCTTTATTAATTTTTATATACTAATACTATATATAGTACTACTATTATATTTGCTACTTTTTTTTTTAGCTTTTTTATTAGCTTGCTTTTAAGCTTTTTATAAATGTTTTAAAATAATTAAAAATATATTTTAAATTAGTTTAATATATTTAAGTAGTTTTTTATATATTATTTATATTACTATTTATATTTAAGCGCGCTTTATTACTACTGCTAACTATAAATATAATAAAGCTATTATAGCTATTACTACTACTAAAAAAGCTACTATTACTAAAGCTATTATTATTGCTATTACTATTACTATTATTGCTAGTTTTATATTTATGTTTATATTTATGTTTAAAACGTTTTTATGCTTTACTTTTAGTTTTATTTATATATTTTTATATATTTGCTTTATTATTACTGCTTGCTGCGCTATATTTTATTAAGTATATATAGTATTTGCTTTTATAAATAACTTTACTAAAGTATATTTTAATATAATAAAAAACAGTTTAAAATATTAATAGTATACTTTTAAATATATTTATTTGCTTTTATAAATAATTGCTTTTTTTTAAATACTATAAAATATTTATTAATATAATTATTTTATAGCAAGTTATATTTTATATTAATTATACTTTAGCTAATTATTACTTTTAAAAATAACATTTATTACTATATAAGTTTTATTTTATATGCTTAAATAAAACTATAATTATTAAAATATATATTAACTATATATAAAAAGTTAATTGTTTATATATAGCTATTTAAATTTTTTAAAAAATTTTAATAGCTAAATTTGTTATTACTACTATTATAGCTACTTTTACTTTTATAAATAGCGCTACTACTACTATTATTACTATTAATATTACTATTTTTACTTTTATTAACTTTAAGCTTTATGTTTATATTTATAAAGCGCTTTTTATACTTTTTAACTTTTTTTAAAATGTTTTAAGTTTTTATTTTTATTAGTTTTTGCTTAACTAAAGCTTTAGTTTATAATTATTATAATTATATAAAAATAGTTTAAAAAAGCTTTTATATTTAATAAAAAGTTATTTTTATTATATTAGTTTTTTTAATTTTATAACTTTTATATAATATATATTTTATAAATTAATAAAAATATAAAAATATTTAAACTATATTTATAAAAAGTTTTTAGTAAGCTTATTTATTAATATTTAATTAATAAATATATAAGCTACTTTAAAAAAAATTTTTTAGTGTTTTTATTTTAATTATATATTTTAAATATTAATATAATATAAATAAGTATTAATTTTTTTGTTTTTATTTATAACTTGTTTAATTACTTAAATATTATTTAAATAAATTGTTTATTTTTAGCTAAGTTTTAAATTAATATTTTTAAATAAATGTTTTAAGCTTATAGTTTTTATTTTTATAAGCTTTAAAATATTAAGTTTAGCTTTTATAATAAATATAAATATTATATTTTAATAAATAATTTTTTAAAAAATTGCACTTTTAAATAAAAATATAATATAGCTATAAAATAATTTTTTTATTTTTTTATTATTTATAAAAAAAGCATTTTTAGCAATTAAAAAAGCTTATATATTTTATTTTTTTTATTTATAAATAATTTTTAAATATTTTATATAATATAAATATTTAATTATTTATATAGCTACTACTATATAAACTAAGCTAAAATTAGTTAAATATTTTAAAAATAAAGCTATTAAATATGCTATATTTATTTTAATTATAATTGTTATATATAAAATAAATTTTATAAACTTTTAAAAATATTTTATTTAAGCTTTAAAAGTTTATTTTATATATTTTATTAGTTTTTTTATTAAAAAAAGTATTATTAAAATTTAGCTATTATTTATAAAGTTATATTTTTATATAATTTTTTTAATATATTAGTTATATACTAAAATAATTGTTTATATTTTATAATTTTTAATTATTTTAATTTTTAAAAACTATTTTATATTGCTTTAGTTTTTTATTTTATATATTTTTTTTAAGCTATTTATTATTTTTAAGCTTTTTTTATATAGTTTTTATAATATAATACTAAAAAGTTATTTATATAAAAGATTATATAAATTTTATAATTTTTTAAATAAAACAAATATAGTTTTTTTAATAAAAAAATTAAATAAATATGCTTTAATATTGCTATAAACTTTTTATATTATAATAGTAATAAATTTTTTAAGCTATATAAAGCTTTGTTTAATAGCGCTATTTTGTTTTTTTATTTATAGCTATTTAATAAGTTATAAGCTATAAGTTATTTTTTTTTTTAAATATATTTAAAAAGGCTATAATTATATTAAACTATTTTATTTTAAAATTAAATTATACTGCTATAGCTATTATAATTTTAAAAGTTTTAGCTATAAGTATTATAATATATATTAACTAAAATATATTTTTATATTATAAATTATTTTAAGCTATTAGCTATATTTTATATATATTTAAAAATTTAGCTTTATTAAATTTATATATAAATATTTATTTTAAAAATAAAAAATTATTTTTAGTTTTAGTATAAAGTATAACTTTTATTATATTAAGCTTTTAAAAGTTAATAATTTTTTTATAAGCGTTTTTTTTAAATTGCTTTTTTAAAAAATATTTGTTTAAATTTTTTTATAACTTTAAAAATAGCTTTAAAAAATTGTTATAGTAAATTTTTAGCTATTAAAATGCTATATTAATATATTTTGCTTTATTTTAGCTTATTGTTATAATAATTATTATATATAGTATTTTATATTTTTAGTTTTTATAGTAAATTGCTTTTTATTAATTAAGCAAAAAAGTTTTTAAAAAATTTAACTAGGTTTAATTATTTAAAATACCTTTTTTATATTTTTTTAGATTATTTTTATAAATACTATATATAAACTTATATATTTAAAAATATTACTTTTAAATTGCTAGCTTAATTTTATAAGTAGTATTTAAATTTATTAG
The DNA here is from genome assembly GCA_005188305.1 of Xylaria sp. BCC 1067. Lineage (NCBI taxonomy): Eukaryota > Fungi > Ascomycota > Sordariomycetes > Xylariales > Xylariaceae > Xylaria > Xylaria sp. BCC 1067. The sequence continues at coordinate 880,707 of SSCS01000003.1, read as the reverse complement.
CTTTTTTATAGCTAATTTATATATTTGTTTATTATTATATAATTTTTAGCTAAGTTTTTATTTTATAAATTTTTAGCTATTTTTAAGTTTAATAAATATATTTTTTAAAAAAACTTTAAATTTTTATTTTATATTTTAGCTATTTTTAAAAGTTCTAATAATATATTAAAATTATTTTTAAAATTGTTAGCTATATTTTTTTTTTTTTGTTTTAATAAGTTATTAACCTAGTTTAAATATTTATTAAAAAGTTATAAGTTTAAATAGCTAATTTTTAAAAATATTTAAAATATTTATATTTTATTTTTTAAAAGTTTTTATTTTTAACTTATATTTTTTTAGTTAATTTTTAACTAATAAGTTTTTAAATATAAAATTACTTTTAGTTTAGCTAAAAATATTATTGCTTTATTTAATTTTTTATAATTAATTTATTTTTTATATATTAATAGTATTAAAAAGGTTTTTAAATATAAGTTTAACTTTTATAATTTTTTTATTAAAGCTTTATTAATTTTAATAGCTTACTTTTTTTACTTTTTATTATAAAAGATTTTTTTATTAAACTTTATATTATATATAATAATTATTTTATTTAGCTAAAAAATTTATATTTAGTATAAATTAATAGTTTTATAGCTTATTAAATATTTAATATAAGCTTTATAGTTTATTTTATATATTTGCTTATATTTTTTAGTAAGTTTATTTATTTTTATTAAGTATATTTTATATTTATATATTTAAATTAAGCTTTAGTTAAATTTTAAATTAATTAATAAACTAATTACTAGTTTAAAAAAGTATTACTAAAAATATTATTAAAACTATATTAAAAATATTTTTATTAAAATATATAAATTATACGCTTTTAAAAAGCTTTTATTATATAGTTAGCTTGCTATATATATTACTTTAAACTATAGTTCTAAAAAAAGTTTAGCTTTTTTAAACATTTTTAGCGTTTAGTTAATTATTTTTTAGCTTATTTATTTATTACTACTAAAAAGCTTTTTTATATATATAAAGAAGTTTTTAAAATTAATACTTTTTTTGTTAGTTTAACATTAAAAATTTGTTATTTTTTTATATATAATTATTAAAAGCTTTATATTATTATATATTTTATAAATTAAAAGCTAGTACTAATATATTACCTAATATTTAAAATATTTAAATATACTATTAACTTATAGTTTTAATTTATTTATTAAAGTATATATATAAATTATTTTATTATATTTATTTTTAATTATAAATATATAAGTTAACTTATTATACTTTTTAAAATAATAAAATAAGTTTTAGTTTATTTTTTAAAATAAGCATATTAAGCGCTTTTTAAAAGCTTTTTAAAAAATTATATACTTTATATATATTTTTATATAGTTTTTATATTTTGCTTATTTTACTTTTTTAATTTTTATATTTTTAGCGTTTTATATTAACGCTTTTAATAATTTAAGTTTTAAATATTTTATTTTTAAGTACTATAAATTTTTTATATTTTTTTTAAGCTTAAATAAATTATATAAAAATTATTATAAGTACTTTTTATATAATAAAACAATTAGTTTAATTATATTTAAAAAAATCCTTTTATTTATATAAATAAAACTAATTATTAAAAAGCTGCTTAAATAAATTAAAATAAGCTTATATTTAAAAAAAACTAAGTTATATTTTTTTGTTAATTTTTTAATAAAAATATTAAATTATAAGTTTTTAAAATATAAAAAATAGTTTAAGCTATAGTACTAGATTTTTTTTTTTTATAAATAAGTTTTTAAAACTATATTTATATAAAACTTTTTTATTAATATAATGTTTTTAAAAATTAGGTTTTTTATATTTTTTTTTATATATTTGCTAATATGTTATATATAATTTTTTGCTTTTTATTTAGTATAAAAAAGCTTATAGTACTAGCTTTAATATTATTATTTTTTATTAATAATATAAATAAACCTAGCTTTAATAAATTTTTATTATTTATTAAATATAAAATATTATAATTATTTATTATTATACTTTTTATAAATAAGTAAACTTTATAACTAAAAATAATATAAACTTTAAAAGTTATAAAATTTTCTAGTAAAAAAAATCTATTAATTATTATATAAATAAAGTTAAAATTAAGCTATTTTTTTTTATTTAATTTATTTGCTTTACTAAATTTATTACTTTAAATATTTTTATTAAACTTTAAATAGTATTTTTTTTTAACTTTTTAACTTTTTTTTTTAATTTTTTAGTATAGCTTTAACTAGTATATAAACTTATAGTAAGTTTTAATTTTTTATATTTAATTAAATAAAAAGTTTTTTATATTAATATTATTTAATTTAGTTATTGTTTTTTATAAACGTTTATATTTATATAAAAGCTATAAATATTTTTTATTTAAAATAAATAAATAAAAGTACTAGTATTTATATATATTTATAGTATTATTTTAAGCTTTTTTATAGCTTTATAATTAGTTAGCTAATTTTTTTTTTAAAATAAAAAAAATTTCTATTTTTATATGCTTTTTTTAAAAGATTTTTTTATAAACTAGTACTAAAAAAACTTTTTTATATTTTTTTAAAATAATTATTAGCTTTTTAAGCTATTTATTTATAGTAAAGTTAATAATTTATTATTAAGCTTAGTTAAAAGCTATTTTTATTTAAATAGCTTTTAAAAAGTTTTTTATAGTAAGCATTTTTTTAATATTTAATAAATTAAATATTTATATTTATAAAAAAGCTTTATATTAATTAATATATTAAACTTTAAGCTTAATTTTTTTAGTAGTAGCTTATTTAAACGCTTTTTTATATTTTTATTAAACTATAATTGTTATAGCTAATTTTATAAGTGCTAAATAGTTTTTAAAAGTTTTAATTAATATTTATAAATTAATTATTTTAAAAGCAATTAATTTAATAATAGTTATATTTATTATTTTTATTTTAACTGTTTATAATATTTAGTTAAAAATTATAATATAATAGTTAAACTAAATAGTTTAAGCTATAATATTTATAGAAAAATTTTAAATTTTATTAGTAAGCTTTATAATAATTTCTTTTTTAATAAGCTTTATTTTAATTAAAAAAAGCGCTTTTTTTTTAATAAACTTATTAGTATTTAGCTATTTAGTATATTTTTATAAATATTTATTTTTATAGTTTTATATAATTATAATTTATATACTTTTGTTTATAAAAGCTTTTAGTATTTTATTAAATATATAATTTATATTAGGTTTATTAAAGTTAATTAAATATTATATTCTTTAAACTATAATATAAAACTATAGCTTATTAATTTATTTTAAATAATTATATTAGTTATAAAGTATAAAATTTTTAGCAATTAGTTTAGTTAAATTAGTAAGCAATATTATAATTAAAATAATATAATATATATAATTAATTAATAATTTTAAATAATAAATTAAAATAAAAATAAATTTTTTAATAAATATTTTATTAATTGTTTTAAAAGTTTAAAAATATAAGTTTTTATTATAAACTAAGCTTATAACTTTTATAAAAAAATAAAATATTAATTATATAAAAATAGTAAACTTATATATATTTTAATAATAATTAAATAAAATATTTATTAAATAATCTAAATAACTAAAAAGAAGAAAGTTCAGGTATACATTTAAGCTATAGAAAAACTAATAGATCAGTTGCGCTATAATTTACCCGTGCCATCTTGGCAAACCCACTTTTCCGTGACAACTTTCTTGGCTTAATCTTACGCCGATATGTGTGCATGGTACAGCCTATCAAGTCTGGATGAGCTAGAGTAGGTCAAAAGCTGTCACACGGTTAATATTGCCACTTCAGGTCACCTTGACTCACCTTTTCAGCTGCAATATATTTATCAGGCCATGAACCTGCAATTCGCCTATAGACCGAGACATACCGTCTCGTATCAAAGGCTACTGATTGCGAGGAAATGCCTCAATATTCTGTATATAAAAAGGAGGCCTTCGGCCTCTGTAAATTCAGTCTATTCTGAAGGTTACGGACCTTTGAGAGCCTAGATTAATTATTACCTAATACAGCCTTGAGCCAAGCCCTAGAACACTAGCCCTTGTTACAGTGTACGATTAAGTCTATCTGCGCAGCGTTTAAAAGACAATGATAATCCTCCCTACAAGGAACGTGAGCATGATAGGCAATTTTGCGCGTGGAACGTGTTAAACTAAATGCGTACTTTTAATTAAACCACCTTGTAGACCTAACATAATATTACCTTTGCTTAACAGATAAGAAAAGCTAAGTCTCCACAAGTTAGTTAGAAGTCAGTGTCACAAGGTATAAAGGTGTTACTTTTAGTTACCGAATCGGTAAATGTTAAGGGATCAATTAGGAGACAGGGACTTTTCTCTTCCTTAGGTGTTAATTTATCGAGTAAACCTTAAAGGTCCACAAAGTTTTAAAGTCGCCTACAGGCTAAGGCATACAAAATATAGTCTCGTATAGAAGGAACTAGAATATGAGGAAATACCTTTATTAACTGTATATAAATGAAAGGTCTGAGGTCTCGATAGATATGTACTGTTGAATATGGGGTTTTGGCAGTAGATGTACTGTATTGGATAATAGCTTAACAAGTCTAAGTACAGTGGAGTGAGGAGGTACCTCACTCACATATAGTAGATGTGTGCGGGCCGTTGTACCCAGCGACTTAGCTCTACCAGTCACCCGATTTCGGCACAGACTATTATTCCAAGGTGACGGACCTTCGAGAGCCCAGAAAGATAATTATCTAATATAGCTATTGAGCCGAGCTCTAGAATACTAGGCCTTGTTACATCAGGCTTTTGGCCTTGTCGGTAAACTTCCGGGCCTAATTCTTGCGGGTGGCCGGGTAGAGTACCTTAATTGCTTCTTCTAGCTACCAGAATATAGATGAGGGGTCGCGGTGACAATCCTAGGGGAGATAGAATGCAGAAAGACTATAGATAAGGGAGAACGCGAGCAGGGCAGACAGCAAGCGGCGGGTCCACGCCAAACCATTCATAGCAAAACATTAGTTTAGACGCCGTACAATTCGGGAGATGAATGGGGTGAGTAACTCATACAAGGAGTACCTAGGTAGCGTCTAGCGCGATGAATAAAAAGTGGCTGTAAGGTATCTGGACTTAAGACACAGCGACGAGTAATTAGAAATTAATGAGGGGAGCCTAAGGGTAGTCCCAGGCTTTCTCTTTTAAACAGCCATAGCATCATTAGATGTTCATAATACCATAGATTACGAACAGCCGTGGCATGAAACAAGTTAAAAACTATTCTTCAGCGTAGGTATTGCTGCCTCGGAGGGAGCGAGCGGTAGATCAGCAGTAATTTGGGGTAAGACGACATATTACGAAGGCAGAACCAATAGTGGTGTTGGGAAAAGCGACCAAGTTGTGGGAATATTCCCTATAATAGATGCCTTATTACTGACAGATCATCCCAACTCCACAACACTGCCTACCCAGGCACCCAATTAGAAATACACCAACAAGACGCACGCCACACGGTGATATTTCGTGTAGCCAATCGGAGTAGAGCGGATAGGTATCGATATTTTTCCGATCGCTCGCAACTTCAATCAATTTTTCTTGCAACCGGTGCCTGTGGGAAAATACAGCTAGTGTCATATTTTCTAGGCCAGCCAGCCGACATAGTCAATTCTCCTCGCAGACTTACAGAGAACCGTCCACCCGTGGTGTTTAGTCGTGTTTACAATTACCCTCTCGCTCCCCATGTTGTCATGTTAGCGTTTTCCCCTCTCAAGCAGGTCTACTATCAAAATGCCACAAGGAGGAGGTATGTGCGGCTCTTCACCAGCCAAGATTAATTATGCTAGTTTCTTTCCCTCTGTGTTATCATGCGCCTACCCTATGTTGATCGTTTTTATTTTTACCGTATTTTTACCCCCAAATTTGTATTGATACGTTGCAGGAGACAATCCCCCAGCGAAACAGTCAAACGCCCGTTCCGGCATTGAAGATGATACCCGCAACAAGAAAGAGATAGAAATGTCCGCTATTGAAAAAAACCATAAACGTGAGTTTTCTAGTCGCGCCCCCATGATGGCTCTTATCTCACAAAAACTATCTTTGCTTTACCTGTAGAAGCCTCACCTCAAACCCATGCATCAAATGATGCTCAAGATGATGACCAGCAGTGGACTATCGTTGAACGTCCCGAGGATGATCGTAGAGAGAACACACATAGAACTTCTACCCACTTTGACATCACGATTGGCTGGGGGAGATGGAAGCACACTCTGTTCAGCTGGGATAGTGAAGTGGTGTGGCATGGGGGTTAGCCCACCACTAAGAAGAGAAGGAGTTCTCGGGTCCCTGAGTCAGGGGATAAAAGACCTTGGAGCCTACAATGATGTACACATGGCGCGCAGTTCGGGTGTTCTCCTTTCGTCAAATTGAATTAAGTTACCTTCGATCGACAAGTCCCCCAGGGAATTACGTGAATTTAGCTGCTATCAGATAAGCATGACTGTGTTCTATCTCCTTTAGGGCAGGGTGTCAATTCCTGAGGCAGACGGACCATTTTAATAGCAAAAGGTGTTGCTCATGAGATGAATGCAAATTGAAGTGTTGGAAGATAAGTGGCCCAAATGGTAACATTCGTTGGAGGCACCATTCCTTGTATCTCAACTCATAGGTAGCTCAACGAGCCTCGAACTGAATACACAGCATTCATTTGTCAAGTCGCCTAGGCCATGTGCCCCTTAGACACACATTGCCATCAAATCCTACGCCAAATCATAAGCAGTGAATGCTTCAAATAGATTTTCATGTTATTTGAATTGTGTTTGTTTGCCTTGGAAAGTTTTACTGTTAGAATTTGTAGTGTTTTATATAACCCGCGCAGGTTGCATACGCACATCAGCCATAGAAAAATATTTTGATAATATATATATATATTCAATTTAAACTTAAATCCTTGATTACTTTATGCGTTAAACATGTAGTCTCTGACAATCCTTGTGATCGCCGCATCCGTTTCGTTGTAGAAGTACTTGTAAGCCATGTAGTCAGTCGCTTTTTTGTCCTTGGCATTCCTCTCTACTAAATCTAGCAGATCCTCAATATCCGGTTGATCATCAACTTCGACGGCGACGCACAAAGCGACTAGGCTCCTAATCTCTGGATCGAGATTGTCTATCCTGTCTTGATGCTTGGCGACTATATCCACCGGAGCCTTGTACTTATCGCTCAGCTTATCCAAATCTGTTGCGAAGGACTTTATCTTTCTCACTTGTCCCTTCTGTGTTATTTCCATCATCCCTGGGCCCCCTCTGACATTGCCCCTGAGTAAGCCAAGCATTACTTCCCCAATGGCTCGAATGTGTGTCTTCACAACAATGTCGTGTGGCTCACTACTTGATATTTAGTTTCCGTTTGCATTCCGGTATAGTCCTAAGTGAAGTCTTACTTTGGCCTCACAGGGAGGTCTCGAGACATGCCAAAATCTATCAACTTTAGCAATGGGACAGATTGGTGCTCGAGAGGTTCCAATTTGTCAATCATGACTAAGGATTTGTTAGTCTATCTGAGTTAATATTACCCTTGGTTATCTTACTGTTCTGGCCATGAAAATCACCGTGAAGTAGGCGGGACTTCGGGGGGCGTTCCCCCTTCGCGTCGAGCGGCGGGATGACTTCCAACGTAGGCTTTCCATGTACCTGCTTTCCAAGGTCTCGTGGTGGCCAAGCCAATCCAATCACCATTCTACACACTAATGGCATCAAATCAACTTTAGAATTTGCCTATCTCTTATCAAGCTACTCACAACATAAGAATAGGGACCAAAGCAGTCGGTTCGGTAACGGGTCGTCTAGTGCGGATCTCTTTTCGTAGAACGCCCACAAAAGACCATTGTCAATCGTTTCCATGACCAGTGTTGGACCTTCCAGCTGTTGTATTATATTCTTCCACCTCGTCCTCTTAAGGACACGGGATGGTTGTGCAATATGCATACATCCACGGAGCCGCTATGTATACGATTAGCCTGCATGATGTCGCACTCTCGACACTTAGTTGCCGCGGTCTTCCACATACGTCAAGAGCATCTATCTCGGTTGTGATGTTTTTCTCCCCACCTGAGGTCAACGACCTCTTCAAGACAAACCTAGTAATTTTGGTGCGTTTCTTCTGTGGGCTGGTGGCAACTCGGAGTCCTGCAAACTGGGGTATAGGGTCTTCGGGAGAAGGTAGCGATTGGGGTTCGGGCGCTTGGATCAGTGGTTCCGACGAGGACTCAGATGACTTCATTATCATCTGAAGTGTGACACCCCACTGCAGCGTTCAGGGTAAGCAGTTGTCGTTCAATCGTTACGAATATTTTATGTTAAAAAAAATTAAAAACCGAAAATTTCCTATATTCTTGACTATGGCTAAGACACAGGAAGAAACCGATTCAGGCATCACTTACAGATCCTTGGCTTAGAACGCGCTCGACGGAAATCGCCTCATCTTTCGCAAAGAAATCCTGGATATACTTTGCGCTTTTCAGCGCCTCCTCCGAGACTTTGGACCCGCCCTGGATGTCTCTGTTCGCCATACTGCTACTCTTGGTGGCGCTTGCACACTCGATATTACAGCGCGTTTCGTTCAGTCATATTCGCAAGCCTATTGTTTAAGACTCCAGGGCCACACACGGATGCAAAGCGGGTGGGACTCTTGAAGGAGGCTAGTTTTGGTTTTAAGACCTTCTTTATCGCCGAGTTAGTATAACATCGTTTTCAGCCTACGGAGCAGGCTAGTTAGATTCTTTGTTCACATATTGACATTTTGAATCGGGAGGTTATGCCCAATTAGCAATTTCCAAAGACTTCCATACTCTATTTATTGCCAAGATTTTCCGGTTTGGCACTGTAGTTCTATTTAGGCCAGCAGCATCACATCATGTAAAGAAAGGTAACCACAATCATTTGAGGTGTCTACATCAAGGAAACTGTTTTACTTTTAAACAACTAACCCAGCATTGCGCTCGCTACGGTATTATGGAGCCAGAGGCGGCCGATGAATCAGTGGTGTGCCTAGATATTCCGAATCATGTATTATCTCCATAGGTTGAGATTACTGTTTTGGATGCATGTAAATTGGGGGTGAATTTGTGAGTAGTTATTCACAGGTGCTATCATTATGCATTCTCCTGTAGACAACGCATCATGTATAATCCCGTGTTCCAATACGTATCTAAGCCCTAATATTATCATAGGGGTATGCAGCTCAATTAGGTAAGGTATGCAAGAGCTGTAGTCGGTTGTTGACCAGATCCGGGTTGTTGGTCCGGATTAGGTCCACTTTGCCCGGGATCTCCGTGACGCGATCAAAGTCAGGCTTCGAGTTATTGCTTGTCAACCCTGTAGGTCGTTCATTCATTCCATCAACTAAAACCGGTTCAGTTATCTCGAATTGGGTTGTGTCGCAGTCTTAATGCGCGGATGGCGAAGTAGCTAGCCAAACCAGGTGTTCCTACCGCGCCTATTGAAATTGATTCATTATGGTGTAAGCACGTCGATTGAGGAATCAAGATCGAGCCGTGGGGAGCGTTGATATCATGGTTCTGGCCAGGGGTCGGCACGGTTAGGGCTGCATTAGCTTGGGCTGCTCATTTGCCAATCATATCTCCGGGTTACCAGCTTTGATCCCACAGTTCAGCTGAGCTCCCCCCCGAAGCCCTGTCTTCTTTCAGAACACCATCTCTCAGCCCATCTTATATACATATAGGAACCAATTCAGTATGGCTTCTTCAAGGGGCTGAGCCGCACCGTTAACATCCACCCGTCAAGCGGCACTGCTCCAACCATATGTACTTGACTCCTATCAGATACATCCACCGAAATTCATATGTGGCTGCAGATGGCCCTAACCTACAAACAGCCACCCCATTCCGAACATCATACTATGAACAAACGGTAGTGAATACTGACAACCTAGAACCTATGCCGAACCAAACCCTGGGGTAGGTTTGATAGTTCCTATGCTGGCCCAGATATGCGACCCCAAAATCCAATACAACCATGACTCCCAAGCCAAAGGATGTGGAGGGCCAATGTGGTGAGCGGTGTATCGCGGCATCTAGAACATCTGTACAGCTATTTTGAGGGAGGCTTGCGCCTCCCTGCATTCGGGATGCACCCGTGCTGACATTTCTATTTCATCTCGGGTCGATCTTCTCTATATGGTATCCAGCATCCGGATGCTGTTAAAGAGCTGAAAGCAATAGACGCAATCTGGCGCTGTCACCCTTGCATAAGACAAAGGAGAAGAAAGCGACTCGGAGGCATGGTCACGGAGATCCGATCTTTCTAGCCAATAACCATCTCATCAGTGACATAGAACGGCCCCCCTCTCTTGGTTCAACGAGCACGTTCGAAGCCCCGAAACGCATCTCGATTTGAGTTCAAGATTCTGTGGCTTAGATAGCGACGGCCTCGACTAAGGGCCCCTCCACCCAGAAATTTGTGACCTCATCCGGTGTAAGAATTACAATCTCGTCTGACCTTCCAGAGTGATGTGAATTCCTCCGTGGCGTTTGTTCTGTTCTATTTTTCGCTGTGAAGACCAGGTTTTGGCTTGACCGACTCAACGAGTCAGCTGAGGATACTCATGTAGTGGCGCCTATTCTCCTAGACCAGATAGTAGAGCGCTTCGCGCCAACCCTTTTTTCCAGGTTGTCCTGGCCCTGTTGCCCTTCAAAGTTCATCCTGGGCTACCCTCAGGCGGTCTTCTTCACTTTACTAGACTCATTATAGAATATGCATGAGCGCCTCCTTAACAACTTGGGGTTGAGGCCGACGGCAGTCATCTCCGCGGCGAAAATCTGTCAGACTCGACGATAATCAGCCTGTTTAGTTTTGGATCTATTGGCAGCGAGGCGTCGATTAAGCTCTTGTCCGCAAGGCCTTCTAAGTCTAGAGTGTTTGGTTGCTCTTAGGATTCAAAGTATATAATCTCCTGGATTTCCATCTTCAAAGACAATTTCTTCAGCATCAACCAAGCGACCTCAGAAATCGAAGCAGCTTACTACAAACACCTCCTCCCCTTTACATTACTATCTTTAACCATACAATGTCTCTTTCGAAGTACGCTGGCATGGCCGGAATTTGGACCATGGATTCCAGCTCTGCACCCAATGCCGAATCTTCATTTGGCTTGGAGACCACTGAGGAGTCTGTGTTTGACCCAGACCACCGTTCTCTTGCTGACCCGAATGATTATCGGGACGGTGGAAAATATAGAGGTAAATACATCCATAAATGGCTATCTTCCCTCTCCCCCCTTCCCATTGTATAGTAGGCTAACCAGAAATACCCCATAGCCATCGTCAAGCTTCAGATGCGATATGAGAAGCAGAACCCGGATGACCCTGCGTGGGCGATGGGTACCGGTTGGCTTATTAGCCCGGATACCCTCGTCACTGCTGGCCACAACGTCTTCAGCTGGGCAGGTGGTGAAGAAGGGTTGGGTCGCGCAGTGCATATCAGGTGCTTTATCGGATATCACGGAAGGGATTCGGTCAATTCGCCCATCGTCCAACGTCGCTATGCGAAGACCATTGTCACTACTGCCGAGTGGTTGACTGGCAAGGACAACCGCCATCGTGACGTTGCCTTCATCCAAGTCGATCGTCCTTTCGAAGGAAACCTTCGGGTCTTCTCTTACAAACCCACTCCCAAGGTGGGCGATGAGATGATTGGAGTGGTCGGGTACCCTGCCGATAAATCGGTCGTCGACAAGGATGGCCGAGAAGAAAAGGGAGCCATGATGTATGAGATGTTCAACGATATCCAGTACAACTTGGAGGACAAGAAGAACAACCCTCTCCAAATGCTGAAGTATCGTATCTCTACCTTTGGAGGTAAGCACATAATTATTTGCTATTCGTCATAGTCACTCCTAACCATTTGCAGGCCAATCTGGCGCTCCCGTGATACGCAAAGGTGCGAATCAGACCGCCATCGCCACCCACGTCTATGGTAGCGGCGACAAAAACCAGGCTAGCGTCATCGGGAAATACGGCAACGACTATGACACATTGATCAGTGTCTTCACACAGGGCTACCCTGTTTCCGGTGTTCATGAAGGAATCAATCTCGTCAAACCCACATCTGCTACTGGTGGCGGCGCTGTGACTATGACTCCTCACCAAGCACTGTCGAAAGCACCGACTTTCCATTCGACGGGATTTCTCGCGGAGAAGCAACTCAGCGGTGAACAAGCTGAAGGATTTATTGACGTGTTCAAGAAGATCACTAGTGTTGTTACGACGGTTGGGAAACACGCATTGCCAATCGTCTCGCCCCTACTTGGCCCAGTGGGCGGTCCCGTGTCTGCCATCGCTGGCGCCGCTCTTGGTACCATAGCTAATGCCTGTGCTGAATCCGCTATGGATGGAATGGTTTCCCCGCTTACGAGCACTGACCGGGCGGCCGCGGGTACGATGGAACGTGCAATCCTAGCGGAAGCGTCGCTTCAAGCCGTCCTCAAAATGGAAAACAGCGCTGTTACCGACAAGATCCTGAGCAACATGGAGAAAACATACAGTAATTTGGCCCCCAACGTCAAGCATATCGCACCGAAGCTTGTGCCCGGCCTGTTGAGCTCAGCCAACAAGATTACTGCCAAGAAGAACTTTATACAGAGGGAGGAGGAACTCTCCCGTACCCTCTCCCGGCGACCTTTGAGGGGTAACTGGGCGGAATCCTCAATTGGCTCGAACGATTTCGTGGACAGTATGATGCAGCCAACTCGACCCCTAGAAGGTGAAGAAGCGTTCTTCGATGGATTTGGCAGCATATTAAGCACTGCATTCCAGGTTGGAAAGCCTTTACTTCGTGAAGGGGCCAAGTTTGGCTTTGGTCTTCTTAGTAAGGCCCTTGCGGAGTCCAGCTTCGACGCGGAGTCCGCTGTCGATAGTCAAGAGACTCAGGCTGCTGAGCTCGTGGCAAAGCGTGCTCTCATGGGTGAGGCTGCGCTGCAAGCTGTCATGAAGCTGAACAAAACCGAGTTAGCTCAATTGAGTCTGGTGAACAGCCAAGGCGATATTCACGAAGAGGGATTCATCGACTTTGTCAAGACCGCAGCCCAGAAGATCGGCTCAGTCATCAAGGATACTGCTCCATTCGTGGTCAAGACAGTTGTGCCCGTCGTGCTGGATGCCTTGGCGAAGCCTGGCACCGAGCAAACCCATGCCAAGCATCTGTCGACTGGGACTAGGACTCTGCGAAAGAGTAGATCCATCCTCAGTATGGTCCATGATGGCACTTTGAAGGTGAGCACCCTGGGCCCTCACGAGGTTATGGCTTCCCTTGGTCGAGCGAAACAACCCAGCACGCAAGATGGTATCACGCCAGTGCTTCGACGCGTTGACTCGAATGAGGACTTGCCGGTCTTTCAAGAGCTTTAGATTCATTTACTGACACATATCAACAGGTTGCGGCATAGTCAAACCTTAATACGACTCTTTCACCTACAAAGCCACCGAGTCCCTGAAACGGCGAGTGTGGCGGGTTGCAGCAACTCCAGGGGATATGACACACTGTTTCCGTCTATTCCGTTGCTGTAATCTTCATCGAATCTCCTTTGTGTTTCTCTTTTGTCTAGCTTAATAGTGCAACTTTTTCCATACCGTTGTCTTAACTGTTTGTACAGTTGTTATTGTACACCTAACTTTTAGACCTTTTTTTTTTTTTTTTTTTTTTTTTTTTGGTTTCAGCTCTTTCCTTATTATGCCAAAATTTCTGTTTCCTTAACCATACACACACAAACACACACACACCAAAAAGAAAAAAGAAAAATTGGAAAATCTTGTGTACTTTTAATTGAGGTGGAATGCTATTGGAGATTACACGGTTGCGTTTGGCATGGCTAAATTGTATTGAAATAGAACCTTTTAAAACAGGTAGCAATTAATCTATATATTATTTGCTTAATCCGTGTGCACTCCTTGCTTATACTATAGGACATTTCTACTGTCATGGGAAGCACTGCCCCTACAACTATCACACAAGGGAGGAGACTTCAACGGCACTGAGCCCCTGGCTCACCTAATCCTACCCCAATAAGCAGAACAGTATTAGGAAACTGTTGCGCGTGAAAGCGCATGATACGGTCCCAATCAATACCAATGTTGCCGTGAAACGGCCGTAGCCCCGTATAGTCAGGATAATGAAGGTGATAGCCACCATGTGAGCTCTCAAGAGACAACCCGCGATATCCTGGATTTGGATGTCGGGGGGTAGATTCGTGAGGCATGTCGCTAAGCTGGCACTTACCTAAAAAAGAAACCGCCTCGCTCACAAGACGCTTCATGTCAGGCCTAACAAGGAACTCTCGGCTAAAATTGAGATTTTCACAGTTATAGAAACGCACGATCACCGTTGGCGCGTTCCTAGATTGCTGGCTTTCACTGACAGGTAGCGAGGTAAAAGGATTACTTTGCCGACTCCTTTGAGAGAAATGCTCGGGCGGACGATATGCTGGTATGAAAAGACCCCGAGTTCCCGGTGGGATTCTCAACGCTGAAGGCCCGGACGATTTTGACTCAGATGGTCCATTGCCACTTCGATCCTCAGAGGATGATGTTTGAATAGTCTGGGTTGTGGCAGGAAACGCGCTGTGCCTATGTGGAATTCGCGCCCTGCGATGATCTGTAGTCTCACTGGAGCCGGGCGGACGGCGAACTGTTGCACTTCGAAACGAGGGATTGGAAAAATGATATTGAGTAAGCTTGCCCTCTGATACGTCTTTATCGAGGTTACGTTTGCATTGGTGGTTATGGCCTCTGGGCGCATAACTAGATCTAGAGCTTTCGGTGCGTTCAGTCTTATACGAATATGGAGTATGCATTTTGGGAAAGTGTACGGATTTTCCCAGCTGTAAATATGGTACTTTTGAACTTGGTAGGTATCTGAAGAATAAACCGGCACCACTCTCTGACTAAGAACTTCGATACTTATAATCACAGCCAGAATATTTCTATTGTCTGATTACGCCAAACACAAACCTTCACTTCTTTGTGTTTATCCCCTATTAAAGACATTGTTTTATCCCTTTAAGTCGCTTCGTCAGCAAGCTTCAGTTTTTAGTGGTGTTGCGATATTGTAATATTAGACTACACGTCTAGCCCCGGAATAATGACAGTAGCAGTAGATTGTTTACGTTCAATAATTTTGTTAAGGTGTACTGCCCACATCTGCAAGAGACAGGGCATAAAAACGTATGAGGCGTAACCAGAACAGGTAGACCACAACACAAATATTGTGAATGGCTGACTCTTCCTTTATTTTTATTTAGAAACATCTCATTAGTTGACGAAACTCCACGTGAATACTTGTTTCACTTTTTTGGTATTAAGAAGCTATAATCACCCCACACATCTTTATTTTGCTTTTACACAACCAAACCGAAACCAGAGGTCCATGCTATCGAGATTTTTCTGAGTTAATTCAGAATGTCCGAGAATACGTCACCTAGCCCAAGCCGCCCAACCTTCGGTGTAGAAGTCGAGTTATTAGTCGCCGCCATCCCAGAAAGTGCTAGCGACCCCCAGTACGGCGAAGGTCTCCCACCAGTTTTGCGCATTCCCGATACCGAAATTGAAAGTGGCGAGGAAGATGAATACACTCAACAAAGAGTAGAGGCGGTGTTGAAAGAATATTTTTCCCCTGCCTGGCAACCGACATTTACTCCCATCTTCGGTCAAGGCTCACATACTGTGTTAGACGTATACAAGACCTGGTTAGTGGATACCGACGAGTCCATCATGCCACCAACGAGGCACAGATCTCTACAAATTTATTCCTATTGAGATGTGCAGTCCAGTACAATACGCGTCACCGAAGGGCTTTGAGGTAATTAATCTTGCCCTCTCCATTATTACCAGCAAGTTCCGTTGCATAGTGAATCCCTCATGCGGTTTACACGTTCATGTCGGTTTAGGTGTAGAGAGAATGTCCCTCGACAACATACGCCGAATGGGCAGCCTTGCATATGCTGTTGAGCCCCTGCTATTCACTCTACACGACCCTCTACGCAGAGTTAACTACAACTGTATGTCACTTCGAGATTATTCTCCTGTCTCCACCAAGGTACGGAGCAGTCAAGTAATTCCTCACGATGAACAGGAACCATTGTCTACAGCAACTTATTGTCATCGGTACCTTGGGCTCGATAGACGTCATGGCGAACCGCCCCTTTCGGCGAGGGAAGATTCCGCAACGGAAGAGGATATTGACGCGTTTCTAAAGACCAGGCAGCCAGGCCATTTCGAGCCCTTTACCCACCCTGGACGATCTGAGGGTACTATAGGCTTGCCGGGAGATCTTTCCCTAGCTCTTGATTATCGTATCTCTACGGCAAATCCCTCGTCGGCAACACCGCCCTCGACGAATTCGCCTCGGCGACGCAAAATGCCCCGGCTACAACTCCCCCGGTATACTGCGGAAGACGATATTGAACTGGCTGAAAAGCTCGAGGGATGGGGTGCAGCACTTGACGATGGGTCGATAATTTTACAGCATTCTCGTGGCTCCCCTGCCAATGTCTTCGAGGCTACCCGGCAGCTTTACGCCCAGCCGGCCAGCTGCAATGTAGGTAAGGAGTTGTTATTAGCTCCTCGGCCTGCTATCAGCTTCGCCAACTACAGTTGTCATAACTTAGTTCCTCAAAAGACCACACCGCGCACAATAGAGTTTCGACTTGGTGCAGGTAGTTTGGATGGCGAATGGGTTTCCACGTGGGCAAAGATCGTCGCAGGGATCTTCAAATTTGCTCTTTACGCGACGCCGATTCAATTCATGGATCTTCTGGAAAATTGCGATAGGGCGATTAACGAGGTTGGGACGTACGACGTTGTGGACCTTCTCGACGAGATCGGTCTGTTTGCAGAGGCCGAGATTGTCGAGCGGAGACTAACTTCAATGAAGGACGATTGGAAACTGAAATTTATGGAGCCTGATTCATAGAATTTTTATTGCTTATCTCTCATTTCGCTGTTGTTAATTAGAGAGTCTCAATTTAGTAGCGGAAGGGAGCGTCTCATTAAGCAATATGTAACACAAAAGGAAAAATAGCAATTATTTCAAATACGACATTTCTTTTCCTGTTTCCCATGAAAGAGATCCACCATTGAAAAGATAATAGTTTTAGTTAATAAGGGTCGTTTGTTCTCGAATATGCTTGGAAGGAAACAAAATCCTTCCCTGTACAATTCCCCAACGTGGATGATCCAAGTGGTGTGGTCTGTGTAGAGGCTTTTTTTTTAGTGGAGGGGGGGGGAGGGACGTCATAATAGATAGGTAAACAGCACAAGAATTCTGGCTCTTTCACCAGCCATCTCTCGCTGACTATACAAGAGCAAATACAGTATCTGAAAGGGCACGTAGGTCATTGTTTAGCAGCTAAACAAAGAACGTGAGGGCACCAATGTAAAATAAACAATTGTTTAATCAAGCTCTTCAACAACAGCACTGACACTGAACACCGGCGTCCTCCCAACTACTACCGATACTTGCACTTTCCCACATAATCATACACAATGGATTCCAAAATCACCTTTTTAGGAGCGTTCTCGTTTATTGTAAGAGAGCTGTCCAGTGACCACCTCATTTTCAAGGCGTGGATTGCTGGCGAAGTACTTGGCCACAAGCTAGCGGATCTCGTTCCATAAAGTAGAATGCTGATGAAGTGTTTGGCGAGATACTCGCTCGAATAATGTGGGGCGAGAGCATGTGAAAGTAAGTACAGGTAGGTAGTTCTACAGGCCTACAGGGCCCCACCGTAGAACCCACCTTCTACAAACTCACCTTCGTGGCATCATTGCACCGCAAAACGATCGTATTTAGCAGAGTATTTTTAGGCTAGAAGGGAAGAAAGGAGAGAGCAGCAACAGCGGGTTTAATCTTGGTTTATTATTTATTTATTTATTTATTTATTTTTATTTATTTATTTTTTATTTTTTGGTTTGGGCGGTTTTAGGCTAGCCATTGTAGCGTTATCGCTTCGTGAAATAAGCTATCTACCTTATCTACGAGGCGCCGGCGAGCTTGTTATCTACTGCTTACGCTCCCCTAATACATGTACTACGTTCTTACATATGCGCCCTGAAGTGTGCTATAGGTAGCAGCATCCACACTAACAGTTCAAATGAGGCTGATAGATCGGCTAATTAAACTACCAGTACAGTATCTAAGTACTTAAGTAGTATAATACAAGTCTGCAAGTCTGTATTGTAATTCTGACGTATATTTGGCTTCTTTTAACGTAGCTGTTTCCGTAGCTTATTGACATGTCCGAGAACTGGTCTATATTCGTATATTCTAGCAAAGGGCCGTCAAGCTGCTTGGGCTAACGTTACCATTTACAGATTTCCTCGCCTTCCTAGAAAGCGGCAGTTTTGTAAGTCCATAACACATGGCCGGCCCTGTGCACATACTTGTAGACACTAGCCTACGTGCGTCGAGTGCTGTTATTTGCTCGGCCCGGTATGCAGTCTCAGATCGGCGTGGTGACCAGGCTTCTGACCAGGTACTGACTGACCAGGATGGCTTACCGAAGGCGAGAATCTGAGGCTTGGCAGCCTCGAGGAATGGGAGCGAGGGTGTGCGTGCAAGGATCTGTTGCATGACGGATTGGGGCCATTACGTAGACATGTCGCTCGGCAGAGGCATTCAATGCCACCTATCAGTTCTGGGTGCAGCACTTCGACGTTCGCAGACCCGATGCCGCCGATTCGGCCCGTGTTGCAGCATGACGAAGCCCCAGATACGAGAAACAGAAGAGGGGAAGCCTGGGAACTCTGCCTGGGGGACTCTACCTGGGGGACTCTGCCTGGGAGCAAGCTTGAAAAGCCGAAGGCCGCTTTTGGTACAGTGGTAAGAGGACCAGACATCATCTCATTCCATGCGGCACAATCGCGAGTTGTCTCACTTCTCACGGGTGGCAGTGAAACTGAGTTGGCCAGCGAGTTACACCCGTCTGCCTGCCACGATGGGCACGATAGGGGGGGAGACAGTCTGACTAAAGTATAACACAGCTAATCTGTATCTGCACAGACAAGATTAGGTAGTATAGTCGAGATAGGGCGTGGTGGGAAAACGTGCATGGCCAAGGCCGAATCAATTGGTGCCTTTTATCTCAGTCCCGAACTGACAAGGGCGGGTTGGATGGCGCCACTTGTTCGAATGCACCGTGTCAATTCAGCATCTATCTATCACTCACGGCCTATACACCAATCTGCACCAATCTACACCAATCTACATATTTTATAGTGCTCTTCTTACGATTAATTACCAGCTTTGCCGTTAGCCGGAGTAACTTATCATACGGTGTATATATGTGTAAGTAAAGGCATACATATATATAACAGCGAACTCGCTGACACAAGGATCAGACAAAGAACAATCAATCAAACTACCTCCGCCTCAACCAAAATAGGGCATACCAGATTGTCCAAAAAAAGAAGTTGAGCCACTAGATCCGACACGCTGCACGCTAGTGCAGCACAGCGAAGCGCAGCGCAGCGCAGCGCAGTGCAGTGCAGCTAGTGTAGGTGTTACACTAAGTAGGTGCTAAATACTAGGTACCTAGGTAGATACTTAGGGCTAAGGTACTGCTAGGGCTACTGCCAGGACCCCTGGCCACTACCTGCCTCTCCCCTACCTACCCAGGTCCTTATCCAGCGACAGGACCCCATCCCGGCGTGTTTCGCCCATCAGCAGCTCAGGAGTCAGTCAGCTAATCCACTCCAAACATCAGCAACGCCAGCCGCTGGCACCGCACCACCTCGATCTCGCCATCCCCATCGATCCGACTCTCGTTCCTCCAGCATTCTGTTTCAACCATACTTCTACTTACTTATGCGAGCCTGACTTGCTGTAATCTGTCTTTGTCATTTGTCTCGACACCTCCGCTCGTTACCTATTGATCACTTCGCTTCTCTCGCTACTGCAAGCGCCCCTTTTACCATAATTTTATACTTTACCCTAGACGCGTAATCCTATTCCGTCCCCGTCGCTTCTCGTTCCTCTGCGACACATCGCCTCTCCCACCACGTCACCACCCAGCGTCAGCACCGATTTTTTTATTTTTTACTTGACGAGGAACTATCCCAGACGATATCCGAATTAGCGACCGAATAGCCGAGCGATGTTATCTGCTTGATTGCTCACTGTATTCTTCGAGAGGATCTATCGCACATCATTCGTCCCAGGTGAAATCGACCGCGACTTATCTTTGCCCGTAACGTCACATTTGCTCGCAATGGGAAAGAAGTGTGAGTGCTCATCACTACGTTATCATTCGCCGTTCGTTACCATCGCTGACTGATCCCTTCAACGTCAGGGCGCTATGGAGTCATATTGGATGCTGGGTCTTCGGGCACTCGCCTCCACATATATCGATGGCAAGACCCGTCCAAGATCATCAAACATGCATCTGTAGAAGAATTAAATACACTGCCTACCCTGGAGAACTATTACACTAAGAAGATTCGGCCGGGCGTCTCAACTTGGGGTGATCATCCTGAAGATGTCGGTTCTGAGCACCTCGAAGCACTGATTAAGAAAGCGAAGAAAAAGATCCCCGACGACAAGCACGCTGATACTCCTATCTATTTAATGGCCACCGCCGGTGTACGGTTGCTCCCCAAAAACCAACAACGCTCTCTCCTGTCTGAGATATGCACATACTTTCGCCAAGAGAGTCAGTTCTCTTTGCCGGACTGTAACGCCCACATACAAGTCATTCCCGGCGAAACTGAGGGACTGTACGGGTGGCTAGCGGCCAATTACCTGTTGGGAGGCTTCGACAACCCAGAGGGGCACGCCCATGGCAAGGGTCACCACACCTACGGGTTCCTTGACATGGGCGGCGCCTCGGCGCAGATTGCCTTCGCACCAAACACCACCGTTGCTAAAGAACATGGCAACGATCTCAAATTAGTGCGGTTACGGACAATGAATGGCGCATCTCTCGAGTACAAGGTCTTCTCCTCCACATGGCTTGGATTCGGCGTCAACCAAGCCCGGTCGCGTTACGTGAAGCAGCTGATTGATAGCATTCTCATTGACGGCGAGCACGAAGTGCCCGACCCTTGTTTACCAAAAGGCTTGCGAACTACCGAGACAGGCGACGCCATTGAAGGAATCTCAAAGCAGCTACAGTTAGTCGGCACTGGCGAATTTGACGAATGTATGCGAACGACAAAGCCTTTACTCGGCAAAGAGATGCCATGCAAAGACGACCCATGCCTGTTTAACGGCCAGCATGTGCCGCCAATTGATTTCGATGTCAATCACTTTGTGGGTGTCTCCGAATATTGGCATACCACCCATGGCGTTTTTGGGACTAAGGACGACGACGCGGCCTACGATTTTAATACATACCAAAAGAAGGTCATGGAGTTTTGCAGCCAGCCATGGGGGGAAATCGAATCGAGCATAGAGTCGAGAAAAGCCGATCCTTTCAAAGAGGCACAAGAGGCGTGCTTCAAGGCGTCTTGGCTGATCAACGTTCTTCATGAAGGCATTGGCATACCGCGGGTTGGAATAGATGATACACCCACACCGGGAATTAACGTCACGAAATCAATCGGGGAGGCCGCTAAGGCGCAAGGGTTTTTAAACGCATTTCAGGCCGCGGACGAGATCGATGATATGGAAATTAGTTGGACACTAGGGAAGATGGTACTATATGCAGCCGGCCAGATCCCACCTCAGGATGACTCTCCTTTGCCCGTTGGGTTTGGAAGTAACACAAAGGGCATCCCGCTAGACTTTCAACATGCAGGCTCGACGTACAACCACAGTTTAGTGGTCGACCACGAGGACGGCTGGTCCGATACGGCCGAAGACTTGATTGACCACGCCAGATCTAAGTCTGCCTCAGGATTTTTGGTCTTTATCATCATTATCATCGTCGTCGCGTTTATCTTGAGGAAAAGAGATCGTCGTATGCGGTTATATAGCCGGATCAATCATGTGCTTCGTCGCCCTCGTCGACCAGGAAGCCCCCGAAAAGGTGGCGGTGGACTTTCGGCGCTCAGGAGCAAGCTCTTCGGCCAAAGAGGCCATCATTACGAGAGGGTGTTGGAAGAAGGCGATGCCGACCAGTTTGAGCTAGGGGATGTCTCATCCGATGACGATCACTCTGAAAGTAGCATAGGGACCCGGCTTGGTCGGGCGTCAGGGCTCGCTACGCCAAAACTCAACATCGAGTCTTTTGACGACCTGAAGAAGGCCATGCCAAGTCATGCGATCGATCGGAGTGGCCTCGTCGTGCGGACGGAGAGCCGCGAGAGACTGGTACCTCATATGCTTCATGCTGGCAGAAGGAGTCGGGCAGGCAGCCCTACAAGATTAAAGAGCCCGCAGCTAAGCCCGCTTGCGGAAGGATAATGGAGGAGGACAGTTCTCTGTATCTATTTCGGTTGATCGAGCGCGATCAGATTCATCCATTTTTTTGTGCCCTGTATATATTTAGTAGACGGTGTTGGTTGGGATGTTTGGTGGCGTAACAATTATCACACAGGTAGGCGTTTGGTGCGAGACGACGAGAATACCTAAAGGGATTGTAGGGTTGGTGTCTGGAAAATCGAATTATTATCTCTCGATTCAGGGCTAGGGGCATTAGTGACGTGATTATAGCTATTAAGTCAGGTTGAGAGAGTAATTATCGGCGTGAATAGATCTTGGTTTCTATTGGTACTATGTACAGAAAAGGTTCTACCCTACCCCTCGCTCGTCGATGACGATTCGACGACCCGAAAGCTGTATGACTCCTGGTATGGTCCGTTGTATCTTTTTTTTTACCGAACCCTCAAGTACTATTAGCCCCTTGTCCGTTGACTTCAGCAGTCGACGCTCAAATGCGTATACGGTTGATACCAGATAATTTGGGCCCTCTTCATCCCCCGGGATGAAGAGCATCAAGCACGCCTGCGAAGAGCACTCTCTTTCTCTTTGCTCTTAATAGACGAGGAGAGCGAACTAGCCTTCCGAGCGCCGTTGCATTTTCCGTGTATACATATACTTTCGCCGCCCGGGATCGATGCGCGATGCTCGACGTCCTTTATTACAGCACCGGGACGCGGATAGTCGTGACCCGGAACACCGAACAGACCGGACCGGTAAACGGGGCGGATAGTTGGAATTAGATGCATGCAACAACGCATGGCTCTCAGTCCTGCTGCCTCTCGAGGAAGCTGGGGTCGTTCTTGATCTTGGTCTCGAACTTGCGCCACCACTCCTGGAAGGCCTTGAGCGGGACGACCTCGATGCCCGACTGCCCGACCTGCCCGCTGAAGCTGGAGAGGAAGTTGAACGCGTTCTGGATGATGCGCTGCGCCAGCACCTGCGTCGACACCTCGCCCCCCGCGCCGCCTCGGCCCCCCGCGGGCACCAAGGCCTGCGACTGGGCCTGCGCCTGCAGCTGCTGTATGCGCTCTGCGACACCCGTCGCGTCCTCGATATCGATGCCGATGACCACGCCCTCCGCGCCCGCCCCCGCGCTCAGTTTGAAGACGGCGCTCTCCTTGCCCGGGCCCACGCCGCCCAGGAACCTGAAGTTCGCAGCCCCCGAGCCGGCGCCGCCCGGCGCGAAGGCGGACGGGTTCTGCGCGACGTAGATGGCGGCGGCGGTGTTGTCGGGCAGGGCGACGCCCGGAAGCAGGAAGACGGCGAGGTGCGCGAAGGGCTTCGGGTTCGCGGGCGTGGCGCTGGGGAGCAGGTATAGGAAGGAGGTCGGGTTGGGCTGCGAGGTGGGCGCGGTTATCAGGGGCTGGCCGGCGGGGAGGAGGCCGAAGAGCGGTTGTGTGGCCATGGCTTGGGATTGGAAGTCGGATACACGGTGAGGTGAGGTCGCGATTGGTTTGTTTGGGGATTGCGAGGACGCGGGTGATTTGATTCGCTGGGGCGCGTGGGCGTTTGATATGGGTAGGAAGCGAACTGATTCGAGATAAATATAGCCGTTGGGGATTTCCCGAATCGACTAAGCGATCGTTTATTACGCGGTTGGTGTTGTGAGGAAAAGCAAGGGACAAAGGTAGTGTCCAATCACAAAGGCCGATGCATGATTATTGTTGCGGTCCTGTCGCTTTTGAAGGGATGTAATGTTGGTATAGACGGTCGTATAGCTTTCTGCAATGGTCCTATCCACTGTCGAGAAGCTTCGACGTCACTTCCAAGGTTGGCTTGGAGGGGCAGACAATGGGGATCTGTCTACCTAATCCAGCCAGTCAATGACAGGAAAGTGGGATGCAGAATGCGTCCCCGCATGATACTCACATAGGTAGCGCTAACGGTGGGAACCTGGAAGTGCTCGGATTCGCCAATTGGAGGTATAAAGTTGCCATGTGTAACGGTCTCTCCAGGCACCTTGATGTCTTGTCGTCGGAAGCTCGGTTATGTAAGTCCAAGACAGGCTTATATCATATGCCAGAGGTATAGTAGAACTGCGCTGCCTAATACATGTGGTTCACAAAGCCACGTGTAGCACCGGCAGTATCGCGAAAGAAAAGAGCTGCGTTTTCACTCTGCCGGATTCGAGCTATTTCGTCACGCATACCAGCGAAGGGGTTTCCTCTCAGGTGTAAATTTCATAGTATCAGACGTCATATCTCACAGCACCGCTTATACAAGGCTCGGTTTGCTTCACCCAACAACTGCAATAAACCACCAAGAGAAAGATCACTAAACGAAACAAGACAACCTCCGAGCTGCTCTATATACACCACAGCAGGAACACCAGGCATTCATGAAATCTTGCGCCGATCTAGACAGCAAATAAAAAACCAGTTGTCGCCTGCGCCCACCATGGAGAAGAACATGAGCTATCTCGACATCATGAAGGAGGCCGATGCGTAGGTCCAGGCAAAGTTCTACTCACAACAAATCCAACCAACATTCAAGCATTTTTCCATTATTACGTTATTCCTCTCATCTTTATCCCCCTTATTCTACACCAGCAAGATATCACACAAACTAACAAAAACCCCCAGCTTCCCCTACGAAGACACAGAGCCAGAGGCCTACCACGCCCTCACCATGACACTCTACAAGCTAGTCTGGAAAGACAACAACGGCCCAGTGCTAGGGTACATGCTAGCATCGACCGTGAACCGGCTGCTCGCCGTGCCGGAAGCGATCCGCGGGCCCGTGATCGTGGACGAGTCAGCGCAGACCGTGCGCGCCTTCGAGCAAGCCACAGAGACAGAGCGCACAGCGACCGTAGACGGCGTGATGCGGTACTGGCGCGCGAACGGGACGTTCGACGTGCTGCGAGGCTGGCGCGACGAGCGGTGGCCGGTATACGGCGACGACAGGGAGGTGCTGTACAGCGCGGAGCGCAGCGGGACGGGGATGCTGGGGGTGATGCGGTACGGGGTGCACATGACGGGGTACGTGCGGGACGGCGGCGCGCCGCACGGGCTGCGCATCTGGGTGCCGCGGCGGGCGCGCGACAAGTCTACGTACCCGGGGATGCTGGACAACACGGTGGCGGGGGGCCTGATGACGGGCGAGGACCCGTTCGAGTGCATGGTGCGCGAGGCGGACGAGGAGGCGTCGCTGCCGGGGGCGCTGATGCGCGCGCGCGCGGCGTTCACGGGCATGGTCACGTACATCTACATCACGGACGAGCGCGCGGGCGGCGAGCCGGGGCAGATATACCCGGAGACGCAGTGGGTGTACGACATCGAGTTGCCGGCGGGCCTGGCGCCCACGCCCAAGGACGGCGAGGTCGCCGAGTTCTATCTGTGGACCGTCGACGAGGTGCGCGCCGAGCTCGCCCGGGGCGGCTACAAGCCCAACTGCGCCCTCGTCGTCGTCGACTTCTTTGTCCGCCACGGCATCATCACCCCCGACAACGAGCCCGATTACGCCGAGATCCTCCGCCGTCTGCACCGGAAATTGCCCTTCCCCGGCCCCCATCAAGCTTATGCTGCCTCTTTGGAGACGCCTGCTGCCGCCCTTGCGGACGCAGCGGCCACCCTGGCTTCCTAGTTGGCTCGAAATATTATCTCCTCTCCCATCTTCGCAGAACAACCGTTGCGTATGTACATTTGTGAATGATGCCGATAGGGTAAAAGTCAAGGACCTTAGGTTTGGGCATAGATTGACCTACATATAGACTGGCGCAACAACACGGCAGGCTAAAATCTTTCTCCAGCTCTCTTAGCCCCCATGAGGCTCCCCTTTGTTTTGCAACTGCATCTCTACTTCCTCCCCAGTAGTTCGTGATCATCGTGTCTCGTTTAAGATCCCCGGGTTCCCCTGGCAGTTGGTAGTAGCGTTATAATCATTTCTTAACCAGGAGGTAAGTATTGTCAACGCGCAGGGGAGTTAGCTTCGCGTAAGGGCCCTCAAGCATCATCAATAGACCACCGAAAGATATGTACGCGCGCCTAATTCAATTCCGTCAGTTCCGGGATTTCAGACAATGGTGAGGGGTATGCTCCGGGCTTTCTAGCAATGATGCCATGACAGGGCAGTGGGAGGGAGTGGGATATGGACTCACAGAGTCTGTCCCTCAACGCCATCCTCAAACTTGTAGATCTTGCCATGACACACGTAGTCGTACATGTCAGCCAGCGTGGACTCGCCGCGGACGTCGCGCCAGCCCCTCTCCTCGCCGTCGCGGTTGCCGTCGAGCGCAAGCGTCGTCGCGAGCACGACCTGCAGGTTCTCGCCCACGAGGCAGGGGAACAGCTCGATGTTGATGTCGAGCGTCAGCTGCGTCTGGTTGTCCGTCGAGTTCGCCGTGATGCGCGCCACGCGGTCGTACTTGGACTGGTCATAGTTCGTCACTGTGAACGCGTCCTCGAAGAGCTGCGCATCGCCTGACGCCATGTTCGCGTTTGGAGGATCTTGGGGGTTGGAGTGGTGGCTGGGTTTGTAGCGAGGGTTTGAAGCGCGACGAATGAAGGCCGAGATGCGACGCGGGTCTAAGCAGCTTGTGTCGAGGGCTTCGGAGTCTTAGTTTCGTCTGAATTGAAAGGTAACAAGTACTAAAGTAGGGGAGTCGTTGCGTCAATCCACGCAGCAGTGCACGCTTAGGATGAAATGAAGACCCGGACGAAGCATCTGAAAGCGGTGAGGTTCTGAAATAAAACTTTACTGGGGCCTGGGAAGCTCTGCCCCGCTAAGATAATCCCTGCAAAAAAGTTTGGCGGGGTTCGCTGGGCTGGGCTGGTTCACTGTCTGCCCTGGTGCCGGAATTGTACTGCACGTTTGGCCTTGATATTGTTGTGCATTAAACACAGAGGCACTGGAACGGCGCAATTTTTATTCCCACGGGCTAAACTTTTGATGCTGTGCTTTGGGCATATGCTAGGACCATGTCATTCAGGAAAAGGAGTTCTGTGATCAGCAGCTCTAGTTCAACCCAGGCTGTCCAAACCAAAACTGACACCACGCCTGTTCCCGGCGTTCGGCCATCACCTCTCGATGGACGCCCAACAACTTCCTCAGGAACCGCATCTTTGGATAATCTCCTAGCTGGCCACTCTGGCATACCCTTAGGCACCTCGCTTCTCATTGGCGAGCATGGTACCACGGATTTTGCTGGCATACTCCTTCGCTATTATGTAGCCGAAGGTTTGGTCCAGGGGCATCAAATTCATGTACTCGGCCTACATGAGGGTTGGCGAGCAGAACTACCTGGACTTTCAACCGACGCCAAGTCCTCCAGCAAGGCAGAAGCCTCTCCAGGAGATAAGATGAAGATCGCCTGGAGATACGAGAGTTTAGGCACCGCAGGGGCCGCGAGAGGTATGGTATAGCTTTATTTCTATATACGTTAGTCCGCCAATATACTTACACGTTCATTAGATAGAGAAGCGCAGCGAGCTCAGGGTGCATCTAACACAGGCGCTACCACGCCTTTCTGTCACTCATTTGATCTTACAAAACGGTTATCTCCTGGAGACGTGAAGGGTCAGATCGGCTTTCATCAATCTATGACTATCGCCGGTGCTGGGGTTCACCCGACTTCGCCATTCAAGTCCTTCATAAGAGACTTGTCATCGAAGTTAGCTAATTCCCCACCATCATTCATCCATCGCGCAATAGTCCCCAACCTTTTGTCCCCTACCGTGTATTTGGGTTCATCTTCCCTTCCCCAGGAAGTGCTGCAGTTCTTACATAGCCTCAGAGCTCTACTAAGACAGTATCCCAAGACTCTAACCGTTATTTTGACTCTACCCCTTTCCCTACATCCTCGGACAACAGGGCTCACGCGGTGGATAGAACTGCTGTGTGATGGCGTGCTCGAGTTCATACCGCTGCAGTCTACATCTATCCATAAACCTCCCCCGTCCTCGAAGGGTGAGGGTAAGGATGATGAGAAAGTTCAAGGCCTAATCAAAGTCCACAGTTTGCCAGTCTTCCACGAGAAAGGAGGCGGGTCACACTCATCACTAGATGATCAGTCCTTCAGCCTTAGTCGGTCAAGGGGTCTGGTAATTAAACCCTTCTATCTACCCCCAGCCGATGACCAGGAGAACGAACCTAAACCCGGAGACGCTGGGAAGCCAAGTATGGATTTCTAAAGCTACACCAAGCCTCCTGAGGTTCTTGTCGCGGCCAATTTCCATCTCTTAGATAAGTGGGTTGTATACGTGATAAAAGCATAATCCGAATATGGCATGCAATATGCACCGTACCTCCTACTCCACTCATCGGGCCCCACCACACGTCCCCAAAACTTTTCTCCAAATCCGAATCTTTACCAAACTTCCACATCATTCAAACCACAACAGTAGGTAAGTAAGCAAAGTGTTCTTTTCTTGCACTGTCTCTACAATGATTACACCCATTCAATATCTGTCAATCCACTGAAAACAAATTCATGTTGATAACCTGTAAATATCTGGTTTTATGATCGTACATCCATTGCTCTACTGTATCACCGCAGGCATCGGGAGAGTGTATGAACTAACTCGTTCCCAGACGTTACAGCTGCCAACGCGACAATGACCGCAACTCCAGTCAGCAGCCGCCCTCTGGTGAGGATCTCGAGGGTCGCGAGAAGATATCTGCTGTTCGACATAGACGATGTGATGTATATCCGCAGGAACCACAATATATGCTCTGTTTTCGTAGGGACCATCCCCCAGAATCCTCAACAGAACATTTTCATGGGGCTACCCTTGGAACTGATACCCGAAGAAGCACAAGTTCTCGTCGAAAAGAAGGTCGCCTATGTCGTTGATGACGCAACGTTCCACCCAACCCGACTGGCGGCGTTCGATGAGTCATCACGACAGGCTTATCTACAGTCGCTCAAGAGCGAGGGTAAGAGGATGCAGATGGCCATGATTGAGAGCAACAACCGGAATAAACCCAAATTGCAAGAAGGAAAATCTAAAAAGAAGAAAAAGAAGGACCCAAAGGAATCAGAAGGCTCATCCACCAATGATCCCCTTAGCGGTGATACCGAGGCAGATGAAAGTTTTAGCCTCTTTAGCTCAACACCTACGCCACGCAAACCAACCAACAAGTTAACTGACGAGGTTGAGGGTTATGTACTCACACCCACCACTAGTAGTTTTCTTCTACCCCCACCGGACTCAGAACTGAGGTCCTCAGTTGCCGTAGACGTACCTGTATCCTATCCCTTGTTTGCTCATTTGCACGATAAAGGATACTATATGATGCCTGGCCTTCGTTTCGGTTGCGACTATAATGTGTATCCGGGCGACCCTTTGCGCTTTCACAGTCACTTCGCTGGTGTTCATTTTGGTTGGGATGAAGAAATCTCAATGATGGATCTTGTGGGAGGCGGGCGACTTGCTACCTCTGTTAAGAAAGGGTATCTTTTTGGTGGAGCTACTGTCGAGGAAGCTGGCGATGGCGATACTATATCGCGTGATGGCAAAAATGAGCAGTCTGTAGCGCCGCCTGTAAGAACTTTTTGCCTCGAATGGGCGGGCATGTAGCAACAGACTAGATGGTGTTAGGTAACAGGACATAATTAACTTGTTATCTTGACAAAGCTGTGTCGGAAAGAAAGTACCAAGTCCAGCTAGTGGAACATCGCAGCTTCGTATATTGTAGAAGAATAATCAACGGATTGGGTTCAAGGTGGTTTGTTGCTGCCTAATTCGGAGAGCTTCTCTACCACGCCTGGTAAGTGGAACGATACTTGATACCAAACATGTGAGCCCTCAGCAGCTCAGCGCATCAAATTTATCCAACCTATCTAAGGATTCGTGATTGGGTCATGACGTCTGATCGACTTATACACAGCCCGTAAATAGTAGTGAAACCCGCGGTGTCGTTAATCAGCTGCGACGCCAAGGTTGCAGCACAACCGTTGTCATTCGCCACCCATTGCGACGCAAACGCAAGGCTCAGGAACGAAATACGACGTCATTGCTCAAGTCAATCGACACCTCTCTTTATTTACACTTACACGATCGCATCACCCATCCGCCAAAATAAAGCCTCAGACAAGATTTCCACGGAATTACTCATTGAAACCCTCGTATATGCGCCGAAATCAATATGGAGGCGCCTAGGGATACCAAGGCCACGGCGCAATCCGACGCCAAATCCATTCACGAGGTCGGGCCGCCGCCCGTCGAGGAGGACTACGTGAACCCTGCGACCAAGAGCCCTCGTTGGCTTCTGGGCGCCCACGTCTTCGCCTTCCGTCTCTTGGCGAGCTTCGGTTTCATGCTTGGGAGCCGCGCAGGCGTACGCCCGTCACCTCCCACGGAAACGATATGGCTGGACGCGACACTAGGCGAATGGAAGCGCAAGCAGGCAATCAGCGCACACGTTTGGACTCCGCCTGATAACCCGCAACTATCCGGCAGCCAGAAACGGCCGGCCGTCATCAACTTCCACGGCGGCGGGTTTATCCTAGGCCACGGGACCGACGACGCGCGGTGGGCGGACGCGCTCGTGGAGAGCCTAGGCGCCGTCGTATTCTCCGTGAACTACCGGCTGGCGCCCAGCTACCCGTTCCCGACGGGCGTGGAGGACTGCGTAGACGCCATCGTGCAGATCTGCGGGCTGGCAGAGCGCTACCACATCGACACGGAGCGGATCATCCTGTCGGGCTTCTCCGCGGGCGGGACGCTGGCGACGAGCAGCTGGGTGGTCCTGCAGGACGCCGCAAGATGGGACTACGCGATCCCGGCTTCGCTGCCGAAGATCGCGGGGCTGGTGCTGTTCTACCCACCGCTCGACTGGACGCTGGACCGGCAGCAGAAGCGCGACGCGTGCGCGCAGCCGGACAAGACGCTGCCCAGCAGCATCACGGACCTGATCGACGCCTCGTACCTGTTCCCGTGGCTGCCGCGCCGCGAGCGCACCGACATCCGCCTGTCGCCGGGCCTCATGCCCGACGCGCTGCTGGACAAACTCCCGCGCGTGCACATGTGTCTCTGCGAGTACGACATGCTCCTGGCCGAGGACAAGCTGTTTGCGGAAAGGCTAGAGAAGCGCGGCAAGAGCGTCACTGTGCGGGTTGTTGAGGGCGAGAAACATGCTTGGGATAAGCCGCCGCCGTTGGCGCCCAAGCCGTCCGTTGCAATGGAGTACGATATTGCGATTGGTGCTGTGAAGAGCTGGCTTGGCGAGTTGTGAGGCCCTGCCGTGTTTGGAAGGAGTGCGAGGGTTTTATTTCCGCCCGCAGCGACTCCGGCTTCGTTTAGAAGAGTGGTACACGGACACCCATACGGCCTCCGGCAACTTGAGACATTTGCGAACATCATGCCACAGCGGGAAAAGTCGTCCGGAATTATGATACTATTAGCTTAGGCGCAGTTACGATGACACCCGGCTGCCGGCCTACAGTATGGGATGATTTCTAAGGTTTGAGGTACAAATTTACCCCATTTCCACGGTCCGGATTATGGCCATTCACCTCCATGAGCGAGCGCATCGACAGACCTCCATCTCCTAGACTTAGAAGCGCTACCGACATTCACGTTGGGCGGCCTGGCCTGGTCGCCATTGTTTCAAATATTAGAGGATGCGGTTTTACCAGCTCGCCTTCTCCTAGAATATTCTCAGTCTTGTAAAGAGAGGTTAGAGCAACCCTGAGAGCGATTATATTTGAGCCATTACCGCCCGAATTCTCGGTTGGTTCGTACATGTATTAGCGGGAGTAATAAAGGAAGACGAGACGTTTGGCAGGTGTTGAATCCTTGCCAATTAGAGTAATTATCGGATCACTACAATACTACTTAGAAATACAGCGTCTTGTGATGTTTCATACATGCTTCGTGCTACAGGATAACGACGAGAAATGGCGAAGGCAGTCCGGCCTGTTGCGTAGATCCGTTGCAGCTATCCGTGCTTGCCAACCTACGAGACAAGTTGCAAACAGGCGCAGCCACACGTTAATTTGTGGCCTTCCTTTCCATTGACCCTTGCCATCTTCCAATCAAGATTCGGCCCCGAGAGATGTTTCACAGACTCAACAGGAACGACGCGGTCCTTCGTATTCGTCTATACCGACCACCACGGCATGTTCATGACGATCCGGTCACGTAGTGTAGTGGTTAGCATTCAAGATTTTGATGTGAAACAACAATCTTCTTGAGACCTGAGTTCGAATCTCGGCGTGACCTTTTTGCCTCTACTATTCATTACAATGTGTTCCTTCCTATTGACAAAACATGTGTCAGCGTGAGTCCGTATAGGTGAATAGCTTAATCTCACCTTTTACAGATGTAATAAGTGCTCGGGATTTACAGAATAAGGGAAGATATTACTCTGGATATTAAATCTTATTGTCTGTTTTCTAGAATGCAATAATATGTTATGCTCTCAATCACTCCTTGCCTTGACGCTGGATACGGATAGTAGAGGGAGATGATTATACGGACTGTATCCTTGGGGCTGAGAAATGCTGAGAGGGGTTCGGGTTTAGCGTTTTTCACGATAATCAAGTGAGAGCTTCTATTACGAGCGTCGCCCGATAATTTAATAAGGAAGAGCCTGGATATAATATCCGTAAATTCCTATAAGACATGATCTCACCATTTATCTGTCTGGTCTAGATAGCATCGCAATCCACCACAAGTTCATCGGTCGTTATTTCCGCGAACTACCCGGGATTTCGGCGTTCTAACTCGGCGGGGCAAAGGAGGGCGGAGAAGCTCTACCTTAGCTGCTGTAGTGGGGGTTGGAGATCCCACTCGCTCAGATGGCGACATCGTGCATCACGTATGCTAGCTCCGATATCGAATGTATGCTATCTATATCCCACTGTAACCCAGTATTGACTAATAGGCATGGGCTGTGATATTTAATCTATTTTTCCTTCTTGTTCATCTCGTCTTAAGCCGTGACTCAGGTTGTGCAGCGGCCCATCCACCCATCTTCATCCTATGCCCCTCCACCGCACCGCAGCCTCCCTCAACCACACGCTCCGCACACTCATCGCCAGACCAGCAGTGCAGTCCCGCCCGCAGCACTCCCCGCTACAGCGCATTCTCCTCTCTCCCGGCACCGCATCGCGCACCATGGCCTCGGCAGTCGCGAAGCGCCTCGCGGGCAAGACCGTGGTCGTCACGGGCGCGTCGTCGGGGATCGGGCGCAGCACGGCGTTCGAGTTCGCGCGGACCGCCGCGCCCGCCGGCGGGCTCAAGCTCGTGCTCACGGCGCGCCGCATCGACACGCTCAAGCAGATCGCCGCCGACATCCAGGCCGAGGTCGGCGAGGCCGCCGTGAAGGTGCTCCCCGTGCAGCTCGACGTCAGCAAGCCGGACGAGGTGCGGGGTTTCGTGGACAAGCTGCCCGAGGAATTCAAGGAGATCGACGTGCTCGTGAACAACGCGTGAGTGCCCCCACGCATCCGCTTGCTACACTTAACTAGCTATCTACCCAGTACCTCGCAGAACAAGCAGCAGGGGCAAGAAGTGATGGCGTGAGAATCAATACAGAGAGCTAACACGCGCGACAGCGGCTTGGTCAAGGGCGTAGCCAAGGCGCCGGGGATCGCCGAGGAGGACGTGGACACCATGTTCAGCACCAACGTGACGGGGCTGATCAACATGACGCAGGCGGTGCTGCCCATCTTCCTGCGCCGTCCCGACGGCGGCCGCGGCGACATCATCAACATCGGCAGCATCGCCGGCCGCGAGCCCTACGCCGGCGGCAGCATCTACTGCGCCACCAAGGCCGCCGTGCGCAGCTTCACCAGTGCCCTGCGCCAGGAACTCATCGCCTCGCGTGTTCGTGTGTTGGAGGTTGACCCGGGCCAGGTTGAGACGGTGGGTGCTGGGTTCCCCGTGGTCCCCCGAGAACTACGTACTAACATTGGCTTAGGAGTTTTCTGTTGTTCGGTTTTATGGTGATAAAGCTAAGGCTGATGCCGTATACGCGTAAGTTTCTTGTCTGCATACGGGGTGCCTAATTGCTAACGATGCTTCTAGCGGCGTTGACCCTTTGACGCCCGATGATATTGCCGAAGTTGTTGTCTTTGTTGCGGGGAGGAGAGAAAATGTTGTGGTCGCTGACACGCTCATCTTCCCCAACCACCAAGCTGGTGCCGGGGTTATGCACAGAAAATCATAAAACTGTAAATATTTCGTTGTATTCATGTTATAGACAGCACGTAAACCGGTCCACTTCTACCATGACAATACCAGATAGTCAACTATCTAAGTCTAGGATATTGGTCGCAAAATCAAGTCTACTACTGCAAACCTATTGTGTACGAGCATTTAATATCTAGAAAGGTATGATTCATGTCAGTGGGACCTAACGTCGAGACACGTTAGCAAGATCACAATGTTTGATGAGCTCGAAACATGACGTGATAGCTGTAATTCAGCAAACCAGTTTACTCATTCACATGTGTCGGCTCTCCACACCACACCTCAAGACGAGGCATGAATATGAAGAACACGGAAGCCAGCATTACACTTCCAACGCCCTCAGCACAAGGCTTAAGAGATTGTCAACAACTCCACAACCAATCATCGCTAGCCGAGAGGCCAACTATGGTGTGGGAGGGTGGCTCGACCCATTGTGATATAGTTGAATGGATAAACAGTTTTCATCATGATAGGAAAGTGAGACAAAGAGTGAATGCAGCTTACGAGGCCTAGTTCATGCCAACGGTCCATATATCATGGAAGGGCGAGAGCATCTAAATCTGAGGAGCGGTCAGTCAACTGTCACACCGCAAATGATAATCAATTAAACGTGACAAGAGTTGTTGATCAGAGTAAGTTTTTGGTATATGGGTTTCTTCATTATGTTCAGAAGCAGAACTGAATGATGTAGGTCTCATCATAGAAAACAATATGGGGAAATTGAAAACGGGTATGGATGGCTCACCTACTGATCATAGAGCTCCGAAGACCCAAAATGCACTCTGGATCTACTATTTATATTACTATGTTATTGTCAGCCGTTGGTTCAAACCCAAGTTTCAGCAAGACAGAGGCGAAGTGGTGCTTCAGATGGTAGTGCATGTTTAGTTCAGTACGCTCAGGAGATCGCGAGAACAGTGGAAAAGAATTCATCAATAGCGAAAGGGGCGGGGAAGAGTGATGTAGCCCTGGGACTGAGTGTTGGGTGAGAAATCTTACCCTACTGTGTCTTTGGGTCGAATTGGATAGTCGAGGCCTCATCCGAGGCAGAAGCTGCCACAATGCAAATGGATCGATTGTTCAATATCCGTCCCACTGCTTCTATCGCCTGTGGTCTCGGAGCGGTGCTCTTGAGGTTTTTGATTCCGCGCCTGGCGCCGGAGGCAAGGTGGCAGGGAAAGGGAAGAAAGATTGAGGATTGAAGCTGCAAAATTCTGTTGAATGAAATTTAAGGGAAAGGCTGGGCCCAGTAGTGGGGCCTTCTCGCTCGACGCCGACTTGTCACTGGTGCTGGCGGGGCAATCGATAAGAGGTACGGTACGGTACTTGCACAGTTCCTGCAGTGGACGGGTTGGGTGGGCCGGTGGGCTCCGATTTTCGTGCAATACCTACCGAGACTCTCTTTCAAGGTTCCAGCTTCAACACCAAGCAAACCACAGCACCGGCTCATGTAATTGACCTTGACCGGGTGGCCGCGCCAACAGCAAACCCCAACACCACGGCCGCCATGACTGACCGGAGAAGAATTAATGGTCCCGTGGGCACTACTCTACCCCCAGTCTTCGACAGTCCTCCTCCGCCTCGGCAGAGCGCAGAGAAACCCGAAAATGCTATTCGCAAGATATGTACGTGGCAACCCCCGATATAGTTGCTTCTGCTCTCCGCCACTTGCTAATATTTGGCTGTAGTTTTGAAACCGGGCGTTACCCCTTCTGCTTCTGGATCTGCCTACCTCGAGCTTGTGAGCCCCGATGCGACTGGCCCTAGCAGCACGAGCCTCAAGTTAACCTGTACCGTCCACGGCCCACGAGCTCTCCCACGATCCGCGCCCTTCTCCCCACACGTCATTCTAACGACGCACGTCAAATATGCGCCTTTTGCCACGAAACACCGGCGCGGTTACTTGCGTGATTCGAGCGAGAGGGACCTCGGCGTACACTTGGAGACCGCGCTGCGAGGGGCTATCATCGCAGACCGCTGGCCCAAAAGCGGTGTCGATATTATAGTAACAATAATAGAGGGTGATCAAGACCGTCATGCACCTGAGAACCAACGCGAAGATGGCTGGGATACCATGAACGTGCTGAGCGGCTGCATCACCGTAGCCTCAGCGGCGATTGCCGATGCGGGGATCGACTGCGTCGACACCGTGGCCGGGGGCGTCGCCGCCCTGGTCGCCAAAGACGCAACAAGCGCGCCGTCTATCGTCCTAGATCCAGCTGTTGCCGACTACCACAAGATATACGCGGCTTGCTGCGTCGCCTACCTCCCTACCCGAGACGAGGTTACGAATATCTGGTTCAAGGGTCAATTGCCCGGTGCCGATATTATGCTGTATAATAACATGGTCGAAAGATGCTTGATTGCATGTCGTAATGCTCATAACGTCGTCGTCACGACTCTCCAGGAAACTATCGGTCCCGAGCAAGAGGTATCGTGAACTCTCCAATTATTAGCGAATCATGGCTTGAATACACCAGCATCGCTGTCTGGGCACAGTCATTTCCCCCCCTGATTTGCCCCCATGGCCGCGCGGCCGATTAAGCTGGAGCAAGTAACATGGAAGCTGAGTCAGCTCGATGCCCAGCACTATCAATATCAAGTATGATGCACAGGCGCACGCTCGGTGTAACAAGTGCAGATAATTTAATTGATTAGAAGCTGTCTTCGCTAAGGCCCGGGGTATAGATGGTCTGCGGGTGGAATGACGGGGCCAAGAAGAGAACTACAACCTCGAGAGCGGCTCATGATCCTGCGGTATAAGGTGCTAGCTTCTGAAGCTTCATCGTTAAGAAATATCGGACAGGTTCCATCGCTGGAGAGCACTCGAGTGAAACCTAGCGTGGAAGGCTCAACATGATGAGCTGGCCAGGCCAATACTTAGCATGAGCTTTGTAATCTTTGAAAGGGGATTACCCTTCAACTCTGTATGACAACGCAAGTTCGGACGAGCCAACGCCAAACCAGAACAGAAGACTGTTCAACGAGACACCAATTGGGCGGGTTTGTCCCAATACCGTATTACCCCAAGCAATCAAAGTAGTCAATTGAGCGGTCAAATGCGTCCCAAAGACAGTACCCACCGCAGCGGGAGGCTAGGCGATTTGTATCATGTAAACTATTCGCATCATGCACGATTTGTGAGAGGGTGTCTGACGTTGCTTCCGTCGACGTATTTGATTAGCATTGGTGGGAGCTGTAACAGTACTGCACTTTACATAAGTAAGAACACTGGGCCAACCGGGGCATTCCTGCATCCTGCTGGCATCCCGCTTGGCTCGGCGCCACTAATATTCGGTGGACCGTCGACTTCCTAGGCAGTGGCCTAAGTAGGTCCCTACCTAAGGATCGACTCCATATTATGTACGTGGACGGCACGACACCATGGATGCGCCCGACTGATGGTTAACGACATCTTACATACAAATACTCGATCTTGGGCAAGGCCAACCACGACCGTGATCAGCGCGTCACCGTCCCGATGCTCTGTCAATGACTATGCATTGCCCACTCTGAGACCGCGTCTACAGCCCTCGTCGAATTCCCGCCACTTCCGTCATTCCCGTTGCCGAACCGCTTTCACATGACCAGGCGCCGAGAACGCAAGAACACCCACTACGCCGTGACTCGCCGTCCTTGTCGCCGCTGCCGTGCTCCCTAAACATCACCAGAGAGGACCGCTGGGCCCGAGCATGGCGTTGTCGGGTGCCTTCGCGCCAGTCCCCGCCGCCGACTTCAACAACGCGAGTATCTGGGCCAATTTCACATCCTCGTGGACGCGTTATGCCCCGTCACTCGAAGACCTCCTCCTTGCCGGGCCGCGGATGCTAACGCGGATCGGCTCTATAATCTCCTTCCCCGAAGCCGTCGACAGTTTTGGCCAGCGCGTCATCCCCGATCCCACGGGCTCCGACTACTTCGTCACGGCCACAGCAACCGAGATGGCCGCCGACATATCCGAAGCCGTGGCCAACACGGCCAATGTGCTGGAAGACGACCAAGACCCCGCCGCGTTAGTCTCCCGATTCACCATGGAAGGCAGCGCCAAGGGTCTGGGGAGTGTATTCAGCTATGCGACGAGTAAGTGGGCGCTTTGCTGCATTGCTATGGTACGTCACTCTACCTCCTTTTCACCCCCGTCAGAACAGGGCGCTGATTTTGGTGGGTGTTTGGCAGGCCATTATCTTGAATCGCACACACATATTCGCCGCTTCCCGACGACGACTACGTTTGACATGGCCCATCCGCCTATTCCTCCGTTTCGCCCCTATCCTTCTCTTTTCTTATCAGGCCCGGCACCTGCTACAGGCAATCCAATGCCAGACCTCTCCCGACTTTGCCGAGATGCGATGGGGGAGTTCTACGAAGACGTCCGAATTAATGTTCGCCGAGCCAAGTAGATATCTGCATGGGCTCAGTTCGACGTTGTTACTTGGGGCTAGCGACTACGACAGCTGTCTTGCTATTAATATGATACCTTCTAATAATCAGGATTTCTCCCACGAACTGCGTGGCTCGCTCTCGCAGTTATGGCCTCTATTCCAAACCCTCTGCCTTAGCCACTTTGTAGAGACCGTGTCTTGTGCCGTGCAGGGACGGCCGGTGGCTGTTGAGACGGGCATGACATTATTCGAGCATTCATTAGCCTTTGCTGAGGCCGACGCTGCCATCGGCAATCAACTTGGTTGGGGCCTTTTTTCGAGCGGGAACACGTCGAACGCCACTTTTCAACAGGCCTCTGGTGCTAGCATAGCCATCTCCAGATCTATGATCATGAAAAGGGTGAACACGCCACCCGAGGTGCTCCTCATTGCCTTCCTCTCCTCCATGAGCCATATTACAAGTCACCTGCTAGGTCTCTTCGGCCTTCAGAATAGATACCGGTTATTCAGCACGGGTTTCTGGGCTATGTGTTTCATGGGAAGTCTAATCGTTGAGGCTTTCAATTTTTCCTTGGATGACCCTTCTCACATGGGCCTCTTGCGATTCCCGACAGTTTGTATTATAGGTTTTGTGCCTCACCTTATGGTCTTCGCAGGCATTTTGATGTGCGCTGCTATTTACGCCTTTGCTTTATCGTTGGCGGCTCTGGAGCCCCCAGAGTCGGCAGCGGAAGGGCGGCCCCTTGGTTTCCGCGGGCGCATCCGCCATGCCCATGAAAACATGCAAGCCAATATTTCCCTTGCTGATATTCGTATCTCACGCTCCATGGATTTCTACACCGCTCTATTGCGCACAGGTTTTGGCGTGATCACTATGGCAAGTGAAGCCGTATACCTCAATGAAGACAGGGGCGTCAATTTGAAGGACAGGACTTGGCTTGAGGAGGAACGTTATCGGGAACTCGAGTCTCTACGCATGCAATGGGCAGGGACAGGGGTCACTGGAGATCCACGCAACGATTCTGTCGGTACGATAGGATTGGTGCCTATCAAAGATGGTCAAGCAGGAGCTTCAAGCGGGTATGCAAGAGAACGAGCGGCCCAGAACGTGCCCAAGTCTCGTGTTGGGGACCGTCGCTCGAGGGACGGCGTTGGGGCGGCTGAGCGCAGTTCACGATGGGTTCTTGCCTTGGAGTTTCTCATGAGTATCAATCGCCTTTTACTGAAGTGGGTCGCTTTAATATTGCTCAAGGGCCTCGCACGAATCGGCGTATCACGGCAGCCTTGGATTCTGGTCTACCTCTCCCGCTGGCCTGCATCAAGTAAAAAGGACGAGAAACAGCCCGACAAGCTACCCAAAACGCGGTACAGGTTTGGCAAAAACAGGCATGGCAGTCTACTCTTTAACGACGAGACTACAGACGTCGAAGCCGAAGTACGCAAACGCTTACGACGGTCGCCAGAGACGGCTGACCTTCCCGAGGATGAACTTGACTCGAGACTTTACGACTCTTGGAAGTATGGGGAGCTCTGGGGCGCAGTGGACACAAGCGGGGACTGGGAACCTAACGAAGACACAGACGATTGGGACACAACAAGCGTTATTACCACTCTGAACGATGAAAATACAGACGACGAATGGGAGGACCATGATGAAGCAGAAGCCGAGGCCGAAGGTCAGAGAACGCCCACACAGGCCAATTTCGGCATGTCACGTGAAACGACGCCTGCCGATCAGCTGATCGGCATGCCCGACCTAGCCCGACTTCTGCACCCCCGAAGCCCCGAGGAAAGACAAGAAGCGTACGCTCTGGCCGCCCATCTAGATAGCGATCGAATCATAACGCGTTCCCAATATGCGCGTATGCAGCACAACCAAAGAGCACGGCTTCTATTCTCCAGCGGCTCGGGTCGCAGACACCTCGGTCAACGTATGACAGACGAAGAGCAAGCCGATTTACTAGAGCAGCTCATCCTCTCACGGCGTGCAGCAGCACAGCACCCTCAGCAACAGAATGGTGCGCCATTGAGCGGCGATGATGGGCGGGAGGCTGAGGCCGGCCCGCTCTGCGTCGTCTGCCACACTGCGCCCCGCAAGATCATCGTTTGGCCGTGCCGTTGTCTGAGTCTGTGCGATGAATGCCGCGTCTCTCTTGCTATGAATAATTTCGATAAGTGCGTTTGCTGCCGCCGCGAGGTAATTAGCTTCAGTCGTATTTACGTGCCTTGATTGGGCCCATTTGACCCCACCACCACCACCCCCCTCCCCCCTTTTGGCTCTCGGGCATTTTCACGATTACAAGTTGGCATGCATAATGGAGAGCGACAGGGCACTCGCATGTAGTGTTCGAAGTATCAAAGTATCATCTATTGGAGCTAGGCGTTCAGGACGTATGCCAGGAGTCGGCATGCATGACATTTAGGGATCTCTTCTTGGCGGATGTTGTACAATTCAGCCCATACTTATTTGAAGATGACATAGCATAGTATTGAATGAATTAATTGCCAGGATTGGCATGATTATTGCTGTCAATTGCTTTTCTTGCTGCTGGATATGTGATCAACGCGACCCATGTGGAGGGTACGGGTATAAGGGACGCAGCAACAGCCGTTTGGACTAAAGTTAGTTGTTCAAGGCACCCTTGAACTAAATCCTAAGTGTTGACAACGCTGTCATAGTCCGTGCCACCCCAGTTTGCCCTTTTCCTCTTTGCTTACATGCCAACTCGTATTACCCCTTTTTCTGCATTAAGTGAGTCAATGGAATAGCGTTTGACACATAGCTTCAGCACAACTACGTTACTACTGTACGTTACTGTGGTGATTCGGCCCCGGAAAAAGAGCCGTGGCATTGGCAACTAGCAACCACTCGATCGGTACTCCGGCTCGTTAGACTTTGTTCCCTTGGCCCCCCGGTGATGCTACGGAATCCATTTGGAAGAGCCATCAACTTGATTATCTAGAGAAATTATTATTACCCAAGCCAGGCAATATTTGCCAACGTATCTCAAAATACCAGTATAGTGCCATATGAGGAAACCACTTGATTGTAATTTTCCCATGCCGATATCATCGTACAGGTCATTTCCCAGCTGTTCGATGTTATGTTTTCAGACCCGTCAGCAAAACGTATCACTCCGAGAGGAAATTGGTTACCTAGGTGACCCTGTAGTGTGTTTACGTGTTCCTTTATGTCGACGAGGCGCCAATAGGGTTTGTGATGACATATTGATACCTGCTGTCGATCTATCACATACACCCAATAATTGCAAACTTGCTTAGGTCACGAACAGGAGTTGACTACACCTAGGCCTCAAGCAATTGCCCCTTGAATTATTTTATGAATTCACAAAGCAATTGTAACTTTTCACATGCAAATTGAGACTATTCAATCGACTATGCCAACATCATGAGAAACTGGTTTTCTTCCTTTCCTTGTCTACATCTGTGCCTATACGACTTCTTCTTTTACCCCCGCCGCCAATGGGACATGTGACCGGAGGGAATCTCATGGCCCGAGCTCGACTTGATGCTATCGTGGCCACATTACGCGGCGTTGAAGCTTCATGTGAGATGGTTGCCCCGGTAACATGCTGCACACCAAAGCTTGAGGATTTCAGATCCCATGTTCGTCCGATTCCAAACTCTAGTTTCCCCTAGGTGTGATTCCTGGTGGCTAACCGTCGACGACTAATACGAGCCCCTTCTGTTGGATGGGTCTAGAACGCGGTTGACGATAATTGAAGGTAATACGACGTGCTTCAAGCTTATACGGTCCACTGCAGTTGAGAGGTTCCAAGATCTAATTCTCACTGTTAGAGATACATTACGAGCACGTCATCTACCGGTAATTACAGATACCCGCGGGTGTAAAAGATGTTCCTACGTTTCCATTGAAGGAGATACACGCATTGAATGGTTAGATGAAGTGATGAACATCTACATATCGAGTGTATAATATCTATATACAATCTAGAATCATAAATTTTGACCTCCTGCAATTTAATATATGAAGTTCGAATATGTCAAGTCAATTAGAAAGATATTCAAAATTTTGAGTCACTGTTTCATGCTCAGGCTCGTTGAATTAGAGAACATATTGTCATCTACTACTCGAAACGAAGAATCTTAAGTCACCGCTAGGGCCACTCCTTCACGGCGGTATTCCTAGCTATCTCTCCGTGGCGTTATACTTCCTACTGGTGGTTCGAACCTAAGTACCTCAGAATAGCACATAATGGGGACGCCGCTGCATACGAGTTCGTACCGGGCTCTATACTGTCAACAGCGCTGGCTCACGCAGCCAGAAGGGTGTCCCTTGATATCCCCGTATAGAATTACCGTAATAGCGCCGATAGCTTGCATCCGGGCTCGATTAGACTTTGTGCTGCTAATGGGATCTGTATGAACTCTAAACTTGGCGTGTTGCCAGTCAACGAGATGCGAAGCCGCCCAACTCCCCAAGGGGCTCTTTATATTCAACCTCCGTCTGTCTGCCTTCCCGTCTCTCCTTCTCTCTTCTTTTCCCCACAGTCAACTGTGAGAATCCAGCTAGTTTTCAGGAACTATCAGCTTTCAAGTCAGACAATCAGCTTCAAAACCACTGGTTTTCAAGTCCTCAGACATCTATCACGCGACTATAAGTCAAACAATCTTACCTTGCTCCTGCAAGAATTGTATCTATCAGCCAACGGCTTCCATACTTGTACGTTAAACCTGTTCAACCCACGCCCCCCTATCGACTACTGGCTATTATCGTCACTATCATCACCATTATCCCCCTTCACCCACCACTCGTTACTTCCTGCCTACTAGCAACTATTGCTGGCTTAGACAGCCGTCACGAATTCACTCGATACCCTCAACCACTTTACCCCTATTCCTATATTCATCACACCACTCACTTATTACAGGTATCTATTTGCCTCTGAAGCATCACGCCATGTCTTCCAACGGCTCCAACAACGGCTCCAACAACGGTTCCAACAATGGTTCCAACAATGGTTCCAGCAATGGTTCAAACAACGGTTCCAACAACGGCTCCAACAACGGTTCCAACAATGGTTCCAACAATGGTTCCAGCAATGGTTCAAACAACGGTTCCAACAACGGTTCCGACAACGGTTCCAACAACGGCGATGGGGCTCAGCGCCCGACATCCCCTCCACCCTCCACCCAGCAACATGAAGACAATCAAGTGGGACACACAGAAGCAACAGCTGGAAATGCCGGCGATAACGGTACGGCTCAACCACCAGAGGACTTGACCGATACCACACAAGATATGAGGGTCAGCATGGGCACATGGGATGGTTTCCCGATCGTAATGCCTTCGAGACTAATTCTCCCAACTATTCGCTCGCCACCCGCTCTGGTGTTCCCCGTCCCCCGCAGACTAACATCCATGCCGTCTTGGGTTCATAATACCTCGTTTGCTCCCATTCCGGGAGTTGACAATTTTTTGCCGTGGCCGGATCGCCACCCGTTGCTATCGCCAATTGGGCGGCCACGCCCCTCGACACCACCAGCGCC
This sequence comes from Xylaria sp. BCC 1067, assembly GCA_005188305.1. Lineage (NCBI taxonomy): Eukaryota > Fungi > Ascomycota > Sordariomycetes > Xylariales > Xylariaceae > Xylaria > Xylaria sp. BCC 1067. The sequence goes on along the minus strand of SSCS01000003.1, from coordinate 836,204 downwards.
GCGAACGCCGTCGCCAACGCCCGCGGCGCCGGAACCAGTTCGTTTCAGGCCAGTCAATTGGAACCCAACACCAAGCGCTTCATCATCGACCAGCACGAGAACATCCACACCGTCCTCAAATGAGCCGCAGGACCCGAGTGCGCCCAATGATGAACCTGAACAGCGCGTATTCTCTGACAGGGATTACGAGGAACTTTGCCGTAATATCGCCAGCTATGTTGAAGGTCTGAACAGATTCCTAGATAGTCGACTCGGACCTACCTCTGAGCCTGTTTTCATCTCGCCGCATAACGACGAGTGCGATCACCAGCAAGTCGACGACACCCATCCCAATGAGAGCAAGGGTGCTGGGCCCAACAACAACAAGCAACACATTTACCTCAACGAATCTGAAGTCAATCACATCTACGAATGGCTAAACGGTATCGATGACGACGGCCAAAATGATCCTAACGAGCCAATCAATGCCAACGACCACGATTCTAGCAATGGCGACTCTAGCGACGACGACTCTAGTGACGACAACTCTGGTGACGACAACTCTAGCGACGATGAGTCTAGCGACGACGAGTCTAGCGACGACGAGTCTAGCGACGACGAGTCTAGCAGCGACGAGTCTAGCAGCGACGAGTCTAGCAGCGACGAGTCTAGCAGCGACGAGTCTAGCAACGATGACTCTGGCAACGACGACTCTAGCAACGACGACTCTAGCAACGGCGACTCTAGCAATGCCAATGGGATGACCGGCCAACAAGTTTGCCAGGGCCCCTCGCGCCAACTCATAATCGAAATGGCGCGGGCCGACATTAAACGAAGCATACAAATAATCAGGGATAACACCGCCTGGCGAGCAATCGATTTGGAGACCGCATACTACCTGAAAAGCCTCATCGAAAATCTGGACCTGCCCGACGTCAATCCCGTAGAGGCACGACCCCTGTGGTTGTGAATCGAAACCGAACCGTCCGAGGAGTCGTGATGCACTCCGCGACGGCGCGCGCTGCGCTCATCGAAGAAGCGCTGGCTTAGCAATGGGAATGGGAATTGGAATCATCAACGTTCTGGTCCTCCCCGATGATGGGGAAAAGGAGGATAGGCCAGGGCGTTGATGTGGGATGTAATTGAACACATGGGATGGGATTGAACACATGGAATTGAACATATGGAGTTGGACGCATCGAACATCATTGTTGCTTTATTTCCTTGGGGTATTTTTTTGTTGGAGTATTTATCTGTCTTCGAACTCATGGGCGATCTGGCAAGGAAGTCGGATCTGTACACGCATTTATATCGACAGTTGAGGGAGTTTTGCATACTTGGCATTCGACATTGCATTGGGAAGTGGCTTTGATATACGACAAGCCCTGCAACAACATGGTGTGGTCTATTTCCACAAGACTAGCGCCGCGCATGGTCTGTCTCTACGGCCGTTTTACGCGCAAGGGACTTTTCCTCGTCACCTCATGTTTCCACCTCCCACGAAGGGGGTGTTTTTTAGTGGTGGTCGGAGGTTTTTTAATCCCACCCACCGTTCCCTCGGTGGCGCCTATAGGGCTGGCTGGAAGGAGGGAAGGACTGTATTGGGTATTTGATGTATTTGATTGTTTGGATGTTGGATCTTGTGAAGCGAATAGATGGGGGAATGAACTTTAGGCAGCGACAAATATAAAACCATAAAACCCACTTGACCGATGACTTTACATAATATGTGATAATTTGTCTAGGCTTCCCAAGTTGACGTAGATCAACCGACTGTTGTTCGCTTATCAGCGGCTAGTCCACTTGATTCCGTAGAGGAGCTTCAAAGGAATATGAACTCTCAGTGAACACTAAGTGAATACCTACTTATATTGGACCGTGAGTAGCGAAAGGACAAGCCGGATATTGAGATAGACCGGGACGTGGTATAATGTGGGCTTCAAAAACATAATAACACAATGTCTTGGTAATGGTAAGTATACTGGAGGGAATGTACTGATCTGTATAGATACAACTGAATTGTATATGCCGCGTGTGGGAAAGAATAAAAAACAATCAGTCGCACCGCACCTGTCCTCGTTACAGGTTATTTTTTTATTTCAGAGTGAGTGGGAATCAGGTAGGGTAAATAAGGGAAGTCTGTCGTATTAAATTAGTTAAGGTCGGTCTACTTATTTATGTTCAGTGAAGTGGTGTGGCGGAGGGTGGCTCACCAATAGGAGGAGTAGTAGTTTAGTTACTTCTATCTCAGGGCTTGGAAAGCGGGCTCGCTATCACCTCGGATCTTGTCAGGCCGTAAGTGACGGAGATCGGATATGCCGCCAAACAGTAGTTCCAGGCAATCGCAGTGGTGATATACGAATAATGACGGGGCGTTGTGGCTCGCGTCCGCGATCTTGATACATGCTGAGTGATCGATAAATGAACGCCGGCGTAATGGTGAACGGGGTGTTTAAGTCGTCCAGAGAGTATGCATATATGTATGATGTTGGGGGTGTCCGGCTTGCACGGGTTGAACAGGAACGATGGGATCTTAACTGGTGGTTGAACAGATTACATCTAATAACAATGGTGCCGACATTTACTGAAGAGCTGATAACACGCTACCCTGCGAACTGGTCAAATGCCTTCTCTGGCTTCTTAACCCTATCGCAATATAATATATACTTTATAATCGAGGTATACTACTTTGAAAAAATTTATTATTCTGCCTTTATTCTTACTTGAAATGTTACTCAGTAAAATAAGATATTAACTAGCCGACTACTTAGTGTATGTATAATAATTGTGAAGCAGATGGTGGCCGGTTAATATGTAGTCATCTTTCCAATGAATTGTTTATGACTAACTAAAGCATGCTTACATGTCCGAAAATTTCTCTTGCCAAACATCCACTTGTCCGTGAGGACGTGATCGTACGTCTGTAGATCTGGGTGTCTGGCCTTCTATAATCGTGGTATCCCAAAGGATAGTCTTTTCTACCAACGTTCCGTTCAGGACTGATCCTAGAGGGATGCCAGCCCTGGCTATCCGAAGATAGCACCGTTGGGTGCGATGTAGGTGTGGGATCTATGGAATTTTTGGGCGATATTCATGTCACAGTTGCCAGGTTGTGAACACGACGATCATATGAAAACATACCTTGACAGTCCCATGTGGTATCTGAGTGATAATCTCTGTCTGTCTCTAATTCGCCGTTTCCGCGTGATGCAGAAGCTGTGAAGCTTTGCCGGACCACACCCAAAACGCCATGCTAGTGAAAACCACAACCCTTTTCCTCATGTCTCATAATGTACAAAAGCGAAACTGCACGTAAGCAACCCGGCCCACTGTTACTCTGGTCGAGAGGAATGCTTCTTGACTGCTTTAATCCAACATGTGTTGGAACAGGGGTGAGATAGACTCTCCATAGTGATTGCGCCGAATCGCTTCGGACAGCAAATAGGACAGATCCAGTATCACCAACTTACTCGCATTCTTAGCTCGTCGGTCTGGGATGGGGAAGCTGTTGGTCACAATGATCTGATCGATGCAGTCACAAGCTTGGAGTTGCTCGAGGCAATCGGCGCCGAAAACGCCATGTGTAGCCATGCAGTATACCTTCTTGGCCTTGCCTCGCTTGACAACCGTCTCTGCTGCGGCAATCCAGGAGCCGGCTTTGTCAATCATGTCATCCACGATCAGAACGGGGCGGTCCTTAACATTGCCCACCAACGTGATCATGTGCTCGACTTTAGGGTCTTGAAGCTTCTCTTCTTCTTCGTCAGACGAATCTCCAACCTCGCCTGACCCACCAAGGGCGTGAGGCTCGGGAGCAAAGAAAGAGGACGCGCGAGACATAGTCATAGGATCCTCATCTGCTCCTTGGCAAGATTGATTGCCACCAGCATCTGACTGGCTCGGCGAGACGAAGTCATCAGGTACAACATGGCCCTGGACAAGCCGTCCGTGTGTCACTTCTTGGGCACGCTCATCATTATACTCTTGTGCCTCTTCTTCCTCCTCATCACGAACTTCCTCAATGGGGGAGGCCTGGGAGGCCTGCGACGATGTGTGTAGCGCACGGGCGTACGGAGACTGAGTCAGGCCGTTTGTGCGCAGTGGGGCAACGACTCGCCTCGGAGAGCCTTGAGAATCTGCTACAGAACGGCTCGGAGGCGTCGCACCATTAGTGTTGGTGTCCGAATCGCGCTCTTCTGAGTGAGTAGGAGTTCGACGAACCCCGCTCACGTACGTGGTAGCGTTATCCCACCCATCAAGCTCCCTCATGATCATGCTTGCTGTCATGTTGGTCGCTCGTTTTCGGTCCGTGGTGACCAAGCCGAAATTGAGTTTCAGGGCATCGGCGAGTGAGGTAACTCTCTTAGTTCCTCCGGCATTCTTGGACACGACGACTGCTTCTTTCCAATTTGGGATATTGAGTCGCACCCAGCGGGCAATCAGAGGCTCGGCATGCAGATTGTCGACTGGACACCTGAAGAAACCTTGCATCTGCGAAGCGTGGAGATCAACAGTAATAACGTGTTTGACCCCGGCGACATGAAGGAGATTCGCCAGCATGCGAGCAGTGATGGCGCCGCGGTGGGATTTCTTCTTGGACTGTCGGCTGTAGGGGAAGTATGGAAGGACAGCTGAAGTGAGGAAATTGGCGGTCAGCAATTGCAAGAGCAGACTGAGACATGCGAAGAGGCTCACCAGTGATCTTGTTGGCGGAACCTCCCTTGCATGCCGAGATCATAATAAGCAGCTCCATGATAGTGTCATTGATGGTAGGACTACCGGACTGGACGATGAAGACATCCTTATCGCGGACACTGGTCAGGATGCGAACACTAGTCTCGCCCTTGGCAAGATGTCAGCCAGTCTGGCATCGCTTGTTGAAAGATAAGATGATAGTGACAATAGCGGCATCGGGGGGGAGAGAGAGAGCGAGAGTGGGAGGGAGGTAAACAGCAGCAACAACAACAACAACAACAACAACAACAACAACAAAAAAAAAAAAAAAACCATCAGGGAGCCCCCGGTCCGCACAAGCAGATTGTCAACGCACATTGGAGAATTGAGACAGGTCAGCCTCAGCCGGGGTCATTCCCAAGTTCCCGCATATCTTGCCCGTCAGGCCGGGACACGAGCTGCCCGAGAACACCAGCGTACCTCTCATCTTGCTTGCGAGGGGCGGAAGTTGAGCAATGACTGGCGAGGGGATGAAGAGAAGGGGGAAAAAATTATTGGATTGGAGGGGAGAAATTTATGGGTTGAGCGAGCCAGGAGCAGAGCCAGGAGCTGGTGGGTTTAGCGTGGAGGCTTTGTGGTCTTGGGCCAGGTGTGGGGCGGGGGACCGCGAGAGAAGTTACCTAGGTAAGTACCTACCTAGGTAGGCTGCTAGGCACCCTGGTCTAACCTTGTGGGGTAGTGATGGGCGATGCAAGATTCTCAGCTGGCTGCTGTTTCTCATTCCTATCGAGAGGGGTCCACGACGGCCCGACAGAGTTGGCAACTCTTGCCAATACATGTAAAAGTACGCAGGTACTTAGGTACCCCCTCAAACGCCAGGCGTGCCCAGTGCCTTCCGGGGCGGGGCTAAAATTGCAGTGAAATCCTCGTAGGACTGACTTGATGACGCCCAGAGTTTAGGTAAGGCATCGGGTTGTTCCAGAAACGGGACGCTAGAACAGTGCGGCCCAGGAATCATGAAGTCTTAGTCTTCGTCCCCTTCGGTCCTATCTATCACACCTCCGTATCCAACACGAAATTCTTCCTCAACCGACGGAATGGGTATCCGGGGCCTTGGTGCCGCCGTTCGTCCATACGGAGTGGTCAGCTCGCTTAGTGGCGATGCGGTTGTCATCGATGGACCTGCCTTAGTCCACCAAATATTGGACGGCTGCATGCGCCAAAGACTTCCCTCCAATGGTTTCATCTGCCACCCTTCTTATTCAACCCTCGGTCGTATGGTTATAGGGTGGCTCGAGGAGTTGCGGACGCATGGCATAACCGTGTAAGGAATGGCGTATCTACGTTTGTCTGCCCGAATCGCCGCTCCCCTTTTGCTGATTGGGTGTCTTAGTCGACGTATATATTTCGACGGTTATTTGCCACCGAGCAAATGGCGAGTGAGACAAGAAAGATTGCTGCGGCAGTCCCAAACCGTGAAAGACTTGCTTGCTTCTCATCCTCGCGGCTCGTCTAGATTGCCAGAAGACACCTTTGATGCGGTACAGCCTGAAATTGCCCTAACCCAAAATGCCGGGCAGTCTTCGCGCTTCAGCTGGCTTCCAAAACCCCCCTTTCTGGTCCCCGCTGTGATCGAAATTCTCAAGAGCTGTGACACATGGGGTCCGCTGGTTGAAGTTGTATCTGGCGAGGCCGACATGTTCTGTGCCGAAGATATTCGACAACATGGAGGTGTACTTCTAACTAGTGACTCGGATCTACTTATCACTGACCTTGGGCCTCACGGTACTGTATCTTTCTTTAGTGATGTTGTTGCGGCCGATCGCTCCAATAAGTGTAAAGGGCTAGTAGCCTGTAAGTTTTCGTTACATGCGATCAACGGTAAATTGGGATTAAACACGGTTGGTGGCTTACCTCGCGTTGCTTTTGAGCATGTGAAGTGCCGAACCAGTTTTCATGAGGCAGTGAAGCGAACAAAGCATGACGGCCATCATAGCATCGAGTCACCCGATTTCCGGGCATTTATGGAGGAGTACTCCATGAAGGAGTACCTACCAAAGGACCATCCCGTACAAGGAATTCTATCTCGTCTTGACCCAAGGATGTCAGAAATTATCATACAGGCTTTATTGATAGATGGTAACGGAATTGTGCCAGATGCAGGCAGTGCTGATAATTCTCGGGGCCCAGAGAGTTTGGCAATGTTCCTTCCTGTCATGGTTGAGGTCAGTTTGCCCATCCCTCGTTTCCTTGTCAGTATACATGTACTTGGAGTAAGACGCAGACTAGTAGACTTGCCCTCAGTGTACTCGGTAGAATCGTCTCAAGCCTTCACAACACAATATGTATGCTGACCTGTTGTTCCGAAACAGGACCGCAGAAGGAAAAGCGCGTGGACCATGAGTACAGACGTCCGCAAGCTTGCATATAGTATCATTCAAAAGTTTGCCGTGCACAATTTGACAGCCGTTATTGAGTGGCGTTCACTTGAAGCATCGAATTCGCTGATGGGTAGGCAAGTCAACGTTTTAGGGCTAGAGGAGACCCTTACGCAATGCCGTCAGCTCGAAGATACGTTCGGACAACTCACTGAACGCATCCCCAGCGCAGACATGCAATGGCTATCGTTTGCTATCTATCAAGACATCGTGTGGTCGGCGTCTGAACAACGACTGCCCTTGTCTGCTACGCTTATTCACGAAATGAAACGCCAATCTAACCACATAGATCACCATTCCTGGGATACAATACATTTCGCCGCTCAGGTGCAGGCTTCACTTTACTCTTTAAGAATGGCGAAACAGGTTTTGGATGTTGCTGCAGAGCTCTGCACAACAATACCGCCTCCAATGCGAGAACTGCGGAAGCGTCTTGGCGCCCTCCCTGCAATTGGAGAATGGCCAACCGTGGCAAATATATCACAGATGCTGGCCACTGCCGTTGAAGCTAATGTGCTCTCCACTGTCACAGATATGCTTGGAATTTCAGCGATTGACATACTGGACGACGCATCAAATACAAACCAAGGGAAGAAACGGAAAAACGGGAATGGTCCTTTAAAAAGCCAGAGAGGCTCTAAACGGCCTGGATCCGTCAACCCGTTCGCTATTCTGAGTCACGCGAGTCTAAATTCATAATTAGCGTCGGATTAACGTTTCTATCGGGAATACCTATCGAACGGTTACCAGTATTCCTCCTCGGTACCATTCATATACCGGAAATTCCGAATTTACCATCTCGGATATAGCCTCATATAGGTCCTGTAACAATACCATACCTGCAGAGTCCCAACCTAGTGAAATCTGTACTCCACGGCCGAAAGTGTTACTATTCTTGCTTTAAAATGGCCGAAATTTCCGGAGTCCTTGGTAAATTGAAATTATTTCAACACAAAACGGTACGGGTAGTATCGCGTTTCATTGTAGGAAGGGTTGGACTCGTCTGTCTTCTCTCTTTCGCCCCCCCAATCCAAATTAGAGCCGCTACAGTGTCTTAATTGTCTAGTGTCTCATGCCACTAATAACATAACCCTAAACTTGAAAAACTGAACAGAGTCTGACAGGTGTTGCTTGGGGTTCCAAGGCGATGGATATCCATCCGCCATGCAACCTTGATGAGCTGTTCTCACTTTCATCACACTTTCCCTTCTCCTCAAAATCAGAACGAGCTTCCCAACTCTCAAGTATTAGCCGCCTTGCACACTCACCAACATCAAGTCAACCCTAGACATGAAGTCAATAGGTTCGTAAAATTCAACAAACTTCCTAACCTGCGGCTAACACATAACATCCCCAACGCAATATTGCAACCCTAACATTTTCTGGCTTCACACGCTGATTCTGATGCTTTGCTATTAATTATGGCAAAAAGGCGTTGAAAAGAGCAAGCAAACGGCTTTTTTGAAACATAAAAAAGACTTCGAATCCGCCACGCCAAACGGACAGCAGGCAAAACGGTTAGATCGCTAGGAGGCAATGAAGTATCTGATCGCATTAATGAAACTGAGGGTTTAAGGCCTAAAAATACGTGTGCATGTTGTTGCATTAGGCATGATAGCCTATAATTATATTACATGTTTAATAGATTTTTGTTGTTGGCGAACGATGATCTGCACACTGTAAGTTTCCAGGGCTTTGAGGCATCTGCGAATAACAGAAACCCCCTCTCTCTGGGATCACCCACGATGGCTTCGGCTCTAATCACTCCGAACCGAAAGATCCTTAATCTTTGTGAGAATTATATGCTGGAGGGATATCACTCTTCTCTAGATCAACCTTTTACGATGTTAATAAATAACGGCGGACCCGTTATAAGTTTACCTCTAGGGCTAGCCATATTGACGGCTAATCAACGAAGGACGTTGGGTCTAATGCCGGATAGTATTGGCCGGAGGACTCTAGATGGTTAGGAGAGGGGACTGGACACATGGATTGCTTCCCAGTTCATTTCGAGGCATGATATTGATATATTCATTATCTACGTGGAGCGATGAGTAGAGGCCATCAGGTCTTAGGTTGAGTTACTGATAGCATTGATCTGTCATGCGCTAGAGGCTGGGCTCAATTGATGGGAAAGAGATATTAATAGTAGCAGTATAGAAGCGCGGTAGATAGGAGGAGAGGAAAGGGGGCGGTGTTCTCAGGGAAATACCTATAATCATACACAAATTTATAATACATGCGAAGACGCAACCACGAAAAGCTTATTAAGCCATGAATCAATATCTTGTACTGACCTAAACACATGCCAGATAAGTCTGGCAAGAGTGTAATACATACTTATCTACACCGCTTTTACAAAAAAAAGCAGAGTTATAAAGCCCGCACAATCGATCTCTTCCGGGCAAACCAAAGCCAAGGCCGAAAATCGTTTGCGTCGTCCCTTCATTACGAGGCCGTCAAACCCGTCCTTTCCCCTCGAGCCGTCCGCCATGCAATAACATTCGTTGGAAGTTAATACGAAGACCACCCGTGTCCACCAGTTTCATACTACACCACTCTCGGGTCCGGAAAGACTTCATCACCGTGTATCTCATCCAACAGCGCCATGAACTGCTTCTTCCCAAGTTCCTCCTTATAAGCCTTGACGTCTTCTAGCAGATCCTCCGTCACTTGACTCTTACCGGCGGCCTTGATGATCCGCCAGGCACGGCGAAACTCGTCTCGGATGGCCACGATCCCGTTATGTGTCACCGTGCGCGCAACGTTGTGGTCGGTCTCGAATGGGTCTTCTATGGCGAAGAGGAAGCGGTGACGCACTTCTTTGACTTCCTTCGGCCTCGAAATCTGTTCGACTCCTGGCCGCAGCGTATGGTCTGGGGACAGCAGCTGGCTTGCCTGCGTCCGTGGGGCCGGGTTGTTTCTTATCGATGCGGACTCTGTCGTAGTCACATCGGATTCTGCGGGGGGCCGCGTTGCTCCAGATTGTGGCTGCACGACGGTCTTGGCTCCCGTCCAGCCCTTCTCCGCCTTGGATAAAAGACCCCCATGTGTACGAAGACTTATGACGTCTCTACCCCAGTCGAAGCCTTTCTTGGGAAGAGTAGTCATTACGTTGCTCTGCGCGTAATACTCGAAAAATCCTCGCAAAAGAGTACCTTGTGAGTCATTATTCCAATTGAGCTCTCCCTGCTGCGCGTACATTTGTATATTTTGTTCGTCTCTCCAGAAACGAACGTCGCGGCCGTCGCACGTTGTGATTCCTTCGAGTGCTTCAGGTGGAAGAGGCGGGTCGGGGGTAGCTAATAATTGGAGGTTCGGACAGACAAATGGATCCACAACATTAACAAGATAATGTAACATCATTAACACATACCCATAGCTACTTAGAGTTCCACGATACGGGGTATTGATGCCACGCGTTTTAGCCCAATGCTTGACAAAGAGGACCAATGGCTTGACTCGATGATCGGTGTGTGAGTAGCACCGTAGAAGCAATGTATTTTGGATACCTAGATAGGCAGAAAAGTTGATATCACACTGAACCCCGACGCCACTCTTGGGGAATTCCAGGCTGTCACTGAACCTGTCCTTGGGTTTGTTAGGGCTTAGCGTTGCCGGATCTGGAAGCTGCCGAATACGTTTCAATATCACTACTTCGTTTCGCGTGATTGGGATCAAGTACTCAAACTCGCTGTGGCGCTGTATTGACCGTGTAGGTTCGCGACGGAGTATCGCCATGTAACTTTCAAGAATGGGAGCATCTTCGGGGCCATAATGGTTGTGTTCAATGGCCCTTCCATAGTCAGCCGCTAAATGAAGTGATTTGTGCCTTCTAGCTACCGTTCTAAGCGCTTGTGTTCTGGTGGAAACTACGAAGTCGCGAACCTGGTTTCTTATTTGTTCATCTCTTATCCCATCGACATAATGCTGGATAATGTGAGCGTTCATATCGAAACTAGGAGCCGAGGGAGTGCTTGATAGTTCAATTGCGATTTTCTTAGTTCGCCCATGATACTGTTCTGGGGTTTCATACTGGTCTTGTTGGAGCTGTATGATTTGTATGGAAGGGATCTGGCGGAGGTTGTCGACAGCTAGTTGAAGCTGCCTGTTGAATAATAGGGGAGCCCCACCAAAGTTCTTGCTGTAGTGCAAATCTCTCCAGTGTCGAATGGCGTATTCGTGCGCTTCGCCTGTCTTTGGCCCACATAAAGATGGTTGCCTCGTCTCCCACAGATTAACCAGTTTCTCGCCCTCGACCATCAAATAGACACCGAAGAGTGTCCGGTAGTTGGTGAATTGACTCGTATAGCCAACATGGAAAGAGGGATGGCGCAATATACGATTTTTTAAATTGGTGTCGTATAGTCCGTCGACAAAGGTGCTGGCCACCCTGTCGAGAAGGACGAGGTCGGCCTTGGTAAAGTCCTGGTAGTTGGACTGAGTGATATCACGACCATCCAGACGGCGCAAGAGTCGTTTGGCATTATTGTAATAACTGGCGAGCGACTGGCTTGAAGACTGTCTAAGTGAAGGCATTCCCACTTCGTGTTGTGGCACATCCATACTACACAGCGGTGGCTTGGTTACCTGGACATTTGCGAGGAGTTTTTTTTCATGGGTGTCTACTGCCGGTGGTGCTTCGGAGTCTTCGGGCATGTCATCCTCAGGATCTCGCTCCTCTTGGTCAACCCCATCCTCCCACTTCTGCCTGGCATCTAGTAGGCTTTGTCGAAGAGCCTTGTCGGGATGTTCGCAGAGCTTGATAATTGGGATACGTGTTTTGGTAAGCAGCCGCGCCCCAAAGCCAGCGGCAAGGAGAGCCCCTTCAATGATACGAGGTATAGGCGATTCGGGAGAATCGAGCGGGGGCCATGACATAGGCGACAAGAGGCCAAGATCCATGTCGGAAGCTTTCGTCGCGAATCCCGAAGCTAGACTGCCGAAACACGTTAGTTTCACAGTCTCGGGTTGAAATATGCGAGCATAGCCATCATTTTGGTGCTCATGGCGGGCAATAACAGTCTGGCATATCGATTCGACACTCTTTCGAAAGTGCTCTTTTACAGCAATCTCGTCTTCTCCGATTGCAGCACCGATGACAACTTGGCAGCAGAGCTGATCGAGGTATGCCGATTGATTGGCAAGCACCTCGGGGCTGACACCTGTTGGCCGATGCCCTGCTGGGTTGTACAAGACAGCAGATTGGGACTGGCTCGGTTTGTAGCCGCCAGGCGTAGAGAAATCATCTGCCGATACGACAGTAGCGGGAGAATGCTGGCGCCCCCAATCCGACTGATGCGTACGAGGCGGCGTAAAGGAACCCGCATAGCCTCGCCGCATCTGCCCATGGAGAGAATTAGTCTGTGAGCTGGTCGGATGCGCTGGTGTTTGTGATTGGAAGGAGGTCTGCTTCTGGCCATGCTGGGAAGACTGCAATCCACTGTAGTACTGAGGGCGTGAGTGCTGTGAAAGGCTATACGCAGGGCCTCTTGTGTCGATGGGAATGGACAACTCGGTATTCATCTGGCGGCGCTGGGCCTGATTAGGGCGCTTCCTGCCACTTTTGGGCGTTGGGCGAGGGCTATTAGGACGCAATTGGCCATCTCCCAACTCTTCCTCGAAGTGAGAGATGCGGCCAGAATGCAGAGCGCTCGAGGGCGCAATAGTCGTGGGGGATTCTAGATCCGGTGCGGTTTCTGGATCTGAATTGGCGAGGAGGCGCGGCCAGCCGCCAAAATGCGCAGGCTGCATGATGCTGTGTGTTTGATGGGTGGCACTGGACATAAGTATCTAACATAACTATGCGTGAAGACACAAATACAAGCTGCTGGAGACCATGGGCATGGTGAGTGGCACGAGACGGGGAGATGGTGCGAAGCCGACGGGGTGCACTCGTGAGGCGTCCGCTAGCTGGGCCCGAGGTGTCTGGGCGGGTGCTCTAAGCAGGCGCAAGACACCAGTACAGCATCCGGGTGGCCTTGTCTAGCTTCGGAAGGGCAAACGAAGGCTTTGGAAGGGACACACAGGCATCTAGTATGAAATACCTAAGCTTTGGGTATAAACATGTGTACAGGGAGATGAGGCTCAAAAGTCGAGTAAAGACATAGCAGTCGAGAATCCTGATTGGCTGGTCAGAGAGTAGGAAATGGAGCGGGTTTCCATGGCTGCGGTGCTGTGCGGGGGGAGGCGTAGGGGGTCCTCTTGGGGGGGTTGCAGTGGAGCTGGGAGCTGGGAGCTGGGAGGTGGTTCAGAAGTAGCTAGGTAATGTTGTATATTGTATATCGTATCTACTTGTACCATCGATTCTTGAAAGTGTAAAAAATGGAAGAGTCGCAATTGATTTTATAGTGGGTGTTACCTACTAGAGATCATTAACATACAAATCAAGCTTTTATACGTGAAAATAAATATGTGATACTGTAGGTATGTTATACCCATATGTAAGTAAGTATACATGTATGTATATCAGTCTTTGACCAATGCACTGTCTCATTTACTAACCCATGTAGGTATCTTTAAGTCTACCTATAGTGTAGACCAATGCACTGACGCATTACCTGCCTACACTACAAGGTACCTAACCTAGGCAATGTCTCCACTCAATCGTTATCTGCTGCACCTAACTACGGCGGTACCGGACTAGCTATGGCACAAAGACCGACCCTGCATGTTCATTGTCATCCATCCCTTGCCAGCCTTGGTACCCTTGTACCTAGACTACCCAGTACCTACTGTACCCACACGGTCCATCTTTGGGAAAGTCCCGTCACTTGCCAGTTCCAACTTCCACCACTCATAACCACGCCGCATTCAACCAGGTATCTGCTGTCTGCTACACTGCACACCATCATTCATTCACCGCATCTGGACCACATCTAGACCACATCTAACATCACCCCGAGCTTTCTGTTACTGAGCCTCTCTCAAAGAGGCCATCAATATTCGCTGGCCTATCAGACAGACTATACCGCACATCCAGCCCTGTCTTGTTCATTGTCTTGCTGTCTCCTAGGCTCCGTCTAGCTTGTCACTGCCTAGGTAGGCTGATAGCAAGAGCGCGACAACAACACAGCAGTCGGCCGCCGGCCCCAATACCCTTCCTCCTAACGCGTAACATTGTGTTATCTGTCATTCTACCCATAGGTATCTGTCATAACCAACCAACCAACCTGCCGCTGCTCTTCCGATGCTTGCCTGCACATCATAGAACCCACGAACTTGTGTCGGAGTCGCCTCGGACCAACAGCACCCGTGCTCACCACAAACCCCAACCTGCATCTTTCGATAGTCATGAGTGCGTCTCCATCTGCCGGCCCGAATGGCCAGAAGCCAACCCCCCCTCCCGGCGCAGCTCCTTTACGCCGCCCACGCAATACTGGCAATCCAATGGTGCCTCGGAAAAAGCCTGTGCCTCGATCACTTCCTCCTAAAGGTGCCATACCGCCTCGAGATGCTGGTGCGTCTAAGCTCGCCAGAAACCCCAAGCAACATCCTCAACTCGACAAGCCAGGCCAGCGTTTTGAAGAGCAGCGAACCAGGAATAGCGGCTGGTCAAAACCCTTGCCCGAGGGAGGCCAAGAGTACCCTGTGTTTGTTACCAAAAAGGCCTTGAAAGATGGCCTTCGTTTCCACGTCATGCGAATCGCGCCCCAGAACCGAGGCGTCAAGCAAACTCGGATCGACCCTACCGATCAAGAGCGGTTTCCTCGTCCGGTGACCTTGCAACGTCGTGACCCGAGACAGCCGCCTCCGGGCCACAAAGAAAAGGAGGAGGAGCCCATCGAGCAGCCCCCAACTAATCTTGAAGAGGCCGAGCGGCAGGCTCAAATCAAGGCCCAGCGTGACGCACAGCGCGCCCTAGATGATGCCCAGAAAGCCCCCGTCCTCAAGGACGCTGAACGGAAACGGCAGCAGCAAAAGAACAAGGACGAGAAAAAGACTGGTACACAGATTCATTATCAACCACGCACCGAGAAGCAGAAGAAGGAAGCAGGAATCAGATACGAAGAGGCTTTGCCATGGCATTTAGAGGACGCCGATGGAAAGCAAGTATGGGTCGGACAGTACGAGGCGCCTTTGTCTGATTCCAAGGTTGCTTTGGTGCCCTATCCTGAGGCCGGGGGCTACCGCATGCTCCCTTTAGAGAAATGGTACAAGTTTACTCCGAAGAGAGGGGCCTTTCAGCACCTGACGATTGAGGAGGCTGAGAAGTTGATGGGTAAGAAGGCAGCTCCTACACGTTGGGCTATAAGAGACTCCGACCGAAATAGAGCTGCTAGTGCCCGAGAAGAATCACGAAGGATCATGTACGGCCCGACTGCAGTGAAGCAAGAGAGTTCTACTTTCCAACAGGCTTCACGACGGGAGAAGATGGAACATGACGATATCGATATGTCTGGTGATGAATTCCAAGACGACGACGAGACGGCGGGTTTTGAGCCGGAAAGGGACGAAGATTCTAAGGACTCAAAGGATCGAGTACGTCGCGAACAGCTTGGTGCTAATCTGTTCGGCGATGCGGACGAGAAGGAAGTAGAGAAGGAGGAGGCTGAACTTCAAAAAGAAGAAGAGGTGAGGAAGCTGTTTGGTAAGGACCTCAAAAAGGCATTACGTAAGCGCGACAAACAGTTCCAATACGACAGTGACTCTTCCGGCCGCGATCCTTTCGCGTCGTCATCTGTAAGCTAAACTACGCACCATCTCTTCTCCCTTGACACTAATCCCAGTACGAGCAGAGCGAGTCAGGTTCCGATTCGGAGAAGGAGGATGAGGACAACAAAGCGGACAAGGATAAAAACGGCGCTGGTTCGTCCTCTAAAGGGCCTGGTACACCGCAGGGCAAGAAAGCCGCTGGAGATGCTGCTAAGAAAGGCAAATCCCTTAAACGGCCGGGCTCTCCACTTGGTTCAGACTCGAGTGGCACCGAGTCAGCTCGAAACAAGAAGAAGAAGAAACTCGGGCCTTCTAACTCTGTCACCGGTAGTCGTAGTGCCACCCCCCTACCCGGTGGACAATCCGTACGGGGAGCTGGATCTACCAGCGATGGGGAGGCTACAGCTGGCGAGATGTCGGATGGGGCAGGAGGCAAAGTTAAGCGACGCCCGCATATAGGCACCGGAGGCAAGGGAACACCTATGGGATCTCGGGCTGGTAGTCCCCGGGCAACTTCTCCCAATGCTGGACAAGAGCCCTTGAAGCCCATCACATCCCAGGAGATTCTTGATGCGTTACCACCTTTACCTAACGGCATTACCATCGGTGGACTGCTTAAGATGTTCGACAGTCGTGTGGACAAGGAAGGTCATCTAAGTAGAAAGGAGTGGCTCCAGTTGGTCAAAGAGAACACGGTCTTCAGTCAACACGATAAATTGCTGCGTCGCAAGGCCTAAGAGGGGTATTGTGAGCCTCTTTCGAAAACGAAGAATAAGGGTTGGAAGGCTTGCCTGTTCTCTTAAGCCAACCACACGGACGAGCTTTGGATTTCGAGGGTAAGCCTTTCTGTGTATCTTTATTTATATCAACAGTCGAGCGACGCAGCCAACCCCCAGTTTACTTCTGCAAGTAGCATACTAGATTAGAAGTTTCTATTGCTGCAACTCTTATACATTCCGGCCGTCACGCCTTCTGTTGGGAAACACCACCTGTACAAGCGCCCTTTGTTGTCGCGGAGCTGCGGATGATATATGGCTTCGTCAATGAACGCCACAGGATGGCATCACTGAGCGGTACGCTACTTGATAGGCTATACATACGTAATACACCATGATTGCACAAAAGTACGTAGAGGGAAGAGAACCATTCCTCATATAATGATTAAGTAGTCGTGAAAAGGGTATATTGCGCCATGTGTAAACCATCTTACCTCAACGCCAGCTATGAATTTATTCCATTTTATTCATCCATCTGCCACGAGTAATCCAGATCCTTGTTCCTCTCGCGCCGATTGATGGCCTTGAACCTCTCCGCCTCGAACCCATTACTCCGATCCACGCCGTCCCACCGATAGCCCGGCGGGATCTGGTAGCGGTTCGGCGCCCACGCGCCCTTGTACACAGGGCGTCCCTTGACCCTCCCCGCCTTCCCCTTGCCAAGTCCTGGCCCCCCTCCATCCCTCGGCTTCACGAACGCGGCCATGGTGTCGCCCCAGCGCGTCTGCGCCTTCATCTCGGCGTTCATGTCGGCGTCGTCCGCGTGCCGCGCAACCCCCATGATCTTGGCGTCGTCCAGCGCCTCGCGCCGCCGCCGCGCCTCCTCCACCTGCACGTCGCCGCGCAGCGCCTGCTCCGCGGCCTCCCGCCGGCGCGCCGCCTCCTCCGCCTCGCGCCGCAGCTCCGCCCGCTTCATGCTCACGTCCACCCGCCGCCCCGTCGCGTCGCGGTAGATCGTCTCCGCCTCCTCGTGCTTGCCGCCGCTCGCAGAACGCTCGAACTCGGCGCGCTCGGCGGCGTGGCGCGCTGCGAGCTGCGCGGACACTGCGGCCCCGCTCTGCAGGCCTGCGTACGTCCCGTCCGACATCATCACGGGCACGTCGTCGGCGTCGTCTGCGGCGGCCGCGCTCTCGGCGGCCGCGGAGGCGAGGATGGCGTCTGCGGCACGCGCGGTGTCGTCGCTTGGTTGTGTTGTGGATTTGGTGGCGCCGCTGCCGAGGACTTTCCATCCGGACTTCTTCGCCTTGCGGAACTCGGCGCTCGTCCCCGCGACTGCTGCGTTTGGCACCCCGTCATCGTCATCGTCATCGTCGTTGCCGCGGCGGCCGCCACCCCGCGACCAGCCTGTCTCGTCATCGTCGGCGATGATCAGCCCCTCGGTGGCTTGTTTGCGCTTGCGCTTCTTCGAGGGCTTCGGGTCGGCTGTTAGGTAGTGCGTTGCGAGGTAGCTGGAGAGGTCGGATGGCATTGTGGCTGATGGAGGCTGGGACGAGGGTGTGGGTGTGTCGGGGCGCTTGTGCGCTTGTGCGCGTGGAAGATTAATCGTGGAAGATTGGGATTATCTAGAATTGAAGGAGGCAAGTTTCGTAGAAATCCGTAGGGCGTGGCATGGTTTGTTGATGATGTAGTTGGAGCTTTGGAGCGAATGCTGGGGGTCGATAAGGATAGATAAGATATCATGCTAGTACCTAGGTAGTGTATGGGATCGAGTCAGTGACTTGGCAACAGCCGTGAGGAGTCACATATATACACTGTAGGCTGTACCTTCCCTACAGTACCTACCTATACACTCTGTGGCTGCTGCTGTGGCTTAATAGTCTAAAGCCATTCATTAGCCAAAAAGCTGTCTAGCCATCTCCAAGGTTACGCCTATTACCGAAGGATTCATGCTTAGAATCCTGGCATTATCTCTGCTATCTAGGACTTAAAGGGGCTCGGCACAACCACTCATAGAAATTCCTAACCACTTAACAACAAAGTCCCCTCTCTGATATATCTGCCAGAAGAGAATTCACAGCTCGAGCAGGCTATGCCTACAGTAAATATTTATTCTTTGTTAGAGTTACACTTGCCACTGGCATTAGGGCTTATGATAAAGTTATCTTCGAGTGTGTAGGATATCGGAAAACCAAAATTCAGCCGCCTAGAGAGCAGCAAGCAATGGAGCTTATTGTCACACGATCCTATTGCAACCGTTTACCCTATCCAGGGGAGAGCTAAGACGTTACATTACAGCCCTAAGCCATTAGCCCCCCTTTATCCCTAGCCAGGTACAGAAAAGCTATTTTAAACGCATTTATCATCATTTTATTAACTAAGGTTTTAGGTTCATTACTGCTTCTCCCTAGCCCTCCCTCAACATAGGTCATCTCGAGATCAAATCCACTCTTTAATTGAAGTAAAGATGCTATTCATTATATAGACTAGGGGTTGGGTGCCTTCAAAGGGGACAGATAATGTGTGCGGTATTTTACGCATCATATTACCATATCGAACACCGTTACACGGTATAAAGGTGTCACATTTAGTCACTGAGTTGGCGAAGGCCAACGGACCAATTGGGGGCCGGGGGCCTCTCTCCTTTTTAGACCTGATATATCGAATTGACCTTATGGGTCCACGAAGCCTCCGGTCGCCTACAGACTGACATACATAGTATGGCCTCGTATCGAAGGAACCGGAATGCGAGAAGATACCCCCGTTAATCGTGTATAACTAGGAGGCCTGAGGCCTTGATATATACAGACAATTAAAGGCCACGGACCTTTGAGAGCCTTGAAAGATTATTATCTAATACAGCCTTTAAGCCAAGCCGTAGAAAACTAGCGCTTGTTACACACGTCCCCGAAACTAGCCAACAAAGGCCCGAGCCGTAGGCACCAACGAGAACTAAAAAGAGGCCATAAATAGACCAGGGGGCTTATAGAACGCCAATAACAAACGGGAGACCTACAGGGTTAGTAAATTGCTATACCATTGAATACATCCTTCCATACCCTGAATGCACACAATCTAGAGCCACGCTCACCGATCTCGGAGGTCGGTTCTATTGCTGCTAATAGAGTCTATAAGTTCTGTAAATTCCCCCTTAAACGAATACCGTCTCAGATCAGAACTCGCTAGTTTAGCCCATTGGGGGGTATTATCGGAACAACGGCACAGCTTGCAGTTGGGGGCTGTAGCTTAGAGTGGGGTAGGAAAATAAAGCCATGGCGGGTACGTAGCGTTGTGTAGACGTGTCTTACCATGTAACATGTATCGTTGCATCCCTACTTCATGAGACAGAAACTTGGCGGACCATGGCAGGAAGACGCGAAAATCAGCCCAAATAGTGCTACAGGCTTGTAATCCTAAACTTGCAGCTAGTTAATACAAGACCGCCACATAATTACAAGACAAGGAAGAGCCTCAGCAGGAGATGCACCTCATCTCACCTCAACACTAATACTATTGATAAACAGAAGGGCTCCGCAACTTTATTCTAACCTTGTGTGATCTTGCTTTTCCCCCCTTCCCTCCCTTCTTTTGTCAGTTTCACAATTAAATGGTTAAGACATGCTCCTCTCTTTTGCCTTTCTTGTACCTTTCTGTGCCTTATTAACAGCGCAGGTCGTTCAAGTCGAATGGACTACAGACCCCTTTCATCACAGCCCGCATCAAGTAGGTCCCGATGGCCCGTGGCAGGCAATCTCACTCACTGTTGGAAGCGTAAGAAGATACTAACTCTGTTTTTGGCTGTTCTGCTTACACATATGCCACCTAGACCAACGAGCCTCTCTTTCAACGTAGCATGTCATTTGACGTGGATTTGTGGCCGACTGGCGATAATATGGTCTACATCGTGGCAAATACAACCGTTGGCCAGCACGCAGTCGAGAATTTGCCTTTCTCCATCGTTAAACCATTTTTCGGGTCCCCTCCCGCCGGGTGGTTCGTAGACAACATAACAATATCTCGGAGCTACGGATATTCCCAACAGATAACCATTTCACCTCGAGTGAGCAACCCGATATCCCTCAATTATTCGGTTGCGGTGATGAACGAGTCAATCTTCTCGTTACCGGGTGGGCGTAATTATGCAAATAGTGTTGGTGTTTTGGGCCTTGGACCCCCAGTTGTAAATAGCCCAAACAAGGGCAACCCCATTGATGGCGATCCGACCCTTCTTGAACAATTGAAATCATCCGGGAAGATTTCGAGCTTCTCTTTCGGCATGCACATGGGCAGTGCTCAGCACAACCAGCCTGGATCTCTAGTATTGGGCGGTTATGAACAAAATCGAGTGTTGGGAGACATTGGATTGTTCGATATCGATGATGGGGGCCTATCGCATATATTCTTACTTGATGTATTTTTGGATACCCAGGTTGGGAGTTCCCCATTCAACACATCGAAAACTGTTAGCGTTTACAAGGGGATTAACGACAACACCTATGCGGCCAACCTCACCAAATTACTAGGCGGCACCCGAGGGTCAGTGTTAGTGGCCCTGGATCCCTCAGTGGCTTATATCTATCTCCCCCCTGGGACATGCGAGGCCGCCAGCCAGTATCTTCCAGTGACCTTGGACAGATCCACGGGATTGTACCTTTGGAACCAAAACGATCCGAAATATGCCAGTATTATCAAATCACCGGCGTACCTTGGATTCATCTTCGCCGATAGGAATGGCTCGAATATAACAATTAAGGTGCCGTTTCAGCTCCTTAATCTCACACTCTCGTCACCCCTGGTGGACCTACCAACGCCATATTTTCCGTGTAAGACCGTAAGTGATCAAATATCCGAACGGTCTCCTACTACTCACTGGCCGCTCGGCCGCGCCTTCCTACAAGCAGCCTTCTACGGAGTCAACTACGAAAAGCAAATCACTTTCATTGCGCAAAGCCCAGGCCCAGACATGGGCACGTCCGCAGTTAAAACCATTAGACCTAATGACACGACAATACTCTCGGATTCTATTTCATTGTTTGAGAAAAGCTGGTTGACCTATTGGACAACACTTGTACCTACGGCCGGTCTTATCCCTCCGAGTCCAGATTCCGAAAGAGGCCTATCTACGGCTGATACTGCTGGTGTCGCGGTTGGCAGCATCTTTGGTGGCTTATTGATCATTGGCTCTGCTTTATGGTTTTATTGGAGGAGAACACGTCAGACTCGATATATCCAGCCCCCAAGTCGTCAAAATAGCGATATGTATGCTGGCATATCAGGAGTTCCGAGAGAGCTCGACGCAAGCCAGGATGCTATAGATATAAGCGATCCCTTGCCACACGAGTGTGAGTAAACTCTACACCCGCCTCCAAGCACGATCCACAGGCTTTTCGTCTTTGTCAGCTTTGGTTCTTCGGCTTTGGAAGGCACTCTGAGAGAAAAGATACTAATACTAGTTTACGCAGTGATGGCCCCGAAAATGGTGCATGAAGCTCCGGGGACTCTCAGCCAAAAACCTATTTACTACGAACTTCCGATCGATTGAAACGCCCTACAGCATTTGCGTTTCCAATTACTCGGACTTGCGTACAACATCTTTCCAACAGGGCGCTATAAAAGGCTCATTACATTCATTTCCATCTTTTATCTGGCGTTTCATAGAATAAACCTACTACAACCTATATTTCACTGTACTGTTTAGAACTGCTCACCCACTTTGCCCGAGCTCATGGTATCTTGGAATTTCCAGCTACAGGGTGCCACAGCTTGGTATCTCCTCCCAGCCACCCCCTATTGCTATAACCTGACCTCTACACCAACTCTTTAAAGAGCGACTGGCTTTACGAGGCTGCTGATATGATTTCACGAGCGCATACCATTGTCTCGGCGTGGGATCTAATCACCCCTCCTCCCCCAACGATATTTCTGCGAAGTATTTCGAACTCAACCCAATTCTAGGGAGAAACTAGCGGTTTATCGGTGGGGTATTCACTGCTCCAACGGTAACATATATATTCCTCGCGCTTGCTGGTTCTCATAGGGAGCTGAAATACGGCTACTAAGACCCAAGCCTGTTAGAGCGGTGCAGATCTTACGTCTATAATCCTACGTAGCCTAGACCATATCACCCTCCCCATCAGCTACATTTCAAAGAGTCCCAGAATGAGCGCCCAGAGCAGGAACCATGGTAATCGAAGAGAGTGTAAATATCTGTTTTGTGTGTCGCCGACACTCCCGAAATCCACAATCATATACTCGGGATTCGAAACATAGGAACCTAGGAGCATAGGAACACGAAACCGTAGCAATGAAACCAATCAACTCTGCGAGACACCTAAATATTCCTCCCTTATCGTACGACACCCCCAACCTAAGCTCTGAACTTAACAGGGGCACGCTTGGAGACAGGGTCACAAGTGCCATCATTAGGATCCGAGCTGAAAAGGCGGGATAGTCAGTTAACCGCAATGTACTCAAGCAGGCAGGGGAACTGAACGCGGCAAGGCTTACGTGAATGTCCAATCAGCGGTTGTGGTGGAACCACCCGAGTCACAGCCGTTGATCTCGTTCTTGAATCTCAAGACACAGTCGCCTTGGTTCAGGGTAGTACTGCCCTCACCGCCCCAGTTGACTTGGAAGTCGGCCTTCTTGTTACCTGAGAGCTGGACACAGTCCGCTTTTGTCTGGCCGGTTCCGAAACCCTCGAAGATGAAGCTGTTGTGCTTACTTAGGTCACATAGCTCGTCGATGGCTTGCTCTACTAGACCTTTCTCGGCTCCCCAGCCGGTGCCACTGGTGTAGCACCCGGCGTGAACGCCATTCAATGCAGCGGCACTAACCAGGAAGAATAGGGTAGAGAACTGCATTTTGAAAGATGGATTGGGTCTCTAAAATAATTGTGTAGTAATTTGGTCAAGTGATGGTATACTTCGCGTGTGGCGTTGGAAGGTTTGCTGAGTTGCTTGCTGGTGATAGTGCTGAGAACGAGACGGTGAGGGCTTCTTGCTCCATTTTATAGACATTCTACTCCCACGTTGGCAATTATTGACCGCTCTACAAGGACTCCTGCCAACACCTCTGTGGTCCTCGCCGTCGATAGAGGGATGTGAGGCATTACCTGGGTAACAGTAGGCAGCTATGTCACTAGACAAGTGATGATCATCGAAATCATGAGATCCCCACGAGAAGTCCGCCGTAAGGCTCACTGTAGGAACTGGTTCCTTCCTACGAAGCTATTTTTAAGAGACATTGCGTAGCTCTTCATATTGCGTAGGTATCAAATCGAACTTTGTGTTCATGGAATCTGAGAGCGCGATACCATCGATGCCTGCTGAAGGTTGAACATATCGAATGTTATTTGTCATGCACTGACTAATTGGCCGCTATCTTTAGGAAGCTTTGAGAATATCTTTAAGCCGAAAGTCGATCACGAAGGCAACGGTCAATGAGGGTTTGACTTAGCAGTTAACAGCTGACGCAGATCACTTGTTTAGGCTATGATTAGCTATACCATCCCTAACCTCGCTCTTGTTAAATAGTAGCCTGTCCGCATATAGATGGGATTCTGGGTATAGGATTATTAACGAGCCCCCTGGGGGAGGCGCAGCTGAAAGAGCGAGCCGCATTTCTCTACTATAGGTTATTATCATATACTTCACGTATGTCGTCATACGCTTATATACCCTCACCTGTCCCGACTTGATGCCTAGGTAGCAAGAGAAGCCCCGTCCGCCTCAGCCCTATGCAGGCCTTAGTGTAGCGGCTTGGCAACTACGGTATCATAGTTATGACGTAACTTGAAGTCGGGCATTCGTTACATTATTATCAGTATCGCACCACTTGGGATAACTAGGCTAGCCATCCTGGATGTCATGTCCATACCAGCTACACAATACATTTCCCAAGGTTCTAGACTTTTCCCCACTCCGGGGTCGCCTTTCCTTCTGCTCTACCGAAGGGCCACTTAGCTTAGAAGCTATGGCATACCATTAGCAATCACAGCATTCGAAAAGGCCATAATGGGAAACTAAAACCCACGTGGATAGGCGTATCCCTATGGACGGTCATAAGGCATTCACTCTTGTTGAACTGGCACAACTTGAAGTTATGATAAAAAAATGAGACGATGAAACACTCTCTAATCGAATCTCTTGATGATTTTCAGGCATTAGTATGTTAATATAAACCAACTCACGCCGCAAGAAGGATTCAAATCAATTACGGCATGCTTGCTAAACATAGCTCGGGCCAGTGATGTCGCATATCCACCACCCTTTTAGACTCCCAAGAGCTACCATTATCATGTGGGTTCAACAGGGCCTCTGGTCCAGGGATCGGTCCCAGGGCTTCTATTGGAAATAGCCAGAACCCGATTGCAGGCCGAGGAACGCGCTCAAGTTCCTCGGGGCTCTCAACTGGTAACTTACCCCCTCTCCTCAGGATTGAGGCAGCATGGCGCTCCTGGCCTGCGATCCAGCGTCCTTCCTCTTGTTGCAACCATTCAGCGGCGTTGTCTCGGTCGGAGATTTTTTTAGCCTTTTTCGCCATTCTCCCGCTTCCCCATCCATTAGCAACAAGAAAGCGATACTCCGGACCCTGGTGGAGATGGCGTATCTGCCATGTATCGAGAAGTAGGTGCCACCGACATGGCATTTGTCGGGGGTCGAAAGTGCCTACGAAAACCCGGCTGAGGTCTCTATCCATACCGCCACGGGGATCCCGCGCTACGCGATCGAAAGTAGGGATCGTAGACATGATAGGACGAGAACGGTGGAATTCGAACCCGGTTACGGTATGAATCCCGCCTCGAGGCCCCAGATAGATACGTCCCGCGTTCTCTAGACAGAGAAAATAAACTTGCCGCAAGTTTGCGAGTGTGTCCGCGAAAGCGGCTTGCGAGGCAAGTAGATTAGAAAAGTCAATATTGGGGAGATTGGCGACGCAGTTGTGATCAAGGGCTAAATTAAGAAGGCCAACATCCAGCGGGTCATGGGCACGAAGGTCATGAATAAAGTCCACGAAGTGGTAGATATCGCGGCCAGGCTGAATATGCAAGATGTCGTATTCGGGGTTGAGAAACAAGGTGCCATGTCCTTGTCTGTCGCCCAACTCGAAATGGCATGCTAGGTGTACTCGATAAAAACCAAGGACAGCTTGCCTTGCTTCGCTGCTGACTCGCAAGAGTTTGCTCAGTAGCTGTGACCCATTTGCTGTAACACAGTAATGCGTGCCACTAACAACCTTCCCCAGGCTATTATGTGTGCCGTATGGAGACTGCTCCTCCTGAAGCTGCTCCGCGCAGTGCTTATTAGGAGAGAGTTCGATGTTGATGAAGCGTGGGCGTTGGAGTGAAAGCTGCCATATATCGAGTCGAAGTTCTGTGGGAAGAAGTTCAAATGACGGGAAAGATCGGGATCCCCGGTGCGCGGGATTGATAATTTGCAAGTGTTGTTTTGAAGCCATAATTGAAGTAGGGCAAATGGATAACGGCCGATCGCGTCAGATCAAAAGGTGTAAGTTGGGGTTACAAGTCTAAATTACCGTGGTCAAGGGGTTGCTTAGAATCAACATCAATTTATTCAAGTATTCCGTAATTGGGATAGTCGATCCTTCTAATGCTCCAAAGTGTAAGATGACGTCTTGCTTCCCCGGAAGACGATGAGCACTAAAAAGGGCTCTGCTAAAAAAAAGTTCCTGTGAGCAACCCAAGGGGATCAACTACATAGTGCCAATCCTATTCCTAATTTCTACTCATGACGTTTGTATCAGGTTGTGAATTTACCTAGCTAAATCCCACTGAATCCCACACTAGGTAGCTATAAGCCAAGATTACCTAATTAAACCTAGCCACCTAGCAATATGGAAGAGGGACCCAGCAGTTCTGCAAGCCAAGACTTGAAGGATGATACGTGAAACTCCCCAGAGCCTCAAGACACCAGGCACACTATATTGGATTGAACCGTACCTCGTCTTTTGGAGTCGAGGCGGGGGTCCGATCCTGGACTTTGCGCAAGTTGTCGCTCCCTTCGGGTTATCCCTACGAGGGACTTGACGACCCAGCCAGTAGTCCTACGATCAGCACACTAAAATCCCACATCTGGTAGTCTAGGCGGATACGGTTTACAGCTCCAACCAACGAGTAGAGTCGAGCTAATAACAGTAGAATAATCAATGAAAAAACTCGCCGTTACCGGGTAATGTTGTGTATATTTGATAGCCTTGAAGGCTCGCCCTGAGGTGTCTGTATGACTTAGGTGTGTGTAAGTTTCGTTCTGTCTCGCCCAAGTACAAAGATACCAGGCTAATCATGGAAGAATGATCAAGGCTTCTAGGGTCGCATTCCAAACAATGTCAATATTTCCATTTCTGTATTGGCGATCGATCCTCTGGCGTGCTTATGCGACTGTAGGACCGGTTGACCGGTTCGTGGGATTTAAGGCTGAGAAATCCGGCTCGTGAATGCTGGTCGATAGGATATGCATAGTAGGAATAGTGTTTTTAATATATGTAAGTGGCGGGACCTCGGTGATAATGCTATTGTTGATCAATATCAAGGAACTTGGTTATACGATATTGTACGACTAGCATCGGAACAATACTGCGTCGATCGACAGGACTTCTATGTTTAGATCGCGTCGTCATGTCTAGGAGTTCAAAGCCGCTTTAGTTGTGAATGTCGAGAGAGCTGATGCTTAGTTTAATGCAACACTCCGAGCGATACGAGATACTTGCTAATAGTTTAGAAGATCATGGCTATATACTTAGTGCTACGTGAAAGTATAAATTTCGGGCTTTCGCCCCTTTCTAACCACCTTTTCACTCGCACCCAAGCTCAATTCAATATTGTATTCACACTATTTAAACCCCGAAGCTCAGCACGCTTTGCACTCTTACTCTAAGCCTTACCTGAGCAACCGCCAAAATGTATTTCGCTAAAAACCTTTCTACATTTGTCGTAGGGGCACTACTTGCCACCTCTGCTCTTGGTAACACCTTTCAAGTTCCACGGTGAGTTTTCGCCCAGTTACGATCCCGTATTGGATAGCGAGTATGCTAATGACTGTTCTTGTAGTCGTGCTGCTGAAAATGTCGTAGCTCGCGAGGAAGCCAAGACTATTCGGGGTACGGCTAGGGAGGAGGCATTGCGGAAGCGAGCAGACGAATGCTTAAGTCACATCAGAGCGCGACAACTCCAAGCTCGCGCGAACAAGCCCGTTGCCACTGGCGAGTATGACGTCGGGACAGGCGACGACTCCATCGAGACAAACGGATTGGCCACCTGTTTCGGCGTCGCGGTCACCGGTCACTGGGCCGAAGGCACCTCGGGCGAATTCGATCGAACCTTGTCTCACACCTACGCAGACAGCGCCAAGACCCCGGACGTCCTCGAAGCTTTCAAAGACTTGCTCGAGGATGTAGCGGAGGTTAAGGAGCAAGGGCTGCAGATTGACCGTGTCGTTATGGTGGCCGCTGACCCCGCAAGTTACACGGAGGATAGGGGCTGGACCTAGGAGGATATCAAGACGTACAATGAAGAATATGCTAACTACGTTGGGGCTATTACGAGTGTTGTTGGTGTGTCCCCCGAAGAAAAGAAGCACGACTATGAGGAGGTATGGAGATTGAAGATTAACTCCGACAAGTCTATTGAATGTGGTCCCGAAGGTGGTGACAACAAGTGTTGAGGAGTACTTGTATAAAGGCATATACACTAGGATGTCTTGAGTCTCTTTGAGATTGATACAAGCGGGGAGAGTGTCTCTTGTTTTCCGGTCGTCTTATAGCGGCTACAATCGTTGTATCTCTGTATTTTCAGTACTTTGGAATGAGTCGTGTCTGTCAATTTTAGTCATTCGCTAGTTGAGTATACAAGAGTCTTGAGCGCGTAAACAATACCTGCAAATTTTTCAGAGCCATATGATGATGAGTCGCAGTCGTAATATACTTCTCGTGTCTCTCGTGTCTAGTTTATGCCCACTTGATCCACGTCGAGGTTTATTATTCGTTTTAATCTCAAACCTGGGCTTGCTGTCTCGCTCTACAGTCTACAGCGATGTCATTATTGCCCAAAATACAAGTTATTGATAATACCCGACAAAAGTTGGCGTCGTTTCAAGGTTCATGACCAGTTTAGATTACATATTGATCTACCATATGTGTATTATCCAAAACGACACGACACATTGGCTAAGATGTGCAGCTAGTATAGCATCAATTCGTTCGTGCATTTCCACCATAATTGCTTTGATGGGTAGTGAAAACGGGGTGGAGAAGTTATCATTGCAGGAAATTTCAGATATGGCATCTATTAGAGGTCCCTATAAAGCGTCGCCTGAAACGTATAATTGCCCGGAGAAGGCCGTACTACTGAAGGCACATTTGATGATCCAATGGATAAGGAATTGTAGCATCGGAAACATGCCGCCACAGGGGACTCCAATCAAAATACGGAAAAGGGGTTGTTGGGGTTGTCAACCTATAGAGGGCCACAAAAGCACGGATGTCTTCGAAGTAGAAGAAATACCTAATATAATTGGTTGTTGATTTGATGGGAGGCCAGGACTGGAGCGCTCGAAAACCCAACACTTCCCTCTGGGCTGAGGACAAAACAGTTGTCGCATGGAGGTCGGGGGAATTAACTACACGGAATCACGTTAGGCACTACAGCAATATTTACGGAAGTGCGACCTAATAAGGGTTCTTCAAACTGCAGAGACAGCATCATTTTACTCTGGGTTGATCAATTGGGATGACTAGACTAACAAACTTAGCTACCTCGCTCACAGATCAAAGTACTTCATCACAAGGCAAAAGACCTGGCTATGCTCCCGAGGGCTACAGCGGAACTATACTTCTTATTACATGAAAAGAATTACTGCATATAGCTCAGCCAAGGACACGAAGGCGTTTTAGAGCCCTTGGCACAACAACAAGCATTTAAGACATAGCTTAAATGTTGTTGCTATACGGCACTTTCACTAGCCCCCCGGTATTAGGACCACGAGCTGAACAAAGGTATGACGGATCCATTTCAGCTAATTCAGCCACTCAGCTACTGTCTCGGTTCGCCTTATCATTCTGAGACGTACGAAGGGATGCAATTCAGCCACCAGAGGCCTTGAGGACCTAGTAGATAACTATTCTATTGAATATCCTAGAGTGCTAGCTCTCGTTATAGCTGTACCCCAAGAGGAGGCCTTTTTGCGCGTATGTGCACTGAGCCTATGCGGTGAGGAAAACCCCATCACTGTAGTTCATTTGCCGATAAAGTAAGCGTTGAGTATGCTTTTATCACTTTTGAGTGTTTATGTCAAAATTTACAACTGCCTCGAATCGCAACTACCGAACCTCATAATGCTAGACGCTCGATTGATGAGAGTTTGGTAGCACAATTTGGAGACATCGAACGCAGGGAAATTCCTTGACGTAATGGAAAAACAATAGGCTGTTGGGTTAGATTACTACATCCCACTACAGTCAAGGGAATGAATGCATTGCGACACGTTTGTGTTGATGCATCTTACAATATCCAGGGTGGAAGACGGCAAAATAATGAAAACTCATATTACGACTACGGTTGTTGAAGGACAAGGTGAGTTCGAAGGGTCCCAGCAAATAAGCAGGGTGGCAAACTTAGGATCGTCAACCGGGTTTGGGAAGAGGAGGTGGGCTTGGGCGTAGGCACGATCATTGAAGACCTCAGTCCTAACTATACTCACTATGTACGAGAACCCTGTCATATAGTATGTGACAGAAAACGAAAGCATGCAAATATCTAGGCCGTATCTTTTCTATGGCATCAATGATAGAACGTGTTTGTCTGTCATGTGTTCTTCTGACTAGAGACATTGGTCTTCATGCCGAACAAGCCATTGCCGTGACGCGTAAGAGGCGCAACTAGTCTAATTTCCATACACTATGCTCGCTGCCTGGTTCGTCTGATAATATTGACCTCGAAGTACGGCACTGCGACTCGAACAAGTTCTAATGCGAGACTAATATATGCCATTAGGAAAAAAAATCTTAAATGATAGTTCATGAGATCGATATAGTGCAGAACCACACGATAGTTCACGTCTGTGCCCAGTACAAGGCCCACGGTCCAATCAGCCCATGCTCATGGGACGTTGCATATTGTGAAGATCGAGAAAAAGAGAGCCTCCAACTTGTGATATATATATTGAAATTTACCGGGCTTCATTACGGCAATGATCGTCGACGGCACACGGCGACCCTTGCCGGACACAAGCGATTCATCCGATTTACCGGCTCAGCCTGACTGGCCGTGGCCCCATCGCCGGTGGACGGCAGAATCTACGGTCAGCAGATACTCGGAGCGCGCGGATCTCTGTCTGCTGACAGAGAAGAGGGAAACAAACAGTGGGCGCTGGGAAAGATCACACGTAGTATGCAGGACGGTCAATAGACCCTTCGCAACTTGTACCTAGTTTGGAGGGCCCATCTGGAATTTGGGGGGTTAAGTGGATGGGACGTGGTCAGCGTGGCGTTGTCGGCTCTGCTGCAGGACCGAGGCGAGCTGATTGGCTGATACGCGCCTCCATCGCCGCTTTCGGTAACCGAGCGTCAGCTCACGACGGGGGTTGGGCACCAGTGCCTGAGACAGTCTCACCACCTACACTAGACAGCTATGTATCGATGTAACTTGCAGCAAATAGACGACGAGGTTGGCACGAAAACTGCTCTGTGAATTCTAGAAACTTGACGAAAGACTACCTAGGTACTATGTATCTGCGCCTGCGTCGGTTTTGGCGATCGAATGAAACCTGTTCCTCAATCCACCAGCCCGGGAATACGCTGAATCCCCCATTGCCAACAGGATGCAGAATGCAGAATGGAGACAGCGCAAAGCACGACAGCAGCGATCCTACTTCGACATGCAACATTGCGAAGGACGTTGCAAATTCCCAAACGTAATCCAATCACGCCGCCACCCAATGGCACGCAGCCGGCTTTTCCACATTATTCCCTACAGGCCAAGACGGCTGAAGT
This sequence comes from Xylaria sp. BCC 1067, assembly GCA_005188305.1. Classification (NCBI taxonomy): domain Eukaryota; kingdom Fungi; phylum Ascomycota; class Sordariomycetes; order Xylariales; family Xylariaceae; genus Xylaria; species Xylaria sp. BCC 1067. The sequence goes on along the minus strand of SSCS01000003.1, from coordinate 804,739 downwards.
CATGCATGGTTAAATTACACAAAAAAGGCGGGATCGAGGCCAATATTTCATGCAGCCGCCATGCAGGAAAAGACCTGCACTGCACAGGATGGGCCGTAGATGGGGAGTAGCTTAGGCGAAGCAACGTTCACGTAGCATGAGCGACGCTGTCCGACGCCTGGGAATACGAAAGGCACGGCAGCACAGCGCCTTAACCCCCCCGTCTAGACGTCGATCATTGCCAATTCTTTCCCTGTGGGCAGCCTTGTAAGTACGCGTGCATACGGCAGGCTTGGATATGCATCTGAGCTTATATACAGGCTTCACGATGACCGATGCGGGCTTGTTCCAGACCCTTTTGCTGTCGCCTCGAATCTAGGTCTTACAGCTCGCAGCCCATCGCAGAGATATACGCGTAAGTAGTCGCGGCGTCGCTCATCGTGCCATCTCGCGTGTAGAGCTAGGGGGGAGTGCTACGCTTCGGATGTCACGCTATATGTCTCCGACTCGGTAGAAGTCAATCAAGTGTTCGCTTGGAGGCACGCCAAGAACGTGCGGCTCGAGACAAAAAGCAGGTAAAAAACGTGGGCGCGATTGGTAAGCGTCATAGTCTGGTTCACATATAGCTGAGCCCGAACGCGCAATCCCGAGACAGGGAAGGGAAAACTTTATCGCGCTATGTAGGCGGTAGACCTGAAAAAAAGATGGCGAAATATTAAAGCCACTTTGTGCGACGGCGAAACCGTTACGATGGCGGCATATCACTCGGCATGACTAGGCGCCAATCAGGCCCGCAGACTGGGAGCAGACGCGGCCGGAAGCTTCGCTGCGAAGCAGAGTGAGAAACCGGGGAGAGGCGGTGGCACGACATTGGAGATGACAGACCACGTTCTGGCATCCGGAACCGACGGTCCTTTGGATAGACCTACTCTATTTCCTCGAGGATATAAAAATGTGTGGAGAACCCTGTCGCGAGAAAAGTCGGCAACTGATGTCTAGTCCGGCGGCGTCGTCCTGCATGCAACCCAAGCCTTTTGCAAGGGGGAGGTCTGGCCCTGTCGATCAACGCCTCGAGGCTCGAAGGAGCTGAGCTCCAACATCCTCATCCTGCTTGCGATACGAGCTGCGCCTCCGTCGTATTTATATGTCCCTGGCTCGACATCTCTGCAGCTCTCTCCTCCCGACTCTCCTCAGGCACAACGCGGCTAGGTTCGCCAACGACACACCATGCTGCTACCTATTGTCGGGGGTGTCGCTGCGGCACTGTTGGCCAACGGGGTGTCGTCGTCCTTGGTTCCGCAAGGGCGAGCCATCCCCACGGCAGCATGCAAAGGTCACCTTTTGATCGACGACTTTTCGTCGTGGTTGCAAGGGAAGAACGCCGTGGAGGGAGACACAGGCGGTAAGATACCCTCTCGAACATGAATAAAAAAACCTGGAGCACCGAACAGGACTAACTAAACAAACCTAGATGACGCCACCTTCAACTCAACCAGCACGGACGGTGGTATACTGAAGTTCGTCCCTAGCAGCAAGGACGCCGCGTACTTGTACGAGCAGTTTGACTGTGTAGACGCTACCGCCCTTAAATACGACAGCATCTCCTTCACTGTCAAGGGGCCGAAGGCAGCGTCCGTCTCGCTCGAGCTACAAGCCAAGCCCAATTGCTCGGCAACCGAGTTCGAGCGCTACTACTACACCATAAATGGGTTGAGCGGCTCGCTTGAGACCGTCAACATCCCGCTCAGCAGCTGGACCGGCGCGAGTGTCAAGGGCCTCGTGGGATTAGTATGGTTCGGCTTCTCGGACGGCGTCAGCGGAGAAGACCACGAATGGCAGCTCGACAACTTCCAGCTGCTCTGCGCCGGCGTCGCGGCCCCTGGTGATCCGGTGGGGACTCCTACAACCACGCCTACAACGACAGCCACGCGTACTACTTCACGTACTATTACACGCACTACTACAACGCCTACTACCACACGAACTACCACCAGGGTGACAACAACCAGGACGACATCGCGCAGAACTACCACAACGCGCCGTCCGCCTTGGCCGACGACCACGCCGTGGTGGGACGATGACGATCCGTGGGACGACGATGACCCGTGGGACGACGACGACCCGTGGGGATGGGGCAAGCGAGAGGAGGAGGCGGCGGTGGCGCTCCGCGCCGCAGCGGCTGACGCCGACGTAGCACCCAGGGCGGCGGCGGCGTGCGAGATCTCGCTAATCGACGACTGGGCGTCGCAGTCGCGGCTGACGTTCCTGTACTACAACGCGATCCTGAAGCCGACGAGCGACGACGGCACGATGAAGTCGGTGGTGGTGGCGAACAACAAGGTGACGCTGACGCCCAAGAGCACGAGCTCGTACTTCTACTCGCAGCTCGGCTGCTTCGACGCGCGCGACTACGGCGGCATATCGCTGCGCATCACGGCGCCCGCGGGCACCACCTTCGAGGTGCAGCTGTCGTCGAGCCGCAACGGCGTGTGCAACGGCGACTCCAACAAGGACGTGACGGTGACGTCGCAGAGCCTCGGGTGGAGCTTCAACGGGCGGGAGCAGCTGTACTCGATCCCGTTCGGCAAGTTCTCGGGTCTGGACCTGAGCAAGTTCACGCAGGTGTTCTTCTCGGGGTTCAACAAGGCCGTGACCTTCGGCCCCATGGCGCTGTACTGCGGCAGCGCGGTCAACGAGTACGTGGCGCCGCCCATCAAGCAGCCGCAGGAGCCGACGGGGACCGTGCCCGCGCCCTCGGCGACGGCGACGCCGCTCGTCATCGACGCCTTCGCCAGCTCGGAGACCAACGCGCTCGGCCAGTGGCACGGCGGCGACGAGGGCATCCAGCTGACGTTCCGCGGCGGCAAGATGACGCTGCAGACGAGCGACGCCGACCTGACGTGGCAGACGCAGGTCTCGGGCACGTGCCGCGACATGCGCGCCTTCGACGGCGCCTACCTGCACATCGCGTACACGGGCAGCAACAAGTTCACGGTGGCGCTGCAGCAGCACAACGAGAAGTGCGACAGCAACGCGTCGCCGTACCCGGCGACGTGGGACTCGCTCGAGGCGGCGCGCTACGCGACCGCGACCGACATCTACATCCCCATGAACCACTTCAACGTCGACCGCAGCAAGGTGATCGGCGTGGCGTTCAAGGGGTTCTACTCGACGACGGCGACCGTGTTCTCCAAGGTCGAGATCGTCAGCGCCGTCCCGGCCTCCTTCAAGGTGCCCGTCAAGCTGCCCTCGGGCAACTTCATCTTCGCGTGCAAGCGGCCCAACTCGTTCGCCTTCGCCATCGACGACGGCGACCCGGCCTACGCGCAGCAGGTCATGCGCATCATCGACGAGGCCGGCTTCAAGGCCACCTTCTTCACCGTCGGCGCCCCCCTGCTCGACCCCTCCACCAACCTCAGCAACGTCTACAAGGAGATGGAGCGCAAGGGCCACCAGATCGCCCTGCACAGCTACACCCACCCGGCCCTCGAGAGCCTGCCCGACGAGGCCGCCATCGACTGGGAGTACACCAACGACCTGCGCGCCGTCTCCCAGGTCTTCGACCTCGCCCAGAAGGCCCGGTACTTCCGCCCGCCCTTCGGCACCGAGGGCGCCCGCATGCGCCAGCGGTACGCCTCGCTCGTCCCGGACCCGTACATCGTGCAGTGGAGCGTCGACATCGAGGACTGGCTGTGGGCCGAGTCGCCGACGCCCGAGAAGCAGATCGACGCCTTCCGACGCGACGTCGCCGCCGGCGGCAGCATCACCGTCATGCACTATCTGTACAACAGCACCGTGAGCTACCTCCCGCAGTTCATCCAGATCGCCAAGGCCACCGGGAAGAAGCTCATGCGCGTCGATCAGTGCATGATGGACCCCAACGCGCCGCCGTTGTAAAACGCGTGGGTGCCGAGGGGGTGTGATGCAGCGATGTGGGAGGACAAGATGGGGGGGATGGATGTGCAACAAAAAGGGCTTGGAGCTTGGAGCTTGGATCATGTAACCGCGGTGCAAGCATGGCTCCGAAGGTAACTTCGATAATGCCTGTTTATCGCCATAGTATATACCATAATGTCGACAACTCGTTTTCAATCGCCGTGAATTCTGCCGTTCTAATTCTTGATCATCACATTATATCTTGAGAGTAGCCTAACTGATACTTCCCCTGGTAGCTATTTATCTATGTGCAAACGTGGGGGAGCACGAGCATGGTGGACTAGGTACCACCACATTGGTGGCGTCTTTGCCCCTGGCTGGCGGGTCCTTCACTCAGAAGCTAAGTATGGTTGTTCGCCAAGAATTATGAGGCTGAGGCCCTCAAGGCGATGCGTGTGTTCCTGCATTTCGATGATATTGATCAAGACCCACTGGAATAAACACGGGAAGACAGCGGGAGGAGAGAAGAAATTAGGTTGAAATGTCTATCACGATATTTCCCAAGTCGTCAAGTCATGCTGATATCAATATACACAAAGAACCGCCAGCATCGACCCTTTTTATCTGTCCATACGCCAAAGTAATCTAGACCTGTCCGCAACTAAGTGGGACTTGACCCTCACCAGGAGAGCAGCCGAGAGGACCGAGGCCGTACCCATCTAGGTGCCGTAACATCGGGTGCCAATGCAAGGCACTTGCTTACTGGACCTCGCGAACCACCTTGTCGACCGCCTTTGCGAAGTAATCTATATTATTCGTGTTGAGGCCTGCCATGCTTATACGGCCATTCTTGGTCATATACACGTGGGCCTCTTCCCTGATCTTTAATACTTGCGGCTCAGTGAGGCCGGTGAAGCTGAACATCCCGATTTGATCGGTAATGTGGTTCCAAGTACCGGGAGTGCCAAGCTCCTCAAGCTTTGCGCGCAACACCTTGCGCATCTCGATAATCCGACCAGACATAGTACGGAGGTTCTCCTCCCACTCGGCAAAGAGCTGGGGATCGTTCAACACTGTGCTGACAATGCGAGCACCGTATAGAGGAGGATTTGAGATCTCAGAGCGCTGCAGAATGGCTAGTTGTGAGGCGACGCGAGTGACCGTCTCAGACGCATCGGGTGCTGGGCTAGTGACAAAATGAAAGCAGCCAGCTCGTTCACCATACAGGCCAAAGTTCTTGGCAAAACTTTGTGCTATTACAAGCTCGAAGCCCTGCTCTACGAAGTAGCGGACGGCGGCATTGTCCTTCTTCAGGTCACCCGTCGCAAAGCCCTGGTACGCGGTGTCGAAAAAGGGGAAATGGTTCTTCTCTCTTATCAGGGTAGCAATCTCCTTCCACTGGTCCAAGGTGGGATCTACACCAGTCGGGTTGTGAGCGCAGGCATGGAGGAGAATGATGGACCGTTCTGGGGCTTCGGCAAGGGCGGCTTTCATGCCATCGAAGTCAAGACCTTTTGTCTGCTTGGAGAAGTAAGGATATTGGGCGACGGGAATTCCGACATTGGAGAAGATCTGGTTGTGATTGACCCAGGTTGGGTTAGAGACGTAGACCTTCTTGGTGCCGGTGAAGAAGCGGGAAAGGAACAGAGCGCCAAGATGGACGGCGCCGGTGCCGGAGATGGTTTGTACGGAGGTGACTCGCTTCTCTGGGATGGCGGGAGATTCGGAACCGAGAATCAACTCAGCGGCCTTGCTCGTGAAGGAGGCGATACCGGCAATCGGAGCGTATTCGTGGTCAAGATTGGGGTCATTGCGGAGGATCTCGTCTGCCTATAGCCATTGGTCCAAGTGGTGAGCGGGAATGCGTCATAATGGAGGGCAATTGATTGGTCAATTGGGAGCGGCCAACCACCGAGATCGCGTAGACGGTGTAGTCACAGACATGGAGTAGAGGAGCTAGTGGAAAACCAATTCCAGAGGGGAGATTCGCACCTTTTTGACCACTGGCAATACCCATGGTTTTGCGGTGTTATCACGATAGGCGCCAACGCTCTAGAGCCCAGGTAAGCAGATTGTCAATGTGCGGATTCAGCCAGAGCCGAGCGGTATGGGACAACATACTACGTCGACTTTGGTGGGATGCTGATCAGCCTTGAAGGCGCGCACAAGGCCGAACAGAGGATCCTCTGGTGCCTGAGGAACGGCCTCGGCGGAGAAGTTGGTAGCTGATGACGGCGACATTTGGTGAAGCAACGATTGGACTCTGGAAAGGGATTGAGTCTGAGGTGAAGGTTGTTGGAGGGGCATGGTGATAAGAGAAGAAATAGGCGGCGGGGCCGGGGAAGTACTTAGTATAAGGTACAGGGGCGATATAGGGGGGGTAGAGGGGTCGTCTGGGGAGCTGCTGACGGGACGTGGTGTCCAATGCCGTGCTACGGGCTGGGCGACCGCTGCAGCTTCGGGTGTCGCTACCACTGAGCGCTGGGCACTACCTAGGTACCTGTAGGTAGTGTCGCACTGCAGCGGCCACGGACGGGTGGGGCCAATAGCGATGTCCTGGTACCTTGAACTGGCGGTGGACTACCTGAGCTGACCGGCGCCAGCAGTGGTCGTACAAACACGTATTACGGCTCGTTCCACCGGTCCACCACTCCACCGGGCGGATGGAATGATCGATACACGCGGACGCACGGCGGTGGAGTGCGTCTTTCGATGTGGGCTGACCTGATGACTGCTGTGGTCAGAGGTAATTATCATGGAAGTCAATGCGATAGGCCTAAAGGGAGTTCCAACAATAGTGAGTCCTTTCCGGTGGACCGGCGCTATGTTCACCGAAGTGACAGCTACGCCAGTGACGCAACGGCGGCACGAGGGGCAGCTACTGTAGTTGGGGAGAGCTAGCTGCTGAGCTAGTCCCTGGGCAGCAGCTGCAGGCCGCCCGTTCAGCACCCGTTGTGGGCTCTGTTGTGGGCTCTGTTGTGGGCTCCGTTGTGGGCGACGTGGGCTGTATCCCGAAGTGGGCCGAGGGGGTGGTTTTGGTGGGGTACCTAAAGGAATGAGAACACAGGACACTTACTTGCAGTAGACAATTGTGTACCTGTCCACCGGGTGCTACAGCAGAAGCTACAGCAGATAAGGTGATTCTGGGTAGCTTAGGTAGTCTACTTCTACCAACAACTGCAGACCAGACCAATGACAGCACGGTTCCTTAGGCGACGTAGTATAGGTAGGTATGTATTCCAAAAGTCTCCCTATAATTACTGTATTAGTATCGGAAATGGCAAAAATTTTCACGGATCTTTCAGTGCAGAGAGATTCGCAACGATATTCTCTCAGTCCATCGGACATGCACTAGGCCAGAAACCGCCATTGTGACTCGTCGCACTTTGGGAGCACGGAGTAAAACCGGCGTTGGGAGGTGCCCTCGTGACACTTACTAGTAACTAATAATTAAGTAAACCTGGGCTTTTCTCGGGATACCGGATAGGTGCCAAATGCGAACTCTATCAAAAGATTGGTAATGGGTACAAGGGAGGCAGGAGGAGAAATGAAAGATGAAGTCTTGAGTTACGTGAGTGAAGGGGGGTCTCGGATGCTCACATCCAGCCATCAAGTGCCGGAATTCTACTCCCTAAATACCACCAACTGGTGGACCCGACTTTCTTCAAAAATCCATTATTTTATCGGCATCTTGAGTACGATTGTCACATTCAAGCCGAGGCTCATTCCGTCATCGCCCTCCAACTCACTAGGACATCTAGCCTAGGTACGCGCAGTCTCACCCGATAACTGTCTAGCCGAGTCCATTTACACCAAAGCCCACCTACGGAATCCACGGCTGTTAAGAGCATGTGATCACATTATGACCTAAGGTAGCATCACACAATTCTTGCACGCAAGGCTACGAGAAGGTGACCTAGGTAGATTTCGAGTAACCTTAGTACACGGCACATCATCTTAAACTTGTCACGAGGGGGGGAAATATCTCTAGTTGTTATATTATAAGATCCCATGCGATCAAAAATGCGCAAAGCCCACACGTCGCAAAGAACGTGTACTTGGCTGGGCTCGCCTTTTTGGTCGCCTGTGTAAGTTGCCTGTTGCCTCCTTGCACGTTCCCTGCCGTTGCATCTGAGTCGGCCACGAGCTGTTCGATTCCAGCCGATTGTGTCGTGAGCGTGTCGATCAATTGTGTTTGGAGCTCGGATATTTCTATCAGCGACTTCTCTGCTGTTCTATGTCGGATAACAACGTCAGATACTATCGATATTTACTGCACGCAGCAGCGCTAGTATTGACTTACCTAACCTGATCCAACGTGCTTTCGTAGTGTTTGAGCATATCGTGGTTATCCTTTTCGAACATTTGGATCTGTTCCGGCGTCAAATCATTCGTAGGCTCGTAACTTGATGTCTCGTCTCGTGGCAATGGCATTGCCTGGCTGCTCCCCCTCTTCCGGCCTGCGGTATTACCTGGTGCTTCTACGAAACCCGTCGCGTTGTCAAACGAGACACTGCCCTGGCCACGCGCTTTAGCTAGGACACTCCGGTTCTTCTCCATCTCCCGCATGAGGCGAATCTCCATCATATCTTGCTGCGTCTTAACGCACTCCTGTAAGCGATGCCGCAAAAGCCATAGCACGCTGTCGCGGTGCGTGCTTATCGTCTTAGCCCGGTCTTCGGCCGCCGTATGCTCGGGCGACTTGCTGATGGATGCGCCGCCTGATGCCCAAGCGCCCAGCGCGCCCAGTCCGCGGACATACTTCTTCTGGATCACCTTGCCTTCGATATCGGCCCGTGCCTGCTCAATGTCCGCTAGCCTCCGTATGCTCGCATTTAGCTCTCGTAGCATTTTCTTCGCATTTGCGTCGATCTCTTCGCGCTCTCGATCCGAAAGAGGTCGCGCCGATCGGTCATGGTGCGCTGACAGGATAAGGGTCTTCCGTGGCTGCGCCGTGGAGAGGTAGGACTGTCGGATGTTCTTGAGATGGGCATGGAGCGAAGTGATGTGGGAGTTCTAGATCGACTAGTCAATAACCTCGCGAGGCTCGGTCATGCGGTTTCAGTCTTAGCTGTGGACTGTAGAACTGACAATTCTATACGCTTCCTTGAGAAAGTCTTCAAGGTCATCCACGCTGAAGCCCCCTCTCGTGGAGGACGCCTCGTGTTGCTTCAGGTAGCCATTGAAGGCTGGAGTAATGTCCGTCATTTTGCATTCGCCAAGTCTAGCATACCAATTGACGTAGATAAATTGACTGTACTATTTTTTCCCCAGGCTCATTGGAAAGATATCTCGGGACTGGCCAAAGTCATCATTTCCACAAGGCGCTCATACTGGCAAGCTGTTCAATTCTGAGCAATTTGCAGATGTACAATAATACGCATGCTTGGCGTGACTTCATGCCACCTAGAGCGGCCAGGTTGTGGCGAAACTACCAGGTACTGCCCCGTGGCTGTTAGCTCCTCGTGGCTAATGCGTATTGGTGGGGTTGCGTCTGGACTAAGCTGCCCCGCGGTAGGTAGTACAGTACACAAATGCATTTGCACAATTTCATATTGACAGTCTGCAAATCTACCACAGACAATAAACGAATTAATAACTACCTAGGTATTTTTCTACAAACCGTTTTGTTTTTTTATCTCAGAGTGACCCTCTAAAAAGCTGGCACAAAAAAAACAACTTTTTAACATATTGGGTCTCATTCTTGAATGTCAATGTTATATTACTGTACTCTAAGACATATGATTTTATTTTCTTGTCTCGGCTGTTTTTGAATTCCGTCCTTCCCTAGATTCTGGCTCTCACTTGCCAGATTCAGCGACAAGAGATGTTCTAAATTAGTGTACACCTTGTAACACCTTTCCTATAACGAGATTTAGTAGTACCCAACACTTTCTCGATTTAATACCCTGATTCTACACATTCTCGAAATCACTGAGCCTTCTAGAGTGACATCGCTATCGAGGTCTCATCGTCTTGTTCCAGCCCGTGAGCAAGTCGACAGTGACGTTCCTTGCAGAATAGACACGTTCTATTCCCTCAGCTAGACTTACATGAAAATCCTGCTGACATGAAATGCTGTCAACGATAGTAGTCGCCCATCTGTATTCATAGATCCGTGTACTATAGACTAAGTTTAAGTTATTTTGGCCTGCAATATATATCAGCCATTTACCTTGCAGGAGCATCCAAATCAAAGTGGTCATGTCGGAGCGAGGTCCTAATACACTAATAAATAAAGGGCTTCCTGTGGCCATTCACCGTTGCATATAGTGAATCTTAAAGCACATATTGTGGTAAATATGAATGTTATATTTTAAAGTCTTTAGGTGCCCTGTAACAGCCTTTCTAACTGTTCCGCCCGATCTCTAAAATTAGGGGTATGACTCCCACATACACCTGCCCCGTTGACTTCTTGCCCATCACCCCATCTCGCGTCGATGACCTCAGGCCGGACTTGACTGAATCGGCCGCAAGGCACCCACTCTCTTCCAGCATCGTCGCGCCAACTCCTCTCCATGGCCCGCGGCCCCTTCCCAACCAGACGAGCCCATAGCTCCCCGTCTCCCGAAGCTGCTAAGCCCGCCTTCTCAAGCGCCGCCACTGCACCCGCGGTCCAGTTATGGCAATTGCCTTCTCCGAAGTAGGGCAACTGAGCCTCGTCGGCGCCGAAACGAGCTAGGGTGGTGTTGGCCAGGTGTGCGTCTTCTATGGTCAAGTCGGTCCGTAGATTACACCGTCCACGTGGGGCCGGGTCGGCGTCGAAGACTTGCTCCGGCCGCGACTCGTAAATGAAGCGGACCTGGTCTGGGCAGCGCGCATGGTGAAGGTGGCATGTTACGGGCTGTGATATAGTCTTGTGGATGGCTACGGCGACGTGTCTGCTAGGGTCCTCGTCCGGCCGCTCGCCGCCCCATAGAACGACGGAAATAGTATATTTGTGTGCAGCTTTGCTGTTAGTCCTGTCCATCGTGACATAAGTTTTAGGGTATTGGGGGATTTAAAAAGGTGAGCGAGGATGAGGCAGCAGAGAGTTTTATAAGTGACTGCTCAGCCTAACCCGTTAGCTGTACGAGAGCCAACAGTTGCAATTAGCATTTAGCGCTTATGGTATTTCGCTTTCAACTCCTCATACAATTGTTTCGACGCCTGTTGGCGTGACGGTCCCTCTTTAGGCAGCGAGAACTTTTGAAGTGTATTCTCTTCAATAGTCGCATTGGCAAAACCTTTTATCCAAGAATCATATTGAATATTTGATTCATGATGTTGGCCTCGATCCAATAAGGTGGAATATATCGCTCTACTTGTCGTATAAAACTTGGCTTAAATGGGCCGTGCCATGTAGCTTTGTACCACTCCCAGTAGGCAGGATAGAAGCCTGCAGTACCCCAATCTATAATAACGACTGTTAAATCATCGCGCACGAGTATATTTCCAGCATGCAGGTCGCCGTGGGTGAAGACGATCTCGTGGTCGCGAAGAGAGTGCACTAGTTGTCGAGTCGTGTATGTGTTGTTGTATCCATCCGACTCCGGGTCCATGTTGGCGGGCCACGGTCTGGCTCGGGAGATGGCTTCCATGATGCCGTCATTGAATGCGTGCTCGTCGGAGTAGGGTCCATACTCGTATCCGCTCTCATGATCATAGTCCCATTGAAATTCGCCCGCCACGCAAGGGCTACGGTTGAATCCACCGACGTAGTCGCCTTTGATGCTACGCATTTCCTTTAGGTAACGCTGCAGTTGCTCGATCACTGTCTCTTTGTCCTTGTCGGATGCGTTTTCCCAGAACGCGTGCAACGGCTTGCCGTGTTCGTAAGACATTATGATGTGGCCTTTGCCGTCAAGGACATAGGCGCCGATGACTTTGGGGCATTGGACACTGGTGTGGTTGGAAACAAACTGCATAGCCTCGGCCTCAGCCAGAGAGACAGTCGGTCCGTATTTGACCACTGTTTCCTTGTCGATTTGCCGAATAGAGCTCCCAAGCTTTCCGGGGACCAGATTAAACGAGTCTGAGAGATCTTGTGGATGAACCACATAAGGAGGGAGCCCAAGTAATTCCGAGGTTATCAAGAGAGGCTTCTCCTGCTGCTCAGGTGTCATTGGCCTTTCTTGCCCCATACTTATTGTCCCAGGTGTGGAAGCAAGGCTAGCGACGAAATAGCGAGAGAGAAAAGTAATGACGTTCAGGGAGGCCGTTTTACGTGGCGCTGTTGGTTGATCAACTGCATTTTGAGTAGACAGGGGTTTTGCTGCCCGGTTCCACCAACGGCATCTTGATAATCCCAATTCTAGGAGACCGAGGGTACGAACAGGACGCGCGCTCCGTCCATTTTCCTAGTCTTTAGTTGGTTTCATAGACCATTAGAAGGGGCACCACGGGAGCGAGAAAAAAAAATCAAAAACTATTATATTCTTTAAGCCTAGATAGACTACAGATAGACGATATACGTAGACTAAGTCATCCGACTGATTGAGCGACAGCATCGAATGCGCTAAGCCCTATCTATATGTTGTGTGCTTTAAAGTGGCTCATTGGTCGCTCTTATCAACATGGCCAAGCAACTGATCTTACCTAACACGGAACGCGAGAACCACATTTCAAGAATCCAGTCACACACCACATCGCCATACCTCCATCCTAGTTATGTCATTCAACTCATCACATTACCTCGTGGCGGATAACCGAGTCAAAAGAGAGCGTCATGGGCTCCACCTGAGACATACACAGCTTAGCGAACATCGCATTTATCTCAATTCAACGTCTAATATAATTCCAAGCTGTTATCATACAAATAAGTCCTGAGAACCGGCGGCCGCTAGTGACTATGCCGGCCGAAATACAACTACCCTAGCTGACATGGCAGTCTATTTGATCCCCCGAAACTTGTTTTTTCGGCCCGGTCTTGGAAACGGTTACTAATCTCTAGTTTGGTGAAATCATGGGCTCCCGTTGCGGGTAAAATACCCCGAAGGCTTGTTCGGGCTCGCCTGGAAATAACCCCCGGTTGACTACGGCGGGCCTCGTATATACCCGCTTGACCCGCTCATCGCGCCTTCGATAAGGCCGATGTCGTTCTTACAAAGCTTCTATCGACGATGTAGCATTCAGTGATCCTCTGGTTCTCATTCTATCTTTTCTATGTTTCTCTGTTGTACACGCATTCAAGTTGATGCCAAACATTTAGTTCACTTACAGTGCTTATCATATCAGGCCCCATGGCCATAGCATCGATAGCAAACGCCTCGCCACCCGGGGCACAAACGCACGAGCCTGAAGAGAACAGCCATGATTCTGAGGATGACCGCCAAGACGAAGATAGAAGCAGTAGCCATAGTCAAGATGAGAACCGGGACCTTGAGACTACTCTCTCGCGCGTCTCTAGCGGGCCTCCTTACACCATCTTTTCACCGGCCATGAAGAGATGGATAGTGTTCATGAACTGGTTCGCAGCCTTTGTGTCTCCCATGACGGCAAACATATACTTTCCTGCTATTCCCACCTTGGCAGAAGACCTAGGGGTAGGCGTCGACAAGATCAACCTCACACTGACGACTTATATGATCTTTCAAGCTCTCGCTCCGACCATTTTTGGCGAATTCGGCGATCTCGCCGGTAGGAGACCTGCTTTCATAATTGCTTTCACTATCTACCTTGGCGCCAATATCGGACTAGCCCTGCAGAGACACTATGCCGCGCTGCTCGTTCTACGCATGTTGCAGAGCGGCGGGAGCAGTGGAACCATAGCCTTAGTGTATGCCGTGGTAGCGGACATTGCCCCGAGCGCCGAAAGGGGCAAATGGATGGGAATTATTGGTTCCGGCATAACAATCGGTCCTTCCATCGGTCCCGTAATCGGTATGCCAGATATCTATGCATCATCAATTATGATGATCGTTCCCAATTATACGACTTTGGCTCAGTGCTGACCTGGTCGCAGTATGTTCAACAGACTTCGTTTATCCTGCACCAAACTTAGCGAGAAGCATGGAGAAGATTCGCTAATGGCTTGTAGGGTGGATTATTGAACTCGTACCTTGGCTGGCCTTGGATTTTCTGGTTTCTGATCATAGTGACGGTTGTTTGGTTGACCCCCGTAAGTGGCTTTCAGTACTATCAGCTGTTTATTGTAGTCATATTCAAGACCGCGGCCTCCCTCGACCTAACCGCCATTACTAACTCCGAAACCATACAGTACGTCTTAGCAGTACCAGAAACGGCACGCAAGGTTGTAGGTAACGGATCAATTCCGCCTCAGGGGTGGAATAAGACCCTCATTGATCATCTTAGGCTCCGTAACCAGAGCGTAACCCGATCAGATGCAGCCCCGATGAGGCGGAAAATTCCGATTCCTAACCCTCTCAATACCCTGAAGGTTCTACGCCAGAAGAAGTATGGCTTCCCCTAATTGTTTTGGTTGTTTTGTGAGCCTTTGTGAACAACAAACTGCTAGGTTGGGGATTTTTGTGCTAGCGCATGCTCTTGCCTACCCCTGAACACTTTAACCCCCAGCAGCGAACTAACCCTCAATTTTGGCAGCATGGCTATGATTACCCTCTACAATGCGACCCTGTACATTGGCTTCTCTACAGTAACGGCCACACTAGCTACTCAATTCCGGCAAATTTATGGCTACGATGAGCTTACACTCGGCCTCCTATATCTTCCCATTGGGGGTGCGACCACTATCGCTTCCGTTGGAGGGGGGTTCGTCGCCGACTGGAATTTCCGAAGGATTGCTAGGAAATTGGGCGTTAAGATCGATCGGAAACGAGGAAACGACTGTAAGTAACTATTCGCTGTCTCTCGGTCTTAGGGTTCCGGAGCACAATCCAGACCGATGAAGTACTATCGCGCTTGACAAGAGTATAGTCACTAATTCAGTTCATCACAGTGGCGGATTTTCCGGTAGAGAAGGCACGTATACAGTTGATCATGCCACTTATTTTCATAGGAGCGGGAGCTTTAACCGGCTATGGATGGGCTCTCGAGCGCCAAGTCAGCGTCGCAGTGCCTCTGGTTCTATCATTTTTCATCGGCCTATGCGTTACCTGGCCATTTCAGATCATGAACCTTCTGATTGTTGATTCGTATCCCGGGGGTCCGGCGACCGCCACTGCTGCGAACAATCTCGTTCGTTGCCTGACAGGTGCCGCTGCGACGGCCGCAATAGAACCTATTATTCAGGGGATTGGCCGAGGCTGGGCTTATACGCTTCTTGCCCTTCTCTTCACGGTTCCGTCTCCCGTGCTTTGGATTATTATGAAGCATGGCCCAGGGTGGAGGAGACAACGCATACAAATGCTGATGGAGGAGGCAGAGAAAAGGAAACTCGAAGCCAGTGTGGACCAGGCGGCGCCGGTAGAAGGCACCGAGCTGAAGGTTAATTAATGACAGTACAGGACCGCTAATAGACCAACTTGGAACTCGTTAGCAGAGTAGGCTTGTTGTCCCGTACTTATAGAGTGTACCCACACGAAATAGACCAAGATAGAATCGATACCTAGGTAGGATAAAGCATAGAAAGACGTAGATATTCTCATCCCTCGCAAATAAAATTGGAAAACTAAAGCGAGACATATATAACAATCGCTGCACAATCAAGCTGTGTATGCTGCGCCTAGGGGTTGTGTCACACGGTTATGGCATGTTAATCTGGGCGATGTCGTTACCCAGAGTAGCTAGCCGAAAACGATCTCGAGATATCTCACCTCTACAGCAAGTTCACTACCACAACTTAGTAGATAGCTGCAGCAACTTGCAGCAACTTGCAGCGCCTCAGGCACTAAGAAAAGGAAGGAAATCTCATTGCCATATTAACGTCACGTACGTATTGTTCCACCCAAGTGAGGGGGTTCAGAGACATTCTCTCTATACGAATACGAATCATGTGTGTATATTACATATAGGCTGGCTGAGTCGGGTTCCCCTCCTCCAGAGTATTCTTGAGAGTAAGAGGCCCTTTGATGCAATAGCCAATTATTAGAGCATTTAGGGGTAGAAGACATTCCCAAGCGCAAACTACTGCCCTTGTGACAGGTTGGCAACTGGCACAAACAGAGCCAAACAGTGTATACTGTGCACATGTACAACCTCGGCACGCCAACGTCATTGGAGTTGACCAGGGCCGGCTAGAAAGTACCTAGGCGCCTCGGTACTTTCCCAATATAGTGGAGCGCTACTCTACCCCAGACCCCGGTTCCGAGCAGGAGGGAAGCTTATCTCACTTACACGTTACATACTGTAGATACCGTAGCTCACCTTCACGAGACTATCCCGCTCATCACGCCTCAACCGTTCAACCCAGATGCTGCGGTCGCAACCGAGATGACGATCCCGTCAGTTGAGGATGTGAGGAAAGGACATGGCCGCCTCACGATTCAAGAGGCTTTAAGCCTCATACCGCTGCTGGACAAGGTCGATGATGACGGGGGATTCAACAAGCGTTACATGAGCCGGCGCAAGGTGTGGGTTACGGGCCACGAGTTCCTCCCGCTCACACGGGAACTAGGGCTCCGTGAGTTCATGACAAGCGCGTTTGGCGGCCATGTCTATGCCCAAGCTGCCCTCGCCGCCTCGCTATCGTTGAGAGCCGCGCAGGAAATGGCGAGCAATGAGGGCCGGGACAAGAACTTTGGCATTCACGTAAGACCTCCTCGGTTAGTGTGCAACAGTAATACAAGCCAATATTCCCTACCGCCACCTTGTGCAGCTTGTCACAAGAGAAGAATGTGAGATTGACAGCTCAGCAGACAATACATGGTTTCTTCTCCGAAGCCGGACGCGACGACCGTCCCTACATCTACTCGGTAACCAGCCTCTCCTCCAACGCCTCATTCCCCAGCCTGCTAGTGACAGCGCGCCAGCCCGCATCACCAAGCGCAAGCCCAGAAGGAGACCACTACCCTCGGGCGGACGCCGACCTACCCTTAGGTCCGGTATGTCTCAGCGCCATGGTCTCCTTCCGGCCGAGTGGCATCACGCAGTTCGAGGCACAGGAATCCCCGCCGCAAACCCGGTTCGCCGCCATCCTAGGCTCCCGGCGGCCGATGGAGTGGGACCCCGCGCCCCTGTACGACGTCGAGGGCGCCCTGGAGATGATCCCCGCCGCGCGCCAGGCCGTGGGGCTGTTCCCCGGCTTCGACATGCGCAAGGTCGACATGCGCGCGTACAACGCCGGACGCCCGTTCCACGAGCGGCGCGAGCTGATCCTGTATCGGCTCCTAGCACCCCTTCCAGATTCTCCATCAGCACGGCAGAACGATGGTGGTAAGGAGAAGGACGAGGATGAGAGGTGCGCGATCGATGGCCCCGACGCGCATATTTGCGCGCACGCCTACGCTGCTGACCGGAATGGCATGCTCATGATTGGCAACCATGCGGGCTATGGCTACGATCTCGCGCGTGCGGCGACCCTGAGTAACTCGTTTGCTATTCATGTTAATGCTGAGGAGGCTGTCATGACGTATAGCGAGGGCGACGACCAATGGTGGGTGCAGGAGGCGTGCTTCCCGCGCGTGCAGGCTGGAAGGGCTATCATTATGTGCAAGATTTGGAGTCCGAAAGGTGTTCATGTGGCGACGGAATACCAGGATGGTATCATTCGGCGGCAGCCGAGACCCGGCGATAAGGAGACGGGGAAGGAGAAGTTATAATATGATGGGGTTTATAGAGAAGAACATTTAGAGTTGCTGTGCAGACATGTACATAGAGTTTTAGCGGTAGAGTTTGTATAGGTAATACCCGAAGATCGATCAACCTACACCGGTCCCCTTCCCGAGCCCATACGTATTTAATCTACAGCAAAAGCAGAAGCCAGGGTTATTTAGCCTGGACCTAGATATCGAATAGGTACGGCTCGCATCTATCAGACAATAGGAGCAAGGTAGCACTCCGTCCCGTGTACCTACACCTCCTTTGATATCCAGAGACGTAGACGCTTCGTCACAGGGTTACTATGTAGCGTCCCATTGCTTCTGCAACTAAATACAACAACAGCATGCGGCTTAACACAGCCATGCCTACGTGGACAAGCTCCCGTCGACGACGTCATGAACAAAAAAACAAGCATTAATTCGACTATCCAGAGATGAGCTACCTTTGGCCACAAGTCGGTCAAGACGCACTCCATTGTCGCCGTGATACATTTCACATAACGTGAATGAATATACCCGACGCTGTCAATCACAACTCCAACTCGCCGCATCATTCTGATTCCCCCTGCCATCCCACCTCGCGGTCTTCGGATAAGCACAAAGCGGGCGCTGCCGATACAACACGATATTCTGCAACGAAGCATCCGTAAAATTGAACTCGGACGCGATGATCGTATCGACCTCACGCCCCTTCTCGACCCAATCGAACAGCGCGAGAAGCGCATCATGCCGCGCATCATTGAAGCCCAGCGGCACCGACCACGCGGCCGCATACGGTGGCCGTTGGACGGACTGGCCCGCGCCGGCGATCATCCAGGGAGCCTTGACGGCGTCGGGCGTGCCCCAGCAGTGGCGCATGCCAGGGATGAGGAAGTATCGGAAGAAGGCGTCGACGTCGCCCATAGCAGCGACAGTGCGGTCGTAGTAGTGCGTCGTGTGGCGCACCGGCACGACATTGTCCGCGAGCCCGCCGTACATGATAATCTTGCCGCGATCCCGGAACCTGCCGAGGTCGAACCGGTCCGCCGTAGCGCCCACGACGCGCTCGTCGAGCGCCTCGGCGTCGCGCACCACCGAGTCGTTGTACGACGTCGTCTGCCACCCCGCGCCGTACCCCATGAAGTACCGCTCGTACTGCGCGTCGAAGTTGCGCCGCACGTTCTGCGCGGCGTCGTTCGCGACCGCGGGCAGCAGGTACGTCGTCCACTCGAGCTCGGAGCCGTACTCGGCGCCCTTGTGCACGAGCTTGCCGTCGCTCGTCACGTAGTCGGCGTAGATCTTCTGCGCCGTCTCCGTCTGCGCTTTGGTCCAGCAGGCTGTCTTGTTGCTCGAGACGTCGCATCGCACCTTGGAGATGTCGAACTGCTTTCTGCAGGCGTCCGGCGAGCTGATGATGTTGTCTTTGACGCCGTCGAGAGAGTCGCATTGTTTCAGCACCTCGGCGTGGAGACGTGAGAACAGATTGGCGTCGTTTAGGCTGGGCGAAGCGCGCTCCGGCAGGTTCCACGTTGCTAGTTTGGATAGCCAGGGCATCAGGTGCTTCGTGTCCCAAGAAGGGGCCCCGATTAGTGCTCCGTCGAAGACGTCGGGATCGAGCTGGATGTGTTTCAGACCTTGCCTCCCTCCCGTCGAACATCCGCTGAAGTAGGAATATGCGATTTTCTGGCTATAGTACGTTTCGGCGAGTACTTTCCCCAAGGCGATTGATCCCTGTAGCGCCTGGTATGCCCAATTTACTTGTTTCTCCGTGGTGTTGGCCCAAGTGATGTCTCCCGCCCCTGAGCTGTGACCCGTGTCGGTAGACAGAGCCACGGCGCCATATTTGACGCCAACTCCCATCTCAAGCCAATTAATACCGCCCAAGAAGGAATACGAGCCAATAGTGAGAAATCTAGAGTTCCAATTATCTGGCAAGAACATGCCGAACCGGTAGTTGGCAGTGGTGTTGTTCATGATCACGGCGCATAGCTCTGGTAACCCAGTGGGAAAGGTCGGGTAACCAATGTTACCCGTCTCAACGAAGAAGCCTGTAGTAACATGTTGTACGCGCTCAACTTGCATACCATTGGGCGCAATACTAGCGAAGTAGCTGAGAGAGCAGTCATTGGCTTGACGTCGCTCGACGGGTAACGGCCAAGATGTTGCGAGACACGCACCCAGGGTAACGAGGACCCAGAACGTCGCCATCTCTAGTAGATACATCTTGCTGATATGGATGAACAGAGGCTTGAATGCAGACGTTACCAATCCCAGATCCCTGGGACTGTGTACATGATTAGATAGGGCCGGCCTAGACGTATTCATATATGTATAAGGGACCTAGGGTCTTACTTACGGCTGCGACAGCCATGTGTCGAAGACGACGTCTAGACCCCCATGCATCGTCATATTTTCTGTGGCTCTCACACCCTCTCTGATGGCTTATTAATCGCTTGACGACCAGCGCCCTCGCGCATCGTGAGCGGGTATGTGCGTATCGGTATATCAAGGTGGCGTCTTCGATCCGCCAATGCTCCTCGTCGGGAGCGAAGCGAAGCAGAGACGTCGAGACCCCCACCTCGCCGAAGCCCCGAACGTTCTATAAAGACTCAAACAGCTTCCTATTTCTCATAGCCGTATACTACCTAAGCCATTCCGGATAGAAGGGACATTGGTCAGTGATGTTGGCGTGCTTGCACATATATCGCCTGCTCTCCTACGCCGTCAGCTTGGATCTACTACCTTCTGCATTCAACTCCGCTTACCTCCTAACTGTAAACCGTAGGTAGCGATGAGGTATGTCCACGCGCGACATTCGCACCGCAACGGTCGGCCGTGGCGCGGGTTGATAGGGTGCTAGTTGAGCGTCACCGGATGTGCTGACAGCCGCAGTTTTCTCATTGGAGACGAGCTATAGCATACTTGCTTATAATTGATCGTGTTAAGGCACATACAATGACGCGGGCGCCCCTAAACATGCGATGCGACCCCCTTCTCTCCGCAATCCGGGGTCTTCGAACCGGGGGTCTGGAGCCCAACTTTCGTTACCGCAAGCCAGAAGCGTTGGTCCACTCGGGCCAGATCCTGGGCGTTTGCAATGAAACCCTCCATCTTCGGCGGTCGGGTCAATCTGACTGCTGTGGTGGAAAGTTTCCATTGGGTGTGTTCCTCGTGGCCTTCTTTTGCTTTTCCCGACGCGAGACGTTATCCCGCGGGGGAAACGCCCATGAGCACAGACCATCACATTATGCAAGTTACATCATAGACTCTAGAGTCGCCAAATAAGCCACAAGAGATTGACATACAAAGAATAGTGGTTTCTAGGTTTAACTTCGGGCGTGTTAGCAATGTAGGTGAAAAACGAAAACCCATTTCAACATGGATATGGGTTAGAGATCATTGGCGCCTATCAACCAATCAAAAGGTCGTATTCAAGCCCTATCAGTGCAGAGAGTTTCGATAAAGTACGAGGCACCAAGTTTAAGTTACACTTTTTAGCACAAACATGAAAAATTGACGTTACGAGGCCGATATGGAATTTATTGCAGAGTCTAGAAAGTAACTAGGTAGTAAGTGTTGTATGGCACCCAGTGCAATTCATGATCGTCCTTGCTTATCACCGACTCCCAATATTGTTGCCGAGAAGTCCCATATCAGGCACCTCTCCCAAAAACAAAAAAAAACGGGGAGACGAAAAACTCCCCGGCCGACATCCCTAGCCCTTTAGGTAACTCCTTAACTCCTTAATGTCCGGTAGACATTGCGTGTCGCCGTACATGACGGGACTCTCCACCCAACTCCATTAAACATTATGTGTCGCCATCCCGTCATGTACGACGACATTCCCCCAATATTTTTATAGCGCCGTAAGGCTCAGCAGGCCTTAAACAGCGACGTGTACGAGGCGCTTAGAGAGACTGCGCGACGGCCACAGCGATGACCACGGCGAGGGCACCGGTGGAGGCGGAGAGGCCGGTGGCATCGCTATGGGGGACGGAGGCGGGACCGTGGCCTTCGCCCTGGTGGGGGCCGTGGTTAAAAGGGGGCTTGAAGAAGGGGGGGATTGTGAAATTGCATGGGAGTCCGGCGGGGGCTCCGTGGTCACCGTGTTCAGAGCCGTTGTGTTCGGCGGTGGCGATGGCGACGACGAGCGCCAGGAGAGGGAGGACGGTGTTTGTGAACTTCATTTTGTCGTAGTTGCGCTGCTAATGTAGCTTCGGCTGATAGTGCTAGAAGACTGTAACCTGCGTAGATAATGAATCGATCGGTAGAGAATATATCTAAAGAGAAAGAGAAAAAAATCTTTTGTGCGAGAGGCTGTCCGGGGAAATCTTATATATGCCCTCAACCCTGCCACGGACCTTTGGGAGTCTCTGTTATCAAATCTCCGTTCGGCATGCATATATTAAGGCTTATAGGTACAGACAGTATCGGCCTTGTACCCTCCGAAGAAGAATTTTCGGTGTACTTACAAGGTTTGTGCGTAGGGTTTCCTTGTCTCGATAAAGAGACTTCAAGGGGCTTGACACGTAATAGAAGGCGTAACAGGTCAGCTATGAGACAGCCCGGAGGATGAGAGCGATTTAGCTACTCGGACAGGATTTCTGCTCTCGAAGCCGTTCCAGTGATATACACCTGGCGGCGCACTCTCGGTTGGTTCATCCAGTGCACGAAGGCGAAACTACTCATTAGGGGCGATAGACTACGTGTTATGCGGCGTAGGTGTGTGGTATCTCATTGTTGCTTAGCTTAAAGAGACCTGTTAGATGGCAGGTTGGCGCTCACATGGGTAACGGATGTGCAGAACTGCCAGGTTCGTATTATAGAGAATGCGCCGCGAACCCCGATACTGATGCAATACACCGGATAAGCGGTAGGTACACTCAGGATGTCAAGCCCTCCAACCGAGCCTTGATCTGCAGGGCCACAATCCTCGAAAAGTATCGGCACATAGCAAGATTTCCGCCGTGAAGCCAAAGCCCAGGATGCCCGCTTTGACGCCACATAACCCTTGGCTCGCCCTCCTCGTCGAAACCCCAGATATCGCCCACCCTACTCGCCACATCAGTACCGAAGACCGACTCCGTCACCGTCTTCATGTTTTGGTAGCCCGTGGCGCAAATGATCTCGTCGGCCTGCAGTTCCGCGCCATCGTCGAGCCGCACGCCGTGCGGCAGAATCTCGTCGACGCCCTGCCCGCCCTTGACCTTGACTTTACCGTCTATAATCAGCTGCGACGCCCCGACATCGATATAGTACCCGCCGCCGCGCTGGAAGTACTTGAAGAACAAGCCAGCATTCATCGGGCCACGGTCAGTCTTGAAGCCGGCTTTGTTCAACCCCTCCAGGAGCTCCTTGTCAAAGTCTTGCTGCAACATATTTACGTCGACATGCATAGCTTTGGAAACCTCCTGGGGTGCGCACCACAATAACAAATCGGCGATTTCGGTTGGCGGGCCGCCTTCAAAATACACGGCACCAAACAGCAGCTTCAGAATGGCGTTGCTGCTGATGACGGTCGTGGTCGAGCGCTGGATGATTGTAACGTCGTATCCGTTCTCGTAGTAATCTTGGGCTATGTCGAGAGCCGAATTGCACGACCCGATAATAACTGCCTTGCGATCATCGGTGTTTTTCTTCGCCCCCCGAAAATCCGAAGAGTGGCAGAGTACGTCTCCCTTGAAGTTCTCCGCGCCCTTGAACGTCGGGTAGTCCTTCTTTCCCGAGTGGCCTGTTGTTTGGATGATATGCTTTGGATGGAATGTTCGCGTCTCGGTGCTGCCGTCGCTGTGTTTCCGCTTGAGGATTACCGTCCATTGCTTCGTGTCGTCGTCCCAGGTGCTAGACTCCAGCTCCGTCTTGGTCCAGACGTTCAACTCCAGCATGTGAGCATACGATTTCAAGAAGTCTGCCATCTTATCCTTTGGCGTAAATACAGGCCAGGAATCAGGAAATTTGAGGTAAGGCACTTCATGATAAAGGGTCAGTGGTGTGCCATGTGAACTGAGTTCGCGGTCACTTCAGAATTGCATAGGCACTAGTAAACCTGCGCATGAAGAACTGGGGCTGTTCACTTCTGATTCCGCCCAGGGCTTGGGAATAATGAACGACGCAGTTAGTACTCACTGTGGTCGTACCAAATCGGATCATGTAACACGAGTTGGTGGTACCGGTTTCGCCAGGCATCACCAATATCGTCGGCCTGATCGATGGCAAGCGTTGGCACATTCAACATTTTCAACCGGGCATTGACTGATAGCCCAGCTTGACCAGAGCCTAGACTGTATTAGAGCAGTCGCAAGTCAAACCGAATACGTAGCTTACCAACAATGAGTACTTCCGGCTCAGAATCCTCAAAATTGGATTCGGCCTGTCTTCTCTCAACCCACTGCGATAACAGGGTTAGCACATGTTCATTCTTAAGTAGATGACCAAGATAGTTAATTCTGAGGCCTCAAAAACCTCAAACGCTAAGGGTATCTCCTTTCGATGTTGTTGTATAGCGAGTCATCTAACTTACATTCTTCCTCCCCGCTTGTACGCCGTGTTGTACGCCGCTGGGACGGTTGGGGCCGACGGCCTCCTCATGGTCTTTGAGCTTCTCTACCATGGTGAAAAAGGTCCAGATCTTCCATTTTCCGGACTCTTGTATGAGGCGCACGACGCCCCGACCAGAGCCAAATTGGGTAGTAACAGTTGTGAAGAACAGAATGCCCCTAACGGAGCTGTCATATCTTAGGTCTACTACCTGTGGGCCACCACCGGCGGATGCGTTATCTATGTTGACGCTGACTAGGTGATGACCTCCTTGGAGTATGTTTATGATTTTGTCTTTGCCCTTGGCGGTCCGAAGATCCCAGGTGAGGGCGAGCTGGTCTCGCCAGTACCCGTTGTCAACAAAGAGGTCAGCGACAGCTTGATAGTCTTTCTTCTCTAGGGATTGGTTGAAAGAGTCGATAATCTTAGACGATATAGCGGTAGTATCGGTGGACTTCCCGTCGATGGCCTCTGTTGTTGGCCATGGTGCGAGTGGGATATTGAAAGACCCAGGGACAAGTCGCTGGCTCGAGGGAACCTGATCTACCGCTGCGGTTGCCATTGAAAGAAAGTCGACTGTGAGATTGCTATAGTATAGTTTGCTGTATATACTCTACTGGCACAAGGGTCATGAGGAGGCGGAGGATGAAAGTCTATGCTTGTTTTATATACTCTAGCTTATAGAGGGAACTCGGAGAACTAGCGGAGACCCCGCACAATACATCCTGGCGTAAGATTTGTGACACATGGGCGTTGATATAGTTAGCCGTACTACAGCTAGCCGCGCATAGGTATCGCTTGACTACCTAGTAGGTTCCAGCTTGTGTTACAGCCACATATGCACACATTGCGGTCCGATGCAGCAGCAGGCCGATAGTCACCTCGTCGAAGAGGAACGCGCTGAATCCTTGCCCCGCGGTCGGAGGCGAGGAATACACGTGTCAGTACGTACATACCGTGTAATAGAAAGCGAACTCTACTTACAACGTAAGCTGTGATGACCTGGGTGCGGAGAAACGCCGAGTTCTTAAATCCGGAAAGCAAGGAAGGGAGTGAGGAGGAGGAGGGGGAGAGGGGAGAGGGGGATACCTGAATGGGCAAACCGTCTTTCTATCTTGCAGCTGACCACTACATACAGTACAGTAGAGCAGCAGAGATATCACAGTTATACCAGCTGACCTCGAGGGATAGACGAAGGTTGGAGCCAAGCCGCTGATTGACTTATACTTACGTAGATGCACTATTTAGACTAGGTAGGGATGAAGTCTCCACTGGCCCGCGGACCCCGGACGGCACTTGGTGATCTAAGTAGACTATGCAATATCTGTGTAAGTCCCTAGATTAGCGACGTTTTATATGGGTGCGAATAGAAGAAAAGCGTGTGGGGAGAAGCACACGATAGCCTGCACATCTCAGTTTAGAGATGTAATGTGGAGGTTTGGTGAGTGCCGAACACCAAAGATCTATCCCCTTTCTATCCTATTCCCCCCTTATCAAGTAAGTAGTCTTGTAAATAACGGACTAGGCTGCTGGCCTCCTTGCCTTGGGTTAGGCGGGGCGACTCAGCTAATGTTCTAAAAGGGCCCTTGCAGCATACATAAACGCTTCAGTATTCATGCTATACTTTAAGTACTGTGCGCGAACCATGAGGCCGTCTTTTATGGTGTCCTCTCGAGACGATAGCTTGTGCTTGGTAGCGAGAGCAACCTTAAGCCTAGTTAGGTGCTGTGCCCTTACAGTACAAGGCCGTATATCGAGTGGCGTATTGCAGGGTTCACTGAGATACCAAACCTGGTGATCACGATGTTGATGACGAGAATATCAGCAATAAACTTGTGGACAAGTGCTTAGAAGAGGGCACTCTAGCTTTCTTATCGACACCTGGCCCAAGACTAGCAAACTAAGTACCTCAAGCCTCTCCCACTTGCACACCTAGTTTCAACTTTGAGGTGAGACTCCATCACCGGGTCAACCTTTTCCTGACCGAGACCTATTTCCTCTTCTGCTTACTTTAGGTACATATATCGGAAAGTAGGTGATGAGTGATCACGGTCGTCTCACAGTAGATAGTGTAAACAAGTTTTAGCACATGCATATGCCAAGCAAGGAGACGGCTTGTATTAAACGGGATCGCCTCACGATTGGGCAATCAATGGAAGGGTAACTGTGTGCAGCAAAGCCACTATTGACGATCGCTTTAAATTGCGGTGTGTTTTCTTTCGCTGATACTCAAGTACTTATAGTACGTAGGTACTTATACCTGACAATTACTATCCGCAGAGGAACTTAAACCTATTTCGGAAGCCCTTTACCATACAGCTAACCTTCCCTACTAAATAACCTACCCAAAAATACGATCTAAGCTTTAAAATTTAAACAATTAAATATTTAAATAAATATATTTACAAATTTTATAAACAATAATTTGTATTTTAATTATTATAATAAAATTTAAGTATATAAATACTATAGCAGTATTAAGGTTAGATAACGTAGAGTGGAGCCTGCGGATAAGTAGGTATACCTAGGCGTGCCGCGTTTTTATTTGGCAATAGAGGACTTTTGTGGGGGTAGCCTTCCGAAACAGGTTTAGGTTCCTCTACGGATAGTATTTCTTCATCTGCGAATAACCGAGGCGTACGGAATGCAGTAGGTAGACGCCCTACACTAGTATAAGGCTGGCTGATCGACCAATGGCCGCGGCCGCTAACTAAACCCTTGTTGGGCGACACCGGATGACCAATGCTATTCTTACTTACTTAAGTAGGTACCTAATTAGTAGTACACTATACCTCGAGCCATACCACACCGAGATAGACTATACCCAGGTAGGTACCCGCGGGATACTAGACTCACTAGACTGCCTGCAGTAAGTGTCTGTGTACTAAGTAAGTAGGTGCTGCAGTCAAGTGGTAATAGAAATGCCATGAACTTGCCGTGCGCTATCTCGCATCGTCGTTTAATTTGTCACTGCGCTCTCGGCCGGGTATATACCGACATCGTCCTCCGCTCTTAACCTGCCGGCTTAATTACTGTACGTCCTCAATAGATTAGACATCCGTGCCATTTCTGTCCTCGATTCCGATTCCGATTCCGATTCCGCCGCCATGGCTAGTGACCTCCGCCGGGTGCCGTCGTCGGGCGCCGTCGACGTTGGCTATCCCACCGGCCATCTCGGCCACCTCACCGAACACGAGACGCAAGCGCTGGCCGACTTCAAAGCCATCGCGGAAGAGAAAGGCGTATACAGGCCGGGTCCCCCGCCATCCCACAACGATCCCACGTTGCTGTGCGTCCTGACGGTGTATCCCTGTTTGACCAATCGCCCTGGGAACTGTTGTTGCTGACCCATCACGCGCCCACCAGCCGATATCTCCGCGCACGAAAATGGGTGCCGCACGACGCCTACGTGCAGTTCTCCGAGACAGAGAAGTTCCGAAACGCCAATGAGATCGAGAAGCTCTATGGCACCATCGACATCGACTCGTACGAGGCCTCGAGGAAGCTGGTACATCCCGATCCTTGAGCCAACTCCAGCTCGACCAGATTGGTAGCTCACAACCGTCTCACATGTAGTACCCACGCTTCACCGGCCGCCGAGACAAGCGGTACGTATCTTCTCTGCGGCACCGGAAACCTTGGAACGAACACAGAATGCTGACGGGACGCTGCCGTGGTGTAGGGGGATCCCGATCTACGTCTTTCAGATCCGCCACCTCGACTCCAAGGCCGTCGCCGACTACGAGAAATCCACCGAGACCACCTACAGCAAGGCCAAGACAGATGGCAAGACGCCGCCCAAGTTGTTGCGCCTGTTTGCGCTGTACGAGAACCTGACCAGATTTGTCCAGCCCTTGTCGTCGGAATGCACCGATCGCGAGAACCCCCAGACCCCCATCACTCTCAGCACTAACATTGTTGACATCTCGCATGTGAGTCTGCGCATGTTCTGGAACCTGAAGGCGCATATGCAGGCTGCCAGTCAGCTAGCTACCGCGCATTACCCCGAGACTTTGGATCGTGAGTTCCCCAGAAACAGACCTTGAGTCGCACACATGTCCGCGGCGAAGAGACAATCGCACGGACAGGGAGGACGTACTGACGCGCGAGTTGGTTAGGAATCTTCATCATCGGCGCCCCCTACTTCTTCTCGACTGTCTGGGGCTGGATCAAGCGGTGGTTTGACCCGGTGACCGTGTCCAAGATCTTCATCCTGAGCGACCACGACGTGCTCCCCGTCTTGACGACGTTCATGGACCTCGAAGACATCCCGAAGAACTATGGTGGTAAACTCGAGTGGAGCTTTTTCGACGAGCCCGCCTACGATGACGAGATCAAGCGAGTGGCGACGTGGGAAGAAGGTTTTACCAATTTCCCCCCTGGACCCTGTTACTGGGAACCTACCGAGGACGGAACGCGGCTGGCGTGCTTGGCGGTCGGAAGTAAAGGTGGCCAGGAGAGACGGGTGCGCGTGTGCACCATTCCAAAGGCATTCCCGCCCAAGTCTGATACGGCTGCTGAAACGCCGGTGGCGGACGGTGAGAAAGAGGAGTCCACCACAGACAGCGAAGACGCTACGACAGAGACCACGCCCGCAACTTCGTTATCAAGGCCGGGAGACACTGAGACCACAACCGTTGAATCTACCGCCGACGTAGTGGCAGGCCTCGTCATCACTGACGCCAAGGACAGTGCCGAGAATCTTTCCGAGAAGATCGCCGGCGCGACTGACGCGGCCAACGCGGCCATCGAGACAAAAGCGCACTGATTGTGCCTAATATTGACGAATTCGCATTGTATAGAAATTAGCATTATGGCATCCCATGACGGCCTAGACGTTGAATCTGTCCCCACCAGAGATATGACTGCTGGTGCACCAACTGGATAGTAGATAGACTGGATTAAATATATCGATTTGACAGTTATTCGTATTGCAGGATTGGTATCATTTCTATGGCGAACTCGCACAGTCTAACAAGAACAAACATGCAACGCCGGAACCACCCCACAAAAAAAACATGCCATGTCGTCCGTCTATCGTCTAACCTTGTATATGCATTCCCGTGTCTCCGTATTCCAAGTAAAACAAAGTTCCGCTCCCACCGACAACGCCGAGCCGTGTAGTTTAGATACCTGGGTAGATTACCCATCCAATCCCCTACTCTATGGGTATGCGTGCCCGCCCGCATCTCATTCCACGCCCCTCCTACGCCTCCACTCGCGGATGCCGCTCTCGACCTCAGCCCACGTAATGCCGTCGCGAACCAGCCACATCGTGACGCCCAGGGTCTCCGTATCTCGATTCCTGCTCTCGTCGTCGAAGAACAGCATATCCGCATAGGGGATAGCAGTGCGCTTATGCAGGGCCTCGAAGTGCTTGATCTTGGAGGCGGGGTATATCTCCAGCCCGGCATCGAAGAAATCAATAGCCTTGCGCGCCTTCTCCCTCTTGCCGTCCCCCTTCTCGCCGCCGTCCCCGATCAGCACGCTGCTCGCGGGCGGCACGTGCAGCAGCTTGAGCATCTCGCGGCCGAGCTCGGGCGCGTGCGTGCGGCTCGCGACGCCCAGCTTGACGCCCGAGAGCGCGAGCCCGTGCAGCACGGCCGGCACCCCGCGGTAGAAGGCGAAGGCCTCGCCGACCTTGTCCGTGCACGCGCTGTGCGCCGCGTTGGGGCGCAGCGGCGCGTGCACGTGCGTGTCGACCCAGAAGGGCCACAGCGTGTAGTCGAGGTCGAAGACTACCGCGCGCGGCAGGGGGCGGCCGTCGGTGAGGATGCTGGGGAGCGCGGGCGTCGAGGTCGATGTCGAGGTCGACGAGAGCGAGGTGCTTGTCAGCTGCTTGGAGAGTTTGCGCGGCATTGCGGTCGCGGGGTTGTCTGGGTGCGGTGACACAGGGACTGGGCTGGCAGGGAGGGAGAGTCAATCCGCCGTGGGGTGTTGGGAATCGCACTGGCGGCTGGTCGGCGCAACTTGATCGGGGCGTGGCTTCGAGATAAAGAGACATGTGGTAGGTAGGTATTGTATACTTCATGGGTAAAGGCGCTAAATCTTCTAGAACGATTATGATAAGATAAGTGCGGGCCTAGAAAGATTATCTGCATCTGATCTCCATGTACAGAGGTTTGAGCCAAAATTAACCATTACCCTTGGCACGAGGCCACAGTGCAAGACCCCCCCCCCCACTCACAACCGGCAGAATCGCCCAATTAGGAAAGCGGTAAAATTGCGTGCAGCCTTCGATCGATATCGAAAATAACGTTTTTAAACAATTTAAACCGCTTAACACTTAAATAACCTATTTAATATTTATTAAACTTTTAATAGCTTAATATTAATATTTTTAAACTATTAATAGCTTAAAAAGTATTTATTTAACTATTAAACTATTAAATTAAACTAAACTTTTTTTTTTGCTATTAAAATTAATTTAACTTATTGTTTTTGTTTTTAATATTTTATTATTAATAGTTATTAAATTATTTTAAAAGATTTTTATATAGCTTAATAGCTTAATATTATATTTTTAAAGCTATTTTTTTGCTTTTTATATTTATTTAGCTTTTAATTTTTTAATAAGTTTTTTATTTTTTAAAACGTTTAATAGCTAAATATTTTTTTATAATAATTTTTATTAATAAAATAAATTATTTATTATATATTACTATAGATTTTTTTAATTAAACATTTATATTTATTAGTAAAATAAGCTTTTTACTTTTTTGTTTATTTTTTTTTATTTTTTTATGCTTTTATATTTAATAATATTTTTATATATTTTAAAAATAAACTATATTTATTTAATAGTAAAAAAGTTTAACAAATTAAATAGCTATTTTAAAGTTATAAAGCTTGCTTTTTTTTATTTATTTTAACATTACTTTAATAAATAATTTAGTATATTATTTTTTTAAGTAATAAATAAAAGCTTTAAGTATTTTTTGTTTAAATCTTTAATAAAAAAAATAAATTTAAGCTTTAAAACTTTTTTTTAATATTATATTTAATTAATATTGCTTATTTTTAATTTTTAAACTTAAATACTATTTTTTTTATTAAATTTTTAAACTAGCTTATAATTTTTTAAATTTTAAAAACTAAACTTTAATATATTAGTTTTTAACTTTTATTTAGCTTTAGCTATTATTTTAGCTTTTTTGTTATATTTATTTATTATTTATTAATATTTTTTTTTGCTATAATTTTTATAAGCTAAATATATAAAAGTTTTATTTTAAACTAATAAAAAAAGCTTTAAAATATATAAAATTTAAAGCTTTTATATTTTTTTATATAAATTCTTTTATTAAAAGCTTTATTTATACGCTTTTATATTTTATTTAAGCTTTAAAATATATTAAAAACAATAAAAGTTTTATTATTTTAAATAATTAACTTTTATTTATTAAGCTTTTAGTTTTTAATTATTAAATACTATTTTATATATTTAATTAAATTAATTTTTTTAAGCTAGGTTTAATAATATATTTAACTTTTTTAAACTTTTTTTTATTTAATAATTTTATTATTATTTTTATAAAAATTTGTTAATTTTTTAGTACTTTATTATTAAAATAATTAGTTAATTACTAAATAAAAAATTTATAAATTGCTTTTTTAAAAGTAAAAATATTAATAATTTTATATTTTTAAGCTTTTAATAAAATTTTTTTTTAACTTTTGCTAATTTTATTATTAATATATTAATAAAAAATAAAGCTATTTTTAAGCTTATAACTATATTTTTTAGCTATAGTTATTAAATAATTAAAGCTATTAAAAGTATATTTTATTTTATTTATTATATTTTTATAAAAGTAGCTTTTAAAATAAAAAGTTAAAGCTTAAAGCTATTTGCTAAAATTAAATTTTTTTAATATTATAAGTTTTAATATATATTTTAAAAAAAATAAAAAACTAGCAAAAACTACTGCTTTTAGCACTTATTTTAAAAGGAAAATTAAGTATAAATAAATAAGGTAAGGTTCCTGCCCAAACAGTATATAGCTTATTTTATTAACACGTTGCTCCAATGCCAAAAATAATAGTTAATTTTAGCTCAAACCTCTGTACATTAAATTGGGTTTTTAACCAGAGAAGCTAGCGCAGGCTAATAGCGATGTACCTAATCCAAGAGTGACATCAGACTACTTTGGTGACTAACAAAGGAGTATCATGATTATCGACAAATGGGATGAAGTCGAAGAAACTCAAGCCGAAAAATGCATGCAAGGTTTTATGAAGACGGCCGAAATACTGCCAATCTAAATATTAAAAGGCATAAAAATTGAGCATTTTATAGTGTTTATCCTGGTTGTGTTAGAAATCTACGCCAAAGCGAGCTGTTCGTCACTCACATAGCCCTATTCGGTTTTAACCTAGAGACTAACTATCTCTTCGATACATATTAGTGAGGGGTATCAAAACAACTATTGGCTGTGCGGTATTTTGTATGTCAATTTCTCTAACATATAGAATAAGTGTGAGGTGATTTACAATCTTTTGTCCGTACGAGCGTTGTGACTAGCCAGGTGAGTGTCGGGTAGCAAGTCGCACAACATGAAGGTGTGAGTAATAAAGAGTCGGAAACAGGAGAATCAAACGACTCTAAGTATTATATAAGCAGTACTAATATCTTTTTCAATCCTATTTTTTAACTATTTATAGAACATGTCAATGATCGTCCTCAGTAGTCTACGTTCAACTATCTATTATCTACATTCGAAATCACTGCGATAAACAGAAATTCGGAGGAATGTGCAGGCGTAGCGCTTTTCCTAGGCCAACGCAACTAACGCTCCTGCTTCACGCCGTTAGCACCACTTTAGAGACCTCCAGCCCCGTTGGGGACATAATTACCATTCGATCTCTGTAGCCAGGCCATACCGGGAGCTATTGAAAGAACTTAGAAAAATAATACTGTATATATTGAGCCTCACCAGGATGGCCCTTGCCGCTGGTTGTGGTTGTTACGGCCATTTCTCCTATCTCTCCGTAACCACCCTACGTTCGGCCAAAGTCACACCCCCAGAGCACCATTGAGGAGGGCAATCTCATACTCGATTTCATACAAAAGCAAGAGAAGCGATAAGATGTGAGGGGAAGTTGGGTCAGATGAGGGAATCCCCTCATTTGTCGCCTACCATTCTCAATTCTAACGACCGGGTAATTAATTGTACCATCAGTTTTGTAACAAAGTTTAGCATTCTGGGGCCTGGCTCAATGGCTATATTATATAATAATCTTTCTAGGCTCTCGAAGGCCCGTGGCCTTCGAATAGTCTATATCTGTAGAGTCCTCCGGCATCTTACTTATGTACAATCAATGTAAGTATTTCCTCACACTTCAGTCTCTTCGGTACAGGACTAGATCTCGTATATCTCAGTTTGTATCGACCTGAAGCTTCGCAGACCTGTAACGTCTATCCGGTATATCAATAACTGAAAGGGAGAGTGGTCCTTGACTCCTGATTGGTTCGTTAGCCTTCACCGACTTGGTGGCCAAAAGTGATCCGAATGATAGATAAGAAAAGGCTGATGTAATAAATCGGGAGCGCGAAAGAGAGATGAAAAAAAATACTAGAGACGAATTATCTGGCGTAACTCGCACCCTTTAGGATATTACAAACTAAAACTACGGGAGTGACCGATCTGTGAACCAGTATCCCTACCGTAGCTATAACCGTACGAGGCCACTATTATAGCTATTTGATAGCGAATAGGCACCTTTTTTGAGCTCTCTCCTAATCCTTGATCCTCGTCATCTTTTCTCTTTCCGAAATACCGGCGCGAACTCAATAATTCCAAAAAGGAAGGGCAAGAATTTAGAAATAAACCCTTCGAGTTTGATGGCGGAGATTAAATACTAACATCTAGCTAGACATACCTAGCAGCCTAGTCCCAGTACCTCGAGCAGCAATCACGTTGGGATTTAGAAGGATGTCGATACCGTTTTGCGATATTCATCTTGTAGCTCGTAGTTACGATCGTTGGCATACTTCACGCCTGGACGGCCACCGTAGGGCCGACGCTAGTAGCTCTTCCGAACCTTAGCATACCTTTTATGCGGGGTCAACACTGTAATTGCTAGTATTGTAACGGGGTTGGTATTGATGTTGTAGAAAGGATGGAGTCAGTGACTTGGCCACAGCCGTGAGGAGTCACATATATACACTGTAGGCTGTACCTTCCCTACAGTATCCTTGCTCTTTGTAAGTTCCTCCGAATTGCGGTGGGTATATGGACGGACTAGGACAGGGGCCTGAAGGCTGATGGCTTAGACGTGGGGGTGAGGCCGGCTTGGTACGGACTCACTACCAATACAAGTCACGACCAAATGAAGCTCTTTAAACAATACGCAGAACAGGTTTTCCGAGTGCTATATCAGCAATTCGAGATCTAAGACCTTGTAAATCTGTTCTCTAATGCCCTCTTCCATCCCATGAACCATGTCGTATTATCATGCATGTCTGAAGAAGGGGCCGGCCTAGACTAGTGAAGTTCTAAATAAGAATACGGGTCGCATACGGACTCCTCCAGTCCAGCCCCGGCGTCATTCAGCCCTCGTTCCACGGCATGAAGCTTGCGCAAGAAATCATACATATGCCGGCTATGGACCAAGTAATCAGTCCCGTGACGACTACCAATTCCGAGTTTATGATTATCATCAAGTGAATACGGCACCATCTGCAAGCTCCAATCTTCCAACCCGAACCTTCAGAGTAAGAACTGGCCGAGCGAGAACACCACACCATGACGACGCCTCCCCGCAAGATCCAGCTGGTGCGCATAGCACACGTGTACTACCGGTACCCGGACCTGGAGAAAGCGAAGCAGTTCCTCCTCGACTTCGGTTTCAGCGAGGAGAAGACGATCACGGGTGCAGACGGCCAGGACGAGAAGATCTACTTCCGTGGGTACGGAACCGAGCCTTGGGTGCTCTGTGCCACCAAGGCCGACAGCCCCGAATTCGGCGGCGCCGCCTTCGTAGTTGAGTCTGAGGAGGATCTCCGCATCGCCGCCGAGACGCTGCCCAAGGTGTCTGGTATGTACGAACTAGAGGACGCTCCCGGAGCCGGACGATGCGTCACCTTTCATGACCCCGTCGATGGGTGGCCGATGCATCTCGTGCATGGGCAGAGCAGCGTCGATATGTTGGATATTCCTCTGCCTCATACGCCCATGAATTACGTGAGCCACGTTCTTCCACCGTATCTCTTTTGATAGGGAGAGGCACCCGTGGCTGGGTTCATGGCGGCAAAGTGCCGACCCAGCCGGTATCAATCAGTTCTAGCTAACTGACTGTTGATACCAAAGCCAACGGAGAAGAACCGTCCGGCAAACAAGACCCAACGCTTCACGAAGCGTCCGGCACCGATCCATAAGGTTAGTCCCTAGCGTCTTTATCCCCCTTATTGAGATTCCCCTTGTTGAAGAACATTATTGACCCCGTCTTCAAAACGCCACAGCTCGGCCACTTCGGCATGCGAACAACGAATTTCGCAAAGGCGTATGAGTTCTACTGCTCTCGGTTCAACTTCCTCGCCAGTGACGTAAGAATAATCCCAAGCCCAAATACATCCTGTATTGTGAGGTCGCGTGCTCAAAACTCATGAGAGACGTATAAAAACAGCTCGTCCACGACGCCGATAATATCGACCACATCGTCTTCTACCGCTTGGATAGAGGGGCAGACGAGGTCGATCATCACGCGTTCTTTCTCCTGGATGGCCCATCATACAAAGTACACCACTCGTCGTACGAGACGCACGATTTCGACACTCAGGTCTTGGGACACGACTGGCTACGGGAGAAAGGCCACAAGAACTGCTGGGGCGTCGGACGCCATGTTCTGGGAAGCCAGATCTTCGATTATTGGTGAGCATCTCTATCTGCTTG
This sequence comes from Xylaria sp. BCC 1067, assembly GCA_005188305.1. Classification (NCBI taxonomy): domain Eukaryota; kingdom Fungi; phylum Ascomycota; class Sordariomycetes; order Xylariales; family Xylariaceae; genus Xylaria; species Xylaria sp. BCC 1067. Next base: position 768,816 of record SSCS01000003.1, on the reverse strand, counting down.
CTTAATCTCTTGTGCTGTGCGCTCGGGCGAAACCGGGGAGTAACAAAGCGCGTACGATCGACCGCGTGGCTAACTTTGGAATGCGGATAAAGGTTCGACCCAAGCGGCTTCATTTTTGAACATTATGTCGATGGTGATCTGGTGACTGCCGACGAGCCGACGCATCGCTCGCAAGCTGGGCCGGGAAGTCTGCATGTTTGGGGTGAGTAAGATAGATTGTGGATGGATCCGGGGGTGGATTCGCTTGAAGTTGGCTGACGTGACGATAGGTCCCGACGTTCCCAGCACCTTTTTGGAGTAGATATGTGTGAGTGACAGCTGAGTGGGCACGGCGATGTAAGCGATCAATAGATAGTCAGGCCCACAGAGAAGGAAAATATCAATTTCGGCGATCCGGCTGTGGTACGTAATTGGTACAGCGTCACCCTCGCGGACGTCGTTCGCCCCCTTATACGAGAATAAAGAAATCCATTATGTTTGGACTTAAGCGGGCTTCGGCGTCAAGGTGGCCTGTCACTTTGGGCTAAATAGTATTCAATCCTTTAGGTAATTCGACGCAGGACGGAAACACGACCTACAAGCACGTCCAGCCAGTAGGGCTTTCCCTTTACTCCTTGCTGGGGGCTGGGCGAGGGGGCATCTATCCTTTCTCCACCACGAAACTAAATCGGCTTGATGATTGGTTAGGCAGTCAACCGCTAAGCTCGTCTATCATTGCGAACTATGTATGACGGTATTCTATATAAGCAATGTGACGAGTCGCTTTCCCCCTTAGTATCTTAAGGTCGGGGGGACGAGGTTCAAACGGGCAATCGTATAAACGCCGGGTGCCTTGTAATATACTCACAGGCGCCTACTCGTAACAAGAGAGCCTTCGGTGATGTCTGCTAGGAGCTCCATGCACACATGGGAATTAATCCTACCCGCAGTTCTGCATGCGGCTCTTGGGATTTAAATGTGGTCATCGATGTGACCAAGTGATTCTTGCTCCAGACTATTGCCTGCGCGAAGAGCAAAATAGGAGTAAGCATAGGCCTGAGGCAGCCACCCGGTCGCCAACCTGTTCAGTAGAGCCAGGCCAGATCCATGTGCGCAGCAGTAGAGGATACATTCTATTATCAAATGAGATCATGATCTTCTCCAAAGGATCTAGGTCCAAGATGAACTATTGTTCAAAGTTAGCGGCCGGTATTTATGGGAATGAGAATAGAAGATAATGTACCTCTATCGACGAGTATATAAGTTCCGCCTAATATACGAGACGGATAGTGGCGGTGGGTTAAGATATGTAGTTCTTAGTGTCTCTTATCGTTGATTTATGGATAGGCATTCCGTCTTGCCGAATTCACACAAACCTGCCTCTCATAACTAGACGGCGCCAGATTGCTTCTTCGTCCTCATCTTGATCAGCCGTCAGGTTTGTAGGCGTCGAGTCAATTGGATCTGGATTAGCACAGAGCTCGAAAAAGTCTTCCTCCATTCCTTCGCCTGGAGCGAATCCAAGATTCAGCAAGGTGTCTCTTGGGATCGAATCGAGCCTAATCAGGGTTAGATTTAACACAGCCTACAAGAAACGGAGTTAAAAAATCTACTTGCCATCGAGAATGATAAGATGCCTGAAGATCAGGGAAGTCCCGTTTTATATCGCTTCGATCATCGCCTTGAAGCGAGGAGCGCGTCGCGCTTTTTACGGAGCTTAAATCGTTCAAGTTGGCAGGCGTTCCTGCATTGGGTATATGGGCTTTATTATATTCATGGTAGTCGGTTACCGAGTTGTTTGATCCAAAGCCCATGCTCCGAAGACCAGGCGATCCTTGATAGCTAGAACTGTCGTAAGAGGGTCGCTGGTCTTGCGATGGGTCAAAGACCCGTCTTCGAATATCCTCACTCTGAAGGTATATGTCACCAGGGTTCTGGGGCGCACCGTGGGGATTAAGTGTGGTAGAATTGGCCCCAGAACTTGACGACATTCTCCGATCATGCTGGTGAGACAAAGATGGGATGATAGATGATGACTCTCCTCGAGTACTGTTGCTTTGTCTAAAGCCTGTCTCGTTGTGCGGGCACTCGAAGCGTGATGCAAGGGTTATCTCCTTGTCTAATGGCGGGAGATTCAAGTCGGCCGATTCGCCATTTTGCAGGAATCGGCCGACGCGGCTCTCGTTGAACTTGGATACCAGTTCCGTCTGGTTGTCGTTGTTGCGATAATACTCTAAATTGGAGACACCCGTTCTGCCGTAGGTACCACCGCGAAGTACCTGCAACACGATATCCTCAAGCTCGGGCCGAGCCTGGAGTACGACGGCCCACAGACGCTCGCCGTTCTGACCCGTATAGCCACTACGCGGGCCACGTTTACGCACGGGTCTGTTATAAGTGCACTCTGTCCCAGCACGGACGCAGACGCTACATTTGGGGGTAGCGTTGTCGCAGGGCTGGTGCTGGGAATTGCAACGGTCACAGGCACGGCTTGCCTTGCGCTTCTTCACTGCCCGCCTACCATCATCGCTCTCGCCATCACTCATAGCCTCCGCGGCAGGGTGAGGTGCTGATCCCCACGCTGCCGCCGCCGGGTCACCGGTGCTGTTCAATGGTTAGTCGGGGGAAGCGGTCGGGCTCGTTGACCTGTGGGGAGCCAAAGGACACGGTATGTGTCGGATTGGCTGCCGTGTCCTACGAGTGGACGGAGCAACAAGGGTGCAGAAGGCTCATATAGGCAATAAGAGCACTACCGGTGGTGAGAGAGGAGATAGTGTGCTCAACGCGGCTGAGTAATTGCAGACGCTTGGCAATTCTTCTATGTACAGGTGGAGATATAGATATACTAGTATCCAGAGGGCGACGGGGACGATCAGAGGGGCTTCGTCGTTGCACTTTGGAAGCTCATGCGCGGGTATCGGAAAGAGATAAAGAGAGTGCTTGTTGCTTGCTTCTACATCACGCGAGAGCCGAGTTTCAACTCACCATATACAGACAGGTATGCATTCCAACCAGCAGGCTGTGGCGGTGTGGCGGTGTGGCGGTGTGGCGCAGACCGAATCCTCCTCCTCCTCAGAAGGCAGGCATTCTCTCTGTGGCTGGCCAATATCCACCAGGCACCTGGGCAGTACCTACCTACCTGCAGTAGACTCTATCTAGGTAGGTACAATAGGTACAGTAGGTACAGTAGGTACAGTGCAGTGCCCGATCAGGAGCCGATCAAGGCCGTCTTCAGAGGGTACCAACAGACAGCTGCAAGTCTAGCGCAGTCTAGCGCAAGTCTACAGGCGGCGCAACGACCGTAGCGGGCCAATCTTTCCACCCAGCCTGCCGATGGGCTTGCCGCTCAAGGTGGCACCCGACCCACTGTCGAGCAGCTCGTCCTGTCATCGACTATTTAGTGTAGACGACGGCACTGACCCCAGCCTTGAACTGCGGTAGCCGGACTTGATGTTTGTTGGTAGTTCGTAGGGCTGCCTCGCCCATGCTCTGTTATCTTTTTCGCGTCGCCTGCCAAGACCATGACAAACCCACAGCGACATCTCAGTGCCAGGGCGTAGCTCAGAGCCCTTGATGAGATTGGGGGGGTGGACCGTCTACACCTATCAATACCCATCGCCGGCTTGGGTCGGTCGCAGTATAACAGCCGAGGCTCGTGGGTGCGCCATTGGGGCGTGGGACGACGGACGACGGACGACGAACGAGAGACTCTAAGTTCCCCCTCGTCGTATGACAGAAAACATCCTACCGACACGCTGTGCACCTCCCCGCGGACTATTTAGTGTCCTGGGTCGACGTGTTTGGATGGGAATCAATTACCGCGCACTTGAGGACGCTTTGAGCTGAAACAAGCCATCAACTCGGATGTCCAAGATTCAACACTGACTGCGGGTTGAATGTCTGGACGAACCACGCGTCGCAATGAGAGGCATCCAAAATGGCATAGCCGAATCCTACACCTTGACCACGCCAACCAAGCCAAATCTCAGGCTCTTCCCGTCGGACGCCTCGATAGTACTAGTCGGCTGTCGTGGTGCGGGAAAGAGGACGCTCGGCTTCATAGCCGCTAAGTATCTGGGTCGCAGGCTACTCACCGAGGACTACTACTTTGAATACTCTACCGGCTACAATAGGGCGGTCTTCCTTCAGAAATATGGGCGCGACACATTCAATAATCAAGTAGCCGTTGCCCTGTCTCGGGTTCTGGATGCGAATCGGTCCAACTGTGTCATCGAGTGCAGTAGTGGAACCCTGACCCAGGAGACACAGGCCGTGTTCTCGGCTTATGCCGAGACAAATCCGGTAATCTACATCCATCGCGATAAGGAGGACTTGTATAAGCTCCTTGAGCTTCCTGCCTCTGACGCCGAACGTTTATTGAGCACGGATCAGCAACACCGAGAGTTCTGTAATTTCGAATACTTCAATCTTCTAGACACTAGCCCTGATGGACAGACCAACGGGGAATCTCCGCTACGTTCTGCCTCCGCTCACTCCGCTAGACTCATCCATGCCAAACAAGAGTTCATCAACTTCCTTGATCACATCTCCGGCCAAGCTCTTACACGGTCTTGGGTACAGAATCCCTTCTCCATTAAAGCAATTCCTCCGGAACATCGATTATGGACGTTCGTGTTCAATGTGCGACTCTCGTACCTCATCAATACGGAGAGAGACTTGGCGCAGTTGGAGGCCCCTGCCGAGATGGTGGAGCTCATTATTGACACATGGCCGGATAACAAGTTGGACTTGATAGCTTCACAAGTTGCTCTAATTAGACGGAAACTTGATATCCCGATAATATACTATGTCGAGGAAAATCCACGGGAGGAGCGCCGAAGAGCGCTAGAAGAGAGAGATGCCACAGATCTCGAATTAATGATGCATGGACTTCGGCTCGGCGTCGACTATCTGAGTCTTGATCTCGAGAGAAGCGAGGAGCTTATTCACAAAGTCCTTTCCGCCCGTGGCCGCACTAAGATCATTGGCAACTACGTGATCAAAGGTTTCGGCACTCCCCATTGGGATGATGATGTCTATTTTGAACGTTATCTGCGTGCCCAAAACTTAGGTTGCCACATCGTACGGATTGCTAGATTCTGTGCGCAGAATAGAGATGATGAGCGACGGCAGAGGTTTATGGACAAAATTGCGGCTCTCCCCGAACCCAAGCCTCATATCGTCGCCTACGATTACTCTGTCTTCGGGGTGGTGAGTCCATTCCAAGGCCTCAGTCTAAATCCAAGCGGCCATGAACTTCTAGAGAAGTCAAGTCGAGAGCAGATGGTTGGCGTCAACACAGCCCGTGGGACTATCCGGACGTTCTTCCGCAGAGGGTGGTTACAGCCGCTCAACTTTTATGCTTTAGGCGCCAATGTGTATTATTCGGCTTCGCCTTCCATGCATAGGGCCGCCTTTGAGCATTACATGATGCCACACACCTTTGAAGCGAAGCGGTGCACAACCATGGAAGAGTTAGATCGACTTCGACGGGATCCTAACTTCGGAGGTGCCTCACTTACCCCGCCCTTCAAGGTAGCTATCACAGAACACCTCGACCACCTGAGTTTCCACGCCACTGCCATCGGTGCCGTGAATACTATACTACCACTTCGCGGCAAGACTTCCTCGATTATTGATCACGCAAACGCACGAAACCAGGCTGGTGTAACAGATAAGTTCTACGGTGACAACACAGACTGGAATGCTATAGCTACCTGTCTGCGTCGGGCCATCAGCCCTCGCAACTCGGTCCAACCCTCGTCGACCACCGGACTGATCATTGGCGCTGGCGGTATGGCACGTGCTGCCATCTACGCATTAATCAAGTTAGGTTGCCGTAAGATCTTCATCTTCAACCGGACCATAGCTAGGGCAGAAGGGGTGGCGGCACACTTTAATTCGTATGCGAGGGAGCACAAGCTTGTCGGCCGACAAGGAGAGGAGGGACGAATCTGTCACGTCATCGAATCCCGGACTGATGATTGGCCTCGAGGGTATCAACAACCTACGATCATCCTATCATGTATCCCTTCCTTCGGCATCGACGACAAACCTGCCGTGGATTTCAGAATGCCACAACAGTGGCTGCTGAGTCCCACTGGCGGCGTAGTAATAGAAGTACGTGTCACCCGATCCCAGCTTCGAGTCTACTGGACTAATCAAAACAGTTGGCCTATGAGCCTCTCATAACCCCTCTCATCACCCAGATACGAAAGATGCGTGAAGACGGCAACACCTCATGGGTACTCATCGACGGTTTAGAGGTTGTTTGTGAGATGGCTACGGAAGCTTTCGAGCTCTTCACGGGCCGGAATGCACCGCGAAGGCTAATGAGGAGGGTCTGCGACGAGACATGGAACAAGCAATGTGCTCCCTTCCAACCGCACAGGTTACCGTAATCGTGGCCATCAGCACCTGCGGATTAGGCGTTGGGTGTCTCTCTAATCGCATGAGACAAGCGCATCGCTCAACAATATTTTGACTGCTTTCTATTAAAAAGGAGATGGGATGATGAGCTAGAGAGCAATGAAAGAGGCTCTGCCTGGCGGCCGGAAAGAGCAATCATACCATAGATTTGCAGAGCATTGGAATAAAGGGTTGACGCAGGAGTTGAGTACTAAAAAAACACTACCATCTGTCCAAACTCCCCTATTCTACAACAAAGAAAAAGCAGAAAAAGAGGCGGGCCTGGTTGCATAGTATTCGGAGGCAGGGAGTGATAGGCGTTATGAGGTAGGGTAGTAAGGTGTCGGTTCTTTGTGGTACGTAATGATCGAAACGGGTATACACACGACTTGGGGACTGGTGCGTCAAGAGTGGCCATTAGATGCCCTCTCTTTCTTAAGGGATAAAACGCGAAGTTTTGATTTTTTTGGAGGAATCAGCCCAAGCAATACGAGTGCTCGGAAAGACGAGCAGGTTCAGTGTTCCTTGGTGGCGGCAGTAAACATGTACGGTGTGGGAAAAACAGTTTCGGAGAGCGTGAAGTAATCAGATATCTACAAACGGGCAATATCAAACCTGCTAGGCTTGTGTCGGTGGTATTCTAGGAGGCTGTTCTCTCCTCAGCTGGAGAAACCTATGATATCGTTTAGGCGGCCGGTGTAGCATAGTACCGCGATAGTTCTTCTACCTAAGCCAAGGTAGCGATGCGTTTCGTCGAGATTTGCGTATGCATCCTCTTAGCCTCTGTCCGTGTTTATATGGTGTTTCCCTACATGGGATTCGTCGAAAACGACAATCCCGGATATTCTTGACAACTCGAGATATCAGTTACCCGACAACAATATTCCAACTTCACCACGGCCATGTCAAGTTATAGCATCAGCGACCCTCGTACGCAGACCAGCCCTGTTAATTCCTCTAATTCCAGCCCACCAACGGCGCGGTCCAATTCCCTCCCAGAATGTAGGTTTGTCGTTCCCCCCTCGCCTGATTAACTCAAACGCGCTCAACGTAGACCAAACCCTAGCCCACATGCCAATAACTAAAGCCCGACGGGATCTACAAGCTAATCCCGCCCCGAGTTTGCATTGTGGCCAAAGCAGGTTTGCAGAAGACAGCGAAAAGCGACATACCGGTTTCAGTGCTTGGTGCTCGAATTGGAGGTTGATAGGTGAATATCCTATCTGGATTTGGTAGCGGGCGCACAGACCCGCACAACTTCCATATATGTGAAATCATCACCGCCATTTCTCCTCTCCCCATCTCCACGTCTCTCCTCTCACTCACTTTTCTTCCTCAGCTAAAAAAAATGACCTTGCTGTCAAAGTGGCATCACGAAATACCCATCTTTGTACAAGATGTAATGGTTTGTATTTAGCAACTCGGTAACCCGAGAATCGCTACTACCCAAAACACGTCCATCGACAGTGAAAACCTCCTAATGCATGCGATAAATATACTAGGTGCTAGGTTTCCGTGAACCCCCTAGCCATAATCCATATCCCGTTGTCTACAAAAAAAGCCTCACCCTAAAACCTCTAATGCGCCGAGCCGTCCTCCTCCGACCATGCTGTGCTTCTAGACGGAGTTAGGCTGAACACCGCTCACCCAGGGCGCCTTCGCTCGGGATAGGATGGAGAAATCAAATAACACAGCCGTGGCGGGACACAACCGAGTGGTCTACCCAGCTACCAAAAAACACCAAAAGAATAAAGCACCCCGCCAATGAGAAATGAAAGGCTGGTCGATCGGGTTGTCGACCTTGGGGGGTATACAATTAAGGCTGCGAATAGACAAGATGCAGGATACCAAGGAAGCAGCAATAGTGCCACGCGAAGCGAATACCAATTTACTCGCCTACACAAGCTCGAAACCTTCATCCTCAACGACCTCGGGCTCTTGAGCGGGAGGCGCCGCTTTGCCGCGGTGCAGATCCTTGAGGGCCTTTCGGCCTGTTACGGGATCCCCGTTGAAGTCCAAGATTTCGTACTCCTTCTCGACAAACCTCTCCGTCTCCTTCGGGTTTGTCTTGACGTATAAGCGGAGTGGCAGCGGCTTTCCCGGACTCTCCGCCTTATCGAAGCTATACAGGACGTCGTTCTCGGATACGCTTTGCTTTTGTCGGGTGTGAGGCGACGGGAGGAGTTCGCGCAGGGACGACGACATATTGGCAGGATCCTGTAACTCTACCAAGATGTCGGCCTTGGGCGACCAGTAGCTTTGCGGAAGATAAGAAGACCTGTAGCTGCCTGTCTTGTTGATGTTCGGGGATGGGATATGTTTGTCACTATCTCATTGTTAACGTATGGCTAGGCAGCGGTCGACACGCACGACGATGACCTACCTTGGCGATGAGCCAGGTCGAAACTTCTTCTGTTGCTCCTCACTCTCCGACCAATGATGATCGAACTCGACGTGTTCAAATTTGACGCCAGCACCCGGCCGCTTGCCCCGCGACCATTTATGGAAGTGATCCTTGACTCGCTTTGTCTGATGAGCGTGGCTTCGCAGATCGCGGGTCTGCTCATCGGCTCCCGACTCATGAGCAAGAGCCATGCTGGAATAGAGAAATAGGTACAGAAGGATTCGTGTGGTGGTTAGACCTTGAGAATGTATGGATGCCGGTAAAACGATGATTCCCAGGGTCGTCTATCCTAAGATGGTACTGCCGATATTCGAGTTTGCAGCCCGACAAATAGCTTGGAGAAAGCGATTTCTTTGGATGCCGAAGTGATACCGTGCCGACCTTGACGAAGAGCGTATGGAACGGCGGGGTAGTTGAAGATATGCGATGAGGATAGTGCAGACAGAAAGATGTTGGCTATAGGATGCAGTCACAGAGAAAACAGATACGATCTGCGTAGGAGAAGAAGGAAGAAGTGAGGAAGAAGGCGTCCGAGATAGAAAACAGAGAAAGAGAAAGGAGGCAACAGAAGAGGACCCGAATCACGCGACGAGCGGAGGATGGCTGTGGTTAGGTAAGGCGCAATGAGGTTGGCCTAATGGCTGCTGGTCCGTCGCTGTTTGCAAAGCCGGGGAAGCCGCCTTGACTGCTTTGTCCCTGTGGCTGTGGCTGGACGGATATAACGATCAGGAGACAGGCGACACAAGTACGATATACAATGTCAAGTGACGCGAGACCCGTGGTATGGGACAATGGAAGTTGGCGATGGCAGAGGAGGACGAAGAGGACGAGGAGGAGGAAGAGGCAACCGTGTGCTTCCTCGTTGTGTGCAGTGGGGGGTAGGAACGTGTGACTCGGGGGAGCGAAGGCGAGAGATGCCCCCTTATTTATGAGATACGGCAGATATGGGAGGTATGGCGATAGAACAAGTCGGCAGGACAAAGCGACTGGTTGTTTCGAGTTCGGGTTGCTTAGATTGCTCAGACCGTGTGACTCAGATAAGACCTTGACGCAACAGCCGAGGCCAAAGTAAGTACCTACCTACCTACAGTACGCTCTGCACTACACTGCTATGCACTTGCGCGGCGCTGGAGTGTTGGTTGTAGACACTGGCGGAGTACCTTGTAGGCACCTTGTAGGGGACCTTGTAGGCCCAGTAGGTATTCCCCCCCAAGAGTGCTAAATAGGCTAGCCGATTAGGTAGGTAGTCTACAAGACTACAACTAACGGATTAGGAAATCCAGCTGCCGCGATGCGACAATGATAGGCGAAAGATAAGCCGGTCAGCGACTGGACTGTCAGATAGTAAGTACATACAGTAACCCAGAGTTGCCTTGAGCTTCATCGATTGGGGAAGTCACCAGGTGGACATGACTGACTACCTACTGTAAATGAACGTGTAAGTGGCGCCACGGTTTCGTTGATCCTTTGTTGTCAATTTGTTGTCAACCTGAAGAAAGCTTGTTAGCAAGAAAGAGCAACATACTTACAATGCTTGCACACTCCCTGTTGAGAAACTCGGAGGTAGGAAGAATGGCTGCGCATTGTCAACCACGGCCTCCAGAACTATTCACAGGTATGACGTGGTGCCCTGGCTTCGATGCGGAGGTAGGTTTCGCATAACAAGTATCTGGGTCATCCCTTGTCCGCGTCTATGTATACATAACAGCATAGAGGTTCCCAGAACACCTCAGCCTGGCGTGCAGTCCGTATCTCATTTGCGTTCATCCGAGGTACCCGCTACAGCCGCAGAGATAACATAGAAGCATCTTGCATCTTGGTGTTCATGGGGACGACTGCCCCCCAGCCAGTAAGATCGGCAATGCCCACCACGGTTTCGTTACTGTAGCAGGCCGATGATGCCGTCGTTATAAAGACAATTGACGATGATGATGCGATATGTAGTAGACCAAGATCGCCTGGTCCATCTGTTGGCCATGTGACGGCGCTGCAACCAGCCGTTAGGTTAGAGCCGACCAGACCCGACCAGACCAAACCTAGCACAGCCCAGGACTAACTGAACGAAGGCAACGAGCCAATGAGCAAGCAGCGAACTAGACGTGAGTGGGCAACTTGACTTCGTTGGCTGGAGATGGAAGGCTTGGGGAAGGGGGGGGGTTGAACTTCACATATTAGTACTCGGCCTCCGTGATATATTGAGTACCTACGTTGTCGTAGGAAGCTTGCCAAGATTAGGTACTATATCTATACATACATAATGTCCTTGCTACCTACTAGTAGAGTAAGTACTCCCCATATGATGAAGATTGCAAGTCAAGACTCAGTCAGACCCTCGTCCTTCTAGGTGCTAAGTAAGCCTCCTGTCGGCTCTATTGTTGGTGTTCAATATGTTATTCGCTGACGACTTGACTTGACTACATTGGCATCACAGTTACACTACGTTAATCGTTAAGCATGAATGATATTGACGGGCCGCGCATACCTAATACTCTACCCGGTACATGAGCTCATACTTGGTAGTAAGTGTAAGCAGATGGCTTGTTTCGAATCATTCATGCTGCAGGTCCCGAAAGCCCGGCGTCCCCCGGGGATCAACTGCCACCACACTACGCCGAGATACGTATCTGTGATATCTGTGATAAGGACACGAGAGCGAATCAGGAATGCCATGTGCAGTCTTATGTGGGCGGCATGTGCTGCAGGACATCGTCTCCTCGTGTCCGCGGCATGCGGATCCCCCGTGGTTAAGTACATATCCCCAGCTCTTATCGCGAATCATCCGTTCACGCGCAACGTGCTAGGCACTTGGCAGCCTAGAAACCGCCGAGACTCAGCATCTCCTCTTTGCTCCTGTTAAATGTGCTCTTCGAGTACATCCCACCCCCAGTTCCACTCGAGAATAAGGGGAAGCGGGGGTGCACTATTGATAGCACTATTCGAAGGCTGCACTATCTACACTAAAGGCTGTTAGGTGGGCACTGACTGACACGATAGCGGGGAGACACCCTAGATACAGTACGCCGGCTGACGCTTGCACCCTCGGATTCTACTTCCGATCGGTAAGACTGTAAGTAGTGTACTAACGTATACGTCCTCCACACTACCTAAGTACGTATAAGTAAGTATACAAGATTTGTTATTATCATGCGTTCATCGAATTGAAACCGCAGAGATCCAGTGTTACATTACAAACATGAATAAACTGTCATACGGATTTCGGCACATCTCCAATACCGATTGTATTGCTCTGAATGGCCAATGCCAACCTCATTCGAAACCGGAACCAGGCAGAAACCCCCCAAATAAATCTGACTCGCCCGACCTCCACGCCTTCAGCTCATTACCTAATACACCAAGAGCGTCGTGACCTGTGATCATGACTGCAGCCATGAGACTGCAGCGCCACAGACCATCACGTCACGTTCCGGAGAGTGGCGAAACAGAGCGCTCGTGCAGTACTGCCCGTGGTCTGCATGTCTCTTGATCTATGATCCCCATCCAGGATTCTAGCACGTCAACAACGCATCGTACTGAAGTACACAAACCGTAGCAACCAGTTGGTCTAGCCTCGATCGACTAGACTAATCGAATAGGGGAGCTTCTGTGTCTAAATAAGGCAATATCAGACCAACAGCCCTATCCCATGTAACCCTACTCTATTCGACACATCTTTAATCCTCCGGCATCGTTGCTCACTGTTTGAGCCCATAGCGTGGTTTTCATATTAGAGTCAAGCTGCCTAATAAGTTCCGCAATACCTAATTAAACCTAGCATCTTTTCACTCAATGATTGGGCAATTTAAGTAACTCAATGACACGAAGTTGGCTTGGGAGGAAGCACAGCCTATTCCAAAACCTGATGTGGCTTTCCTTTTGGGAAATCTGACAACTCGCCGTACGTCATTCCATACCTACATGACCTACGCCCCTTAGGATCATGACGCCGACCAGGGTCAAAAATAGAAAACAAGACTGGCTTGATTGGTAGATAATGATACTACATTTCAACATTGTGATCTCGTCTCATACTACATACATATGCTTGGACCAGCCTATCTCGCCTACCTCATTCGCAGGAACGAAAACAGGCCTCTGGTCACGATGCGCAATTCCACCCAGTTCCTAGCTTACGTCATTTCCCCTCTTGCCAGGAAGAGGCAACGTGGGGGTGATGAGTAAGGCTCGACGGCGTCCCCGGGCCCCGGATTCATCATGTAAGCCATCAACCGCTGCCAAACCGCCGGCTGTCGAAAGCATGCCATTCATGCACGGCCATAGCCTCCAGAGAGATTGATATCCAGTCCGCTCCGTTCTGGGGAAGCTGGAGAGCGCCCAGATTGCTTTATCCAAGCACAGCTGTATCAAGAGGAAATAGGTACTTGGTCACAGAGCCGGTGAGGGCCAGCGGACCAATCAGAGAGGCCGTAGGCCTCTCACCTTTTCAGCTGCAATATATTTATCAGGCCATGAGCCTGCAACTCGCCTATTGGCCGAGACAGCCTCGTATCGAAGGCTAGAGACTACGAGGAAATGCCTCAATATTCTGTATATAAAAAGGGAGGCCTTCGCCCTCGATAGATTCAGTCTATTTTGAAGGTCACGGACCTTTGAGAGCCTAGATTGATTATTATCTAATACAGCCTTTGAATCCAAGCCCTAGATAACTAGCCCTTGTTACATCCGTTGAGTCCTCAACATCCTAAACTCATTGTTTTAACTCCTCCCCACACATTCCTCTCCTCTCGTGTTCTCTTGACTCGAGGACCATTATGTATTGCGTTTTCGATATTCATTATGCTGTTGTATTCGGAATCTAGGCAGTCTTAGCATCCGTCAATTATTTTGGGCTGGGTTTGATGGAGTATTACATTTATACTTTCAATCATTGTATTGACATAGATGTACTGCCATTACAACAACACACCGTGACAGTTGCCGTAATAATAGAAAATCTGTTGAACAATTTTTATGCCACAGTATGCCGTTCCTTGCGCTAAGACCAAGTAGACGCCTCCCTCCTCTCTCGCCGCGATGTTCCAGCACAACAACGGACTAGCGACTTTTGCCTCTTCCTCTTTGCACACTCGAGGAGCCTTGGCGGCATGTACACTTTGCCCTGTATTTGACCCGTGCAAGCCATCCCCTTAGATAAGTCTTGCGCGAGAGGGCCCGATACCAATGTGGGGACGGCCATGTCTTGTAGGAACGACCCGTGGTTCGCGACAAGGTCAGCATGCGAACGGGGGCGTCCGCCGGACTGACCATGAGAAGCATCACCACATGTCGGTACATCGAGAGAGCTTTCACGCTAGACGGGGGGTCGGGCGGCGCGTCGCGGGTTTCGGTGACGTATCTCCATACTTGCACGCGGATCTCAGGCGGAAGTACGGCGAAGCGGTTGAATAATACGGTGTTTCGCGTCTCAATGATGCCGTCCATGACTGAAACTGAAGAAGATATGAGATTTGTGTTGTGGGCTGAAAAATGCTGTGATGCGATGTTTCCTTTCGTTATGATGAAAAGTGTATGGTTACAGAGGAAGGGAAAGACGAATAAGAGGGCAACAGAAGCTATTTATTGCCCAAAGGGTTGTTTTGAGTTTCGGAGTACCGTTGGGAGGGTGACGCTTCAATATGATATCTCGCTGTGCCAAGATAGAAAGGAAACTTTATATCGAACCTTTGTTGACATACGGTTTCGTAATGGCATACTGCACATTGAAACTATATATGGGACTAGGGATAAGCAACTAACGTTTCGGGAAGACCCGAGAAGTTGTCTTTCACGCTGAAGCTGAAGCATCGCCCACTTCTAGAGATCGTCTATTACGTTAAGGTCTAGTATAAAATTATATTCAGCACACCTTTCTTTCTCAGCAAACATTATCATAGTTGGCAAGGTTGGCTCGCTGCTAGCAGCTATGGTACCACCAGGAGTGCTATCAAGGGAGAGAAGTCTGTCGGCGACATGGCTCTCATTACCATGTGGCATTCATCCGTATCTAGCAGTGCTGCCACATGGCTGTATGACTAAAGTATTTTAGCTACTTGCGTGATAGGGGGGAGAGGCAAGGTTTTGGCAAGATAGAACAATGCGCTTGAGGCTAACTCTCAAACCTACGATAGCTCGAGGACTAGGTTTCACTTAATGTGCGAGTGAAAGCACATAAGGTTCTGGTAGGAATAAAACGATACGCTTGAGAACAAACCTTCAAGTCTGCGATGCCTCAACAACTGAGTTTTCCCCTATATAGAAAGCAAATACACATCCCAGAGACTACCTTAGCTTCCCTGCCCTCGCATTCACCCACACTCACTCACACTGACACTGACACTGACACTCATATTTTGCAAATATCACGCCTATTCGCACCAAGGCCGAGAAAAACGACATACCCCATACCTCCAATACGCCGGACCGCGGCGGACTAAGGAGTCACTAGAAGGGTCCGAGCATGATAGTTGGAAAGCTTTACCTTCCTGAACACGTATTGGCAACGACAATCAAGTGTAAGGGAAAGTGAAGCTTGAGAAGTTCTAACGGTGACCCCTCAAACTCTATAAAAGTGGAATCGCTTTTTATTAGTCTAAACAGACTTTGCAACAATATAATTAGTTAAAGTTTACTTAAATAATTAACTATAATAATATTTAACTAAAAAATAAAACAAATAATTAAAGTTATTGTTACGATGGGTGTTCTGTGAACGAGTCAAGGCTCATACGTAGGTAACCACGTGTATTGCTAATTGTGAGATAGAGAGGAAAGGTCTAAGTACAAAGCGTGGCTGCGGTGCGCAGGATAGATATCTGTGTGTGTGTGTGTGTGGTGGGGCAGGGTCTGGAATGTGACCCACACCGGGTCTGGAATGTGACCCACAACCTCCGGTGGCTAGGGCCACGGGCCACAGCCACGGGCCCAGCCACCCCACCAGACCTGTCCACCATGACTGTTATAAAGCTAACAAAATATAAAAGCTTAAATATATAAAGTAAATATATATATAAAGTATAATATAAGCTTTTAGTGGCTTAAGCTATATATGCAAAGATTAAAATTAAAATTAAAATGCGAAGCATTTTAATTTTTAACTAATAGTGGTCTTTAAGGGGTATGTGGAAAATAATAGATAGATGAAGTAAAAGGGAAAGAGCGAGAAGGAAGGATCTCCGATCCTTCCTTTTGTGTGGGAGCGCGCCCGTGCGCCTGTGTGCCTCAGGAAGGCACGGACCCTGCGGGTCCCACGGTCGCGGGGCAAACGCGCCCGTGGCGCGTGCCCACGGCAACGCCACACACGTGGCTTGCGCCCTGTGTGCGGTCGTATCATCAACGTACTTAAAATGGGCAGCTTTACTATTAACGGTAAAGCTTTCCATTTTAGGGACAGCTTGCCTGGCGCTACCGGGTTTTTTAAGTTGCCCCGTCACTTCACCGCGCGTTCCTCACGTGGCCACTTTCACTCTACAGGTACATACCCGGAAATGGGCTATCTGACCATGCCGAAACTGTTGCTGAAAGCGAGCGCATGGACTTCGGCGGGCTCAGTCCAATCTGCAACGAAACCGAATCTGTTCCCTGCGTAATCTCACCTCTAGGGGGATCCGCACGCCTCAGAATGCTAGAAATAGGATATACGATCTCGCGATCCCCCCCACGTTCAAGTGTTTTGATTTCAGTGAGGGGGAAGTCTACTAGCCACAGGAAAGCCCCTTGATGTGGCCGGACTTTGCGGTCCCGAACCTCACCCGCGTGTACCGGGAGATGAGACGGCACGCCATGTTCCAATATCAGCTCCTGTGGTGAACTGGCGGAAGTGTGTTGCCCAGACTCGCCAAACAATCGATCCCATCGTCAACAACACCTCCCTTTCAGATAGCGACGTAATGCGCTTTTGAACGATTTGCGTGTTTGCTGCCAGCGTAAGCTTAGTTAGGCCTTGTGTAGTCACGCACTTAAGTCCTACTGACGTCAATCACAATATACATAAATAGTTATTATATTCGAGAAACATCATTTGGTTCATCTACCAACGATACCTAGATATATGGTTCACAATCGAGACAGCATCTTCAGTCGAGGGACGCGGGGATCCCTATTTCGGCCGTAGCGCCTTGGCAATACTTAACCGCGAGCTTAGCTCACAAAGTACGCCGTCTAAAAAACGAGGGCTTTTGCCCCGGCAGGAGGGGCTCACTTATATAATTACCGTCGTATTGTTGAAAAGGCACGATTCAGCCACACTCTTCCTTCTACAACATCGTTATGCCTAAGTATGTTTCACTGCCCTACAGCCGCTATATTTATAGAAAGAACGGTGTGATTACCTACCTAGGTACTTAGATACCTGGGTAACCACAAGGCCTTTTACCCCTCCCTGGTGTACCTAGATAGGTACCTCGTCTACCTACCCAAGTTACAGCGCGCACGGGCCCCACACTGCCACCGTGGATTGGCTGCACTACTGGCTATATAATCCGCAATAATAGGCTTAGGTTTCGCCTTCGGGCATTTGGTCAATTTGAAACGATACAGAGAAGATGTATGTATAATTCACCAGTTCGAATCCGCATGCAAGCACTAACAACCTCGCAGTAGCATGGCCCCTGCACTAAGGATGACACGCTCAATCAAAGAGAAGCTACCAATTTTTTTGTCTTTTATTTTTAATTTCTATTTTAATTACTTTTGATCTTGTCCATAGACCATAGAGGGCATACAATCTTGAATCATGCAACTGATGGCAATACCACTAATGGTCCTAAATGATAAATACAACCTTAGGAGCCGCATTAAGCCCTCTCTAATCCAGGTATCCATCCTTACAATATGCCGTAGGACAACTTCCAAAACCTTCAAAATCAAAGATATCATGTATGCCGATTTACAGCAGTTCCACTCCGCACAGTGAACATGGCCCCAGGACGCCCCAGGATAGACAGCTAAGAATCCAACTCGAAAACACAAAAAACCATGCATATGCAAACCGTAGCAAATCGAAGATCCAACGCTCACATAGCCAGACACGACGAGTAGAATAATTAAGACTTGATTAATATTAAAAGACAAAGTCTATAAACAGGTCTAGCCAAAGTCATCCTTCGCCTCGCTCGAGCCCTGTCCCCGATCCCGCTCTTGGCCGTGCCTCACTGCTTCTTCCTCTTCCTCTTCTTCTTCTATTTCCTTACCCTCCTCCTCTTCGCTCCCTGAGTTATCATCATCTTCTTCCTCCTCCTCATCTTCATCCACTCCACCAACACCAACCAGCGACCGCAACGGCGCGCTCTCCAGCCCCGCGGCACCACCACCAGGAAACCCCAGCGAACTCGCCCTACGCCTCCCACCACCCAACGCCTCGCTCTCCTCGTCCACGACGACACTCCCATCCCCAGCCATCTCGTCCTCGCGCTCAGCACTCTCCATATTCTCGTTGAGCTCGCGTCCGATATCAAGCATGAACGCGCTGGCGTGCGCGAACCTGTCGACGCCGTAGTCCGCGGGCAGGTCCGAGTAGGTCTTGCGGGCCTCGTTGAGGCAGCGCTGCGCCTGGATGAACTTGGCCTGCGCGAGCCAGGTCTCGGACGCGAGGACGTGCCACAGCGCCGACTTGCGCCGGCGGCTGCCCCACGCCTGCGTGCCGAGGCCCTCCTTGGCCGCGTAGCAGATCGCCAGCCGCTCCTTGACCAGGGCGTCGCCGACGGGGCCGAGGATCTTGCTCTCGAGGAGCCGGATGCCCCATCGGGCGGCGTCGTCCACGCTCGAGCCGCCTCGCAGCCGGAGGAGCTCGAGCCCGAGGGCGAGGCAGCGCAATGCGCCGTAGGGAGCGCTGCACCGCGTGAGGTAGGAGTAGTACGCCGCCTCGAACATGGCGTCGACGGTTTCGGCTCGCATCTTAGAGGAGAGCGTCTGCGGCATGATGAGGAGGCTGAGGGCGGCCATCTCGTTCGTGGCGGCGTGGTATTGCCAGGCTTTGTCGTTGTTGAAATCGCCCCTGAGGATGTCGTAGGTGGAGTAGGCCAGCTTCCAGTCCCGCAGCATGAATGCGTAGTCCGCTAGTTTTCGCATGATGGCCTCGGGCGTGTCGGATCGATAGAAGCCGAGAGAGTCATAGTTGCTCCCGGTACTTGAACCGGACCCCGACGACCGTGAATTGCTACCAAAACCCCAGCGACGGGTCAGCCCCACGAACCGCCCGGCTAATCCTCTTCGTCTTGAAGCGACTTGGTCATTCCACACCGAGACGTGCCGCTCCATTGTAGGGATGATCGACTGCGTCACCATCTCGCGAACAAAGGTGCGTATCGCGGTGGCGTCGGACTCGAAAATGTATTTTGTAGGATCCTCATAGCCCTCATGGTCTTCGCCGTTCCTCAGATCCGCTAGCTCTTCTGCAGCCGACATCCACTCGCATCTGGGCAGCGGTATGCTGTCATCGTCGGTGGCTAAACTCCGGGTACCTCTTATACGAAGTAGGTGGCAATGCAGGCCAAGGTTGCGTTTCATCTGCTCAAATAGTGACATGGACCTCGTTATGTCGTCCTTTTCCTCGTCATGGACGAGAACGTAGTATCTTAGAAACTCTCCATCGACCCAGTTCGGTAGTCGTCTGTCCCCTGTGCTCGAGTCTGTATAAAGACGCCTCAACGTTTCGATCGGGGCCTGATTCCGCGAACTTATCGCCATCACACAGGCGACCGGGTGTGCGAATGTTTCATGGGGCGTTAGCGGTAGGCCCGAGAGCAGCCTACGAAGATAGAGGGCGTGGTACGGTGAGGGCGTATTGGTACCCAATCCGTGGCTCAAAGGGCTCTGTGGCATGCCAAGGAACGATTCTTCTGCATATGTGAGATGTCTTTCTACCACAGCCTCAACTTCTGCAATGGTGGTCCCGCTCTGCGAATTCCGTGCGGGATTGTTTGGCTTCTCTGACACCCCGTTCGTTCTCGAGCCCTGGGGGCTCTTGAGCGCTGCCGAAATTGGCTCGGGGTGTGCTATGCCCTCGCCAAAACGCGTGAGATGTAATGAATAGTCCTCGAAGGTCCGGCTCAAGCCGTTACTGTCTCGTATAATGACCTTGCCCTGTATGCGCTCGCCAAAGGGTCGTAGTAGCTCCCATAAGCCACGGTCAAACCCCTTTTCGCTCAATAGGATCTCGGTATCCTCGGAGGCGTAGATGGCAACGTGCGGCACGAAGGCGCGCAGTATGATGTTTAAGGGATCGCCAGAGCTATTGCCGAGACCCGTAGCCAAGGCCAGGCCATTGTTTGGGCTACCACCGAACACTGAGCCGTCCGTGGTCCGCGCCGACAACGGTCTGCCAACGGGCGATTGCGAGCGAGAGGCTGGCGGCGAGAAGGTGGAGGCGTAGAGGGAGGCGGCGGAAGGGTGCGACCGTCGGTAGGGCAGGGTGACTTCGGACTGCGAAAGCGGCAGCACATCGCCCAACGACTGGCGGGTCTTGCTCTTCACGCTCTTCAGGGCGGATGCCGCCATTGGGGGCGTTGAGACGCGTTCGGTCGGCGCATTATGGTCGAAAGACTGCATGGGTCGGGATACACGGCGCTGTTGCTGAAGAGACCTCGGTCGTCTTCAACGGGATACGGTCGGCCGTGCGCATTGGCGATTGACGAGGTTCGCTGCGCACTGCGGAAGCGCCGGTGTGTGGACGTGAGAGGTGGCAAGGGTTAGGTGCGAGAGCGAGCTGGCGATAGTGGTGCCACCGTGTCCTGCTGCTCGACGTGTGACGTGGTGCCGGGTGTGAAGAGTGGCAGTAGAGTGGCAGTAGAGTGGCAGTAGTATTGAGCGCCCAATTAACAATTAACAAAGTTGAAGTCGAAGGACAACTCGCTTTGGGCTTAGAGTGTTGGCAGATTGGAGGTTGGCAGGCACGGGCAGTCTAGTCTAATCCAGTCCAGTCTAGAAAAAGACCGCCTAACCTTAGGTAAAGTACCCAAGTATCGATAAGTCTGATTAGGTCATTTGAGCTGAGCTGAGAGACGACATAGATCTTACCTACAGTAGGTACGTACTGTAGTCGCTCAACTCTTCGAATGCTATCAGATCAATGGTTCAACGTTGACGGCACATATATATATATATATATAGTCGCCGGAGATGCAGATACGGCATGTGCACGCCTAATTATGTGCATGTGATTGATTAATCATAAACTTCAATATCATGGATGTATCCCATTGTGCAGGTAACCTTATGCAATTGTCTATTAGACGCGGTACAGAAGGCCTGCCGGCTTCAAGCCTACATACTAGATACTTACACCCACCGTCTAGATACACATCGCTCATTTTAGCTCCCGATTCAAGACACAAAGAGAATCTTCCTCGACTTAGCCAATATTAAATTCGCTGGCCACATTCATTACTTCCTTCATCTTCATGCGCATGCGCATCGCCGCCGCGTCATCAACAGCCGGGATATCGTCATCGTCAGCCCTCCTCTTGCTGGAAGCCTTATTATCACTGTCATTTCTATCCGCGCCCTTCTGTTCCCCTCCTTTGCCTTGTCCTGCTCTGAACGTCCGCCTCGATGGCCCGCCTCCGATACCACCAGGCGCCTCCCTCAGACCGTAACTCTTTGCCGTGTGGCCTAGGTGAAGCTGTGTGATATCAAAGTATTGGCGCTCATCTCGCACATGGGTCGCATAAGCACGGATGTGAGAGCGGAATGCTTGACGGGCTGAGTCTAACAATTTGCTATTGCTGCCTTCTTTCTCCGTCGCAAGGAGGCGCTGTTCGATGTGAAGCTGCAACGCCTCAGCGCGGGAATTGGGTGTTTGCTTGTCCGACACGAGTGTGGTCGGGTCCGTTTCTTTCTCCGTCTTGGGCAACGTGATGGGGGAAAAGAATCCCTTTTGCAGTGTAGATTCGTATGACTGTGGTGCCACCGACGATGCGGTCGAGTTCAGAAGGCCAATGTACCCCTCCTCACAACCAGGCTGGATGAAAAGTACTGCCTTTCCGGGTCGACCTGCGCGGGCCGTACGTCCGATACGATGTGTGTGGTCATCAACACTGAAGGCCGGGTCGTATTCGACCACGAGATCGACGGCGGGTACATCAAGACCACGCGACGCAATGTCGGTGGTAATGAGAACACAGGGATCGTTGGATGTGCGGAATGAATTGAGTGTGGCCGTACGAACTGGCTGTGGTAGAGATCCATGTAGTTTGAGTAAAGCAACAGTCGGGTTCGCTGGGGATGTGATATAAGCGGCATCGGCAACAGTATTATCTACCAATGACGATTTCTCAGGGGGTGCGGACCGAGTGCTGCCATTTCGAAAAAGGTCGAAGTGAAAGTCAACCGAATCAGCGCAGGAAATGAATATGATCGCTTTCATAACGGACCCCCTGCGTGCAAACGAGGATTTCAAGAGCGCAATCAATGTGACCAATCGCAACTTTCCCGGTACAATGAGGTAAGTTTGCTTGAGTTGTGAAGGGGCGGCGAATACGGCTTCGTCAACCTCGGTCGCGTCTTCGCCGCTGTTTTCGGATGTGGTACCGGTGATGTGAGCGGCATCCTGTAAACTGATTTCTCCTAGCTTTTGAACATTCCTTTTCATGGTGGCAGAGCAAAGAACAGTCACCCGTCGCTGTGGCAATTGGTCGAATTTGACACCGTCCTTGTTGGAAACCCTCAACTCCTCCTTGCGTATCTTACTAACAATGCTCTTCAGCTCATCCTCGAAACCCATTTCCATCAGCCTATCACCCTCATCCAGCACAAGCCACCTAACAGTACCAACGTCGAGGACTTTGGTATTGTCCAAGTGGTCGGCCAGTCTGCCTGGTGTTGCTACTAGGATATTGACGCCTTTCCGTAGTCGAGCCTTCTCCGACTTTTTGCTCTCACCTCCTATCACCGTGGTACTGACGATCCAGGGCGCACAGCGGAGCACCTTTTCAAGGACAGTCGCTATCTGTTTGCATAATTCTCTGGTGGGAGCTAGGACTATAGCGAAGAGACCAGAATCGCGATGGATGCGGACTCCGGCGTTGGAACCATCCTCACTTAGGCTCATAGCCATAATTCGCTGGACTATGGGCAAGAGGTAGGCCAGGGTCTTACCAGAGCCCGTTTGAGCCTGGAGGAAAGCATCGCTATCTTCCTTGATGAGCAAAGGTATAGTGTTCTTTTGTATGGAGGTAGGTGCCTTCATCTCGAGCTTGGCAGAGAGGTGCTGAGCGATGCGTCGCGACAGTCCTAGGGCATGGAAGTTCTCTGCTTCATCGGAGAGGGGGGCATTGGATGGTGCCGCAGGCTCAACATCCTCGACAGGGTCTTCGAAGACGGTTTTGGGGGTCGGGTTTGAAGTAAATAACCTCGAAGTTACACCGCCGGGCTTGCTGCCCTGGTTGGGATTCTTAGGCCCAGAACTGATACTTCCTGGCGGGAGCTTGCCGGTCATGTAAGACAAGGACCTCGAGGAGACGTCGGGCCGCTCTTGACGGGAGTCGCCCTGTATTCTTTGTCGCTTGGCCGGTCTGTCATTGCCGATGTCGTCGGGAAGCGAGGGGTTGTGATCTCGTCGGTTCGCGGACAGTGGGGTGGCATTGGTGCCGGTCGACTGGCCGTCACCATTTCTCTTAGCACTTCGTTGGGCGCTGACTCGATCCCTCCAGCGGCCACCAGTGTACTTCACCTGGCGTTTGAGAGGTTGGTCAGTGAGATCGAAATTCAGCAGCAGACCGCTGTCAGCCATGGTTACGAGGGCTCGGACGTTGAGGCTTGTCGGAGGGGAAGCTCTGAAGTGGGCGGCAGAATTCCTGTTACTCGCAGCCAACTTTTTGGCGGTCAGGACCGGGAGGTACCTATCTATCTATCTACCCGGTGTAGGGACATAGACGATAAGGAAAAATGTGGAGACAGAAAATTGATAAACGCATACTGTACATACACCTGGACTTAGGTACCTACACCTATAGTGTCACTGTGTAGTATCCATTCAGCTAAGATAAACACAAGCAAACACTTCACAATTGAAAACCAGATACAGTGCAAATGAGTTTGCTTGTAATAGATAGAGTATATATAGTATACAGCACAAGGCCGCCAGCTCTCGCTTAGTACGCAATGCAAAATGCTTTGCTTTTCATCTTTTCATCTGGGGAGACGGACTTGTCCCACTACCCCTTTGGTAACAGACAACCCAGTTTGCCCGTCTACCAACGCCCATATTTCTGATCTTTTTACCTAATTCTACCCGCCCACTTGTCCCGAAAATGCAACCCAAGTGTCTTGCTCTTTGTATATGCAAAGTGGAGATGTGTCTATAACCAGCGCGCCGGCTGATGCTCTTTCGCCGCGGATGCCAAGAACCGAGCCTCGCCATTTTGTTTAAGAACCCCCGTCCCCGATAACGCCGGCCTTCTCGTCCGGGACGAACATGCCCGCAACGAAGGCAATGAAGAAACAGGACAAGCGGCCCTCCGCTTCGACCGATCCCCCCAATACCAATCCAAAATAATTATTTCCTCAACGTAGGGGGTATCGCATTAGAAGCAAAGGACAAAGGAAATAGATGAAAAAAAAAAAAAGGAAAATGTAAAGTTTTAGCAGCGTGGAACAGAGACCGCGAGCTTAAGGAGTGGTCGCATTGACCTCATGATTACCTCCACCGAGAAGCTCTAGGATCTTGTTGACAACCGCACTAGGATATCCCCTGGATAGCATCTCTGCCACGATGGCTTGGGCTTGGTCACGCTCCTCGACAGCCAGGTAGGCACGTGTCATGGCTTCGTAAGTGCTCGGCTCGCGCTTTTCAAAGCTAACACTGTTGTAAATCGATGCCGCCTTGGTGATGTTCTTCGCGCTTGCCCAGCCATGGATCAGAGTATTAGCGATGTAGGGTGTGAGCTCGACACGACGCTGTTTCATTTGAGCGAGAACAGACTCGGTATCAGCAACGCGGTGATTAGCAACCATGGCCTCAAATAGCGCTTGGAAAAGACAAGCGTTGGCTGGAATGCTGGGGTCACTCATCACAGAGTTGAAGATCTTTCGTGCGCCCTCCATATCGTGAAGCACACAGCCCCGCGCATGGATGAGGGAAGCGTAATGTACGGGCTCCGGGCGCTGGCCAGATGATCGGATCATATCAAGAACGGCTTCGGCGGCCGTCATGTTAACAGGCTCCAGAGTGGCATGAGTATCTACCAGCAGCTTGAAGGTGTGGGCTGTTGGTGCAATGCCTTTCGCCTTCATACGCTCGTAGTAAGCTAGGACCTTAGATTTGTCGTGCTTGGTGGTCAGAAAGAATTGCATCATACTGTTGTAGGGGGCAGGCCGGGCCCTGTAGTTAGGCATGGCTTCCATCTCGTCAAACAGTTCCTCAGCGAACTTCTCATCGCTCACCCGGCACAAAGCGTTGACGATGGTTCCGTATGTAACACTAGTCGGCTTAATGCCCAGGGCGCGCATTTCAGCGAAGTAGAACAGGCAGTCATCAATGCGGCGAGCCTTTCCTAATTTGCCGATGAGAGCATTATACAGGAAGGAGGATGGCTCAACTCCCTCTGACTTAGCTCGAAGAAAGATCTTAACAGCTTCCGAAGCCTCATCAAAAGTCTTAGTTGACTCCTTCAGAGTGGTGATGTAGAGGCCGAAGGTGTTAGCTGACGGGGCTGCACCCATGTTCAAGAGTTCCATATGATATTGCTCCGCCAGTGGACGATCGCCAAGGGTTAGACAGGCACCAACCATTGCGTCAAGGATAGAAGACCAGCCATACCGAACAACAGGGTACTGAGGAAGAAGAGGAACGTCACTGCGTGCCATGGAGAGGATCTCGTTGCACAGGTCCATCTTGCCCTCACGAGCCGCTGCAGAAATCAGCTTGGAATAGGTGATATATCTCGGGTGACGGCCAGCCCGGCGCATGTTGCGGAAACGACCGAGAGCCTCCTGAAGTCGAGGACCCTTACGGCCATGTGCACCCTCCAACTCATCAGAAATGATCGACGATCCTTTGAAATCGGTGGTATGAGCGTAGGGATCAAAGTTGTCCTCGAAACTAGCAGGCACGCTAGTTGAAGGATGAGGCGACGCAGTAAAGCTCGTTGGGGTGGGAACAAAACTGGCCGCTGAGGACATCACTCGAGGGTCAGCTATAGCGCGAGTAGACATATACGTCGAAATGAAATCCACGCCTTCGTCGACTTCCTCAGCAAGTTGAGCTGCCTTGCCACCTTCAGTCTCTGAGTTCCGGATCCGGTGGAACATCAGTTCCGACTCAGTCAAGCCTTCAGCGACTTGACCTGAACCGATCATGGCAACTGCATACATGGCAGTGGGCTCAATAAACGAGGCGTTTACCTCGCTATTCGGACTGCTGATGATGTGCCAGTATGTCGATGCCCCCACAATATCACCTTGGCGGACACACAAAGCCAGTAAAGCCATGGCCGAAGCAGCAATCTGTGGGTATGTGCTGGGTAGTTTAGCAAAAGCGGCAACGGCAGTTGATCGATCGCCAGCATCGGCCGCAGCGACAGCAATGTCGGCGAATCTTTGCAGACGGCTTTGGTCTTGGATACTCTTAGCCCATTGCAAAGCCTCAGGATAGATGCCTCTCGATATTAACCCCTTGACAAAGCCTCCACCAACGGCGGCATCGTAAATATCACCTAGGCGAACCCCGTAGGCTGCATTCAATTTCTCGTAGAAACTCATAGCCCCCTGGATTCTGTCGTTGATTACATAGGCGTTGATGACAGAGGCATAAACCTGTGCGTCGAGGCGGTCATTAAGCGTGTACTTTCCACTATCATGAGCAATCGCAAGCTCCTTGTACTCGTTGTAGCATTCTACCGCGCTAGCCAAGTCACCAGTACCGGCAAACGCTGTGATCATAGACGGGAACGTAGCAGCAAATGGCACAGTGCCAGTCATCTCCATGTGTTCGAACAGGTGCAGCATCTCTCCAACACGGCCAGCTTGGGCACAGGCGGAAATAAGTTGGTGGTAGGTTTCCGACGAATAGTTCGCTCTATGCGAAGCAACAGACGAATTGAATAATTTCAACGCTAGGTCGAGTCGGTCGTCTTCGGACAAAATGGCGTGTTCCAGCTCATTAGAAGCAAACATAAATTTACCAGGCTCGTCCATGCCACCAAATCGCACACGCTTCTCGTCAAGCGACTTCTTGAGGCTGTTCACCTCTAGGCATCGAGCAGCCAGCAAACCCACGACAATGTTATACGTGTCAGCATTAGGAGCAACATTACGTCGCATCATATCCGCATACACATCCAAGGCCTTCGATACCACCTCATATTTCTCGCTGGGAATCTGGATCGCGGCCACTAACAAAGCATTATAAGCGGTCGCGATAGGCTTAATGTCGGCGACGAGCATCGCCTCAAAAACGGCGGGTATCTCAGCATATCGGCCATCTTCACTCAGTTTAGTAAGGTGGTCGGCATAGCTCTGGGACTGAGAATCCACGGGGGTAGCACTCCGAGCAACACTAGCCGGTGTCAAAGTTCTCTCGATGGTGGGCGTTAACGCTCGAGACTGGACAAGACTCGCGACAGAGGGTGACGACGCTCTCAAGGATTCGGTTGTAGTTTCTTCCAGGGCCTCTCGAAGTTCGCGTACCTCGATCTCCTTCTCAATGGCCGCATCTATGTGGGCCAAGGCAACCTCAAGGTCTACAGGCACAGGGGCATCTTGCGAGCCCTGTCCCAAATGCACACCCTCCACGAGACCATTATCGGCGCTACGCAAGCCGGGCTCGGGGCCCTCAAGTATGTGCTCAGCATTCGGTTTCCATTCAATGGGCTTCGGGAACTGAAACTGAGTCCACTCTCGTTCGACCTCGCCGGCATCGTCCTTCTTCTTTAGTGCCTCAAAATAGGCTTCTAGGTTCCCAATACTGCCACGTCGCTCCTGGCGATGCTCATGGAGCGCATTTCCGCTGCTGGCATGAAATGCATTCTGGAGCTGGAGGGTAGACAGACGCCCAACCCGCTGACTAGCACGCCGAGCAAAGGAAGGGCGGTTCTGAGTGTTTAGAACATGGGGATGAGTAGCAGCTACGACAGATTGTGCGTAGCCGTGGGTGAAAGATTTCGCAAATCCTTGACGGATAAAGTTCTGATAGAGGGAGGAGTAGATGGTGGGCATTTAGAGGACACCAGGAGGGGAGGGGGACTAGATGGCAAAACGCAACACGATTAGTATGCTCTCGGACTAGATTTTCAGACTGAGTTTTCGGACTGGGTTTGCGGACTGGGTTTGCGGACTGGGTTTGCGGAGTCCGCTTTCGACGACAAAACACACGACAACAATTATTCATGCTGTCACGGCGCCAGGGCGGCTGAGTAGGCAACAGTCGGCGGCAACGCAATTGAGTGCGTAACTGTCTGTTGTGTAGCTCGTGTGCTCACATCAGATTGTTCGCGTGACTCGACCAATGGCGCAGAGGAGAAATTGTAACAAAGGTGACTCGATGATGAGGAGACAAAACTTACATGGAGGAAAGGTAACAGAGGTCGTTGCAGGTTCATTTGACAGCAGTGTAGCCGTCAAACAAACGCGCGATGGGAAAATGAATGTACCTCGTCGGCTAGGTTGGTCAGAATAGAATAGTAGTGGAAAAGAGGAAAGGGAAAAAAAAAAAAGAACTGTGGAAGAGGCGATTTGTCGATAGTAATAATGGCTGCGAGTAAGCGGGTTTGGTATCGTCGCTATCTGGCGGACAGCACTGGCGGACAGCACTGCAGTAGTGCACAGTATCTACGGTACATACTCTATACGTACAGATAGAAAAACACCCGTCGCACTCGGCAAGGTGCTGGTGCAGTAGCGCACGCTATTTTCGATGTGGACACTTTTCGATGGGGGCCCGGGCTGGAGGTACTGGGCTGACACGCGCCTGGAGAGGTGAGGTACCACTGGTAGCAACCCCCCTCCCTTTCCCCTGTGTTTCTCTTGCTATAGTACCTAGTGTACTGCACCTGCTGCTATGACA
The DNA here is from genome assembly GCA_005188305.1 of Xylaria sp. BCC 1067. Classification (NCBI taxonomy): domain Eukaryota; kingdom Fungi; phylum Ascomycota; class Sordariomycetes; order Xylariales; family Xylariaceae; genus Xylaria; species Xylaria sp. BCC 1067. The sequence goes on along the minus strand of SSCS01000003.1, from coordinate 740,032 downwards.
GCTATTAGCAAATGTACAGCTACTTAGGCGGCGCGGGGCTTCCATGTCTTTCCAGTTGCATCAGTGGAGTGGAAACCCGCTCTACGCCCGCTCTAACACCCAAAGAGACGCAAAAGCTCGTCAAGCTCCGGGCCAGACCGGAATGCTTAGTGTAGCAGACCGACTGTTGCAAGTACACACTGTAGGTAAATACTATGTGCTACTACTTAGTTACGAACAGCTTTCTAGAATTTAGCATACTACCTAGTTCTTCACCTCTTCCTCAATCCTTGTCTTTGACTTTGTACCAGTAGTGTAGTATAGTGTCTTGTATCGTATCCAGTCTAGTTCTTGGAGTAGGTAGGTAGGAATCGTCACCACCTTGGTACCTAGTGTACTTGGAAAGAAGTACAGTCTTGCACATTAGTGTACGACACGGAGCGTGTGACTCAGGCAGCCAGCAGCAAAGTGTCGATCATGAGCTGCAGTCGCCTGGCTTTCTTCAGAGGACGACGGCAGTATACGGACTCTCTCAATCTGACCTGCATATCTGAGCGGCGCTGGGAATCAAGTTTCTGTATACTTGTACATATTATGCACTGCAGAATATCCATAGTGCTTACATATCCTTCTCAGTCACCCGGCTTCTGCCCGTTGCTCACAGACGAGTCGTGGGTGAATGGGTGAAACAGCCTATCAGTTGTAACCTCGAATCCCATCAAACGGGAGAAGCCGCCAGCACCGACGTTGATTTTGCGTCGAGTTGCCTCCCACTAGGTTAAGGGTTTTCCCATGATCACAAGTAGCTCCAGAGTGTAAATACAAATGCAAATGCAAGAAAGATGAGCTTAATCAACCATATCAATGCTTCGACTACACTTGACCGCCCGAGACATACATGCATACAGTACAGCATTTTGAAGTAATAATAGTCGCTTGGCCCTGATATGCCTCTTGTGCTTGACCGCTTTCCCAATGTGCATGGCCATGTCCACAACGAGGCATTTGTTCATGCCCTTCTGGTTTGAGTTACTACTTACAGTAGTAAGAGGTATCTAGGGCTCCCTTTCCCCCAGGTTGGCACACGTGTGCACTACTACACTACCGTATGTATGTATGGATGTATGTAGGCAGACGACATAGTGCACATGTTAGTCAGTCTAGGAGTGCATGAAGCCGTCACTCATCAACGCCGTCGCAATCCCGCCGGTAACAACAAAATCGCAGGATCATGAGTGGTGGGCCAAGGCCCCAAGATCTCCAAAAACCCAAGGCTCAAGACGGGCCCGTCAAAAGCCCGCTCGACCGGTAGCTTCGGATAGGGAAGAGCAGGCGAGCCAAGCGGCCCCATTAGGTCAGCCCAAGAGAACAAACCGGAGGCAAACGAGAGCAGGCGTCACGCAGAAACTGTGCGAGAGACAGCGGGGGGTTGCCCGCGGCGAGGACGCCCGCGAGTATCTGATTCGTCCAGGTTGGACCTCGTGTTGGCGCTGCCAATGAGCGTCGCCCGCGCCGTCGTGCGGATGGAAGAACCCGGAAGCCAAATCCCAGTCCAGTCCCTCGGGATAGGCCACCACGCTGCTTTTGGCCGTGCACACTTCGCTCTGACATGCCTGCGACATGGCGGCAACCATGGTGACAGGCCCTGTGTCTCTCTGCCCCAGCATGCCCACGCAGGCAGCCCTGCATGTGCATGTATTCATGTACTATACAAACGCCTCCGTACCACTTACTTCTTTTCCTCTCATCGTTTTTGGAGTCTATATCTGCGGTGTGATGTGTAAGGTCTGACAACAAGAGTTTGCAGCACGTCATGTTATTTGGGGGTTGTGATGTTTGCCTAGATTCTGCCTATGTCACATACTCACTTGCGGAGCTGAGTTTTATCCAACACTTTATTGCCTCGTTTTGCGCGCCGCGTCTAAGTCTAGTGTACATACTATAGTGTGTCAATAACTAATCAATTTTTCTGCATTACTAATTCTACTCTGGTATCTAACTGCTGTCTAGTGTATAGCCAGTCGAGCCCTCCCAGTTGATGCGCAATATTCTTTTCGATGTAGCAAGTGGGCGAGATGTATGCCAGGGGTACTATTTTCGTCCAAGTGGCTTCGACCAAGAGCAAAAACAGCTAGCTCGTCAGCCCCAAGCACCGTTAAATTATGCCAATTTCGTCGTATCTCATGCTACCTTTCTCGTGTACGTAGTAGTCCAGGGGTTTTCTGTTGCCTGTCAGTTGGGAGTAACAAAATCTTGGGAACGAAAAGGGGCCTTCGCAATCACCCCTCCATGATAAGAGTCCCAGATTTGTCTGCCCCTCGTTTCTTTTTCAGGAGTCATCAATGTGCCATTGGAGCGTATATGCTGTAGGTGCACTATACCACATCTACCAAAAGGCTCATTGGCGCGGTTCGCGTGTGACCGCCAAAACCGCTACCTAACCCCCGGTTTGAGCCTGATATTGATGATTCGCTATTGACCGTAGCAGTAGCTTGTGCTATCCTACTTAGTAGTTTAAGCAGTGATGCGAGGACCAACCCCCGTGATATCCTGAGGTGGGGTCCTTCTCCCTTGGTGGGAGAGAAAAAAAAATCGCAAACTCGATATTGACAATGCAATTACTGTACGGGTCGAGATGCCGGTAATCCTACTCTCCAACGACAGGCTGCGCATAGTTTAGCTAGATGGGGAATTGATGCGGATCCTCCAGCTCACGCGACACGCCTTTCCTGGAAGCGATCCGACTGAGTGCCAATCCTGCATAATGCCTGTAAGTACGCTACGCTAGTATGAAAAGTCGGCCAGAAGGTCGGATATTAACGAGTGGCCGAGTCGACACTACGGTCTTGTTCGCCGTGTGCACTCGGAGGTATGATGACGGACCCGGAGATCGGTCAAGGATAACTCGGATTATCGATCATTCCTAATCGAAACAACCCGTTAAATTGTCGTTCGTAGATGTCACGTAATCATCAATTACGGCGCAGTCCACGACTACTTGTACCTACACTACTTCAATAGTCTAGACCATCCGCATACTTACGCAGTATACCATACGTATACATAGTAAGTATCTCTATCGTTTAACAAGCGAGTCTAGTGTACCTATATTAGTGTGTGTTATTGTCTATCCCCGGTCCTCAGCCAAGACCATTACCCCCGGTGAGATGAACGAAGCCCAGCGAGTCGTTCTCAAACGGTTTCTGGTCCCCAGAAACACACATGGCCCTAGACCAAGACTAGGTACTGTTTCAGTCCCAAGTTCCAAACCTGCCCTTAGTATGTTCCAGAATGAGCGAGATCCTACCATCTGAAATTGTAGTGTAGTTCGGTCATAGGCCTAGGACAACCCTTGCTTGCCTATGCCCTATCCTAGCGTGAAGCCAGAGCACTTCCAGTTGAGGCGTACTGTAAAGTAAATAGGCATTGAGTAGTACTAAGGTGTAAGACAGCATCTATACATATATGTATATATTTACATGCAAGACCTTGAGGTTTTTTCGTTTTCAATTTATTTATTTATTTTCCGCATATTGGAGTCTCGGATAACGTATCAGCGCAGAGTCTAGATCGACACAACCCTCAATCACAGTCATAATAGCTTGATAGTTAGATAGACCAAACATTTACTACTACTACTATACAATAGTACACTACCGCAGGTCGATGAGAAGTGGAGGCGGTAATGATACGCCTCAGTTATTCGCAGATGGAAAAATACTATCCGCAGAGGAACTTAAACCTATTTTGGAAGCCCTTTACCATACAGCTAACCTTCTCTACTAAATAACCTACCCAAAAATACAATCAAAGCCTCAAAGTTAAATACGTAAATATTTAAATAAATATATTTACAACTTTTATAAAAAATAATTTGTATTTTAATTATTATAGTAAAATTTAAGTATATAAATACCACGGCAGTGTTAAAGTTAGATAACGTAGAGTGGAGCCTGCGGATAAGTGGGTATACCTAGACGTGCCGCGTTTTTATTTGGTAATGGAGAACTTTTGTGGGGGTAACCTTCCAAAATAGGTTTAGGTTCCTCTGCGGATAGTATTTCTTCATCTGCGAATAACCGAGGCGGTAATGATATGCATAGCATAGAGAGACAGGGCCTACGTCCCTCGTTGCGCGTCCATGAAATTGACGATGACGAGGCTCCTAAGGTCAGAGGCTGTCACAAATAATAAATAAATTCAATGCAAGACATTGGCAAAAGCAACCCCTAGGAATCTACGTGAACTAGTAAGCCCAGTATTGCACAATGGTCAGCATCTCTATCCTTATGTTTCTCTCGAGTAGCAACCCGTAAAAATAGCAATGCGAAACGCATTACCGGATACGGAAGCCAGAATCAGATTTCCGGGTTCTGTCTGAGATATTCCTCCAACGGGGTCCCCTTGACACCTAGCTTCTCATTATCAAACGAACCCGGCGCCCACGTCCCATCAGCAAAGAACAGCGTATAGAAGTAACCAATGTAATCCCACAGCCTGCTCGGCTGGCTCCGGGCTCGCGCAGCGAAGGCTTTCTCGCGGAGCTCCTCCACGGAGCCAACGCGGTCGACCGTCATCGGGGTACCGCGGACTCGCCCGTAGATCCTCGCCATGTCCTCGAGACTATCGTAGCCAGAGCAGACGGTCCAGAAGCCGCCGTCGGCCGCGTCCTCGCGCTCAGCAATGGCAACGGCGAACTCCGCCGCGTCGGCCTCGCTCGTCCACTGCCACCTGCGGCTCGGCTCGCCCCAGATCTCGACGCGGCGGCCCTCGCGGTCCCAGACGCCGTGGTTCGCGGGCGAGAAGGAGACGCGCCCCGGCGCGGAGAACAGCACCTCGGCCAGGATCCCCGAGATGACGTAGTGCGGCCGCACGCTCGACGACAGCTCCGCCAGCCGCCGGAAGCAGTGGTACGCGTCGTACATGTCGTGGTCGCCCAGCGCCTGCCGCCGCCAGTCGGCGTTCCAGCTCGCCGACACGTAGATCCGCACCCCCGCCCGCTCCGCCGCCCGCAGGAGGAAGAGCTGTCCTTCTACCGCCAGCTCCAGCGCCTCGTTGTATGCGCATATGACGGCGTCCACGCCTGCGCATGCGGCCTCCAGCGCGGGCACGTCGTGGTAGGTCTTGCTCGTGACGAATGCCTCTAGCTGCGTGGTGGTTTCGGGGGCTAGCTTTTCGGGGCTACGGCCTAGGGCGCGCACTTGGTGGCCGCGCTTGAGAAGACTGGTGATGATCTTCTGGCCGATGTTGCCTGTGGCGCCGGCTACAAGGACAAGCATCTTGCTAACTACCTATGATGTGGAGAGTATGATTGTTTATGTAGGCTCACTAGATCCTGTCTCCGGTGCAATCTAACGAGTAGGTTGGATGTAGTATTCTTATATTGCCTGTCCTCGGTGTTCTACGCGTCGGCCGATGCGTCGATTTGTAATGCAAGTATAGGGAGCTGTCGTGGGGAATAATGCGGAGTGAGTGAGCGCCTCAAGCAACACAATCCCTCGGCTGGATCTGTCCCTTGTTCTCAGCCTTCTTCACAATCAAAACTCCCTTGATAAATCAATAAATCCGTCTGGTGTGCATCAGCCATTCCTTAACCAATGCCACCACGTCCTTCATACACCCGCTCGTGTCGAAATCGATAATTATGAGAATAGTCAGCAATCGAACACTTGAGACCTCCTAACCCCAGGGCAGTGCAGTGATCTTATGAGGAAAACTTCCATCATGATCTATTTCATCACCATCATACGCCGCGGGTAACAAAACATACTTGATAGGTGACTTCGTATGTAGCAGCATATCTGATTATTACTCAACATGCCACATTAATGACATTAATGCGGCAAATCGGTACCTCCAGCAATGATGACTTCCAGATATGTAGAGCAGCTCGATTAGTCGCCCTGAAGTCCCTCAATCAATGGCAGTGCGAAGAGATACTTTGCCCATACATTTGTTGTTACTTGGCTAGCCTTACGTCTACGTCATGTTGCTGCGGGTAGCGATGGAACTCGATCTAACCCATGGCTGACATAACATTAGTAGTGTTGAGGATCTCGAGGTCTTCTACCTGGAAGTGGGAGAACCGATTCATCACGTCCCACCAGATTTTTAGGCAGCCTCTACTATAGTGGTCAATCAGAGAGCAGCAAGTTTCTTACTCGTGAGATATGTTGGCACATTTAAGGGTGGAGAGGCTACAAGATAGGCGGGCGTGAGCTAGAGCACGCAGTCGAGGCTCACGCGAAATTCTCAAATGCTCTACACAAATATGGTGCTAGTGTGTCCCGGCATAAGCCGGAAAGGGGAAACGAGGTGGGATGGTAATTACATGCTAATTCGAGTCCGGGTGGCCATATGTTAGTAAGTATGGTGTGTCCCATGAGATGATGCCTACTAGAGGCATCTCATGGCTGTCATTCAACTTGAGTGAGAAAACAGGCGCTATGGCCCCCGACTAATTAGGAGGAAATCCTTGGACGAACCGTGGTAGTCAGTGGAGCTACCGATATGAATACATATCAAACGAAGAGTTCCAGTGCGAGTAGGCTCGTGAACTATATAAAAGGAGTATAAGTTGATGTACGTACTTACTTTAAGTACCTAGAAAGCCTTCTTTCTATCCTGAGGCATCCTGCCGGTCCCCACCGCAGCTCCTTCCGCCTCATATGTTATGTTATGTTTGCCACCCATATTGCCGGTCCCCGCCCCGGCTCCTTCCCTTTGCATGTTTCTTATTTCTATTGCTGACCACATCTGCGTTCACCCGTCAATCCAATGAGCGGACTATGTGGATCAAAGTAGTCGCCATTGGAGTGATACTGGTCCTTCTCAACGTTGAGGTTTGCTAGGTTTTATGAATCAGCAGCCTCTGTAACCTTGGATACGCGTTGACCTAGTGTACTGTGTGGCTACATGTTTAAGTTCTGAGGGAATGGATACCGAGATGAAGAACCAAGGCCCCAGGCCGCGGAGTGAGGTTGCCACTCAAGGTTTGATACCCGAGTGCACTAGACATGACTTATTGACGAGGTGCGAAGACTAATACCGACATAGAGCCGGAAAGTACTGGCGAGCAGCAGCAAGCAAATGCTCCTCGCGATCAGATCGGTTCCGAAAACTGGCTATCCGACCTAGGGCCCCTTTCTTCCGGGCAGCCCGGTGGTGATGAGAGACCGCAGACTAGCACAGCCCCCGGACGAGGAATATCCCAGGCGTTTGACGCCAATCCCGAGGATGTTACAAACGAGGATGTTACAAACGAGGATGATTACACATTCTACACTACTCAAGATTTTAATGACCACGACGATGATGTCGTTAATTTCGACTCTGGCGCCGACTCCGACCAAATTGGTACCCCGGACAACGACACCCACGAGGGGTTTGAACGCGTGAAAGGCATTTCGACTTCGGCTATGGACATCGACGCGATTTCGTCAGACGGAAATGACACTCCGACCTCAGAAGAAGACGGTCGGTCCCGGAAGAGACGGTTTATCAAATGGACGGACGATAGACTTAAGAACCGCGAGGACAAGGGTGCCTTGTTTCTCCCGGATTCATTTGCCTCACTACAGGCGAATCCGTCCCCTCCAGGGGCACACTCACTCAATCAGATTTATGAGAAAACACTATGGCGCATTGTGGAGCTTGAAGAGAACCGACGAAGGGTGGAGCGGCAGCTTAATAAGGCTATAAAGCGGCGAGAATCCACCGAGAAAAAACTAGAAAGTAGTTATGTCGATTACTACCTCAAGGTAAAGGATCTCGGGATCTCGAAGGAGCTGTGGAAAGAGTACCGGGCCTTCTGCGAGTCGATGGAGCCTCAGTTTGGCACCAGAACGGGGCAGTCCATTATCTGCGATGAAGACCACGAAGGATCATATATCGGAGTAAGTAACTAGGAGGGGACTACCCTCTCTCTTTGCCATTCCCAACCCTGTCTTCCCCTCTCTCTTTCGTTCTTTGTGAGATACTAACTATAGTCATCCAAGTACGACCCTGAAATGGTTCACTTCAAGGAGTTTTGCGAATATCCTCTCGACCAGTACAATTTTCGTTGCGAGGCTAGCGTGCAAACAGACAGCCCTCGGCCCACGGTAGGCGTCCCCGTGATGGGTCTATACGTGGTGGAATTTTGGCGTGTCCCACGTCTGTCGACCGATATTAACCTGACATCCTGGCGTGACGTCTATGTATGTTCTCCCCAACCTAGCGTTACCCGTGCCAAATACTAATGGGCGTTAAATACCTAGCCCGAATTGTACCGCCTAGCAACGAAGGCAGCACGAGAAGGGTCAGAAGCCGCATTGGACATGCTCGTTGCGCTCCCCGATCAGGAGGAGACTTGCAGAGCAGGCTGGCTATTCGAGTATTCCAAGGAGAAGCCCACCACCTATAGCGACGTATCCGACGCCGGGAATACGTGGCCCAAGCGGCAGTGGGTGTATCGGAGTGCTCATAGAACCATCGGCCCGGCGGAAGACGTGGCGACGAAACGCAAACGGATCCAGGAATTCTTGAAATTCGCGGAATAGGTGTTTCAGCTCGGAGCCCGCAAGGAGTGAGTGTGGAATTGACACATAAACTCTGCTCATATATACCTATGCATGTCCCATAGGGTGTGGCTCGGCTCTGTTCCGTTCTGCCATATGATTTTCATACTACGTCTCTTGATAAGTAGGTATTATAGCTGAGAACTTAGCTTCGAGCCTACAAAGACTTGACTAAAACACATGAGATTTGGGGAACTCGCTTGACTGCGTGACTCTTGGTATATCGACATAAAAGCGCTTGATGCGTATGTAGGAGGTCGTTCATATGAGTTGATGTAAAAGGCTTATTGAGCGACTACCTGTTTGGGGGTGTCTACCACTTGCTTACCTGAAGTTCATTGCTGAAGGCTGTTTGCAGCTGAGCGCAAGTTTCAACAACTTATAACTACCTAGGTAGTAGATGCCTAAGGCTTGAAGCGTCGGGAGGGTAAACTACGGAGATTGACAACCGAAACCTACATGCTTATTTCAAAGAGGAAACAGATTTCAAACTATGAGATGCGAAGCATACAGCGCCAAATATTTGCTACTAATCTGACGACTAGAGGGTTTCGATAAAGAGGCCTGTTGAGCAACACGCCGTAACATTATAAGCAAAATGTACATCCGAGGAAACCCAATTTAATGTGCAGGGGCTGAAGAAGCTCGAGCTGTTCTATCGTTTCATATGGACGATTAATAACGGTAAAGTGTGCTGCTTAGGAAACAGCCGTCTGCGAGTCCTAACTCGGTTCTCGTTCGTGAGATGTTGGCGGGGATGTGTTAAGTCTCGTTTAAAGTGGGTATGTTAAAACTGCTGTGCACTTATTACATGAAGGGTATTAGGGCTCCGCCACATCATCAAGCCACAAACCAACTAAACAAACCAATCATTAAGGCACTTTGGCGGAGTGGTTAACGCGCGGGCCTGCTAAGCCCGTCTCTTCGGAGGCCAGGGTTCGAATCCCTGAGGTGTCGAGATTCATAACTTTTGCTTCATTGTAAGAACTATTTTTTTTATAAAAAAAAAATTGAGAAAAATTTCAATGAGGAAAAAAAGGAAGCCACGACACCTCAGGGATTCGAACCCTGGCCTCCGAAGAGACGGGCTTAGCAGGCCCGCGCGTTAACCACTCCGCCAAAGTGCCTGCATTGCAGATTGTTGAATGTTGTTTCCAAATCCTATGCTCTTGAATGAGAAGCCGGGAGATTATTAGATTCTATATTTCCTGTCTTAAGGCTTGTAAGCTTATCCTTAGGCCTCTCTCGGTACTTAGGTACCTAGCGGTGGATCCTACTTTACACCAGGCGGTGACGTCGCCTTGATAAAGAATTAATGGGCGTGATCGATAACCCCGGCAACCGGACCCTTCAACATTCAAACTCTCACGACGAGTTGCCCCTACTACTGTTGACATCTCGCTGTGTTGTTACGGGGCCTGCGTGCACCGAATTCTAGGCAGAAGACGCCATGCTGTAGGCAGCATTCATAGAGGGGGATCCTTCGTCTGTGCTCGGGCTCCTTGGACCTTAGACACCATTTCACCACAAACTTACTTACACGCTCTGGGGTTATTTGTCCACCCGCACGCGGCGGCTACCGGTGCATACAACAAACTTCTGCCAAACTACATCGATCAAGGACATACCCCCAATCTGTTCACCATGAGCGAGCTACTCGATTATCTTCTACAAAATGACCCAAACTTCCGAAAGTAAGTGCTAGATGCAACCGAGACACCACCGCCCCTCCCACGGCTTCTTTCACATGCTAATCCCAGCCACTTTCTCTTCACAGAGCCCGAATACCCGCCCTCTATTCCGACTTCCGCCCACAACGAACGCTGAACCCCGATGGCTTCGCCGCCAACGTGTCGGCGTGGAAGCGCGGGCTCTCCAACGCCGCGCTGGCCGGCCACGCGCCCTCGAAGTCGCCCGCGCGGAACCACCTGACGCTCGAGCTCGGCGACGCCCTGCTCCACAGCCTCGAGAGCAAGCAGTTCGGGCGCCCGCTGGCGCTGGGCACGGTGCTGCAGGAGGCGCTCGCGAGCGGCGAGATGATCCCGCTCCCGCAGTTCCTGGCCGCCACCCAGAGCATCTACCGCAGGTCGTGGGGCCGCGTGCCGTGGGCCGTGGCGGGCTGGGCGCTGCGCCAGATCGGGCTCGGCGCGCCCGGCGACAGCATGCCACGCGGCCAGGTGGTCGTCGTGCTTGCGAACCTCGAGGCCGTCGCCCGCGCCTTCGCCGACGCCACGACGGGCCGGACGACGACGCCGTTCGAGCGCATCTTCTCGCGCGCGCACTTCCGCCGCGCGTTCGAGGCCCGCCTGGTACACGGGCAGCGGCTCTCGGACGCCGACTTCGACGTGCTGGTCGCGTTCCTGGCCCGCGACAGGCAGCTGCTGGCGACGGACGGCAGCACGATCCGCATCCGCGAGCCCGCGGAGCCGGCCACGGTCTCCGAGGTCGACGCCGCCATCGCCTCGCTGAAGGAGCTCATGGAGGACCTGGCGGCGCAGACGGGGCGGCTGGGCCGCCGCGTCGACGAGCTGCACGCCGCCGCGCAGGACGCCGTTCGTAGGAAGAACCGCGTGGCCGCGCTCGCGGCGCTCAAGGCCCGCAAGCGCGCCGAGGCCGACCTGGCCACGCGCCACGCGACGCTGGGGCAGCTGGAGGAGGTCGCGGCTAAGATCCAGCAGGCGGCTGACAATGTGCAGCTCGTGCGCGTCATGGAGGCCAGCACGGGCGCGCTGCGTAGTCTTAACGCGCAGGTCGGCGGTGCTGACAGGGTCGATGCCGTGCTGGATAGCCTGCGGGAGCAGATGGGCGAGGTCGACGAGGTCGGCAACGTCATTGCGGAGGTTGGGGCCGCCGCGGCGGTGGTGGACGAGGTCGAGGTCGACGACGAGTTCGAGGCCCTGCTTGCCGAGGAGCGGACGAAGGAGGAAGAGGCCGAGCGCGTCAGGAAGGAGGCGCGGGAGGCGAGGGAGGCCGAGGAGACGCGACGCAGGCTTGCCGAGCTCGAGAAACTCGGTCCTGTGCCCGCTGCTATGGATGGGGACAAGCGGCCGCTCACGCCCGTCACGGCGGCGGCGAATGTGTTGGGTGACATGCACTTGGATACGGTGGACGAGGACGGGAAGAAGGAGCCGGAGAAGGTCCCGGCGCAATGAGTGTGCCGACATAGCATACTGTCGTACTTAATCTGAATATAATAATGTCCATACTACACGTGTGTCTATATACATTTGATTCATACGGATATACTTGGTATAGTGTAGTTCGTGGATGTCTAGCTATGTATGTGTATATGCCTTCCCAGGAGGCACTCACGGCTCATATAGGTACTGGCTCGCTTTCCATTTCATCCTCTATTCGTTTCGTCGCCATCGTGATAGGCGGGCTATCCACACCGCCGACGCCTATCCGTTCTGCATTTATCAGCCCTGGTGTATCCAAAGTTTCGACCGTCGACTTGACTACCCCGTCATCCATCTCCGACCTATCTACCCCGTTCTCTCGCTTCTCCTCACTGTCGCCCTCGGGCTTAGCCTGCGTCTGCGCCCTCGTCCGGCGCGCATTGGCGATCAAATCCCGGAACGAGCCGTCGTGCTTGGCGGCCCAGGCGGCGCCGTCGAAGTCCTTGTCGCGGATCTGCGCCCCCGTGTTGGCGGCACGGGACCCAGTCGGCGCCCGCGAGCCCAGCGTGCGCTCCCACACGTCCAGGTCGTGCAGCAGCTCGGCGCGCCGCCGCGGCCGCTGCGAGTCGCAGTTCGCGTTCCAGATCATCACCCATTCCCTGTGGCGCCGCTCCAGCATCCCGCGGTTGCCGCTCGTCGAGAGGCTCAGGTCGGCTAGTTCGCGGCGCAGCTGCGCCTCTTTGAGCATCGAGTAGTTGAGAGCCGGGAGCCGGTCTGGTGCCGGTTGCGGCTTGCTAGAAGGGAATGGCGCGAAGGCGCTGGTTATGTTGGTTGGCTTGGACGTACTGCGCCGTGAGGATTGTGCTGGCGGTGGATCTGGCTGCGGTTCTCCAGGACACGAGGTGTCGAGGTGTCGGTCGACCTGAACTGCCTTCATGCGCCGCAAGCAGATGGGGCACTCGACCAGGCCGTCGTCGGGTTCCGCGATGCTGGGCTCAGGGTTGGGGACGTGGGCTTCTTGGCGGGCTATTTCGGCCGTGGCCTCAATGCCTCTCGTCTTGCTCAGGCGCGCCGAGGAGCGCAGTCTCTTGCTCGAGCGCTGCTGACTGCTGGACTGCCCATCTCCATCTTCCAAGTCGTCGGCCCTCCGCTTCGGCGTCCCAGCTCGGGTGGTGGTAGCGGGGGACGGAGGCGCGAGCGCAAAGTCGAGCACGGCGGATCGCGCCTGGGTGAAGGCGGCCACGACCTCTTCCATGGACCAGTTGCTCCGCAGTTTCATCTCCTGCTCTGAGGCGCGGCAGAGTGGACACTTCCCGTCGGCGGAGAGTGCGCGACGGATGCACAGCGAGCAGAATGTGTGGTTGCATGAGGTCAGCATCGGCGTCTTGTAGAAGTCCTTGCAGATCTGGCAGCGCAGCGCGGCTTCGACGGCGGAGAGCCCCGAGAGTGGCGTCGTCAGCCAGTCAGTCGAGTCGGCGACGCTGTCGAAGCCGTCGTGATTCATGATGGAGGCGGCGGCAGGACGTTGGGGTGTTCGAGGTCCGGGTTGGGGAGTTGTTGTTCCAGATGCATGAAGACGTGAAGTGAATTCGATGCTCTTGGGTCGCTTCTGAATCGGGATTCGTTGTGTCTACCCAGCGGAGATCGCTGTCGGTCCTCGTCTTTGTTGTCGAGTTGATTGAGTCGGTAACAGCCCAACAAGTCACTGAGATCATCGAAGCAGAGCATTTCTCAGTGGCGTTTAAGACGCGCCTAGAAGGGACCTGGTTAATTTAGTTGGGACACCCATGCACGCATAAGTAACTGCCACATACAAACTGGTAGGGAGAGTACTTGGGCCCCTACGTAACCATGCTTCTGCCCCACCACTTAACGCGTCCCTTGCAACGCGCTCAGCCAAACCAAGCCAAACCTCACTCACTATTTCCACACTGGTTTCTTACCAAACTGGGAATCTCGTCAACAGACGGGGCTGACGAGATCGTCCTCACTGGCTTCAAGACCTTAATTCTTCCTAGATATTCATTTTCAGTGTTCACCCACTGTCCCTCAATATGGACGACTATAAACAATATCTAGCTCAGAAAATCCTGTCTGAGGACCAGCTCGTAAGTTGCATCCGGCTTTGGGATCTTGACTTAGTTTAATGCTGACTCGCTGCCAAGGTCACATATCGATTGCTGAGCAGAGCTCTGGGCGTCCATGTGAATATTGCAAAGGAGTGAGCATGTTTCTCCGACTATATGCAAGTCATCAAGGAGTCGATGCTGATACAACGCAGGATGCTCTATGACTTCCATAAATCGCAGAATGACAAACGCCCAGGCACGCTGCATGCTACGTACATAATCTACGGCGTCAAGAGCAGGCCAGCGCAACAGGATGGAGACGTGGAGATGACGGACTCGCAAATGTCTGAGGATATAGATGCTCCATACTCGGATCTAGTGCCCACATATTCCCTCTCTTTGGTGAGCCAGGAACAGCTCAAGGGTAAGCCTGAATCTGAGTCTACCACATACCCAACAACCGCAGAGGCTATCACTGACGTCTACTGCAGAATCACTGGCACAATACTCCGAGGTTACTTCTATTCATGTTTACAGCTTAGCGCCACACCCGCTCAAGGACCTTCAAATTCTCACCGACACTGCAAGACAGGTCCTTGAGCTGTCCAAAGAAAATAATGAACCTAATCCAAGCAAACTATACGGAACCATAGGGAATCCGAATGTGCGTAAGAGAGAACGCCGAGGTGGCCCAATCACCACAGCTCACGCACCTCCACCCAAACCTGCATCGAAGCCCCCTGTTGCGCAAGAAGCAAAGACTGCTGCATCACCAGCCGTCAAGGAAGAGCCCAAAGTAGTCTCAAAACCTGCTCCTGCCTCCGCGCCTGCAAAGAAGCCCACGTCCGCTGCCTCCTTGAAGCGCCAAGGATCCTCAGGTATTGGTCAGATGTTCGCCAAAGCAGCCGCGAAACCCAAGAAACCAGCGAGCAAGCCCATAGAGTCGGCTGCGGCCTCAGCCGCAGCTAGTGGCGCCGAGGACAACCAGGCGACGGGGGCGCTATCCGACGATGGAGAAGACGACGCGGAGCCGACAGCGGCCGTGAAGCGCGAAGGCGAAGACAGCGCCGCCCGACAGGCGCGCAAGAACCGCCAAGACGAGCTGCGCCGCATGATGGAGGAGAGCGACGAAGAGGCCGACAAGGCGGCAGATAGCCCGGACGAAGACCCGATGGACGAAGAGCCGCCACCACCGGAGCCAGAGCCGGAGGAGAAACCCGAGGAGCCGGCCGAGGTCGTCGCGAGCACGAGCGGGGGCCGTCGCAGGGGTCGCCGGCGCGTCATGCGCAAGAAGCAGATCACTGACGACAAGGGATACCTCGTCACCATCCAGGAGCCGGGCTGGGAGTCCTTCTCGGAGGACGAGGCGCCGCCGCCGCCGCCGCCGCCGGCGCAGCCCCAGCCGAAGCCTAAACAGGCTGTTAAGTCGGAGCCTGCTGCGAAAGCGAAGAAGGGGGCCGCGAAGGGGGCGCAGGGGGCTCAGGGGAATATCATGTCGTTCTTCTCGAAGAAGTGAGAGGGGTTGACGTAGGATCGGGGTAAGTGATGAATGCTTGTATTAGATAGACCCTTGTTCTACCGAGCGTGAATAAGTAGTAATTAAAACAGATGAGTGTCTACTCTAGTTTGGTCTTGGGGCAGTATCGTTTCACGCGGATTCTTTACTGTTCATTGTTGACCCTTGTATTTCCTTTCGATTTACGCTATATAAATGAAATAGGGTAAGTGAGCGTAGCTGATAGGAGATATGCATGCAATGTTTGATGTACGTTCATAAAATATTAGATCTTCAAGCAAACCCCAAATTACATGAAAGTAGGTAGGCCCTAGGTGTATCCTATAAAGTTGCCAGTTCAACAAGTCTTTGCTAGCCCAGCCGCGTCAAGCAATGACTCGAGCGTCTTGAGCAATTTCTCATCTTCCCATCTGGGACGCCAATAAGTTAGCTTTCTCGAGCAATCCTGTCATCTCATTTCATGCTTGTATATATTGATTTCGTGACAACCTTGTCTTGTGCCGAATATTTGGACAGAGAGCTCTCGAAAAATAATAATAACCGACACGGGAGAATGAAGGGAGAGGAGGCAAAGAAATGAATAAGAAGGGAACACCTTACATTCGTCCCACAAGCTGCAGCGAAACCGGCGCACCCGCATACCCTTCGGCGCCATGTTCTTTCCACAAGTCGTAGTTATACCGATCCGCGTCGCTCATCGGCTCGTAGTCCGCCGGGTACTCGTGTGCCTTGTAGCTCTCCTCGGTGCCGCCTGTGCCGACCCTGGTACCAGTAGGGAATATGGCGGCTGGATAGTTGAGGAGATTCCACTATGGTGTATCGTTTTAGTATTTAATGAGTCGATGCGGTGATGTGGGTAGGGCAAAATGATGGCCGTTGTGCATCTCCAGCACGGGGTAAAGGAATGAAGGAAAGGGGACAGATATGGGCTGCTTTTACCTGTGCTGTATAACACCAGTAACGGCCTGTGAGCAATTTGGGCGCGACGCCTGGACCGGCTGGACACAGGATTGCGTCGACTTTCCTCTCGTTCCAGAGGGCGGCGTAGGCGGCGCGGTAGGCTTCACGTTCTGCGTGTGCTTCCCAGAGGGTTTTAATACTAGAAATTTGTTAGGAGAGGTTCGTGTATGTATCGCATGTCGTAGAAACGAGGTCAATAAAAAGATCAAAGTTGAAAAATGTTGTATAGTTAAAAGAGTAATAGAGTCGTTTGTTAAAACTTCTCTAACTGTGAGGACTCGACTTTGAATATCTTGTTTCTACTTTCTAGTAGAGGGCATGAAGCAAAGAGCAGAGAGAAAAGGCAGACAACTCACGTGTGTTCTCGCACATGCGGGTTATCGAGGAGAGCCCATTTCGTTAGGGGTAGCCACGGCTCCCCAGACGCGGCAATGGCCTCTTTCTCCTCTGCACCTCCGTCGCAAAAGTACAGCTTAGCCTAGATGAGAGCCGGCGTCAGTGGTGCAGAGTCTATTTTCGTATGAAATGAGGCTTCGGAAATCCACCATCTTGAACTCGGACACGAAAACATATTCATAAAGAGCGTTGAGATGTAGAGCAAAAAAGTAACGTACCAATATCTCCCAGGCAACATTATGCTGCCAGCACTCCCACTCCACGACCTCCACCTCATCGCTCCCTTTCAACTTCTCCACGACCGCCGACAAAGCTGCCGCGATGGGCGGATGGGGCCGGACAATTTTATCATCCCGGATGACCCCGATCCTCAACTTCCGCCCTTTAATCTCCAGACCCTCCTCCCTCCACGGGATCGCCACAGAGCTAGGCTCCACCAGCCACGGACGAGCCTGCAGGACCGTTCGGCAGAACAGCGAGAGGCCCTCAAGGCTGGTGGAGAGCGGCCCAATGGCGGCAACGATGTGGTCCGCGTTCAGCATCGTGGCAGACCACCCGCCCACCGGCAGCCGCAGCCCCGTGGGCTTGAACCCGAACAGCCCGTTGTTGGCCGCTGGTGACCGGATCGATCCGCCTATGTCGGTGCCAATGCCGAGAATGGACCCCCGAAGACCGAGGAGTGCGCCTTCGCCGCCCGAGGACCCGCCGGGCGCGAGGGTTGTGTTGTAGGGATTTACCGTGGTGCTGTGCGAACGAAGTGAAGAAAGATCAGTCGAGGAGCCTGCTTAGTACGCTTTTCTTCTCCTCCTCGCGCTACCAAAGTTGCCGCTACTCCATAGGACGGACGAGAGGAACGGGGGACGGATTCAACGACTTACCCGTACAGATTGCTGCTCGTCTCCAAGTGCATGAGCGACTGCGGCTCCGTGGTGCGGACGTAGAACACGGCGCCGGCATCCCACAGGATCTGCAATATCAGCGCGTCCCGCTCGGCGACCCTGCCCACCCAGGCGACGAAACCCGCGTTCAAGTCGCAGCCCTGCATCCCGACATGCTCCTTGACGCTGATGGGGACCCCGTGAAGCGGGCCGATGGGCTGCCCCGTGGCGGCCAAGTGGTCGTCGAGCTCAGCTGCCCTCTTGAGCGCCCGGTCTGGCAGCAGCTCCGTCACGCAGTTCACAAGCTGCTGTGCTAGACCTATTTACAAGCCATGTTTCAGTAATTATCGGTTGTGGTAAGCATCATCAGGGGTTTCGGGGGCTTGCAGGAGTAGCTGAAGCAGACATTCCCCTCATTAGGTGACGTAAGCTGTCCAGGCATGTGAAAAAGGAGTGCGAAAGATCCTGGAATACTGACCTGCTCGTCGTAGGAACGCCTGGATGACTGTCTTTGCGCTCCATTGGCCCGACGCAAGCAGCGGAATCAAATCTTCTACGTTTTTACCTGTGATATCTAGCTCTTCGGGTGTAAGCACGGACTGAGGGATACTAGTGGTATCAAGTGGTATGTCTTCTGGCAGTTTAGGGAGTGGTGGGTTCAACAACGCTATTGTGGCATCTCGATGCCGTTGACGATCTGCGGCCACCTCCTGCCAACTTGCGCCAGAAGCTGTTGTTACTGTGGCTGGTGGCATGATGAACTTATATGCAGATTCTCAAATCCAGGTGTCCAGCCGAGGTTTACGAGAGTAAGGTCGTCACTAATAAGAAAGGTGACAGCGCGCGTCCGTCAAGTAGATTCTCAAAGCACAAGGTCATGTTTAAGTAGATAAACGGACATATGTGCGGGGGAACCTGTTTGATTGGTGAGCACGTGTGCTTCATGTGTGTAAAGCTGCATGTATGCATTTGAGATTAGAAATTCCGGCTTAAGGGTGGTTACAATTTTGGGGGTGATTGATAACGATCCGACGATGTCCGGAACCGTATATTGGGGGTTAGCGCCTTATGACTATAGTAACTGCTCGGCATGATTGTAGAGGTCTTGTGTACTAGGGCTAATGTTCTGTAACACATACTGCGCTTAACAATAGGAAAGCTATGAGCGAACTGCTTGACTATGTATGCTTTCGCGCCGCGCGATTATGATAACCGAGAGACTTGAACTGCTTTCAACTACGATACGAGGGATACCCCAATAAGGGTTCGGGATTAACTTGCCGGAGAAAGAGGCCGTGGTAAGGTCTTTTCGTTAACCGGAGGCGTTTGAGCGTGAGGGGTTGGTGAGTAATGTCTTTCACCTGAACTCTGGTATTACTCTGATTTCGAATTTTGGTTGAAATTCATACTATAGCCCCCTGTTTTTTCGTCCTTCACCATTTGGAAATTATCGGTGCTAAGGCCAAAGGGCTTTAATAAGCCATTGCCGAGCTGCGGAGCTAATGAGCTTTCAAGATTCCACCTAGACATGGCATTGCAGACGTGTCGCTGAGCACAGCACTTACATCTTTTAGTTTTCCCCACATCTCGCTCATCTCCTTCTCCTGTGCCGCCTTGACTCTCGGCGGGAGGGTTCGTAGCTGTGTTCGGACGATCTTCTCATCTGCACTCGTCAAATTCGTCATTGCGGAGAGAACCTTGTAGTCTTCCTCGGCGCCCGATAGATTCGACCACCCGCCCAGCTCACTCTTCGCCCGGGCACGACGCATCAGGGCCTTGGCCCGTATCCTGAGAATGTCATCCTTTCGTTTGCGGACGGCTGCCTGGGCCTCTGTCTCTTGCACAATAGCTGGTGCGCTCTTCTGGGCCCCGGCGCTGACAATCTCCTCCTCCGGCTCGTCCTCTTGAGTGTTTTTATCGGCGTCATCGCTAGATGTTTCGACGGATTCCGACGCGGCTTTCTCGGATCGACTTAGGCCGTCTAGTGCCTCGGTAGCGCTCTGTATAGCCTCTTTATACTGCTCGAGCTTCAGGTGACATGCGGCAATGTTCGACTTGAGCACGGCGAGCTCGTAGTCGAGATAGTATGGGCAAATGGCGGCGGCTTCTTCATATCTATTGATGGCATTCTCGTACTTGGCGGACGAGAAGAGAGCATTCGCTTCGGATTTCTTCTCATTGGATTCGTTCAACAGACTCTGCAGGAGAGATGGGCGGTTAGTATGTTGGGGGCGGCGAGCTTTTAGAGGTGGGCTGGCCTATGTACATGCCGCTTCTTCTTCCGGCGGGAACCTCGGCGGCGCTGTTGACTCTTCGGCGTCGTCGTCGGGCTGGTTGTCGTTCTTGGTAGGCTCGACCACTAGCTGTTCCTTCTCACGAGGTATGGGCGGCTGAGGAGACATTGTGTGCTGATTTCGTCGTCGCCGATGTCGTCGTAGTTGTAGTAGTAGTTGGGCAGGGATATACGGTCAGACAACTTGGATTGCGTGGTGAAAGAGTCGAACCTGGACTTGGCGCCCATGTGCGTCATCAGTGACCCTAGTCGGTTAGGTACTAGTAGTGTACTGAGAGCCCCTCTCACCCCTCCCCTGCTCCTCGCCAGGCGCCTGCCCCTAATAGCCCCCTAGTCCGTCCTAAGCTACACTACAACTAGCCAGGTACCTCACTAACCGGCATTGACCCCCAAGCCTACATCGTCACAAACATAGACACCGTATACACCTAGGTATTAGACTACGCGGTGTCCTGTATATTCAAACTTACACAACGGAACACGAATACGGTTCACTTGGTGGTCTGTAGATCTTTCTACGTAGTTACAGCGATAGAGAGCAACTAGGTCCCGTGGGGGTAGTGGTCTAACCCGGCGTATAAATATAGGTCCACTTAGGTACCCGTACCTTGATGGTGGGGTAATGCCCCTCTATCCATCAAAAGTTACGAGTTACGAGTACAGTTTGTAGATTGACTACCTAGTCAAGACCTAAACAATTTCCACGCCATAGTCCTATTCCTCAATCGCCGATAATGGCCACTCGTACCGAGTAAGTTTTGCTACTCATGTCTTCCAGAACTCTTCTAGAATAGTTGGGGCAGGGGTCTCGGGCGGTAGGACCTGCCGCGATCCGAGCTGACATGATCGCTATTCCAGCTTCCCGCCCGTGAGGGCTTGTCTCTTCGACATGGATGGGCTGCTGCTTGACACCGAAGACATCTACACCTCATGCATCAACATCATACTCGAGAAATACGGACGCTCGAATCTCCCGTGGTCGATCAAGGCGCGCCTGCAGGGGCGGCCGGGCACCGAAGCGAACAAGCTCTTCCGCGATTGGGCCCAGCTGCCCATCTCCGAGGCCGAGTACATGCAGCAATACAGCGCGCTGCAGCAAAAGCACTTCCCCGAAGCCAAGCCCCTGCCGGGCGTCGAGCTGCTGCTGGCGAACCTGGGCCGGACGCGGTGGTTCGACAAGGCCAAGGCGAAAGGGCAGGGCCGCCGGGTGCACATTGCGCTCGCCACGAGCAGCAACTCGAAGAACTTCACCGTCAAGACTACGAATTGGACCGAGCTGTTTGCTGTGTTCGAGTCCCACCGCCGCGTCCTCGGGGACGATCCTCGCATCCAGCCCGGCCGCGGCAAACCTATGCCCGACATCTACTTGCTCGCGCTCAAGACTATCAACGAGAGTCTGCCCGAAGGAGAGACGCCCATCACGCCGGAAGAGTGTCTGGTATTCGAAGATAGCGTCCCGGGCGTAGAGGCTGGCCGGAGAGCTGGCATGCGTGTCGTCTGGGCCCCGCATCCTATGTTGAAGAAGGAGTACGAAGGCCGTGAGAAGGACATATTGGCGGGACGCATGGGAGAGGCGGGCGAGGTCGATCTTCATCAGCTGGGAGAACATGACGACGGCTGGGCCGATTACTACCCCGACCTCACGAACTTCCCTTACGACAAGTATGGAATTGTCGTGCCACCGGCGGAGGTTGAATTAGACCCCTCCATGAAGGAAGATTTGAGCGAGGACATTGTGGCCGAAGGCTCCTAATCCGATGTGACGGAATCGTTGTTGGGCGGCTTGATAGAGACTAGATATAACGCGCTACTGATGAAAAAGCAAGCCGCATCGGGTAGACATAGATACCGGATTCTAGATATATGCCGAAAAAACGGCGACAGAGGACACAGACCTGTTCAAGCAGATAATGATCAATACACTACCGCTTGCGATTTCGGTTCGACGATGGATATCAATATATGTCCCAAAGGCTGATTTTACCGTCCTTGCTTCCTGCGGCGAGCCAGTGTGCCTCTTTGGCCATTTTAATCCTCCTATCTTTGACACTGAGCTCTCTAGATCTGTCGGCAGCTACTATAGCTGTTTCGCTACTGCCTGCGGTATCGAGATCGCTGAGGGATGAAGTCTGTTCTCCATCTGCGCTTTTCTGGGGGTTTCCTATAGACTCATCTGAAGCATCGTTCCGACCCCCGTCTAGCACAGAAAAAGCGGCGGCGTAGCACCCTACATCGTGCCACTTCAGCACAGCTAGCTCGGCCATTGCTTTAGCCGAGTACACTCGAATCTTGGAATCCCAGCCCGCCGTGGCGAAGATCCTCCCGTCCGAGCGGATCTGCAAGGCCTGCTGTCCCGAGTGCTTGGTGTCGACTATCTTCAGAGGAGAGTCCTCCACTGTCGTGACCTTCTTTGGCAAGCCGCGTGGCGGAGGTTCAGAATTGGAATTAGACGCGGATGCAAGACCTGTCTCGGATTTTGCCGCCCTCTCAGAGGCGAGGGCAGGTGGCGGCGGGACAGGACTCGTGTTGGGAATCGGATGTTTCGCAAGGATAGCGTCAGCGCCAGACGTCAGGAAATATTCCTTGTCGGGGGCGGAGTCCAGCGATAAGACCGGCTGGTTGTGTGCCCGGTATTTGTAAAGGATGTCCCACGCGCCCCCGGGCCGGCGCCGCGCCACCACGGCTAGACCGTTCTCATAGCCTGCCAGGAGAAACAGAGATTCACGCCGCCAAAAGAGAGACAGCGCCATGACCATTCCTTTCTTCTCCGTCTTGCTTCCCAGATGCACAGTACTCCGCCGTTCCTGAGTCGGAAGCTGAAAAATGTCAACCTATCCTTATGGTTAGGACTGCTTCTTCTTTTTTCATATGACTTGCTCATCAACTTACTGCCTCCGTTGTTAGCGTATTCGGCACCGCAATTAGTAGCTCGTCAGAGATGCCCATGTCTGTGTTGGGCGTCGGCGAGCACGGTGCGAAGGAGCAGAAATTCATAGTATTGATTTCGAGGATATGCAAAACCCACGGCTGCGGGCGCTCAGGCACAGAATGATCCAGAGGAAGATCCGTACTCAATTTCGCTTCATCAGCCGCTGTGATCTTCCAAACGATCAGACGGTTGTCTCTTCCTTCCCTAGAGACCGAGAGGGTGCATCTTCAGCTTCTTCCTAGACTCAACTCACATAGGGACTTAAGCGAACACGTACGTTATGACCTTATCGTCGCCCCAGCCGGAAATACCTAGTATCGCACCAGTGTGGGCGCGCCAAACGGCCCGGGGCCGCATGATGGTGAGGTCCCATAACACCACGAAGCCGTCCGCGTCGCCGGACGCTAGGCGTTGGTTCTGTCTGATGAAGGCGGTGACGTGCACCTGCGAGCCGTGGCCGCGAAGGACAGACTTGGGCTGCGCTACCTCTTGTTGGGGCATGGCGGTCAGGACCTGGTCCGCCTGTTCCTTTGAACAATTGAAACCCTTGGCTGTCGCTAGCTGTCGCTGGTTGTATCACCTAAGCCGCGAAACGTCGGCGTGCAACTGACAGAAGACGGACTGCGCTGCCGCAGTTGGTTTTGATTGGCTTGCCTTAAATAGCCTTATGTGTAACTCATCGTCCGAACGTTGCGGAACTGATGGATTCCCCGTGGCGGAGGTCATCAATCGCCAAAAGTTGCCCTCTGTGGGTGTCTTGGCTGTCCCTGGCTTCAAAGCCGAAGTGGGGGGCGGGCCGTCAGGATGGCACTACCAGGTAGGTACCTAACGGCAAGGTCCTCTCTACTGTATAGTACTATTACCTACCTCTGTTTTTCAATCTGTCCGTTTTCTCACAGCGGACTGTTGTGCCATATACACCGAATCTAAAAAAGAGTATCATTCCCAAGAGTTACCTAGGTACACGTATGTCTAATACTCTAATGACACTTCAATTTAAAATTCGACAAACCTCAATAAATAAAAGCTTGTTTGAGTTAGCGCCGTGTCCGATCTAGAAGAGCGTGTGGGGCGAGATACCCGGTCTGGAAAGGCATGTATTAGGTACTCAGCACTTGATTAATCCAGACGAATCGGAGAATTTCCACTACCTAGGTAGTCTCCTAGCAAGTGCTTATCTAGCGCCTCGGATATTTGTAGACGATGTTTTGGCTATCCAGAGACGAAACTAAACCTATTTAGGAAATTCTCTATAATATTGCTTTAATTTTAACCTAATTTGTATAAGGTCAGCAGCCTAGGCCCACATTTATTTTCTCAAAAAATAAGCCACAGAGTACTTAACGCTACAACGCACAACCAGAACCAGAGGGGCTCCGCCCAGGAGGGTTGGACCTCTGGGAACTCGGCCGCCGTCCCTTACGGTCCGGTCCTCGCCCCAGCCGGCCCTTTTGCAATACAGTTTGTTATCTCTATATGGTGTTGTATGGCGTTGTTGTGGCGTTAAGTACTCTATGGAGGAGGGTGTGGAGCAATTACCGGAATAGGTTTGGTTTCGTCTCTGGATAGCCAAAACGTCGTCTACAAATATCCGAGGCGCTTATCTAGCAGGTACTGTTTCTACATTATGTACCTCTTTTTTGAGTGGTAAGCTTCAGCATGCCGCGACTAACACTGCGATGTCCGAGTCTTACGGTACTGATGAAAAATGTTCAACATTGCCTCGAAATCAAAGAAGGAACGTTTCACCACGTCAAGCTCGAGGCTTATTATCGTATCCCCGCTCTTTGCGTTGGGGTCAAGCGCAGTGTCACAGCGTGACAGCGGTTTGGAGGGAAGCACACTGCGAGCAAGCACACAGCATACGAATTTTTATCAACGTTAGAAACTGCATAGAAAATAGGAGGAGCCCGATTGTGCATGGTGGGAGAGGCGCGGAACAGGCGGAGAGCGAAGATCATACGGCCGGATGTCGGAAGAAACGCGGTCCCACTACGCCGAGGACACTCAGAACAACAAGAAGCTCTGTCGGATCGGCTTCTAGCAAGATCTTGAAGATCTCATGGATGTCGTATCTCGGAGAAAAAAAAAAAAAAGAAAAAGTCTACGAGGCGCTCATCGCTACCCCTGCGCTCGGGTCTTGACATGGGCACACACACAACTTTCTAGTGTTGAAACGACTCGACTGCTAACTCTCAACCCAGGTTCCCAAACGAAACAGGAAGCCGCACACATTGCATGTGCACAGACACACTATATTGTTCCGAACGTGTGTTCCATCTATATATCCGCTAAGTAACATGTTCCATGCCGATGCATCGCAGCGATTCCCTCGCCGTGAGGTGGGGGCGTACTGTAGTAGGTATACTACATAGTATAAGTATAGTATAGACAGTAAATGTTGGGGGCGAGCCTAGTACATACACTACCACATACTCTTTTTGTTGATATTACTTACTGATCTGCTACTAGGGTGGATGGAAAGCCAGACGCTCAGCCCTCCGGGTTCAGCCAGGCCGAGACGGATGTCCCTAGCCGGAAGGAGGATTTGGCCACAATAACATGAGGCACTGAATAGGTATGGCACCTCGGCCCTTCTACAGAGGCAACTTAGGAGGCAGCCAACTTATTAAAAAAACCAGCTAATGGATTCATAGTAACGTATAAGCCTTACTTGCAGTAGGTAGTGTGGGAAAATGGCGTGGGAATGGATTAAACCCGTCCCAGTTCCCCAAGCCCGCGCGCCTAATCCACAAGCCTCAAGAGGAAAAGCAAATAATCGTACCATGTGCATGGGCCGGTTGCGATCCTCAGAACAGGGCGTGGCTGATCTATTTTACCTACTAGTACACTACATACACACTTACTTATCAGTACATACACTATCGTAGCCTGTAGAGTACTACCTAGGTAGGTATACTATTATAGGTAGTACCTAAGTATAATAGACTGGCTATCTCGCTTGCGGGGGGAAATATGGTACCCAGTGTGGCCAATTCTGCTCGTAAATGATCAGGTACTGGTGCCTCAGGTAGGTGCACGTAGAAGTGTACCTACGTATATGTGTAAACGCATATAGGTGTAAACAACCTTGAAACACCAGGAATACCTAGGTACTTGGCGGGCGGCGGTTGAGTTTCTACCTCATCCGTTTCTGGGTTTCCTGGGTTTCCTGGGTCTCTGGGTTTCATCCGCATTGTTTCCTGCAAGACATTCACCGAATATAAGCTTAATAATCCGTGTACCTGAAGTCGACTTACACAAGGTCGGTGCACAAGGTAGGTACACTACAGTAGGTACATAGTTGATGACACCCTCAGTACTGGGGCTGCTGCTGGAGCAAGTGAAGCCGAAACTGGGGGCGGCATGATCTGCCATCCTGGGGGCTAGCGTATCTACAGCACACTACGCTAGGTACCGCACCAGCCAAACCCCACCTGAGACGATCCCGGCGTTTCCTCCAAGCGTCCTCCAGGCTTCTGTCCAGGCGCACCCATGCCAATACTTTAATAAGTATAGGCAGTGCTAAGCACGTATAGGTACCTCTTTCGGCCCTGTATCGAAGCATCTAACTTATCTGAAGTGCCCGAGCTCTGCGCGAACCGACACTGAGAAACAAAACACTCCAAGCCGAGACGTCCCGTGCGTTGTGTACTGGTAAGGGGTAGCCTGCTAGATATAATGCCGACTCTCATACCTACTGCTCAAGTGCATACTGAAGTGTACTTACATAGCCACAGCATTCCGTCCTATTTATTCTACTGTATTTCGCGCGCCATGTTCGCGGTCTGGCCGCTCTTGGCCTGCACCGGTCCCGGGGTAGCACAACACGATCCATGTGGTATCAAAGGCATTATTATTTCAGTCCTGTCCCGCCTCTCTCTGCTGGTGTCTTACCCGCCTCCGAGCGTGTGTGTGGTGTGCTGTAAGCCACAATGCCCCAATCCCGCCATCGAGGATACGGGAAACCGCCTACTGTAGGTACCTACTGTAGGTACCTGGCGCCCTAGCACCCGTTCCTGGACCTTGGAGCGGGAGGCGGTCCACGGCTCCACCGAGGTAGCGATACCTGCACTACATGTGCGCGCATTGCTGTACCTACATGGAGCCTACATGGAGTCTACATGGAGTCTACATGGTGTGAGTCGCAGACGAGCTTGGGCTCTTCAGCTGAGCTTGGCCGCCACGGCCAGTTGTTAATCAGTTGTTGATGTGACTCCTCGCATCCGTCCTGCGCCGTGATTGGCGTATGCCCCAGATGCGCGGGCGCCACAGCTCATCCGATCTTGATACAGTAGGTATTTCCTCGCTCTCCCCTGTCCGCGCCCTGTCCGGGATCTGACCCTTGCCCGGAATACTGCCCAGAGGACGCAGAGCACCCAGAGTACTGCCCAGAGCGTTACTCCTTTATTAGGGTGGCCAGGGGACCGTTGTCCATTGCGTTGTTGGTGCGCTGGACTGCGGACTGCCTGGGGTCTAGTCTAGTCTGATTGATTAGGAGTCGAGTCGAGTCTGGAAACGATACTACTACGGAATACGTATAGGTAGCATACCTGGACTCTGCTCTACCCGGGTAGTGGAGCTGATCTCATCGCATCGGTTACGAACGAGATAACCCGCCTTCGCCAGCATCAACTTTCCGGACAGCCAACAACCAACAGCCGACAGCCAACAATCACCAGGCATATACACGCAACCATCCCGCCTTGCCTGGTCGGTGTCTCGCTCCTGGGAGCCACATTGTAAGCCGCTTCCACAAGACCTTGACTTGCTCGCCTGAAGCTCATAGGTAACTAGGCAGCGCCGGCAACGGTTTTTGACGTTCAAGACCTTCGACACGTGCTTCCTGTGCATGAATCGGCGCCCCGGCTACTTCAGGATTTCCTCCGTCCATGCTGACGAAATATCCAGTATACCACCCCTTCCCCGCATGTCTAGGCCTGTCATTTTATTGTGTGTATATTTCGCAATCCGGGGACCCTGATATGAGTTCCCGGCCCTTAATCATCTCATACGTTTTACGCTGGCCACCATTTTATGGAAGCGATCGCAACGGCACGGCACCCATCTTTGGATTTAGATCTCCTAATTCGGTCACATATGAATTACAGCAGTTGTAGCCTCTACGCCGACGTTCTAGCCTTTGGCACGCGCCCCGCTCCTCCCTCGAGGTCCGTGTCGTGCCGTCTCTCTACTTAAGTAGAGACACTTATCGTAGCTCCCGCCATAGTTAACTTCGCCTCGCCGAACGTCACTGTACCGGCTAGAAAACTGGGCGCGACCGCGCTGCCCACACATCAGCATGCGGAGCAGCCCTTGCCGCCGCGAACCGTCACTAGCGGCTTGGGAATCGAGAAATCCGAGACCCTGTCATCGGAGAGGAAAATTTTGCTTATATTGGGTGCCCGAAAGCCTACGACGCGCGGGAAAGGAGTGGAGATGAGCGTCTCGGATGTGATGCCGGTCAAGAGCAAGAGAGTCCGCACTGGATGTCTGACCTGCAGAGAGAGGCATCTGAAGTGCGACGAGGAGACCCCCGATTGCAGAAACTGTCGTAAAAGTAATCGGGAGTGCAAACGTGGTATCAGACTGAACTTCATCGATTTAACGTGCAAGGAGCCGCCATTTATCCCACGCGCCGAAGAGTGGCTAGGTATGAGGGATTGCCAAGACCCGTGTGA
The DNA here is from genome assembly GCA_005188305.1 of Xylaria sp. BCC 1067. NCBI lineage: Eukaryota > Fungi > Ascomycota > Sordariomycetes > Xylariales > Xylariaceae > Xylaria > Xylaria sp. BCC 1067. The sequence continues at coordinate 711,654 of SSCS01000003.1, read as the reverse complement.
TCATGACTGACAAAAGGCCTAGTGAATTTCCAGGACGAGTCACGCCTTATTGCCTCGGAGTATCAGGGGGGCCTAGGAAGGTATGCTAAGTTCGATACTCAAATTATCACCCCGCCGCAGGAAGTATATCCCGAGACGCCGGTGCACAAGGACACTCTACCCACCAAAGGGACGGAATCGCAGACGACCGCGGAACATGGCCCCTCGGTGTCGACGCTTCAGTCTCAGAATGTTTACTATAATGAGCGCGGCCAGACATACCCAGATCTCCTAATCGATGCCCAGCTACATTCGCGCAAAAGCAGCGGAGCTTCGTATGGGCACCCTATATCGGCATCGAGTACGACCGCCTATGGAAACCTAATGTCAGATGCCTTTGGGCATGTCGAAGACACGAACGCCAGGTTCCACCCCCATCATCATTATGGGAGCAGCGACATATCTACAGCGCCATCTGTCGCAGGCGCAACAGATGCTGGGCCACCCTCGGCGACTCGAGGAGCCGGACCCGGTAATCAAGACATTGGCGGCCACCCTGAGAACGGCATGATTACATCATCCAACGATAGATCAGGAGAACGTGAATATCTCAATTCGCCAGAGGAGTTATATTTTATGCAAGTTTTTGTTTCAGAGGTGGGATTGTGGATGGACAGTCTTGATAAGCACAAGCACTTTTCGCGCCTGATTCCCTACCATGCGCTCAAATGCCCGATGCTCCTTAACGCCCTTCTCGCTTGCGGCGTGAAGCACCTGACTCTCACCCAACAGTATAGCGACGAAAAGGCACTCTTCTACTACGACACCGCTACGACGCAACTTCTACGGAGTCTCCAGAACCCAGAGCGTAACACAGCGGAATGCGCTGCTACCGCCGTGGTTCTCAACGTATACGAGATTATGAGCGAAAAGCCGACGAAACGGATGAGCCATATCGCCGGCGCCCGGGCGTTGATTCGGGAGTGCGGGTGGAACGCGAAGAGCACCGGCCTCGGTGCGGCCTGCTTCTGGCTAAACGTGGGCATGGAACTCCTCTCGTGTCTCGCCTTTAACTGGCAGACGGCGTGGGACCCCGAAACGTGGGGCGTGAATATGGATTTCAGTACGGGCAAGGACTCAGGCAGCGAGGAAATCTGGGTTCATCGTATATTCTACATCGTCGCCAAAATCGCCAACTTTCGCGCCAGCATCCCTAAATTCCAGGAGCCGAGCCCACACGATGAGCAGCTCCGCGTTCAAGCGCGGGTGGCCGAGTGGAGCCGTCTCAAGAGCATGTGTGAAGAGTGGGATAACGCGTGCCCTCGGCCGATGCACCCGTTTGGCTACGTCTATCCCGCCCAACAGACTGGGCCCACAAAGTCCTTGTTCCCGAATATCTGGTATGTATCGTCTCTTCGGACCGATAATTCGTCGCTGATATCCATCCAAGGCTGATCAAGAGGGCTGCCGTGGTCGGAAGGCTCTATTACCATATGGCACTGTGCATCCTGGCACAGGTCAACCCGTCCGCACCCAAGGACTCAGAGGATTCGCGCACGACACAGCAGCACCATGCGCACCAGGTCTGCGGCATCGTCGCGCACAACAAGGATCGCGGCGTGGCCTCAGTATCGATCCGATCGCTCGTCATTGTCTCCGAGGTGTTGACCGATTACGCGGAGCAGCGAGAGGTGATCGCGATTCTCGAGCGGATCGACCGCGAGACGGGGTGGAAACTCGCCGGCGTCATCAAGGGGCTCAGGAAGCGATGGGGCTGGGAGAAGATGGAGCAGCCCAGCCTCGTTCTCGGCTCTGCGCTTCCACCCGGGAATGCAATGGGCAACCATGCCGCGGATCGCATGGTCACAAGCCAAAATCCCACGGCCACTGCACCGCCGCAACAGATGATGCTGGCACCGGTTGTGCAGGTGCCTGCTACGGCCGCGCCGCAGCAGATGCAACCCGTCGTCACGACGTCTGCATCCCGGCCGCCCATGCGCGTGAACCCGTTAAGCTTTGCGGATTTCAGCCTACCTAACCATCCGTACCAAAACTTCTACGAACCTCCGAGCCGATCAAACTCGTATCAGTCTCAGGGCTTACTCTGACAACTAACCCATCTGCCCAGTTCTATATGATTGTCCCCGATGAAGGACGGGAATTTCTACCTTGTGTATTTACTAGGGCCACTAACATTCACATTAGTAATGGACTATGATCCTCAACACCTAACACTCAACTCTTAGCGCGCTATCCTTGGCGATACGAGATGAGTCTCTTGACATTTTCTTCGCCTATTTTGAACTTATATACCCGCATACGCGGCTTTGGGCGGTGGCTACTTGATTTCGGGCGTTGTGGGGAGGAAATCAATATCTTTTATGGTGCGCAAACGCAAGGAGGCCTTAGCGCCAGTATCAGTTAGCATACAGAATAATATCGCATAGGTTGCAGGTCGGGATTGTATCATTCTCATCCGGTTACTATATAGAAGGATTTCATGCGTTGCTAGGGTTGCATACATAGGGTTCATGGGAGGAAAACGACGTCGAGTAATCAGGCTTATTATGATGGTTGAGGCACTATTGGTTATCTGTTGCAACAAGATTTCACTGTAGTTTAGTATAAGTGGCTTTCAGAGAGAGAAAGGGTTACTAAGAACACATCTCAATTCGTTCGTGTTCTCTCGATATGATGCATCATATGTGTCACGCATGAAATTACAGCTTGGGTGACACCGCAAGTTCAGAAGCTAACGAGACCATAAAAGTTCAATTCTGGCTTGGTAAGGTATAGCTCAGCGAGTTTGCATGTTACTGCAACCGCTTTTTAGCTAAAGCTACCTTAATATTCCTATGCTAGGCGTATGACCCTAAATAGAGACCCGTTTACCTTGCTTGGGCCGATTGGCTTCTACCTTGACTACTTCCATTCCACTCTTGTGGACTTGAGGTGAATAGGCTCCTCAGCAATATGTGGTAGATACTACCGACCTTATTACGCCCAATACTCTCAGGGAGTCGACACTAACAGAACCGTTGGGCTCTGAAGATCACTGGCTCGTCAAATATTCCATGGACGGCTATCTGCCGGGCCAGGCAACTGAGCTTCGAAAAATGGATTTTTCGAAATAAAAGTCGGTCAGCTTGGACCTGTTTGGCAGCAACAGAAAGCTGCCATACACATGACCTAGAAATAGGCATGGTGAGAGCCACTTTTGGATATGCGGGGAGCAGGACGTAGCCGGCTATTCGTTGACGATTCCGCCTTCTGTCCCCAGTGCGCCGTGTTAGATACTCATTGAATTGCAACCTGTCCCCCGTCAACATCTATCATATTCGAAGGGGTAATGCGTATACATACTGCATATAACAGAGCTGAAGATGACGTAGCCTCATTGAGCAGATTTTTTCTGCGGCAAGCATGTTTCCATCCCAATGGCGTCAACTCCGATTCTCGTGCCTCGCTCAAAGCTTCTTCAGAAAGTGATTCTTGAACTTCTTATTCGCGCGATCGCTCGCCCGATGCTGGAACTGATCGCCATGAATCTCAAAGCAGAACGACTTCGCCTCGGGCTTCGCATCGGGCGCAGGGACGTGCACACGAAACATAGTACCCTCCTTCGGCAGCGTCTTGACCTGATTCCGCACCGTCACGACCTCGAAGGCGAACCGCGTGTCTTTGACCACGATGCCGCGCACGCCGACGCGGCTGGGACACCGGCTGCGCGACACCTCGACCTCGGCGCCGTGCAGGTCCGCCGCGCTCAGCTTCGCCGCCGCGCCGGAACCGCCGTGGTATAGTTCGTTTCCTAGCACCTCGCGGATGTACCCCGTCCACAGCGCGTGCAGCGGCGCGAAGATCGCGTACTGCTGCCCCCCCGCGCTCGGCAGTCGGTATAGCTGCCGTCTGCGCCGCTCTCGCGCTGATAGCGGTTTCGGCTTCAGCGCTTTTGTGCGCGCGGTCTTCTCGCGGCGTGTCTTGCGCCGGACGTCGCGCGCCGTCGATGGTGGGGGCGAGGTCGGCTTGAGGAAGAGCGGGCGGTGCTGGATCTTGTCGGCGTAGATGCGGTTCGCGCTGTCGGGACTGTGGGCGCGGCGCAGTATGTCCTGGGTTAGTGATTGTGACTCGTCTTTGGGTGCCATTTTGTTGGTGTTCGTCGGTGATGATTTCAGGTGAGCAAGCAAGACGTGAGTCCGGACAATTGAGGAAGTTGGGTTCAGGTAAAGGAATGGCGCCCTTAGTGGTCTTGGCCGATGCAGCTACCGGCGTGTACCCCGCCTGTAGTTCCACAGTTTCCGGGTATTTGGTTTACAGGTTTTTAGAACTCGACTACATCAGTAAGTATTCTAGATATTATAGGATGCTTACACGTACTATTGGAACAAAAGGTGAAGCTAAAAATTAGAGCAACTAGAAAATGTATGTATCTATTTATTGCAAGCTTTAGCGCTGGATATAAGACAAGAGGTCTGGGCCGCCAAATAGGGAGCAGGAATACGGCTAGGGAATTTTTGCATCTTGTTCATCCCAGCAAGGTTTGGATTTAAGTACAAGTCTAAGCTGTAAGAATGATACGTACGACCATAGGATCTGGAAAACGCGGGGTCCCGTCCGCTCCCCCATAGCTAAGCCAGATACCGCCAGATTAGTAGTTGGGTCGGTGACGACCAGCGAATCCCTGGTGTTGTACGTTTTGTTTTCTTCATTTTTTATTTATTTGGAATTTTACCACCGCAACGTTTTAATCCAAACACCAGTCAGTTTGTCATGCATGATTAACAAAAGCTACGCATAAGAAACGTACTTTTTATATAAAATAGTTCTGTCGCTTCAAGTAAGCAACCTCACTGACAATGCTGTATCTAGTCTTATCTGTACCTATATTACTACTACCTTAGGAGTTGGCCATCGCAATGTCTTGTTGTCCAGCACTCTAGATACCCACTTGACACAATACTACTAACCCCAAATACGAGAGAATAATTAAACTGTGTTTTAGGTTCTCTGTCTATGGACAATATATCAAAACTACCCCAATTATTCTAAGCGAAGAAACAGTAACGAGAAGGAGCTGAAAGTTGAATGCGAAGTAAGCAGCATTAACGTGAAGACACTCATCTATTATTGATGGCAAGCATGGTTAGGATGCGAATTGAATTAGATGTCCAGCTAGGTTTGAGGTTTCCATTATGATTATACTACACACAATTTGGCCTGGTATTGGGTATCTATGTTGTTTTGTCTATGCGTGTGTGGGTGGCTATGTATATGCAGGCCGCTGTGTATAAGTAGCCGGGGGGTAAGCAGAGACTTCTGGCCTCCCTAAACTACAAATTACGTAGGTTGTATCTTAAGTTCAGGTACTATTTAATCAAGTGAATAAATCAAAATATATACATATATATGTGTGTGTGTTTCGTACCCCAAACAAATTGCTAGGCTGCCTCTGTACCTGTGTAGCGACAAAACACAGGATAGTAGTATTTATTACCCACACGCTTCTTAATTATTAGTGATCATCTTAAAAACCAAATGGATAATAGCCCCAAAGCGGCGGCAGCGTTGTTGCTCCCCATAATAGCGATAAGAACCAAACGATCCAACTTCCCCAGGCATTCCCCAGCTCCTAAAACACCCTCCATCTCTTGATGATTGAACTCTGGAAGTACTTGACTCGTCTCCGCCACTTTCGACAACAGCCATCGAAAGTCATCAATGTCACCATCACTCCCACGATCAACCACCATCATGGCCCTTCACCTCAGCAAATTCGACGTGGACGCGACAGCCCCTTCGTATAAGGGGACTGCCTCGTGGATCCGTTCGATACAGCCATCGCCGATCTAGATGATGTCGATTCGGACTCGGAAGCCTTGCGGTGTAACAAGGGCTAATTGTCTAGGGCTTGGCTCAGTGGCTGTATTAGATAGTAATCTTTCTAGGTTCTCAAAGGTCCATAACCTTCAAAATAGACTGTATAAATCAAGGCCTTAGGCCTCCCATTTACACACGATTTTAAGACGATTCCTTGCGTTCTATTTCCTTCGACACGAGACCATATCGTGTGTGTCTCAGTGTTAGATGCAGTATGATGAGTGAGGAGATGCTATATTGGGATACTGTCCCGAAGGGACAGCGTCCGCAGTATCAAAGATATCTAGCTGTACGGTGCATGGATGCAGTGTACACAGTTCCGATACACTGTGACACTCAGTCTGTAGGTGATCGGAGGCTTCGTGGGCCTAGAAGGTCTATCCGATATATCGTAGCTGAAAAGGTGAGAGGTCCCTTGGCTCTGGTTAGCCTGTTGACCCTCACCGACTCGGTGACTAAAGGTGACACCTTTAAACCATGTGACGTCGGTGCATCGAACGCAATCTTGCCGTCGGATTCGAGGCTAAAGTTAGGGGCGCCGGCCTGAATGGCCTCTCAAAAGTCGGTTAAAATATTGAGGGGCCTAGTAATGTCTACGTCCTCGGTTTTCTAGGTCGAGGAATGGACAATGCTGGCAGCGCCGCCAACGAGGAGTAGTTGACGACGCCATTTAGGTCGGACTAGGCGGGTGGCGGCATGATAGTAGTCAAGGGGTGCTACGCGCAGTGATGCGACGATGAGGATGTTGGACTTCGGCATGTTTCGAGAATAAGAGGGGAAGCGGTATAGCAGAGCCTCTAGTAATGGCCCAAGTTAGTGAATGATGTGAAAGCACAAATGGAGTTGTTGAGCAGGTGGTTAATATTGGGAGTCTTAGCTAATACCTCTAGCAAAAAAATAATGTAGATAAAAATACGTCCCAGATCCTAGGAATTAAAACATAGGTGGATATGGACATTGAATCACGATGGCGTCACTTACTGGAGGAGATGTATGGAATTGAGAATGAGAACTGGGGAACCGGGGTCTGTTGGATCGTTGGCAACCAGAAAATATCTTAGGGATATAATAATTGATTCTAGAATAGAACAGGAGAGAAGAGAGACGAGAAACCGAACTGGGCGGAGAACAATTCTAATATGAGTGAGAGACTGTCCTGCCCCTGTTCTTTCCTATCTACAGCCAACTTATTATTGGTTTGGCTAAGAAGGAAAGATTAACTTAAAATACTAACAGACTCAGAAAGAACATCTTCCCAAAACTTCTATTTCTTACTCAGAAAGGGGACGTGCAGCTTCCTTTATTTATTTGGTTGCTTGGCTTAGAAAGAAACGGCCTACTAACCTTGGAAGCTACCAACAAGTGAATACGATTCCTATCCTGTTACATAGTATAGAGGTGCCGCTTTGGTCACCTAATCGGTGTAGGTCAACAGATCAATCAGGAGCTTTTAGGAACCCCCTTTCCTCTTACCTCTATCCGTTATGGCCACCATTACAAAGGGGTAGGCAGAACTTATTGGCATACGAGGCTTTAGCTCGCCTACAGTGTAAAGCATATGAAATCCGGGCTTATTCCGGAGGGTCGGAATGCGAGGAGATATTTCGGGTCGATTGCGTATAAATAAGGGCCCAAGATGACCCAATAAATAGACTTATTCGAAGGCCATCAGACCATTGAGAGCATAGAAAGATTATTGTCTAATACAGCTATTGAGCTTAGCCCTATCATATGTCAGTCAGGCTCCAGAGTAAAGCAGAGCCGCAAAGTAGGTCACTACTAGGTTGTAGGTAGTTATGGGTTAAGTTTTAATGGCGTCAATTCCCGAACCTCTTCCACCTAAGTAAGAGGTCCCGAGTCCTTTTATAGTTACAACTACTCAATCCTCGCATTCCAGGTAGGTACCTTCTACCCTCTAGTGCCTCTATGCCCTGATAGAATACTACCTAGGTAGCCCTTGTTACACCTCCCCAATACCGACCTAGGCGGCTAGCGGTAAGTCAAGCTGGACCAGCCATGGTGGCTGAACTGGGAGCTCCTCCGGACCCTGAGCTGCTGCATTTACAAATAATGTGTGCACTTTCCACTCTAGTGGTACATCATCGCTTGCGCAATGGCTCGTCGAGCAAAATCCTCTTTCGGTGAACTGTCGTGCGGTTTTAAGCTTTTCGGATCTTGTGTCTGCGGTGTCGTACTTGGTTTCTGTAATATTTGATAGCTTCTCAATGACTTTGGACTTGTTGTTGTCGATGTCGGTAAAGTGAGACGGCTCATCACTGACCTGACTCCTCCACGCTACAAGTTTCGCGCCCCAACCCTCATGGATATGTCCAAAGCAATGGAGGCGCGGGCGAGCCCTCGCGACCGCAGCGAAGAGATCCGGACAGCCCGCTCTTCGTGACTGGGCAAAATCCATGATTCCATGTGGTGGGCCATGCGTTATCACGACGTCAACTTGCTCGCCGATAGCGAATTGATGGCCGGTTTTGAGTGAGTATTGGAAACCATTGCCACCTTCTGAAGGTGTGTATGGACTTGCATACACGGTCATGTGTGCGCCATTGTCGAGGACAAAGTGATGCGTTCCTTCGTCGAGAAATGTGATGCCTGGTGTTTGGTTGATCAGCTGGCGTGCCTCTCCGTAATCACCGTATTCCTTCCTCACAAGTTCCGGGTCTAGGGCGGGGACAGCCTCGGCGACTTTAGCTCTGAATGCTGGCACGTCTAAAGTGAAGTCGTGGTTTCCAGCAATTATCAGTTTCAGGGGCGCATTAATGTCTCTGAGCAATTGCAGGCTCTTCCGGTATTCGTGGATTTTAGACTCTTCGGTCAGGTCGCCACAGTGAATGGCTACATCTACACTGATATCCTTGCTTAATCGGATATCATCTGCATGAGTGTCTGAGATGATGAGGAATTTAGTGCTGATGCTCATTTTAACTGCGTGTTGTTTGCCGCTGTTGTTGCTGCTGTTGTTGCTGCTGTTGTTGCTGCTGTTGTTGCTGCTGTTGTTGCTGCTGTTGTTGCTGCTGTTGTTGCTGCTGTTGTTGCTGCTGTTGTTGCTGCTGTTGTTGCTGCTGTTGTTGCTGCTGTTGCTGCTGCTACTGTCGTTGTCGTTGTCGTTGTCGTTGTCGTTGTTGCTGTCATTGCTGTATGTGCTGTTGTTGCTGTATCGGACTTTTGATGCTAGATCGCGGAAGGTTGGATATATCGGGTTTTTGTCGCCACTGATGGATGGAATGTTAGAGAGATAGGAAATGCAGGGGCATTACTGCAGTTTAAGAAAGGAGACCCAAAGCTTAAAAGGTAAACATTCCCCAACGGAATCCCGTGGAGTTTAAGTTTAGGAGATGGGCCAAGGATTGAGGAAGCGTTAATGTTCCTCGGCATTTTACCATAACATGTAAATGCTTGCTTGCTATATATACAGTCAGAGGGTAAAATTCCTTGTCATGATTCTAGCCGTTTAGAAGAGGAAGTTATTGTGATTACACACTGTGCATCACCGATCATGGTCCCGCCCAGGTCATTTAACATATGAATAAGTTATTCAAAGGGCACTACAACAGCGAAGATATCTGAGAATGTACTGTGATCTTAGCTGCAGAGAGGTAGGGAGTTACTCGGCTGGTTACTTATACTGGTTACTTATACTGGTTACTTATACTGGTTACTTATACTGGTTACTTATACTGGTTACTTATACTGGTTACTTATACTGGTTACTTATACTGGTTACTTATACTGGTTACTTATACTGGTTACTTATACTGGTTACTTATACTGGTTACTGGAGCAGAACAATTTTGAGGACGTCCGGGCACATTGTATTGGAGCTGAGCTGAGCAAAAGCGGCAAGTACGCTAAACCCGTTATGTGCGAGGCACAGAAAGCGGCAAACACTACCGCACCATGCAGGGGTTAGCTAGGTACTTAGGTACTTGTATGCCCCAGACTCTGTCCAGGCCTTGAATGACCCGCCTAAGCCCCCACAAAGATCAGAAGCCAATCACTCGAGGAAGTGCCTACAGTACCTACTTAGATGGCGTTCCCGAGGTTCAAGGCTCCTCTCCCAAATGTGGTCTACCTTCACGTACACATGTAGATAGTCTCTATAGATCCACGTAGTCCGGTTCACTTTGTCATCCGCCATCGTCACCTCTCTTTTCGCCCCTACAATCCCCGAGTTTTCTTCCTACACTATAACCCCCCGTAAGGTAGACTAGATATCGTCTGCAATCGAAATCATACGAGCCGGTGGTGCACTCCTCCCTACCTCCTCGCGCAACCGCTTGCAGCCAACCTTATAACCCGCGCCTAGCCATGCGACGACCGCCATAGCTCAAGACTGGAGGATATTAGCTACCTAGGTACCGTCTGGAGACCTCGACACCATGTCTGACGATGACGATGCGACACGCGATTCGGCCCCCGACTTGCAGATCCTGGGCGACCACATCACCTTGCAGCCGAGGAGTTATACCGAGACTCGTCGGCCTGGTGACCATGACGAGGAAGCGCTTATGCGGAACATGGCCAGGTTTCGGTCCGAGCCCCTACGATTCCTGCGCGAAGTCTCCCTGCACGTGTCAGGCACCGGTTGGCGCGCCTACGACAACTTCATCGGCCGCCCCATCTACTACTCTGGCTTCTCGGAACAGATGAGGAACACCGTCGTATCGGCGCCCTTGCTGCGGGCTCGCATATCTCAACTGGCCGACAAACGCCTCGAGGTCGAGGAGAACGAAGGCTGGTTGAGGAAAGACGACAAGGACTATGCAGTCAAGCGAGCACATAGGCGCGCCGTCATCGAGTCCGGCATACGGGACGTTGCCGAGAAGATGACGGATGGCATGATCTGCAAGTTCGAGAGCAAGACGTTCATCAGAGGAGCATATTATCTAGTCACGCAATTGCTAACTCGGGCTTACCACCAAGGTTACTAGCCTCAACCTCCCCTCACGCACCCTGCCTCCTTGACTAACACCTTCCGTGAAGGAATCCATGTTTCCAGCGAGGAGGTCCTACGACTAAGAACAGTAGCCCAGGAGGCCGAGAGAAAGAAGCAGAGCATCATTTTCTTGCCCTGTCACCGCTCACACGTCGATTATGTCGCCATGCAGTTAATATGCTTTCGTTTGGGTCTGGCCTTGCCCGTCGTTGTATCAGGAGATAATCTAAATTTCCCCGTCGTTGGGAGCTTTCTGCAACATGCCGGTGAGCATCTCACCCACCTATCCACGGTCCGCGCCAGCGCTTACATCCCAAGGCTCCATGTGGATTCGAAGGTCTTTCGGTAATGATACCCTGTATACCACTCTTGTACAAACTTACATAGACACACTGCTGCAAGGCGGCTACAATTTCGAATGTTTCATAGAGGGTGGCCGATCACGCACCGGCAAGCTGCTGCCACCCAAATTTGGGATTCTGAGCTTCGTACTGGACAGTATTTTATCTGGTCGGGTGAACGATGCCATTATCTGCCCCGTGAGTACGCAGTACGACAAAGTCGTCGAGACCGAGGGCTACGTGACCGAGCTTTTGGGTGTCCCGAAGAAGAAAGAAAACCTAGCCGACTTCCTCAGCGGCGGGTCGTCCATCCTATCTCTCAAATTAGGGAGGGTCGATGTTCGATTCCATGAGCCCTGGAGCCTGCGCAGATACATCGACGATCAATTAACAAAACTCAATACACCCCCGGGGGTTCGAGATTTGACTTTGAAGACACCCGAAAATGCCGTCTTGAGACAAAGGTTACTGCGGACTCTAGGGTATAAAGTTCTCTCCGATATCAATGACGTGTCGGTAGTCATGCCTACGGCGCTCATCGGCACCGTGCTCCTTACTTTAAGAGGCCGCGGTGTGGGCAAGACAGAACTACTGCGACGTATTGAATGGTTAACAACACGTGTGCGCGCTAAAGGGGGTCGCGTGGCTCACTTCGGAAACTCCCCCTTAGCGGATGTTGTTAGCCGCGGCTTAGAGGTGCTTGGTAAGGATCTCGTAGGAGAAGTCCAAGGCCTGGCTGAACCGACATACTATGCGGTGGACCGATTCCAACTTTCATTTTATCGCAACATGACCATTCACTTGTTCATCTCGGAGGCTCTAGTCAGTGCCAGCATGTACACGAGGGTCAAACAGGGTGGTGGTCCGGCGCATCAGGAGATATCGTACGCGGCTCTTCGGGAGCAGGTGTTGTTCCTCTCCTCGCTCTTCCGTGGCGAATTCATATTCCCAAGCGAAGGTTTAGAGGCGAATTTGGAGAAGACCTTGGTTGGACTGGAGAACGACCGAGTGATCAAACTGCGGAGAGACGAGGGTGAGGCAATAAAGAGTATCGGACTCTCCGAGGAGGAGAGGCTGGCCGGCCGAGAAAATTACGATTTCTACTGCTTCCTGATTTGGCCCTTCATCGAGTCAAGCTGGCTAGCGGCGACATCGCTTATGGGACTCACTCCGCCAGTCCACCAGAAGGAAGAGATATGGATCGAGGTCGCGCAAGCTCAAAACACAGCACAACTGGTCAGTTTTCAAGGTACCTCTCTATGATTACTTAATCAAAATTCTAATTAGCCTTCTTTTAGCTCGGCAAGACACTTTATCATCAAGGCGACCTCAGCTACTTCGAGGCCGTCAACAGAGAAACAATCAAGAACAGCTACCAGCGCTTCGAAGAGGAGGGCATCATCTACGTAGTTAAATCCAAAGACGCTAAGGCGGTGCCGCGTCTGTGCCTCTCCCCCGAGTGGAGGGCACCTCGCGGTCCTGAGACGGGCGCCCTACAAGCCTCAGGCAAACTGTGGGATTTCATCGAGCGGATCGCCTCTAGCAGGCGCGAGGGTAAGAATCGACGCGATGGCGCCACTGTCAGCACCCGGGTGCTAAAACTGACGGATGCCCTGGGCGCCCGGCTGTTTGAGAAGACGGCTACGCAGAGCAAGGTTGATGTTACGCTTAGCAACGAAGAGGCGTTCAAGCTGAAAAAAGTTGTTAAGGCTGGGAGGGAGAGGAGGAAATTGGAGGGGAGGGCACATCTGTAGATGCGCAGACTGCGAGACATCGGTAGATCGAACTTGGTGTTTTCAGTTGTGGTTCTTGCCTGCGGTGTACAGCATCTTCGTGTCACTAGAAGGCTTTCTAGATGCGGATCGACTACGTGGCATGGTTATTGGGGACTTAGGCATTGATAGTTTCAAGACTCCCGATATTGGGACCTGTATCGGAAATTGCGGTTTGGGCTATTTGGTCTGTCACATTGGCTGACGATAGACCTATTCCTTAGATGCCCCCCGCGGCGTTCTAACTTGTTGGCTGCCATTGATCATCTAGTAATAGCCATGAGAAGGCGGTAGTCTTATTGAAATAGAAAACCCTTCAATGCTACTACCGATGAATGCCGTGTGTAATTTAGAACGATACCCCTTAGGCGAAAAACGCTGTTCATCGGGATCTTTAGGTATGTGCAAATTCTTACTATCAACTCGCTTACCGAGCCCAGGTCCTGATGCGCAAGACTAATGAATCGAACCAACTACAGTATCTCTGCGACACCGCAACCCCTATAACTACAGACATGGCATCTACTCGACGAGTAAATTCCACAGCCCTAATGCCGCGCCGGTCAAAGGCAAGAAGATGCGGTAGAAATTGAGGTTCCCCCACCTCCCAATGAGCTGTCTCGCCGTGTCAAGGCTCAGAATCTTCTTCCCCGCAGAGCCGGGCACTGAAAAGTATAACAAATCAGCGACTAGGACGACGGACCCCGGAAACCGCACTTACAAGAGGCTATCAGCGTGCTGTTTATGCCCGCGATAAAGATCAGCGTGAACGGCACTAGCAGCAGGTTTGCTACGCCTCCGCCGGCGTAGCCCCGCCACTCGCGGCCGATGGAGCGCTGTCGGTGCGCGAGGTAGAAGTAGTTGAGCGCCGTCACGACGGCTGCCGAGGGCATGTACAGCGCCCGGGTGAATTGCGTGTGCCAGGCCCGCACCAGCCCGTCTGTTGCTGCGTTGCTCTGGAGTATGGCCGGGATTGCACAGAAGGAGAGAGCGCCGATGCCGCCTGGATGGATGGTTTGTTTGTTAGTTGAGCCACGATACACACGGAAGTGGACGTTGGGGAGTTGTGCGTACCGGATATCCACGCCGAGCCGACTATGCTGCCGGTGGCGGAGAGGGTCAGGGGGGTTGATGAGAATGGCATGTTAAGCGACGAGAAGATATGTAAAAGGCAGGGAATTAAGAAGCGGTAAAGAATTACAAGTGCAATACAATCTAATACGGTTTGATATTGTATAAGGTCTGAATTGTACCGACTTATTATCAACGAGTTTCGTCATCATGAGATTTGGCTACTTATAGTCTACCCGGTCTAAGTGGTGGGTCGGAAAACCCGGACAAGTACTCATGTCCGAAAGTCCAACATGGCGCGGGTTCCGCCGAAGAGATCATCTCATCTCCACCCGTCGCCGCTCTTTACAAGTATTTTCTTCCCAGAAGCGGCATGGACGGGATATAAAGGCTGGGATGCGACTCTCTGGTCTATCAAACACTCGATGCGCTTGAGAACGCGGGAGGCATACAGCTTGGAAAACACCCACGAACTAATCTATGACTTGTTTTGGTAGCCGAGGCCATCTAGAGCAAAGCTACTGCTTGTCTAAAGTGACTCGCAAGGACGGCGAGGTCATGCTGACCACCTTGCCCTTCGAGTCCACGTTGAAGATCACCTCGTCCATGGCCGCCGACCCGTAGATGACGGACGCCACGTTGATCCACGTCGCGCAGTCGGTCGAGAACATGGCCGTCGCCTTGGACGGCTGGTCCGCGTCCTCGAACACGGCTTTGAAAACCACCCGCTTGCCCCCGTCAACGCCTGGTCCTTCTAGTCCCGTCGGATACAACCTGACGCGCGGTGTTAGGGGTAGGTAGCCTATCCGATACACGAGTCAGTAGTTGCGCTTCAAGTTGAGATCGGATGTAAATATTGCGAATGGAGACACCATACCGCTCTGTAGCACCGTCGATGTCCAGAGGAAATCGGTCCCGTTGCTGACCCATTGCGACACGCCGAGCCCCGGCTGGTCGTCCGTCCTGACCGTCATTGACGAGTTGAGCCGCGTCGTGTTGGCGAAGGCGTAGTGTCCGTTGTAGATGGCTCCCGCCTCGGCACGGGCTGCTTCTTCAACGGCCGGGATGAGGACCTCGCCAATGATGTCTACGAGTATATTAGAATCCGCCTTAGAGTGTCATTTCCCCCTGCTGCGTGCATCCATACCTAGAAGGTTGAAATTCGCGTTCCCTGGTAGTTCTCCTGCTAACAGGACCGAGATGCCGATATCGTAATCCGGAACTGTCGGGGTCAGTGGTCAACAACCGTAGTAAACACGTTGCGCATACGAGAACATGGCACTCAACACTCGTCGATGTTCTGAGTCCAAGGCTCACAGGTACTTACTTATAGCCAGAACGGAGCTATAATCACTGATCCGCCCGGCCTTGTTAAACGCTGTGATCCAGCGATATGGTTGCCCGGCGACATTGATCCTCCTCGCTCCCCACGGCGCGCCGACCGAGGCGCGCGGATCGGTGGAAAACGAGAATGGCTTGAGCCAGCGTCGCGTGGTCACGGGGTCGAGGAGCTTGTAGCTAAGTATTGCTCGCCCAATTCTGGACAGATCGCCTACCGAGGTGTAGATATTGCCGGCTCTGCGGCCCTGTCAGTTTGCGCGGGCCGTTGGGAGCCGAAGGGGAGTGAGTGTCTTACGCCGCGGCCTCCCCCAGATCAAATGACCAGCCCGTCTGGTCGGGGTTGCCTGGGATGAGTCCCCGCGCGCGCTCAGGCGCCCGCAGAAACGTGTTGTTTAGACCGAGGGGCTTGAGCATTGTGTCCTTCAGTAAGGACTCAAAGGGTTTTCCCGTGATGGTTTCCAGGGCGTATCCGCTAGGAGTCTCGCGTTAATGGCTGTTGTATTACGTTTCGGGAATTATTTACTTACAGCAGTTGGAATCCCACGTTGGAATATGCCGCACTCGTGAGAGGGGGCAGTGATGGGCTTGACATCTGCAGTTAGTAGCAAGTCTTGGGAAGTGAATGGCGAGGAGTCTCAACGTAGCCTCGGGTCGCATGATACTCACTAGAATTGCTGGATGCCACTGAAAAACTCTGTGAGATAAAATGAGTAGCGGTCCCCTAGCACCTTAGGCCTTGGGCGACTCACGTTTCCGACTGCACGTAGGAAAATCCCCGCACGGAGGCCGTTCTTGAGCACTCAATGGAGGGAATCCGTACTGGAGCACGTAGTCTCGCGTAGATGGCGTTTGGGTTAATTCTCCTAGCAGAGCGTCTAGCTCACATTAGCCATATGGAGGGAGTTATGGTAGAGAGGCCACTCACAATCTCGCGGAATGCCCGTCATTTGCGTTGCAAGACCCCCAATCGTGACCTGCTCCCACGCAGTATTCGCCACGGGATCCGAACGGTTCGTCAGCGCCCGCAGCTCAGACACGTATTTCGTTATCGGCTCATTCCATATCTTGTCGCCGGCATTGATCAAGAACAGGTAGATCGTGTGGATCTTCGACAAACTCCCGAGGCGGAAAACCGTGTTTTCGTCCACTCTCTTTACGCCTGTCGTGTTCAGCTTGGCGAGCTTCGGCGCCGTGTGCAGGACCGAGAAGAGAGGGTTGGTGTCGTGCGCCGAGAAAACTTCTAATGCGAAGGAGTAGTTCTGTGCGCTGTCTGTCACTCCTTTAAACGTGTCGGTCAGTTTCGAAATCGCAGTCTTCACCGCGTCGCTTTTCGCTAGTTGTAGCGGTTTGGGGAACACCGGTCCCTCGAGGGGACATGTTGGCGCCGCTTCACATGCTAACAGTACGCAAGCCGACACTATAGCCAAAGCCTTGATCAGCATCTTGATGACTACGACCTGATAAAATATGTCAAGTCTAGCTCGGAACCGCGCCGCTGTGTGGTGCCTGTGGCGTTATGCTAGGCGTTGTGACAGGCCACTTTCGGTCGGAATAGTCCCAAGAAGCTTGGGTACGGGACTATATAGCATCTTCATCCATCCGCAACACAGATAAGGATGCAAATTCTAGGGTTCCAGAGATTGAATACAAAATTAGAAATAGCCACGCGATCAAGTAGCACCATTGAGAGTGATTGAGCTCTATCTTTACAACCATATATATTATAGCAACCTCGCAGTCGCATCTGCCTCCCATTACAATCCCTGTGCGCTTGGCCTCGGCAATGGATACCCGTGTATCTTGAGCGAGTCGACGCTGTGACCATGCTGTCCCAGTACGAAGGCGTTCTTGAGTCCGACGACTTATTTCGTCGAAAGAACTAGTGCTGTGTCGCCGGGACGGGAAAACTGATCTACCAGCCCATGACGAACCATAGGTAATCACAAGCGGGTAAAATGCAACCAATATAGCCGTCAGTCTAGAGCGGCCTCTGGTGCGCGGAGAATAAATACGGTAGTAGAAACTTCCTAATCAAGAGCATCCAATCAATCCCCAAATAAGCAAGGTTCGACTCCAAGGTACTGGGAGAGTCTGTTGGTTCAGATGAAATACGGTTGTAACACATTAGAGACCTTTCCTCAGGCACGGTGGATGTCACCCATGAGGAAAACGTATGAAACAATGCATTAAAGTTGCTTTTCCTATTAGGCCCGACTAAATAGCGTTTGAAATCTCTACAGGTTGTTGGATTTCTTGATGCGTCCTTCTAGGACTGACAGTGAGCAGCAAATACGGCTTTAGTATTGCAACATCTAAATCGGAGTTGAGATTTTCAAGCCTCCGGATATAGGCATGGATAAGGTATAGTTGGAAGTACATCTGGAAATGAGTCCTTACTTTGGTTCTGATTAGACATACAAGTGGTCTTTACGATAAACAGCTAAGCGGTCAATTCTTCTCCTGCTTTTCAAGACGACGCTAAGATGTTCGTTGCGGCCCTAAGGTTATGAATGTATACGTAGACTCAGGGTGAAGAAAACTCCGAAGCCGAAGTGATTAAAGATGCTGCATTCGGTCCTATACAATGATGCGGGACAAAGACAGAGCCTCGAGATCTTGCACTGAGTGAAAGAAGGAGATCAAAGCATGGGAGAAATCATTGATATATTTCTTTGTAATCCAAGCATGCATGTACACAACAATCGTATACTCTTTGTGCAAGTAAATGACAGCCCTACCGGGCTCTCTCACACATTCTGCGCTTCCCTTCGCCATTGGATAAGACTTTGCAACCCGTATCTCTTAACAGTCACATCCAGCAAACCGAGAGGCTTTGAAAAATGCCTCGAAGGCGTTTCGGACCGCGGAGGGCCGGAACACCTGTCGGCCAGATAGATGCCCCCATACTCGTCCGAGCGACCATTCTCGATAATGGTATGATCGGAGACAAACCGAAAAATAAAACACAATTAGAAAGACATCGAAGCTTTCCAAGCCCGGCGGAGGCAGAGAACGATCTCTATGCACTGAACACCCTGCAGTTGCGAAGGGATTTTCCCTTAGAACAGCTCACTGTCCAGATACCCATAGAGTACCTGTATGATAACCTGCCGCCCGGGGCTAGGAGTCTTATAGGATTGCCCATGTGCGGATCGCGATACGTTTTTAACTGTCCCGATCAATATGTGGACAGGAGAATCCACAAAATGTACAATGAATGGCCAAGCTTCTGGGATTTTTTCCGAAACTTCGAGTATGTATTTTGGTCAATCGAGACCGACCGGGGGTATTTCGTAACAGCAATTTTTCATATGGAAAAGGGTATGATGGACGATCCGAATATTGATCCTGACGAGGATCCCGAAGCCGATATACCGCAGGTTCCGGATCCACGCTTCGGTATTGTTGACGCATGGTCCGTCTTAGACCCCGAACGGGGTCAGGCTGCGCAGGATAGAATAAACCGGGTCAGAAATCGCATCCAAAGTATCTTTGCAGCTGAAGGAATAGTCTTCAAGGCCCAATCATACAAAGACCAGGAAGTAGTGGGAGGAGCGCGGCGGTCATGTCCATGGGTGCCTCCTCCACCTAACCCCAAGGAAAGTTGGAGTTCCGGGGTTCGATCTTTCGATCTCATACGGCAGCTCATGCAGCGGGTTCTCAACATGTACTGTAACCAGAGAGGATATTCAGAAGCTTTTTTTACTGAACCGACTTGCGGTTGTATTAACGTCGACCAAGTTCGGTATGAGATGATGAGTATGTGTGCTATTAATACACTAGACGATATGAACTGGAATGCTCGCTTGGCAGTTGAGGGTATCAGAGAAATTACAACGTTGGATCCTGAATTTAGAACAACGCTACTGGCCCCCAACGATGCAGACAAGCACGCTTATGTTCCTGCGTCTGATATCGCCGGCCCTATAACGGTTTTACCGTAGATCTAAGGTACGCAAATGCGTGGATGGCAATAGGTTTAGAGGATTTTTGGAAAACTCGTAATTAATACTCATCACGCTACATTGTTAGCAGCTTTCGACTTCATGTACCTACTATTACCCCTTTCCCGAACGGATTGCCTAGGCGCCGATATCCGCACTAGTAACACCAGAGTGTCAACCAAGGCTAGCAATTTCGTCATGTGCGATCGTCTAGGTACTGAAATAGATCTATGTATTACATACAGAGATTCCATCTCTCATAGGCTGAACCTATATCTACGTGCTTACCTTGAAGGCGCAAAGAGAGATCCAGCCCATCACGACGGTTATGTTAATCAGCAGTACTTGGTTGTTCAACCAGACGGTCACCTGCTGTGAACAATCTTTAGACGTTTTGGGTTTAGAAACTAGCATCCTATGTATGAAACCATCGTTAAATGTGAGAACTCTAGCCCCCCGAAAGTCGGGCAGAAAGTCACCCTCTTAAAAGCTAGAGCTACGCTCTGACTATACTTAAAAGTTTCCAGAATACTTTCCAAGCCTTGCTTGTGATACAGTTGGTAGAAAAAATAAAAATCATCATGAGTACTACCATAGCCAGCGGTTACAGCGTGCCAATCACGCACAACCTACAACGCAAGGAGTCGCACGTTTGTTCCGGCCGTATGCCGGTCTCATACTACGTAAGCGCTGGCACCATACACCGTGGCTTGTGCTTTGCATAACATTGTCTCGAACATCAAAGGGATGGATTAACCCCACGCCATTCGACCTATGAGGGCCGTGTATCTTTCCTCCCTTTCTACCCGTCAAGGATAGAAGTCAGTAGAATGTGGCGACGTTACCATGGGGTGTTAACGTTGAGGTGCTGTGTCTATATAAGGGCCTGAGACCTCCCAACTTAACTCTTGGGAGAGAGTCCAGGAAATCACGAATCTAACCTTTACCAACGAGTAGAGTGTTTTTTATTCTCTTCCCGCCTCCTTGATTTGCTACTGCTCGCTGCATACCACACGGTATCTACCTCGTTGGCTCAAAATGGCCAACTACGACATGTTGGTATGGCTGTCCACGTGCGTAGAGAACTGACTAAGACACTAACAGTCAGCCGTCTAGAAATGGGAAGACGAAAACGATGACTCCGACATTGAGGTACATCCCCATATCGATAGGGCGTCATTCCGCAGGATGGTGAAGCGCGAGAAATATATACAACGTCGGGAGCGACAGCTTGAGTTAGAGGCGTTGAGGCAAGAGATTACTATCAACAAAGTATTGATGGAGCGTTTATCTGCTCTACATTCCGCCTTGAAGTCGCGCGCTCACGGCGCTCGGAGTGACCCTCTGACCAAGGTTACCTTGCAGGCTATCATGGAATCAGCACTGTACAGCTCCGAGGACGACGATCCCCCGCCTCCGATAAAGGGCTGGCCAGGTGAGGGCCAAGGCGAGGGCCAAGGCGAGGGCCAGATGCGGCCTTCTTATTCCACAATGATAACTCGAATCTTGGACGAAGTGAACAAGAAGCTAGATGACAGGCACACACAGGCCCACGAGCGCCACAACGCATTTGTGGAAGAGATCGGTATATCCATTCAGAATATGCAAAATTCTCAGCAGGAGGTAGCGCAGAGATTCGATGAGCTAGAGAAGAAAGAGGCCGCTGAAGCTTCACGTGTTAACAAGAGGCGCCCTAGAGGGATTGCCATGATCCCCCCCCACAGAAAGCCCCCGGTGTCACTGACAGCGGAACTGTTCGGGCAGATCGACATAGCCGATTACGAGACGAGTCGCGAATTTATCTCCTGCCATCCCGAGATCCTCGATGAATCTGCGTTGTATAGCTTGCTGAACAGGGCCTTCAACGTGTTGCTCGAGGATAACGACGAGCCGCTCGCCTATCGATACATACACCAGATGATGATTCTCGAGTGGTACCGCGATTTACGCCGATCCGGCCCAGATTCGGCCGGGTCATTGTGGGATCGTCTGGCCTCGCAGTCGCCCAAAGTGCAGGAGTCGGTCATGAAAAGTATTTACGAGAGGTTCGAACAGGTGCGAACGATGGCAAAGAGCGTCCAGCGCACAGTCAACAAGCCAAGAGAGGTGATACAGTTGCGTGATATCGATCCGAGCCGACCGATGCGGATTCGTGTCCCCGATGCGGAAAACGAGGATATCAAGGCTCAGGGAGCTAGAGATATTTTCGACGGGTTCACGCCGGAGATGAGAGCCGCACTGGAGAGCGGTTCCTTAGACAAGGTCAATAAGGTTCTTGAGCAGATGAAAGTCTCGGAGGCCGAGAATATGGTCCGGCTCCTTAGCGAGGTAAGTCTCTATTCTTTAACCCCGTGTCCCGGCGAACATGTGCCTGAGGTTTAGTCGCTAATATTCTGTCCCATCTTGCGTAGTCTGGCTGTATAGGCACTAAAGGGGAGCTGGTCGACGCTACAACTGAAGAAGGAAAAAAGCGTTTGAGGGAGATAGAGGAGGCCGCAAAGTCGGGAAAGGTGGCATAGACATAGGCTGAAAAGGCTGTATAGGTATGTTGTTATATCGAAATTAGTTAGAAACGTTTTCGGGGGCTTTACCACGTTTTCCGTCAAACGCCTCTGATAATCTATCTTAGAGACCTACCTCAACCTACAAAATGATATATTGGGGGGGGTGAAAGCGATGACCGAGAATATGTAACCGAAGTTAGATGCGATCTTGACCGGAGCAAGTTCGAGTGAAGTTGATTATCTCAATTTGGGGTTTTTAGGGCTAGAAGCCATCATCCAGAATGGATGCAACAGCCAGCGCTTAAATCTTTTTTAGAAACATTCCCCATATTACAAAAACAGAGGTGGTTTGCCCTAAGCTACTAATACATATTGTGAGTCTTGATTCGCGTAATGTAACAATATAAGCTGTATTTATTAACTTAAGTGTTATAATAATGTTAATAAAAGGACGTACAAAGCAACTTGGTAGCAATACTACGTGCTATTATATGCTAGTTATAGACGCTTACATATGATAATCATAGTAGCTCGAGAAAATTTCATGCGCTGGAATGTAATAGTTGTCCCGCTGTTTCCGCTTTCCATCGGTTGTAAAAGAGTGGTGATAGGTTAAGCAAAACATTGTCACGTTATACTACCTGAATATAAGCTGTGTCATACGGTAATTCCGTCTTTGGCAACACTTCGCGAACTGAAACAAAGGATCGCTTCTCTAGAGTTTGCGAGACTATAGTAAATTAGTATATGACTGAATACATCATTCCAAGCCCTAGCACATTAATGACCCTTGTTACACGTTACGTGTTACACGTTACGACGGAGAGGGCAATGGCCCCAGTATCCTGTTCAAGTAATCATTTGCGCATAATTGAACCACTAATCATAAAGCAGCAGTGACTCGGTGGACGTTACTAAATTCCATTTTTTATTTAAATATTGCTACATAGGGGTATGTTCATTGCTGCTCAAAGAGTCTGATCCCTCGGCCGCATAGCGCCCACTCAGCAGGTGAAGACCGCAGGGCCAGGGATCGTGTAGGTCGAGGCCTTGTAGGCGTCGTACGTGACGCCGGGGTCCGATCCCTTGTACGCACCAGGGAAGGCGACGAGACCCGACGAGGGCGTCTTGGTGCCTGACCCCGTCACCTGGAGCTGGTGGCAGCCGGGATAGAACTGTGCGCCGGGGTACTGCCACGCGTCGTGCAGCGCGATGAGCTCGTGGCGCACGAGGTAGTAGCCCGGAGCCAGACACGACGGGATCGTGTACTTGACACCGGCGTTCCCCGGGACCATCAGAGAGCTGGCTCCCCACGTGTTGGAGGTCCCTGTTCGCCCGGCCTCGGCGATCTTGAACCATACGGCGGCTTTGCCGGGTATGTAGCTGTTGCAACCTATTTCCGATGTCAGTCTCGTCATAATGGTGCTGCTACTGGTTGCTTTTACTCACCGCTGCTGGGGCACTTGGCCATGTAAGTGCTGTCAAGGCCTGGTTAGCAAATGGCATCTTATTACGATGGCTGTTTTCTCTTGAATCACTTACATGGAGGGTCCGACATGGCTGTCGGGCCACAGGGTCCAACGAAGTGTAACGGTAGAGCCGGCGGCAGCAGTTGCGTGGAGTGCGGCGGGAGAAGATCCCACTATGCCGCCGTCGGTATAGCCACCGCATTGCAGGTCTTCGTATGTGAGATCGGTAACGGGACCATTGCCTTCAACGCGTCTCGAGACACGTTTCGGCTTGAGATGAGATTAGCCACTTGTCGCGCCGCTGAGTGGTCTTGTTTCTCATTCTTTTCTTAGATAGGAATAAAACTAGCTGCTTACCGTAGGATTTGTGTATGGGTCTGTGTAGGGCTGGTAGAATTGATAAACCTGCCCGCCGATGGTCGCGTTGTCGACGTACCCATGGGCTGCGACGAGGGCAGCCCCGAGGAGGAGAGTACTGAGGATCTGCATAGTTGCAGCTGAAACTCGCTTCGACTATCGTGGTTAGAAAATAACCTATAAGCGATACAAATATGCTTGAGGATGCTGCCAGTTAAGAAGTGACGGGTTATATGTGGTGGCCTCGCTGGATCTTATAAGTGTATTGAATTGCGCTCATTTCCATCATTTCTCTATAGTAGCCAGAAACCCAAACCGTGCGGTCTTGTTTCCTCGGAAGCAGTATGGCCGTGTGTTGTATATCTAGCTGGGTAAGTAGGTATTGGTGTTCCTAACCCTCCATGTAATCTCGGGGCGGTAGGCGTTGTCATGTGGGCTAGTTGGTGTGCTGGTCTTACAATCTTATTCCATCTATCAGATAGCGACAACGCCGCGCCCGCTCGTTGATAATCGAGATATAGTCTTGTTTCGTCCAAGTCGGCCAAGTGGCAGCGATTGCTATTTTGGGGCCACGGAAGATCGTCGCCCTGGCTATTTTGTGGCCCTGTGATGGGTTAGATTTAAGTCAACCTAGTCTAGTTGGTGGAATAAATCTTGAAACCCAGCAACTAGTGGCGGCCCCGCCTAGAACGGGAACCTTTTGAAACAATTCAGCTGCTAGTTGTCATCATTGATCTCGTTTCATAGTTACGCATTATACAAACTACCCCTTGTCCACATCTTTAAGTCTGAGAGTGAGAGGTATGGTTCTGCCTAAGAATGTGCAAAGTTATCTCTCCTCTGCCTAAATTGATAGTATTCTATATAACGAATTATTGGCTTTCTTGGCCATTTGCTGGCGACTCGGATGGCACCGTGAGGCTTTAGTTTATATTAAGCTCAGAGCCCTCCACCCTTAGATCGTCCAACCTTAAATCCTATGTGCTCGCAATATTGCTTGCTATACCCTTCTCTTTTGCATAGACGTATGCATAGGGAGCGTAAGTAAACTGTTTTGTTATGATATGACGTGAGCTTGAAAAGTTGTAGCACCATTGACTACTATCTCTTCACGCTGTCATGTGTCTAGTTAAAACCGTGGCACAAATACGCAACAAATATGTCTATTAAGATTATCAGTATTATAGTAAGTTAAACTTTTCTCTAATCCTGTCAATCTGCATCCGTCCCCTAGCACCCTTCCTCTTCACATATAGCTCAGCAACCACACCCCGCCCGATTCCAGCGCCACAGGCTGCAGTTAAGGGCCGTACTCAGGCCAGTTGATAGCGGAGACATCCTCGTAGCACTTAGAGTTCTGCGCGAACTCGTGGCTGGCGAGGCTGCCCTCAGGGAGCTCAGCGAGGACGTCGCACTCAGGAATCAGGGTGATGGCAGCGCAGCCCTCGGGGACATTACGGACGTACAGCGAGGTGGCGGGGTCGAATACGTCGTAGGCGAAGCGCACGACGATGTATTCGGCGTTGTAGTACGGCACGGTCCGTGGGCAGGCGGCGAAGGTGCCCTGCGCCCTGGCGGTCAGGTAGAAGTACGGCGAGGGGAAGGGCAGCAACGACACGCCGATGGTGCCCGAGCCGACGTTGATGTTGACGTTGTGCTCCAGCGGGTACGTCGGGTCGGTCTCGTTCTCGCCCTGCACGTAGATGCCGAAGGGGAAGGGCGGGCTGCCGCCGTCGCTCAGGATGCTTCCCTGGCCGAAGCGGATCTCGGAGGCCGTGCCTGATATACGTGGTTAGACCTGGTACGTGCGTGTGTGCGAGGGCGTCACTCACCGTTGTGGTAGAAGACTCTACCGCTTCCCGCCGTGAGAGCTGCTTCATTCAAGGCAGCGCCGGTGTGAATGCCCTGGAGCTCCCAGCCGTTGACCGATGGCTTGAGGTCGGTTGCCGGGTCAGTGACATTGGCAACGAGACGGAACCCGGTCGAGAGCGAGTTGGGAGGATAGTGAGGAACTTGACGAGATTCGAGGGGAGCAGCAGAGGCAATGCTAGCGGCGCTAACAGCAGCGAGAAGGGTCTTGAACACAGCCATTGTGAAGTATCGAGGTGATATAGATATTGATGTCGATGTTGACGATTAGACACCGGGAAGCAGTTCAGCGGATGTGTGGTGATGGTGACGAAGGATCTGTGATGAGAGGATGTTGTTGAGCATCGTCAGGCCGAGCTGAAAGCCTTTATATACTGAAGCAGATGACGTCCCTCGCGACATGACGATCGGCATCCGCGTTAGCGGCCCGGGGTTTTGCACGGCAATTGTCATCATCACCCAGCGATGGTGCTATGCATCCATCTCCATCCAGCGAGCACATCGTCGTTGTGCCATATGGAACCCCAAAGGTTGCCGTCAGCAATACGAGCTTTCGTCTCCGTGCAACCAATCACTCGCCCTGCCGCCAGCTAGATGCGGATGGTGGTCTGCGCTGTACCCGGTATCGTCGATTTCGGGAACCACCGATTTAACCGCAATCAGATGGGTTAGGTATCAGAGGCATCGGATACGCATGATAACGGCGTGACTATGCGAGGGAATGTAGCATTTGCCATGGCCACAGAGCGGCGACGGGGCGGCGACGGGGCGGCTGCAGGGTTGCGGAACCAGGTAACATATCTCGATGGACGTGACTTGATCTCGTACCTGTCTGGCGGGCCGGGGCGGCGGCGCGTAACGGCGGGATCCGTTAGATGCATGTGGCGGGCGTCACGGGCTGGCTTCATGCAGCTATCCACGATAGCATGCAGAGTCTCTACCGTGTTCTTGCATGGTCCAGTTCGGCATCACCGCGAATCCGGCAGCCTATTCACCGCCAAGTCTATCTTCATCTTGAATACGAACGGTAACATCAGTCGAGGCTCGAGCAGAATTTGAGTTCATCGCAGACCGAACGTTACATCACTGTCCAGGTGACAATCTGCCGCCTTACTATCCCGCGTTTAACAGCAAATTCCTTTGTCGACTGTGACAAACCCTTGCAGCTACAACAGTCACCTACTGTGCCGGATCATTAAAAAACCTTCCTTCGAGATGTCTTCTAGTGCATTACAATTACGAATGCGCACCTACGGAACTTCCATCTCTCAATCGGCCCGGTGCTCCTAGTGTGATAGGAATTGGGTAGGCCGGAAACCAGGATTCTCACCTTGCTCCCAGATGCGATTATTGCCACCGTCACGATGCTCAGGGGATATGAGTTAGGGCGAGTCGAGCGTGGTGGTCCGATTATAGCCAAGCAGGCCATGGCCCTGGCGTGTGGATATGATATTAAATATCTCAAGAGTTAATGTAAACTCTTTAGTTTACTTCTTGTTCTTCCTATTTTGTGGTCGGCCGTCTTGCAAACTCGTTTTCGACTAGCCTTCTTCGAGAACCCTTTGGGTATAATGCTTATAATGTGCGCTAATATCTGGAGCCGCCCTGGGCCACGCACTGAACCACAATACTACTTCTGGAGTCGAGACCCCGTTGTCTACCACTTGGCCTCCTTGGTGTCCTGGAACCCCTTGAGAATAGCGACAATCTTCTCTAGCGCTGCCAGGTATGATCTCAACTCAACAGCAACGGCTTCTTGGTCGGCTCCCAGCTTGGGATAAAAGTCCTTACGGTAAGGGCAGGCACTCATGGCAGCGGAAAAGACGGGCTTGACCAGGATGCCGTGATGGGGTTTGAGGGTGACACCATAGGCGCCGCGGAACGAGTCGGCCAGCTCTTCGCTGGCCTTGGCCAAGTTCTGGCTCAGTGCAATGCACGTGAAGTCCAGGCCTCTACAAGACGCAAGTTAGTGTCGATGGTATGCTATCCGGGATACGTCACGTGGTAGACATACCGAACTAGCCATACGAGGCCCTCGGTAGCCTTGTGTGATTTGGACTTGAGCTCGTTGAGGACGAGGGCCTGGAGAGTCTCGGAGTCGGCGGGGGCAGCCAGCTGACGATCACGGATTTTCTTGTTTTCGGTTAGACGAGTTAGATGCCGGACTTCGGACGCCACGGGAGGAAGGGAGGGAGTGGGTGCAGTTCATGCGGCGTGGATGTTGGTTTGCACACCTTGACATTTCCCAGCATGTCGGACTTGACAGGGGAGAAGGCAATAGATCCGAGGGCATCTGGAAACGTGTCGGGTTAGAGCAAGCGGGGTATACGAGCGAATGGCTGGGGAAAGGCCCTAGAAGGCTCAGAGCGTACCGAACATGGTGGTCAAGGACTCGGCAGCCTCGAGGAATTCGGTGGTCGAGATAGCATTGTTCTTCTCGGCGTCAACGGGAACATCCACGAACGAACGCTTAAAGGTTGAGAGCAGGGTAGCTCCCTGGGGCACGACGGGGGCAGACATGATGGCGGAGGCTTCGATCTCGTATAGTCGGTCAATTGAGTGTAGCAAGGAGGTGTAAAGAGGTGTAAAGAGGTGTAAGAGAAAGAAGTCGACGAGAAAGGGAGACAGGAAGGAGAAGGGAGGAGGAGAAAGAGAGGCGGTCAGTCGACGTCAATGCCCAGGGGTTGCACCGTTAAAGATGTTGTGTTGTCAGGAGGCGAGCTTCCAGACTTGGGCAGTTCCAGACCAGAACAGAACAGACCCCTCTGTAACTGCTCCAGCGTGCCCCGCTTCGAGGTACCTCCTCTCGCTTTATCGGCTGGATTGGTACAATCATACAACCTGCCCGCCTAGGTACCGTTAGGGGTAAGGAGGGGTAGGTCAGGTAGGTACGTAAGCTACCTAGCTAGCTGGGGCCGCTGCGGGGTTTCTCGATACGAGTTAGACTTGGTACCTAGGTAGCCACAAATACGCCACGAATACGCCAAGGGCGGCCGTCTTGCAAGCCACAAGCTGCTTATCAACTTGATATGACGTCAATAACAAGCTTGATTCAATCAATACCTAACCTTTCTATCCACAATCCATTTCCCTCCTTTGATTCTATCTCGAGTGCCGCGTTTAACTAGCCCAGCTAAGTTAGAGGCATATATGTCTTATGTATCTTCCAATAGTGACTTGTTTCCCCCTGACGAGTTCGACGTGATATACAGGTCAGATAGATAGATGTATTGGACCGTGACGGACAGAGAGGAAATGGGAAGCGTCTCACGATGTATTACAAAGGCCAGGTACTTGAAGGTCAGTGATCAGCTCGGCACCATCTTGCCGAGGGGGAGGGCTGAATGAGGCTCGCATCCGAACTACGACTGCAGATCCTACGGAAATACTACTGCTAGGGTACCTAGGTATGTATACTACTACCTGTAAGATATACATACGAACATGTACACTACCCGAGTGTCACAGCAGTAGCCCGGTTGTCTCATCTGATCCGGGAAGACAGGTACTCTATAATTATGACGTCTACCTCTACACTGGCGTACCTATTTGACCCGTTCCTCCGCTCTCGCCCACAGATACCATCTTTTTTTTTTTAAGCATTGTTTTATCAATTCGAAAATGAATAAATAAACAAACGCAAATAGCATATAACAAGGAGTATTATTTTTCGTTTCCGGCGTCTCTACCAAGGCAATTGTGCAGCGTCGCGCCACCGTCGCCATCGTCTTGCTGAACTAGCTAGACTACGCCTCGAGATTCGCTACTATGTCCGGGTCCCACGCTCTCGCCGACAAGCTGAAGCATTCCTTCCACGAATTGAAGGAGAAACTGAATAACACCCATCTGCAGAATGCCAAGGTGCACCTGGATCATAAAAAGTACGTTACTTGGGCCTGTTCTAGCCGCGTGTCTAGCACCACTAACCATGCATGTCAGACACCAGATTGGGAAATTCAAGAATATTGTATGTCCCAGTTCAGTTCCCGGGCACCATCCCCAGTATCCTCACGTCGATAAACGTGTTTTTGTTCAAGCGTTGACCTGGTGTGCTTGCAGTTCAATCCACAGCATCGCCATGACGAAGAGCATGAGATAGCCTGTGATGAGAAACGCAGTGCTATCGCCGATGAGCACCGTTTTAAGTCCTTTTTCCCTGAACGCGATGGAAACATAGTCAAATGGTACGTCGACGGGAGAGACTATTTCTGGGTAAGTATGACCGTCCCTAGCTCAGTCTAGGTCTAGAATTCGAACAAGGAGAGAGCACTGACACACTCGCCAAAGGCCGTATCGGCAGCCCTAGAACAAGCCAAAGAGACCATTTACATCGCGGATTGGTGGTTATCCCCTGAGCTTTTCCTGCGGAGGCCCCCTCACGTCAACCAGGAATGGCGCCTGGATGCCGTCTTAAAACGTCGCGCCGAGGCGGGTGTCAAGATCCACATCATTGTCTACCGCGAAGTCGAGGCTGCACTGACTTGCAACTCGGAGCATACGAAACACGCCCTTCTCAACCTCTGCCCCGAAGGCTCCCCCGGCTACGGTAATATCAAGCTTATGCGTCATCCCGACCACAATGTCCTGGAGAATGCCGCGGATATGACATTCTATTGGGCTCATCACGAGAAATTTATCGTTATCGACTACGCTATGGCCTTCATCGGCGGCTTAGATCTGTGCTTCGGCCGCTGGGATAATCACCAACACGCCCTCGCCGACGTCCATCCCGAAGGCGTCGCCAACGAAATCTGGCCCGGTCAGGATTTCAATAATAATCGTGTCATGGACTTTAAAAACGTCGAGGACTGGAAGCAGAACGAACTGAGCAAGGCCGAGTATGGCCGCATGCCCTGGCACGACGTAGCCATGGGCCTGATAGGGCCGTGTGTGTATGACATTGCTGAGCATTTCGTCCTTCGCTGGAACTTCGTGAAGCGCGACAAGTATAAGCGCGACGCGAGGTTTGATTGGATTACGCTCCGAGGCCGTGAAGGCGAGGACGAAGATTTAGTTGGCGTGCAGAGACCTAAACAGTAGGATATTCCCATTTTCTTCCTCCTTTCCTCACTTTTCCCTACTTTTTATTCCTGCTTCGTTCCAGGGAGTGCGTGGGCTTCACTCACCTCACTGCAAACTCGGGAAGCCCTGTGGAATGCCTGTCTGGTTCTGGGCATAAACTAATCCTCGTTATTGTAGTCCTGTGGGAGACTACATTCTTCACCCACTGACGCCCATGGAGACGAAGAATCTCGATAATCGGGGGACGGTCCATGCGCAGATCGTGCGTTCTAGTTCTGACTGGTCCAGCGGTGTTCTCAGAGACCACAGCATTCAAAACGCGTACTCGGAGGTGATCAGCAAGGCTCAGCACTACGTATACATCGAAAACCAGTTCTTCATCACGGCTACAGGTGACCAGCAGTCGCCTATCCACAACACGATTGGTAAGTCCATCGTGGACGCGTGTGTTAGAGCCGGAAAGGAAGGCCGGAAGTTCCGCGTCATCATCATCATCCCCGCCGTACCCGGCTTCGCAGGCGACTTGCGTGATGACGCCGCCGTGGGAACGCGCGCCATCATGGACTATCAGTACAAGTCGATATGCCGGGGCGAGCACTCGATCTTCGGGCAGATTCGGGCACAGGGCATCGATCCGACGAACCACATCTTCGTCTTCAACCTGCGGTCGTACGACCGCCTCAACAAAACCCCGGCCATCAAGGCGCGGGAAGAGAAATCGGGCGTCAAGTACCAGGAGGTGCAGCGCGCGCAGGCCGAGGAGATTATGGACTCCGGAATCCACGGCAGCACCGAGGCTGAGAGCAAGTATATGGGAAGGTCAAAGGAGGAGAAGGAGCACAGGGAGACGACACACAGCGCGCAGGCTAAGCAGCGCTTCGAGGAGGCGAAGCGAAGCAGCGAAGAGACGGCGTCGGCTTTCAGCGTCGCGCACCATGCTATGGCGGGGACAGGCAAGCTGTCTGATGAGTTGTGGGAGGGCGAGCCGCAGGACGAGGTCCACAACTGGATACAGGAGGAGCTGTACATCCACGCCAAGCTGCTCATCGTGGACGACCGCGTCGTGATCTGCGGCTCGAGCAACCTGAACGACCGCAGCCAGGAAGGCCACCACGACAGCGAGCTGTCGATCGTCATGGAAGACACGGCGACGATCCCGAGCATGATGGACGGTCAGCCGTTCGAGGCCGGCAAGCACGCGGCCACCTTGCGGCGGTACCTGTGGCGGGAACATCTGGGCTTGCTGCCGCCGCAGGAGCACGACGCGAGCGGCGACCCTAACGCGCAGCCGCCGGGCGAAGACTCGCCAAACGACCCCTGGGACCGCGACGAGAGCTATAAGTTCGTCGAGGACCCTATGAGCGATGCGCTATGGGAACAGTGGACGACTAGCGCGACTACCAACACGGAGACATTCAGACATCTGTTTCACGCGGATCCTGATGATTACGGTGAGTGTATCTAAATGAAACGATAAACGACAAGCAAGTATTTCGGGTTGGGGCTAACGCGCGCAGTCAAAACTTTCGATGACTACGATACCTTCCTCCCCCCGAAAGGCGTCAAGGCAGGCCATATCTTCGACCGCTTCCTGCCGCACGACGATATTCGCCGGAAGCTCGATCAGGTCCGGGGTCATCTGGTCTGGATGCCGCTGGATTACTTGAAGGATGCACAGATGGCCGAGACGGGGTTGCAGGTCAACGCCTGGACCGAAAGTGTTTTTACCTGAGCGGGTCCGGTATTATATGGTTATACGTGGCTGGCTGGCTATATATGATGGGGTGTTTTCTAGCTTCGGTATTGATAATTAATACGCTTGATATTGCTTGGAGTAGTAGTAAGCACCGAGCATAGAATAGCGATGCTGTGTGCCGTACCTGTTCTACTTTTTAAACTTCACAATTCTCGTAGCTTAGTGACGTACGAGATGTGACCGACTAACTCAATCTAATCAAGGAACGCTCACCGTCTTCAAGCATGCCACTTAACCTAGCCGCCCTCTCATGCGCATCCGAGCGGGGAATCCGGGGAAGCTATCTTCCCGATTCAGCGATGAGGGGTTCGAGGAACGGAGATCCGCGATCAACTTGGCATAGCCCGTACCACGTATATGGCAGGCAGATATATCTCGGCCCATGATGTCGCGCAGCAGAGTCCCAGCGCTAGGGCTAACGGCAAAATACATACACGCTTGCGCCAGGCCAGCTTTTCGCTCGCCTGGGCCCGTTCGGAACGACGATGTGCTGTGCTACCGCGTCGGGACACCCACACCGGTCTGCGAGATGCATCTCGGGGTATTCATGTCGCGACACAGCGGCGGTGGCCAGGAATCACGTGGGCGGACCTCGCCTATACAAGAAAGGCCATTCCATTGGGCTTTCGTGCCGCGGGGTAGATCGATGACGATCTCTTGGTATCTCCCGGACATGCGGTAGACACAAAAGCGAACAATCAGAGACTGAATGAACATGGCTTTCTCGTGGATCAAGACCGCTTTCATCGCCGGCGTCCTGACGGCGCCAGCGACGGGTACACCAGTGTCTCACAGCACGGCATATAAAGCCAAGGCCCCCGCCTTCTTCCTCGCGGGCGACTCGACGACGGCC
This sequence comes from Xylaria sp. BCC 1067, assembly GCA_005188305.1. Classification (NCBI taxonomy): domain Eukaryota; kingdom Fungi; phylum Ascomycota; class Sordariomycetes; order Xylariales; family Xylariaceae; genus Xylaria; species Xylaria sp. BCC 1067. The sequence continues at coordinate 678,548 of SSCS01000003.1, read as the reverse complement.
GTCAACGGCGGCTGGGGCAATGGCCTCCTCGCGCCGCTGATCAAGCCCGCCTGGGGCGTGAATGTCGGCCTCAGCGGCGCGACGACGGAGTCGTTTGTCGCGAGGGGCAAGTGGGCGAACGTCACGACGCTCTTGAAGGAGAACGCGAGCAAATTCGATTGCTACGTGACTATCAGCGTGAGTGCGCCGGGAGAGTCTACGACGAAGCAGGCTCAACGGGGTGCGATGTTGAGATTCGAGAGGCGTGACTGACTCGGTGAAATTGTGTATATAGTTCGGACACAATGACCAGAAGGCCACCGGCGTTCCCTTCGAGTGCGTATATCCCGGATTGTTTGTTATCCTCGCTTCACCGGCCATCGCTAACAGGCTCGACATCGAACAGTAAGTACCAGCAGAACCTAATCAACTTCGCCAACGAAGTAAAGTCGCTCGGCGGCACCCCGGTACGTACACCACCACCATCACCCCTTTTCTCGTCCGCACGCTAATTCCATCCAACCAAAAGCTCCTAGTCTCCTCGCTCACGCGCCGCGTCTTCCCGTCCAACCCGCACAACGCCACGGACTCGCTGCACAACGAGCGGCTAGCCGCGATCAAGGCGGCGCAGACCACGGGCTCGCCCATCATCGACCTGAACGGGGCCAGCCTGGCGTACATCAACGCCATCGGCCGCGACGCCGCGTGGGCGTACAATCTGGGCGACGATAACAAGGACCAGACGCATCTGAATCCCCACGGCGAGGTCGTCTTTGGACGCATGGTTGCTGATCTGATCATTCGGGCCAAACCTGCTTTGGAGAAGTCGATTACGAAGAACCAGACGTTAAGTAACGCTATTTGGAATAATCTGCCGGCTTGATGGGGGGTGTTGGGTTGGGGCTCACCTCGTTGAGAAAGTACAAGCTAGGAAGCTGAGCACTTGAGCACTTCTCGAATTGATGGGATTGATACGCAGTCCGACTATCGTCAGGACAGGGCATATTCATATATCGTTCTAGTTGAGAAAGAAACGTGATGGTAGTGTGAGGTCTACACAGATAAAATAATTTTGTTGGGCCGACACAATGTTGAAGTCGACGCGAGCCCCTTTACCTAAAGAACATACCATGCCACTCATGACAACCCTTTTTTTTTTCTCTAAAATACATCACATATCATGTCATGGCGTGATTCTTGTGCTTACAGACCTCTTATCTCTGTTGCTTCCGCTGTAGAATGAGCCCTCGTGACCGTCCTTCCCTACTCTTCCCTCCGCTCCTTTCCCCAGCTACCAACCTCGTCCAGCGAGCTTCTGCTCAGCTGGCAACGACCGCACGTTGATACCGACCATAGCCTCGCCCAAGCCTTCGCTGCACTCCGCCACGACCTTGGCGTCGCGGAAGTGCGTGACGGCGCGGACGATGGCTTTCGCCCTCTTGGCCGCGTCGCCGGACTTGAAGATGCCGCTACCCACGAAGACGCCGTCGCAGCCTAGCTGCATCATGAGCGCAGCGTCGGCGGGCGTGGCCACGCCTCCCGCAGCGAAATTGACTACGGGCAGGCGCCCCAGCTCGGCTGTCTGCTTGAGCAGCGCCGCGTCGACGCCGTATTCCCGCGCTAGCTGTCGGATCGCGAGGTCCCCGCCATCCCGTAACGCTGCCTGCGCTGACGCGATGTCCTTCTTGACCGTGCGGATGTGGCGCACCGCTTCCACCACGTCGCCGGTCCCGGCCTCGCCTTTCGTGCGGATCATGGCGGCGCCTTCGGTGATTCGACGCAGGGCTTCGCCTAGGTTGCGACAGCCGCACACGAAGGGTACGTTAACTGAAGTAGTAGAGTTTGCATGTTAGTTGCGCGTTACTGTCTCCGGGCTTCTGGGCGATGATCTCCTAGGTTGACTCGACGACAGCCAGCGGGGAGGGGCTCTGTGTTTGGCAGCGGGAAAGTCGACAAAGGGATGTCACGGGGAGGATATACGTACAATCAGACTTCTCAACGTGGAACTCGTCGTCGGCGGGCGTCAGCACCTCGCTCTCGTCAATGTAGTCGACGCCTAGGGCCTCGAGCACCTGACACTCGACGAAGTGGCCGATGCGGGCCTTGGCCATGACGGGGATGGTCACGGCCTCCTGAATCTCCTTGATCTTGGCCGGGTCGGACATGCGCGAGACGCCACCCTCGGCGCGAATGTCGGCGGGCACCCTCTCAAGGGCCATGACGGCACAGGCGCCCGCGTCTTCAGCGATACGGGCCTGCGCGGCGTCCGTCACGTCCATGATGACGCCACCCTTGAGCATCTGCGCCAGGCCCGCCTTGACGGTGAAGCTGGCCTTGGTGTTTCCGTTGGCCGCCGCGGCAGCGCCTGATGACGAGGGCGCTGTGGTGGCGCTCGCGCTGGCGCCGGCACTACCAGAGTCGTTCGTCATGATGGAGGAGGGGTGTTGGTGGTGTGTATGGCTTGATCTCGTAGAGTGGTGTCTTGTGTGAAGTTTGAAGCGGCTTGGGGTATCAATTGCGCTCGTCCGGCTCGCTCGACTTTTCAATGACTTTCAATGAGATGCTATCGTTGAGTCACAAACAATTTGCCTAAGGCGACTGCTGCTCGAATGCAGAGTGAGGGCGGGGGAGGGCCGACACCGTCCCGTCCAACGGCCCAGGGATCTCCAGGGTCTAGTCTGACTGCTAGTCTGCCGCCCAGAGTACCTACATAAGTCTAAGTGGAAGCAAATGCCGTAGCTAGGGCAGTAGGCGCGAACCGTGGCAAACTCGGCTTGAGCCGGGTACTCATTCTCCGCGGGGTGTGAAGACGGCCATGGATGTACCTACGCTACTGTATAAGCTCGTGGAGCGGCGAGTATGCGGCGGGTCAGAGTGGGTGGGAATGGACTAACTTGGTGAGAAAATGAGTCGTTTTCGCATAGGGCGCGCCACTGCTGACATGACCTGATGGACGCCGACGTCGGGAGGGGTTCGTTGATGGCCATTTTTTTCTTACTATTTGTCCATGCTATTTACGCATATGGAGCGTCTAGGCCGTATAGCCATGTCCGATATAGCAAGGGCGATTCCAAAGCAACCTAGATATCAAGTCATCGGGGTAATACAGATACGTATCCAGGTGATCCAACGTTCCGCCCAGACCTCGATCCCGCGAGTTTCCGGCCAATGCCGAATGTAAAAAGGGTTCCTTTGCGCGCTTCTTTCCGCCGTTAATCCCTGTTCGCGATTGCGGCGTATCGTCTTATCTTGTTCCCCTTGCGGATACTACATTCCACGCTTATGACTGTTAGCACGGCTGTCAAGTCTTGAGCCGTCAAAATCTTTATGATTGACGGAGCAGATTCAACTTGACTTGTTAGCTATTACATTTGTCTACAGAAATCACCCTCTCTCCCCGTCGCGATCATGGTTACCGTGGGGGTTCTGGCCCTACAAGGAGGCTTCGCTGAGCATCTTGGCTTGCTTCGGAGAGCCGCAGATCATCTCTCCATTGACCAAGGACAGCAATCCATTATCAATATTACCGAAGTGCGCACACCAGAGCAGCTTGCCACATGTGATGCCTTGATCTTGCCGGGCGGTGAGAGCACGACATTGTCGCTCGTCGCGGCGCAGTCCGGATTGCTAGAACCCTTGAGAGAGTTCGTCAAGTGAGTTCTTACCCCAGGCAAGTTAACCTGCAGAAGGGGTTGTGTGCCCATTTCTTTGACTGATTGTACGTTTCTTTGAAGGATATCGAAGAAGCCTGTATGGGGTACTTGTGCTGGGCTGATACTGCTGTGCGAGCAAGCCAGCGCCACGAAAAGAGGTGGACAAGAACTCATCGGCGGGCTGGATGTCAAGGTGCATCGGAATCATTTCGGTCGTCAGCTCCAGAGTTTCGTGCAAGACGTAGATCTGCCGTTTCTCCGCCAGGAGGAGACGGAGAAGCAAGCTCCGTTCCCGGCCGTCTTTATTCGTGCACCCGTGGTTGATCAGGTGTTGCCTCAAATCGATGCGCCGCAACGGGCCATCGAAGTTCTCGCCAGGTTTCCGTCTAACGGAGAAGAGGACAACATAGTCGCTCTTAGACAGGGCAACGTGTTTGGTACGAGTTTTCATCCCGAGCTGACGGATGATGTGCGGATTCACGTCTGGTGGCTGGGTCAGGTCATCACGACGCTGCGCGAAGGGTGAACTACGTGTCGTCTTCTTCCACACTGCTCTACGCGCTCCATTTAACATGGGCGAGTGGTGTCCTTCCGAAGGCACCTCCGTATCACACCGGCAAAGCTCTCGAAAAGTGATTCATCATCACCCTGCAGCCATCGGAGGATGACAGCGGGGCCATCACTTGGTTTGTCTAGACACTCCTGCTGTATTGTAAGAGAGAATCCAAAAGTGCAGGCTGTGATATCTAGCAGAGGAGTCGAGGCTTTATTTTCGATAGTCACGCCCTCCCCGGCCCTCCTCCGTCGGTACGCACGACTCCAGACGTTGCCTTCGGCGAAACCAATACCACGGAGGCGTTGCCCGTCCCAAGCCCATGAGCGCATGTCAAGGGATTCAATCGTGTCACAGAGGGCTTTTCGAAGGAAATGGATGGCATCTGTCTGGGCTCGGGGAGAGTGCTCGTAGATAGTGATTGCCGTGACTGGAGGTAGCATGTTTTTAGATATAGAGGAACCGCACCCACGGGTTGCGCTTAGAGAAGGTCGCCTAGTTAGAAAACTCCATCCCAGTGCCCACCGCCGTGTTTTGCTTCCCTGGATGAAAGTAGTGACGGCGAAGTTGTTGATCCTATGCTTCTTCAGCACGTTCAGGAGGACCTCGAGACTAGACTGTTTGCCTAGCATAGCTGTGTACCACTGAACCCTATCCCTGAGCACCATAGACTCGCTGATGATACGCTCGACGAACCTGACTTCCCCTCCTTCGCAGACCATCTCAACAGGTGCACCAGTGCACGCACTGTGTGGTGGCTGTGATTTCTGCGCGGCGAGCTCGAGCAGCTCCGTGTCAGACGCATAGAAGGGGGGGTTTACCATGACGAAGTCGACAGTGTCCGCGTTCGGACCGTGCAACGGAATAAGCCAATCCGAGGCGACGCGATCTATGATGCGAATGCGGGATTCGAGGTGATTCATACAGGCGTTCGCGCGGGCGCTAAATAAGGATTCCGCATCGATATCGGTAGCGATGAAGCGCCATGCCGAGCGCTGGGCGCACCCCAGAAGCGGATAAATCAAGCTCGCGCCCGTCCCAATGTCGAGGCCTATAACTTGTCGTTCAGGCTCGTACTGTTCTGCGTACGATGAAGACGTGCTATCGAGAAGGTCCTTGAGCCATAGGATGTAGTTGTGACGATTCGGCACTGGTGGGCACAGACGATCTGGCGGAAGATGGATCTGAAGCCCGAAATGCTCCTGTAGAAGCGTCTTGGTCAGCTGCAGAACAGCCGCCGGGTCTGCGAAGTCTAGGCAGACACCGTCCTTGAGAAAGGCCCCGAACTCTGGGTATTTCAACCCGAGGCGATAGAAATCCGGCTGGGTCGAGTACAGGTCTCTGAAATAGCTCTCGCTGCGATCTTGCTGTAGAAACGCGGTGCCTTTGTCGCTGCCCAAGTGAGCTTGTCGCGGGCTTGCACGAGGGTCTCCCACGGGCGCGTCTTCGCCTCCGGGCGGCGTATTAGGATGACGATTAGATATCGATCGTCTCGGCTGCTCTCCTGAATATCGTCTCTTCGTACCCCGGCCGAGGCGTGTGGCTTCCATCTCGATGCAGACACAGACAGTACGGGCCAAACCGAGCCATTCGTTTCAATCGGCAAGCTACCAATGGCAAAATCTGGTTCTAGCGTCACCCGAACATTGTGGTATGGAGCAAAGCGCGTATTGATGTTGCAGAAGTGATGGCGCCTAGTAAACGGAAACTACTGCGAGGGACGCTCTTATGGGGCACTGACTGTCCTTCGTGCTTGCTATACCTAGGTAGTTGTTTATAGAAGAGATGGCGGTGGTCTTGCTGGACTAACCTGTGCTTACCTCTATCTACGCGCACGCCGCGCGTTGCGATAGTTTCGCACACTGTACCTTCATACTGTGCCGCAGTAGTGAATTCGTTCTACGGCACGATCTCGAGATCAGCTTTGAGGCGATGGGAAAAGGACAGCCAATCTAGTAACGAAATCATCTGGCACATCTCCTGAGATCGCGCTGGACATGTTGACATGATTGATTATAATTGTACCTGCGCCGCAATGTACTATCTTGGCTGGGATTTGTCCCATACGCAGCAAGTAGACTGGCCCTACCGTACACATCCCATGGTATTATCCGCTTTTTCCTATAGTACAAATGAAGCTCAAACTCCTCAAGGCATCCGAAGGTCCAACCCACAAAGCGCTGTAGTGGCACCATGCCTATGCTGTGGCAGCATGATGGCAGCTACAGCTCGGAAACATCGTTCCTCTCGTCTCAACCAACAACTCCCCGTCCCTGCATAGTGCCATGTAGTAGATGCTAAGCAAAGCCAAATCAATAATTATCCCCGTCGAGGAAGAATAACGGTGGCCTGTTGATGGCGCTTCTGACCATCCTATATCGTCCATAATGCGTCCGTAATAGCATACCAATTAGCCACGGTAAACAGCCAACGACCCGAACTCCGAACTCCACACTCGCACGAGGGCATCATAGGCCTAGGACCGTTGGAAACATGACCGGGTTGGGCGGGGAAAAGAGTCCATGCGAAAATAAATCCGAAAACGCCGGGCCAAAATCATTTTCTCACTCCACGTAAAGTACAAGTCCGATAATATAGCCGCTCTCATTAGTGCCTTGAAGAAGTAGCAGATGATGCAGCCGGGCTAAACACAGAGCCCGTTGACCGTCAGACGCCACCCCCCATAAAAGCAGCAAGATCGTCGAGGTCGAGAAGTTGACGTTCAAACGCCGCACAGAGTTCGGCGCCGGTCATATCGGCGGGTGCTTCACCCGTCGCGGGATCAACCGGTGCACGATCCGACGAAGGGGGCACCGGGGACTCAGCCTTGTGCTGCGCCGGGGGGCTCGCCGTTCCCGTAGCTGGTGTTGATGTGCCCGCAGATCCACCGTTGATTGTGGTAAATCCGGACTTCCGTGGGGGCTCGGTGCCGTTACTCTCTCCCGACTCTTGGGGAGTGACGGATGAATGCCGCACATAGTCCATACTCTCAAGACTGTTGTCAGGCTGGCTTGCCGTGTCGTCCTTGATCGACGGTGGCGCGGGTTCCGTGATTCCCCGGCCCATGTCTCGATCGCCATTCTGCAGAACCTTGGCCATAACAGAGAGATGGCGATACCAGGGGACAGCAAGCATCCACGTACTGGCGCCATCCTGGAGGAAACGCATACCGTCGCTCACTATAGCCTCGGCAGTCTCGTTTATGTCAGCCGGTGTCAGGCCCTTCAAACTAAACCAGGCTACCGTGGCACAGGCGGTGAAACAGGAGAACAACATGACCAGCGGGAAATTAGGCACAGAATCCTTTTCGGCATTCGATTCGAGGGCTAGAAGTAGCGAGACCACGGTATGCGAAGCAGCGAAAACCCGATCCACTGTCTGAGCATGCAAGTGAGGGACACCGCGCCAAGTCTCGTGCTTGAAACCCTCCGTCTGGATGAAGTGGAGGAGCCGGCGGCGATGCACCATAATCGTAGCGCAGTGCAGCAAACAGTGAAGCATCGCATATGTGAATCCACTTCCCATAGTAATGTGTAAGTTGATATGGGCAGGCTTGTCGACAAAATGCATAGGTAGAGAGTTGCGCACGGCTTCAATGCCAGCCTCTAGCGAGAGGCATTGTTCCTCGGAGTACGTGTCAACCGTGACTGTGGTTAGCATCTCAACGACACTGCGCCAAGCCTGCGTAGCCATGACGATGTGGCCAAACTCGCCTACTTCGGCCAGAGGCGTGCCTTGGGGGAGGCCAGGCGGGGGGTTGCCTTCCATGGTGCGAACAAAGGCGGGGGTACCGAAATTGTAGCTCATGTCGGGGCACGGAAGGGGGACATCTTTGACATCGCGGTGCGAGACTGCCGGGTTACGACCGGGGCTACTCGTCAAGAAACAATCGAGGATGTAGATGAGCCACAGAGTTCGACGGAAGGACTCATCCTTGATGAACTGATCAGGGTCTCGACTCTGGTGGCTAGTAATGATGCGATACATCTGCGTCATACGAGCAGCTTGCCCCAAATAGACATAGGCGCGAACGGCATTTCTATTGCCCCATTCATGGATGGTCAGGAGACATAGAGCCTGAATATCTGCCAAGCTCGGGTTATCGAGGTTCTGCATAACCAGATTGAAGGTCTTGACGGCAAAATGCTCGGCGGCTGCCGACGCACCGCCGCCCTGGCTGCCAAAGCGGCGAATCAGAACGGGGGAACTCCTATGGGGCAATCGTTAGTAGGGCTGGGACCACAGTTGCACCCGGGGGAAGAGGGAGGGGGGTATGAAAGGCACAGGTGATGAGAATAGGGATAAGCGGAAGGGGCTCTCTCGGCCGTGACGAAGTCTGGGCGACAACGAGATGCGCAGCCATTGGGCTCGTGACACAGCATGGGTGACGAGGCCCACCGCCGGAAATTGGAGCAGTTTGTGGCCCGAAGGATGACGGGTTGATTTGAACGGACTCCGGAGGTAAGATAACAGGCTGCTGTAAAAATACACCAAGGAACATGAAGATGCACTAACCTCGCTGCACATGTCAAGAGACCATTTACCACACTAGGCTCGAGCGAACCATTCTTGAGCTTCTGTAAGAAAGAAGGCTTGTGGAATGCGACACATGACGGAAGCGTCTTATTGATGATCCTCTCGCATTCCGCGATGAGTTCTGGAGTAAGCCTGTGAGGGGCGCAAAGAGGTGGATGGTTAGCAAGACGGCACTACACTAATTTGGCCTCGGGAGGGGGGCGGCGGCAGTAGCAGCAGGGTGAATGGGATAAGCAGCGTGCAGTGGGTTCAGAGAGAGCGGACACGGTGGTTTTGGGAACAAGGGGGGGTGGGGGGAGAAATTGGGAGTGCAAGGGGTGCGACCGGAACGACGGCGACTTGGGATGGAGATCTCAAGGCGAAACAGCGCAGCCGGCATCAGCCCCCGAAAAAAGGATGGTGGACGAACGAATGGGCCGCTTGGGGGTTGGGTGGGCAAGGGCGGCGAGCGCGATGCGATGATGCGTGGGTGCTGCGCGTCCTGCTGCTGCGCGCGCCGAGCTGGGCTGGTGCTGCAGTGGATACTGGAGTGCGCCTTGCCCTACCTAGCTGCAAACCCATCGAGCCTAGGCCTATGCGCGCAGCGCCGATTCCATGGTTGCCGAGATTCGCCCTCATCGCCGCACACTGCCCAGGCACAACCGGGGCGACGACAGCAGGGAGGGCGCCGATGCACGTCGGTGGAAAGCATGGGCAGGGCAGGGCGGTGGGCTGCGTGCAGACGGGGAAGAAGAGAGAGAGAGAGAGAGAGAACAAGTAGACGGCTGAACTAGTTTACTCACTTTTCGTTGTTTGCCTGGATGTTGCGCGGCATGACCGCTCCGGCGGCCGTTTGCTGCCGGTCGCTTGTGGCGGCGATGTTGCGGTCGCCTGGCAAAGATTCTCGCGGACGAGGCGCCCTTTGCGAAGGCGACTGTCCATGAAGGCGAGCATCGCTCTCGGAAGGCAAGTAGCAGTCGTGCATGCCCTTAGCGCAGTTTTTGCACGGCGCGCGGCCGTTATCGTAGACGCACTTCGTCTTGCCCTTGCGACAGCGCACGCAGGCGCCGCCGGCTCGCAGCGACGTGCCACGGACGACGGATGCCATGGCGGGCAGCACAGACAGAATGGCGGACGGGCTAGAAGCGATGGAAGGGATGATCAAGGGCCGAGGAACAGAGCCGGCAAGAAGTTGTGGAAGAGTTGTGGGAAGGGGGGAAGAAAAGAACGGAGGAGTCGGGGGAGGAGACGGTGGTGGCTCGGGGGTGCGGTGGATTAAATTTGAACGAGTGGGTGGGCACGCGTGAGAGACCAGAGGGCGCCCGGTCGGGAGTGGAGGTGGTGCGAGAAGGGAAGAGAAGAACCGACCAACCAACAGCCAGACAAGGACCGTGTCAGCCAGTGCAGGGCAGCAGGGCAGTAGGGCAGGGTGTGGGCAGAGGGTGCCGCCAGGCAGTCAGTACTTTAGGTAGTCTAAGTCCAGTACCGAAGTCAGTACGGTACAGTAGGTACCTCCTACTTAGACCAGAGATAGCGCCGTAGGTAGGTAGTCTTGTAAAGGAGGGATGTCGGCAGGCGGGCGGGCAGGCGTAGGCTATGGGTGGCCCATGGATACGGCTGCTGTGCTGCGCCGTGCTGTATGTAAGTACACTACAGCGGTATGTACCGAACGCAGTATGGTATGGGAGTGGAGGTACCTGGGGGGGAGGAGTGGATAAGGTGGTGAATGCAGCGCGGACGGCGAAGAGAAACGGAGAAACGAAGAAAACAAGAAAAAGCCCGGGAGCTAGGCAGGGGAGGGAATGGGGGGGCAGGAAGCCAAATGAGCTGAGACGAGACGAGACGAGTCGATCCGGAGGGCCATGTACGTGGGAAGAACAGGCAGACCCGGCCGACAGGCTCAGGCGCTAACAGACCAGACGAGAAAAAGCCCAGAAGCCAGTCGCTCGCTAATTATGGCTACTCGGACCGGCTGTTGGTGGGCGGGTGCGCACGGGTGGGCGTTGGGCGGACAAGGCGGGTACGACACTCACGAGGGAATGGGGATGATGGGATGGGGATGAGGATGGGATGAATGGATCGATGGATGGACGGACGGGTGAGAGAGCTGCTACTGTAGATACTACGGTACGAGTGGATGAGACGGATACGTGAGAATGCTCTCTCTAACAGCTAACCTATCTCTTCCTTTCCCTTCGTTTCTGTCTTTCCCGCCTCGTTTTCCATTTGTCCTCCTGCCGGCATCTACAGTACGTAAAAGTCGGGACGGCAGTGGTGTGGACGACAAACGACAAGCAGAGGTATTGGGATAGAGAAAGTCCTGTAGAACACAGCAGGTGGGTGCGTGTGCATGGAACCAGTCCCGGCCAATTAGTGATTGGTGGCCGTTGCGCACGGAGGCGGGTGTATGTTGGCCATCAAAGCGACAGAGGCCTGAGGCGAGAAACAAGCCTGGTTCTTTCGGGAACGTGCGGAAGAGGGTGCCGAGCGAAGGTTAATACTTTGGGCGACTCCTGGAAAAGCAAAGCGATGGAGGCTGTTTTGGGCCCGGGGGGACGATTGCACACGGCCCACCAACACGCTGCTACGAGAGCCGGAACTCAAATTTCTGGACCGGAGAGAGGGGGGGCAGAGGGGGCAGAGGGGGCCATGGTGACCTATACTACCTAGTACTCTCTGTCGGAGGCATATACCAGGCACGACTAGGCGAGACTGGATACGTTTCCAGTAGTAGGTATAGTTGAGCTGGCCGGTTGTAGAAGTACCAGCCCAAGCAGGAGGGAGGTGGGCGGCAGGCGGGCAGGTCTCGGACTCACGGGTCTCCGGGCGTCGATGGCTCGTTTCTTTTTAAAATGATGGAAAATTCTGTGGGGCCTGGAAGCGTGGAATGGGGGGGGTTCTGTCACGGGCTGGCACGCGGGTTTCTGGGTGTTACGGGGGTTTATCTCCTGCCTACCCAATCTTTTCGTCCTAAAACCTCGGCTCGGCGGCGGGCTCTCTAGCCCAACACACATCTCCTAGACAGGTACCTACTTATATATATGTCATCGAATATCAGATAGGTACTGTACCTACTATAAGTACTATATGAACGATAGGTATGCACATATATATATATATAAATACAGTTATCTTCCCTCTACCATTTGGGCTGGGGGGATCTCAAGTGCGTGCATGCGCAATATTTTCATCGCTTTATGAGTGCATTCCAGTTAGTTGATTGATTGATTGATTGATTGATTGAAGACAGCGGCCATTTGGTTTCGGATTCAGGCCATCGTCATGCGCCGGTCAAGCAGCGACTCTTTCTGCCAGCATTTGCCAAGTACCAATACACATAATAGCATAATAGGAACGCTACTAGCTAAATGTCGACATGTACCCCAAGGTAGGATATCTGCTGGCTCGAACCGACCGCTGCTACATAGTTCGGTGGAAATGTCTTGGCTCCGTATGTCACTAGTAATCCAGTCCCTCTTTTTTATCCTACAGCTCAGTTGATCTTCATATCCGTATACATAGTACACATGGACGGGCAAAAAGGGCATTGTCAGCACGCCGGTGTTGGCACGTCCTATTGTTCTTTTCTTCTCCCTTTGCAAAGAAAACTCAGGCGGCCTCGCCAATTAAGGCCGGATACCACCTCGCACAACCGCACGGTCGGGTCGGTATGCCCTGACCAACCAGAGAGCATCAGCAGTCAGTCCGAAAGACGCTCCCCTATTCCTTTTTTCTATTCATAATTCCGGGGCGCCTACCTGCCCGAGTAGGTATGCGCATACATGCATGTTATGTGCAAACGCTATAAGGAGCCTATTGTGTCATCGCCGGCGCAGCGAGTCGGGGCCAAGACCACACACCTTATCGCATGTGAAAGGACAGGCACACATCCGTCACCCTTGCGTCTGCATCTCCCGTCCCGAAGGCTTGGGCGTCAAGCGCTGATTTGCTAACTGGCCACCTGCGCCCAGCAAGCTGACCGTCCCAGCCCACCATCTCACTGACCCCATTCGGCCATAGTTTGACCTCGTGGAAGGCCGAGAGGACAGGGGACGTGTCCGGCGCTGCCTACAGGTTTCCCAGTGAGACAGGCAGCCTCGCCTCCGTCCACACACGCAGCACACACGGCCCTGTCCCGGCGTGCGACACGCAACTATATCATGCCGCCTCGTCATAGTTGCCGCCACACTTGGGCCGACATCGATGTCAATACAGCCCATCCAACTAGAGTAGGTTGCGTTGCAGTAGTGCCAATTTGCAAGCATTCAGCCGCGAGTCTAAATGGGCGGCAGTGGCCGCACCGCCGACCGTCATTCGGCGCCAGCTCCAGAAGCAAGAAGAGGCAGCAGAGGCAGCAGAGAAGCGAGGGCTATTTTAATCATCCATCACCTCCTCCTTCTTACCTCGCTACATCTAGGATGTGCAGATGGGTGAATTTAGTGTCCTGTTCCCCCTATACTAGTAACCTGCTATCCGGAGCAGAAGCTCGTTGGGACGCAGGTCACAGGTAGCGCGGCTAGAATTACGCCACCGTTGGGGGCCGCAGGATCCCGACTTGGCGAACTACCTACATTAGACTATCTGCCTCCTATTTCTCGCAACCCCAGCCGCCATCCGCTGCTGCATCCTCACCACGAGCACCTGTGCCGGTGCCATGAGATGTTTCGCCTCTTGGTCATCCCACATGAGACCTCACACACCGACAGCTCAAGGTGGTCTATTGGGGCATCTACGGCCGCCTGCCCTCGCGCAAGGAGAAGGCGGTGGTGCAAGAGGTGGGAAGAGCGGTGTTCGCAATCACCCAGCCCTAGTCTGAAATCGGAAGAAGAAATCCCAAGTTAGAAAGAAATGGTAAGCTTACCGACCGTAAAATACGTTGGGTTCCGAGTCAATCCGGAGTGAGCGATCAGGATTACCACTCAACACATGGATTGATCGCCCGCCAAGCCTGTGACGCGGACATCTCCTACACGGGTAGTCCCACGGGCAGTACCACGGACAATACCACGGGAACAGACACGGGAACATGCTACACTCCACGTACCGTATCGTATCAGCCATGCGCTTCCCTCCTCTCTTCTCTCATCTCTCATTTCTCCCCGCTGTCTGGCTCGGCCGGGATCCGTCACGACCATGGAGAGGCGCATAATCTGCCGATCACCAGCATGCCATGTAATGTACAGTTTACCGTCAGTTTACCGTCAGTTGGCGTAGGTGGCTACGTCGCCACATGCACATGCCTACAGTATTCGTCGAGTCCTGAAGCAGCCAGCCCATGGCCACCGGCCGGCAGCCGTATCGCACCCCAGTCAATGCCCATCTCGCTACCGATGGAGACCTAAAAATAAATAGAGTGTGGTTTCCTCTCAACTTTCTTCTGTCTCTGTGTGGTTAGCTGAAGACGCAGCTAATTTCCGATTGCAACTATGTAATCCGATTCCAGCAATTACTTACACGAAATCCACAAGAGGACCGCGATGTCGGGATGATCGAGGTGCACTGGCCGGGTCGGCTTGGTTTTGCTGCCGTACCGCCCGGCGTCGCTCAAGGCCCAAGAGCAAGACAGCGCAGCGCAGTGCAGTGCAGCGCCTAGATTAGCTTACCTACTCAGGTACCTAGGTACCGGTATTGCGCTGCTCTACCGTACAGTAGGTACCTTAGGGAGGGGTCTACAGCGGGTACATCCCTACCTACTTAAGTACCTAAGGTACCTACCTACCTACTATCCCTATGCTACACCCCCCCCTCCCTCCGAAACGCTCCGAATTCAATATGGGCTTCCGCCTTAGGGCCAACTCCGCCGCATTCACTAATTTTCGCGACGCCAAGCAAGTGCGAATGATGATCTCGTTGGCACCTCACAAAGGAGCACGGCCAGTACACGGCACGGCTTGATGGCCGGCAGCCATGTGTCCCAAGTCCCCGCAGCCAAACCTAATGCGTAGCTGATCTACAGGCCTGACGGCAAACGGCAGTACTGTCGCGTTTGGGCCGGTGCCACAACCTCCTCGCACCTCCAATTCCAGGCCCAGCCCAGAAACATGCCTGCACGTCTCCTGCTCTACGGAACCGGAAGCGCGCGACTTTTCTCTCTCGCTCCCTTTCGCTCCCACGTGGGGTGTCGACGCAACCAAGGAAACACTGCGCCGGGCCAAGGATGGCGGCGATTGCCCTGAGGACGAATGGACAGGGACTTCTCACTCACGCAACACTCGTCCGAGCGCGGGGGTAGAACCCATCGCTTGTCGTGAGCTTGTCGTGAGTACGGGGTCCGAGAGCCCAGCCAACCATGCATCTGCCGCTTTGGCCATACCTATGTCATAATGTCGAACCCCCTTTCTTCGGCCGGATTCTGATACACGATCACGCGGGCTTGGGATCCGGCACGCAGCCGAATAGTCTCGTTAGTCGCCGCGAGTGTGTAACGGGCACGTCATCCCTCACTATGTTATCCACCGGCCGGGGCCCGTTGATTAGCGAACTCCCTCCCTCCGCTAAACTTAACAGCTGTAAAGTTCGATGTGAGCTGGCAGTGACTGTAGATCGCCGCACACGTGGCCAATGTGCCTACACGGGAATGTCGCAATTGACTCGAGACGAAGAAGATCAAATCAGTTGAGCGTCGAGATCCGAGTTGCTAGCGTGGTAAAGCAGCGACACGACGGTTCAGCTCGGCAGCACTATCTACAACCCCACATTGGTGTGATCCTACCTAGTACCTTATGACTATCGACCTACGCCAGCCAAACATGTCCGGATCGTAAGTCACGTAAGTCGTACGCTTGGTAAGTAAGCTGACGTGCGACGACGAGTTTTGCCGCCGCCGCCGCCGAATTCCCGCTAGTCCCCACGCCTTCAGACCGGCATACACATCCTAGGAGGGCAAACGGTCCCGAAGAGAGCTAAGAAGAAGCGGTGATCCGACGCGCCCTGAGCATCCATCCTTGATAAAACCAACGCACCCCGTGTCTCCCACCGCACTGTAGAACTATGAATACGTATACTACACGGCCCTCTTATCGGCGCGAGTGCGGGCCGTGATGACGGCTGGCATCATCAGTCGACATGTCACGTTGATCAGTCTGAGATCTAGAAATTATGGTTTCGGAGTGCCGGAACGGTGCGGAAGGATTGGAGGGGTCCCCCTTGGTCAGTTCGCACGTTCAGCTGTCGGAAGCCTCGGCCAGACTCCCACAAAAAGGCCCGCCCGTCTGATAGCCTATAGGCGACTTGGAGTGGGGAGCGCTATCGAGGCTCGGTAGCTACATCGCTTCGTATCAGAGCGGCGCTTCGAACTTACCATTGGTCATCACGCTCCGTGCCCCCGATCTACGACCAATGTCTCAGAGGGGGGCGTTTGCTAACCTGCCTATTCAGCCGGGGGATCCGTACACACACTGCTTGACATTCGGGTCTTCCTTTTAGCATTTGCATTAGAGCTAGAAGTGAAGAGAAAGAAGTGAAAGACGCTCCCTTGCCAAATTCGTTATCGGTGTAACATTTGCTACCGAGCGCTAAACGAGACGATTCCGAGGTGAAGGCTGCGGGCCGAGTATTGATTGTCTCAAAGAAATTCAATTACACGGCATTCCACCCGCGAAATCTTCAAGTTCCGCCCATATTTTAAGCCCAGCTTGAAGCCGTCCGTAATGAAACAAGAAAGTTAGGTACCAGGTACTTCTTGTCACAGGCGAAATGCCAAAGCTGCTCATGATGTGGTGAGTACGTCACATTGCTACCGTGTCATCGTAGACTATCTAGGCTTTCTATCTATCTACGACCCGGGAGGCAGGTTACACGCCTTGAAACCGCACGCCGAAGTCCCTGACACAATCAATTACCATGCTATCCGTAACTTCTATGTGACCTGAATACTCATGAGCAAAACTATTCCGGCTGTGCCTCATCCTTAACTATCGACTAACAGCCCACCGATAGCCAACGGGATTACCCTCCTCGGGAAGAGCTGCGTAGAACCCTATGTCCGGGCATTGGCAGCTTGCGCGCCTCTAGGGAGCTGACACAAATACGCTAGGCTGAGTCTCGTGGCGCGTCCTGGGTTGACAACGACAGCCCATTCAATCCCGCCGCCTTTCTTGAGCTTGGCCTCCGCCTTCCCCCCACAACATACGGCGGCCATCGGCCGACTCGCCGGTGCGCACACCCGGGCCGTCGACGACCAAGCCAGCCGGGCCCACGGGCGCGATGGAAACGAGGTCGTCCTGGCTGACGGGCGCCTAGTCGAGGACGGTAATGTACACGGGTTCCCCGCCGTGCTCGTCCCGCGTGTTCGCGAGCGTGATTGTCTGCGTGAACAGACTCGCCTCCTACGCGGAATATGGCGGGTACGCGGGCTTGCTGCGCACTTCACTTCCCGCTTGTCTTCGGGCTCCGGATACTGCACCTGCAGTGAGAAATCGATGCCGAGAGTGAGGGAAAGCAACCCGCCGGCGCTGCAGCGCGATACCGCGGCTTGTCCGACGAAGGCGCCGTCGAGGGTGAGACTGGTCTGCCCTGCAGAAGAGCGAGTTTGTTGGTGTTGCGCATCTTGGCCGCAGGAACACGACCTGCTTGTGCTTCGGCACCGTAATGTGGCCGAACACTACGTTAGAGTAGGTGATGCGTGCCACGCGGTGGTGGCGCGAGGAAGTCGATGAGGCCGAGAGTGACTTGAGGCCGACTAGGTCGTAGGTTGACGTGAGTCCCGTCTTATTGAAGCTGGCTTTGTCGAACTCGAGGTCGGGTTCCGGCCTGGTCGGAAACGCAAGGCAGCCAGCGTTGTCAAGAGAAGCATGTTCATCGGTTTGGGAGCGTTGAGGCTTCGGTGAGCCTAGGGTCGCCCGTTGTGAGTCGACTAGAAGGCCCCACGGCCGTGCAAACTTGCATCCAACGCTACGGGATTGGAAGAGACGCCACTGCTGCCTCCGATGTTAAGAGCTGGGTTTCCAACAAAGCTGGCCCCTGCGGAAGCTTGAGTGGAGACTCCGGAAAGACTATCCTCTCCGGCAACTTGATTGTTAGAGCTTCCGTAGCCGCCGTAGCCTGCTGGTCCTGAGACGTTGCCTCCGTAGTTGATGCCGGCCCCCGGAAGTTAGTCATATTGTCTCGGAGGGCACCCATATTTCCCCTCGACCCTAGCACCCGGTGGGAAATATGGGGCAGGCTGGGGTTGTTGGGCTTGGAGACGTAGATAGGGCTGAAGAGCTTGGTACCTCGTCTCATCATTTGAGTACAGGATCCCAGGGGTTGCAGGGATCTGACCCTTCGGGGCAATGTGAACGTACCACGGCACCAATGTGAGGACCAACTCGCCGGAACTAGAGAATTCCGTTGGCGAGGTAGAAAGCGTGATGCTGCGGTTGTCCCAAGTCTCCGAGATTTGATTCGTCACGCGAGCGTCGAAAGACGGCGCTCCCGATTTGGTGGTCGTCGATAGCGTCAGGTCATAGATGGGAGCCCAGACCGCGTTACTAGTTACGTAGCTTAGAATCAGATCGCAAGTTTTAGTATCAGTGTCGTTTTTGCTTCGTCCTTCATCGTTAACAGACGTAGTACTGGCCTTAATACTAGCAGTGACCACATAGGCATTCTTAGGCCAGCACAACTCTCGTTCTCTACGAACACGTGCTCTCTCTTCGGCTTGTTTGACACTCCCTAGGCGCTGTCTCTCTCTCTCTCTCTCTCTCTCTCTTCTGTCTGCGTAATCCCCGTATCCGTCTAGACGCTCTTCCAACACCATCATCTCGTCGCTAGAGACCGTAAAAACGTTGTCAAAGATTTCTCTGTTGGGAAGCAGCTCTGCGACAAGACTGGTAATCACAGCGTGACCTGTTCTTTCAACCTAATGGAATGCTCGTGTAGAGTTGGCGGCAAACCAATGATAGCCATCCGGTTGATCCCGTCCTGGGAGATAGTTAGTCAACGTCAGCACTGGTTTAATAATACCACGTTTTCTATAGAGACACTAGCACCGGTAGGGGTGTGATCGAAGGAAAACTTACATTTAGGGGAACACTCTTAATGTCGCGAACAACGTGAGCACACGTGGGAAACCATGTCACGGACCGCATGCTAAGGCCACGAACATAGTACTCGCACCGATTATCAACCTTATGAGAGACAAGCTCAGCTGCCTCGCGAGACACGGCTTCGAGTGCCATGGTGTGGTGTTGACATGGAATGAAGACAGGTTGGGTTGAGTGATAGACCACAGTGAGTGAGAAAAGGAGGCAGGTCGGTGCACTTGATGGTAAGTTGATGTATGAACATATGTGCCTAACCTCTAATTTATGTATATAATAAATCTATAAACCTATATACACTTAGACGTACAAGAAAAGACCACCTTGGGTGTACATACACAAAAGCCTCTAGGTCCCTCCATTCGCATAGATAACAGGCCACCTTGCTACATAGAAAGCTAGAAGAGTCAGGGGACATTCAATGAGAGTTCTAGGTATCAACTCAATCAGTATCAAAACAATACCTACGTTAGCGCTCAGGAGGCAGGCAGCCCGTACAGCCATGCAGCCGATAAAGAGTTTAGATAGTTGCTAAGCATGCTTTGCCACGGCTAGACACGGAACCGTCTGGGCCTTTTTGGGACCTCTACCCGGATACTGGAAGCATATGCTGTGTTGCAAATGAAAATCCAAAGAACAAAACCCCGTAGTAAAAAAGAATTGCGGTACAAAAGTTGTAGACTAAGGGGCTCATGCCTAGGCGGTTTAGCCAAGATGACCAACCCATGCACGTTAACTCCAGCAACCCAAATCTTAAATCCGGCTTTCACCAAGTCCTACCTAGCGTCACAAGATATGGCTCGGGTAAACTCATTCTGGCTGTAGTTTACAGGCAGGAATCTAAGCAGGAATCTAAGCAGGAATCTAAGCAGGAATCTAAGCAGGAATCTACGCCAGTGTTTCGCAACTATGCAATTATACCACCAAGACTCCATGTTTGAGAGCAATCAGCTTAGTAAGAAGCGGCTTAATATCTCTCTCTCATCGCTATGATTTTTGGCTTCTGAATCTCACATTCTACTATAAAAATAACTCATCAAATGTTGCGACGGTCACATAAGAAGACCAGGAAGGGTTCTAAGTGCGAAGAGTGCCGGCGCCGTCATATTAGGGCAAGTTCCCAGTCCATTGGATAAATCTCCCATACATGTATATATTGTTTTTGCCTCATCGAAAGAGCAGAGGGCATTCACACCAATGCATATACTAACACGAGGCCTTTCATCTTGTTGTAGTGTGATCAGCAACGTCCCAGTTGCATCAACTGCCAAAACTCGGACCGCATTTGTACATACAAGCCTATAGATCAACCACGGGCAGTAGAGGCATCCTCAGCATCAAACGAGTCGTCCGTCGACCTTACGCCGCCGCCGCCGTACGGAGCAGGATCACGAGCACTGCAGCCCACTTCTAGTCCATCGGCATCGGCTCCAGACGACTCTCTCGTCAATATCCTACACTTGGAGCTCTTCAACCATTTTATTCAAGGCACTTTTCTCTTCATCGATAAGGACACTGCTTTAACGGACCAACTCAAAAGGACGGCCCTCTCACGAGCCTTCTCAAATCCCTACCTAATGCATGGCATTCTCGCGTTCGCCGCTCGCCATATCAGCACCCGGGCCTCTCCAGAGAGATCGCGCTATTACCTCGATCAGTCAACCCAGCTTCAAACCTGGGCTCTAGCTAAATTCAACCCCGCATATCTACATCCAGACCGAGACACTTGCGTGACTCTATTCCTCTTTTCTAGCCTGACTTGTATACACGGTCTTGCTGATATCGCTTTCACGGATCTTGATCCGGAACCTTTCCTCATTCGGTTTGGCGGTTACTTCGGGCTTCAGCGTGGCGTGAGAACCATCATTAGTGACTACTGGCCTCAACTTAATGAGTCGGAGATACGGCCCTTGCTCCAATGGTGTGAACAATTGGCTGTGAGAAAGGGACAAGGCTCTGAATGCGATGCTATTCGACAGCTGGTCGCACAGTCGACGGATATGTCACCGGCAGCTGCTGAGGCTTGTAACCTTGCCATCGAGCAAATACAATGCATGTTTGATGGATGTAGTCCTCGCCAGCTAGTGCCGGCACATGACGTTTACAGTAAGTGAATGATTTAGTTTGTCAAACTCCGTATCTATTCATTACAGTTGTTCCTTTCCTCATCTAGCTACGTCCAGTTCACTCTATCACGGTGACTACAGTTCTGACCGGGCAATGCGAAGGCAATCCGGGCCTAGAACGGATTCGAAGCGCCCGTCTCTCCAAAATATGGGTCATCTGTGCTAATACTTCTCTTTTAGTCATACTTGCCTGGCCATTTCTTGTACCCGAGAAGATGGTCGACTTGCTCGTGCTACGCCGGCCGGTGGCGTTGATCATCCTTGCCTACTACGGTGCAACATTAGACTTCTGTCGCGATCTGTGGATTGTCGGTGAAGCTGGGAAAAACATTGTTTGTGCTGTCAGGGATTATCTTGGTTCACGTTGGGCTTCGTGGCTTCGGTGGCCCTGTGAAGTCGTTGGCATTGGAGCACTGTGACCGTATCTGTCAAGCGAAAGACAAAGGACATTCATTACCTACAACCGGTGGGGTATCCGAGAGTACGCGTGCCCGATACTGGGTAGACTGTTTTCAGCCGGGCGTTCCACATGACCACACTGCAAACAAGTGTAGGTAATGCTTTTGCTTCGGTGTTGGTGTTGGCAAGACGCTTGACTTGGATATCGCGTACCGGCTTCCCACGGCGGGTCGATGAGTTCGAGCTTGATCTTATGTAATCCCATGAGACAAACTTCTCGACAAGGAATCGCCGCCTGTTCGACTGCTTCGTGGCCCACCGCAGGGTCTTCGGCCCATGGTGCGGCCGGGTGGTAGGACTCTGAGGGGGTCATATGGTTCAGTCGCTAACGTCGTGCACGGATGGCTTGTTATACACCTAGTCAGCATTAACTAAGGGCAGTTGCGCAAACGCCACGATTCAGGTAGTGCCAGGAGGGTGATGGATATGGCTTAGTGATGGGCCTGCAAGATAGCATTCATAGAGCCTCAAAACTCGACCCGGACATGTCAGATCAAAATCTCCCTAGTTGGCTTAAAGTGAAAGAAGCTTTTGTTCCTCGCAGACGCCAGCCTATCTATTACAAGGAACACCAATGTGCTTAAGACCAATGAGACTCAAACGCCCTCGAAATCAAGAATTTGATGTGTGCGCATCCCATCCAACACCTCGTGTATCTTTGAAAGCAGACCTCCCTCTTCTCCCTCTCCCTCTCTCCCCCTCTCTCCCCCTCTCTCCCCCTCTCTCTCCCTCTCTCTCCCTCTCTCTCCCTCTCTCTCCCTCTCTCTCCCTCTCTCCACCTACCAAAGCAACACCCTCCACCGCCATCCACTCAGCACCTTCAGATCCTGCTCGTCCACATCCTCCACACCATTCTCGACCTTGGTGACGAGTTTCTTCAGCCTCTTGGAGACGGTCCTCGCCACACGCAACGACACCTCGCTCTGGAACATGTAGAGCACGGCCAGCACGAAGAGCGCCACGGACGCGAACCCCGACTTGCCGTGGACGTGCACTGAGTCCAGGATGCGCGCGATCAGGGACTTGCTCTTCCGGAAGGCGTGCTCCGTGTCGTTCGAGGACACCTGGTCGTCGTGCGAGCGCCGGAAGATCTTGCGCACGGCGGGGATGAGCGCCGCGCTTGATCGCAGTTAATACGTGTTGTCTAGGTACCTAACATCTCGACTGTTCCTCATCCCGCAGAGTTCCCAGCTAAGACGGGGCCGATCCATCCGGCAGCAAAGCAAGACACGCAACATGAAGTCCACCACGCAAGGAGAGGGGGAAAGGGATTGTGAATGAGGATTAGTTAGTAGGTTAGGTAGGTACTTACGCAAGACCCCCGAGTAATAACTTCCGCCACCTGCCCGCCTCGGCCTTCTTCAGCAGCGCCGCGACCTCGGAGCGGAGGGCCCGCAGATCGCTGACGGCGAGCGCGCCCTGGGGACGGAGCCGCTCGCGCGCGGGCCCGCTGCCCTGCTTCTGCAGGTTAGCGTACTCGGCCAGCGAGATCTCGCAGGCTGTCTTCATGGTGCGCAGATCGGTACCGACGAACGGCGACGCAACGACGGGCGATGCGAACTGCTGCTGGAAAGGCGCAGGCGCCGGTGCTGGTGACGTCTCCATCGGCGGCGGTGGTGGCGGCGGTGGTGCCATGGCAGTCGGCTGGAAAGAGGGCGTTGGGGTCTGGTATTCCATGGCTGTCTATTCACACACGGCACCGACGATGAGGGTGGTGATGAGCGGTGTGTAAGAGCAACGGCGGGCGGGTTAGGAATGAAATCACGCGGTAGTTAGCTGTAGTTTATGAGACGAGAGCAGAGCATAAATCAATCAAATCGTCAACAGATACAAATCACTGGCAGTGTACAAAGATGAGAGGAGGATATGTAGATATTCGGGCTGGATCCAACGGATACTATAAGAGCTTCATGAGCTTGCATAACGTTGCTGCCGCCCAATGCACAGCTCATGTACAGCTCAACAGACAGCTCAATGGACAGCTCAATGGCCAGCTGTACGGTGCCTAGGCGCCTAATGCATGGGGATCAGGGGTGGCTGGGCCCGCGGGGTAAGCGTAATAAGCGAGGAGCGAATCGCCTCTTCAAGCCGGCTGGTTGCATCGTCATTGGTATCTTGTCCGAGAGAGCATGAGCGGCGGTATGATAAATCCTTCTAGTGCCCATGCCCTCCTGATGCTCAAAACCGACGACCGCCGGTGGTTCGAGAGATAGAAGATCCTATAATTCAGTTATTCATTCGCATTACAATACTTGATTAAAACCCTAGTAAGGATAGGTTTTTCGTTGCATATTCACATAACTCGACCATGTATTCGGATTCTTGTTTGTTCAGGGCAGAAGGCTCGAAGTTGGATATGCATCCCGAGCCGTGTTAGAGACACTTCCCAAAGACCACCAAGGATCTGCGCCCTCTGACCCATGTGTATTATATCATTTTTCGCACTCAGCGCCGAGTCCCATGCGAGGTCTACTTTTGAGACAGGGAAAGAAACTCGCAAAGTGCCGTGGGGTTGCCCATTCCGCTCCGCTATTTCTTCCAAACCGGGTATATACGCCGTACAAAACCCAAACCATGCACGCCACCAGATGCTTGCTAGACTAATATACACCGTTCGCGCTCGAATTGTTGCTCATGAAATCGCCTAGTTGAAGCCGAGTCATGCCTTCTCTGGCACTTCCCACATCACCGGCCACCTTGAGGATGCCTTGCTCAAAGTCTCTTAGCACAGCGACGAGCTCCTGAATCTTCTCATGTGTCCCGGATGAGGTGCTGTTTTTGGTCGCCATCATTCGCTGTAGTTGCTCGACCAGGTTATCTGAGACTCCATGCATGTGTAGTTCTATCTCGGTCAGGTTTCTCTCGTACTTCCTCATCTGGTCCGCCATCTCATCCGCCGTCTTGGAGAAGAAGCCGACGAGGTCTTGCCCGTCGGTTTCAGCATTCGCGTTCCCAGATGCCTGCTGTCTCGGCGACCAGAAACCAGAGGTATGGTACTGCTGTGGGAGTTTTTGGTTATCTATGGCACGAAAGCTTAGGCGCGCATTGTCGGCGTCTTGGTTAACCAGAGCTCGGGCAGCTTCAATAGACTGGGCGGCGGATTCCAAGGCGTTTCGAGCGCCATCGTACTTCCTGGTTATGAACGTGACATCGTCGGGGATGCTCTCAAGCATCTCGCGATGGCCAGACATGAAGGAATCGACTTCTTCCTTTCTCCTTATTTGCTCCGCGATGAAATTATCAGCCTGTTCAACAATCTTTTGCAGGTCTTCCTGCAGGTCATTGAACCGCGTTGTACCCTTCAGATTACTGATGTCAATGCGCACGCCAGGGACGGTAGGTTGGGCGTTGGGCTGGCCCATGGTCAAGCCGAAGCCAAGACCACCTCCTAAGCCCACAGCAGGTTGTTGTTGTTGTTGCTGCTGCAGTGGCTGAGTCTGGGTCTGCTGACCAAGACCGCCACTAGTAGAGGCGATCAGCATCTGCAGGGCCAAAATGATGTGGGGACCGCAAACAAACTCACAATAGGCTGGGTCGCTGTTGGGTCGGTTGGCCCAACACACCGGATCCCATAGCATTGTTGGCGGGCTGTGCAGGATGAGTAGAGCTGGTACCAAACAGACTTAAGCCACCGGTCGCGCTCGTGTTTGACTGCCCTGTCGTATTGGTATTCCCAAATAAGCCTCCAGAGGCCTGGGTCTGTGGTTGGGTCTGGTTCTGCGCAGCATTCCCGAACAAGCCACCAGTCGGTTGTTGAGGTTGTGTAGAGGCTGTAGACGCAAACAGATTCGGTGTCTGCTGCGATTGGAGCTGGGCCTGAGGTGTAGCACTCGTCGGGGCAGCGCCGAACAATGAAGTGCCCTGTTGCGGAGGCTGTTGCGGAGGCTGTTGCGCGGTCGAAGCAGATGTGGCAGCGACAGAACCGAACAAGCCCCCAGGCTTTGGAGTGGAGGCGTTTGCGGGTTGGGCGGTCGAACCGAACAAGCCTCCAGCAGCAGGAGGCTGACCAGCAGTTGAGCCACTATAGTCATTGTCGCCAGAAGCGTCCGTCAGTCTCTTGAGCGGCATCTTGGCGGCGTGGGAGCATTGTTGGTGGAGGGGATCACGGAGGAGAGGAGAGGAGAGGGAGGCTAGAGATGGAGTCGGGAGGACTGTGCTGTAGTACAATGTGTAATGCGACGTGCAGCACGACGTGATGCGAAGGCTGGGGGCGCACAGAGAGGGACTCACAACATGTTGGCAGACGACGTGTTGATGCTCAAACCTCCCGGACCACTTGCAGACCGAAACAGGGCCATACCACGAGACTCAAAGAGAGTGGCTGCCCACAGCTCGGGTCAGGCCGTGCGACTGGCTAGTTGCAGGCAGATGGTCAGATTTATCGATGCGCGAATGAGCGAACGGGCGAAGCGGCAAATGGCGAATGGCGAACGAATGAACGAACGAACGAAGGGAGGGAGGTTCAGGCTTGAGGCGTTGGGCGCAGATCGTTGACATCTGAGTGCATAGGTGCGATTAGATAGCGCAGCTGGGGGAACCTTGGGTACGGGAACCTTATCTACTCCCTTTCATGGTGACTTCTTAGAGGTAACTCTCTGTATGTATATATATTCTTATATGTGCATAGATATGTATCCAATGTATATATCTAAAATATATATGTATGTATATATGTATGTATGTATGTATGTATGTATGTATGTATGTATGTATGTATGTATGTATGTATGTATGTATGTATGTATGTATGTATGTATGTATGTATGTATGTATGTATGTATGTATGTATGTATGTATGTATGTATGTATGTATGTATATATATAATATAGAGATATATAAGAAACTCAATACCTACTTCCAAGGTTCTGCCAGATCTTTCTTTCTTGTCCTCTGGTAGTACAAGGACGACATTGCAGAGATTTCTGATTTACAGTTCTTCGCCGGCCATCTTCTTGAGCTTGTCGGCTCTCTCCGCGGCAGTATAATCAATATCTAAAAATGAATCCAAGGTGTTTCGAGTGAGGCTCCTACCTAGTTACTTAGGTATGCATCTAAGTAGTTACCTATATATAGACGCTTAGGTACTAACCCAGAAAAGTAACGAGCTTCGGTGGTCGACCAGGCACATGTTAAACCAACCACCAACCTCGAACAGGGAGACATCACATCCCCACAGTAGGTACCTTGCAGTATGAGCACGAGCAGGAGGTAGTAGTAGATACGCATCGTTCTGCATTCAGATGTGAAGACTTCAGTCCACAACTCCGAAATTCAACAACAATATCGACATTCCAGCCCTGTCCCGATTCCAGTCTCACCGCTTCGAGCCCTGATCCCGCGAGACATAGAGAGAGACATAGAGAGAGCCATTCCCCTTAGGTAACTGCATAGGCACTTATTGACGTCTGCCCTTCTCCCCCCTCCCCCTCCACAGCCATGGAAATCGACGACGACGACGACTTCTATGCTCCCGAAGAGCCCACCACGCAATCCACCGGGAGCCCTGCCGCTGCTACTAGCAATGCGACACCGTCTGCGGTCGCCGCACCCCGGCGCGACGAAGATCTAGAAGAAGGGGAAGAGGAGGACGAGGGCGCTGAGATGGAAGATTCCGATTCGGTACGCCTGCCATCCCGCGTGTTGTTGTTCATCAGTCGCCCCCCGTTAACACCCGCGTGCCTCAGGACATAGACATCATTACCGAACGTAAAGACGGCACGAAAGCCGCGCCGCCCACGTGAGACCCCCTCTTCGTGCCGCTCTCTGGCCGCTCTCTGGTCGCTCTCTAGTCGCTCTCCGTCGCCTCGCTGACATAGATGCATCCACCTAGTCAATCGCGATATAGCGACATCCGGAATATCCCTCAAAGGTCGACCTCGACAGACACTTCGATAAAGCCCCCTGTCAAAGAGGAGACGACCAAAGGCGGCTCTGCTACCGAGCTGCCGCCTGTCTCGACCTCCACCGTTGATGTGAATGCAGTTCCCGTCTACAAGCCCGCTGGGAAGCCCATCACCCAGGTGAACATTGACCAAGGTCTGCTCTCTGCTGCTTTCCATCCGTGCTGACCATTGGGCGACCATTGGGCGACCACTGACCGTTGCTGCCAGATCTTCCCGAGAATGACAAGCCCTGGCGAAATCCCGGGACTGACCTCAGTGACTATTTCAACTATGGATTCGATGAGTTCACATGGGCCATGTATGCCGCAAAGCAGGACAGTGTCCGCGCAGAGTACAGCCAGGACGCCATTGCTCAGAACAACAAGAAGATGATGGAAGAGATGCAGATGATGATGATGGGGGGAATGCCTGGCATGGGGGCTGCCGCCGCTGGCTCCATGCCCACTATGCCGGGCATGGATGGCATGCCACCGGAATTCCAGGCCATGATGCAGCAAATGATGGCGTCAGGCATGGATCCCAGCCAGATGGATCCGTCGGCCATGACAGCCATGTTCTCTGGCATGCAAAACTCGGGCGGCACTGCTGGACAAGGCCCTCAGAACCAGAACTTTGGGGGCGGGGGAGCTGGCAATCAAGGCCAGAATTTCGGTTACGACCAAGGTATGGGGCGTGGTGGTGGCTTTGGTAGTCGGGGGCGTGGTGGCAGACGGAATTGGTGAAGGCTCTTTGTCTCCGGTCTCACACCAACCCCCAGAATATTCCCAACTGACCTCATCTGCAAACCTCCTGCTGCTGAGCAGCAATACCGGTTTGCGTGAGGGAGGTTAGTACGGGTTCGGATGGTATACATGCAAGTCGTACAGGCCTGCTCAGACCCCCGGTCGCGAGAGGATATGGGTGACGACGACTTCGTTCAGCCGGCGAGCTCCTACGATGCATATGGCAGCTACCTAGGTACTCTCTCCGGCAGTAGACCGCTTGTATGGGTGGATACTCTCCCACGGACAGCTATGCTGAGAGCAGAGAGGGGATTGGTGAAGCGAATAGAATAACGCGCTCAGTGCCTACATATCCCATATACTGTAAACAAAGGGTAAAAACATCAACGTACCCAGGCAGTTTATTGGATCATAATTCCTACAGTCACGCCGACTACCTACCTATCCATTAGCCCCCCGAAGTCCGGCCTAAGCCGGCGCGTACAGGAACCAGCAAACTATTCATCGCACAAAGCATACTAGAGCACTCAATCCTAGCCGATCAAACATGAGAATGTACCTCCAAGAGATGATGTATTGAATGTCCCCTAGGTGTATCAAGGCAATAGTATTCGGTCCGGGTGTTGGTATGGGGGGAGAAATGGGGTGACTGGCAGGACTCAGCCTCAGCTCGGGCCACACCCTGCCTTGTGAAAAGAAAAAGACGAGGACCCAGGAAGCAGATGTTTGCTTCGCATTCACCATTGTCCCGCGATAGTGTCGATGGATGGATCGAAGACCGGGAAAAGCCGACCCGTCATATTGGGTCATTGAACAAGGCTTGGCCATTGGCTCGCTGCCCGCTCAATTACCTAGATACCTACTAGGTAGACAGGCTGGACCGGTTTAAATCGAGGCGGCCTGTGTTACACCGTTCACGTTGAGAATGGCGTGAGAATAGCTGTTCGGTCCCGGTTAACCTATGCTCGAATCGCTCCATGAAGTCCCGGTGAAATGCGCATCGAAAAGCGGAAGCGGAAGCGGAAGCGCCAGGATTCAGGGCTTCGGCTACTCCCCCAGTAGAAGAAACACTGAAAAGTACCTCCATCTCCCCTTAACATGGCCGTGTGAGATTTCTCAAGTCCCCCCTCAAATACACAGTCCTACGAACTAATTAATACAGTCTCTCTTATCATAAATACTAGTTTATAGCTATTAACTTCACATGTATATTTAAGGTGCTACACTCCAGTAGAGGGTGTGGCACCCGCAGCGAGCCGCACACGTGATTACATGGTCCCCGACGGAAGGACGAGGCTGGAGACTTAACGAAGGTCTCTCTCCTTCGTTGCCTTTACGACAAGGCTATCATGTGAAATACGTAAGCCGTAAACAAAGCTATCATTGATCCATAAACAATAGCAGATAGAATTGACCAACTACCGAGTGTGTGGGCTAGCAAACACCCTTATACAATGCAATCACTAGAACTAGAGTCACCCTATTCAAGTACTTACCGTAATAACAGCCTTTAGATCATGGGATACAATGGCTAAAGGCTTCCAGACTAACTGTTCCATAAACTACGTTCACCGTTGACCCAAAGTAGCATGGGGTCGTTCGTAATCAACGAAGAAGGCCCATGCTTTGTAATAACCGTAGCTAAACAAGATAGCACTACTAACAGGCGTCGGATTGCGGTAATCGGCATCACTGCTGATTATACCGGTTGCCTTTCTCATAATCGTCCCTCCCACCCACCTATGGTGTCACAAGATACCCAGTGTGCGAACCGTCACGGTGCCTCATCCGGTGCGTTTTCGGTCGCTCACACTCGCGTTGTTGTGGGCCAACACCACCTCGAGAGCGCCCTACCCAACAATAGCCGCACCTTGACAGAGACCTCCCGGGCAACGTCTGTCGTAAATATCATCAATACGATTTCCTACTTATAGCCTGCCTCACTCCTCCATCCCCCTTCTCACTTCTTCTTCCTCTACTACACTTCCATCTCGATTCCAAACTCCAACACTACCACCCACATCTTTCTCTCATCCTCTCTCATCCTACTATTACTCTTCAGCCTCTTCCAACTCGTCACTCTTCGGGGTCAGTTCAGGATCCTCAGTATCACAGTAAGTCAAGCAGAAGCTGGTTGCAACACATCCAGCCATCGGGTAAATATCTCTCTACTTCTCCAGTTTACCTTTATTTCCCTCTTCGATTTTCTCCCTTTCCTCTTATATCTCCTCCTATGGACCAACCCTGTATCTATACACTACACAGACAACCACAACCTCATGTACAAGGTCCTCCGGAGTTTCACGTCTGTTCCCGTCAACAAGGCTACCCCCAGATCACTATCCTGCCATAAATCTACCTACACTGAACACCCCTTCCTCTCTCGTGTTTAATTCCATCTTTCAAACGTGGGTTAAACTCCAAGCCTACTTCCATTCACGCCCTATCTTCCTACGTCTGCTGTGCCTCTGGCCTTTTCCCAAGCATCCACTCCGTCGACGTTGCTGAGCCTCGTCTAATAAGCTTTGTCGGATAGCTACAACAACCTACAAGCCTCGTCTACGGTGTGTCAACTCATACCCATACACCACTGCAACTCTAGGTAATATTCGTATTTCACTAAGTGCACATACCCTCCCCCTCCCCCCTTTCTACCCATAGACACAACGTCACACCCCTGAAGAGCGTATACCCCCCAAGGTCCCTTAGACCGCCAAGGGGCCGTGCTTGTAAGCAAACGAACGAGAGAGGAATCTCCATACTAACTCATTTATCACGGGGATGACAAAGAGATTCCTCATGTTGACAAGTAGCAGAGAGCCCCATTTTATTTTCAAACCATTTCTATGGCTCAATTATTTGACTAACGCTGGGTGTAAAATTGTATGTGCTGACTCTTGGCTTTAGCAAAACCAAAACACCGAAGAGTCAAACCGAGCCGTTGCGGTTCTGCCACGTCTCTCTTAGGCCCCCCGGGGTAATAGCACTACGAGCAGTGCTACATACACTAGATCCTCATAGACGGTCACTTTGGGTAGGTTGCCATCCTTTTCCATTTCTTCCGTTTCAACAGTAAATTCCGGCCCACAAGGCTACACGATATCTGTTGAGCAACCAGATATTCGGGTTGCTGGGAAGGCATATGATAGCCTCACTAAGTTTGCCCTGCGTTAAGAAGTTACTAATTGTTTTTATACCTCTAGTGACACAATCGATTTCCCCTGCAATTCCATCCTGGTATCAAAGAGCCAGTCAATATGTCCTTCAATCCACCGCCCATTTTCCCCGTGCCAGCGCCTCACATGCCAGCAAATCCCCCATCCTACTATGCTATTCCATCCCAATATCATCACCCTGCTCAGCTCCGCCCCCCATTCCAGCCGCCAGCGTCCGATAAGACATCCGTTAAGGATGTACCGCGTGTGTTCGTGCCTCGAATTCATTCGTTTAGGGATGCAGTACACATCAGAGCCCAACTGATTGCAAGAGGAAACATTCGCGGCACCGCACACGACGGACTGCCTCGTAACGACTATGAGCGCCAAGCCTTAGTGGGTCGACTATGGGATGCCATGTTCGATCTTTCGAGACCACTCGAAGCAGAGAAAGCTCAACACTACAAATATATAAACGACAGAACCCACTACCGGGATGATGTTGTCGAGTGCAATTTGTGGATCCTTGTAGTAAGTTCACACAGAAAAGTATAGTCTAGTGAGATGTTACTAATAGGATACTAGAGGGCGATTGAGTGCGCTCAGCTAGGAATCTGTGAGATTCCCCCTTGGTTCACCACGGACGGCCCGATTTACAAACCTTTCAAGTCCTTTTTGGAACGGTTTAAAGCGGTTGAACAAGCGCTTAAGGTGAGTCACAAATCCACATCGATACTCAACCGCACCACTAATTCGAATTGGCAGCACTCCAAGTCAGCCTGCTGTTCACTCTTCTCCTTCTCGGAATTCGCAGCTAGATTAGCTTGGAACCCTTTCAAGGAGCTAAGGGTAAGCTTTTTATCACTTGAATTGGATGGATGGGGGACAAAAAGCTAACTAGCAAACAGAGAAAGCAAACAAACCATCATCTTAACAGAGAGAAGACCACTCTCCAGGCCGTTGGTATGGAGGTATGTAAAGAGAGAGAGGTGACTTGCAACGAGGATGGCGAGTTAGAGGACAAGGCAAGTCTCCTTATTCCTATATTTGTTCCGTTCTATCTCGATTTACAAGATCAACATCGCACATCTACTAACATTGAAGCGCACCTAGGACGGTAACAAGTTTGCTGCCAAGGCACAAACCCCAACCCCTTACGCCCTCAAGACGCGCAGTGGCTTGAGGAAACGCGCCAAGCCCTCGGCACGAGCCCTAGTCACCCAGAAGCTTTCCCAACCAGCGGTACGCGAGCGTCTCGAGAAAGAACTAGACGCCCTTGAGGAAAAGTCCAACTCGCCAGGGGACTCGGAGACTCTGCAGGCATCGAGCAACGGTGATGATGTGCCTTATATCCGGACTCCCGTCCCCTCCGAATATCCAGAACCGCCACAGGCACCCATGGACCAGCAGTCGTTTCTCGGTCAGCAGGCATTCCTGGCTCCACAGGCTCCCACGATTCCTCAACCCATTCCGACAGCCCCCCTACCTATTCACGCCGGTTCACCGGCGCCCCAGGGGCTTCAGAACCAGGCATTTCAACAGCAGCTGTCTGGGTACCCTTACCCTCACCATGGCTTGGTGAACCCGGACTTCCAGTTCCAGACCCAGTATAATCCCTATTCTGCTGGACTAAAGAGCGAGTACACCTTTGACCAGCCTGGCTTTCGTTACCAAGGCCTAGCCGATAGACCCATGCGATATGCCACCGAACACGATACCTTCCAACAACACTGTTCTAGCAACGTTGCACCGCTTGCCAGTACTTCTCAGCAGCCCCAGGCACAACAGTACAATCAGCAGGATGCCAATACAGTCAATACTATAGAGAATGCCGGCAATTATAATAGCCCCAACCTTTCCAATTATCCCTCTTTCGCTTAGAGGTCATGGCCACCGCGAATCAACCATGGGCCACTTGTTAAGACCAACATTCCTAGACTCGGATAGGAGACCTGATCGATACTGTGGCCGAGGTGTCGGTGATAGCATATGCTGTCTACATTCTGACTCGTCTCCCTTACCCACCCATTCTCATTTCTTTTTCCTTCTTTTTTCCTTCCGCAATTGTTAGGTCACATGACTGGCACCCCGCCACACACACCGCCACACACCGCCACACACCAAGTGTATAGTAGTAGATCTCACAGATCTCTCTCAGGGCTTTACCTTTAGCTTCCACACACACAAGAGATACGTACACTTCAGGTCCTGTTTCCAGTCCTTTCGCAGGATACGTGATAGCCGCACTCACGTGTTCTTCCCTGCGGCCTGCTAGCCCTCACAGCAATATTCATCGCAATCGGCACGATGAGGCGGTGCGATTGAATGAACTTGCTTCTCCTGGGGTCTTTTCTCCAAGGGAATAGTTTTCTCACCAGTTCTTCGTAATAATAATGGCCTTTGCCGCCATGGACATGTATCTCCGGATTTAGGGGCACAACGCACTTTTACAATGCAACATGGGCCTCGCTATTCTTGATTGGAATAGAGTACGACATACGGACGAAGAGATGGTCATGCCGCAATGGACAATTACACGATGCACATCGGTTTCTGGGTCGGGTTTCTGCGTTGGTTTCTGGCTTTTTCTTTTTACCATGGGATGAATTCTGGCGTTCTCAGCAGTGCAGCAACAACTGGCTGCATATCAACCTCTGCTTTTTTCCCGTGCCCTTTTTCCCCTGGAGAAGAAGAGGCAGTCCTAGCACACATTTGGCCCTGCAGCAACGAGAGACGATAATCTGGGATCTGATTTCCAGTCTTGGTCAGGGAAATTGGGACTCGGGCGCTCTCGAGCATGCAGAAATGGGCAAGGACATGTCACGGGTTGATTTGAGATGGGAAAGAGAAAGAGACAACACAAAGGTACTTTTCGATTGATTCTCGACGCTTACTGGTATTGATAATTAGGGATTGATTGCTATTAATAATATACCTCATAAAATCCAATTTCAATGATCTTGCAATTGCCGTGAAATGAACTGTAGTTCAATTCTGCCCAGTGCTTACACAGCTAATTTACGTTGGCTAGAGAGGCAGATTTTCGCCGCTGTACCTGTATGACTTAGTTCTATAAATTCCCAACTTACGAGTTTGAAAACCCCCCTTAGACGGGCTTCATTACTCTATTGCTGGCTAGTGGGTATATACAAGAACAAGGATTGAAATATCAATCGCTTGCGATTACCACCATAGCAAGCCCAATTCGATCCTATATATGCCATCCTGGTTAACTGGGCTCACATATGGTCCGTTGGGCTCCTAACTCTATCTAACCCAGTGGCAATTCTCTCCTCTAATTGGCAAAACAAGGGCCTTGGGCTGATAAAGGGTGCATATCGGCATATGCAAAGCCCATTTCCGGCCGTCACAAAGCTACAGTTGATTTGGAGTTTAACCAGAGTTGAAGGAATGGCATTGTCTGGTATCTTCACGTGGAGTCGCGAAGCGCGCGCGCTGCAGCACGGGAACAACATGGGACAACACGGGACAACCAATCACGACCCGCGGCATTGCACGTTTCTGGTAATTGGCACGTGCCGTCCGCGTCCCGTCCACGTCCCGTCCACGTCTCTACCCACCACGTCTCTACCCACCACGTCTCTACCCACCACATCTTGCTTTGTCCACTGGCCAACAGGCCAATGCCTCCTCATTCCAACACCACGAGGTGGCGAGACAGATTCCCGAGCCGTCAAGATGTTCCGATATCTAGAATTCTTGCGCCCGGCATCCTGCAGCGACGGGAACTGGTGTGAGTGGAGTGAAGTCGACTTGTGCGGCCGTTGAGTCTCGAGCAGGCCCATTTCCGCGAGGGCGAAGATCTACACAGTGAGTTCCAGTATATACTCATCATACTCATCATCCCCTTCGTTCTACCCCGCCAGCAAAGCATGCTACAATACCCTATCCGGCACTTGGCCGACCCACTGCTCCCGTCCGAATGACCGAGACATCGGAACAGGAGGGGAGCCATCACACACCTCCAGGTATCATCATCATCATCTTCTTCTTCTTCTTCTTCTTCTTCATAGTCGCTGATTTGGATACCAACAGAATATATTGGGATAGGAAATATATGCTGTGCACTCAGAGTTTAGGGATAGTTGGTGAACTGAGGATTGTTGAGCAATTGGCGGTTGCACGCTCACCACACCGAGAAGCCCCCTGTTGTTCATGATATCATTTTGGGATCAGTCCCACAGACAGTGGGTCAGGGTACTACAGGAAGAGACTCGCCGATGGGGGACCCGGTGTCAGGGAACAGCCGTTGTGCCAGGGAACGACCGTTGTGTCAGCCACCATTGTGCGACATGGCTCTGGTGTCTATATATTGTCTTGTCTAAGACTTGGCCTTCCCCCCGCTGTATACTTGCTTGTCTACGGCATGCCTCTTGCTCAACATTTCCGAGGGAACAACCATTGACATAAAGCCTCGTTGCTATCCACTATTCGCTCTTGAGACAAAGCCCATGGTCATCCTCAGCAGGTTCGGGGTTACTGCCGCCGCTGCTCAACCTGACATGGTCACAGCACCAGCCCGACTTAGAACAGTGAATATGTCCCTCTCCCTACCTTCTGGGGCCATCATTGCCAACCCAGCCAAGAACCCCGCTACCCTCTCTCATAACGGGTCTTGGATATTTACGACTCTAATATCTGCTTTATATGTCGCTGGCCGTCACCAGAGGCTTCTCAGTAGTTTACTGCTGTCCTTCTTTCTCCAGGTCTTCCTATTTGCGTCGGGGATCTTATACCTAAGCCGACCCGTAACCATACCGACATTCAGAGTAGTTAGCAGCATAGCGTACCACTCTGTCCGACTTTCCAAAAAAGCGATATGGACGCTATGGGATAGCGCGCAAGGGAGACGGTTTCGGAAGAAGATCGAATTCGAGTTTTTCACTCTCATACTGGGCGCTGGCGGAAATAACCTGTGTCTCGTCATATTTTGGCCAGGCTGGGTCATTTTAGCCATCGGCGTTTTCATATTTTCGGCGTGGTATGCGGTATGATGGGCACTGGGTAGAGTGTTGTGAGCTTTCAAGGGATCCGAAATAATGATAACCGCAGCAGTATAACTAACATGTGGTAGGTCAGCTGTGTTATCGTTAATTTCGCATCCGAGGTGGAAGCCAGGCTAGCACCGTCGTTATTTTGACATCCTTCATGCTCAGGAATAGAAGAAAGCATTGCCGCCGGGATCACGCCGGACCTCGTTCTGGTAATCCTTCTCGGGATCGAAGTCTTGCCACGTGCTGGCAGGATATATGTGCTTGTTCCGCTCGTACCATCGTCGGTCGACCACTCTGGTCCAGGTCGGGTCGTCAGACCCGCCCTCGAGGGAGTCGACTGGGGCTTGCCCGCCGGCGGGCAAGAGAGGGTTGAGAGGAGTTTGCTCGTGATTCCTACTTGGGTTTTCGGGCAGCGGTCTCGAAGTTTCGGCGTCGTAATTGAAGAGAATGGACCCGTTCGGCCCCAGGGCCTTGTTCATGATGAAGAACAGAAAGTCGTAGTGCTGTAGTGCTTGTCAGCCAGGTGTCTCTCAGCCTTTTCTTCCGTAGTCTTAGGTGGAACCGGAGAGGAATAGAACATACGTGAGGAATAATCACGTTCCCTCGCACCATCATAAGGTCGTCAACACCAACTCGTGCCCACTCTCGCCGCGCGTTGGCCTTTTCGCCCACGCCGAGGTCTGCCCCTACCTTCCTGCTCTTGTCTAGGAACTGCCACACAAAATCGCCCTTCTTGACGCGCACGGTGCCACCGGGGATGTTGGACCCGTCGTAAAAGACAAAGGGTAAGGCGATCTCGGTGGCTTTGACGCGCTCCTGGCGCTGCAGAAACTCGCGTCTGAGAGCTTCTCTCTCGGCGGCCTCGCGACGTAATGCCGACTTTGTGACGGCGCGCGGAACCACGGAGACAGACGAGTTGGCCTTGAATTTTCCTTTTCCGTTCGCTTTTCCCTTATCCTCGCCAGGATCCGTGAATTCCTCTCCTTGCTCATCAAGTATTTTTGTAGTGTTGCCCGCAACTCTTCCCCCTCTTCCGTTACCCGCTACGTCCCCATCACCGCCTTCACCATCGTCTTCGTCGCCGAAGGAGAGCTTAACGCCGCCCACTTTCCTCCTCTTCTTCTTCTTCTTAGCGGGAGCGGCCGAGTCGCTCGCGTTATCGGGCGTGGTGGCCAGGGACCGGTCGGGTGTGGAGGCGGACAGTGACGCCGGTGAACCTGAAACGGCGGCTTCGCGGGCCTCGCGCTCCTGTTGTTCGAGGACCTCGGCGCGACGCTTACGAAAGTCGGAGAGAGCAACGAGTCCAACCGTGTTATGGGAAATACGCTGCTGCGTTGTCTTGTTCTGCGACGTGAAACGCGATTCTGAGGCCATATTCGTGTTGCTCATGGCGTAGAACAGAGCCTAAATAAAAGGATTCGCTTGCGACTTATTGGCGACATGAGCTCAATGGCTTTGTGTTCAGCTTATCCCGGGTTGTTGTCTGTATTCATAGACGGTGAGACAAAGAAAAGTATAACGAAGCAATACCTCTCCAAGTAGGTAAGTACCTACTTAAGTACCTACTTAAATACCTACCTCAGCATGGGCTATAGGTGGGCTGTGTGGCTGTGTTTGTGCTGTGTGGCGTCGATATCTGTGGCTGGCACGGTAAAGCAACATGGAAGCCTGGAACAATCCGACTAAGCAAACTCTTATTGCCGTCACTGACACCAACATTCGCCATAAAAGGCTACGTATAATGTATAAATATGGTCTTTGTGACCAATCATTCTACTCATCTCTTGTGTTAGAATGCCATTATTTATTAAAACTGCAATAGACAATCTGCATATTGTAATCCCTACTAACATCTACGTAAACATTAGCTCGATGCTGTTTACTATAGACCGCACTTCACACATCCTTAGTCGCGGTAGACTTTTGCCCCAATCCATCCCCATTTTAAGCACTCACAAAGAACTAAAACCAAGGTAGTTTAGCCGTATCCATAAAATGAAAGTTCGTATAATTAACTGATCCCATTGTGGCTTTATGATTAGGGAGGATGGGTTGACGATTTCCGAATAACTACCGGCAATAATATAATCGCAGCTCTAGCAAAAGTCTGGAAACCCAGAATCCGGCGACGCTGGAGACCTATATTAGCATGCTTTGATTTCTCCGCAAGTTCATCTCATCGGTAGTTGTCTTGACATAGAGGCGCTAACCTCTTTGAATTGCTATTATCTGGATGCTGCTGCGTTCTCCCCACGAAAGTCGACCTCGCGTGCGGTCATCCATGGTCTTGAAGCTAAATACGCATTAAAGGAACCCAAGCCCATTGTCTTCGGCGCAACGAGATCAGTGATTCCTCAGTGATCAAATCGATGTGGTGCGGGCGTAGTTGACAATACCCAAGAGCCGGGAGGCACTGTCGTAGTTAACGACAGTTCTTGTGCCAGCAGGAGCTGCTTCTGCTACTGGAAAAAAATACCGGATTACTAGAACAAGCAATACGGACGGAGTCCATCCCGATTGAAGATTGAAGGTCGCAATATATGGGCAGCAAAGGCGCTATTTGGCCTTACCTTGCGGGAAAAAGAAAGCTTCTCGAAGCTGGAACAACAGTTAACACGCTGTGATAACCGATCTTAACAAGTGGTGTTGGTAATCGCGTCTTCTGTCAGAGGGTGGGCAGCTAAAAGCAAGCCACAGTGATCTAATAAGCGACGTGTTAAACGTCGAATTCAATATGAAATTTTGGTTCTCAAAATATCATAGGAGATAAGAACTAATGTTACATACCGCTCACTAATAATTACCCGGCACTTCCAAATCCTAATATGCTAGGGTGGCTTTGCCGGCTTATACATTATTTTTGATCGTGATGCATGCAGTGCCGGGGCATAGGATTGTGGGATTTTTAAGAGCTTTCTCCTGAGATTATTCTACATGCTGAGGTGACATGGTTTAATGCAGGCATAACAGTCCGCATGCCCACAAAGGGCACCCAGACTTCCTAGAGGAGGTAGAACTTGTTCATACGCTTCCAATAGTAATTAAATTCACGTAAATCATTGGGGAAGCTGTTGATTGAAGGCAACGCAATTCAATTCGACCAAAAGAGCTAACTAGAAGCTGCGCAAGCGCGTGTTTGTTTTTCTTTTATATCGGTGGGGAAAGGATCAGAAACTTAAGTCAACCCAGAAGCCAGCAGATGAGCCCATTCGCGGCATCCCTCTAGGCTCACACCTCTCAACGCTTAAAGGCGCTGTCAAGTTCTCCATGATCTTGACATTCCATGTATATGGATTGATGCTCAGTGCTCACTGCATCTCTCAAGGTTCCTCAGACGACCTTGCTAAAGAAATCGCGAATATGATAATCTACATAAACAAGCTGCTTGGGCTACCTATTTAACCGAGGGCTGCGGAGCCGTGGAATAGCTCATGGAGTAGTTTTTTGGAAAATATCGCTGCTCAAAGATTTATAGGCGCCTGGTCACTGGTTTGGGCCAATTTTTAATGAGGATCTGGTGAACTTGACAAAGGGAGTCGTCGTAAGCTTGTTGATATGTCCTCTGGTTTTTTCGTAATGCACGAGGCGACGTTATCCTTCAGTCCTACTTGGAAATCCACAAGAAAGCTTAAGGATCCTTACGTATAGGACGACCAGTTATATATTAACGCTATTGAGTCCCACTTCGCTAATCAATTATTGTTTAACAACATATAATTGAATGAAGAAATAGATGAAGGTGATGAGGCAGAATGAAAATAATGCGCTTAAAATGCTTAGACGCATAAAAAAGCTCCAATTCCTCAGAGACCAGTGCGCGCATCCCCCCCTGAACGACACCCCCCGGTAGACCCCTTCGCTTTCCACCCCTCCCTCAATTTGAAATATTTTTCCAGATGTCAGATATAATAAGTATAAAGGGTTTATAGGTATTGTTGCTCACTGTTCTAGTTGCGGAGGCTGGGAGGCGGCGGTGACAGGGGCCGGGGGGCTAACGTTGATAGGGTGGCCGGGGAGGCGCGCGACTGGCTCAAGGCTAGAGTAATAGCTGGAGATTAGCATCGACGCACGGAACTAATGGATGGGCGTGATAGGGACGAGAGACGTACTCGATTAAGTATGTTAAGCCGCTAATAAGTATGTTTGCTAGGATAACAATCCTAACGGCGATGACGATGATAATGATGGTACGGTCTTCCATTGTTGAATGTTTTTTTATGGCTGTTGGTAATCTGTCTTCGAGTGCTACATAGGAAAAGGAGAAAGGAAAACAACCGGCATTCAGACAACAGTTAATACTAAGACATCTATTCCCGCAATACTGAACACTGGTTATTACGCTTTGCGAATCATCTATCTAGGAAAGCGCATTCTCATTGCTTTCCTCATCGTCCTTGCATCTCATCCATTAAGGTCTCTCGCTCGTCGATGCCACTGTCTTCTCATGGGTGAGTCCGTCCTTAGTGTTCCTCCTTGGCCAGGGCCACTGTCCTTCCATTGGCATGTCGTCATATATGACATTGAAGCAGTGTTGTGGTTGGTCAAACCAATATTCATATATATAATGTCCAAGCTGGCTAAGAGCTATCCCTGACCGAATTTTTTCTTGTGAGAGCTGGCCCAGGTCAAAGCGACATAACGTTTCAAAGTGTAATGCGTACACTTCGATCGTTGCAACCCAACGCTGAGGTTGCTGTAAGTCTTTGAGGAAGTAGTGTCTTACGCAATCCCAATTCTTCCCTTGTCGTTGAAAAAGCGGACTCGTCACGTTGGCCTTTGCGTTGACATACCCGTCTTCTTGTACAACGTTGCTGCTGTCCCAATAGAAACCTTCGCGCATGAGACGAGGGACGTCGCAGCACTTGACTAGTAGCAATGCTGTCCAGTCTTGAGTGTTCCAATCTTGGGAAGGATCAGGGCAAAATATAAATTTTATCGTTGAACGCCGTGTATCTTCCCGATACCATTTCCCGCTCGTTGCCGGCCCTGGTTGCTGTTGGCTTCTGTACTTGGGGAAAAAGCGGTGGCTCCTGCGATTGGGACAAAATTCTTGGTATGGGGGAGGCGAAGCCTCGGTCGTTGCCTTAGAATCCTCTGGTTGTGTCACCATGATTGTTGCTTGCTGGAAACTTCAGCAGTGGTAAAATGTCTTACGAATGCTCTATTTAAACAAGCGATTTTGATCAAGGCGTCACCTGGGTAGTGTGTGGCTTTCCCAGACAAACGGTTGCTATTATGATTTTTTGTTGCTGTCATTGCAAAAAGAAGGAGCTACTAATCCGCTCGCCAAGTTCCGAGTGTACCTTAAGTATTCCGGGCGGGGCTCGCGAGACCGACGCGACACTTTCCGAGACAACATAGTGTAAAGGTTAATTCCCGAGGACCGATGACTCAGCCCCAGTGACGAATCCGTCATGCACTTAACTTTGTATCACGCGGCTAACTAAGAGGGCCCCTAATACTAGATTATGTTGGCTAACGCTTTAAC
Organism: Xylaria sp. BCC 1067; assembly: GCA_005188305.1. NCBI lineage: Eukaryota > Fungi > Ascomycota > Sordariomycetes > Xylariales > Xylariaceae > Xylaria > Xylaria sp. BCC 1067. The sequence goes on along the minus strand of SSCS01000003.1, from coordinate 636,957 downwards.
AATATGTACGTGACTTTAATATGGCAATGAGATTTCCTTCCTTTTCTTAGTGCCTAAGGCGCTGCAAGTCGCTGCAAGTTGCTGCAGCTATCCACTGAGTTGTGGTGGTGAACTTGCTGTAGAGGTGAGACATCTCGAGATCGTTTTGGCTAGCTACTCCGGGTAACGACATCGCCCAGATTAACATGCTATAACAATATTGAAGTGGTACGGCAGAGTTAGCTGACAAATACAGAGGCTAGAGGATTAGTCGAAAGATTTCCAGGACTTATAAGTCCCTGCAGCGTGTATTTTAGCTAAAGCAGGACAGCAGTCGCTTTTCTTTTTCATCGAATTTACCTGCGTTGCCTTCGATCAAGAGGTCCCTCCATGAATCAAGTGAATTTATTTACTATTGGAAGCGTACGACAGTATTCTACCGCCTTTAGGCAGCCTACGTTCCCCCGTAGAGGCATGTGAGCTGTTTCAGTACACCTTGTAAAGTGAGAAACAAACCTGGGGGGTGGCCCCGGCACGGATGTCGCTCCAAAAATATAGAGTTTCAAACGCTAAACCAGCAGAACCGTGCGACGCTATCCGAGCGGGATAAGTTTCCACGTGTGAGGCTCTCTCTCCCATGCCATTTCTCCTATTTCTCCCCAATTGATACGGCGAGCGATGGTGCCCTGCCACTCAATTTGGAGCACTAGCAACATTGAATCTGAAAACTGGTTTCGCCGGCTCCCTAAGACTATGAATTCATGCCGACCCTGGCTACAGTTGGAGTTATCTAGGTACTCTAATACCACAGTGCCCGTTGAGCCAACGGCGCCCCCACGAGAATCTACAATTGTACAACACCGTTGGTTAGAGTTATTGTCAGGTGGCACTAAAGTAAAATAAGCGTGGGTTGTCCAGAAGAAGATAAGTTGCGTTTCCGGGATCGTGCTTAGTTGTGTCGACTGAAGGAATGGATATTCCGACGCAAGATTCGCAAGGGTGACGAGTTGATTGTGGTTGTATTTCCACCTGGGACGGTTTCGCTGCATTGTCAGTTCATACGTTAATGTGTTTGGCCTGACTCGCTCAATGCGCAGAGGTGCATGGTAGTGTTCGTAGCAGAGGATTTCAGGAACTTCTCTAGCAATAAAATTAAGCAGGGAAATAAAAAAGGGCTATTATAAACGTTATACTCACCCTATATCTGCATCCCAACGGTCGTCTCCTATGCAAACGTGCGCTTCGCCAATCCAACCCATCCACGACCAACTAGGAAAGGGAACATTAACTTGCATAGATGTCATTGGCAGGGTCGAGTGCTCTTTCCTGCGTCGTAGGCAAGCAAAAGAGCTCCAAAGCAAGCCTTGTTCAAAGTGAGAACGAGGTAGCCCCCAAGCAAAACTGTTGCCAGAGAGAGTCGACAGGCCCTGGAGGACGGAGAGGAATCCGTCGAACGCGTCACCTGGGTAGGTGAAGGTCCTACGAGTATAGTTTGCTACTAAGCTTTGGTACGTCTTCCAGAATCGCACTTGATCATCATCGGGCTCGTAAAAGTTTCTAAAGGGCCGTCGCAGAGTTAGTTCAGTAGCCCTCTCGTGGAAACGGTTGAATCGAAGGTGCTCATTCTCGAAGTACGACTCTTCGCAAAAAGTAGCCTCCCTGCAGACCCAGTAGACCTGCTCTTCCAAGAACACGAGCACACGGCGTGACATCACGCGCTCTTGCATCGTCCAGCCGCGGCTATTCCAAGGCGTGCGTTCCAAATAGTGCTCGCTTGGGTTGAGAAGCGGGTTCAATGTTGTCATTAAGGAAAGACCGGAATTGACGTCGAGTCCAGCATCGTCCTTAGCAGGCGAAATAACCATCACTTCCTGTTGCTTGCAAGAGCGGCTTCCTGAGCGGAGGCCAGGCAGGCCGTCTTCAACACTTGACGCAGATGCAGCCACAATAGTGAGGAAGGCAAAGCCATAAATCTGGCTCATGCCCTCTATCTGGACTTTCTTGTCAAAATCATCGTCCTGAACGATACAAAGCGCATCAATCCACAAATGCTGGAATCCCAGCATCTCGGTCAGAAGGATCGAATCTGCGATCGTTTGGGGCAAAGTTTTGGTGGCCAGAGCACCTGGCTTCGCCAATTCATTGGTGTTGCGACGCTCTAGCTTGAGCCTCTGTGACCCTCCCCAGACATAGCTGAGTGCAATGTACTGGCGCTCTGAAAGGCGAACGCCCTCCAAAGTGACCACACACTTCTGCTTAATATCAACGAAGCGCACCCTTTCGAGTGTATTCTTTGAGCCCACGTCGGCTCGCTCACACGTGATTCTGTGCGTAGTCTTGCAGATATCCATCCAGCGTCGAACCCATCGAAGGTCTAGTAGCAGGGGTCGGCAACGCCCACCAAAAATCATCATATCAATACCAGGGCGAGGGTCTACAAATCTTAGATCCACTTCAACGGATGCCGCGCCGACATCACATGCCTGGAAAGCATAGAACAAGCTTTTCTTTGGACCTCCAACGCCGTATGCGTCGGTTTCAATTTCGATAAGGATGGATAACCGGCGAATCCAGTAGTTCTTCCCATTTGGGCCACGACACACACCATAGAAAGACGTTTCCGCATGACAGACGTCGTTTTCACTCGGGCGACAGATCGCCTGCCTGGAGAAGGTATGTTCAATTAGTTGGCATAGTCGGCATATATTGCTGCGTTGAAGAAGGTCACCGAAGGAGCCAAGTAGGGTAGTTGCGTGGGCGTCGTCCCGCCTATCCTTAAATGGATGCCGACTTGTGCTGACTCGGCCTTTGATAAGGGCAGGCAGGTCGGAATTTAAGGGGTTTCTTAGGGCATCGAAATTGATTTTACTACAAGGCCCGCATAATTGAATTGTGTCCATGGTTTATTCAACGGCGCATTTAGCAAGGAGTCTCAATAAAGTCGGCGGATGTGGTAAACTAATGTTCACGCATTTAGGGGGTTCAATGTAGCTCGTTACGAGTTTGTCGCTAGTCAAATCTATCGAAAACACCGATCGTGGAAATCCTAAGTGCCCAACGGGTAGCAACAACCTGGGTTGGGGTAGATGGTGTCGGGACTAATTCCGCTGGTGGAACGTATGTAGGTGACAGCCCAAGCATCGGAGGGCAAAGAGTTACAATGCTATTAAGCGCACCCCTTGAGGTAAGCACCTATACTCCATACTTGTTCACATAATCCAGTGGCTGCATTAAATATAAAAAGTAAAAGAACGTATAAAAGAGACTGCTTATAAAACGGCGTCCGGAAAAGATGTATATATAATTATGTTTAAAATAGTAATTAATGTATATATTTAATATAAGCATTAAATTTAAAAATTATTTGTAAATTAATGATTAAGGCCTATGAACGGAATAGCGCGGGGAAAGTGTATAGTTAGCACAGTCACTGATTAGGATTCTATGACTGCGCTAATCCTTCTGGCTTTCCCATGTATTGAGTATCGCGACATAGGAGGCCTAGCTACGCTATGCTACGAACTGTGCCGTCGAGCATTTAGTAGAATCCTCCTCTCCCATTTGGTGTCATGGCATCCACCGATAGCTACTGTTTCTACTACCAACGCGACTAACGGTCCGGACTCGATCCTACACTAGACGGAAATCGCTCGAATGGATAAAGTCGGGCTCTCTCTGGGGGGACTCGAGCTGCCAGTTATACATCATCGAAGGACCAACCAACTCATATGCATCTGTGCAAACTCCTCGGACAACGAAAGGATCTTTGCAGCCAGAGATCTGTATTATTAAGTCACCATCCTGGACAGCTCTGCAAGCCCCTATGAGGCCGTTTTCGGCTAGGAATAGCATTTGCCCACTAGTCAGTAACGCGAACGAGTGCATGTCCCGACGAATGGAGATTTCGGTGAGCTCCTCCTGCCTTTTCCCGCCTAGTAGGACCTCGCTGATCCATACACGTAACCTGGTGATATCGGGGTTACCAATAAAATTGTGGAGAAGAAACGAACAGAGACGATTCATTATCGTTTCCTGGTCCCATATGTCGCATAAAGGAGCCGCAAATGTCTGTAGGAGATATCAACGGGCTTGGAAATCGCGAGAGATGCCATCCCGTAACTCGGTTGTCTCGCCCGATATCGGTTTACGTCCGAAGATGGCTTCCGACGACACTGCAAAATGTTCCGTGCTCTCCTCAATCGGCCAGGTTCCGGGCAATAGTTGCGGGAATTCCGCGCTAATAGTGCTAGAGACTTTGGTAATCGGACTCCCACGCACCAAGAGTTCCATCGCATCCTGCGAGAATTGCGCATCGGAATGCTTGAGCTGCCCGATACCACCCCCCTTTGGCCAGCCCATTTTGTTCCCTTCATGATTCCTAGCGAACTGAAGTCAGGTACCCAAGAGGGGAGACCTGGGGTTTTTTCAGGATGGCGTGCCCAGTGCAATATGTCCAGGGACCTAGTGAATTTTACAAGATTTCGGGTCGCTTCGTTGTAGATATCGAGGTAATTGCGAGTGTAGTCAACTTCTATCAGGCCCAGTGAGTCAGGGAAGAGGAAGCGCAGACCAAAGACCACGTCATGGGGCATTGTTGCCTGCTTCTAAGCCATCATGACCGGGGCCACTTCAAACAGGGGGTTGCCCGGGTATAAGCTGTAGGAAGCCATGTAGTCCCAGGGTTCGTTCAACAGATTCAAACCCGCTCTGATGCGATTCATGAAATCGGAACCCGAGATTGGGTCGTAGTCGCCGCAGTAAACAACATACCTTCTACTTAGCACTACTTCCTGCACCGTCCATATCCGCGGCCAGTATGAATTCTCCAATAGCTGCCGCATTCCAATGCGGGCGCGCTTCTTCCAATCTTTACGGAGTGTCGAATTAGCGGTCAACGAGCGGGACTCTGAGGCATGTCGGTTGAAAGGGTATGATCCAGGCTTGGGGGACTTACTCTCAAAAGATCGGGAAGAAGGCGATACGATCCCGAAGAACCCATACCGCTGCATGGCGCGCATGTACGACATAATAGCACCAATTTCTTCTGTGCCGCTGCCTAGCCATACCGCCAGGCGCCTAGCTTTTCCATAGATGTCCCCCATCATCGAGACCTGGATGTTCTTCTCGCGCACCGACGACTGGTCGATGCAGATATACCTGGCCGTGAACCGCGAGCGCAATCTGCGGATTGCGGACTGGGCGTTCTCTGTGATGTAAAGGGTCTTCCTATTACATGTAATCGACCTATCTAGAGCTTGGCCTCCCCAAGTGTACGAGAAAGCTTCGTAACGTGGTGGTTGGTCTACACACATAATTTCAAGGCTGATGAATATTGGCGCGCTTTTGTCCCCCGAGGGCAAGATCCTAATGACGCGAGTATGCCGTGGACCCGGCAAAGCGCTGTATTGGTATACTGTGGTCATAATTCTAATTCCACCTATTTAATAGATTCCTAGGTGAAGAAAGACAGTGTGCGCCGGCGGTAATTATTAAGTAAGCTTAAGAATGTTGTTGGGCGTAGTATGATATAAGTAAAAAGTTGTTGTTTTTTGGAGACAGTATCCTAAAGGGACAGTGTCCGTAAACTTAAGGATATCTAGCTAGTTTAAAATGTACTGTAGGTAAGCATAGTATTAATGGTGCTAAAACACTATAATAAACAAAAACTTTTACCTAGTTTAAAATAAATATAAATATATTATATATAATATTTATAAATTAAAAGCATTATTAATAAATGTAGTTAAAATGTATAAATTGTGTTTTATTATTAACGTTTACCTAAAAAAACAACGTTAAAAAGCTATAATATTTAAGCTAGTACAGTGTTTTTAAACAGCGTTTTTAAACAGTTTCTTATTATAAAACACTATGCACTTGCACTATGCACTTACATTATATTATCTGCTTTTTCCCTAGCAAAAAAACAATATTTTTTATTATTAACTAATTATACGTATTTTAAACGTAAAAAAAAGCTAAATAACCTTAAACATATAAAAAAGCTTTAAATATAATATTATTAAAAATAAAAAACCATAAAAAGGTAAATATATTAATGCTATAATATTATAATATAAAAAAAGCTTTTGTTTTTTTTAAATTATATAATTTTTAAATTGTAAAAGAATACTTTTAAGCAATAATATTATATAAAAAAATATTAATATTAAGTATATAAACGCTAAAAATAATTATTGTTTAGCTAAAGTTAACATTAATTTTTCCTTTATTAATTAAAAATATATAAATTATAGTAGTTTTAATTATATATTAGTAAACGTTATTAATAGCTTTGTTTTTAGCTTAGTTATTAGCTTAGTTAGCGTTTTTTTTAATAATTAATTTATGTTATAATAAAAAAGCTATTTAATAAATATTTTACTAATATATTGCTATAAAAACGCTTTTTTTAAGCTTTTAATTTTTGCGCTTTTAATATTACTATATAAGGTTATAATTTAGTAATACTAAATACTACATGTTGTATTTATATATTAATTAATAGGCTTAATATATGTGTAAAAGTTGTATATTGAAAATGTTGTCCTAAAGGGACGGCTTTTACGAGAGCGAAGATATTTAATCTATATATAGTGTTCCATGGATAGTATCCTTACGGAATATTGTTTATATCTACGGTGTAGTGTTTAGTGCAGCGTTTATATTTATAGTGTTATTTGCTCTTTTTATAAAAAAATGACAACGTTTTTGTTATTTTAATAATAAAAAAAAGCTAACTATATATTGTTTTTTTTAAGTTATGCGATTTTTAAGTAGTATTAAAAAAATAATAATAATTATATAACTTTTTTTAAGTTATATAATCCTTAGGTAGTACTAGCGCAAAAGCAAAATAATAATTGTGCAAAAAATAATATTAGCTATATAAGCAATGCAAAAAATAATACTAATAAATATTATATAAAAAATAATATTAATAAACGTAATATAAAAAGTAATAAATATTATATAAAAAAATAGTAAGTTTATAAATAAAGGTGGTAAATAGTACTTATAAATAATAATATTATATAAAAAATATTAACATTTATAATATAAAAAGTAATGTAAGCAATAATAATGTAAAAAGTAGTAGCTATTATTATACTAAAAAAAATATTATATAAGTAAAAATATTATTATTTATTACTTTATAAAAATATATACTACTTTTTTTTTAGCTAATTATAATTAAATGTACTAAAGTAATTAAAAGTATATAGGATTAAAAGCTAAAATTATTATTTTACTAGTAGGTTTATTAAAGCTTAATTATTATAAGAAAATAGTATATTTTTTGCTTAAGCTTAATAAATATAATAAAATAGTATGTTTTTTGCTTAAGCTTAATTATTATAATAAAATATTAAAAGAATATTATTGTAAGCATTTAATAATATTATAAACTAATTTGTTTTTATTTTTTTATAAATATTAATGTTTATTAAATATTATTATTGTTATTTTATTTTAAACTTAGTTAATAGCTTTTTTAATAAGCTTATTTAATTAGCTTGCTTTTAGTGCTTATTTAGCTTTTATTTTTATTAGCTGCTAAATATTTATTTTTTATTGCGTTTTTTATTGCTTTATTTACAATTTTTTTCATTTTTATTTTTTACTGCTTTATTTATAGCTTTGCTAATAATATTTTAAACTTTTTTAAACTTTTTTTTAAACTTTTTTTTAAACTTTTTTAGCTATATTTATAGCTATAATAATAAAGTTTTTAATTTTTTTAGCTTGTTTGTTTAAAATAGCTTTAATTGTTTTTTTTGCTATATTTTTAAGGATGTTTTATATTAAATATAAATAATAATTAGTTAATATTATTTAATTTATTATATATTATACTATTTTATAAACAAAAAAGAAATTATTATGAAATTTTATTTGTTATTTATTATTTTTATAATACTATAGCTAGTAGTTTTACTAATATACAGGGTTGTAATTTAGTAATACTAAATACTACAATACTAATACTACAGTAGTATTTACTTTTATAGTATTTAGTATTACTACTGTAGTAATACTACACTGTAGTTTTTATACTACATACTACATTTTTAACCTTGCTAATATAATAGTTTTGTTTTTTATTATATTAAACTTTATAAATAAAATAATATTTTAGCTTTTATATAAAATATTATTAAGTTAAATACTAGCTTTATAAGTTATATATGTTAAAAAAATGTTTTATACTACTAAAACGCTTTAAATTAAACTAATATAATTTTTAACAATATTTATTAAATTATTATTTAATATAATAAAGTTGTTATTATTATTTATAGCTTTTATTACTATTTTATAATAGTTAAGGTTATAAAATATACTATTAACATAAAAACTAAAATTAATATATATTAAAATATACCAAGATTAGTATAAGTTTTAAAATACTAATACTAATTTTAAAATATACTAAATATATTAAACTTAGTATATACTAAAATTAGTGCGGACTTTTAAACACTAAAAATACTATTAGTATGTTTAATATATATTAATTTTAGTATTAGTACATTTAATATATGCTAATTTTAGTTTTAATATATTTAATATATACTAAAGTTAATATTAATACATTTAATATATATTAAAGTTAGTATTAGTATATTTAATATATACTAAAATTAGTATTAGTATATATTAAATATACTAAAAAAAATATTAATATATTTTATTTTTTAAAAATAATTTTTAATAAAAATAAATATTTATATTTAAACTAAAATATATTAATATATATTAATTAATAATAAAATTAGTTTAATAGTTTAAATTATATATTAAAATTAACTTAGTTTTTTAAACTATATATTTATATTTATTTAATAATTATAAAAAACTTTAAAATTAAATTTAAACTTTAATAATATAAATATAATATAATATATAAAATGCCGTTTTTATTTTTAATAATAATAAAAATAAAAATTAAATAATTTTTTTATTAATTATTTAATAAAAATACTTTATAAAAAATTATCATAAATATATTATATATATTTATAGTATTAAATTTATTTATTGTTTTATAAATACGGTTATATATTATAAAATATAAAGTTTTATATATATAATACTTTAGTAAACTTTATAAAGCCACGTATAGCACTAAGTATAGCGGTACGTATAGCAGTACATATAGCGGTACGTATAGCGGTACGTATAGCGGTACATATAGCCGAGGTTATTGTGGCCGATATCCCTATAGGGTATATCCTTACAGGGTAGGCTGCCTTCGCATATTAGAGGTCTATATATAAATAACTCTTCTTTAACCTACTCGATAAATTTACTAAATAAATTATTAACTCTTTCACTTATATAATACACTTATTAATTTATATAATACTTGTTAATAGGCTTAGTATAAAGTGTGTAAAAGTTGTTATATTTTAAACGTTATTTTAAAAAAACGGCGTTTTAAAAAGCTATAATATTTAAGCTAGTATAGTGTTTATATATAGTATTTTTTATAGAACACTATATTTTTATACTATATTATTTGCTTTTTTTCCGATAAAAAAACAACGTTTTTGTTGTTAACTAATTATATTTATTTTAAACGTAAAAAAAAGCTAATTAATAACGCAAGGAAACTGCTCGCAAAAATAATATTATTAAAAGGTGAAAAAAATAAACGTTTTATATAGCTGCTTAAATACTAATCTTATAATCGTTTATAAGTATATGCTGTATTCTTTTATAAATAAAGTAGCAAAGGACCTTTTTTAAGTTATGTAATTTTTAAGTAGTGCTATCCGGTTATATAGCATAAAAATAAGGTTATATAGGAAAATAATTTTAACTATATAAAAAGCGATGCGTAAAATAATACTAGTAAACATCGTGCGGGAAAGAATATTAATTAATAAAACGAGAGAGGAAATAGTGTTTATATATAACCAGGGTTATAATTTAGTAATACTAAATACTATAATATTAATATTATAATAGTAATATTAAATATTATAATATTAAATATTATAGTAATAATATTAAATACTATAGTAGTAATATTAAATACTATAGTAGTATTTACTATAGTAGTATTTTATTATAGTAATATTTACTATAGTAGTATTTTATTATAGTAGTAAATATTAAAATACTAAAATATTATAGTAGTACTAAAATATTATAATAGTATTAAAATATTATAGTAATACTAAAATACTATAGTAGTACTAAAATATTATAATAGTACTAAAATACTATAATAGTACTAAAATACTATAATAATACTAAAATATTATAATAATACTAAAATATTATAATAATATTAAAATATTATAGTAGTATTAAAATATTATAGTAATATTAAAATATTATAGTAGTATTAAAATACTATAGTTAAGGTTAAAAATGTAGTATATAGTATAAGAACTACAGTGTAGTATTATTATAGTATTAATACTACATACTATAAAAGTAAATACTACTATAGTATTAATAAATACTATAATACTAAAATACTATAGTAGTACTAAAATACTATAGTAGTACTAAAATACTATAGTAGTACTAAAATAGTAAAATAAAATTATAATAATATATATTATATTTATATATATTTTAATATATAAATAATATTTAAATTATATTATAAATATTAGTTTTTTATTTTTTGCTTATTTTTTTTTGTTATTTTTACTTAAATATTTTTTTAAATTTTTAAATTTTTAACTTTTTAATAAAACTAGTTAACTAATTGTTTTTATACTTAGTTTATTTTTATTTTTAGTAATAATATTACTAGTAATAGAAAATATTTTTTTAAAAGTAGCTAATATAGTTAAAATTGCTAAATATTTTTAAACTAAAATTAATAAAATTAGAAATTATAAAAAGTTATTTTTTTAATATTTTAAAAGGTTAACTAATTATAAATTAGCGTTAATTATTAAAATTAATAAAAAACTTACTTTTTTAAGCAATATATTTTTATTAAAATAAATAGCAAACTTGTTTTTATTATTATTTAATAAATTATTTAAATAAAAGTTATTTTTAGAATTTAAATTATTTAAATAATTATTATTTAAATTTTTGTTATATAAAAGATTATTTAATTTATTAAAAAAAGTATTTAAATTTAAAAGTATATTTAAATTTAATTATTTATAAAAAGTTAATAAAAATATTTTTATTAAAAAAATATATAACTTACTAGTTATATTTTATTTTAAATATTTATAAAATATTTTTTTTAATATTATTATAAAAATATAATAACTTATTTAGTTTAAAATATATTAATTTAAATTTTAAATCTAAAATAGTACTTAAAATAAATAGTTTATATAATTTTATATTTTATTAATTTAACTAGCATAAAAAATAGCTTTTTAATTTATTAATATAATTTATAATAGTATTAATTAAATTAAATAAAATAATTTTCTATTAAAATATTAGCAATTAAACTTTAATATAATATAAAATTAATATACTAGTTATAGTTTTTATTAAATTTAATTTTAAGCTTTTAAAATAAAAGCATTTAAATTATTATATATTTTATAAATATATAATAAACTTTTAAATAAAGTAATATAAGCTTTTTTTATAATTTAATAAATAGTTTAATAAATATATTAAAAAGTTTTTTAAGCTTTTTAATAAATAACTAATTTTTTGCTAATAAAAATATATTTTAATATTTATTATTTTTAGTATTTCAATTAATATATTTAAATAGCTTTTTTATTTTAATAAAAGTATTTAATATATTATATATTAAATTTTATTTTATAGCGTTATTTATTAAAAGTTAATTAAATAAAATATTAATATAAAAAAATAGTAAATAATATACTAAATAGAATTTTTATTGTTTTATAATTTAAAAATAAAAAAAAATTATATTTTGCTGCTATAATTTAATTAAATAATAAATTATTTATTTTTATTATATATTTTGTTAATATAATAATTTAACGAATTTAAGTTATTAAAGCTATTTAAATATTAATATTAAATATTAAAATATTTAAAATATAACTTACTAAATTATTTATTTTAGTATTTATTATATAAATTGTTATTAATATAATATAATAAATTTTTTTTGTTATTTTTTATTAAAATATATTATTAAAGTATATTTTAAACAATAAAATTAATAATATTTAAAATATAATAAATATTATAATTAAAGTATTTTTTAGTTATATTAAAATAATTTAATTGAAAAAACTTTAAAAATATATTGTTATTTTTAATATTATTTTATATAATATTATTAAATAAATTAGCTATTATTATATAAATATAAAAAACTAATAAAATAATATATTTAAAAATATTATTTAATATAATATTTAAATATACTTATAATATATTTAAACTTATATACTATTTGTTTATTTTATTAAAATTAATATATAAAATTATAACTCTAATAAAAATTATTTATAAATTTAAAATTTAAATATTAAAAATAATAAAAAAACTTTTATTATTTTTAATATTTAAACTTAATTTATTATTAAAGTTTTTTAAAATATTTTTAAATATAGCGTTTAAAAAAGTTTTAATTTTATAACAATTAATTATAAATAAATTTATAATATAACTTATAACTAAAAAAAAATTATAAAATTTTAAAAAGATTTAAAATTTAAAAGTAAATTATTATTAATAATAAAATTTTAAATTTTATTATTAAGGTTACAAAAAATACTAATAGTATAAGAATTAAATTAGTATATACTAAGCTAGTATTAGTATTAGTACGCGTTTTAAAATACTAATTAGCATTAGTACGCGGTTTAAAATACTAAATTAGTATAAGTACGCGGTTTAAAATACTAAATTAGTATTAGTACGAGCAAATACTAATTAGTATATACTAATTCGCACCTTTAGCTAATATATAGTTAAAATATTTATAATACTAAAAAAATATAAAATAATATAACAGTTTAATAGCAAAAAAAAAAAAATAATAGCAAAAAAAAGCATAAAAATATAATAAAAAAAATAACTAATCTTTTTACTAAACAAAATAAATTCTACAAAAAAGCAACAATTTTATTAAAGCTAATATAAAAAAAATAAAATGCAATTTAAAAGGTTGCTTTATTTTTTTAAGTTTTTTTATTTAAAAATAAAAACTAAACATATAAAAAAATATATAAAATAGCAATTAAACTAATAAAATTTATACTAATTATAAAAAAATAATATAAGCTAGTACTAAAAAAGCTATTAATAAAAATAGTTATTATTAATATAATTGCTTTTTAAAGCTTAATAAAAAAAAATAAAACAGCTTTTTATATTTATATTACTAATATTTATAAAATAAATAAAATAATAGCTAATAAAAAAGCAAAAACTAAAGTTTTTTAAAAAACAAAAGTAATAAATTAAAAAAAGAAGTTCTATAATGTATACTACTTAAATACTACAACCTATTATATATGTTTAATAAAATAAATTTTAATATTTTACTATTATATAAACTTAGCGTTAATTATATAATTAATTTTATATTAAACAAATTTTTATATAACCTAAAATATAGCTTATTATATAAAATATTCTTAAATAAATTAAAAGCTATTTATAAATATTTAATAAATAACCTAAAAAAAAGTTTATTAAACCAAATAATATACTTTTTACTTTATTAATTCTATTTATTAAAAAGCTAAATAGTAATTTTTAATTTTATATAAATTATTATAAACTAAACAAAATTACTTAAAAAAACTAATATTTATTACTTTTTATTAAAAAAACTTTATTATAAATTATAAAAGCAAAAGTTTTTACTAAAAACAATATATAATAAGCTTTTTATTATATATAAATAATAAAAAAATATAAAAACTTAATAACTTTTTATATTTAATATAGCGTTTATTAATATAAAATACTACTTTTTAATTTAACTAATAGTTTTATTATATTTGAAAAATTTGTTAAAAATATATTATTTAATTATTTTAATAATTTTTATAGTATATATATAAACAATATACTAATTTATTCTAAGAATCTAAAAAATTATAAACGCTATATAAAAATAGTACTATAGCAACTATATAATACTAGCTTATAAATAAATTTAAAAAAATCTAAATTTTATATTATAAAAACTAAGTTTTTAAAATATATTATAAGTATTAAAAATATTAATATTAACTTTATAAAAGTAAATATAATATAAAACTAATAACTTTTTATATTAGTTAAAAAAATATAGTTATTTTTAAGCTTTTATAACTTTTACTATAAATTTATATTTAAATATAGCTAAATAATAGCTTTTTTTATTAAATTAACTTAAAAAAATATACTTTTTATTTAAATAAAATAATATAACAAAGCTTTTATTACTTTAAAAAAAGCTTTAATTATAGCACTTTTATTAAAATACTATAAATATAATCTGCTAACTTATATTAAAATAAATATATTTAATAAAATAATAGCTAAAGTAATATTTTAGCTATATAGTAATTAAAAATATTTTACTATATTTTATTTTAAAACTATATATAATACTAAATTAAATTATAGTATTTATAATTAAAAACTACTTGCTATAATATTTATATTTAAAAAATAAAAACTAGTACTAATAAATTAGCATAAAAAACTATTTATAATTATTATAAATTATTAAGCTTTAAAATATTTTAGTAAAAAATATTATTTAAACTTATATTAAATAAAATAAACTAACTTAGTTACTAATTATAACTTTTTAATTATATACTATTTAAAAAATAATAATATAATTGCTAACTCTTTATTATATAAACAAAAAAATTTAGTTATATAAAAAAAAAAAGCGTACTACTACTTTATTATATTTGCTTTAATATATAGTAATATAACCTTTACTAAACATTTACTTATAGTATAAATAGCTATTTTAGTTATACCTTATATACTAAAAGCAGCAAAAAAAGTAGAAATACTTATAAAAGCGCTAAAAGTATTTAAAAAACATGCTTTAATCGAAAAATTAATATATAAAAATTGTTTAAACCTAAATATAAATATTTCTTAATAAAAAGATTATAAAAAGCAAAAAAATAACTTATAAAAAACAAAAACCAAGTTTACTACTTATAATAAACGCTTTATAATATTTAACCTTTTTTTGTTAAAAATATAGTTAATTTATAAAATATATATATAAATATTTATAGTATATTCTAAAAAAAAAATATATAAACTAATAATAAAACGTTATTAATAGCTAAAACTAAAAAATAATAATAATACTTTTTAGGGTTATAAAAATACTATTAGTATAAGAACTAAATTAGTATATATTAATTAATATTAGTATTAGTATAAACTTTAAAATACTAAATTAGTATTAGTACGGACTTTAAAATACTAAATTAGTATTAGTATAAATTTTAAAATATTAAATTAGTATTAATATATAGTTAAAAATACTAAGTTAATATTTAAAATATATTAAATACTAAATATTTTATTAAATATATATTTTAATATAATATTTACTTTTTAAACTTTATTAATAAAATAACTTTTATAAAATAAGTTAAAAATAAATTTTTAAATATATAAGTTAATTTATATATAATTAGCTAAAATAAAATATAAAAAAATCTAAAAAAATAGGTATTAAAATATTAATTTTTTATTTTTTTAATTTTATTATTTTTTAAAATTTTGTTTAATTTTTTAGCTATTTTTTTATTATTTTTAATATTACATTCTTTTAAAATTTTAATTTTTTAGCTTTTTAATAATATTAACTAACTAACTGTTTTAAAGTTTAGTTTATTTTTATTTTTAATAATAATATTACTAATAATAAAAAAAACTTTTTTAATAGTAGCTAATATAATAAAAATTATTAAATATTTTTAAGTTAAAATTAATAATATAAAAAATTATAAAGCGTTATTTTTTTAATATTTTAATAAGTTGGTTTATAAATAATTAGTATTTATAATAAATTAATATTTAAATTATTTATTTTTTTAAGCTATATATTTTTGTTAAAATAAATAGCAAATTTTTTTTTAGTATTAATAATTAAATTATTTAAATAAAAGTTGTTTTTAAAGTTTAAATTGTTTAATAAACTAGTAGTTAAATTACTATTATATAAAAAATTGTTTAATTTATTTAGCTAAAACATTTAAATTTAATAATATAGTTAAATTTAATTAGCTATTAAAATTATAAATTAATATAAATATAAAATAAAAAAGTTAAATTTATAAATTATATTTTGTTTTAAATAATTAAATAATATTTTGTTAAATATTATTATAAAAATATAATAAGTTATTTTATTTAAAATATATTAGTTTAAATTAAAGATCTAAAATAGTATTAAAAATAAAAAGTTTAAAATACTTTAAATTAAATTAAATTAAAGTTTATAAATAATATTTTTTTAATTTAGTAATACTAAATTTAATAGTATTAATTAAAATAAATAATATAGCTTTTTATTTAATATTAATATTTTAATATTTAAAAAGTTAAAATATAAATAAACTAATTAAAATATAATTTTATTTAATTTTTATTTTTACTTTTAAAATAAAAGCATTTAATTTATTATATATTTTATAAATATATAATAAACTTTTAAATAAAGTTATATAAACTTTGCTTTATAATTTTATAAAAGGTTTAATAAAAATATTAAAAAGCTTTTTTAGTTTTTTTATAATAAACTAATTTTTTAAAATTAAAAATATATTTTAAAATATATTATTTGCTATTTATATTTTAATTAATATATTTAAGTAGTTTTTTTAAATTAATAAAAGTATTTAATATATTATATATTAAATTTTACTTTATAATATTATTTATTAAATAATTAGTATTTATTTTTTTAAATATTAAAAATCTATTAAATAAAATAAAATAAAATAAATAAATATACTAAATAAAATTTTAATAATATTATAATTTAAAAAAATACTATTATTTTTTTTTTCTTATAAAAATTTTTTTTATAATAAATTTTTAAATTTAGTTATATATTTAATTAATATAACAATTTTTTAAATTTAATTAATTAAATTTATTAAAATATTAATAAAATAAATATATAAATATATATAAAAAGCTATAATTTACTAATTTATTTAAAGTAGTATTTTATATATATATTATTATTAATATAGTTTATAAAGCTTTTTTTTTATTAATAGTTAAAATATATTGTTTTAATATATTTTAAACTTTTATATTAATAATATATAATATATAACAAATATTATTATTAAAGTTTTTTATTATAAAATTTAAATAATTTTTTTAAAAGCTTTTAAAAATAAATTTATATTTATAGCGTTATTTTAAATAATACTATAATAAAAGTTAAAATAAATAATAATAATAAAAATTTTTTAAAAAAATATATGCTTAAAATATTACTTAAAATAATATTTATATAAAGTTTTAATATATTTAAAAAAAATTAAATATATAATAACTTATATGCTAATTTTTTATTTTTATAAATTTAATTAATTTATAAATTAAATTAAAATTAGTATTTATATAAAAAATAATAACGCTAATAAAAGCTATTTGCAAATTTAAAATCTAAATATTAAAAATAATAAAAAATTTCTTATTATTTTATAGATAAAAAGTTAAATTATTATTAAGGTTTATTAAAGTATTATTAAAAGTAGCTTTTAATATAACTTTAAGTTTATTATAGTTAATAATAAAATTATTATATTATATAATTAGTAAATAAATATAAATAAAATAACATAAATAAATAAATATTTATAATATAAAATAATAAATTAAATTTTAAAAAAATTTAAAATTTAAAATAATAAATAAAAAGTTATTATTAATAATAAAACTTATAATTTTATTGTTAATAATATTTTTTATATTAATATTTTAAATTGTTAATTTTTAAAAACGCTTTTAAGTTTATATAGTAAAAAACGTAGATTTAAAAAAAATATTGCTTTTTAAATAATATAAATTAGTAAATTAAAAAATTAAATTAAATAATAAATATTTTTAGTTAATATATTTTCTATTTTTTTATTATAAGCTATAGTAAAATATTTTAGCTTATAATATTTAATAAAATTAAAAAACTAAAATCTTTTAACTTTAATAATAATATTATAAAAATAACTAAAATATAAATTAGTAAATAAATTAAAAGCTATTAATAAGTATAAAAAATAAAAAAAAATAAAACTTATATAGTATAATATATTTGTATTTTTTAGTTTTTGTTTTTATTAACTAGTAATAAAATATAAATAAATAATTTTTTTAATAATATAAATATTAAATTGTTTATTGTTTAATTTAAAAAATTTATTATTAAAGTTTTTTAAATTAAACAATACTATAAAATTATTTTTAAAATTTAAAATTAAAAATAATTTAATAATTAAATTGTTTTTAATAATATTATTATTATTACTAATAATACTATTTTTATTAGTAATAGCTAAATTATATTTAAAAGAAAAATTTATTATAAATAAATAAATTATTAAATAATATAATAAAATAAAAAGTAATAATTATAGTATTATTATAATAAATATAATATAATACTATATAAATTATATAAAATAGCATAGTAGTAAAAAAAAAAAAAGTATAAAAAAACAAAAAATATATATTAAAATTAAAGTATTAAAAATTAACGCATTAGAAATTAACGTATTAAAAATTAACGTATTAAAAATTAAACCATTAAAAATTACGCATTAAAAATCAGACCATTAAAAATTAGGCTATTAGAAATTAACGTATTAAAAATCAAACTATTAAAAATTACACATTAAAAATTACACATTAGAAATTAACATATTATAAATTAACGTATTAAAAATTAAACCATTAAAAATTACGCATTAAAAATCAAACCATTAAAAATTAAACTATTACAAATCAACGTATTAAAAATCAAACTATTAGAAATTACGCATTAGAAATTAACGTATTAGAAATTAACGTATTAAAAATCAGACTATTAAAAATCACGCATTAAAAATCAAACTATTACAAATCAACGTATTAAAAATTAGACTATTAGAAATCACGCATTAGAAATCAACGTATTAGAAATTAACGTATTAAAAATTAGACCATTAAAAATTACGCATTAAAAATTAAACTATTAGAAATTAAACCCTTAGAAATTACATATTAGAAATTAACGTATTAGAAATTAACAGCTTATAAATTAATCTTTTAGAAAGATAAGAACTTTTATATATTTAAAAAAATTTCCTATACTTATTTTTCTTTTTTTTAGGCTATTTACATACTATATTTTATTTACTTTATTTTATATTTATTACTTTATTACTTTTTATATATTTTATACACTTTACTTCTAGGGTTAAAAAAAATACTAATAGTATAAGGACTAAATTAGTATATACTAAGCTAGTATTAGTATTAGTACGCGTTTTAAAATACTAAGTTAGTATTAGTACGCGTTTTAAAATACTAAATTAGTATTAGTACGCGTTTTTAAATACTAAATTAGTATTAGTATTAGTAAATACTAATTAATATATACTAATTTATAACCTTAATACTTTTATAGCTAACTATATAAAATATAAACTAACTAAAGTTTTAAAAAATAAAATACCTAGCAAGCTAATACTATTATTTATATTAAATTATATATAAAAGCACTTTATTATAAATTTAATAATATTTTAGTTATAGTTAATTAGCTAAACAAAAAAGCATAAAAAATTTTCTGTATTTAGGGTTAGAAATGTAATATGTAGTATAAGGACTACAGTGTAGTATTACTATAGTAGTAATACTAAATACTACAAAAGTAAATACTACTATAGTATTAGTATTTACTACAATAGTAAAATACTACAGTAGTAAAATACTACAATAGTAAATACTACAGTACTAAAATACCACAGTAGTAAATACTACAATACTAAAATACTACTATAGTACATAAAATACTACTATAGTATATAAAATACTACAGTAATACTAAAATACTACAGTAGTACTAAAATATTACAGTAGTACTAAAATACTACAGTAGTATTAAAATACTACATGTAGTATTTATATACTAATAGCTATATAAAATCCTTTTTAAACAGTAAAAATTTAAAAGTTATATTTTTAAAATGCTTAAATTGTAAGCTTTATAAAAAGTATTTTTTATATTTTATACTGTATTTTTAAAATAATATAGTATTTAAAATACTACAGTAGTATTTTATGTACTACAGTAGTATTTTATGTACTATAGTAGTATTTTAGTACTACTGTAGTGTTTTAGTACTACTGTAGTATTTTAGTACTACTGTGGTATTTTAGTACTACTGTAGTATTTTAGTACTACTGTAGTAAATACTACAGTAGTAAATACTAATGTAGTAAAATACTACTATAGTAAAAACTACTGTAGTATTAGTATTATAGTATTTAGTATTACTAAATTACAACCCTGTTTATATTATAAATATAATACTTAAAAATATAGCATATATATATTATAAAAGCTTTTTTTTATATATTTTAAATATTTATTACTATTACTTTTAACTATAAGCTTTAGTTTATTTTAGCTTTTATAAATAAATTATATTAACTATTAAAAATAACCTATACTTTAACATTTATAAAATAATATAAAACTATTAATTAAACTAAAATTATAAATAAATACCTAAATTAACATTTAAAACTATATATAAGCTATTATTAAAACAATTAGTTTAAATATATACTAATAATAAACTATATATAAATATTATTGCTATATACTTTAATAGGTATATTACTATATAAAGTTAAAATAAGCTTTTTTATACTTTTTTATTTTAACTAAAATAACTAAACAAAAATAGTAAAAAAATAAATAAAAAAAACTACTTACATAAAAAAAAAAGTTATATAAACGTACGCAAAAAAAAGCACAGAAAATTACGCAATATATAAAGTTTACTTATAAATAGTTAAAATATAGCTAAAAAAATATAATATAATAAGCTAATTAAAATTGTTATAAAATTAAGTTTAATATAAAAAATTATATATTAATTTTAAAAAAGCGCTAGTTTTAAAAAACTAACTAACTTTTTAATAAGCTTAACTATTTAATAATACTTTAAAAGTTTAAAATTACCAAATATAATAGTAATACTTTTACTTTTAATATTTTTTTATTATAAAAAACTATTAATTAATTTTATGCTAACTGGTTATAACAATATTTTAACAATTCTTTGTTAAAGCAAGCTATTAAAAATCTTAACAAAAAAATAATTAACTTTAAAAGTAAAAAAAAAAAAATTATAATAAAAACATATATATTTTAAAATTATACTATTATAAACTATAATATTAAATAAATTAAAAAAAATAAAATTATAATAATAAATAATATTTAATAAAAAACTTTAAAAATATTTTATTATAATTAAAGCAGTTTTATAAAAAAAACCTTAACGCTATAAGTGACACACTCCGGTACGGGGTGTGGCCTCTACAGGGCGACACACGAGCCACAGGGTGTGGCAGTGACACCCGTAGGGTGCCACGCACGTGCTCTACCGGAGGGAGAAGCCTTCGCTAAGGCTTTAGCCTTCGGCTAAAAACCTTGCGAAGGCCTTTCTCCTTCCTCCCTCATCATAATAATAGACTTAATTACAGCACTACCCTTAGTTGCCTTTACTAATAAGCTTTTTATTATAATTAAAAATATAGCTAAAAGCAGCTAAAAATAATAAATTTAAAAAGCTATACATAAAAAATAATACGTTATAAATAGGGTTATAAAATATACTATTAGTATAAGGACTAAAATTAGTATATACTAAAATATACTAAGATTAGTACAGGTTTTAAAATACTAATACTAATTTTAATATATACTAAATATATTAAACTTAGTATATACTAAAATTAGTACGGATTTTTAAATACTAAAAATACTATTAGTATATTTAATATATACTAATTTTAGTATTAGTATATTTAGTATATATTAAATATACTAAAATAAAAAATAATATATATTATTTATTAAATTTAATTATAAATAAGCTACTTTTAATTTAATAAATAAATAAAATTAAAGATAAATATTTATTAATTATAATTTTAAATAACGTATTAAAACTAATATAGCTATATATAAAGCTATATATATATAAATATATAATATAATATATTTTATAAAGTAAATTTATATAAAATAAATGTTTAAAATATTAAAAATATATAAAATTAAAGTTATTTAAAAGTAATAATACATTATTATAAAATATAAAAGATTAAAATATTTCTTTTTTTTATATATATTTTTTAAATTATATTTACTATTATTTATATATTAAATAAAAGTAATAAATAATTTATTTAAACTTATTTTTACTGTAAATATTATAATAAAATAAACTTAAAAGAGTAATATATATATAAAATATAGTATTATTTATTTTTTATATTTTAATATAGTTTAATAGCTTTTAGTACATTTTAGTACATTTTAGTATATTTAGTATTTTTAGTATATACTAAAATTAGTACGCATTTTTAAATACTAATACTAATTTTAATATATACTAAATATACTAATACTAAATTTAGTATATACTAAATGTACTAATACTAAAATTAGTATATACTAAATATACTAATACTAATTTTAGTATATATTAACTATACTAATTTTAGTATATACTAAAATTAGTACGGATTTTTAAATACTAAAATTAGTATATACTAAGATTAGTATCTTTAGTATATACTAATTTATAACCCTGGTTATAAATAAAAAAAAAAATATAAAGCATTGCTACGTTTAAAACAGGTTAAATAAAAAATTAACAATATTAGCTAATAAAAAAGCTTTATAATAACTTAAAAGTAAAAAGCCTAAAAATATATTATAAAAGTAAAAACCTAAAGTAATTTTTTTTTTTTACTAAAAAGCTATTAGTTTAAGTTTTATACCGGTTAAAAATGCCTAATTTTTTAAAAAAAAGAAATAGTCATAGCGAAGTAGCTAGTAAAGCTTGCGCTTTACGCTAGCTACACACCATAATTTTATTGTACGCGTATGTATGCTTATTACAATAGCTTTTTTTTTTTTCTTTTTTTTTTTTATTATAAATTTATAATATAACACAGTATTTTTTAAAGCCTTTGCTTTTATATATATGCTTAATATAATAATAAATTGTTTTTCTTATTATATATATGTTTAATATTAAAAAACTTTTTATATTTAATATTTAATTTTTATTTTTAAATAGTATTTAAATATACTTATTATAATTTATTAGGTTAAAATAAACTTTAGCTATAAAGTTTATAATAGTTATAGCTATTTAATATACTACTAATATAGCTTTTTTATTTTTATAAATATTTATTATTTAGTTAAATAAATAATTAATAACTATAATGGTTTATAAATATTAAATTTATTTTTGAATTAGTATTACTATTAGTTTAAATAGTAGATTTTTTAATAATAAGAAAAATAATAAGTTAGTTAAAAAAATAATAGAAATAATTTCAAGCTTAAATTTTTAAATTTATAGCAAATAACTATTATTTTTATATATAAATAATATTTTTTTTTTAATTTAATATATAAAAGAAAAGTACGTTTTAAAATTAAATAATAAATATAGAAATAAAAAGTATATATTAATTATATTAACGCTAAAAAACTTTAAAAAGTAAAATAACGTGCTAAAATATATTAGCTAACTACTAAATATATTAAAATAATATAATTAATATATAAAAAGGTAATTAAAATAATATAATTAATATATAAATAAATTAAAATAAATAAAAAATAAGTAGTTGTTTTATTATAAAAGCTATTTTTTACTTTAAAACAGCTAAAATAAAGCTTAAAAATAAAAGAGAAATAGGTCTTAAAATAATAGTTAAAAAATATTAAAACTGTTATATATGTTTTTTAAAGTATTGCGTTGTTATATAAATATAAAATAGTATTTAGTTAAAACTAAATAGTATTTAATTTAGGGTTAAAAATTAGTACATTTTAGTACATTTTTAGTACATTTTATTTTAGCGTGTAACTTAATAACAAAAATACATATAAACATAAAAGTAGTACCACTTTATAGCCCTTTTTTTATAAATTACAAAGCTTATTTTGCTATATTTCTTAAGCTTATGTTTATTAAGATAATGCCATTAGTACATATTAGTACATAAATTTTCGTACTAATACTAAAATTGTGTGCTAATGGCGATTACTAAGCAAAGATCCACTTTAGGAATAAATGAGAAATATAAAACTAATTTTTAAAGCAAGGGCTATAAAATGCAACTATTTGCGTGTTTATATGTCTTTTCGTTAAAGAGTTATGCGTTAAATAAAGTGTACTAAAAATGTATTAAAATGTACTAATTAGTACATTTTTTCCAACCTTAATACTACTAAATATTTTTGTTTAATTTTTAAAAAATAATATAGTTTAAACTAAAATTTGCTAGTAAATAGCAAATTTCTATTAAAAATAATTTTTATAAGTAAGCTATATTAGTATTTAATTTTTTAATAAAATAAAATAGTTAATGTAGCTATCGTTATTATAATACAGGATTAAAAATATAGATTGTAGTATAAGGACTACAGTGTAGTATTACTATAGTAGTAATACTAAATACTACAAAAGTAAATACTACAGTACTAAAATACTATAGTAGTACATAAATACTACAGTAGTACTAAAATATTACAGTAGTACTAAAATATTACTATAGGATTAAAATATTATAGTGTGATTAAAATATTATGTTTATGTAAATAATATTTATAATTTAATTTATATATTATTTAATTAATATATTAATATAATAATTTATAAAAAATCAAATAAAATTAATATAAATATTTATTTAATTTAAAGTTTATGTTAAAGCTTAATTTTTTAGCTGTTAAATATTATACTTTATTAATAAAGTTTTAATTTTTAATTTTTTAATGCGAAATTTTTAAAACAAATATATAACATTTGCTTTTAAATTGTACTTTTAATATAAGGTATTTTTAAAAAAAGGAAGTACTATTTAAAATTTTAATTTTTTAGCTATTAATTAATATACTTTATTTATAAAGTTATAATTTTTAATTTTTTAATATAAAACTTTAAAAATAAATATATAACTTTTGCTTTTAAATTATACTTTAAATATATAGTATTTTTAAAAAAGGAAAATACTATTAAAAAGCTTAATTTAATAGTTATTAATTAGTATACTTTATTTATAAAGTTATAATTTTTATTTTTTTAATATAAAATTTAAAAAATAAATATATAACTTTTACTTTTAAATTATACTGTTTATATAAAATATTTTTTAAAAAAAAAAGCTATATTAAAAAGTATAATTTTTTAGCTATTAATTAGTATATTTTATTTATAAAGTTATAATTTTAAATTTTTTGCTATTAAATTTTTAATATAAATATATAACTTTTATTTTTAAATTGTACTTTTAATATAAAGTATTTATAAAAAAAAAGTATTATTAAAAAGCTTAAGTTTTTAGCTATTAATTAGTATATTTTATTTATAAAGTTATAAATTTTAATTTATTAAAGCAAAATATTTAAAATAAATATATAACCTTTATTTTTAATTTATATTTTATATAATATATATAAAATAAAAAATAATATAATATAAAATATAATATATTATATAATAAAGCAAATTTTACAATTAAAATTAATATAAATATAATAATTTATATATAATATATAACTTACTTATAATTTATAATAATATAGTATTATATAATATAATATAATAAAAATATAAATACTATTATGTTTATATTATATAATATTATATAATAAATTTTTTCTTTTAATAATTAGCATATATTTTAATTTAAATATTTTATATAAAAAAACTTACTTAAAATATATAATAATATAATATAAAATATATTATAATTTTATTTTAATAAAAGATAATATATTTTATAATAAAGTAAATCCTAAAATTAAACTTAATATAAATAAAATAGTTTATATATAATATTTTAGTTTTTTTTAATTAATAAAAAAATATTATTATAAAATAAATTATAACTATAATATAACAAGCATTATATTTATATTATAAAATATAATATAAAATAACAAATACTTAAATAATATTAGTATTATAAAAATAATATTTAATAAATATTATTTACTTTAAGTTTAAAAATTAAATATTAAAAGTTACGGCTGGGTGGCTGGTGGAGCCTGCGCCCCACTCTAGCCACACACCGTAATCTCTATCGCACGTGGGCACACAGCCGTGGAGACCCACCCCTACCAATTAGAGCGCACCTCGCGCAAACAAGCAAACACACACACACACACACACAAATACCCTGTGTGCCTGCCAGAATAGCTTTTCCTCTTCTTTTTCTCTTTATCGTAGATTCACAATACAACACGGTATTTAATCGGAGCCTTTGCCTTCGTCATATATGTGCCTGGTATAACATTAAACATTATAAGCTATTTAAAAAAAATTAAATATAATATAATAAAATAGTATAATAGAACTATTTAAAACAAAAAAAATATTATAAAAATAAATTTTATAATATATAAAATAAAATAACATAAAATATATAAAATATATTAAAAGTATTAATATAATAAATATAAAACAAAGTAAATATAATATAATAAATAAATAGCTTAATAAAACAAATATAAAAAAAGGAAAAAAATGCTATTATTTTTATAAAACTATAACGCTAGCAAAAATAATATTATTAATGCGTTATTTTTATTATATTAATTTTTAATACGTTATTTTTACTGCATTAATTTTTAATGCGTTATTTTTACTATATTAATTTTTAATGCGTTGTTTTACTATATTAATTTATAATATATTATTTTTATTATGTTAATTTCTAATGCGTTATATTACTATATTAATTTCTTATGCGTTATTTTTACTGCATTAACTTTTAATGCGTTGTTTTACTATATTAATTTATAATATTATATTTTTATTATATTGATTTTTAATGCGTTATTTTATTGTATTAATTTCTAATGTGTTATTTTTATTATATTAATTTTTAATGCGTTATTTTACTACATTAATTAATAATATTATAGTTTTATTATATTAATTTTTAATGGTTAATATTACTATATTAATTTCTAATGCGTTATTTTTACTGCATTAATTTTATATTTAATTTTATAATATATATTATTAATATTCCGCTTTTTTTTCTTTTTAACTTTTATTTATATTATACTTTTTTTATTTTTTTATTTATTACTTATTTATTTACTCTTTTATATATTAAATTATTATATTATAATATATTTTTGTTTTAAAAATATTTTTATTATTAATAATATTAGTAGTATTATTATTTATAATAATACTATTAATATTATTAAATATAATATATTTTTTAAAAAAAATATTAAACTAAATATTAAATTAAACATTAAATTTATTATTAATAAACCTATTAATTTTTAAAATTTTAATAAAAAAAATTTTAAATTAAACAATTTAAAAACTAATATTTAAATTAGTAAAAAAGGTTTATTTATTTTAACTTTTTTATTTATTAACTTTTTAAAGAATTAAAAAATGTTTATATAATATACTAAATAAGTATTTTTTTTAATTTTTTTATTTAAGTTTATAAAATTTAATTATTTATTTAAAAAGCAATTTATAAAATTTAAATATTAACTTTTTAAATTTATAATTTATAAAAAACATTAAAATATTATTAATAATAATTTACTATTTAATATTTTAATATTTAAATCTTTTTAAAATTTAATAGATTTTTTTTGGCTATAAATTATATTATAAACTTATTTATAATTTTTTAACTAATTTATATAATACTAAATTTATAATTAATTGTTATAAAATTAAAAGTATTTTAAATACTATATTTAAAAATATTTTAATAAATTTTAAAAATAAATTAAGTTTAAATATTAAAAATAATAAAAGTTTTTTTATTATTTTTAATATTTAAATTTTAAATTTATAAATGTTTTTTATTAATATTATAATTTAAGATATTTATTTTAATTTTAACTTAATTTATAAGTTAATTAAATTTAATAAAATAAATAATTAATATATAAGTTTAAATATATTTAAAAACTTTTTAAATATATTATAACTATATTTAAATATTATATTAAATAATATTTTTAAATATATTATTTTATTAGGTTTTTATATTTATATAATAATAGTTAAATTATTTTATAATATTATATAAAATAATACTAAAAATAACAATATATTTTTAAAGTTTTTAAGTTAAATTATTTTAATATAACTTAAAAAATTTTTAATTATAATATTTGTTATATTTTATATATTATTAATATTATTTTTTAAAATATATTTTAATAATATAGTATAATAAAAAATAATAATAAAAATTTATTATATTATATAAATAATAATTTATATAATAAATATTAAAATAAATAAATTTATAAATTATATTTTAAATTTTTAATTATTTAATGTTAATATAAAAATAGCTTTAATAATTTAAATTTATTAAACTATTATATTAATAAAATATATAATAAAAATAAAAGATATATTTTTTAATAAAATTATAGTAGTAAAATATAATTTTATTTTATTTTTAAATTATAAAATTATAAAATTTTATTTAATATATTATTTATTATTTTTTATATTAATATTTTATTTAATTAACTTTTTATATATAATAGTATAAAGTAAAATTTAATATATAATATATTAAGTATTTTTATTAAATTAAAAAAGCTATTTTAATATATAATTTAAAATATTAAAAATAATAAATATTAAAATATATTTCTATTAGCAAAAAATTAGTTAATTATTAAAAAGCTTAAAAAACTTTTTATTATATTTATTAAAATATTTATTAAATAATTAAAAAAATGTATTTTATGTTTTTTAAAAGTTTATTATATATTTATAAAATATATAATAATTTAAAGGCTTTTATTTTAAAAGTTTAAAATTAAATTTAATAAAAACTATAACTAATATATTAATTTTATATTATATTAATATTTAATAGCTAATTTTTTAATAAATAATTATTTTAGTTAATTTAATTAATAATATTATAACTAGTATTAATAAATTAAAAATTTATTGTTTAAATTTATTAAAGTAATAAAATATAAAATTATATAAACTATTTATTTTAAATATTATTTTAAATTTTAAATTTAAATTAATATATTTTAAATTAAACAAGTTATTATATTTTTATATTAATATTAAAAAAATATTTTATAAATATTTAAAATAAAATATAACTAATAAGTTATATATTTGTTTTAAAAAAATATTTTAATTAACTTTTTATAAATAATTAAAAAAAATTTACTTTTAAATTTAAATTTAAATTTTAATAAATTAAACAATTTTTTATATAATAAAAATTTAAGCAATAATTATTTAAATAATTTAACTTTTAAAAACAATTTTTATTTAAATAGTTTATTAAATAATAATAAAATTTTTTTTTTATTTATTTTAATAAAAATATATTGCTTAAAAAAATAAATTTTTTATTAACTATAATAATTTATAGTACTTTATAAAAAGTTAACTTTTTAAAATATTAAAAAAATAACTTTTTATAATTTTTAATTTTATTAATTTTAGCTTAAAACTATTTAGTAATTATAGCTAAATTAATTACTATTAAAAAAATATTTTTATTACTAGTAATTTTATTACAAAAAATAAAAATAAACTAAATATAAAAATAATTAGTTAACTACTTTTATTAAAAAGTTTAAAAATTTAAAAATTTAAAAAAATATTTAAATAAAAAAAACAAAAAAAAAACAAAAAATAAAATATTAATATTTATAATATAGTTTAAATATTATTTATATAATTAAATATATATAAATATAATATATATTATTATAATATTATTTTAGTATTATTTTACTATTTTAGTACTACTATAGTATTTTAGTACTACTAAGGTTGCAAATTAGTATATACTAATTAGTATTTGCTTGTACTAATATTAATTTAGTATTTAAAAATGCGTACTAATACTAATTTAATATTTTAAGGCGCGTACTAATACTAATTTAGTATTTTAAACCGTGTACTAATACTAAAATACTAAACTATTACTAAATACTAATGTTTATAATACGTATATTTTTACGGATATTTAAATATTTAGCTTATATAATCTTTAGTATTTAGTATTTAATATATATTAAATACTAGCTTTGTATTTAAAAACGTGTACTAATACTAATTTAGTATTTTAAACCGCGTACTAATAATAATTAGTATTTTAAAACGCGTACTAATACTAATACTAGCTTAGTATATACTAATTTAGTTTTTATACTATTGGTATTTTTCGCAACCTTAAGTATTACTATAGTATTTTAGTACTACTATAGCATTTTAGTACTACTATAGTATTTTAGTACTATTATAGTATTTTAGTACTACTATAGTATTTTAGTACTACTATAGTATTTTAGTACTACTATAGTATTTTAGTACTATTATAGTATTTTAGTACTACTATAGTATTTTAGTACTATTATAGTATTTTAGTACTACTATAGTATTTTAGTACTACGGTAGTATTTAATATTACTAAATTATAACCTTATTATAATAGCAATAAAAAATAATAATATTAGGTTAAAAAATTAATTAATAATAACTAATATAACGTTTACTTTTTGTTTTTTATAAAAGGTTTTAAATAGCCTAATAATAAAAATTTTAATACTTTTTTTATAAGTTTAATAAGCAGTAATAAAATATTAAGTTTATTATATTTTTATAGTATTTTGCTTTTATTTTAAAATATATTAAATAGTTTTTTATATAGTTTTAAATATTATATTATATATTTTTTTAATTAAACTTTTATTATAGTAGCTTTTAAGGTTATTATTAATTAAAGTAATTTATTAAAATATTATTATAATATAGCTTAATTAATAACAAGGAAACTAATTTTTTAGTAAATATATAACTTTTATTTTCTTATAATAATATATAGCTTTTAATTATTTATTATAGTATTAACGTGAATTTTTTATTAATTTATTTTATAATTTAGCAATATTTTCAATTTTTATATAATATTTTTTATAGATTATTAAGTTTAAAAAGCTTTTATTATAAATTGCTATTTATATAGTAATATATAATTATTTAAATAAAAACATTTTAAATTAAAAGCAAATATATTATATATAATTAGTTAATAACAATTTAAAGTAATTTATTTTTAATAAATATATAAGCTATTATTACTTTTTTATTAAAGTTAATAATAAGTTTGCTTTTTTATATATACTTTATATAGTTAGGTTTTTATAATAAAAATTAGCTTTATTTTATATACTTTTTTAATATTTAATTATAAAGTTAAAAAAAGCTAAATATAAATACTAATATATTTATTAGCTATTTAGTTTAAATATTTTTATAAATATTTATAAATTGCTATAATTTTTTAAAACTTTAATAAATATTTATTTATTTTATAAATAGAACTATTAATATTTAAAATAAACTATTATTATAAATATTCTTTAATTTAGTACTTTATATTTTAATTTTAGCTATATAAATATTTAAAAATGAAATAATATAAGCTTTTAAAGTTTTTACTTATTTTTTTAAAATAAGTTTTTTATTAGTGTTATTTTAAAGAAACTAGTCTTTATTAATATTTGCTTTTTAAAGTTAAAATAGTTTAAAAAAATAGCTTTTTTAAAAACTTTTTTAACCTTTTTAAATATTTTTTATACTAAAATATTTAATAAATTTTAATTTTTTTAGTAATTTAATAATATAATAATTTAAAAAACTTTTTATAAAGCAGTAATAAAAGTTATAAAACATTAATAATTATTATAGTTTTAAATAAAAACTAAAAAATAGCTAGTTTATAATACTATAAATATATTTAAAGTTATTTTTAAAACAAATAAAAAAATAAAGCAATTTTTAATTATAATATAATTAAATTTTTATAATTAATATAAAGCTTTAGCTTTATATTAAATTTAAATATAAATAAAATTAATATATTAGTAAAACTTTTTAAATTTTAAATTTTACTACTTTTTATTATAAATTTAAGTTTTTTTTAAAGCTTTTATAAGTTGTTTTAAACTAGCAAATATATTAAATAATAAAATATTATAGTATTATTATATAATATTATTATTATATTGCTTTTTTTAAATTTAAAAAAATATTTATATATTTATATTTAAAAAATTTAATAAGGTTTAAAACTTTCGTAAAATATATTTAAATTGTATATAATTAAAATTTAAAGCAATTTTTTTTACCTATAAAAGTTTAAAGATAATAATAATAAAATATTAATAATTTAAAGTGTTTAGTTTTTATTTTAAAAAACTATTAATTTTAAGCTAATTTAAAATAGTATTTTTCTTTTTAAAAGTTATTTATAATAGTAGTATTAAACTATTTTTAAACTATAAGTTTTAAATAATTATAATATATATATTTTTAAATTTTTAAAGTATATTATAGCTATTAATAAGCTTTTAAATAATTTAATAAATATTATGTATAGTTAATTTGCTTTTTATAATATACTATAAAACTAAAATATAATATAAAACTTTTTTAAGCTTATTTTTAAAAATAAAAGTGTATTTAATATAATTATATTTAGTATTTAAATTAAAATTATTATATATTTTTAACAGCAATATTTTTAAACTTTAAATATAAATTTAAATTAAAATATAAAACTTATATAAAATAAAAATATAAAGCTAATAAATTAGCTTAAGCTTTATTTTTAAAACTAAACTTATTAATTATTTTATAATTAGTTAAATTATAGCTATAAATTAAAAAGTGTTATATTATTATACTATATATTTTTTTAATTAACTTATATTTTTTAAATTTTTTGTTTAGCTTTTTTTTTATAATTTTAAACAATTATACTTTATATAGCTATATTAATTTTAGGTATAATGCTATATTTATAAAATTTAATTTAATTTTATTTTAAATTTATTTTAAATTATATTTAGTAATATTATTAATATATTATTAGTTATATTTTTTAGTATATTTTTAAGTTTTAAACATAAGTTATAGTTTTAAAATATAATTTAAACTATTTATTATTTTAATATAAATATAAAATAGTAGTATTATAAAAATTAGTTATATTTTTAGTTATAGCTTTATAATTTAAGTTTTTAAAATATAACAATATTTTATTAGCCATTATATTTTTAGTAATAAATAGTTTTTATATTAATAAACTATTTTTAAAATAAATTTTTAAAAAATTTACACTTATTTTATTAGTTTAACTATTAAAATACTTTTTATTATATAGTAATAGTTTATTAAAAAGCTTTTTTAAATATATATTTTATAAACTTTTATTTTTTAATAGCTATATTTATTATATTTTTTTTAATATTTAATAGTAAGTTATAAAAGTTTATAATATTTTTTTATAAAAATTTAAATAGTTTTTAGTAGTAAAGTATAGCTTTTTTATTATTAGTTTTATTAATATTTTTGTTTTTAATTTAAGCTAAATAATAATTAAACTATTTAAAGTATTAATTAAATAATCATTATATTATTTTTAATTATTTGCTAATATTAGCTTTTAAATATACTAATTAATAAATAAATATTTTAGTTTAGCTAATAAAAGCTTTATAATTTATTTAATATTATTATTTATTTGCTATATTTTTACTTTTAAAAAACTATAATATTTATTTTTATAAGCTTAGTTTATTTTATTAACTATAAATAAGGTTAAAAATACTAATAGTATAAGGACTAAATTAGTATATACTAAGCTAGTATTAGTATTAGTACGCGTTTTAAAATACTAAATTAGTATTAATATAAACAAATATTAATTAGTATATATTAATTTTTAACTTTAACTATATATATTATTTAATATAAAAAGTTCTTAAACTTATATTTAAAGCTTTTAAAAATAAATTATAATTTATTTTTTTATTTTATTTTTTTATTATTTATAAAAAATATTAATAAGTATATATATTTAAATTAAATAAGCTAGCTAAAATTTAAGTTATTATTTATATAAGTTGCTTTTAAACTAGTTTTAATATTAATTTAAGCATTTTTTATACACTTTTTTTTTAAACGAATTATTTAAGTTTAAAACAGCTAAGTTTAAGTTTTAGTTTTATAAAAAAGTATAAAAATAATAAGTTTAAAGTTTTTTTAATTTTTATATTTAATAATTTTTTTGCGTTTTAATTTCATTAATAGATTTACTATTAATATAGCTTTATTTTATATAATATTTATATTTATTATAGTTTTAAAGTATTATTTTAAAATAAAAATATATACTATTATAAAATTATATTTTTATTAAAGTATTATTAAAAGTTATAACTATTTAAAAAAGCTAGCTAATATATTTAATAAGTTTAATAATTATAAAAAATTTAGTTAATAAAGTTATTTTTTTTATTTTAAAAAAGTTTTGGTTTTTTTTTATTAATAATTTAATTATTTTAATAGTAGCTTTTTATTTAATATTTTATAGCGTTATATTAATAACTATTATATGCAACCATTAAATAAAAGCTTTAAAATTATTATAAAAAGTTAATAAGTAAAATTAAATATAATAGTATTAGTTAATTAGCAGTATATAACATATAAAACTAAAGCTTAAAAAAGAAATAAACATAAAATAAAACAAAGTTAAAAATAGTACTTTTTATATATATTCCTACTAGCTTATAGCTATAGTATATAACAAAATTTCTTAAAAAAATAGCATTTTTTTAAACTAACATTAAAAAATAATATTAAAAGTCCAACTAAAAAAAGAAGTACAAGCTATTTAAAAATATATAATATATACTATTTAAAAACAATATATTTATAGCAAAAAATATTTTTAATACTATAATTCCGTTTTTGAAAAAGTAATTATATATAAATACTATAAAACTAGCTTTATATATATATTTAAAAGTATAAACTTTAGTAAAAAATACTTTTAAGTATATAATAAAATATTTTAATACTAAAGATTTTTTTTTTTATATTACTAATAAATTATTAATTTTACTTTAATTACTAAAATTAATATAACCTAGTAAATAATAGTATAAAAAGTTAAAAGTATTATTATTTTTAGCAAATAAGCGAAATTTTCTTTTAAACTTTTTAGTATAAATTAAAATAACATTAATGAAATTAACGTTTGTTAAATTAAAGCTTAAATTATAAATAGCTATAAGCTAAATCTTTCGTTTAGTATAAACTTTTTAAAAAGCTATATAATTAATATTAACTATTTAAGCTAATTAGTTATAATAAACTTATATAAAGACCTATTGTTATAAATGGAAGTTATTTATACAAAAACTTTAGGGGCCTAAAAAGCAATTACGGCCCGGTAGTATATATAAACCTACTAATAACAAATATTGCATGGTTACGTAAGGACTACCTATTTAAGCCGTATATAAATTGTGCTATAGTAGTATTATTATTATTATTTAGTTAAAAAGCAATACTGTTTATAAACTATATAAATAAGCTTATTTAAATTAAATATAAAATAAAAATAAATAAAATTTATAACTTTAAAAAAACATATAGTTTTATAATAATATATAATAAAGTTTTATTAGTAATTAACGTTATAATTTATTAATTTTAAATACTACATGTAGTATTTATATACTAATAGCTATATAAAATCCACTTTAAATCGTAAAAATAAAAGAGTTATATATTAAAAATGCTTAAATCGTAAGCTTTATTACAATAATCTTTTTATATTTTATACTTTATTGTTAAATTAGTGTAGTATTTACTAATATTATAGTAATATTTTTATATACTATAATAGTATTTACTTTTGTAGTATTTAGTATTACTACTATAGTAATACTACACTATAGTTTTTATACTATACATTACATTTTTAACCCTAGTAGTATTTAATATACTAATATTACTACCTTTAACAAAAAGTTTAATTATTAATATAATAATTAAAGTTTATATTTTAAGTATTTTAAAAAAGTTTTAATAAAAGTATAATAAAAAGCTAAAAATAATATTTAAGCTTTAATAACTGTTTTTTATACTAATATAATAATAAAACTATTAATGCTAAATATAACGCTAATATTAAACATAGTTATAAAAGGTATAAATAAAATAAGGTTTAAAGTAAAAAATAATTTTATTATAAATAACGTTTATAGTATTAATTATATTATAAATAAATTTGTTTATAATATATATAAAACAGAAAATATTTTAAAATTAAAAATGAAATAGTTTATGCTATAAACAAAAATAAACTATTAGCTTAAAATTATATGTTAATAAAAAAAATTAAAAAAACTAGCAATAAAAGATTTTTTATTAATTATTTTAATAAAAAAATAATAAGGCTATTTCTTTTTATTTTATAAAAGTATAAGTAATATTATATAATAAATTATTTAGTTTTAAATATAAATATTATAATAAAGAATTTTTTAAAAAAATAGCTGTTTTTTTTATATAACGTTAAAAAATAATATAAAAAGTTTAACTAAAATAAAGTATATAATATAAACAATTTAAAAATAATATAATTTAATACAAAATATTTTAATATTTTTATAAATTATTAATATATTATTAATTATATTTTAAATATATAAATAAAGCTAATTTAATAAATAATAATATAGAAAATTAAAAGTACTATTATTTTTAATAGATAAGCTAAATATTTTTTGAAACTTTTTAATATAAGTTAAAATAATATTAATAAAGTTAATATTTATTAAATTAAAGTTTATAGTATAAATAGTTTTAAACTAATTTTCTGTTTAATATAAACTTTTTAAAAAGCTATATAATTAATATTAATTATTTAAAATAACTAATTAATATAAGTTTATATAAAAATATTTTATTATAAATAAATATTATTTATAAAAATATTTTAATAGTTTAAAAATAATTATAATAATAATAATAATTATATAATTATGTATAATAGTAGTAATTTAAGTACTATATATTAATTTATTAGTAATAAATATTATATATTTATATAAAAATTATATATTTAAATTATATATATATAATACTATTTATAAACTATATAAATAAAATATTTTATGTTAAATATAAAATATAAATATATAAAATTTATAACTAAAAATAAAATATAGCTTTAAAATAATATAAAATAAAGCTTTATTAATAAAAATAATAGTAGCTTTAATAAAAAAAAAATTAAACTATATAAAATAAATTTAAATTTATAATTATTTAAAAAATTTAATTTATTAAATAAAGTTTTAGTTATATTAGCTTTAAATAAAGCTATGAAAAATAAATATAACTTATAATTTATATTAATTAAATAAATATATTTTAGTTATTATTTTTAAAAATATAATAACTAAAAAGAATTTATTAATTAAAACAAAAAATAATATAAATAAATATATAGCTCATTTTAAATATATTAAAAAATTAAAAATATTATTAAAATTATATAAAATATAATATAATAATAATAATATTAAAATAAACAAAAATAAAATAATATAAATTAAGTTTATTAAAAGTTAATAAAATTAAATTAGCTTAATTATATATATATATATTAAATATTAAAAGCTAAAGTTTAATTAATAATATTTTTAATAATATATATAATAATAAAAAGTTTAAATTTATAAAGCTATCAATATTATTTAAATATTATATTTTTATAATATAATATTTAATTAATAATATTTATTAAAATAAAATTATTAGTAATTTATAACTATTAAATAAAATTATTATATTAAATATATATTTATTATTAATAATAAAAACTATTATTATAAAACTTGAAAAAAATAATTTTATTTTTATAATAAATTATTTTAAATTATTTTATTAATTGTTTATTTAGTTTAACTATTAAAATTATATAATAATTATATTTTTAAAAAGTTTAAAAAAGTTTAATATTATTTTAATAAAATTTTATATTAGCTTTAGCTTTATATAGCGCTTTATAAACTAAAAGCTATGTTTATATTAATAATATACTATAATATATTTAAAAATAGTTTATAAATATTATAAATATATTTAAAAATATTAGCTTTAATATTAAACAAATAAAGTTTTTTATTTTATATTTATATATTAAACATTTAAAATTTATAATAAATAATATTAAAATTTTAATAACTAATAATTAAATTAAAATATTAGTTAAAATTTTATAGTTATAAACTTTTATAATTTTAAAAATATATATTAATATAGTTAGTTTTTTATAAAAATTTATTTTTTACTATTTATAAAAGTTATTTAAATAATAATATAAACCTAATTTAATATTATTTATAGCTATAATATATAAAAAATAAATAATAAAAATGGAATTTTATTTTATTTTAGCAAAAAAAAAAAACTTTATAACTTTATAATAATAATTAATATAATTAAACTATTTAATTTATTAAAATTATTAAAAATGTTTTTTATTAAATTAAATTTATTTAAAAACTAAAAATATAATATTATACTTTTTTATACTAATAAAAGTTAAAATAACAAATATTTAATAATAAATATTTTTTAATTTATTATATTTTTTAATAAAACTTTAATAAAAGCTAAATTTTATTATAAAGCTATAAAGTTAAAAATAGCTAAGCTAGTTTAAATATATTAAAATATTAAAATTTAATTATAATTTTGTTTATATTTAATAATAGTTTTAACTAACTATAAAGCTATAAAAAAATAGTTAATTAAATTAACTTATATTTAATAAATATTATTAAGCTTAATATAAAGCTAATAATAATATTTAATTATTTATTATAGTTTAAGTTTAATATTTAATATATATTAAACTATATAAATTTAGTTTTAAATATATTATTAAAACTATTAATATTACTAACTATAAAACATAAGTATATTTAAAACAATAATATTTATAAAGCTTTAAATAATATATTTAATAATATTAGCTATTTAATAATATTAGCTACTTAATAAAATTAAAAGTAATTATAAATACTAAATAATATTAAAATTAATATAAAGCTATTTTATTAATAAGCAATTTATAAAAATTATTATAAAAATAAATAAATAAGAAAAAATAATTAAAAAAGAAATATTAAAGCAAAAGAAAAATAAAACTGCTATTTTAGCTTAGTTTACTATATTTATTTTATATATTATTATTAATAGTTTTTTATATTTTCTTTATATAAATAAAAGATAATATTTATATATTTTAAAATGCTATTAAAATGAACTATTTAAAGCAATATATACTAAAAAATATTATTTTAGCTTTAATATATATTGTATAATTTATAAAACTTTATAATTTATAAAATTTTTAAATAAATTAAATAATATATATAATATTATTTATAATATTTAAAAAATATTACTAATTAATAATATTAATTAAATAAGCTAAAACTAATTTATAAGCTATTATTACTATTTTATATAGTAATAATAAACTTTATTATTAAATTATTAAATATATTATTTAAAAATTTATTTTAGTATACATTTAGCTATATAATATTTAATACTTTTATATTTATAATATATAAATTTAATAAAAAAACTTTATTAAAATTAAAAAATACTAAATATATAATAATAAAATAAGCTATAGTACTAACTAAAATATTACTAATATATAATTAAAAAATACTTTTTAAAATTATTTTTAATAAAAATTTTAAATTTTTATTAGTATTATAGTAAATATTATAAATATAAATAAAAATAATATTTAGTAGATTTATAAATTATTATTTATAAATAAATAGTTTTAAAAAATATTATAATTAAAATATAAAAATTATTATTTAATATTTTATGTTATTAAAAATAAATATAATATAAATAAAAATTTTACTTTTATTTTAGTATATATTTAAAAATATAAAATTATTAATTATAAAATAATATTTTAATAAAATTATATATAAATTTAAGCTATATAATTTATTTTTAATTATAAAAATTTTATAAAAAGTACTAAATTTTAAAATATAATAAAAACTATATTAAA
This sequence comes from Xylaria sp. BCC 1067, assembly GCA_005188305.1. Lineage (NCBI taxonomy): Eukaryota > Fungi > Ascomycota > Sordariomycetes > Xylariales > Xylariaceae > Xylaria > Xylaria sp. BCC 1067. Next base: position 596,787 of record SSCS01000003.1, on the reverse strand, counting down.
AAAATATTAAAATAGCAATAAATTTTATAGCAATAAAAATAAAAATATAATATAATACTAAATATAATTTAATTTAATTTAAAATAAATAATTAAATTTTTTTAAAGCTATATAAAAAATATAATTTATTAAAAAAACTTTTATATAAATAAAACATTTAAAAAACAAAACTTTTTATAATAGTAAAAAAAATTAGCAAATTAGTTTATAAATTAAACTTTTTAAAATAATAAAAAGTAAATAAAGTTATTTTAATAATATATTTAGTATTTTTTTTAAAAAATATAAATATTTTTAATTATTAGCAATTATATTTAAAATATATACTAATAAAAAAATTTAAACAATTAAATATTTTATAAAATTAAAAAACTATTTTAAAAATAAATAGTTTATTAAAAAAGATTAAAATTAAAATATAATAAATACTATTTATAATTATTATTTATAAAAAATATAAAACAACTAGTTTAAAACTATAATAATAAATATTTAATAAATATTAATAAGCTTAAATTAAAAAAAAAATAGTAATATAGCTAAATATTAAAATATAAAACATAAATAAAATAATATATAGCTAGTAAAAATATAAAGCTTATAACTATTTTATTATTTATATAAATAGTATAATTAACGCTAATACTATTAATAATTATTAATAATTAAAATAACTTTTTTATTAATACTTTTTTTATTAATACTTTTATTAATACTTTTTTTTATAAATATTTTTAAGTTTAACTTAATTATATATATTAATAAATACTAATATTTAATTATGTTTATTAGCTACTATTTTTTAATATTTTCGTTTAACTTTATAATACTAGTATTATAATTTAGTAATATTATAGCTATAATAGTAATAATTATAATAAGCTATAATTAGGGTTGGAAAATTAGTATGTAGTATAAGGACTAATGTAGTATATACTATATACTAATTAGTATATACTAAAAAGTATTATTGTAGTATATACTAATTAGTATTTAGTATAAAAATTAAAATACTAAAAAGTATTTGTACTTTTTAGTATATATTAATTAGTATGTAGTATTAAAATTTAAATACTAAAAAGTATTCGTATTTTTTAGTATATACTAATTAGTATTTAAGTATATTATATATTTTAAAAGTTGCTTTATTTATAAATTAAATATTATAAATATTATAAATATTATGCTTATAAAATTAAACTTTAAAATATATATTTAATAAATTTAACTATTAAATATATAAAAATATTATTAAATATAAATATAAATATATATATTATTATATATATTATTTAATATTTAGCTTTATTTATTTTAGTACATGGTTTAATATAATCGATATATTTAATTATATTTTAACTTTTATATTACTATATAAAATTTAATATATAAAAGTATTTATAATAAATTAAATATATTAAATAATATAATTTAATTCTTTTAAATTTATTAACACTAATTAGTATACTACTTAGTATGTACTAATTAGTACGTACTTTTTAGTATTTTTTTAAAGAAATACTAAATAGTACGTACTAAATAGTATGTAGTATTCGTTTTAAAAAATACTAATTAGTACGTACTAATTAGTATTTTTGTAGTACATACTTTTTAGTATTTAGTATTGCTTTTAAAATACTTTTTAGTATTTGTACTATTTAGTATATACTAATTAGTATGTAGTATATACTAAAAAGTACAAATACTAATTAATATATACTAATTTCCAACCCTGGCTATAATAAAGTTATATATATAAATTTATATTTATTAAATAATAATATTAATTATTTAATTAAGCTTAATATTTTTAAGCTTATTTTTAACTATTAAAAAGTTTTATAAATAAATATAAAATAATAAAATATAGTATTAGCAAATAGCGCTTTAATTAAAAATAAATTATTAAATATTTTTTATTTATAGATTATTTAAATGCTATTTATAACTAAACTAAAAGTATATATATATAAATATAATAAATTGTTTGCTATTAATAATTCTAATATTATTTAAAATATTATTATATTTAAAACATATTAAATTAATATTTTAAAATAATATTTTTTTAGTAAAAATATAATGTTTATTTATTTGTTTATAAATTAGCTATAATTATACTAAGCTAATAACCTAGCAAAATAAAGCTATATTTAATAATAAAAACTTAATTAAAAGTTATTTATTATTAGTATAAAACTAACAATTTTATTTTTACTAAATAACTAGTTTTTATTATATAAAAAAAAATAAAAGCTTTGTAAATTTATAGCAATATAAAATATAATTTTAAAATATTTCTAAATATAATTAAAATTTTTATTATATATATAAAACTAAATTTTTAAGCTATTATAAATAAAATAGCTAAAATACTAAAATATTAAATAAAATATTATTATAAAATAGTAATAGCATTAAAGTTTATAAACTATTATTTTAATAATAAAAAAAACGTTTTTAGTTAAAATAATTTAGTTAAAATTTTTAGCAATTATGTTTATATTAAAAAAAAATCCTTTTAAAATATTTAAATTATTATATAAACGTTTTATTTAATAATATTTTTTATAAAAAAAAACGTTATATTTTTTTTAATATAAATTAATAAAAAACTAAGCTATAACTTTAGTTTAAATGTTTATTATATTATTATAAAATATTTATAATTATACTAATTAATAAATTATAAAAAGCAAATAAAATTTAATAATAATATTTTTTTTAGTTTATAGCATACTAAAAATAAATATAATATAAATAATATTAGCTAATTATTATTTTGTTTTAATTTAAAATATATTTAAAAATATAATGAATAAACCTATAAAAAAGATTAAAACTTTAATTGTTATAATAGTAAATATGGCAAAAAAAGTTTATAAAGGGGTTAAAGGTGCTATAGGCAGGGCAGTTGGCAGGGTTATAGCAAAGGGGGTTAATAGGGCAATTAAGGTTGCAGTAATGTAGATTATTATTTAAAAAATAGCTAAAATAAAAACTACTTAAGTATTAAAAGCTAAACAATATAATAAGGTTATTAAAAAAGCTATTATAAAGCATATATTAAATGTTTAGTTAAATAGTAAAAATATAGTAAGCAATATTAACATATTTAAGCAATAGCAATACTGCTTTAATACTATTTTTTTTTAAACTTGCAAAGCTAGTTTTAAAAATACAACTAGCAGTAATAAAAATAAAAATTAACGTTGCTAGTAATCGAGCTAATTCTATTGCAACTATTTAAATTTATATAGTTATAATTAAAAAAAGAAAGCTTTATTTATATGCTTATAAAGCAATAAACATTATTTTTTTATATAACGCAATATTTCTAAGTATTCTTTTATACTATTTAAATAGTTTTTTTTATATTAAATAGTTTTTTAGCTATATATATAATAACTTTTTAAATACTATTATAATAAAAACATTGTTTAACTTTTTAAAAAAAAGGTAGATATTATAGTGTTTATAATAGTATAAATACTATATTTATATAATATAGTATGCTAACAGCATAAATAAATTATTTTAAACGCTGTTTTTATAAGATAGCGTTCTTAAAATATATTATTATACATATACTTTATATATAGCGTACTATTATTAAACTAATTTATATTATAGTTATTTTTTTTAATTTTTATAAAATTTTTATTTTTAGTTATATTAGCAATTAGTTTTTTTATTAGAACTAATAGTACTAATGCGTTAATTATTATTAATACTAAACAATAGTATACCTCTAATACTATTTATAGCTATACTGTATTAATAATTAACTATATATAATAAGTGTTTTATTTAATTTTAATATAATTAAAAAAAGTATTAAAAAATATAATATTATTTAGTTTATTATAAATTTTTTAAAAGTTAAAATATAATTAATTTTAAATATATTTTATAAATTGTGTTTTTATTATTAATTTATAATTATAGTAATTTTTTATTATTTTTATAGCTTAAGTATATATTAGTATATTAGCTAATATTATTTTTTATATATATAAAGTTTTTAATATAGTTTTAAAAACATTTATAATATTATAATAATATTTTTTTTTAATTTTATAAAAAGTAAATTTTAAGCGTATATTTATAATTATATTAATAATATTGTTTAAAATATTAAAATATTAAATTTAACCTTTAATATAAAAAAGCTAAAATAAATTATTTTATAAAATAATATATTTATTAATATTTTAAATATATTGTTTTATTAATATAAAAAAAAATTTTAAAAAAAATAAAATATTTTTTTATACTATAAAACTATAGTAAATTAAAGTTAAAATAACTAACTAATTAAATTTTTTATGTATAAATAAGTTTTTAACTTATAAATATAATTTTATATTTTAAAATAATATAAACTACTACTAAAATATTATTTATTATAATATAAATATTATTATTTTATATTATTATTTAAATAGCTATTATAATTTTTATTGCTTGCTATTATATATTATTATTTATATTATTTATTATTTATTTAAAAGTTTTATCTAGTTTTAAAAAATATTTAAATAGCTTAGTTAAAATATAAAAAATATTTAAGCTATTTATATTAAATTATAGCTAATAAATAGCTATAGCTATTATTAATAACTAAAATAAATACTATTAAAATATAACTAAATTAATAAAAATTTTTTATTTTAAAAATATAGCTTAAAAGGTTTTATAATAAATAAAAAGAAATATTAAAACAAATTAAAAACTTTAATAAATTATTTTTTTAATTATATATTTAATATAAAAAGACTTTTTATATGTAATACTTTAATTTTATTTTTAAATAGTATTTAAATATGTTTATTATAATTAATTAAATTAAAATAAGCTTTAGCTATAATATTTATAATAATTATAACTATTTAATATATAATTAATATAACTTTGTTATTTTTATAAATATTTATTATTTAATTAAATAAATAGTTAGTAATTATAATATTTTATAAATATTAAGTTTATTTTTTAATTAATATTATTATTAATTTAAATAATAAATTTTTTAATAATAATAAAAATAATAAGTTAGTTAAAAAAATATTAAAAATAATTTTAAGTTTAAGTTTTTAAACTTATAATAAATAACTATTATTTTTTTAAAAAGCTACTATTTTTATATATTAATAATAGTTTTTTTTAATTTAATATATAAAAAAAATACGTTTTAAAATTAAATAATAAATATAAAAATAAAAGCTATATATTAATTATATTAGCGCTAAAAAAACTTTAATAAATAAAAATAATATTTTTTATATGTTTATAGTTAATTATTAAATATTAAATATATTACAATAATATAATAAGCTACTAAATAGTATATAAAAGTATTAAAATAATATATAAATTTTTAAAAATATATATAAAATATTTAAATAATATATAAACTTTTAAAAATAAATAAAAAATAGTAGTTATAGTATTAAAAAACAATAAAAATAATTTTTTTTTTTAAAGCTTAAAAAAAAACAAATATTTTTAAAATTACTAAAAAGTAATAATTTTAGTAATACTATTATTAATATTATAGCAATTTAAATAAAATATTTAAAAAAAAAACATTAAAAAAGATAAAAAAATAATATAAAATAAAAATAAAAGTATTAATAGCGTTTTAGTATAAAGGTAATTTTTAATTTTAATTTTAATTTTAATTTTAATTTTAATTTTAATTTTAATTTTAATTTTAATTTTAATTTTAATTTTAATTTTAATTTTAATTTTAATTTTAATTTTAATTTTAATTTTAATTTTAATAGCGTTTAGTTTAATATTTAAGCAAAAAAACTGTTTTTTTAATATAATAAATTAAATTTAATAAAGCAAAATATAATTTAAAGTTTAAAATAGTTTTACTATTTATTAAAAAATAAATAGTAGTAATAATTAAAGTTAATATTATAGCTTGCTAGCTACTAATTAGTATGCTATTTATAAAATATTTAAAAAATAATTTATTTAAAAGATATTATTTTATAAAAATAAAGTTTAAAATAATTAAAGTTATAAAAAATATTAATAGTATAAAAACTAAATTAATATATATTAATTAATATTAGTATTAGTATAAACTTTTAAATATTAAATTAGTATTAGTATAAATTTTAAAATATTAAATTAATATTAGTACAAACTTTAAAATACTAAATTAGTATTAGTATATAATTTAAAATATTAAATTAATATTAATATAAACTTTAAAATATTAAATTAATATTAATATATAATTAAAAATATTAAGTTAATATTTAATATATATTAAATATTAAATATTAAATATATTTTTAAATATATATTTTAATATAATATTTACTTTTTAAACTTTATTAATAAAATAATTTTTATATAATAAATTAAAAATAAAATTTTAAATATATAAGTTAATTTATATATAATTAGCTAAAATAAAATATAAAAAAATCTAAAAAAATAAATATTAAAATATTAATTTTTTATTTTTTTAATTTTATTATTTTTTAAAATTTTGTTTAATTTTTAGCTATTTTTTTATTATTTTTAATATTATATTTTTTAAACATTTTAATTTTTTAGCTTTTTAATAATATTAACTAATTAATTATTTTAAAGTTTAATTTATTTTTATTTTTAATAATAATATTATTAATAATAAAAAAAACTTTTTTAATAATAACTAATATAATAAAAATTATTAAATATTTTTAAATTAAAATTAATAATATAAAAAATTATAAATTATTATTTTTTTAATATTTTAATAGGTTAGTTTATAAATAATTAATATTTATAATAAATTAATATTTAAATTATTTACTTTTTTAAAAAATATATTTTTATTAAAATAAATAGTAAATTTTTTTTTAATATTAATAGTTAAATTATTTAAATAAAAATTATTTTTAAAGTTTAAATTATTTAATAAACTAATATTTAAATTATTATTATATAAAAAATTATTTAATTTATTAATTAAAATATTTAAATTTAATAATATAATTAAATTTAATTAGCTATTAAAATTATAAATTAATATAAATATAAATTAAAAATATTAAACTTATAAATTATATTTTATTTAATATTATTATAAAAATATAAAAAGTTATTTTATTTAAAATATATTAGTTTAAATTAAAAATTTAAAATAGTACTAAAAATAAAAAGCTTAAAATATTTTAAATTAAATTAAATTAAAGCTTATAAATAATATTTTTTTAATTTAATAATATTAAATTTAATAGTATTAATTAAATTAAATAATATAACTTTTTATTAAATATTAATATTTTAATATTTAAAAAATTAAAATATAAATAAATTTACTAAAATATAATTTTATTTAATTTTTATTTTTATTTTTAAAATAAAAATATTTAATTTATTATATATTTTATAAATATATAATAAACTTTTAAATAAAATTATATAAATTTTATTTTATAACTTTATAAAAAAATTAATAAAAATATTAAAAAGTTTTTTTAGTTTTTTTATAATAAATTAATTTTTTAAAATTAAAAATATATTTTAAAATTTATTATTTGCTATATTTTAATTAATAAAAATATTTAATATATTATATATTAATTTTTATTTTATAGTATTATTTATTAAATAATTAATATTTATTTTTTTAAATATTAAAAATTTATTAAATAAAATAATATAAAATAAATAAATATACTAAATAAAATTTTAATAATATTATAATTTAAAAAAATATTATTATTTTTTTTATTTATAAAATTTTTTTTATAATAAATTTTTAATTTTAATTATATATTTAATTAATATAACAATTTTTTAAATTTAATTAATTAAATTTATTAAAATATTAATAAAATAAATATATAAATATATATAAAAAGCTATAACTTATTAATTTATTTAAAATAATATTTTATATATATATTATTATTAATATAGCTTATAAAGCTTTTTTTTTTATTAATAATTAAAATATATTATTTTAATATATTTTAAACTATTATTTTAATAATATATAATATATAATAAATTTTATTATTAAAAATTTTTATTATAAAATTTAAATAATTTTTTTTAAAAGCTTTTAAAAATATATTATTATTTATAATATTATTTTAAATAATACTATAATAAAATTTAAAATTAATAATAATAATAAAAATAAAAAACTAAAAATATATATATTTAAAAATATTATTTAAAATAATATTTAAATAAAGTTTTAATATATTTAAAAAAAAATTAAATATATAATAATTTATATATTAATTTTTTATTTTTATAAATTTAATTAATTTATAAATTAAATTAAAATTAATATTTATATAAAAAATAATAATACTAATAAAAGTTATTTATAAGTTTAAAATTTAAATATTAAAAATAATAAAAAAAATTTAATTATTTTATATATAAAAAGTTAAATTATTTTTAAAATTTTTTAAAGTATTATTAAAAATAGGTTTTAATATAACTTTAAATTTATTATAATTAATAATAAAATTATTATATTATATAATTAATAAATAAATATAAATAAAATAATATAAATAAATAACTATTTATAGTATAAAATAATAAATTAAATTTTAAAAATATTTTTAAATTTATATAATAAAAAATATAAATTTAAAAAATTATTGCTTTTTAAATAATATAAATTAATAAATTAAAAAATTACAAAATTAAAAAATTAAATTAAATAATAAATATTTTTAATTAATATATTTTTTATTTTTTTATTATAAGCTATAATAAAATATTTTAGCTTATAATATTTAATAAAATTAAAAACTAAAAGGTTTTAACTTTAATAATAATATTATAAAAATAACTAAAATAAAAATTAATAAATAAATTAAAAAATATTAATAAATATAAAAAATAAAAAAAATAAAACTTATATAGTATAATATATTTATAATTTTTAATTTTTATTTTTATTAACTAATAATAAAATATAAATAAATAATTTTGTTTTTAATAATATTAATATTAAATTGTTTATTATTTAATTTAAAAAATTTATTATTTAAGTTTTTTAAATTAAATAATATAATAAAATTATTTTTAAAATTTAAATTTAAAAATAATTTAATAGTTAAATTATTTTTAATTATATTATTATTATTAATAATAATAATATTATTTTTATTAGTAATAACTAAATTATATTTTAAAAAACAAATTTATTATAAATAAATAAATTATTAAATAATATAATAAAATAAAAAGTAATAATTATAATATTATTATAATAAATATAATATAATATTATATAAGTTATATAAAATAATATAGTAATAAAAAAAAGTATAAAAAAATTAAAAATATATATTAAAATTAAAGTATTAAAAATTAACGTATTAAAAATTAACGTATTAAAAATTAAAATATTAAAAATTAACGTATTAAAAATTAATATATTAAAAATTAACATATTAAAAATTAAACTATTAAAAATTACGTATTAAAAATTAAACTATTAAAAATTATATATTAAAAATTAAACTATTAAAAATTAGACTATTAAAAATTAAGCTATTAAAAATTAACATATTAAAAATTAAACTATTAAAAATTATATATTAAAAATTAAACTATTAAAAATTAAGCTATTAAAAATTAACATATTAAAAATTAAACTATTAAAAATTATATATTAAAAATTATATATTAAAAATTAAACTATTAAAAATTAAACTATTAAAAATTAAACTATTATAAATTAATATATTAAAAATTAAACTGTTAAAAATTACATATTAAAAATTAACATATTAAAAATTAACGTATTAAAAATTAAACTATTAAAAATTATATGTTAAAAATTAAACTATTAAAAATTAAACTATTAAAAATTATATATTAAAAATTAACGTATTAAAAATTAACAGGTTATAAATTAATATTTTAAAAAAATAAAAACTTTTATATATTTTAAAAAAAAATTTATATTTATTTTTTTTAAGCTATTTATATACTATATTTTATTTACTTTGTTTTATATTTATTATTTTATTACTTTTTATATATTTTATATACTTTATTTATTTTTTATATATTTTATTTTTTTATTTTTATTTTTGTTATATATTATTAAATTTATTTTTATAATATTTTATTTACTTTATATAGTTTTATTATACTACTTTTTTATATTATATTTAATTTTTTTTTTAAATAGCTTATAATATTTAATATTTAATTTTTAAACTTAAAATAAATATTTTTTTTTAAAATATTATATATTAATTTTTTTTTTAGAAATTTATTTATGATAAAATATTTTATAATATAAATATAATACTATTTATAATAATATATTACTATTTATAAATGTATATTTACTTTTATATAATATTATTATGATTAAAATATTAATTTTTTTTTTAAGAATTTATTTATTATAAAATATTTTATAATATAAATATAATACTATTTATAATATAATTATAATTTATTTTATAATAGTATACTATTACTTATAAATATATATTTATTTTTATATAATATTATTATTATTTATATATTAATTTTTTTTTTAAAAACTTGTTTATTATTTAATATTTTATAATATAGTTATTATTTATATATAAATATTAAACGTTTATTAAATATTTTAAATAATATATTAAATTTATAATATTTAGTATTTAGTATTTAGTATATACTAAATTAGTATTAGTATATAGTTTAAAATATTAAGTTAGTATTAGTACAGGCTTTAAAATACTAAATTAGTATTAGTACAAGCTTTAAAATACTAAATTAGTATTAGTATACACTTTAAAATACTAAGTTAATATTAGTACGCAGTTTAAAATACTAAATTAGTATTAGTATTAGTAAATACTAATTAGTATATACTAATTTGCAACCTTAGAAATAATCTATTTATACTGCTATAACACTGTACTATGCGTATATAGTGTTTACACTAGGTGGACACTATAATAATAATACTAAATACTATAAAAGTAAATACTACACCAATTTAAAAATAAAGTATAAAATATAAAAGAAATTATTTTTATAAAGCTTACAATTTAGGCGTTTTAAATATATAACTCTTTCATTTTTATAATTTAAAGTGGATTTTATATAGCTATTAATATAGAAATATTATATATAGTATTTAAATACTATAGTAGTATTTTATGTTTTATAGTAGTATTTTATATACTATAGTAATTTTATATACTATAGTAATATTTACTTTTATAGTATTTATAAGGTTAAAAATTAGTATATATTAATTAGTATTTGCTTATACTAATACTAATTTACTATTAAAAAATGCGTACTAATATTAACTTAGTATTTTAAAACCTATACTAATACTAATTTAGTATATAGTAAATACTAAATACTAAAATTTTAATTTTAAATTTTAATAATTTATTATATAAAGTTTTAATTTTTATTAGTAATAATTATATTATAATTATTATTTATATTAGTATATTCGTTTATATAAAATTAAAATGTAATTAACTATTAACTTTATTATTTTTTAACATTTAATTTTAACTTAAAAAATAAGTATTATTATAATATATAAAACTTTATAATATTTTAAGTAATAATTGTATCATGTTTTATTTAATAAATTTAATAAACTAAAAATATTTATATTTAAATGTTACTTATAACACTATATATAAAGCTAAATATATAGTTATATATACTTAAGGTTGCAAAATATACTATTAGTATAAACTAAAATATACTAAGATTAGTACGGATTTTTAAATACTAAGATTAGTATGTACTAAAATTAGTACGGAATTTTAAATACTAAATATAGTAATACTAATTTTAGTATATACTAAGTTTAATATTAGTATATTTAGTACGGAATTTTAAATACTAAGATTAATATATACTAAGATTAGTATTTTTAATATATACTAATTTGCAACTTTATATATACTGTTATAAATAAAGCAATATTTAAAGCTTTATATAAAAGCGTATATTAAGCTATGTTTATAAGTGCGTATATATAACTTTAATATAGCGTATAACTTAAAAGGTAACTTATTATATAGTAAATTATTATAGTGTAAATTTTAACAAGGTAAATTTTTATAAAGTAAAGTATTATTAAAATATAAAATATATAATATATAATATATTATAAAATAATATAATAAAATCTTAAAAATAAATTAATATATAAATAATATAAATTAAAAAGTAATACTTACATATAACTTATAACTATATTATAATTAGTATTATAGCTATTTTATAAAATATTTTATAATAAACAAAATTTTAAATATAAAGTTAATATATAAAATTATATAAAAATAAATATTACTTACTTATAAGCAGTAGTATATTACTATAAAATAAATTATAAACAGTATAAATTTAATTATAGCTATATTATAAAATATATTATAATAAATAAATTCCTAAAAATAAAGTTAATTTATTTAAAAAAATAAAAATAAGTATTATTTATTTATAAGTAGTAGTATACTACTATAAAATAAATTATAACTATATTATAAATAGTATTATACCTAAATTATAAAATACGTTATAATAAAAGAAATTTCTAAAAAAAAGTTAATATATTTAATTATATAAAAATAAATGTTACTTATTTATAGGTAGTAGTATATTACTATAAAATAAATTATAACTGTATTATAAATAATATTATAACTATATTATAAAATATTTTATAATAAAATAAATTTCTAAAAATAACGTTAATATGTTTCCTTAAATAAAAATAAGCATTATTTTTTTATAAGTAGTAGTATACTACTATAAAATAAATTATAACTGTGTTATAAATAGTATTATAACTATATTATAAAATATTTTGTAATAAAATAAATTTTTAAAAATAACGTTAATATATAAAATTAAATAAAAATATATATTATTTATTTATAAGTAAAAAATTAAATATTAAATATTATAAGCTATTTAAAAAAAGAAGTAAATATAATATAAAAAAAAGTAGTATAATAAAACTATATAAAATAAATAAAATGTTGTAAAAATAAATTAAACAATATACAAAACAAAATAAAAGTTAAAAAATAAAATAAATAAAAAGAAATAAAGTATATAAAATATATAAAAGGTAGTAAAATAATAAATATAAAACCAACTAAATAAAATATAGTATAAATAGTTTAAAGAAAGGAACAATAAGTATAGGAAATTTTTTTTAAATATATAAAACTTATTATGTTTATAGAATTTTAATTTGTAAGCTGTTAATTTTTAATATATAATTATTAATAGTTTAATTTCTAATGTATAATTTTAATGGTTTAATTTATAATATATTAATTTTTAATAGTTTAATTTTTATACGTTAATTTTTAATGCATAATTTTTAATGGTCTGATTTTTAATACATTAATTTTTAATGGTTTTATTTTTAATGCGTAATTTTTAATAGTTTAATTTATAATACATTAATTATTAATATGTAATTTTTAATGGTTTAATTTATAATGGTTTAATTTATAATAGGTTAATTTTTAATGTGTAATTTTTAATAGTTTAATTTCTAATGTGTAATTTTTAATGGTCTAATTTTTAATGCGTAATTTCTAATGGTTTAATTTTTAATATGTTAATTTTTAATAGTTTAATTTATAATATATTAATTTTTAATGTTAAATTTTTAATAGTTTAATTTTTAATAGTTTAATTTTTAATAGTTTAATTTATAATACGTTAATTTTAAATGTATAATTTTTAATACATTAATTTTAATATATATGTTTTTTTTTTATATTTCGTTGTTTTTTATATGCTGTTTTTTTTTTATTAAGCTAGTTTATATTGCTTATATAGTATTATATTATATTTATTATACTAACTTTATAACGTTTATTTATTATTTTGTTAAATTTGTTTATAATTTATTTATTTAAAATAGATTTTTTTTAAATATAATTTTGTTGCTACTAATAAAAATAGTATTATTATTAGTAATAATAATAATACTATTAATAATAATTTAACTATTAAATAAAATTTAAATTTAAATTTTAAAAATAATTTAATAGTATTATTTAATATTAAAAACTTAAACAAAAAGTTTTTTAAATTAAACAATAGTAAATTTAATATTTATATTATTAAAAAAGAATTATTTATATATGTTTTATTATTTATTAATAAAAAGAAAAACTAAAAAATGCTGGTATAATATATTAAATAAGTTATTTTTTTTAACTTTTTTGCTTTTATTAATTTATATACTAATATATAATTTAGTTATGTTTATAATATAATTATTAAAATTAAAAGCTTTTAGTTTTTTAATTTTATTAAATTTTACGTTTATAATAAAATAAAAAAAGTTAATAAAAAGTATATAATATATTAAATTTTTAATTTACTAATTTATATTATTTAAAAAGTAAAACTTTTTTTATATTTACTTTTTTTACTTTATAAAATTAAAAACAACTTTAAAATATAACAATTTAAAATATAAATAGTAAATATATTATTAATAATAAACAGGGTTGTAAATTAGTATATACTAATTAGTATTTATTAATACTAATATTAATTTAATATTTTAAACCGCGTACTAATACTAACTTAGTATTTTAAGGTTTGTACTAATACTAATTTAGTATTTTAAAGCTTGTACTAATATTAATTTAGTATTTTAAAGCCCGTACTAATACTAATTTAGTATTTTAAAGCTTGTACTAATACTAACTTAATATTTTAAACTGTGTACTAATACTAATTTAGTGTATACTAAATATTAAAAATTTAATATATTATTTAAAATATTTAATAAACATTTAATATTTATATATAATATATAAAGTTTTAAATATAAATTTTAATATAATAATATTTATATATAAATAATAACTATATTATAAAATATTAAATAATAAATAAGTTTTAAAAAAAATTAATATATATTTATAAATAGTAGTATATTATTATAAAATAAATTATAATTATATTATAAATAGTATTATATTTATATTATAAAATATTTTATAATAAATAAATTTTTAAAAAAAAAATTAATATATTAATAAAAATATTATTTTATAAAAGTAAATATATATTTATTAGTAATAATATAGTATTATAAAATAAATTATAATTATATTATAAATAATATTATATTTATATTATAAAATATTTTATAATAAATAAATTTTTTAAAAAAAATTAATATATTAGTAATAATAATATTATATAAAAATAAATATTTATTTATAAATAATAATATACTATTATAAAATAAATTATAATTATATTATAAATAGTATTATATTTATATTATAAAATATTTTATAATAAATAAATTTTTAAAAAAAAAAAATTAATATATTAATAATAATAATATTATATAAAAGTAAATATATATTTATAAGTAATAATATAGTATTATAAAATAAATTATAATTGTATTATAAATAATATTATATTTATATTATAAAATATTTTATAATAAATAAATTTTTTAAAAAAAATTAATATATTAGTAATAATAATATTATATAAAAATAAATATTTATTTATAAAAAATAATATACTATTATAAAATAAATTATAATTATATTATAAATAGTATTATATTTATATTATAAAATATTTTATAATAAATAAATTTTTAAAAAAAAAATTAATATATTAATAATAATAATATTATATAAAAGTAAATATATATTTATAAGTAGTAGTATATTATTATAAAATAAATTATAATTGTATTATAAATAATATTATATTTATATTATAAAATATTTTATAATAAATAAATTTTTAAAAATAAAATTAATATATAATATAATAATAAAAAAATTATTTATATTAAGTTTAAAAATTAAATATTAAATATTATAAGCTATTTAAAAAAATAAATAAATATAATATAAAAAATAATATAATAAAACTATATAAAATAAATAAAATATTATAAAAATAAATTTAATAATATATAAATAAAATAAAAATAAAAAAATAAAATATATAAAAAGAAATAAAGTATATAAAATATATAAAAAATAATAAAATAATAAATATAAAACAAAATAAATAAAATATAGTATATAAATAGCTTAAAAAAAATAAATATAGAAATTTTTTTTAAATATATAAAAGTTTTTATTTTTTTAAAATATTAATTTATAAGCTATTAATTTTTAATACGTTAATTTTTAATAGTTTAATTTTTAATATATAATTTTTAATAGTTTAATTTTTAATAGTTTAATTTTTAATATATAATTTTTAATATATAATTTTTAATAGTTTAATTTTTAATATATTAATTTATAATAGTTTAATTTTTAATACGTTAATTTTTAATCTATAATTTTTAATAGTTTAATTTTTAATATATTAATTTATAATAGTTTAATTTTTAATAGTTTAATTTTTAATATATAATTTTTAATAGTTTAATTTTTAATACGTTAATTATTAATATATTAATTTTTAATACGTTAATTTTTAATATATTAATTTTTAATACTTTAATTTTTAATACGTTAATTTTTAATACTTTAATTTTAATATATATTTTTTGTTTTTTTATACTTTTTTTTTTATTATTATATTATTTTATATAATTTATATAATATTATATTATATTTATTATAATAATATTATAATTATTACTTTTTATTTTATTATATTATTTAATAATTTATTTATTTATAATAAATTTTTTTTAAATATAAGTTAGCTATTATTAATAAAAATAATATTATTGTTAATAATAATAATAATATAGTTAAAAATAATTTAACTATTAAATTATTTTTAAATTTAAATTTTAAAAATAATTTTATTATATTTTTTAATGTAAAAAACTTTAATAATAAGTTTTATTAATTAAATAATAAATAATTTAATATTTATATTATTAAAAAAAAATTTTTTATTTATATTTTATTATTAGTTAATAAAAATAAAAATTAAAAAATATAAATATATTATATTATATAAGTTTTATTTTTTTTATTTTTTATATTTATTAAGATTTTTTAATTTATTTATTAATTTATATTTTAATTATTTTTATACTATTATTATTAAAATTAAAAGCTTTTAGTTTTTTAATTTTATTAAATATTATAAGCTAAAATATTTTATTATAGTTTATATTAAAAAAATAAAAAATATATTAACTAAAAATATTTATTATTTAATTTAATTTTTTAATTTATTAATTTATATTATTTAAAAAGCAATATTTTTTTTAAATTTATATTTTTTATTATATAAACTTAAAAACATTTTTAAATTTTAATTTATTATTTTATATTATAAATATTTATTTATTAATTATATAATATAATAATTTTATTATTAACTATAATAAAATTAAAGTTATATTATAAACTATATTTAATAATAATTTAATAAATTTTAATAATAATTTAACTTTTTATATATAAAATAATAAACAATTTTTTATTATTTTTAATATTTAAATTTTAAATTTATAAATAGTTTTTATTAGTATTATTATTTTTTATATAAATATTAATTTTAATTTAATTTATAAATTAATTAAATTTATAAAAATAAAAAATTAATATATAAATTATTATATATTTAATTTAATTTAAATATATTAAAACTTTATTTAAATATTATTTTAAATAATATTTTTAAATATATATATATATATTTTTTTACTTTTTATTATTATTATTAATTTTAAATTTTATTATAATATTATTTAAAATTATGCTATAAATAATAATATATTTTTAAAAGCTTTTAAAAAAAATTATTTAAATTATATAATAAAAAACTTTAATAATAATATTTATTATATATTATATATTATTAATATAATAGTTTAAAATATATTAAAATAATATATTTTAACTATTAATAAAAAAAAAGCTTTATAAGCTATATTAATAATAATATATATATAAAATATTATTTTAAATAAATTAATAAGTTATAGTTTTTTATATATATTTATATATTTATTTTATTAATATTTTAATAAATTTAATTAATTAAATTTAAAATATTATATAAACTAAATATATAATTAAAATTAAAAATTTATTATAAAAAAATTTTTTATAAATAAAAAAAATAATAATATTTTTTAAAATTATAATATTATTAAAATTTTATTTAGTATATTTATTTATTTTATATTATTTTATTTAATAAATTTTTAATATTTAAAAAAATAAATTTTAATTATTTAATAAATAATACTTTAAAATAAAATTTAATATATAATATATTAAATATTTTTATTAATTTAAAAGAACTATTTAAATATATTAATTAAAATATAACAAATAATAAATTTTAAAATATATTTTTAATTTTAAAAAATTAATTTATTATAAAAAAATTAAAAAAACTTTTAAATATTTTCATTAAACTTTTTATAAAGTTATAAAATAAAATTTATATAATTTTATTTAAAAGTTTATTATATATTTATAAAATATATAATAAATTAAATATTTTTATTTTAAAAATAAAAATAAAAATTAAATAAAATTATATTTAATAAGTTTATTTATATTTTAATTTTTTAAATATTAAAATATTAATATTAACTAAAAAGTTATATTATTTAATTTAATTAATACTATTAAATTTAATATTAATAAATTAAAAAAATATTATTTATAAGCTTTAATTTAATTTAATTTAAAATATTTTAAGCTTTTTATTTTTAGTATTATTTTAAATTTTTAATTTAAACTAATATATTTTAAATAAAATAACTTTTTATATTTTTATAATAATATTAAATAAAATATTATTTAATTATTTAAAATAAAATATAATTTATAAGTTTAATTTTTTTAATTTATTTTTATATTAATTTATAATTTTAATAGCTAGTTAAATTTAACTATATTATTAAATTTAAATATTTTAATTAATAAATTAAATAATTTTTTATATAATAATAATTTAAATATTAGTTTATTAAATAATTTAAACTTTAAAAATAATTTTTATTTAAATAATTTAACTATTAATACTAAAAAAAAATTTACTATTTATTTTAATAAAAATATATTATTTAAAAAAATAAATAATTTAAATATTAATTTATTATAAATATTAATTATTTATAAACTAACTTATTAAAATATTAAAAAAATAATAATTTATAATTTTTTATATTATTAATTTTAACTTAAAAATATTTAGTAATTTTTATTATATTAGTTATTATTAAAAAAGTTTTTTTTATTATTAATAATATTATTATTAAAAATAAAAATAAATTAAACTTTAAAATAATTAATTAGTTAATATTATTAAAAAGCTAAAAAATTAAAAAGTTTAAAAAATATAATATTAAAAATAATAAAAAAATAGCTAAAAAATTAAATAAAATTTTAAAAAATAATAAAATTAAAAAAATAATAAATTAATATTTTAATATTTATTTTTTTAGATTTTTTTATATTTTATTTTAGCTAATTATATATAAATTAATTTATATATTTAAAACTTAAGTTTTAACTTATTATATAAAAATTATTTTATTAATAAAATTTAAAATATAAATATTATATTAAAATATATATTTAAAAATATATTTAATATTAATTTAATATTAATTTAATATTTTAAAGTTTATACTAATATTAATTTAATATTTTAAATTATATATTAATATTAATTTAATATTTTAAACTATATACTAATATTAATTTAATATTTTAAAGTTTATACTAATATTAATTTAATATTTTAAAATTTATATTAATATTAATTTAATATTTAATAGTTTATACTAATACTAATACTAATTAATATATATTAATTTAGTTGTTATACTATTAATATTTTTTATAACCTTAATAATAAAATTTTAAATTTTATTATTAATAATAATCTTTTTTTTAATATTTTAAATTTAAAATTTTTTAAAAATTTAATATAGTATTTTATGCTATAAATAATTATTATAATATTAAATTTTTTTATATATTAACTAGTTAATATAAAAGTTTTAAAATTAATTATTATAAAATTAAATTTATATTATAAGCTATTTTTAATAGTTTTTTAATTAACTTTAATAATAATTTAAGTTTAAATATTAAAAATAATAGAAAATTTTCTATTATTTTTTATATTTAAACTTTAAACTTATAAATAGCTTTTATTACTGTTATTATTTTATATATTAATACTAATTTTAATTTAATATATAAATTAATTAAATTTTATAAAATTATAAATTGCTAAATTAGTTATAATATATTTATTGCTCTTTTAAATATATTAAAACTTTATTTAAATATTTATAAAAGGTTATATTTTATATTATTTTTTTTAATTATTTTTAATTTTATATAAAAAAATACTATAAATAATACTACGTTTTTATAAATTTTTAAAAAAAACTATTTAAATATTATAACAAAAAACTTTAATAATAATATTATATATTATTAATATAATAGTTTAAAATATATTAAAGCAATATATTTTAATTATTAATAAAAATATATATATAAAATACTACTTAAAATAAATTAATAAGTTATAGCTTTTTATTAATATTTTTTTTTTATTTATTTTATTAATTTTTTTATAAATTTAATTAATTAAATTTAAAAAATTATTATATTAACTAAATATATATTTAAATTAAACATTTATTATATAAAAAAATTTTATAAACAAAAAAAAATAATACTATTTTTTTAAATTATAATATTACTAAAATTTAACTTAGTAAATTATTTATTATATTTTATTTTTTAAACAATAAATGCTAATTATTTAATAAATAACGTTATAAAGTAAAATTTTATTTATAATATATTGAATATTTTTATTAACTTAAAAAAACTATTTAAATATATTTATTAAAATATAACTTAAAAAATTTTTTAAAATATATTTTTAATTTTAAAAGATTAGTTTATTATAAAAAAACTAAAAAAGTTGTTTAGTATTTTTATTAAACCTTTTATAAAGTTATAAAGCAAAGTTTATATTATTTTATTTAAAAGTTTATTATATATTTATAAAATATATAATAAATTAAATGTTTTTATGTTAAAAGTATAATTAAAAATTAAACAAAATTATACTTTAGTAAGTAAATTTATTTTTAAATTTTTTATAAATTTAATGTTTTTATATTTATTAAAATTTTATTTTAATTAGTTTAATTAATATTATTAAATTTAGCATTAATGAATTAAAAAAATATTATTTATTTATTTTAAGTTAATATAACTTAAAACATTTTAAACTTTTTATTTTTAGTACTATTTTAAATTTTTAATTTAAATTAGTATATTTTAAACAAAATAGCTTATTATATTTTTATAATAATATTAAACCAAATATTATTTAATTATTTAATACAAAATATAATTTATAAGTTTAAACTTTTATATATATATACTAATTTATATTTTAATAGCTAATTAAAATTAACTACGTTATTAAATTTAAATATTTTAATTAATAAATTAAATAAGTTTTTATATAATAGTAATTTAAATACTAGTTTTTTAAGCGATTTAAACTTTAAAAATAACTTTTATTTAAATAATTTAACTATTAATATTAAAAAGAAATTTCTATATATTTTAATAAAAATATATTATTTAAAAAAGTAAATAATTAAAAAATTAATAAAATATAAATATTAATTACTTATAAATTAACCTATTAAAATATTAAAAAAATAATAATTTATAATTTTTAATATTATTAATTTTAGCTAGAAAATATCTATTAATTTTTACTATATTAACTACTATTAAAAAAGTTTTTTTATTATTAGTAATATTATTACTAAAAATAAAAATAAATTAAGCTTTAAAATAGTTAGCTACTTAGTATTATTAAAAAGCTAGAAAATTAAAAATTTAAGAAAATATAACGTTAAAAATAACAAAGAAATATTTAAAAAAATAAAAAATATTAACAAAATTTAAAACGTTAAAAAAAATAAAAAGTTAATATATTAATTGTTATTTTTTTAGAATTTTTAATCTTTTATTTTAGTTTATTATATATAAAAATACTTTAAACTTATTTAAAACTTTACTTTAAATGTATTATATATAAATTATTTTATAATTAATATTTTTATATTAAATTTATATTAAAACATATATTTTAGTTTTAGCATTTAATATATATTAAATACTAATTTAATATTAAATTCTCCGTACTAATATTAATTTAGTATTTAATTTTCTATACTAATAATAATAATAATTTAGTATATATTAATTTAGGTTTTATATTATTAGTATTTTTTTTAACCTTAAGTATTTAGTATTATTATTATAGTAATACTAATGTAATATTTAATATTATTAAATTATAACCTTAGTTATATTATATTATATAAAAGCTTTAGTTTTTATAGCTATTAAAAATAAAATAATTTTTTAGTTTAAGCTAATTTATTTACTAACTATTTTATAATAATATATAAAGCTTAAAATTTTCAATATAAATATATTAAAATTTTTCTTATTATATATATTAACTAATATACTTTTTTTATAAATTTTACTAATAAACTTGCTTTATTATATTATATATTTTATTATAAACTTTTAATATTTTTATAGTATTTTTAATACTTTTATATAAATTTTAATGTTTTTTTTATAAATATTAATAATAGCTTATATTATTATAATTTTATTAAATTTGCTAATTTATATTTCTTTTTTATAACTAATAAATTTTCTTATAAAATATAAATTATAATTATAGTTTAGCTAGTTTTATTACTTTTTAATATAAATATTTTTATTAAAAATAAACTTAAGCTATTATTATTTTAGTTTAATATAATTATTGTTATTTAAATTGCTTTTAATTTTTTTTAATTAATTTTAGCGCTTAGTTTTTTTTTTAAATTAGTAGTAAAACTTTATATTAAAATTTTTAAAAATAAAGAAAAACTATTAAAGTTAATTTTTTAATTTGTTATATTTTAGTTTAAATAAAAGTTTAATAAAGTTAATTAGTTTATTTAGCCTTAATATACGTTTTTTTTTGGCTTTTATTTTTAAGTATTTTTAATATATCTCGTAATTTTAAATTATTATTCTTAAGTTTATTGTTATTTTTTAAATAAATATTAAATGTTTTGCTTTTTTAATTTTTTAATAAATTATTTTAATTTAGTAGTTAAAATATTTATAAGTTTATTAATAAGCAATATAGTTTATAATTCTTTTTTTAAGTATTTTTTAAATTAACTAATATTCTTTTAGTAAAACTTTTTAAGTTTTTTAATTAGTTATTTTTATTATTTAAATTAATTTATTATATAGTTATATTTTTTTCTGCTATAAAGTTTTTATAAATCTATTAATTTTAATTTAGTTTAAAGTTATTTCATTTAATAATTTGTTGTTTTAATAACTATTAAAAATTGCTTATAACTATTTTTTATTTTTTTAAAACTACTTATTAATAAAGCTTATTACTAAATTTAATAAAACTAACAAATAAATGCTCTTTTTTAATTGTATATATATATAGTTAATTTTATAATACTTATATTACCTATTATATATATAATTATAAAAATTATAAAATATAATATTACTATTTATAATATTTTTTATATAACTATAAAAAAAGTTAAAATAATCTTTAGTTTTTTACTTATATAAACCAAGTAATAAAAAGTTCTAGCAATTTTTTTAAAGCTTTAAATAGTTATAACTTTTATTAGTTGTTATACTATTTTTTTCTTGCGGTTTTAAGCTATTAAAAGTTATACAAACAAGTTATATATATACTTTTACGTTTAAGCGCACAGTTATAATTAGCTTTAAAAGCTAATATAACTATTAATATTTTTTTATTATAAATACTATAATTAAGTTTTATTTTATATATTGTTTTAAAAAAAAGCTTATAAAATACTATTTATTATAATATTAGTACTAATATTAATTTAGCATTTAGTTTATTAAATATTTTTTAATATGCTTTATTTTTATAAAAAACAGTTTTATATATTAAATAAAATAGTAGTTTTATAATATAGCTATATTTTAAAATAAAACGTTAATTAAAGTTATAAAATTTTAAACATAATTATATTATGTTAAAAGTTTTAGGTTTAGTTTAGTTTTTAATTATAAATCTTTTTTTAAAGTTAACTTTAATACTATTTTTTTTATAATAAAGCTTAAATATTAAGTTTTTATTATATAAAATTTATATTTTTTAAGTTTATTTATAGCTTTATATTTTTTAAAATTGTTTAAGTAAATAAAAATATTATTAATATAACGCTAAAAAATTATAAAGCTATTTATATATTTATATAGCAATACTTTATCTTTAAATGATTTATAATAAATATTTAATTTAGTAAAAAATTTTATTATTAAAGTGTATATAAATTTAATAAATAGCTTATTTAACGTTTATTTTAATAAAAATTCAAGTTTTAAAAATATATAATAATATTTTATTAATTAAAAGTAATATATAAGGTTTTTTTCTTAATATTACGTGAACTTTTTAGTAGTTTATATAAAATTAAAAACTTTTATTAAGTTTAAATAAAAATAATATAAAAGCTATAAATAGCGCATTTTTTAGTTTAATAATTCTTTTTTTAAATGTTAACTATATATTTTTGTATTGCTTTAAATTTTTTAAAAAATATATAATATAAAGGGCTATTTATTAGGTTCTTTTTACTTTTGTTTAAAGTAAGCTTAATATAATAGTTAATAAACGAGTTAAAAAGTAATATATTAAAATTTATTTTATTAAAGGTTTTAAAAAATAGTTTTAATTTTTTTAATACTAGCTTTTAAGCTTTTTGCTTTAATTTCTTTTTTTTAAAAAGTAGTTTATATTTTTTTATAATAAATTACCGAATTAATTTTTGTAATATTAGTTATATATATTTTTATTTTGTTTTAATATAACGCTTTTATAAAAAGCGCTACGCTAATAGTAATAATATTAACAATAAGCTTATACTTATATTAACTTACTATATTTTATTATAATTAATAAAAGCATTAAAAGGTATATTGCTATTTTAAAACTTTTATTTTTATTTATAAAAGTTGTTTTGTTTTAGTTAAAAGGTTTATTTTATTTATTGCTAGCTAACAGTTTATTTTTTATATTTTTTTTGCTTAGTGTATTTTAAAATTACTATTAAAAGAAAAATTAATAGTAAAGCTTTAATAGTTAGCAATAGTTATAGCGGTTTATTAATAAATAAAATAAAATTTATAAGTATATAAATAAGGTATTACTTTTTTTAATATTTTTTGCTTTTTTTTTTATTTATAGTAGTATTATGAACAATCGTTGATTGTGAGGCTGTTTGCTCGGGTTGAACTGGTGTGGTATTTACTGTCTGCGACGCATTGCGTGTAACTATCGGAAAGGTTAAGGTAATCTCCAGCTTCCTGCCCATATAAACTAGGTAGCAGAAGGTTCCAGCAATCCCACTCAGGTCCCAGGCAGCCATAGCCTTTGTTAATTGCCGTGGCACCCCTTTGTTGCGGTCTTAAGCCACTAGAAGCCACACGAACAAGCCACATGCACCCCTGCGCTCGGGCGCACGGTCGCAATTAGCCTTAGAGGCCAACAAGTATTAAAAAATATATATATAATTTTGTTAATATAAATTAAATAAAATGTTATATGTTTTATAAAACAATTTACTAATAAAAATTATACTTTATATTAATTAAAAGTAAAAGTATTTATTTAAAAATATAGCTTTTTAAATAAATGTTTATAATTAAAGCTTTATAAATGCTTTACTAAAAGCTAGCATTATATTTAAAAACTATTTATTGTTTAAAATTTATTATTATATAAATGTTTAGTTTAAATATAATTTATTATATAAAGCGATTATTTATAAAAATATCGGTTTTTATTTTTATATTAGTAAAGCTATTATAAATACTATTAAATATATTATTAAACATGGATTTTTTAATATATAAACTTAAAAACTTTATATTATTTATATTTAGTTTTATTAGTAGTTTTTTTTAAAAAGAATTTATAGTTTTTAACGTTAAGTATTTTTATAAATAAAAAATTACTGTTGTTTTTTATTTTTTTTTTTTTTTTTTTAGCTATAATATTATTATAAAAAGTTAATAAATAAGGTTAAATATAATAGTATAGGTTAATTAGCAGTATATAGCATATAAAACTAAAGCTTAAAAAAGGAGTAAAAGTAAAGTAAAGCAAAGTTAAAAATAATACTCCTTATATATATTCCTAGTAACTTATAGCTATATTATAATAACTATTTCTTTTTTATAATATAAATTATTTTAATTTATATAATTAAATTTTTTTGCTAAGTTAATTAACTTTATATATTGTTATAAAAAGTAGCGCATATATTTAAATTATTAGTTATAAGCTAATAAAAGCAATTAAAGTGTATAAAAGTTGTTTATTATAAGATGCTGTCCTAAAGGGACAGCGTTTATAAAGCTATGCTATTTTCCTAAGTATAGTGTTTGCGCGTATAGTGTCCTGTATAGTGTCCCTGCGGGACACTATGTATATATACGGTGTTATAAGCGCTTATTAATATATGCTTATTATTGTTTATTAATAACTATATTTAGTTAATAATATATACTGCTTTTATTATTATTCCGTACTTAATTTTGCTTAATTTAGCCCGCTTATATAAACTTAATTAGCTTATTTATTTTTAAGCTTTTTTTTTCATTTTTTTTTAAGTTTAATACTTTTTTTTTGTTAATTTAAAAAACTTCTTTTTTAACTTTTGCTTTTTATATTGTTTATTGCTTTTATTTTATGCTTTTTTTGCTTTTTTTTATTATTAATTTTGCTACTTTTTTTATTATGCTACTTATAAGGTTAAAAATTTAGCATGTAGTATAAAAACTATAATATAGTATTACTATAGTAGTAATATTAAATACTATAAAAGTAAATATTACTATAATATTAATATTTACTATAATAGTAAATACTTTAATAGTAAAATATTATAGTAATAAAATACTATAATAATAAATACTATAATAGTTTATACTATAGTATTTTAAATACTACACCATTTTAAAAATAAAGTATAAAATATAAAAAAATGCTTTTTATAAAGCTTATAATTTAAGCGTTTTTAATATATAATTCTTTTATTTTTATAATTTAAAGTAAATTTTATATAATTATAGTAGTATTTTTATGTATTATAGTAATATTTACTACTATATTATTTTACTATTATAGTATTTACTACTATAATATTTTATTACTATAATATTTTACTACTATAATATTTATTACTATAGTTTATAGTATTAGTAAATACTATAAAAGTATTTACTTATGTAGTATTTAGTATTACTACTATAGTAATATTAATGTCGAGGTGTTATAAAGGCATGATTTATTAATGACTATGTTTGAATGACTAAAGCTAGCTATATAACCAGATCTTTTATTTGCTAGATGCTATCTGGCAAACAGTGTCTAGCAAATTAATAAGCACAGTTAGATTGTGTAAAAGTTGTTGTATTCTGGACGTCGTCCCGAAAGGACGGCGTTTTGCAAAGCTATGATATCTAGCTAGTACAGTGTTTGTGTACAGTGTCCCTGCGGGGACACTGTGCCCTTATATGCCTTTATACTATATTATCTGCCCCTTCCCAACAAAAAAAACAACGTTTTTGTTATTAACTAATTACATTTGTTTCAACGTAAAAAAAAGCTAATTAATAATCCTAAAACTAATATTATCGGTATATAAATAAAAATAAATGTTTCGTATAGCTGCCTAGATTTAAATTCTATAATTATTTATGCCTTTTTTAAGTTATGCAATCTTTAGGTAGAAATAACAATTGTGTAAAAAATAATATTAACAAACACAATAAAAAAAGTAATATATTGCTTATAAGTAATAATATTGTGCTAAAAAAAATATTAACTATATAAACAAAAAATAAATAAGGTAGTTTTAATAATATTGTGTAGAAAATAATATTAACTATAAAACAAAAAAGGAAATAGTATTTATAACAATATTATATAGGAAAAAATATTATTATATAGTATTATTATTATTGTTATATAAAAAAGTATATTAACTATATAATAAATATATAAAACGTTGTTTAATAATTAAGTATATAAGCGCTAAAGTAATTATTATTTTATTAGTATTTATATTAATTTTTTTTATTAGTTAAAAACATGCAAATTGTAGTAGTTTTAATTATATTGTAATAAATATTGTTAGCTTTATTTTAAGTTTAATTGTTAGCTTAGTTAATATTTTTTTTTTAAAACTAATTTGTTTTATAATAAAAAAGCTATCTAATAAATATTTTGCTAATATATTACTATAAAAACGCTTTTTTTGTACTTTTAAACTTATTATATTGCTTTAAATAAAGTTATCTAAAAAATATTTTCGTTTTGTTTTTAATATTATTATACTACTTTATATAATATTTATAATATTATTAATAAATTTATTAATTTTTTCTACTTTAAAAGCTTATGCTGCTTTTATTTTTGCTAATTTTTAAATATTAGCTTTTTTTATAGCCTTTTATATAGCTATAGCTACTAAGTTTTTTAACTTTTTATTAATAGCTTTATTTATAGCTTTATTAATAGCTTTTTTAAAATATTTTTTTATATTTTTTTAAACTACTTTAGTAATATTTTTTGCTATTATAGTTAATTTGTTAGTATATACAATTAAAGTTTTAAAAATAAATTTTATTGCTTTATTTTTAATAATTTTTTTTAATATATTTATTATTATATAAAAATAATAATTAATAAACATTAACTTTTTAACTTTTAACTTTAAATTTATAAAATAAGCAAAAAATAATATTATAGTGCTTTGCTTGTTTATTTTAGTTTTTTTTTTAAGTAGGTATATATATTTTATATTAGATTTGCAAGCATATAATTTAAAGCAAAAATATTATTTTTTATATATTTAACATATTAAAAGCTAATAAAGTTTTCCTTTTTATAATTAATGTTTTTAGCTATAACATTTTTATATTAAATAGTATAATAAAAAAATACTTTTTAATATATAAAAATTATATATATATTTTTCTGCTTATTTTTTATAATAAGGTTGTTAATATTAATAACTTTATAAGTTATTTTTTTAAAAAATATATTAATAATATTGTAGGTTACTTTTTTAAAAAATATATTAATAATATTATAGGTTATTTTTCTAGAAAATATATTAATAATATAGGTTACTTTTTTAAACAATAGTACTAATTTAAAAGCTACTAGTTTAAAAAAAACTAGTTTAAATAATGCTAGCTTAAATGCTTGCTTTTTATAATAAAATTATATTTAATATTATAGAACTTTTATAGTATTGTTTATAATAATAAAATAAGCAAGTTTTACTTTTATTAGTAGCGTTTTTAATATATTAAGCAAAGTTTTAAAGCTATATTTTATATTTTTATATATTTATAATATTTTAAATTTTTTTTACGTTATTATAATAATACTTTATTTTATAACAAAGTTATTAGTTTTTTTTTTTATAAATAGTTTTAAGCTTGCTTTTAATAAACGTATATAACTTAAACTTGCTTAGCTGCTAGCTTAAAGCAATTTTTGCTAGCTTAGCAATTAAAAGTTTAATATTAACTTTTTGCTATAAAAAATAATATTTTAAAATATACTACTAATATTTTTTAAGCTTTTTATAATTTTAAATAATATTTATATTATTTACTTTTAATAATTAGTTTTGCTTATAAATATAACTTTTAAGTTTATTTAAAAATAATGTTTATATTAGCTAAAAATTAAAGCAGTTAGCAATAAAGTTTTTAACTTTTAAAGCGTTAGCATATATAAAAGCTATTTGTTATTATTTTTTATTTATTTTAAAAGCGCTTTTATAATTAAATATTAACTTTAGAATATAAAAGTATATAAACAATTTAATATTATTATTAAATAAATAAAAATTTATTATAATAACTTTGTTATAACTTGCTATTATAGTTATAGCTATTATAATTATTAAAAATAGTATTGCTTTAAAAATAGTATTGCTTAAGTTTTTAAAAATATAATTAAATATAATTAAAAATTTAAAAATATAGTTATTAATAATACAATTAAAAAAATAATACAATTAAAAAAATAATACAATTAAAAATAGTATTATTCGAAAAAAATAATGGCAAAAAAATAAAATATATAAAAAAAAAAGTATTTTAGAAGTGTTTAAAAAAAAAAGGTTGCTTATTTTATAAAAAAAAAGTTACTTGTTTTAAAAGCAGGTATAAAAATAATATATAAAAAAGTTTTCTTTTATAATCGATTATTTTATTTATATAATTATAACTATACTTTTATATTTATAATTACTTTTGCTATTTATATATTGTTTTGTTTATACTATATTTTTTAATATTTAACTTTATTATATTTTACTATATTAATAGTATTTTTTTTTAATTTAATTTTATTAATATTTATTAAGTATTTATTATTATAGTTTTATACTAAACTTAATATATTTTTTATAAATAAAGCTTATAAATATTATTTATTATATTTTATATTATAACTTTTTTATTAAACTAAATATTTTAATATAAAACGTTAACTAATATATACTATGCGCTTTTAAAAAAGTTTTTTAATTTTATATAAAATTTATTTATTAGTATTGCTTTTAACTAAAATATAGTTTAGTTAAAGTTATTAATATTTAAAAATATTTATACCTTTTAAATAAAATACTAAATATATAACAAAAATAATTTTATATATTTTTTAATGTTTAAAAAAGTTTAATTTATATATTAATTTTTTTATTTTTTTTATAACTATAAAAGGTTTTATTTTTTATATACTTTATTTATATAAAAGTTTATTAGGTAGGTTATATTTTTTATATAGCTTTAGTAAAATTTAATTTTTTATTTTAAATTATATAAAGTTATATTTAATATTATATTATATTTTTATATTTATAGCTATAAAGTTTATTACTACTTTTATATTTTTTTAATATAACTTTTAATATATTTTAAAATTAAATACTTTTTATAAAATTTTTATAATTAAAAGCAAATTATATAGCTTAAACTTATATATAACTTTATTAAAAGATTATTTTATAATTAATAATTTTAAATTATTAAATATATATTAAAGTACTAATAAAATTTTAACTTATATAAATTTTGCTTTTAATAATATATAGTACTAAATAGCTATTTTTATATTTTAGTTATAGCGTTTTTTAAAGCTATTTATTTATAAGTAATAGCTTATAAATATACTAAAAACTATTTTTATTTATATTTATAAAGTTTACTATAATTTTAATATAAATTTTAAATTTTTATTTAAAATAATTTTAAATAGTACTTTTTAGTTATATATTAGCAATATTTTAGTTAAAACTATAGCTTATTTTATTATTATATATTTAATATTTTTTAATATAAATAGCGTTTTTTTATTAAACTTATAAATTATAAGCATTAAAGCATTAAATATTATATAGCTAAACATTTGCTAAAAAGCATTTTTAAATAGTATACTAAATATTTTAATAATAAAATTTAATATAACTATATAAAACAATATTAGTAGCTTATATATAAACTTTAACTTGTTTAATTAATATTGTTAGTTTGTTATATTTTTTAAATATTAAAAATAATGCTATATATATTGTTTAATTTATTTAAAAATATTATAAATTATAAAATTTTATAAATTATAAAATATTTTTTTAAGTTTAAAATAACATTTTTTATTATATACTATTTAAAACAGTTCTTTTTAATAACTTTTTAAAATATATAGCTAACGCTTTTTATTTATATATAATAAATATAATAAATTGTTAATAATAATATATAAAAAAAATACTATAAGTTAAATTAAAATAGCATTTTTTTTTTTTTTTAGTATTGCTTTTTTAATAGCTTTTTATTATTTGTTTAATTCTATTATAATTTTAGTAAATTTTTTATTAGTAAAATAACCTTGTTTTAGTTTTTAATACTATTTACTACTTATAATTACTTTTAAATTAGCAAAATAGTTTATATTATTAAATATATTATTAAAAGCATTATAAATATTATTATTTTAGATTATATTATTATTTTTATTTAGTATTGTTAGCAGTTTAAATAGTACGTTTAGTACTAGGTTAATATATTTTAATATATATTTAACGTTAAACTAAAACTATAATAAATAAGTTAACGCTATTATTAATTTTATATTAAGTTTAATAGTATTAATTAAGCATAAATTAGTTTAATTTACTATACTTTATATTATTTTATAATTTGTTAGTACTATAACAAAATATAAATAAAACTATATTTAAACTTAAATATTTTAGTATATTTATATTAATTTAGTTATTTTTAATTTTATAGTACTATATTAAAATTTAGCCTTTATAAATATTTTATTTAAAAATAAAATAAGTTAAATACTATTTATAGCTAAATATTTACTATTTTATTTTTTATTAATATAAAAAATTATAATATTATATTTTTATTTTTTAAAAGCGTTTAATTTAATAAAAAATAGTTGTAAATAATTTTAGTGCATTAAATAACTAAGTTATATTAGTTAACGCTATAAAGTTATAAAGCTTTTTTTTTTGCTAATATAAAGTTAAATTATATTTTATTTATTTATTTTTTATATATTATAGCTATAAACAGTATTAAGTTTGTTTTATATTTTTATTTTAGTAGTTTTATTTTTTTTTTTAAAACAAAAGCAATTTTTATTAATACTAAAATATAAATTTCTATAAAAAACTAACTATACTAATATATATTTTTAATACTACTAAAGTTTATAACTGCTATATTTTAACTAAAGCTTTAATATAATTATTTATAGTAGCAATATTTAAAATGTTTACTATAAAGCTTAATAGTTTAATATATAAATATAATATAAAAAACTTATTTAGTTTTATATTTAGTTTAATACTTTTAAATATATTAAATATTACTTTAATATAATTATAATATTTATTTGCTATTTTTAAATATATAATAATATTATTTATATATACTATAGTATATTATTTATAAGCAAACAACTTTTAGTTTATAAAACGCTATATAAAGCTAAAGCTATTATAAAATTTTATAAAAGTAACGTTAAATTTTTTAAATTTTTTTAAAAATATAATTACTATTTTATTTTTATATTTAAGCTATACTAAAAATTAATAAAAAAATTTAAAATAATTAATTACTATAATAAAGTTATATTTTTTAAATTAAAATATAATTATTTTTATTATTAGTAATAAGTATATATTAAAAATAACAATTTTATTTAATAGCTATAAGTTAATAATAATTTTGTTTTTATAAACGCTATTAACTAAGCGCTATACTATAAAAATAAAGCATTTAAATAATATTAGTAGCTTTATAAATTTTAATTTTTTATTATTATATATATTATTAAAAACGTTATTAATTAGATTTTAATTTTTAATACTTAATATATATAAACAAATAGTTAAGCTAAGTTAGTTTTGCTATTTTTTTATAAGTTTAACTTATATTATTTTATTTTTATTTATTTTTATAATGCTATAATTATACTATATTTTATATAACTTTAATAATATTTTTAATTTTTTTATATATTTAAAATAAGCTATATATATATATATACTATTTTTTATTTTAATTAATAAAAAATTTTCTAGTTGCTATATGTTTAAAAATAATAGTTTTAGCGCATTTAATTAGTTACTATAGATTATAGCTTATATTTAGTTTTTTATAGCGTTATTTAAAGCTAGTATAGCTAAAGCTTTATTTAATAAGTTAAATTTTTTAAATAATTATAAGCTTAATTTATATTATTTAGTTATTTTTTTTATTATTAAAGCTGCTATTATTATTGCTAATAAAGCTTTATTTTATATTATTATAAAGCTATATTTTTTTTTATAGTTATAGATTTTATTTATTTTTGTTTTATATTTAATATAAATTGCTTTATTTATATAGTTTATAAATAGTATTGCTTTTTTGCTAAATAAAAATAGCAATACTATTATAGCGTTATTTATATATAGCTTAAATATATAGTTTTTATATAAATTTATAATATTTATTGCTAGTAAATTAGTATATAGTATAAAAATTGCTACTATTATATATAGCAATATAATTATTATTACTATTATAATTGCTTTTTAAGCTACTAAAGTTTTTTTATAAATAATATTTATTTATAGCAAAATATTTTTATATAAACTTATTATAATTAGTTAGTTTAAATAATTAATATTAATTATATAGCTTTTTAAAAAGTTTATATTAAATAAAAAGTTTAGCTTAAAACTGTTTATAATTTAAGTTTTAACTTAATAAACGTTAACTTTATTAATGCTATTTTAATTACTAAAAAGTTTAAAAGAAAATTTAGTTTGTTTACTAAAAATAACTATACTTTTAACTTTTTATACTATTATTTGCTAAGTTAAATTAATTTTTATATTTAAAGCAAAATTAGCAATTTATTAGCAATTTATAAAAATAATAAAATATTTTATATTAAAGTATACTATTATATAATTAGAGTTATTTTTTACTAAAGTTTATACTTTTAAATATATATATAAAACTAGTTTTATAATATTTATATATAGTTATTTTTTTAAAAATATAATTATAGTATTAAAAATATTATTTATTATAAAAATATTGTTTTTAAATAGTATATACTATATATTTTTAAATAGTTTATATTATATATTTTTATTAAACTTTTAATATTATTTTTTAAAGCTATATAAAAAAAATGCTATTTTTTTAAAGAATTTTTTATTATAATATTTATATTTAAAACTAAACAATTTATTAAACAATATTATTTATAGCTTTATAAAATAAAAAAAAATAATATTATTATTTTTATTAGTAAAACATTTAATAAAAATCTTTTTATTACTAGTTTTTTTAATTTTTTTTACTAATATATAACCTTAAGCTAATAGTTTATTTTTTTTAATATATAGTTTGTTTTTATTTATAGCAAAAAACATTTTATTTTTAACTTTAAAATATTTTCTGTTTTATATATGCTATAAACAAATCTATTTATAATATAACTAATATTATAAGCGCTATTTATAATAATATTATTTTTTATTTTAAAAGTTATTTTATTTATAGCTTTTATAACTATATTTAATAAAATTTATAAGTAATAATTTATTATTATATTAGTATAAAAAACTATAGTTATTAAAAGTTTAGTATTTTTTTTAGCTTTTTATTGCGCTTTTATTATAGCTTTTTTTAAAATAGCTAAAATAAAAGCTTTAATTACTACATTAGTATTTATAGTTATATAAATATTATTTGCTAAACTAGTTTATATTATTTTAACTAAGTTTTTTAATTTTTATAGTATTTTTTTTAGCTATATTAATAATTAAACCTTTTATTAAAAGTAGTAATACTAGCATATTAATTACTGCTAATATTATTAAATATTATAGTATAAACATTATTTATAATTATATTTTATTAGCAATTAATTGTATGCAATAAATTTTTTATTTAATTTTAATATAATTAAAAAAAGCATTTAAAAATATAATATTATTTAGTTTATTATAAATTTTTTAAAAGTTAAAATATAACTAGTTTTAAATATATTTTATAAATTGCTTTTTTATTATTAATTTATAATTATAGCAGTTTTTTATTATTTTTATAGCTTAAATATATACTAGTATATTAGCTAATACTATTTTTTTTATATATAAAATTCCTAATATAGCTTTAAATATATTAGCAATATTATATTAATATTTTTTTTTAATTTTATAAAAAGCAAATTTTAAGCTTATATTTATTGCTATTTTAGTTATATTATTTAAAACGTTAATATATTAAATTTAAGCTTTTTTATAAAAAAATTAAAGCAAATTATTTTATAAAATAATATATTTATTAGCATTTTATATATATTATTTTATAAACGTAATAAATAAGTAAATATTTTGCTAATAAATATTTTTAAAAAAAGTAATATATTTTTTTATACTATAAAACTATAGCAAATTAAAGTTAAAATAACCTATAAACTAAATCTTTTAATTATAAATAAGTTTTTAAGCTATAAGTATAATTTTATACTTAAATATAATATAAGCTATAGCTAAAATATTATTTATTATAATATAAATATTATTATTTTATATAATAGCTTATATAGCTAAAGTAATTTTTATTGCTTAGCGCTATATATTATTATTAATATTATTTACTATTTAAATATAATGTTTAGGTAGCTTTATTAGTATTATAAAAATATTTAAGCTATTTTAATTGTTTTTATTAAACTATAGCAAATAAATAGCTATAGCTACTACTACTAAAAGCTATTTTTATTAAAGTATAACTAGTAGTTAAAGCATACTTAAATTTATAAAATTTTCTATTATAAAAATATAAATTAGCAAATAAAATAAAATATTTAAATAAACTTTTAATATATTGTTTTTTTTACTATATATGCTTAGTATTAAAAAACTTTTTATATTTAATATACTACTATTATTTTTAAATAGCATTTAAATATATTTATTATAGTTAACTAAGTTAAAATATACTACTATAATAAAGTTTTTAATTGCTATAACTATTTAATATACTTTAAATACTATTTTTTTATTTTTAAATATATTTACTATTTAATTAAATAAATAGTTAAAAACTATAACATTTTATAAACATTAAATTTATTTTATAATTAATATTAATACTACTGCTAGCTTAAACAATATATTAAAATC
The DNA here is from genome assembly GCA_005188305.1 of Xylaria sp. BCC 1067. Classification (NCBI taxonomy): domain Eukaryota; kingdom Fungi; phylum Ascomycota; class Sordariomycetes; order Xylariales; family Xylariaceae; genus Xylaria; species Xylaria sp. BCC 1067. The sequence continues at coordinate 559,937 of SSCS01000003.1, read as the reverse complement.
TTTTAGTAGCAATAAAAATAATAGGTTAGCTAAAAAAATATTAGAAATAATTTTTAGTTTAAGTTTTTAAACTTATATTAAATAGCTATTATTTTTTAAAAAAGCTACTGCTTTTATATATAAATAATAGTTTTTTTTTAGCTTAATATATAAAAAAAAAGCACGTTTTATAATTAAATAACAAATGCTAAAAAAAAATAAAAATAAAAGCTATACGTTAATTATATTAGCGCTAAAAAAACCTTAACAAATAAAAACAGCGTTTAAAACTAAGTACTAAACGCTAAATTATATTAAAATAACGTAATACATATATAAAAAGTGTTAAAATAATATAACAAATTAACCGTTGTTATATACTACCTATTAAATGTACTAACTAATATATAAAAAATATTAAAATAAATAAAAGCAAATATAGCAACTGCTTAATCGGTTGTACTAAAAAAGCTATTTTTTACTTTTGTACTAACAAAAAAATAAAGCTATTTAAAATAAATATTTAAATATAACTATTAAGTAAACAATATTAATAAAGTATAAAAAATAAATCGAAAAAAATAAAGTTAACAATATAAAAAGAAATAAAGTTAACTAAAGCTTATTTAAAGCTTTAAGCGTTAATAGCTAAAATATAAAAACAAAACATTAGCTAAAGTTTTTATTATATGTTTAGGTTATTAAACTAAACAAAAAGAAATGTTTTTAACTTTTAACTAGTAAAAAGCAAAATAAGTTTAAAAAAAAGTTCTATTAACTACTAATAGGCTATTAATAGTAAAATAAAAAATAGAAAGTTTATAAACAATATTGCTAGCTACTAAATAATAAGTATAGTTAGATTGTATAGAAGTTGTTATATTTTAAACGTTGTCCCAAAAGGACAGCGTTCTGCAAAGCTATAATATCTAGCTAGTACAGTGTCTGTGTACAGTGTCCCTGCGGGGACACTGTGCCCTCATATGCCCTCATACTGTGTCACAGATGGCAAACGCCCGCGTCTCCTTCCTCCGAAGTTTCCTTTCGGCTTATGTGCACCTCAACGTTCGTTTTCGGCACCACGTCTACCATCTTCCATTCGTCTGCGTCCAACTGATCTGGCATCTCTGGCCCTTTTTCGTCCTTATCTTGTGGCTTCCCTCTCAATTCATCCAAACTCATTTTATTCTTTTTATCATAGTCGTTCACCAATGCTTCTGCGTTCTGCATGAGCGTTTCTCGAGGATACCAGGTGTCGTGCACAGCTGAGTATCCTTTCCATCTGACCAGGTACTCGAGTATCGGTCTTCCGCCTACTTTACTAACTCTTCTTTTTCTGCCAGACGCGAGACGAGATCCTCCAGCCTGCCGTGCCCATCGCCTATCAAAAGGTTTAAGCTAAAAACTAAAAATATAGCAAAAAAAAAGCGCCCAAGTTTATTTTAGGTTTGTTTTATTACTAAAGGTATTTTAAACGTGCTTATATAGTAGCTTAGCTTAACTATAGCTTTTTTATTAAAGTTTTTTAATAAATTAAAAAATTTTATATATTTTTTATATTTTAGCTATTAAAATAGTTATATTATTTATAAGCTTAAAAATATAATTACTTTTATTTTGTTTATAATTTACTACTAAAAAATGCTTTTAGTAATAGTAAAGTTTAATATTATTTGCTTTATTAAACTATTAAAATAGTTTATTTATTTATTTAATTTTTATTTAAAATTTTTAAAAAATGTTAATTTAGTAGTTATTTATAATATAAAAGGAATAATAATTTAAAAAAAATTTGCTTAATTATTGCTAGCAAATTATAAGTATATAGTTTTAGCTACTAAAAACTTTTATTTATTTTTTATTTATTTATTATATAACTTTTAAGCTAATTAATAAAATATTTAAAATAAAAGTTAGTAATATTACTTATATATTATACTATTTTTGCGCTAATTTTATTAATTTTAAAAGTTTTTAGTTAAATATTAAATTTAAATTTTTTAGCGTTATTTTCTTAATTATTTATAGCTTTTAACCTTTTTTTATAGCTATTGTAAATAAACTAAATTTTATGTAAATTATATATAATATTAATATAATTAAAATATTAATATTTATAATATTTTTTGTTATATTATTTAATATAGTATAAAAGCACAGTATTTTTTGCAGGATACTATACACTAATACTATACTAGCTTAAATATTATAGCTTTTTAAAATACTATTCTTTTAAAACAACGTTTAAAATATAACAACTTTTATATACTTTATACTAAGTTTATTATTTAGTAGCTAGCGAGCTATAATATTAACCTTAATTACTACTATTGTTTGCTTTTTAGTAAACAGCAGAACTAACTAAAACTTTGGACTATATTTTATTTTGTTAAGTTTATTTTATTGTATTAAAAAACTAGTTTTTTTATTTAAGCATTAAACCAAATACCGTTAAAACTAAGATTAACTTCTATATTAAAAAGCTATTAATACTTTTATTTTATTATTTTCTTTTGCTTATTTTTATTATTTATATAAGCTATAGTAGTACTAATAATAATAGCATTATTTTTTAGCAATACTACTTTTTAATAATTGTTAAAATACTTATTTTTTTTTAAGCTTTATAAAAAAAGGTAAAAAATAACTTTTTATTGTTTTTTAAATTATATTTGCTATACTTTTGTTTATTTTTTAATTATATATTATTTTAATGTTTTTTTATACTATTTAGCATTTTATTACGTTATTTTAATATATTTAGCATTTAATAATCGAGTATAAATATATTAAAAATATTATATTAATATATTTAGCTTTTAGTAATTAACTTTAGCGTTAATATAACTAATATATAGCTTTTATTTTTATTTTTTTATTATTTAATTTTAAAACATACTTTTTTTTTATATATTAAACCTAAAAAACATTATTATTAATATATAAAAGCTATAGCTTTTTTAAAAAATAATAGCTATTTAATATAAGTTTAAAAATTTAAGCTAGAAATTATTATAAATATTTTTTTAATTAATTTATTATTTTTATTACTATTAAAAGATCTTAATATATTATTTAAACTAGCAATATTAGTATTAATTATAAAACAAACTTAATATTTATAAAATATTATAGTTTTTAACTATTTATTTAACTAAATAATAAATATATTAAAAAGTAAAAAAGTAATATTTAAAGGATATTAAGTAGTAATAATAATTAAAAACTTTATTATAATAGTATACTTTAACTTAATTAATTATAATAAATATATTTAAATGTTATTTAAAAAAGATAATAATATATTAAATATAAAAAGTTCTTTAATATTAAATATATATAAAAAAAATATATATACTAAAAACTAATTTAAATACTTTATTTTATTTTTTAAAAAACTTACTAGTATATATTTTTATAATAAAAAATTTAGTAAACCTAATTATATTTTAAGCATAACTATTAGTTATATTTTAATAAAAATAACGTTTAATAGTAGTAGCTATAGCTATTTGTTTGCTATAGCCTAGCAAAAATATTAGTTAAAACAGCTTAAATATTTTTATAATATTAATAAAACTATTTAAATATTATATTTAAATAATAAACAACATTAATAATAATATATAGCGCTAAATAATAAAAATTATTTTAATTATATAAGCTATTATATAAAAATATAATATTTATGTTATAATAAATAATATTTTAGCTATAGCTTATATTATATTAAAATATAAAATTATATTTATAGTTTAAAAACTTATTTATAATTAAAAATTTAGTTTATAAATTATTTTAATTTTAATTTGTTATAGTTTTATAATATAAAAAAATATATTATTTTTTTAAAAAATATTTATTAGTAAAATATTTATTTATTTATTATATTTATATAATAATATATATAAAATACTAATAAATATATTATTTTATAAAATAATTTTTTTTTATTTTTTTATAAAAAAGCTTAAATTTAATATATAAATATTTAAAATAATATAATTAAAATAGCTATTAATATAAGTTTAAAATTTACTTTTTATAAAATTAAAAAAAAATATTATTATAATTTTATTAATGCTTTTAAAACTATATTAAAAACTTTATATATAAAAAAAATAGTTTTAGCTAATATACTAGTTTATATTTAAATAATAAAAATAATAAAAAAATAGTTAATAAAATATATTTAAAACTAGCTATATTTTAACTTTTAAAAAATTTATAATAAACTAAATTATATTATATTATTAAATAGTTTTTTTAATTATATTAAAATTAAATAAAAAATTTACTAAATAAAACTAATAGTTAATAAACTATAATTATAAATAATATATATATTAAAATATTTAATAATATTAATAGTAATTAATATAATAGTACTATTAGTTTTAATAAAAGGTTTAATTATTAATATAGCTAAAAAAAATATTATAAAAATAAATAATATAAACTAGTTTAATAAATAGTATTTATATAACTATAAATATTAATTTAGTAATTAAAGCTAATATTTTAGCTATTTTTAAAAAAGCTATAATAAAAGCTTAATAAAAAGCTAAAAAAATATTTATACTTTAATAACTACTTTTTATATTAATATAATAATAAAACTATTAATATTTAATATAGCACTAAAATTAAATATAATTATAAAAGCTATAAATTAAATAACTTTTAAAATAAAAAATAATATTATTTTAAATAGTATTTATAATATATATAAAATAAAAAATATTTTAAAATTAATATATAAAATATTTTTTATTATAAATAAATATAAACTATATATTAAAAAAATAAACTATTAGTTTAAAGTTATATATTAATAAAAAAATTAAAAAAACTAATAATAAAAAAATCTTTATTAAATATTTTAATAATAATAAAAATAGTACTATTTTTTTTTGTTTTATAAAATTATAAATAATATTATTTAATAAATTGTTTAGTTTTAAATATAAATATTATAATAAATGTTTTTTTAAAAAAATAGCATTTTTTATTTAGCTTTAAAAAATAATATTAAAAATTTAATAAAAATATATAATATAAACTATTTAAAAATATATAATATATATTATTTAAAAATAATATATTTATAATAAATAATATTGTTAATATTATAATTATATTGCTAAAAAATAATTATATATAAATATTATAAAATTAATTTTATATATATATTTAAAAGTATAAAGTTTAATAAAAAATAATTTTAATTATATAATAATATATTTTAATATTAAATATTTTAATATTTTTATATATTATAAATAAATTATTAATTTTGCTTTAAATATAAAAATTAATTTAATTTAGCAAATAATAATATAAAAAATTAAAAATATAGTTATTTTTAATAAATAAACTAATTTTTTTTTTAAATTTTTTAATAGTTAAAATAAAATTAATAAAGTTAGCATTTATTAAATTAAAGCTTAAATTATAAATAGTTTTAAGCTAAACTTTTTATTTAATATAAACTTTTTAAAAAATTATATAATTAATATTAATTTATTAATATTAGCTTTTAAAGCTAATTATAACCGTATGCTTAAGCGTAAAAGTATATATAGCTTATTTATATAACTTTTCATAGCTTAAAACTATAATAAAAAAATATTATAATAATTAATAAAAGCTATAATTATTTAAAACTTAAATAAAATTAATAAAACTTTTTATTATTTAATTTATATAAATAAAAAGCTAAAAATTGCTTTAACTTTTTTAATAGTTATATATAATATATTATAAATAATAAATATTATATTAGTTTAATTTAAGCAAATAGTTTTATAATTATAACAATTATTTATATAATAGCTAATATAACTATAATAAAATTAACTATATATATATATAAAAAAATTAAAAAAAATATTTATTTATTAGTTTTATTTAATTTAATAATAAGCTTTATTAATAAATAGTTTTTAAAAAAACTAAAAAATAGTTATAAATAATTTTAAATAAATATTAAAAAAAAATAAAAAACTATTAAATAAAATAACTTTAAACTAAATTAATATTAATAAATTTATAAAAATATTATAAAATAAACTTAATATAGTAAAATTTTATAGCAAAAAAAATATAACTATATAATAAATTAGTTTAAATAATAAAAATAAATAATTAAAAGCTTTAAAAAATTTTATTAAAAAAATATTAATTAATTTAAAAAATATTTTAAAAAAAAGTTATAAATTATTTATAAAATAAAAAAACTATATTATTTATTAATAAATTTAAAAATACTTTTATTATTAAATTAAAATAATTTATTAAAAAATTAAAAAAGCAAAATATTTAATATTTTTTTAAAAAATAATAATAAATTTAAAAATAATAATTTAAAATTATTAAATATATTAAAAATATTTAAAAATAAAAATAAACATAAAAATAAATTTATATTAAAACTAAATAAATTAATTAACTTTATTAAACTTTTATTTAAACTAAAATATAATAAATTAAAAAAAAACAACCTTAGTAATTTTTTTTTTAGTTTTAAAAACTTTAATATAAAGTTTTATTATTATTATAAAAAAAAAAATCTAAATTTTAAAATTAATTAAAAAATTTAAAAAACAATTTAAATAATAATAACTATTTTAAACTAAAATAATAAAAGCTTAAATTTATTTTTAATAAAAATACTTATTTTAAAAAATATTAAAACTAGCTAAACTATAAATATAATTTATATTTTATAATAAAATTTATTAGTTATAAAAAAAATATATATTAATAAATTTAATAAAATTATAATAATATAAACTATTATTAATATATATAAAAAAAGCTTTTAAATTTGCTTAAAAATATTAAAAATAATATAAAAATATTAAAAATTTATAAAAAAATTTATAAAAAAATTTAATAGTTTATATATATTATTAAAAATTTTTATTATATTTATATTAAAATTTTAGCTTTATATATTAATATAAAATAATTAATAAATAAATTAGTTTAAACTAAAAAAATATTTTATTTTTAATAGCTATAAAAATTTAAAATATTTATATAATATAATATAACTATAAAAATTATTAAATAAAAATAATATATTATATAAAAACTTATTAAAAAAATTAATAATAACTTTAAAAGTTATATTAAAAAAAATTAATAATAATATTAATTATATTTTAAAAAATATATAAAAAAGCTAAAAAATAAAATTTTTTATAATAATAATAAGTTTAATATAAATTATAGCTATAAAAATAAAAATTTAATAAAAAAAAACCTTAAATATTAAAAATACAATAAATAAAGCTATATAATAAAAAATTATTTAAATAAAAATAAATAAAATAAAACTAACTTTAAAAAAAAAATTAAAACTATAATATTTATAATAAGTTTATTAAAAATTAAAAACTATTAATAAAATTTACTAATATTTATTTTATTATAATAGTTTTTTTTAATTTAAAAAAATTATTTTAAAACAAATAAAACTTGTTAAATATATTTAAACTAAGTTTAAAAATATAATTTATTTAAAATAATATTTATTATTAAATATTTATTTTATAAATAATTAATAAAGCAATTTTTTATTTAATATAAATATAAATATTAAAATTATTAATAATAAAAGCGCTTTTTTAAAAAATATTATAATAAACTTTATTACTAAATTAAAAAAAATATATTATAAATATTAATAAAAAACTAGTTTATATAAATAAAATTAATACTATTATTTATAATTTTAAAAATTTTAAAAGTAAAAAGTTTAATTTATTAATTAAATATATATTATATATTTTAAACTTTTTTTTAAATATTATATTAAAATAAATTTTATTAAAATAAAAATTTTATAAATAAATATATTTTTAAAAACTACTATAGTACTATTGTTATAAATATTAATATTTTAAAGCAAAAATTTTATTTTTAAAAATATAGCAAAACTAAACTAATAATTTTTATTTTTTAAAAATAAAACTAATAAAAATATATATTAAATAAATAAATATTAAAAAATTTATTAATTAATTTAAATATAAATAGTAGCTTTTTAATAATTATTAAATTAAAAAATAAACTTATTTTTTAATATAAATATTTATTTTATTTTAATACTAAAAAGTTTATAAAAACTATTAAATTTTTTATAAATATTAATTTAAATATAAAAAAAAAATTTTTTTTTATTATATATATAATTAAACAAAATTAAATAAAATTATTTTATATAAATTTATTAAAAAAGTAAAATATTTAAAAAAAATAACTTAAGTAAATTTAAATATTTTAAAGTTTATTTTAATTAATAATAATAAATATTATTTTTTAATTATTAATAATAATAGCAAATATAAAATTTATAAAATATATAAATTTAAAAATAGCATTAATAAAATAATTATTTTTTATTTAAAAAAAATAATTTATAAATATTAAAGTTTATTTTTTATTATAAATAAACTAATATAATAAAAACTTATTATTTTAAAAATTAATAAAAATAATAAATTTAATATAAATATATTTAAAAAATATTATATAAATAAAAAAATTATATTAATTTTATTTATTTTTATAAACTAGTATTAAAATAGTATTATTAAATAATTTATTAAATTTATTTAAAATAAAGGTAAAGCTATAATTTTATAAATATATATTAATAATTTTTTAAAACTATATTTTAGTTATTTTTATATATATTATTAATTATATAGTATAGTTTATTATAAAAAAAATAACTTTTTATTAATAATAAATAAATAATATAAATTTATAAATTTTTAGCTTATATTATTTAGCTTATAATAATAAATTAATATATATAAAAGCTAAAAAAATAAAAAAGCATATTATTAATATTATATTTATTAAATATAAAAATATAAACAATTATATTATATAATTTATAAATAAAAAATAAAAATTTTAAACTTTATATATTATTTTTTATAAATATTTATATAACTTATTTAAAAGCTTTAATTTTAAAAATATTATTTATTTATTATTATTAAATATATAATATAAGTTATAATAATATAATAATAAAGCTATTTATATTAAAATTTATAATAAAAATAATAATATTATTTTAAAAAATAATTTATAATATAAAAATAAATTAAAATAAAGTTAATTATATAAAGCTTAGCTTTTTAAAGCTATAAATATTTTTAATAAAAATAGCTATATATTAATTTTTTTTAAAAAATATTTAAATATAGTTTATATACTAAAAACAATAATAAACTAAAAAAAGTATAATTTTAAAAAAATAAACAAAAAAATAAATTAAAAATTTTTATAATTTATAAATTTAAATAATATAAAATATAAATAAATATTTAAATAAAAATAAAAAGTATAAAATTTTAAATAAAAATTTTAATTAGTTTAAAAAATATAAAAAAATTTATTTGTTATATATAAACTAGCTAAAATTATTAATAAAAATTAATATATTTGTTATAAAAATATTTATTTTTAATAAGTTTAGTTTAAAAAATATTATAGTAAAATTTAAACAATTAAAATAGTTTAAAGCTATATTTATAATAATTTAAATAAAAATATATTTTGTTTTATTAATTATAAAAAAGCTATTTAAAAATATTTTATTAATATTATTTAAATATTAAAAAAAAATATTTATTAATAAAAAAAATTAATAAATTTAAAAAATATATTTATATTAAAAGCTTTTTTTAATAAAAAAATTAATTATAATAAAATTATTGTATTAATTATAAAAATAGCTTTTTAAAAAATTTTAATAGCTTTAATAGTATATAATAAATAATATATAATTTAAATAAACTTTATTATAGTTTATTTTAATAATAAACTATATAAAAAAATTTATATAAAGTAGTTTAAAATATTTAAAAAATATTTTAAAACTTATTTAAATAAAATATTAAAATATAAATAAACTTTTAAAAAAATTATTTAATTAATAAACTTTTTATATAGTTTAAAACAAACTAGTTATAAATAATAAGCTAAAATAAAAAAAATTATAATAATAATTAAATTTAATTTTTTTATAATAAATAATGCTATTTATATAAATTTAAAACTAAAAAAGTAATAATTTTATATATAAATAACTTTTTATTATATAGCTTTAATTTTAACTATTTTAAAAAAATAATAGCAAAAATTAAAAAATAAGTTTTAATAAATAATTTTAAATATATAAATTAGTTTTTTAATATAAAAACTTTATAAAATATATATAATAATAATAATATTTTTAATTTATTATAATATATTTTAAAAATATTAAAATTAATTAAATATAAAAATATAAAAAAATATTTAATTTTAATAAACTTAAAAAGTTTAACTTTTATAATTAAAAATAAAAAAAAACTAGCTTTAAAAAATAAAGTTTTTAAATATATTTTTTTATTAAAAAAACTAGCTTTTTTAATATAAATTATTAAACTAAATATTAGCTATATATATTTAATATAAATAAAATTTATAAGTAATTTATTATTAAAATATTTTAAACAAATAAAATAATTAATAAAATATATAACTAAAATATTTAAATTATATTTATATTATAAAAAGTTAATAATAAATTATTTTTATTAATAATATAATAATTTTAAACTATTTATTATTATAAATATTATTTTTTTTAATTAAAAAGTATTAAATTATTTATAAAATATATTATATTTATATATAATAATTTAATTTTATAATATTTTAAATTATAAAATATTATTATAAAAAATTTAATAAAAAAAATATATTACTATAAATAAAATTTATAATAATTTTATTTAAGTTTATAACTTTTTAATAAAATTAAACTTTATATTTAAAAAATTAATTATTTTTTTATATAATAATATAAATATTATTAATTAATTATAAATTAATATTATAAATAAATAAAAATAATATATTTAAATAATATATTATTATATTAATTAAAAAATAAAAATAAAATTTGTTATTTTTATTTATATAAAATTAAAAAATAATTTTATAAATAAGCTAAGTAAGCTTTTAAAAAAAATAAAATATTAAGCTTTTATTATAATATTAAAATTTAATAAAATAAAACTTAGTTAAACTAAAAAAAAAAAAAAAAAAAAAAAAAGCTAAGCTTTATTATAATTTTTTATAATTAAATAATTAATTATACTAAAATATATATTTATTAATTAAATAAAAAAAAAATACTAATTGTTTAAAACTTATTATAGTTTGTTTTTTTTAAAAACTTTTATTTTTTAATAGCTTTTAAGTATTATTATTTATTTTAAAGTTATTTATATATTATTTTTTATATTAAAAGTTTAATTAAATATAAATAATAAAAAAATAAAAAAAGTTTTGTTTACTTTTTAGTTTTAAATTTTAAAAAAATTTAAATAAATATTGCTTATTAACGCTTTAAATAAAATATTATTAATTACTAATAATAAATTTAAATATTATTTTAATTTAAATATTTTTTACTAATAATAAAGTTTATAATAAATATTTTAATAATTAATAATTAAATAATAATTATATTTATTTTATAATAATAATAATTTTTAATAAAAGCTATAATTTAAAAAAATAAAGCTATAATTAAAGCTTTTTTTAAAAAAAATAATAATTATAAATAAATATTTAATATAATAAATATATAATTAAAAATAAAAAAAAATAAAAATTAAATTAAATATAAGTTTAAATATTAATAAAAATATTTTTTAAATTAAAACTATATTTATAGCTAAAAAATATATTAGCTTTTAAAGCTAATTATAATTATATATTTAAATATAAAAATATATATAGCTTATTTATATAACTTTTAATAGTTTAAAACTATATAAAAATAATATTATAATAATTAATAAAAACTATAGCTATTTAAAACTTAAATAAATTACTAAAACTTTTTATTATTTAGTTTATATAAATAAAAAGCTAAAAATTATTATAACTTTTTAAATAGTTATATAAAATATATTATAAATAGTAAATATTATATTAGTTTAACCTAAATAAATAGCTTTATAATTATAATAATTATTTATAATTATATAAAATAATATTAGTAGCTTATATATAAGCTTTAATTTATTTTATTAATATTATTTATTTATAATATTTTTTAAATATTAAAAATAATATTATATATATTATTTAATTTATTTAAAAATATTATAAAATATAAAATTTTATAAATTATAAAATATTTTTTTAAAACTAAAATAATATTTTTTATTATATATTATTTAAAATAGTTTTTTTAATAACTTTTTAAAATATATAGCTAATATTTTTTATTTTTATATTATAAATATAACAAATTAATAAATATAATATATAAAATAAATACTATAAATTAAGCTAAAATAATTTTTTTTAATATTACTATTTTAATAGTTTTTTTTTTGCTTATTTATTTTTATAATAGTTTTAGTAAATTTTTTATTAATAAAATAGCTTTATTTTAGCTTTTAATATTATTTATTATTTATAATTATTTTTAAATTAATAATATAGCTTATATTATTAAATATATTATTAAAAATATTATAAATATTATTATTTTAAATTAAATTATTATTTTTATTTAGTATTATTAGTAGTTTTAATAGTATATTTAGTATTAAATTAATATATTTTAATTTATATTTAATATTAAATTTAAACTATAATAAATAAATTAATATTATTATTAATTTTATATTAAGCTTAATAATATTAATAAAATATAAATTAGTTTAATATATTATATTCTATATAGCTTTATAATTTATTAATATTATAATAAAATATCAATAAAACTATATTTAAATTTAATTATTTTAAAATATTTATATTAATTTAGCTATTTTTAATTTTATAGCGCTATATTAAAATTTAACTTTTATTAATATTTTATTTAAAAATATAATAAATTAAATATTATTTATAGCTAAATATTTGCTATTTTATTTTTTATTAATATAAAAAACTATAATATTATATTTTTACTTTTTAATAATATTTAATTTAATAAAAAATAGTTATAAATAGTTTTAATATATTAAATAATTAAGCTATATTAATTAATACTATAAAATTATAAAACTTTTTTTTTATTAATATAAAGTTATATTATATTTTATTTATTTATTTTTTATATATTATAGCTATATATAGTATTAAGTTTATTTTTTATTTTTGTTTTAATAGGTTTATTTTTTTTAAAAATAAAAGCAATTTTTATTAATATTAAAATATAAATTTTTATAAAAAAATAACTATATTAATATATATTTTTAATATTATTAAAGTTTATAATTATTATATTTTAACTAAAGCTTTAATATAATTATTTATAGTAATAATATTTAAACTATTTATTATAAAGCTTAATAGTTTAATATATATATATAATATAAAAAACTTATTTAGTTTTATATTTAGTTTAAAACTTTTAAATATATTAAATATTATTTTAATATAATTATAATGTTTATTTGTTATTTTTAAATATATAATAATATTATATATATATACTATAATATATTATTTATAAATAAATAGCTTTTAGTTTATAAAATACTATATAAAACTAAAACTATTATAAAATTTAATAAAAATAATATTAAAATTTTTAAACTTTTTTAAAAATATAATTATTATTTTATTTTATTTTTTAAGCTATATTAAAAATTAATAATAAAATTTAAAATAATTAATTATAATAATAAAATTATATTTATTAAATTGAAATATAATTATTTTTATTATTAGTAATAAATATATATAAAAAATAATAATTTTATTTAATAGCTATAAATTAATAATAATTTTACTTTTATAAATATTATTAATTAAATATTATATTATAAATATAAAATATTTAAATAGTATTAATAATTTTATAAATTTTAATTTTTTATTATTATATATATTATTAAAAATATTATTAATTAATTTTTAATTTTTAATATTTAATATATATAAATATATAGTTAAACTAAATTAGTTTTGCTATTTTTTTATAAATTTAATTTATATTATTTTATTTTTATTTATTTTTATAATATTATAATTATATTATATTTTATATAATTTTAATAATATTTTTAGTTTTTTTATATATTTAAAATAAGCTATATCTATATATATATTATTTTTTGTTTTAATTAATTAAAATTCTTTTAGTTATTATATATTTAAAAATAATAGCTTTAATATATTTAATTAATTATTATAAATTATAGTTTATATATAATTTTTATAATATTATTTAAAATTAATATAACTAAAACTTTATTTAATAAATTAAATTTTTTAAATAATTATAAGTTTAATTTATACTATTTTATTATTAAAACTATTATTATTATTATTAATAAAGCTATATTTTTTTTATAGTTATAAATTTTATTTATTTTTATTTTATATTTAATATAAATTATTTTATTTATATAATTTATAAATAATATTACTTTTTTATTAAATAAAAATAACAATATTATTATAATATTATTTATATATAGCTTAAATATATAGTCTTTATATAAATTTATTATATTTATTACTAATAAATTAATATATAATATAAAAATTATTACTATTATATATAATATTATTATTATTATAATTATTTTTTAAGCTATTTAAGTTTTTTAAAAAATAATATTTATTTATAGCAAAATATTTTTATATAAATTTATTATAATTAGTTAGTTTAAATAGTTAATATTAATTATATAGCTTTTTTAAAAATTTATATTAAATAAAAAATTTAGCTTAAAACTATTTATTATTTAAGTTTTAATTTAATAAATATTAACTTTATTAATATTATTTTAACTATTAAAAAGTTTTACAATTTTTTTAGCTTATTTATTAAAAATAATTATACGTTTAATTTTTTATATTATTATTAATTAAATTAAATTAATGTTTATATTTAAAGCAAAATTTGCAATTTATTAGTAATTTATAAAAATAATAAAATATTTAGTATTAAAATATACTATTATATAAATAAAATTATTTTTTATTAAAATTTATATTTTTAAATATATATATAAAGCTAATTTTATAATATTTATATATAATTGTTGTTTTAATAATATAATTATAATATTAAAAATATTATTTATTATAAATATATTATTTTTAAATAGTATATATTATATATTTTTAAATAGTTTATATTTTATAATTTTATTAAACTTTTAATAGTATTTTTTAAAGCTATATAAAAAAAATACTATTTTTTTATACAATTTTTTATTATAATATTTATATTTAAAACTAAATTATTTTTTATATAGTATTATTTATAATTTTATAAAATAAAAAAAAATAGTACTATTATTTTTATTATTAAAATATTTAATAAAAAAATTTTTATTACTAGTTTTTTTATTTTTTTTATTAATATATAACTTTAAGCTAATAGTTTATTTTTTTAGTATATAGTTTATTTTTATTTATAGTAAAAAATATTTTATTTTTAATTTTAAAATATTTTTAATTTTATATATATTATAAATAAATCTATTTATAATATAATTAGCGCTATAAATATTATTTATAATTGAATTATTTTTTGCTTTAAAAGTTACTTTGTTTATAGCTTTATAACTATATTTAATATTAGTAGCTTTATTATTATATTAATAAAATAAATAATTATTAAAGCTTAAATATTTTTTTAGCTTTTTATTATGCTTTTATTATAGCTTTTTTTAAAATAGCTAAAATATAAACCTTAACTATTATATTAATACTTATAGTTATATAAATACTATTTATTAAACTAGTTTATATTATAGTTATTTTTTTTAATTTTTATAACATTTTTATTTTTAGCTATATTAATAATTAATTTTTTAAAGCTAATAATATTAGTGTTTTTATTACTGCTAATATTAAATAATATTATAGCGTTAATACTCTTTATAGCTATATTTTATTATTAATTAACTATATATAATAAATTTTTTATTTAATTTTAATATAATTAAAAAAAGTATTAAAAAATATAATATTATTTAGTTTATTATAAACTTTTTAAAAGTTAAAATATAACTAGTTTTAAATATATTTTATAAATTGCTTTTTTATTATTAATTTATAATTATAATAATTTTTTATTATTTTTATAGCTTAAATATATACTAATATATTAGCTAATACTAATTTTTTTATATATAAAGTTTTTAATATAGCTTTAAATATATTAGTAATATTATAGCAATATTTTTTTTAATTTTATATAAAGCAAATTTTAAGCTTTTATTTATTACTATTTTAGTTATATTATTTAAAATATTAATATATTAAATTTAAGCTTTTTTATAAAAAAATTAAAATAAATTATTTTATAAAATAATATATTTATTAATATTTTATATATACTATTTTATAAATATAATAAATAAATAAATATTTTACTAGGAAATATTTTTAAAAAAAAAGTAATATATTTTGTTATATTATAAAATTATAGTATATTAAAGTTAAAATAATTTATAAATTAAACTTTTTAATTATAACTAAGTTTTTAAGCTATAAATATAATTTTATATTTAAATATAATATAAGCTATAGCTAAAATATTATTTATTATAATATAAATATTATTATTTTATATAATAGCTTATATAGTTAAAGCAATTTTTATTGCTTAGCGCTATATATTATTATTAATATTATTTACTATTTAAATATAATATTTAAATAGTTTTATTAATATTGCTAAAATATTTAAGCTATTTTAACTAATATTTTTATTAAGTTATAACAAATAAATAGTTATAGCTACTATTATTAAAAGCTAGTTCTATTAAAATATAACTAGTATTTATATTTAAAATATAATTAAATTTATTAAGTTTTTTATTATAAACATATAAATTTGTAAATAAAATAAAATATTTAAATAAGCCTTTAGTATGTTTTTTTTTTTTTTACTATATATATTTAACATTAAAGAACTTTTTATATTTAATATATTACTATTATTTTTAAATAATATTTAAATATATTTATTATAATTAACTAAGTTAAAATATACTGCTATAATAAAGTTTTTAATTGCTATTATTATTTAATAAGCTTTTTATACTATTTTTTTATTTTTCAATATATTAATTATTTAGTTAAGCAGATAGTTAAAAACTATAATGCTTATAAAGCGTTAAGTTTCTTTTATAGTTAATATTGTTGCTATTTTAAACTTAAGGTTTTTTAAAAATAACTAATATAATAAATCTATTAAAAAAATATTAAAAATAATTTTTAGTTTAAGTTTTTAAACCTATAGTAAATAACTATTATTTTTTAAAAAAGCTATAGCTTTTATATATAAATAGTAATTTTTTTTTAGCTTAATATATAAAAAAGAAATATATTTTAAAATTAAATAACAAAAAAAAAAAAACTGTATGTTAATTATATAAGCGCTAAAAAACTTTAATAAATAAAAATAACGTTTAAAAACAGCTACTAAATACTAAATATATATTAGAATAATATAACAAATTATTTATAATTAATATATAAAAAGTGTTAAAATAAGTAACGTTATAAACTAATATATAAAAAATGTTAAAATAAATAATAAAAGTTAAATCTTAAAAAAGCAATTAGCAACTAATAATAATAACTTTTTACTTTTAGATAAGTAATAAACAAAAAATAAAATCTAAGGAGTAAAGCTATTTAGAATAAATATTTAGGTAGTAAAAATAGTTAAAAAAATCTAAAGTATAAAGCTAGATTGCTTAAGTAGTAAAAGTAAATAATCCTATATAATAAAAGCTAGAATTAAATAACAATGTTTAAGGGTTAGCATTAAGAACTAAAGTAGCATTAGTGTTATATATTAGTATTAGTATTTATATATAAGTTATTAAACTTAGCAGAAAGAAATATTTTTAACTAATAAATTAAACAAAACAGAGTTTAAAGAAAAATTCTATTAATTGCTAATAGGCTGTTAATAGTAGAATTAGGGTTGGAAATTAGTACATACTAATTAGTATTTGTACTTTTTAGTATATACTACATACTAATTAGTATGTACTAAATAGTACAAATACTAAAAAGTATTTTAAAAGCAATACTAAATACTAAAAAGTATGTACTACAAAAATACTAATTAGTACGTACTAATTAGTATTTTTTAAAACGAATACTACATACTATTTAGTACGTACTAATTAGTATTAAAAAATTTAAAATAAAAAAATTATATTATATAATATATTTAATGTATTATAAATACTTTTATATATTAAACTTTATATAGTAATATAAAGCTAAAAATATAAATAAATATATAGTTTTTATTAAATTATATAACGAAATAAATAAAGCTATATATATAATAATATATATAATAATATATATTTATTATTATTATTTTATAATATTTTTATATATTTAATAGTTAAATTTATTAAATATATATTTTAAGGTTTAATTTTATAAATATAATATTTATAATATTTACAATTTTTAATTTATAAATATATTAACCTTTAAAATATATAATACACTTAAATACTAAATAGTACATACTATATACTAATTAGTATATACTAAAAAGTACGAATACTTTTTAGTATTTAAATTTTAATACTACATACTAATTAATACGTACTAAAAAGTACAAATACTTTTTAGTATTTTAATTTTTGTACTAAATACTAATTAGTATATACTACAATAATACTTTTTAGTATATAAATTTTAATACTATATATTAATTAGTATATAGTATATACTACATTAGTCCTTATACTACATACTAATTTTTCAACCCTAAGTAGAATTAAAAAAAGGTTTATAAACAATGTTGCTCGCTACTAAATGATAAACATAGTTAAATTATATAAAAGTTAATATATTATTAATGTTGTTTAAAAAAATAACGTACTAAAAAGCTATAGTATTTAAGCTAGTACAGTATTTATAAATAGTATCCTATTATAAAACACTATACATTTGTATTATATTAGCTTTAATATTTATAACTTGCAAGTTTAACAAAAAAACGCTATTTATATTAAAAAATACTAAATATATAGCAATAAAATAAAGTATAATTTTAACTAAAATATTATTAATATATAATTAAAAAATACTATATAAAATTATTTTAAATAAAAATTTAAAGTTTATATTAAAATTATAGCAAACTTTATAAATAAAAATAAAAATAGTTTTTAATATATTTATAAGCTATTATTTATAAATAAACAATTTTAAAAAACGCTTTAATTAAAATATAAAAATTACTATTTAATATTATATATTATAAAAAATAAAGTTTATATAAATTAAAATTTAATAGTATTTTAATATATATTTAATAATTTAAAATTATTAGTTATAAAATAATTTTTTAATAAAGTAATATATAAGTTTAAGCTATATAATTTGCTTTTAATTATAAAAATTTTATAAACAGTATTTAATTTTAAAATATATTAAAAATTATATTAAAAAAATATAAAAATAGCAATAAACTTTATAACTATAAATATAATTTTATATAATTTAAACTTAAAAATTAAGTTTTCTTAAAACTATATAAAAAATACAACTTTTTTAATAAGCTTTTATAAAAAAAATATATATATAAAAAATAAAACTTTTTAAAATTATAAAAAAAATAAAAAATTAATATATAAATTAAACTTTTTTAAATATTAAAAAATATATAAAGTTATTTTTATTATATATTTAGTGTTTTATTTTAAAAAATATAAATATTTTTAAATATTGCTAACTTTATTTAAACTATATTTTAATTAAAAATAATATTAATAAATAAATTTTATATAAAATTAAAAAATATTTTTAAAAATATATAATATATATTAATTAATATTTTATACTAAAATATTTAGTTTAATAAAAAAGTTATAATATAAAATATAATAAATAATATTTATAAATTTTATTTATAAAAAATATATTAAGTTTAATATAAAAATATAATAATAAATATTTAATAAATATTAATAAAATTAAGCTAAAAAATATTATTAATATAGTAAAATATAATAAAATTAAATATTAAAAAATATAATATAAATAAAACAATATATAAATAACAAAAATAATAATAAATATAAAAGTATAACTATAATTATATAAATAAAATAATTAATTATAAAAAAAAATTTTATTTATATATTATTTATATATTTATTTTTAAACTAAATAACTTTTTTTTTACTTTTAAAACAAACAACTTTTTTTTTAAATATTTTTAAAATATTTTTTTTTTATATATTTTATTTTTTTATTACTATTTTTTTTAAAACAATACTATTTTTAATTGTATTATTAATAACTATATTTTTAAAAATTTAAATAATATTATTTTTAATAATTATAATAGCTATAACTATTAATAAATTATAATAAAGTAATTAAAATAAATCTTTATTTATTTAATAATAATATTAAACTTTTTATATATTTTTATATTTTAAAATAAATAAAAAATAATAATACGTAGCTTTTATAAATATTAACGCTTTAAACATTATAAACTTTATTGCTAATTTTTTTAATTTTTAGCTAATATAAATATTATTTTTAAATAAATTTAAAGGTTATATTTATAAATAAACTAATTATTAAAAATAAATAATATAAATATTATTTAAAATTATAAAAAGTTTAAAAAAAAATATTAATAGTATATTTTAAAATATTATTTTTTATAATAAAAAATTAATATTAAGTTTTTAATAGCTAAATTAGCAAAAATTGCTTTAAGCTAATAATTAAATAAATTAAAATTATATATATGTATTAAAAAAAAGCTTAAAGCAATCTATAAAAAAATAAACTAACAATTTTAATATAAAATAAAATATTATTATAATAATTTAAAAAAAATTAAAGCTTTTTAAATATATAATAATATAAAATATAGCTTTAATATATTATTTAATATATTAAAAACGTTATTAATAAAAGTAAGTTTAGTTTATTTTATTATTATAAATAATATTATTAAAATTTTATAATATTAAATATAATTTTATTATAAAGCTAAATAAATATTTAAGCTAATAATATTTAAACTAGTATTTTTTAAACGAATAGTTTTTAAATTAATATTATTATTTAAAAAAATAACTTAAGTTATTAATATATTTTTTAAAAAAATAACTTGTAAAATAATTAATATTAATAATATTTTTATAAAAAAAAATAAAAAAACAAATATATTTTTATTTATTAAAAAGTATTTTTTTATTATATTATTTAATAGAAAAATATTATAGCTAAAAATATTTGTTATAAAAAAAATAACTTTTTAAACTTTTAATATATTAAGTATATAAAAAATAATAATTTTATTTTAACTTATATATTTATAAATTTAATATAAAACATATATATTTTTTTAAAAAAAAAACTAAAATAAACAAATAAAATATTATAATATTATTTTTTATTTATTTTATAAAACTAAAATTAAAAGTTAAAACAATAATATTTATTAATTATTACTTTTATATAATAATAAATATACTAACAAAATTATTAAAAATAAAATAATAAAAGCTATTTTTAAAACTTTAATTATATATATTAATAAATTAACTATAATAGTAAAAAATATTACTAAAGCAGTTTTAAAAAATATAAAGAACTATTTTAAAAAAGCTATTTAAAAAGCTATAAATAAAGCTATTAATAAAAAATTAGAAAATTTAGTTGTTATAGCTATATAAAAAGCTATAAAAAAAGCTAATATTTAAAAATTAATAAAAATAAAAGTATTATAAGCTTTTAAAACAAAAAAAATTAATAAACTTATTAAAAATGCTATAAATATAATATAAAATAGTATAATAATATTAAAAATAAATAATATAATAATATTTAAAATATAAAAATATATGTTAAACAACTTTTTTTTAAAGCAATATAACAAGTTTAAAAACATAAAAAAAGCGTTTTTATAGCAATATATTAGTAAAACGCTTATTAAATAGCTTTTTTATTACAAAATAAATTAGTTTTAAAAAAAAACGGTAACTAAGCTAAAGCTAATAATATTTGCTGCTATAAAGCTAACAACGTTTATAGCTATACAATTAAAATTATTACAATTTGTACGTTTTTAATTAATAAAAGAAAGGTTAGTATAAACTTTAGCTAAATAATAATTACTTTTAGTTCTAGCGTTTATATACTTAATTATTAAAACTACGTATAGTTAATATCTTTTTTTATATAATATTATTGCCTACGGGTATTTTATTACTTTTTGTATTATATTTATAAACATTATTTCCTGTATAATATTTACTAGTACTATTTTTTGTATTGTTTATATAGCTAATATTATTTTTTATATAATAGTTATTTTAATTTTACGCAAGTATTCCCTAAAGATTATATAACTTAGAAGTTTTTTTATAACTTAATACCTATAAACAATTTAAAGATTATTAATTAGCTTTTTTTTACGTTAAAACAAATATAATTAATTAACAATAAAAATATTGTTTTTTTTGTTAGAAAGGGGCAAATAATATAGTATAAAAGTATCGTGTTCTTTATAGGATACTATATACTAATACTATACTAGCTTAAATATTATAGCTTTTTAAAACGCTGTTTTTTTAAAACAACATTTGAAATATAACAACTTTTATACACTTTATATTAAGTCTATCATTATTATTTTTTGCTTATAGCTTTTAAATATTAGTTATATTATTTAAATATTAATAGTATATACTTTTATAGCTAAATATTAAAAAATAGTTTTAGCTAATTATAAAAAAAGCTAAAAAGTATTTTTTAATTAATAAAAGCTAATAATAAATAAAAATATTTTTAAATTTATATTTAGCTAAGTTTATTAGTATTTTATATATAGCTTATTAGTAAAATATAACTATTTATAGTTAAAAAATAAGTTTAATTTTTATTATATATATAAAACTTTATTTTTATTAATAGTTAAAATTTTAAACAATTAAAAAAATAGTTAAAAATAAGTTTTTAAAGTTTTAATAGTTAATTAATTATATTTTAGCTATATTTTAGTTATTTTTTTAATTATAATTACTATGTATTTTTATTAATTTATTATACTATTTTATAACTTTTATAAAATATTAACTAAATATAAAAAATTATAAAAGTTTAATAATAATATAATAATATAAAGCTTTAATAAATATATTTTAGCTAGCCTTTATAGTATAATTACTATTATTATAGTATTATATAATATTATTATTTGTTATACTACTTTTTATATTTTTAAATATTTTAAAAGCTTTAAAAGCTATAATATTAATAGCTAATATTTATTAGTTATATTTAATAAGCTAGCTAGTTTATTTAATTTTATAGTATAATTTACTATTATATATTTATTTTTATAATATTTTTTAATTTTTATTTATTATTAATATTTTTAAAATTTAATATAAATAAGCTATATAAAATATTAATAGTTTAAAGTTTTAATAGCTATACTAAAAAAATATTATAAATTTAAATATATTATATTAAAAAAATAAAATAATAAGCTTATAAAGTAACTTTATTTATTTTATTTTAAAAAGCTTTATAAACTTAAATACTAGCCTTTAATTTTTAAACTTTAAATATTTAATTAATAAAACAACTATTTAGCTTATATTATAAAATATTAAAATTTATATATTATTATAGTTTTTTATATATTTTTTTGTTATATTTTATTTTTAATAGCTTATAATTTATTTAATTTATTATATATTACTAGGGTTATAAAAAATACTAAGAGTATAAGGACTAAATTAGTATATACTAAGCTAGTATTAGTATTAGTACGCGTTTTAAAATACTAATTAGTATTAGTACGCGGTTTAAAATACTATATTAGTATTAGTACGTGCTTTAAAATACTAAATTAGTATTAGTACACGTTTTTAAATACTAAATTAGTATTTAGTATATACTAAATATTAAATACTAAACGTTATATAAGCTAAATATTTAAATATCCGTAAAAATATACATATTATAAAGATTAGTATTTAGTATTAGTTTAGTATTTTAGTATTTATACGTAGTTTTAAATACTAAATTAGTATTAGTACACGGTTTAAAATACTAAATTAGTATTAGTACGCGGTTTAAAATACTAGATTAGTATTAGTACGCGCCTTAAAATACTAAATTAGTATTAGTACAAGCAAATACTAATTAGTATATACTAATTCGCAACCCTGTATATTACTAGTACTTTTTTTAAAATAATATTATTTTTAATAAATAAATAAAATTTTAATATATAAGTATATAAAGCTTTAAAAAATAACTTATAAATAATATTATAACCAATTAAATTTATTATAAAAAAAGCTTAAAATAATAGCTAAAGCTAGTTAATTTATTAACTATTAATAAATATTTTAAAATACTTTTTAATTATTTAGTTTATTTGTTTTATTTAACTATTAATTTAAAAATAAAATATTACTAAATATTTTTATTTAATTTTTAAAAAATAATATAGTTTAAACTAGAATTTATTAATAAATAATAAATTTTTATTAAAAATAATTCTTATAAATAAGCTATATTAATATTTAACTTTTTAATAAAATAAAATAGCTAATTTAGCTATAGTTATTATAATAGCAATAAAAAATAATAATATTAATTTAATAAATTAATTAATAATAATTAATATAGTATTTACTTTTTATTTTTTATAAAAAGTTTTAAATAGTTTAATAATTAATTTTATTAATAGCTTTTTTATAAGTTTAAAAAGTAATAATATAATATTTAGTTTATTATATTTTTTATAGTATTTTGGTTTTATTTTAAAATATATTAAATAGCTTTTTATATAGTTTTAAATATTATATTATATATTTTTAAATAAAACTTTTATACTAATAACTTTTAAGTTTATTATTAACTAAAATAACTTATATAAAACTTATTATAATAAAATTTAATTAATTAAAAATAAACTAACTTTTTAATAAATATATAAGCTTTATTTTTATAAAATATTATTTAGCTTTTAATTATTTATTATAAAATTATAAAAAGATTTTTAGTAATTTATTTTTTAATTTAGCAATATTTTAAATTTTTATATTATATTTTTAATACTAGTTTTTAAAAGCTTTAGCTTATTATTAAATTTAAAAAGCTTTTATTATAAATAACTATTTTTATATAATATTATATAATTATTTAAACAAAAATAGTTTAAATTAAAAGTAAATATATTTTATATAATTATTTAATAAAAACTTAAAACAATTTATTTTTAATAGCTATATATAAGGTTACAACTTTGTTACAGTGTCCACCATAGTGTGGATACTATACCCACACAGTACCGTGTCATGGTAGCATAGATAGATTATCTCGGACGCCGTCCCTACGGGACAGCGTCCTTAAAATACATTATCTTACACACACTTCACGTACAGCGTACCTAACTTAATATATACTAATTAGTATTTTAAAACGCGTATTAATTAGTATTTTTTACAACTTTAGTTATATAAACTATTATTACTTTTTTTTAAAAAATTAGTAATAGGTTTACTTTTTATATATATATTTTATATAGTTAAGTTTTTATAATAAAAAATTAGCTTTATTTTATATACTTTTTATATTTAATAGTAAACTTTAAAAAAATTAAATATAAATACTAATATATATATTAGTTATTTAATTTAAATATTTTTATAAGTATTTATAAATTATTATAATTTATTATAACTTTAATAAATAATGAACTGTTTTATAAATAATATTGTTAATATTTTAAATATATTATTATTATAAATATTTTTTTATTTAGTATTTTATATTTTAATTTTAGCTTAATAAACATTTAAAAATAATATAATATAAATTTAAAAAAATTTTATTTATTTTTTTATAATAAGTTTTTTATTAGTACTACTTTAAAAAAATTAGTTTTAATTAATTTTTACTTTTTAAAGTTAAAATAGTTAAAAAAAATAACTTTTTTAAATATTTTTTTTACTAAAATATTTAGTAAAATTTAACTTTTTTTTATTTTAAATTTTTTTTTTAAATAATAACTTAAAAATATAATTATTTAAAAAGCCTTTTTATAAAATAGTAATAAACGTTATAAAACATTAAAAATTATTATAAGTTTAAAAAAAACTAAAAATAGCTAATTTATAATAATATAAATATATTTAAAGTTTATTTTAATTTTTTTTCTAAAATAATATATTTAATATAGTTTTAATAAAAATAGTATTTTAATAGTTTAATATTTAAATTTTTTAAAAGCTTTTTAATAATGTTTTAAATATATTTTATATAAAAATTTTTTTATTAAAAAAATAAAAATATTATTTAAATATATAAAATAATAAATATTTAAAAAATTATTAAATACTTTTTATATATAGTTAAATAAAATAGGTAAAATATTACTTAAACTTATAAATATTACTAAAAATTTATAATAATTATAATATATTTAAAAAGTTATTATTTTTTATTTTTTTTATTTAAAGCTAATAATAAATATTTTTATAGTTAATTTTTAAAAATATAATTATATTTAAACGTTTATTTAATATTTTTATAATAAATAAAAAAATAAAATAATTTTTAACTATAAAATAATTAAATTTTTTATAATTAATATAAAACTTTATTTTTTTTATTTTTTTTAAATATAAATAAAATTAGTATACTAGTAACGTTTTTTAATTTTTAATTTTTTTTTATTTTTTATTATAAATTTAAACTATTTTTAAAGCTTTTATAGCTTATTTTAAGCTAGTAAATATATTAAATAATAAAATATTATAGCGCTATTTTATAATTTTATTGCTAGATTACTTTTTTTAAATTTAAAAATAATATTTATATATTTATATTTAAAAAATTTAAATAAGTTTTAAAACTTTAATAAAATATATTTAAATTTTATATAATTAAAGTTTAAAGCAGTTTTTTTAAATACTAAAAGTTTAAATAAAATAATAATAGTTTAATAAAATTTTTAGTTATAATAAGTTTATATAAACTAATAAACAAAGTTATAAATTAGTATATACTAAAATTAATATTAATATATTTAGTATTTAAAATTCCGTACTAATTTTAATATATATTAATCTTAGTATTTAAAAACCCGTACTAATTTTAGTATATTTTAGTATATACTAAACTTAGTCCTTATATTAATAGTATATTTTATAACCCTGCTAATAAAATATTAATAATTTAAATTTTTTTAGCTTTTAATTTAAAAAACTATTAATTTTTAGCTAAATTTAATATAATATTTTTTTAAAAGTTATTTAAAATACTAATATTAAACTACTTTTAAAATATAAATTTTATATAATTATAATATATATATATATATATAAATTTTTAAATTATATTATAGCTATTAATATATTTATAAATAATTTAATAAATATTATATATAGCTAATTTACTTTTTATAATATATTATAAAGCTAAAATATAATACAAAGCTTTTTTAAGCTTATTTTTAAAAGTTAAAATATAACTAATATAGTTATATTTAATATATAAATTAAAGTTAGTATATATTTTTAATAGTAATATTTTTAAACTTTAAATATAAATTAAAATTAAAATATAAAACTTATATAAAATAAAAATATAAAGCTAATAAATTAGCTTAAGCTTTATTTTTAAAACTAAACTTATTAATTATTTTTTAATTAGTTAAATTATAGCTATAAATTAAAAAGTTTTATATTATTATAATATATATTTCTTTTAGTAAACTTATATTTTTTAGATTTTTTATTTAGCTTTTTTTTAATACCTTTAAACAATTATTATTTAAATAGTTATATTTATTATATTTAATTTGTTTTTAGTTTAAAGTTATTTTAAATTATATTTATTAAAACTACTAATATATTATTTGTTATATTCTTTAATATATTTTTAAGTTTTAAAAATAACTTTTACCTTTAAAATATAATTTAAACTATTTATTGCTTTAATATAAAGTTAAAATAATAGCTTTATAAAAGTTAGTTATATTTTTAGCTATAGTTTTATAACTAAAGTTTTTAAAATATAATAATATTTTATTAATTATTTTTTTTAATAATAAATAGTTTTTATATTAATAAACTATTTTTAAAGTTAATTTTTAAAAAATTTAAACTTATTTTATTAGTTTAGCTATTAAAATACTTTTTATTATATAATAATAATTTATTAAAAAGCTTTTTTAAATAAATATTTTATAAATTTTTATTTTTTAATACTTATATTTATTATATTTGTTTTAATATTTAGCAATAAGTTATAAAAATTTATAATGTTTTTTATAAAAAATTAAATAGTTTTTAATAATAAAGTATAGCTTTTTTATTATTAATTTTATAAATATTTTAGTTTTTAATTTAAGCTAAATAATAATTAAACTATTTAAAATATATTAATTAATAAATAAAGATTTTAGTTTAATTAATAAAAGCTTTATAATTTATTTAATATTTTTATTTTTAAAAAAACTATAATATTTATTTTTATAAGCTTAGTTCATTTTATTAACTATATATATTATTTAATATAAAAAGTTTTTAAACTTATATTTAAAGCTATTAAAAATAAATTATAATTTGGGTTTTTATTTATTTATTTATTATAAATATAAAATATTAATAAATATATATATTTAAATTAAATAAGCTAACTAAAGTTTAAATTATTATTTATATATAAGTTATTTTTAAACTAGTTTTAATATTTATTTTAGTGCTTTTTATAAAGTTTTTTATTAAAAAAGCTATTTAAATTTATAAAAGCTAAATTTAAGTTTTAGTTTTATAAAAAAGTATAAAAATTTTTAAGTTTTTATATTTTATAATTTTTTTACCTTTTAATTTTATTAGTAATTTTATTATAAATTTAACTTTATTTTATAAAATATATATATTTATTATAGTTTTAAATTATTATTAAAAATTAAAAACGTATACTATTATAAAGTTATATTTTTATTAAAATATTATTAAAAGTTATAATTATTTAAAAAAGCTAGCTTATATATTTAATAAATTTAATAGTTATAAAATATTTAATTAATAAAGTTAGTTTTGTTTTATTAATAATTTAGTTACTTTAATAATAGCTTTTTATTTAATATTTTATAGCGCTATATTAACAATTATTATAAATAACCTTTAAATAAAAGCTTTAAAATTATTATAAAAAGTTAATAAATAAAATTAAATATAATAATATAAATTAATTAATAATATATAACATATAAAACTAAAGCTTAAAAAAATAAAAATAAAATAAAGCAAGGTTAAAAATAGTACTTTTTATATATATTTTTAGTAGCTTATAGCTATAATATATAATAAATATATAAATAAAATAATAAAACATGGTTTTTTATTTTTATTTTTATTGTTTTTAAAATAAGTTAATAGTAAACATTTTTAGTTTTATATTTTTTTATTAATAATTATAATTTATTTTTTTAAATAAACGTTATATTTTTTACAGCTAAAATATAAGTAAGTTTTTATTAAACTATTATAACTAATAATAATAATAGCTTTTTATTATAATTTTAACTTATTAATATAAAAAGTTATTTTTATTTTTATTAAGCTTATTATTAAAAAGCTTTTTAATAAAATTTTATATAAAATTTAAAGGTTTAATAACTAAAAGTAAAAGTAAAAATAAAAATAAAAAATTTATAAGTTTTTTATTTAATTAAGTTATAATATAAAATTTAGTTATAATAACTTATTAAAAATTATTATTTTAATATTAAGCTAAGTTTAAGAATATAATATTATAAAATAATTTTAATAAATAATTAGTTAATTAATTATAATATAAAGCTTTTTAGCTTAAAAAGGTAATTTTATAATTATTATAATTATTATTTTTAAATAAATTAAAGCTTATAAGTAAGTAACTATATATATTACTAATTATAAAATAAATAAAAAAAAGGTCTAAGTATAAAGCGTAGGCTATAGTACGTAGGTAAATACTCGTGTGTAGGTGTGCGTGGTAGGGCAAGGTTTAGCATGCGACCTATAACCTCTAATGGCTGGGCTATGTTAGATTTAAAATAATTGCGCGTAAGCTTGTAAATTGTGTATATCTAGCTTTACTAAACCTATTATAAGTTATTTAATATATATAAGTTTAGTAAAGTAGCTAAAGCTATTTATTACTCGCTACTAAGTTATAGTTTTTATTTAATTATTAAAGTAAGCTTTTAATATATATGCTAGAAGCTTACTTTTTAGTTGATTTTATAATTTAATATACTTTTTTAAGTAGAGCTATTTTAAGTAGTACTTTTTAAGCTTTAAACTAGTATATATATAATTAACTAGTTGTACTTTTATTATAATAGTACAATATTTAATAGTAATAAAGCGTTTAATAATAATAATACTTTTAATAAATATATATATATTGCTTTATAATAATTATATAAAAATTTATAGTTAATTATAATAAAAAATATTAATTACTATATAACTTTAAATATATAAATATTATAGCAAACAATTATAAATAATTTAAGTAAACAATTTTATAAAGCTTGCTTATTAGTTTTTTTTTTTTTTTAATAATAAAGTTTTAAAATTTATAAGTTTATATTTATATATATGTTTAATATATTATATACTACTATATAAAAAAATCTATACTAATTTAGCTATAATTTTATTTAATTAATAAATTATTTTAGTAAATAATATATATATGTTTATATATGCTAGCTATATTATATTATTTAGTTAAATAATATATAACTAGCTTACTAACTTAAATTATTTAACTTTTTTATTATATTTGTGTCACACACACACATACACACGTAAAGGCACAGTAAATGGCTAGGTACACAGGCGAAACAGAAGCGAAAAGGGTACAGCAACAACAGGAAAAGTTGATAGCTTGGAAAAGAAAAAAACTAATCCCTCCGTACGGCTAACTATGGCTATATATATAAACAAACAGACTAACTAGCTATAAGCTATAACTATAGGTTGGTATCCGTGCCAAAGCTACAAGGTTAAAACACCTGTGCCTATAACAATTATCCCCTTTTACCTAATAAAATCGACCCAATTTAATAGAGTATAGAAAATCAAGAGCTTTCTAAGGCCTATTGTTGCCCCCGGCTAAACATAAAGCAGGATTCTATACATATATATAGCAAGCTAGCACATATATAACCTTAAATATAACTTGCTTATATATTAAATTTAGTTTACTATTATACTGTTACTAGTTAAATATTATTTAGCTAAAATATAAAAGGTAGCTTTACATACTACTAAAGCATAAAACACCCAGTTAAGCTTTAAAATAATAACCACCTGCACATATAAACAGGTTACATTTTAAAAGTAATATACTAAACTAACAGTAATATTATTAGCCCGGGTAAAACAGTATTCCTTAAATAATTTAAAAAACTAACCACCTTACACAGCAATTCAACCCTAAAAAAAACATAAATTCCGTACAAACAAACAGCAAATAAAGCCTTATATAAAAAACAACTAACAAGTATAAATTAACTATAAAATAAAGCTTTTGCCAACGATTTAACCCTAATAAGGACACAAACCTTACGCAAAAACTAAACGTATAGCATAATTATTGCCTTAAAAGCGCATATTTACTAAAGGAACTACCTTTATACAAAAAAAAACAGGTCGATAGCTTTTTTTTTAGCTACAAACCCTAAAACCTCTGTAACGCTACTAATATAAAACCAAAAAAACAATAAAACAATAATAAAACAAAACAAACGTAAAAACTAAAACTAACAAACAAAAAACTATAAACCAAAAAATTAAACAAACTGCTTTAAGCATTTAAACCCCTAGTACGTTTTACTGCTATAGCGCTTGCAAAGCATAATATTACTAGCTTTATTTTAACAAGTACTATTGTCCAAAAGCTTCGATAGCTTTAGGTTTTATATAATAAACTTTATAGTTAGCTTTATAAATAGCTCGGCTGTTAGCTTAGTATTATTATGCCCTTTTTTCTTTTAGTTAAATTTAATAGGCTTTATAAAAAAAAATCTTTATAACTTCGGTTTTAAATTATAACTGTTTTATAAGCAAAACTTTAGCAAAAAAAAAGTAAGAAAATATTTAATTAATCGATCTATTTTAAAATTTTAATTATAATTGCAGTTATATTACAATAGGTTATAATAATAGGTTATAGCTTAAACTATACCCTTTTTTATACTAGGAAAAATAGCTAATTAGTTTTTAAGTTTAATATAAAGAAAGTTTATTAGCTTTATATAATAAAACTATGCGCTAGCTACTTATAAACGCTATTTGTTTTAATCTTTTAAAAACTAAAAATAGTTATTAAAATTTTAAAGATATTACTAAAAGCTTTGCTATATAAATTCTAACTATTTTATAATATAAGCATTATAGTAACTAGTATTTTTAATAATAGTAAACGTTTATTATATAAATAAAAGCTAGTTGCTATAAATTTGCTTTGCTTTTATAAAGTTATTATTTTTTAATTGCTATATTTGTTAATTTTATAAAGGTTAGCAGCAGTTATTTATTTTAAATACTACAAAGTTAATTTAGCAATAGCTTTTTTAGTACTTTTTAAAAACGCTATTAAAAGCTTTTTATAAGTCTGCTAACTATTTGTTCTGTTAGCAAAAAGTATACTACAACAAAAAAAACTTAATAAACTGTTTAAAGTTAATATTATATTTTAAGTCCAATTTGTTGCTATTTTGCTAGCGCTTTAAACATAGCTTGTTGTTCTGCTATAAAGCAGCAAGCTAGCATTTTAAAGCTTTTACCTGTTCCGCTAATTTAATTTAGCGCTAGAAAGCCTAAACGTCTGTTTCCGTAGCCATAGCTATATTAGTAATAAGGTCTATAAACATAGTCATTATATAGGTAGCTAAAAGGTAAAAGCTATTAATATTATTATATATATACGTATATACGTAAAGGCACAGTAAATGGCTAGATATACAGGCAAAACAAAGGCAAAAAGGGTACAGCAACAACAGGAGAAGTTAATAGCTTAGAAAAGAAAAAAACTAATCCTTCCGTACGGCTAACTATGGCTATATATATAGACAGACAGACTGACTGGCTATAGGCTATGACTATAAGTTAGTGTCCGTGCCAGGGCCACGGGGTTAAAACACCCGTGCCTGTAACAATTTGTTTATTATTTTATTTAATAAATATAATATATATATATATAAAAACTATAATTAATTAGTTTATTTATTTTTAATTTATTTTTATTTAATAAAAATAATAAAAAAAAATTTGCTATTGCTTTAATAAGCTTAGCTAGTTAGCTTATTATAGTTATATTAAATATAAAACTTTTTTTTAGCTTTATTTTTATTGCTATACTTAATATGTTTATTTAGTATACTTTTGCTATTATTATTACTATTTTAAGCTTTAAACGTTTATTATTAAGTTTGTTTAGTTTATTTATTATTACTTTTAGGCGTATAATTTTAGTAATTTTAGTTTTAGCTTTAGTATTACTTTTATATATTAGCTTAATAGCTATTATAAATATTTTTGCTATTTTTGTTTTAATTAATTGCTTATATAATCATAGTTATAATATAATAATTATTAGTTATATATACTTTTATAAATAGCTAATAAGTTTATTAGTTTGCTATAAAATATTATATTTATAATATATTTATAGTATTTTTTAAAATTACTTAAATAGTAACTATATAAAAGTAATAAATAATAAAACATATTACTAGCGCTATATTTTTAAATATATTTATTAAAAAATATTTATAAGCTTTTTTTTTAGTTTGTTATTATATTAATTAATATTAAATAGCTTTATTAATACTTATTATATTGCTTACGCTTTTTATAATACGTTTGTTATTAGTACTTTTATTATTTATATTATAGCGCTATAAACTATAGTTTATACTTTTTTAAACTTAAAAAAAAAAAAAAAAAAAAAGTAAAAAAAATAAGCTTTAGTTATTTAAATAGTAAAATTATTACTTTTTAAAATTATTTTTAGTTTTTTATTTGTTATTAAGTTATTTATAGCTTAAAAAGCTTTAAACATTAAAATTTAATTATTTTTAAGCTTTTTTTTATATATAAATAGCTTGCTATTTATAATATATATTTTATAGCTTAGTAATTAGTTTATATTTAATTAAAAAAATTTTATTTAAAAATTTTTTTTTAATTTTTTTTATATAGTTAAATAGCTTAAAAAAAGCAATTTTAATTTAATAGCTTAATAAACTTTAATTAGTTTAAAAAATTTAACTATTTTTATATTAATAAAACTTTTATAAGTTTATTAGTAATTATATAACTAATAGCTATATATTTTATTTAAAAAGGTTTTTTTTTAATTTTTTATTGTAGCTAATAGTTATAAATATTAATATAGTATAATTTAAAATATAATAAAGCTATTTTTTTAATAACTAGTTTTATTATTTATTAATTATTATACTAAATTAATATATATTAATTTTTTAGCTTTATTTTAAGCTTATTAAATAGTTAACTAATATATAGAACTTTTTTAGTAGTTTAGCTTTAATTATAAATATAATAACTATATTTTATTTATTAGTTTATTATTTAATAATTTTTTTAAAAAGCTTTATAATATATATTTAAAAGTTTTTTTAGTTGAAAATATTATTAATAAAAAAAGTATTACTAGCTATTATAAAATTGTTTTTATTATTAAATTATAATATATAATATTATATATTAAGCAAATATAAAAAAAGCTTATTAGCTATTTAATAATATTTAAAAAAAAATATAGTTAAATTAAGCTAATTAAAAAATATTAAAAGCTATATTAAAGCATATAATTATTATAATATATAAAATTAAACTAGTTTTTTATTAATAGCGTTTTATATTTTATAATAAAAAAATTTTTTTATAAAAAAATAACTTTTTTACTTTTATAAATATAATAATGTAAATAAACGTAGTATTATTTTAAAACCTAGTAATTTTTTTAATATAAAAAGCTTAAAATAGCTATAAAAGCTTATTTTTTTAATTTTAAATAACTTTTAATTTTAAAAACTATTATAAATTGTTTTTTTTAATAAAGTTATAATAGTTTTTTAAAGTAATAATTATTTTTTATATATTTTTTTAGCTTTTTTTTTATAAATAACTATAATATTATTAATATATATAAAAAAAAATATTTTATTTTTTATAATAATTTAATAAGCTTTTTTTGTTATAATAAAAAAAACTTTTATAGCTTATATAAAGCTTATAATAGCTTTACTATTATATTAAGCTTTTAATATTTTAAAAATATTTATATATAAATATTTTTAGTTAATTTAATATTAATAAAAATATTTATAGCACTATATTACTTTAGTTTTAAATTAAATTTTATTATAATAGCTATTAAAATTTTAAATAATTTTTTTATTAATATATTAATATAAATGTTTTTTTTACTATAGTTTAATTATTAATTTTTTTAAATTATTAATTAAGCTTTATATTTAATATAATATTTATATTTATTAAATTTATATATATATATTTATATATAGTTTAAAATAAAATTATTTAAAAAAAAGCTTTTTAGTATTTTTTTTTAAGTTTTTATTTTTTATAGCTTAATAAATATATTTATTTAGTTTATTTAAAATAATTTTTTAACAAATAAGTTATAAGTTTTTAATTTTATTTTATTTTATTTTAAAAAAAAAGTTTTTTTTATAAAATTTTTTTTTATATAAAAAGTTAATTTAAACAAACTTTTAAATAGTAGCTAGCTAGCTTAAAAGCTTTTTTTTTATATAAAATAAAACTTTTAGTAATATTTAATACTTATAATTAAATATTATAAAATATTATAAAACTTTTTAGTTTTTTTATTATTTATACTTTAGTTATTATTAACCTATTAACTATAGTAACTTTTTATAGCTTAGTTATATTAAAATATATAATTTAGCAATTTATTAAAAAATTATAAAACAATAACTTAAATTAAACTAGTAACTTTTTACTAAATAGCTTTTTAAATAGTAAAAAATATAATAATATAAACTAAATAATAACTAAGCTAAAAAATATAGCTTTAAAAAATTTAAAAAGTATAAAAAAACCTAATTTAAATTTAAAATTAATATATAAATTAGCTAACTTTAAAAAATCTTTTTTTTTATTTTTTATAAATTTATTATTAAAAAAATCTTTTTTATATTTAGCTTTTTTAAATATTAAATTAAAACTTTTTAATATGCTATTAATTAGTTTATTATTTTTTATTTTATAAGCTATATTAGCTTTTATTTTTATTATATTTTAATAAATAATATTATATATTAGTTTTTTATAAGCTTTTAAAATTATTTTAAAAAAATCGTTTTTAAATTTATTTTTATTGCTATTAAAAAATTTATTTTTATTAAAAATTATATTTTTTATAACAATTACTTTATTTTTTTTAAAAAGCTAAATATAATAAATAATAAATAACTAATAATTTATTAAATAGCTTATTTAAATATTAAAGTTAAATTTTTAGTACTTTTTTTTTTATTTAGCTTTAGTAATTATAATAAAAGTTATATATTTAAAAGCTTTTAAATAAAAAGTTATAAAAATTTATTTATACCTAATAATTTTCTATAAGCTATTAAAATATAAGTAAAATTTTTTATATAAAGTTTGCTATTTATTAATCTTTTTTAGTAAATAGTTATATAAATATATAATAAATTAAACTATTTTTAGCTATAAAAAAGCTAAAAACTTATAGTTATTATATATAAAGTTTGCTTAGTATTTAATAATACTTTTAATTTTTTCTGTTTTTTTATTAAAATTTTAAATATAAAATAGTAAAATTTTAAATTATATTTTATAAAAATTTTTAATTACTTTAGCTAAATAAATAGTTTTTTTTAAAACTAATAAGCTTATTATTATATTTAATAACTTTTATTTTAATATTATAATAAAGTTAAATATATTTTATATAGTTTTTAAAAGCTGCTTATATAGTACTAATATATTTATTATTAATATAATAATTTTAAATATAGCTAAAATATTTATTTATAATTAATATTTAATTTGTTAAATTTATAAAAGTTAATAGCTAAATAAATTTTAGCTTTTATAACTTTAAAGCAAGCTTTTTAAATAATATAGCAGTATATTTTTAATTTTTTATAAATAATATAGCTATTAGTTTAAATTTTATTATTTAAGTATAAAATAATTATTGTTTTTTTTATATAAATAAAAAATTGTTTTAATAGTTTTAAACTAATATATTAAAGCTATTAATACTATTTATATATATTTACTTATAATTTAAAACGTTTTATATATAAGTTTAATAAATTTTTATATATATAAAAAGCATATATAATTAATTTAAATAAAAAGTATTTTATAATATATTATTTATATAATTAAATAAATAAGCATAAAAGCTTTTTTTAATAATATTTTAAATAATTAAAGTTAAGCTTTTTTTTTTAATATATATTTAATTAATTAAAAGCTTATAAAAACTTAAATTTATAGCTATATTAAAGCAAAAAATAACGTTATATAGCTTATATATAATAAAACTTTTTAAGCTTTATATTTTAATATTAATTTTTTTTAGTTATATATTTTAATTATATTATTATTTATAAAAACTATATTTTTTAAGTTAGCTTTTTTAACATATATAAATTAATATATTTAGTTAAATATATATATATTTAATTTAAAATTTATTATAATATAATTTTATAAAATATATAATTTAATAAGCTTATTATTAATTATAAATAAACTTATAATTTAAGCTATAAAAAGTTTTAAAAGTTAATTTTTTTATTTAAAGTTTTTAGCTTTATTAACTTTAATTTGTTTTTTTAAATATTATTTATATGTTTTTTTTATTATTTATTTAATATTTTTTTTAGTTTTTAAATATAAATTAACAATTTATTTAATAGTTAAATTTATATTTTAATTTTTAAAACAAAGTTTTAAAAATATAAACTAATAATATATTATTAAATAATATTTATAACAAACTATATAGTTTAATATATTAAAGTTTTTTTTTAAAGTTAGTTTAAGTATTAATATAAACATGTTTAATAAAAATACTTTAAAAGCTTTTTTTATGTTTTTTTTAAAAGTTGTTTTAAAAGTTATTTTAAAAGTTATTTTAAAAATTATTTTAAAAGCTATTAAATTAATAGCTAAAAACTTTTTATTTTAATTATAATTAACATATATAATTTTTTATAACTATTATTAAGCTTATAATAGCTTTAAAAATTGTTTTTTAATTTAAAAATAATAAAAGCTTTTTTTTTAATAATTTTATTAAAAATATATATAATATTTTATATAGTAGCTTTATTTTAAAGTTTAATAATAATAGTTTAATAAGTTAAAATATTATTAAATATATTTTTATAGTATATATAATAAAATAAAATAGTTTAAATTAAATAAATATTTTAAAAAGCTTTTTTTAAATTTATAATAAGCTTAAATGCTTTAGTTATATTAGCGCTTTTATTATAAGCTTTAATAACTTTATTTAATTATTTATTAGTTTATTTAGCAAAATTTTTAATAGTTTTATTTATAATAATACTAATAAACACTTTATATTTATTTTTATATTTAAACTTAAATATTTATTATATTATATTACTAAATTTTTTAAAGTTATTATATTACTAATTAATTATTTAGTTAGCTTATATATATATTAATTTATATATTTATTTAAAAAGCTTAATAACTTTTGTTTAATATATTATATATTATTTTAGTAAAATATTATAGTATTATTTAATAATAAAGTATTATTTAATAATAAAGTATTATTTAATAATAAAGTATTATTTAATAATAAAGTATTATTTAATAATAAAGTATTATTTAATAATAAAGTATTATATTTTGCTAGTAATAATTAAATTTATAAATATAGTAATAGTTAAATTAATATTTGCTATAATAAAAAAATTAGCAGTTATTAAAGCTTTTAATTAAATAAACTATAAAGTTTATATTTTTTTAAATATTATATAATTTTATAAGTTTTAGCTATAAGCTTTTATAGTAAAAATTTTTTTTATAAAAAAAAATTATTAAAAAAGTTAAAAATAATAGTTTTTATTTTTAATATATTAATAATTTTATTATATATACTTAATTAGCTTTTTTTTAATAAAATATAAAAATTAATAAAACTTTTAATTATTAAATTTA
Source organism: Xylaria sp. BCC 1067 (assembly GCA_005188305.1). Classification (NCBI taxonomy): domain Eukaryota; kingdom Fungi; phylum Ascomycota; class Sordariomycetes; order Xylariales; family Xylariaceae; genus Xylaria; species Xylaria sp. BCC 1067. Next base: position 520,605 of record SSCS01000003.1, on the reverse strand, counting down.
AAATAATTATAATTAAGCTTATAAATTATATATATTTAGTTTTATTAAACCTCTTATAAATTATTTAATATATATAAGTTTAATAAAGTAGCTAAAGCTATTTATTACTAGCTATTAAGCTATAGTTTTTATTTAATTATTAAAGTAAGCTTTTAGCGCACGCGCTAAAGGCTCACTCCTTAGTTGCCCCTATAATCCGACAGGCCACGGGCTATAGCCACGGGCTCTAGCCACCCTACTAAACCTATCCACCATAACTGTAATTATAATAACCTTATATTTAGCAACAAAATACTATAATGTAAAAATATAAATATTAATGTTATAAAAGGGATAAAGTTAGTGACTTAGCAATAGCCGTGAGAAGTTACATATATACACTGTAGGCCGTACCTTTTTTACAGTGCCAGCTTCTAAGTCTACTTCACGTTGTATTCCTACGGGTAGCTTGCCAGTCCACCTCGTATTCTTGCAGATGGTTTGCACCGGGCTTCCAAGTCCACTTCGTATTTGTGGTCTGCGCTAGCCTTGTGCACTTTGTGTTTACTTAACTGCTTGCGTAAACCTAGAGTTGCAACCCTTGTCCTAGTAACTACGCCGATTTACAATATTCCCATCGTGAACCCCGGAAGTTTCCCACCTTTGTTACATGCCCAATAACCGTAGAATCGTCTTGTTTCAATGTTTAACAACCCGCTCGTACGCATAAGCCATGGGCTTCGATAAAAATTTGGAGAGGCGATGAAAAGGTACGTAGCAACAGTTGTTATATTAAACGCATTCGTCGCACCACAAAATTACAAGGCCTTCTGGTATTGGTAGGTTATTAAATAACACGCGTCCTTTATCCCTGCCCTGCAATATTAAGGGCTAAACGTGTGTGTAAACCTTCAAGGGGTCAAACTTTAAGACAAGTATTAAACCCAAATAAACAGAATTACTAACATTACGCAGGCACCATCCCTGCTGTATTGATGACTCAAAACCTTATTATCGCAATGTGCTATAAAATACAGTGTTAGGGGCTAAATAACCACTAGCCCCTAGGGGTGGTTATATAGTAGATTTAGGTCTATATAAAGGGGCCGGAGGCCCCTCAAGACCTTCGAGGGTTCAGGAATTAATTGATCTTTCTATTAAGCCCCATAACACCTGCTACTACGCTGCGACTGAGCCTCTATTCACTCTGGAACCAATCCTCATGACATACAGCTTGCGAGATAAACAAACATCGAAATCACACCCTACCTTTTCATCTTGACACCTTTTCAAAGTGTTGCATCACAATCATCAAATGGCCCAGAGCACCAGTGCCCATCCCGAACAATTCATGATGCCGACCTGGATCCAGTCTGAAATTCAATCAAAGGAGCGCCAGCTCCAAAAACTCAAAGATACATCTCGTATCGTTGACCAAATACCCGATGAAGGGTTAAGTAAAGAATACCACCAAGCACTACTGGGAGTCGAAATTAGCCAAATAGAGCAGCAAGCCGCGGCACTACAAGAACAACTTCTAGACCTAGAACGACCTACCCTTAAGAAAAAGGAATACAAAAAGCGACACAATGCAATCATCAATCGCAAATTCTCGGCAGGCGATAGACTCTGGGACTACACAAAGAAGAAATCAAAGATTGAGAATCTAGGGCCCATCAATATCTTTCATCCAGGATGCGAGGGAGCACGGATCGCCGGCGAATGTCTCTTGAACCTTTACAGGTCGCTCGATGGAGTCAAGAGAAAGAAGTCCAACAAGCGATCGAGCACATGGCGAAGGGAAATCAAAGAATATTATAATGGAGGCGGCCAAGAACACAAAAATAAAACATGGTGCCACGCAAGTGGCGTTTATGTTTGGGACAAATATGTTGCAGCCGCCCACATCGTGCCGTTCTTCCTTCATGCAGAAAAGATCGGCAGTCAAATGTTTGGAAGTCGAGACATAGAACTCGAGAAACCGAGCAATGCGTTGCTACTAAAGTGTCAGATTAAGGACTGGTTCGACAGGTATTGCGTGGTTATAGTTCCGGTTAACAGGGCCGACGTACCAATTACCCGATGGAAGATGCAATTGATGGGATCTTCAGTCACACCAGAAGAATTCACAGAAGAGTGCTCCCCTGGTCTTCCACAAGGCTCGAAATGGATCCGCAGCAAGGAGCTCAGGTTCCTCAACGACGCCCGGCCTGCATCGAGGTTCTTGTATTTTCACTTTATCATGGCCCTTGTGCGAGCACGCGATGCCGACTTGCCAGGCTGGAAAAAGGAATGGGCTCGGTTTTTTGTAGAACAGCCGTTTCCAACGCCGGGGAGCTATCTACGTAATAGTATGCTCATTGCTATTAACCAGCACTTTGGAGTCACCGATGCGAAACTCCTCGAAAATTGGATACAAGGACAAGGCTTCGAAGCACCTATCACACTTTCACCCGAGGAAACCAAAATTGTGGCAAGCAGAGTAAAGGCCGCAGTAGAATCAGTACAAATAAAGGACGAGGAAGAGGACGAGGAAGAGGAAGAGGAAGAAGAGGAAGAAGAGGAGGAAGAGGAGGAAGAGGAGGAAGAGGAGAAAGAGGAGGAAGAGGAGGAAGAAGAGGATAATATGGTAATAATATGGTAATAAAGTGGTAATAAGCTAAGCATTGTTAATAATAACTCAGTGATAACGTTGGTTATTTTCGACCATTACGCAGCTTTATACATAACTCTTATCACCCACTCTTAAAGTTACTATTTGCGCCTTCTAAATCGTGGAGGTAAACCGGCCATCAAAGGGGTATCAAGTTGGATTATGGTTTTACTCTGCTTGGAGTAGGAACTTTGCTAAGTTCATAGCTAAGGGAGCCTGGTGGAGACTGTATTTATTAAGCTCGAACACCATATGTAGAGCCCCTATCTAATTGCCTTGCTTATATCTCAATCTCCTCCCCTCAAGATGGGGTATTGATCAATTGCATCGTTAGCTTCCCAACAATCGCCCCGAACAGGGCGCTGCAGTATTGTCACATTGTCAGACACTATATGTAGCTGAAGGGGTTCTAATACAGCCCATCACAATACTCCGGGTACGAATCCCAGCAAAATTTTACCACTTTAATTACTATTTGGCCTCCTGTGAATGTTTTCCTACGAGCGAGGATTTAGGCAACAGAGTCGCTTTTCATTGCTAGCAAACAATATTCTAAACAAGAGACGAAGGGCTCTGCTGCTCGCTTTTGTTCTTGCGATTAGAGATGTGCTGATGAAGGCCGAAGATAGGGTGCCCAATGAACGCCCAAATACCTAGTTCAGGTGTTAGTTAATGTAAAGGCCAGGGAACTGCAATACGAGCTGATGCGTACCAGAGAGCGGCTTAAACAGGAGCCCACCAAAACCATGCAGAATACCTATGCCAAACCCCTTTAGACCTGCTCCCCTGGCGCCTTTGTACGGCAGTGTGATAATACCGGTAATTCCATCATAGAAACCGTAGAAAAGGCTCTAAGAAGCACTATTTTTTAGTGATTGTTATATGGGGAGTTGCTGTCGACGTAAGCAATACGAACCTTTCCACCGGCAGCGCAGCCGCTCTTGAACCCAGTAATTTCGGGCCATTCACGGGTCGATTTGTCGCCATAGAGAATTGGGATATGCCAATAAAACTGGGACATACTTTGCCCAGCAATCGCAGACACAGTGATCATGCCAGCAAACAAAGATCCAAGAGCACTGAAGAAGACGAGTATTGGGCTGCAAAATGCACGGCGTTGTTTCGGTTCCTCATTAACATAATGAGACGTTGGGTTAGCCTTCGGCACGTTTCCGTCTACCGTTGCTTTCTCATTCGAGGGAGCACCATTCTCCTCCTTCTGGACGGGTCGGGGTGCCTCCGACCCCACGACTTCCTGTTGTGGCTGTTCTTCGAGAGCCATCGTAAAGCTTGACCGAGATGTGCTAATAGTGGGTAGATGTTTTGCGGGGAACTTCGAGGAAAGTATCTGGCCGTGGTAAGCTGCTTCGAGTGTCAGCAGCTGAATAAATATGACATCTGGTAGGTCTCACTCTCGGTTTCGTTTAGACTAGTAAGATTAGGGGAAAGGGTGGTGGCACCACTGATGCACTTCGTAATTCCAAATCTGACACCTTGGCACGGCTCCCTGCCCTGAGCTGAAGAGCTGGCAAGCATGCAACATGATGCATGCGACATCTAGAAAAGAATACCTTCCCCGCTTAAGGTAGTACCTCGTATAAGTGGTTTACTTAATCAAGCCGCATATAAGTAGGTATTGCAAACAGCTTAAAAATCCCACTGAATAAGACCCCCGTGAAGCCTAGGAGACTATTACTCAATTCGAAGCATATTTCATCATGTTAGGTAATGAGAACCCTTCTTACAGCGTTGGAGATACACTCACGGGATTATACCCCCTTCGTAATACAGCGACTAATTAAAGTCCAGTGATTCTGCTATCCAGTCAACTTTGAAACCATAATCTGAAGCACTCACACAAAATATGACTTGGCCAACACACGGACATACTACCAACAAGGGCCTCTAGACTAAGTACGACTAGCTCCAGATATACGAGTTATAAATAGGTGCAGGGTCCGATCCAAACTCTCGTCATGGGTACTTGGCATACCAAGAGCTTATTTTTACAATTACATGGCTGTAGGTAGTAGACGTGAAAATATCATTTTTACTGGCATACAGGCTATCTTTCATTGTAATAATGTCGGGATCAGTTGGAAAATCAACTAGGTTGCAGCAACACTCTCCACGTGGAGTTCTAAGATGATATGCCCAGGGGCGTTTATTCACGGATACCCTTGCTAGCTAGCAAAAGCTTTACTTCGCTTTAGTGATGTTTACTCGTCCATTGTTCAAACCACCCAACAGCGAAATGGTTGGCAATCCGTGGGTCGTCGGCATGGTGGTGTGCAGAGGACACCCTCATTGCCTCGGCGTGATGGGAGGTCGTGTGTTTGCTCCCGGATGTTATATCACCCACTAAGACCCAAGTGGCGTATCTTTGAGATTAGAGCTCTGACACAGCTTGGGTCCCGACCGGAAGACTTCGAATCATTGGTGGTACTTAACGTTACAGACCTCCTAACGATGTCGTCCGCATCGCGAACCAAGAATCCGATCCCCGACTAGATCAATGTCCCGTATCCATACATCGAGAGCTACATCGTATCCTTCCCGCGGAAGCACATCCTCCTAGTTTCAATCAACCTTCTGCAATTCATGAACTGCCTACCAGTCGAGGCAACAATCGAACCTGGCGCATTGTGGAAATGGTGCGATAGCGAGCCGGAGCTACGGTCGCCGTATTCACTGGCACTGGAGAGAAGGCCTTTTGCACTGGCATGGACTTGAAACGAAGGCTCGATATTCCCAACATGAACAATGTTGCGCATGAATACCCTCATAGTGGATTTGGTGGCATGACGAACCGAACCGGCGAGAGCCCTATTATTATTGCCTGCAATAGCCACGCGCACGGTGGGAAATAACGCCAATACTACAAGAAAACGGCCCATTCGGCTCATACGAGTGACTAGGCGGCGGGATGGAGATTGCATTGAACTCTGATGTGATATTCGCCTCGGCGAACGCTGACTTCCGTCCCCCAGTGGCCCTTCATAGTGTATATACCCTTGCCGGCACCCTGCCTGGAGGCAGTAAGAAACCTGACAAGCTCCCGCTACACGTAGAGCCCCCTCCAAAACCTTACCCATATGTTGAGGCTTTTTACTCTTCACATCTAACGCCTAGAATAACGATAACTGACTATACGTGTGGCAGTGGTACTATTCGTAGACCACCGCATGATGGATCTAGTACTCGCCGGTCAGACGCTAGCACCAAAAAGAAGCCGTCGAGTGGAAATTAGTCAAAGAGGTCCCTCAAGAGAAGCTGCTCGAACGAGGAATCGACTACGCCGATGAAATTGTGGGGTCGCGTCTTGACAGTGTCATTATATCGCGCCTTGTGGCTCGTGAAGCCTAGGGAACCGGGATCAGCAGAGCCACGATGGGGGGCTAGGAACTGTGGGCTGAGAATATGCTCAAGAGTGAAAATGCTGCGGAGGGCCTGGCAGCGTACGCAGAAGAGAGGAAACCGAAATAGTACCCTTCACATCTATAGAATATAGCTGAGATACCGTACGCGTGTGGTGTGAAGAGCAGTGCTGAACAAATAGAATGGCGCGATTTCGATTAACGGTTTGCCTTCGGCCTACAACTTGCTACTCTGCTGCTTGATCTTGGCATAGCCATTCGACAGCGCGATTCTGCCATCGTCTTTCACAATCGTCTCGAAGACGTAATTATCGAACCCACCGCCGGAGCCGATCTTCCATACCCAAGTCTCTAACTCGTCCCCCGGGTAGACCACGCTCTTAAACCTAGCCCCGAACGCCTTAAACCTAGTCGGATCTGAATCTGCTACGCCCTTCAGCAGCCCATGTGCCGCGATGTTCCATGTCCCTAAGCCCTGCAGGATAGCGCCTTTGAAACCTGCGCGCTTGCCGAATTCGTCATCAGCATGCATGGGATTATAGTCACCACACAGCCGGTACAACAGCGCCGTCTCAGGCGTTGTCTTGTACACGTGCACGGCATCCGGCTGGCGCGCGGGCATCTTAACAACGGGTTTGCTTGGCCCCTTGGGGCCTCCGTAACCGCCCTGACCCATGCCGAATGCCGTGCTGGTCATCTTGACATAGACCGTGCCCGTCTTGACATCGACGAGCTCGTGCTCCTGCTCGGAGATCATGGCCCCCCCCTTGTCGTACACGCCCAATACCTTGCTCTGAATTTCAAGGTCAAGGCCCGCCGAGCTCGTCGGGATTTGGTTTATGATCTCAATACCCCGCTCACCGTCTACGGAGCGCTGCGCGTCAAACGGCGGTGTGCCTGGCACGGGCTCCGACGTTGTGCGCGCAACAAAGTCGAATACATCTTGGTCGGTTTGCTTGAATGCCAAATTTATAGGAAACGTTGGGAACGCGGCAAAGCGCGGGTGCAGCTCGTACAGAAAGTGTTTTTCATCAGCCTGCGCCCCAATTGCGTTTGCCTATACCGGTCGCGAGGACGTCAGTCATCGGCCCCAGTCACTTATCATTAGGTAAAGCTGGTAAACGGGCAAAGATCGGGCTGTGACCACTTACAAAGAGCAGGACATCGCGACGGTTATACGCGCATTTTATCGGACGGAACTTATATCCAACTGCCTTACGAAAGTCGACGTTGTCGTAGCGGCCATTAGCTCGCTTGACCGGTAGATCACCAATGCTCATTTTCCTCCGTGGCGCAATGATATGGAATACTCCTGTCTAGGAGCAAGCGAGTGTCTGGAAATGAGATAGCCTAGTCTACGTTTCCGAAGTCAGTAGTTCTAGGAAGTGGGAAAGCAATACAATATCGGGGAACATAGATAATGTCTCCTGGTGTGATGCACAGCAATACGTTACTGGTAGGGGTCAACCTCGGGAATTAAGGCCCACTCCAATATCCTTGCATGTCCCCATTCCCCCACATCTCCAAGGGTGGCTACTAGGTCGAGCTAGCTAAGGCGATTTGATGATGTTAGTGTCGCTATACTGTAATCGGCTCTTCACGATGGATATTAGTTACGGTAGCAGATATCACACCGCTTTGTGGTACGACGGGGAGATAGAATAGTGCATATCGCTTCCCGGTAGTTTTAATACTAGGGGTTATCGCATTAATAGGCGCAACCCCGAATACCACCCAGGCCTGTTAATCTGTGCTGGATTGTAGACTAGGTCCCTGTATTTGTTTTATGATATAGTACGTATTATGAAACCTTTCAACCCACCCGTGATTTCTTTACTGCTTCCCAAAGGGAGAAAAGGATGAGTATAGTATTACAGGTTTTCGATCTTTAGGCTCGCTGGGGGACAAAAGGAAAACGCCGCGAAAGAATTCGTACTATGAATAAAGACGCCGTCTACAGATAACATATAAAAGATATTTTCCATATATAACTTCTACAGAAACCTTATAAATAACCACTGTATGTCTTTGATAATAACGACAGGAGAGACGGCGGCTCCGATTTACTTAATAATAACAGAAACTATCGCCCACACTAGTTGCTTTTAACCTATAACTAACACCCCCCCCCCAAACCCAGTTATTTAGTGGGTTAAGCTTTACCTTAGGGATAATACACAATCCAAGCCTTTTATTCATTAATATTAGCATCCGTTTTAGCTTTTTTTAATCCCTGGCATCCTGTGTTCACTATGGCAGTGCTATGTTAGTAAAGGGAATTTATAGAATTAAAAACTAAAACTACAGATCTTTTAAGACCCAACGTTTGTGTAAAAGATCTACGCCAGCTTTTTTAATGTAACTAAGGCTAACACTTAGCGATAATAATGTAGAAACCTTAGATCCCCCCTGACGGTCTCCTACGCTAGATATCCTAACATTAAAAAGGTTATCTTTAGCGCCTTAATCCTTACCCACCGCTCCTTTATCTTAACCATTATTATTTAGCATGTTATCTTATAATTAGGCCACAGGTATACCTAATCACATATCTATGTATAGTTAAGATAAACATTATAAATATTGTGCCATGAATTTTCGGGGGTAACGCAACTAGCCTCCCCTTGTAATATCGCAATTTTACACGTGTTTTTGTACTGCGTTGGGCCTGATTCACCTTATACCTTCGAACCCCCAAAGTGCGCCTAATTAAGTATGATGAGATATGCATATAAAGGGGGGCTAATAGTATCTTATCCTAAGAAGCTTCATGGCCCCCCCACGGAATCCGTTTCGTTGGTAGTGAAAGCTGCGTTAAGTCAATTACGCATGTAATTTTCAACCAGCGCATTGCGACCTAGCAGCTAGGTGGAAACTTATTGGAGTTCGATAAGGCAACGGTGTCCCCGCGGGTGGGCCAAGAAGTAGAGGTTTGGGAGCATATCCTCGTCGCTCATGCCTTCACGTGTTGAAATTTTGGCATTGGGGAATTTTGTAAAGAATCGAGCTGTCCCCAGGCGAAGCTCAATCCTCGCAAGATGCAATCCGAGACAGACTAAGTAGCCAAAAAAAATTTAGTATAATGTCTTGTTTATAAGGACACATCCCATCCCCGAGGGATAATCGAAATGGAAACTCACTTCTTGAACCACCGCCGAACGGCATGAATGCATCCTTCATGGCCTGCGTCGGGTTCTCCCAACGTAATGGGTCGAATTTTTCGGGGTTTGGGAATGCGATGGGATCACGGTGAACGGTGTAACTTTGAGCCGAGACTTGCGGGCACGGATATATGTTAGTCAAGTCCCCCAAGCCCTGCTCCTGGAGTCTGCTGGATCATACAAGACAAGGAAACTAAGGGACCATGTATGAGATGTTTTACAACACACCTGTATACCCCGCTGGGATATGATAGCCGCACAGTTCGGCTCCTCCTTTGGGCACTTCTCTCGGTAAGCCGCTTGGGACAATTGTGAATGCCCTCAAAGACTCGTCGATAACGTGGTCCAAGTATCGCACGTGACGTAGATCCTCATAAGTGAAGTCGTCTGGCAACACCTCGAGCTCTTTCAGCAGCCGTGACTTAACCTCGGGGTTTCGACAGAGAGTCCAGACCAAATAGTCCAGAGTGCTCGAAGTAGTATCGCTCCCCGCAATGATATAAGACTGGGCATTGTTGCGTATTTCATCCGGGGATATGCTCTCGTCGCCCTCGGCCTTGTATACCTTGGTAAATACAGTAGGTCTAGCGTCAGCACCCTCCTTTTCCACCAGGTTTCGATGACGTTGGAGCGACTCGGTAGCGTAGGCGCGTATACGGTCGCCGAATCCCTGGGCCTTACGGAGCATGGGAAGTGGGATCCCGAAGCGCACCGTGAATTGGAATAGGGAAGGAAAGACTACGCGGTACGACGACATTATATCGGTAGTCTGCAAGTCGACGATATATTGATTCATCTAGTACCAAATTAGCCATCATTCTACTGTTTATAGTAGTTCCGTGCGAAACGGGGCGTTGAGCACTAACTTTTCCACTTTCGAGCATCCGAAAGGACTCGCCAAAACTCAGCTCGCCGATGACGTCAGTGGTCATGAAAAGCCACCATTTGAAAATGTCGGTAGCACCACGTGCCTTCCATTCTTCTTCCATGCGCTGGATAGTAAGATTTACTTTGTGGTCGATCTGTGGTATGAAGGTTTTGAGACCCGACTCGGAGAGTGGCGACGACAGCAGTTTCCTGAACCGCCTGTGCAGAGCGATGTCCTGGGTATTGAAGACCGACTGGGTGAAAGGGACGAAATCTAGGTACCAATGTGACTTTGGGAATTCGTTCTTGATTTTGTAGACTCTCTGAACAGCCTCTAGATCCGCGATGTATACTTCACGGGGCGCGACTCGAACAATGGGGCCTATAGAAGTTAGCACGAGCAATTCATCTATTTTAAGACTTCATGGATAGGGAGGAATGTATCTACTGTACCATATTTGAGATGGAGACCGTGAATATAAGATGGTTTACGTCCAAGGAGCCAGTAGTATTTCGCAACCAACTCCGTCCATTTAGCATACCATGGCCCCGGGACTTTAGACAAGGGATCTCGCAAAGTGGAGACGATGAACTAACAATAGCCATAATTAGACATCTCGTTGGCGTTTGGTTTCTATATGATTTCTTACTAGCAGTACTGCCACCAAGCCCAGAACACTCAAGGAGAGTAGATGGTTGGATTTGAGCAGCTCCGGAATCCCTTCCATTCTAGTAATCTTGTTGGGCGGATGCGGAGTTATATAGATCTGAGTTCTAACGTAGGTGATTAAGTAGGTGATGATTTCTGTTTGCGTCTTGAATATTGCCAACCACATATATATAATTGCGGATTGGACGTCTCGATTTGTGGTCCCTCTATCCAGCCAGGCCTGCCAACGTGTTTCGCAGCGCACGGGGTATCGTCCTCGGCCGACTTGCCGACGGGCGAGTGATAACGAAACCCTCCGCTGTGGCGGGTAGCATTACTTACATGGCTGCTCCCCACACTTTTCGAGGATTGATCCGTCTCAGCTAGGAAGACCAGCCCCACCGGCTTCACTGCACTGAGTCTAGTTTCCTCTAGGGCCGGCAGTTGGACGGGAGCGAGGAGGGCGCTCACCGATTGTCCGAAGTCCGGGTTGCGACAGTGGAGTGCACGTCACACTATGCAGAGACGGGATTCGATCGAATGGGGGGTTCTATTTTCGGCGGCCCATTGCTGAATAGCGGAAATCGTGTCGGCGGATGCATATTGCCGGTGTACAGGCCCTATGCGGTATAGACCAAGCTCGCTATGGGATGGCGGGTTTTCTTCGTCTGCCACCGATCTATCTTGTATGCTACTTGCTCTGGGGATGATTCGAGAGTTAGTTGTGTGTCACTGACCCGGTCAGCGAGACCCGAGTAGATAGGCCGGTTTACTCATCGTGTGGGCAGCCTACCAAGTACTTGCGTAGAAGGGCCGCCAAGGCTGGTTCTGCTTTTGTATCCGCTATTGTCTACCCACCATAATTTTCGTCTGATGACATGTTCCGATCCCCGGTCTACAGGCTACATCAACCACGTTCTACCACACCGCAACCCCCGCCTAAACCCTGCAAACAACCGTGTATCTAATTCGTTACGCCCAAGGCTTACCCGAAGCCGAGCGATGACATAATCGACCGCTCTACCTCGGCCAAAGCCTCTGCCCCACTCCCGTGCCGTCATACACATTTTGTTAGATGCGGGGATGCCATTAGGGGTCTTCCACATGTGTGAGGTTGTACGTCGTGAAGTGGATATTTCCCTATAAATATACGTCTCGATGAATGGATTTTCTCCTATGTCGAACGTTCTTACAACTAACAAGTAGGTAAAATAATAATCATTAATCATGTTTCTATGTGTTGTAGTTAAGATATCTAATGCTACACCCCCTCTACCTTATGTCCGCCCCTTTTCTAGGTCTTCTACTTGTATCGTGGGATTGCCGTTTATCCCATCAACGCTTTCGGATAATATAATTTCAGGAGTAGGGCCCTGCCCGGCGAACATCGCCCCAGGCGTGCCGGGGGCGGTCTTTTCCGACTCTGCTTTTGCCTCCTCTGATACCTCGTCATTCTTCTTGTTCTTCTTGAACATGCTTCCGATTTTGCCCATTAATTTAGCTAGGAATCTGTACACGGCGACGAAGGGTGCGCCAACTGTCTTTGCGATGACGGCGAACCATTCGTCGGGAAATAGACGGATTAGTATAGCCCATGGTAGACATACGAAGGCTGTTACCAGACATATAGCCCACTGTACACCGTTTATCGGTTTGATTTCAAACGCGGCGCCACCGACGAAGATGATGAGAACCTGAAGTCCTACCATGAGAATGGTGATGCCTACGAAGAACTTGTTGCGATGTACACCTTCGAAAATGTTGAACTTGTTATCCAGACGCCGATTGTTTAACTCGTTGAAGATCTGTAACCAAACGAATGTATTGAAGACCATCGTGGCAAGCTCCTTCTGCTGTGTGGCATCATGTGGGTCGTAGCCCAGGATTCGATTTCCTGCGAAGTAGAGCACAAAAGTCACAACAAGTTGGTAAATGGTTTGCCCGATAATCATCTTCCACATGTTCACTGTGATCAATGGGGCGCTCTTTGGCTGAGGAAGGCGGTTAAGGATCTTATCCGTAGGGGGGTCTGTGGCCAGCGCAAGCGCGGCAAAGGTGTCCATAATCAGGTTCACCCAAAGCAGTTGTACGGCTGTGAGGACCGACTTCATCTCAGGATTCGCAACGGCTGAGACAAATGCGACAAGGACGGCAGTGATGTTGACTGTGACTTGGAACTAAACTTATCATCAGTTGCCAGATTCCCTTCACTAGGTTTGTGTGCGGTGTGTCTATTTACCTGGAGGAACTTTTGCACAGCGTCGTTGACAGCGCGTCCCCATTTTAGAGCGGTCAAGATCGAAGTAAAGTTGTCGTCCATCAATACAATCTCAGATGCCTCCTTTGCAACCTCAGTGCCACAGATGCCCATCGAGAAGCCCACATCGGCTGTTTTCAAGGCCGGGGCATCGTTCGTCCCGTCACCCGTTACGGCAACAGTCTCTCCAAGAGCCTTAAGCTTTGCTACTAAGATACGTTTATCCTCAGGGGATGAGCGTGCGAGGACTTGGAGTTTTGGGATTCGTTCGTTCATCTCTTCGTCACTTAGTACTCTGAATGCAGGACCTTCCATGATAAGTCCGTCTGTATAGATACCACACTCCGTGGCGATAGCCTGTGCTGTCACGGCATTGTCGCCAGTGACCATGCGAACTACCACACCGGCATGCCGGGCCAGACGAACCGCCTCGGGAACTCCCGGCCTGACGGGATCCTGGATGCCAACGACGCCAAGCCATATCAAGTCCTTAAGAATAGAAGCAAACTGAACGTGACCATCTTCCAATTCGGCCTGAGCCGGCGGCCATTGTTCAAAATCACGGTACACAAGGCCGATAGTGCGGAGAGAGCCTTTGGCATATTCATCAATGGTTGATGTTAGGCTTTCACGATCTTCGTTGGTAAGCGGGCTTTCATCCAAAGTCGCAGCATCGGCCTTGTTGCTGCAGTAGCCCAAAAGAATCTCCGACGCGCCCTTGACCAAAAGTCGATGACACGAGCCAAGCTTGATGACTGCACCCATACACTTCTTGCTCGAGTCGAAGGGAAACATGTGGACGGTCTGTTCGTTAGCACGGATTTCAGGAAGCGACTGCATTCCCATATGATCTTTGGCCCATTGCAAAAGGGCTGTTTCCGTCTTCGAGCCAATGAACGTGAACTGGCCAGCATCCTCGCCTTCGAATGCGGTCGAGTTGATAGCAATAGATTGAACCAGCGCATCCTTTGCCTTCTTGGAAAGCTCAGCTGCCCACTGTGAAACCGTCTTAGAGTTAGAATTCTCGTGTTCAGATTTGTCGAAATTGGAACGACCGAAAGTTCCGGCCACCACGGTCATCCTGTTGGTAGTTAGGGTGCCGGTCTTGTCGGAGCAGATTGTTGTAGCATTGCCCATAGTCTCGCAAGCACGTAATACACGGACGAGGTTGTTTTCCTTTAGTAGGCGCTGGGTGGCAAATGCCAAGGCGAGGGTCACAGCCAGAGGCAATCCCTCTGGTACAGCCACCACGATGATAGTGACGGCAACAATAAGGATGTCCAAGAAGCTAGAGGCCTTCTCATTAGGGGTGCGGGCGTCGGCAGGCAGTCCGGCAAGGAAACGGAATAGGAGAACGAAGAACAGGACGACGGCCGCGCTTCCTCCTATTTTAGCAATAGCAATAGCGAGACGTTCTAGTTTCTTTTGTAAGGGCGTTGGCTCTACATCGGTTTGAACAGACATCATAATCTTGCCGAAGCTCGAATGTACGCCAACGGATGTGCACAGAAATGTCCCAACGCCCTCGAGGACTTTTGCCCCAGAGATGATGAAAGGGTCGGGGGTTTTGGCGTTGGAACTGCCTGATTCCAACATAGCCATGACTTGATCTCCGGGCGTCTTTTTGATCGCGTCTGATTCTCCTGTAGCCGAAGACTCGTCACATTTTAGGTCGTGGCCGTCGATAAAAATACCATCGACCGGCACAAGATCGCCAGGCTCTAGATGTAGAACGTCGCCGACGAGGATCTCACGCACATTGATTGTGTACGATTTACCGGACCGAATAACCTTGATTTCTCTGTCCTCCTTTTTTGCGTTTAGTTTGAAAAAAGCCCGTTCCTTTTGCCAGTCGTTCAGTGATCCCACTAACGTAACGATAAGAATAGCTATTATGATAGCAACGCCTTCGATCCAGTCGACAGCTGGAGGAGACCCGGGTGCATGCTGGACTCCAAACGTTTCGTATAGACCAAGTGCTAAAGAGATGGTCGCGGCTACCGCCAAAAGGATGATGACTTTGTCCTTGGAGGCCATCCATATTAGTCTCCATAGCGGGGCTGATTTTTTTGCTGGCAAGACGTTTTTCCCGTAAACCCTCTCTCGGTCACTAAAAGCACCGGAATTAGGATCCGGACTCCGTGTTGTTGACTCTGGAAATTTATCGGATGTCCGTCTGACGGCTTGGTCAAAAGTTATCCTGGATCGGACAGTCGTCTCATCCAGACTCAAGCCGGCGCGGACGTCGGTTTGCAGGCCGTGTTGGATGCCAGCGAGCCCACCCACGGCTCGGAATGCTAACAAAGATTTGGGATTTAGTAACTTATTTAGTTGCCCCGGGCTAAAGGCGAAAGGGTTATCCTCGACCTGGAAGTCGGCCTCTGTACCGGGATCGGGACGCAGTGCCGATTCGGGGTCTATGGTCACAACACTAGACCCGCAGTCGGATTGCGCTGGAGTGAGAAACGGATCGGCCGAGGCGGAAGGCGTTAGGAAGGGATTTGATACATTGGAGACAAACGATCCAGCCGGTGTGACTGCTCGAGTCTCGAGAGTGTCGCTTCTTGAACGATTACCTGTATCCAACATGGTCTCGGTGGTGTTACTCCTCGATCGAACTCGAGTATCGACCGCTAGTGTCGGCGGAGCTAGGCTATTGCTCGCCATGGTCGTAAATGGCAGTCGTTGAGTCCCTATCTGTTGATATATACGATGGAAAGGGGTAGGCGTTTTTTACTATGTAGGAATGTTTTGTTGCTTCCGTTGTGAAGAGCTGTTCATCAATCAGGCCTGAGACTTGTACTATTACTCCCGGGGCGGCCTCTCGGTGAGCGACGAGAGCGGGATCATATGTAGAAAGGCTGTGTCTGTTCTGCCACGACATGCGCAAACCTGACGTCGTACGCTAGGGAATGTACACTTTAGTATCCAAGAGTGATGTAAGAGAAGAGAGGAAGCCTAGGATACAAGGTCGGTTTACTACGAGGCCTTGGGCTGCTTGGTGTTCGGGCTGTGCAAGCGCTCACACGGGTCTCACTAATCAAGGCCAAGATGGTGGTGGGTGAAAGTGACCAGACAACCTTGGGAACCTGGTGGTCCGATCGAGGTATTCGATAGCTAGAGAGCTTGGTTTTGGCACTACAGTAAGTAGTCCGAAATTGGACAGTGGATCTGGGACTTGGTAATGTAGATAGATCTGCCCAGACTTGCCTCTACGGGGTCTGCATTGGTGGCGGTAATTGTGAGTCTTGGTGTCCGAGTTGCTGGGATGAGAGCGTATTCGCGGCGGATCAGTCGAGTCGCAGCAAAGGACAGTCCGTATAAAGAGAGTTGAATAAGGTTGAGCACCGCGCGTTCACCTGCGTATCTCGCAAACTTGGGCCCTACGATTGAGATTGAGCCTTGGTTGCCTGCGCGTTGCCTGCGCGTTGCCTGGGGCGGGAGGCCAGGACACCAAGGACACCAGCGGCAATAAAGTGAACGTTGAGTGAGGCTGTGCCCTTGCCACCGATGATTGGGCTGGCTCCTGTGGTACTTCGAGCACAGTACCTGTGAGAGAGGCGATTCTCTCGGAGGCCGCTATCTCTGCTCCTTTTGGAACTTGGGCCGATTCGATTTCGGGAAAGATAACGGCCTCGACTGGGGCATATCCTAGTTAGATCCAGTCAAGTGGTAGTGTACTGCATATGCTACACTAGATAGGATAGTTGTGTAGTGTAGATGTTTCTCTCGTACTTATTCCGTACTTACGACGTGTAAGCAAGTACATACTGTATCTTGGATGTGCTCTTGTGCGCATGTCCCCTTGGCCAAGACCCTGACAAACGATGGCGCATCTCGCATACCCGCCTCCGCCGACTCGCGCCCGTCCGAGAGCAGGCAAAGAAATGGAAATCACCCTCGCGCCCAGGCCCGGAGCCCTCTCGATGATGGCAGCGTGGAAAACTCTGATCCTTGGTCCGAGGATGGATTGAGGCTGTGTAAGTGAAGACGGCCCAATCACGGTCGCCAGCAACCCGCGCCTTGCCGTTTCGGTCGACGGCTGTGCCCCACCATCGCGGCCTGGAATTTCCAGAAAACGACATTGGGAAATGTGCAATTACTAAGGCTGGAAGTGAAGTCAGGTAGGTACAAATGTACCAAGTACCTCTCTCTCTTCCTTCTCTAAGTACTATTCCCCCTTCTTTCCCGCCTCTTTCCCCCTTTCTCTTCGCTACAGAGTACATAGTATCTAGACAGGTATTCCGTACTACTCTGGATACTACTCGAGATACTACTCATGCAAGAGCGGCACGGGTATAAAAAGTACCTAGTATTTATTTATACATGAATATGAAATGTACTGTGCTATACTTACTGTACTGTATATCTTGCGCGACTAACCGTAAGGAGTCTACCGCTGTGGCCTCTCCCACCACCCGAGCCAATGACGATGGCCTCAGTCTCCCATCCGGTTTGCATCAAGTTGTGTGACTCGATGTGCACTGTATTGTACAGTACACAAATCTGTCTTGGCAGCCATCAAGGCCATTTAATTCCAACCACGGAACCTATTATCTTCAGCAGCTATCATTACTCTACCGCCTAGATATATAGTACCTAACACACCTCTTCTAACCTCCTTGGCGCAAGTCATCGCCCAAGCTAAGTATACAAACGTCGATTGCCCTGATCAGCACAGCGACACACATCCGAGTGATCATCGTTTGCAGTGTCCAGACGTTTGTCCAAGGTAGGCTGGCACGCACTCGTGACGGAATAAATGCATATAGTAGGCCCGACCAGACTACGTGTAGCTCTCTATGTAGCTCTCCATGATGCATATCGATCCTCCGCACCATGGTTCAGAAGTGCAGTTGAGAGCCAGTATACAAATCCATAACATTCCGCTGATGTCTGGCGCTCTCTTGGCAGCCATTCGCGTCTTATTGGGAAGGTGGCGGTGAGCGTCGTTTGTGACGGCTCCTATTTGTGATCGAAACTGGTTGGCATCGTTTCTCGCCAGCAGGATGGTAGCCCAGACACTCTGTGAGCTACTATGCACCATGGCGGCGAAGACCACCAATCAGATCGATTGGTAAGAAATCTACGCCGGTGCTAAGTGTGGCTGTGTTAATTGCGTCGTGAAACAATTTGTCGTAAGTGTTTACCCGAATAGGTCCACGTTTCCTCACAGATCCTGTGCTCCATCCTTACGTCCACCGTTAGTCTTGGTACGCTCGCCAGCCATCGATGCGATGGCGAATGTTCCCTTCAGTGGATGCAAACAGCGTTGCTGTGTGAATGTCGAGCGAACAACGACCCGGGTCATGTTGGGCGATTCGAATCTGGAAACTATTGATCTCCCCGTGTACAATGAGGTATGCTGACCCCCATAATCCTGTCCTTTGCCATACGTCCTGAAGATCGGCCGAATCCATGTGGTAGGTTTCAGCTTGGAAAGGCTTCTGCCGACACTGGTTTTACATGAGCAATTTCACAATACATAGTGAACAATTGGTAGCCATAGCATCTTTGCAGAATTCACCGCTGTCGAACGGGTTTTTGATGTGTTGGCACCCTCCACTCTGCGTAGCTAGGCCTTGACAGCCTCTCACAATCGCGTCTATTGTAGCCCCGGAGGTTCCCGAGACGTAGTTTGCGTGCCGGCGTTTCTGGATATACTTACGGCTCAGTTTGGATAGCATCGCGTTGAAGAGAGGGCGGGATGGGGGTTGCGGCTATGGTTTAGTGTAATTTGGTAAGTCTAACTTATAGAATCGCACTCGGTATGATTTACTAAAGTTTGTTACTTGAAGAAAGCTCACACAAAGCTGAATTCAGCGCCAATAGTCAAAATTAACAACAGGACAAATCTGAACCAAGCATGTAATAAATATTTGGGCGTCTATTACTTGTCTGTAGCAAGAAGCCAAACTCGGGTTTTTTCTACCATTCCCGTTACCACCAGCACATCAAATAAACTTATAGCCCTACCCTCTTGTATAATTTAGTTCCCACATGCCTCCTGCGATTAACATAAACTAGGCTATATTAAGGTATCCAGTGGTCAGTTATTGGTATATCATTCATTCCCTTATAAAGATCAGCGGTTCCGTTACTAGCCCGGGGAAAAAAAGACTTGCGAGGGCAGTGCTATTCCTTCTATTAGTATAATGAAATTGAATGTAAATTCAAGTTGATATTCTCTATTTAGGATAATGTCCAAGGGGACTGTATATATACGCCTCTTTCCGGGGGACGTTAGCTAGAAACACCACAATTCTCATATCATATACCCAATAATCGAAGATAACCAATGGATTAAATTTAATGAAAAGATATTACCATAACTAAACATAATAATGACTATACAAAAGAATTTCTATATTTCCTGTAAATGAAAATACAACCGCGTCAAGAAGCATCGCATAACCCCAAAGTTATATGTGCCAGAAAGTTAAAATGCAAATGTATCTTAAACACTAATACTACAACCCAACGTTTAACCCCTTGAACAAATATCAAGCCGACACTAATCCAATCCAGATAGCCCCGGATACTAGTCCAAAAGCTCCATCGGCAAATGTCATTACGGATTACCCCATCGAGCCAGCACAGCCCCTCCAGGGAGGTTCGGACGAGCCAAGACAAAACGACCATATAGCGAAAAATCCAATTCCCGAAACGCCAAGACCCGGACTTCTGCTCGGACATATACAGTAGCATAGTCATGCCTCACACATTGGCTTACATCATACATCGGCCACGACGAGCTGACTCAGTCACCCAATGCCATCCGCATGCCTTATCAACCTCCCATACCTAGTCTAGACAATTGTTCCATTCCCACTCCCGTCCAGACATACCGATACTAACCAGCCAAGGACCCCTCACAGCACAGCCGGCGTCGTCAGAGGATCATCCATGAGGAGGTTGGGGGGCACGATCCGCCCGTGGGATCCGGCCGACGAGACGACAGCATGCGGTGGAACGGCGAAGTGCGCTAGCAGTGGCTATGTCCCGGGCTGTGGTGCGTATTCGTACGCAGCGTGTATAAGATGATGTGGTATAAGTCCACCAGGTTTACGACTACGCGTACGTGGTGTGTATAGCTTACTACTTCGTGATGTGTACAAGTGAGCCTGGTATACGGCGGGTAGTATACCATGACAGATCGTGTGCAAGAGCGGCGTCGAGTCGCCTTAATCTAGCTCTGACACGGGGTCGAAACGGATGAGAGGGGCTGTACGCGGACGATCAAGAGGGAATCATGAGGCTTCGTTGTCAGACAGTTCTCACCATCCCTTACATGAGGCTCATCGAAGGTAACCCTTCCACCATGGACAAATACACGGAGAGTACGATCATAACACAGCACAAGGATACAGCGAGGCTTTGAATCAGTTGTTTAACCAACCGCCCAAGCAAAGCCTCGAAAAACGCGAGTTTCACGCGGGACGACGGTTGTATATCGACGTAGTCGCGGGCGATAACTGAGCCTGGCCGAAACGAGTAGTGGTGTACGGGTGCGGGATAGGGCTTCCTCACGATTGGATATTTCAGGGAATCGATAGGGGCCGTGCAAGTGCCATCCCTACAGTCTCACGAATCCCGGTCCATTGCGAAAAGAGCGAACCAAAACTCTAATATTCCCTACTGTATGCCTCATGAGAGAAAAAAAAGGGATAGGCCCACATAGGTACACGACGTCAGGCTATGCAATATATATGATATGGTAGCTCCTACAGAGCCTAATGTACTATATTCTATCTAACGTGACATCGCCCGGCCGATGATCGCTTAATGCTTCGTGCTAAATTAAATGGGCGCTATTGGGGTATAATATAATTGGAGCCGCTGTAGGCGGCTAAGGGGCCTCAGCCCTGCGTTCTCCAGGGGTATCTATATGCGTAGATTCAGCCATGCGCAAGGCGTCCTTGATGTCGTCCACAAAGAGGTGCTCGCCTCCAACAAGCGCAACAATGCCACTGCGCTCGAGCAATTTCCACACTTTGTTATCGCGACTGGGTGCACGGCTGAAAAACACCCTGACGCCCTGCTGGCGGTACTTGTGCACAATCTCTTCTAACACCTGTGTGCCCGACCCGTCCATCGATGTAACGCCGTGGATGTCAAAGATGATGTTTCGGTTGCTGTCTTGGGGGCGCAAACGCGGCAGTGCCGGGTGTGCCATGTCGGTTCCGTAGCGCTCCATCCGGCGCAGCCTGCTTTTCAAGTCGCCCGTGTTGGCAAAGGTCAGGGGCTCAGGGATTTTGACGATAAGGCATCCTTCGATGAACTCGACTCGGTCGGGGTGTTCCTCTGCGTTGGCGAACCGGTCGCTGCCGGGCACGCGGCCGAGGATCTGTATACGGGGGCGCGTAGCATGACGCACAACTTGCAGCAGCGAGAGACCGATGCCGATAGCAATGCCAAAGTTGAGTGAGAAGAACACGGTCACGAGTACAATCACGGCCATCAGAGATAGCTCTTCCCAGCCTCTGATGCGGACGAAGAATATGAGGTCCTCGGGGAGTTCTTCGATCAGAGAAAAGGCAACTACCATAATCAGTGATGAGAGGACAGGTTTCTGAGTAGCCAAGTTAGCCATGCTGTAGCGTCTGTAGTAGAGCAAGCTGGACCTACGGGGAGATAGTAAAACCATGGTAAAAGAAACAATATACAGATGGTGGTAATGATGCTGAGGAGGATTGAGCTCATGGGACTCTTTCCACCTGTCGATTTGTTCACCTTGCTCCTACCGTAGCCTCCAAACGCAGGGAGGGCCATGAAACAAGCACCGACAAGGTTAGCTGCACCCAAAGCAATCAACTCACGATTGGGACTAAGTTGCATGCCTTCGATGACATCGGTATCACCTAGACTCTTGGCGGCCACGGAAGACTCGAAGAAACCGAGCATGCCGATTAAAAATGAGGTCCCCATGGCTTCCCGAATATGAGGCAAGTGAGATAGCTGGAAAGGGTTGCGGAAAGTAAAAAGATGGCCCGTGGAGGCCTCGACCTTGCCGAGGAGCTCCACGCCTTTGCCTTCCCAGTCGAGGGAGTAGGCCAGGACGGCGGAGAGGACGACGACGAGCAGACGATCAGGGAAGTATGCCACACCAGGATACCGGGGCTGTAGCCGACGCTTAACCTCACTAGTGACACATTGCATCAGTCAACCATAGTTAGATAGAAACGGGGGGACGGCGGGGACTCATACCGAAGCACCATGATGACGACAAAGCTGATGATGCCGATGAGGCCCGACAGCTTATGCCACTCCCCGAGATGGGCGAAGATGAATTGGAGCTTCTCGACGGTGCTGCGGTGGGGTACGCTGGGCACGTCGTGGGCGACGCCACCCAAACCGAGGACTGGGGTCATCTGATCGATGAAGATGACCAGGCCGATGGACGAGATGAAGCCGCGCAGGAACGGGCGGCTCAAGACGTTGTCGACGAAGCCGAAGCGGCCGAGCCCCATGATGAAGACGTAGGCGCCGGCCAGGCCGACGGCGACACCGGCGATCTGGGCGTGCAAGAGGGCGTCGTCCTCTTGGCCGTCGCCGAAATCGACACTGCCCTTGACGATGGAGCCGACGAGCAGCGAGCCGGGGGCCTCGGGGCCGACGATCATCTGCGGGCAGCTGCCCAAGAAGGCGTAGACGAGGGGGTTGAAGGTGAAGGCGTACAGGCCGCTGATGGGGGGCACGTGGGCGAGGTTCTCGGCGTAGGAGAGGGCCATGGGCAGGTACATGGAGGCCATGGTGATGGCGGCGGTGAAGTCGCCCTTGAGCCACGACCACTTGTACTGGCGCATCCAGATCAGGCACGGGATGTAGTAGGAGAGGTACATGGACCACGAGTCCTCGAAGCCGTGGCGCTCGGCGAGGGCGCTCGACGTGGTCATCTTCTTGCTCCTCACAACGTTGGCGAGGGCCTGGCGCCACTGGCCCTTGTGTGGCGGCTGGGGCGTGTCGCCCAGGGTAGCCGAGCCTTCGGAACCAAGCAGCGAGGCTCTCTCGGACTCGCCATGGAGCAGATCCATGTCTCGCAGGGGAGGAGTGACGGCCCGTGGCGAGAAAGTGCCATGATTGCAGGGGCCGTCGTGAGCCCGTTCGCGGTGGAGGAGTGAGGTGGTCTCGTTCGCGTCGTCGATATCACTGCGTAGAGGGGAGGCGTGCCGCTGGTGGCTAGGCAATGGGGACTCTCGCTCGTGAACAGCATCGAGTGGCGTAGCGTCTTCATGTCGGTTGCTAAGCTCCGAGGCAGTAGAGGGTTCGTGGTCGTGGTCGTGGTCGTGGTCGTGGTCGTGGCCTGACTGGTTGGGCTCGGGCTCAGACTCTGACTCGGAGGCGGAGGCGGAGGCGGTATGACTTCGACGGAGGCCGCTCGGGGTCGAGGGAGAATGGTGGTGTGGCAGTGGCTGTGACGGCGGCGCTTCTGCAGAGTCAGACTGGGTGTGCTCGGTCTGCGTTGGTGGCTGCGTTGGTCGCCGTCGTGGCGGTTGCCGCGAGCCGCCGGGAGCTGGTGACGGCATTTCCACCGACTAACACGACGCAGACTACCTAAGTGCCTCTACAAAGCAATCCTTGCCAGCCCAACCGATGCATCGGGGCAGACCGCGAGAGTAAAGACGGGTGCGGGAGGACGCGGGATACCGGCCACGAGCCAGCGCTGACAAAGTAAGAATGGGTAAAGCGGGAGGAAGAATAAAACTGTACAGTATATATATATAGTATAAGTAGTATAGGAGGAGGAGAGTGCGGCAAGAGGTAGTCTACGAGTGGTGGTGGTGGTGGTGGTGGTGGACGACACCGGGTTACTTAGGTACTGTGAGTAGGGGAAAGAGAAAGAGAAAGAGAAAATAAAATAAAATAAAACCTGGAATATTACATATCACAGGCTACTCATTGGCGGCTATCGGTATCCGTCCGTATCGGCACTCGAGTACCTGAGTTGGGGGGGGAGTATCGGGAATAATGATAATTTTTAAAATAAATCTGATCCTAATCAGAGGTTATAAGTCATAAATAATCAATTCAGCTGCTGGGCCCGCAACAGGCTCGAGCTCAAAAACGGGGACACGAGCTGAACCGCTTCCGCCCGAATGGGAGGTCGAGCCGATGCCGTACTCCGTTGCTCTCTGTCAGACTGTCACTCTGTGCCTGACTTGTACAGTATTTTATTGTTAATGCGACACTTTTCTCAACGTTCAGACACAACGTTCAGACACACGTTCAGACATTGCATTCCCTTGGCAGAGAAAGTACCTACATATCACTGTGATTGACCGACTTTGCTCGTCCAGGGAGGTGTTAAGTACCTAGCAGCCAAGACTAGCACCGCCTATGCGCTGTGAAAAAAACGCTGCGGGGCACTGTAACTGGTACCTACCAGAACGTATCTACAGGTACCCGCCAAGTCCCCCCGCTTCAATCTGATGTCTGTCATGTGAACCTTTGACACACCTCCCGAGGACCCAAACCGTCTTGGTATTATGTATTCGCGCCGGTGATGACCACATACTTACGTACAAACATAACTCCGGTAACAGACAACCACAGTTCTCAGGGACACGTACAGTATCTGGTGGATCTCTCCTGAATTTTTTTGAAATTTTTTTTTTCGGTTATTCTCTCTTGCTCCCTCACTCTCTCCCAAACCCGAGGTCTCTCTCGTATTCCCCGGCACCCGGTCCGATGGGTTGTATCAACGTATAGCTACCAGATTGGTTGAACTCCTGGACGCCATTGACTAAGTAGAGAGGCCGCATCTCGCCGTCGTCGCTAAAGTAGAGCTTCGGCCGCTCGCGCCGGTAATACACCGTCGAGGTGCCGTCCGTGAAGTCGACCGTGGTGTTGTACGCGAGCGTCCTGTTATTGAACGTCCACGGCCCGCGCCAGTCGCGCGCGTACACGTGCGCCCCGACGCGCGGGCCCTTGAGCCCGAGGTCGATGTCGACCATGTAGTGCACGAGGAAGTGCCAGTGCCCGCGCCTGTCGCGCCAGAGGAACGGGTCCTCGCTGCGGTCTGTGTTGCGCGGCTCCACGACGAGGTCGTACGGCCCGCCGAAGCCCGCCACCGCCGTGTAGATGTTGTTCTTCTCCACCGCGAGCAGCGTCTCCCGTGTCGGGTCCCCCGCCGACCACAGCGGCCATGGCGCGGGGTTCGTGACCTTCTCTAGCTGTGCTTCGAGCCGCTCCCAGTGCCGTAGATCTGTCGAGCTCGACACCGAGATGGTGTTGTTGAACTTTTGCGATTTGCACGTGTTGGGCTCCTCGATGTCCCGGCCGATGCAGTAGAGTAAATACTTGCCGTCTGCAGGGCTGTAGATGGTCGTCGGGTTGTGGTGGAATGTGCTAAAGAGTGTCTGCGTGTACGTGTAAGGACCCGTCGGGCCCGTCCTCGACTCGGCTCGGATGATCGTGCTGAAAGGCCTCCAGCCTCCAAGTCCACAGCCATGTGCCATCTGGGACGTGATGAGATGGAATAGTTTCTTGTCTACTGGATCTTGAACGATGTGGCCTCCCCATGACGAATTTCCAGCACCTTCCTTGTAAAAGTCCGGTCCCGTGGCGTTTGTGTGGTTGTATCCAGACCACCTCGTCGCTGGATATAGGTCCAATTCGCTACAATCCCCAGCCCGCCAACCCGCATCACAAATACACGCCCGTTTGGCCTGTGAGCATATCCCATTCAAGCTACAGTCGTCGTCTGTTGAACAGCCATGGGAAGGGACCACAACGGTCACCAAAGCCAGTAACAAGATCATAAGTAGTGAACCCATTTACTTCGCCAATGGCCATGGCCTGAATTCTTGGTGCGAACGCGCTCCCTAAATCATTAGCTGATCTCCCATGATGTTTCTCGTTTCCATATTCTATGCGGGGCGGGTGGGAAAACCTACCCCGAGATCATCGAAGTAGGTGCGTGACAGTCGATCTGAGATATTTTATCCACGAACAGGGTTGTGACGCTTCTTGGCTTTCCCCCGCAACGAATTGATACACACCCGTTACCGCTTCCTCGGCTTAATGCCTTGTTTGAAATATCGAGCCGCGCTAGGCTGTCTGTTTCTGTACAAACTGATATCTCGCGGGGCTCTAGGTAAGTAGGATGCAAAGGGGCTCAATATTATCGCTACGTGGGGCATGCAATGAATTAAGAAGAGGAGCCCATCAGCGTGCATATTAGACACCCAATGAAGTACTAATTACACGATATTCTTAAGAATTCTAAATACAAACGAGATCATAAAACCCAAGTTTCCCATCGTCAGATAGCCAAACCGCAACAAAACGCCTCTTATTCTACAACTCTTTAGTTCTTCATGTAGTAAAGTCCTTCAATAGCAGCTCGAGATCATCCGGGCGAGGATCAATATAGCCAAGCTCCACATGTGTATCGAGTGACTTCTGGGCATATTTGGTGGCAGTTTCGACGTCGCCCGCTTTCCAGAACAGTCTGGCGATCACCTCATACTGCGAAGCCACCATGGTGTGGATGTCTTCGGCTTTTGCCAGTTCGAGGATATCATACGATGCTCGCACCGCCGTCGTGCCGTCCAGTTCGCTGACTAAAACACTTGGGGTCAATTGCCACTGGTTCTAAGTAGGGTTTCCGAGGCTTTCAGAAGCTTCTTTTACACATGATCGACCACCAAAATGGCAAGAGATGGATTTGGGGTATTACTTACTCGCCTTCATGACATTCTCCTGCAGCGACGCTATTTTCTCTCGCCGGTAGTCTGACGTTGCGATTTCCGTCTTCGAAGCTGTGCAGAGGCTGCACTTACACTCGAACCCCCAACGCCTCAGATCACGCTGCCTCTTCTCTCTTGGGTGGTTCATGGGGATATCTGTGAATAGATTTCTCCGTTAGTAACCATCATCAATCAACGTCGTGGAAGGCAGAGTTCCATACAACTAATGGTGATCTCCTCTCCTGCTTCAATGTCGCGGAAGGCAACGACTTTGACGTCAAAGCTCGTGGGACTAAATCGTACAAATGCACTGCGTCTCTCACGTCAGACTAGTTTCTATACACGTGAAAAAGTGCAGACTAACTTTGGTTTACAGGCATGATTGATCCTCTAGACACTCGTGAGCACGCAGTCATCTTCATTCTCCGCATGGGCTTCGACTCACAGCAACTTCAGGGTACAGCGCCATATGTGCATCGCCACCCAAATTATACGAGAACGAGTTCGTCCCGAGAATGTCCTCCATGATATCGACGGCCGCTGCACTCGACCTGCCGAGCCCGAGGACCCTTTCCGGGTCCGCGAGCTGGTCAGACGCTAGGTGGAGGTACTGATGTCCAACGTGCTTCTGCATAGCCTTAGGGAACGACAAGTCGAGCACAACAGTCGCCCAATCCGCCATGAAGGCCTCGGCTTTAGCAATCTTGCGCGTGGCCACGACACCCATGCCCTTGGGCGGCATGTCGACAATGGCGTAGCTCGGTATCGTGGAATTGAGTGGGTGGCCGCCCGGGAACTCCTCGTTGAGCATTCCGGCGCTGTCTGCTGCCGTCTTGGGTTTCGTGATGATGCTGATCCCTTGGTCGCCGTGCCGCGAGTTGCTGTACACGCAGTACTTCACGCTCGGGTCCTTCTCTGATTCCACGCACTCGGGCCGATGCGTCCAGGGCGACCAGTCCACGGGCTCCGGCCCGGTGCTCTCGTCGATGGGCGGCGGACATCGGAGTTGGCCATCGTGTCGCAGAGCAGGTGGCGGATCTATTGTCAACGCAGCAGTCAGCCATGTCTGTTCACGGTGAAAACTCTTGGGAATTCTTGTGATTTTCAGTAACAGGGTGAGCCGAGTAAGCTTGCTTGAACAATTCGTGTCACTGAGGAATGCAAAAATAGAAAGGGCCTGACTAACCTCTGAGGCAGTGTTTCGTTGCTATGCCCGTAGACTCGGCAAGCACAGGAATCACCCCGAGGAGTAAGGAAATGGCAGCAGGTCTGTATTTTGAATCCTTCATTTTTACGAAAGACCGGCCCTGGACACGTGCATATGGAAGAACTCACAACGCCAACTACAAAAAAGGGGGCGTCTTCGCTATCAATATACCTAGACAGTGGTGGTATGGTGTTTCCTGACGTGTCTAACTTTCAAATCTGACGATCCGAGGATGGCCAGTTTATGCCGTGATGTGCATATATTAGCCAACGCGAGGCCAAGAATGCATTTCTAGCACGATTTACTACCCCTTCCGAGACGGCTCCACGGCAGGTTTGAAGGGATGTTAAGCACTTTCCCGTATGGGCAGCTCTGTAGCTTAGCTAGCTCACGAGGATTAAGACCTCCAGGGTCTGCACGGCACACTCATTTATTCGAAGTGATCATCCTGTGCACTGCCCAGTCGGTGGTACATTTGCATCTTAATGTCTGCATCCCAATGTCTACACAGGACTTCTCGGAGGCCTGCTATTGAGGGCGTTTTGCTCGAGCCGTGCCGCCCGTGACAAGACCTTGGCCCTGCCGATCACCGGTTGGACGGGCGTGACACCCGAGGCCTTGCCGAATTCCGATTTTTGTCGGGGGTTCGAAGGGGGCGGTTATTATATCATAGCACTTGGCCGGCGGTTAAATCAATCCACGGACGCATCTGACACCCATTGTGGGCCTTTTCTAGATGAAACGAATTGCTCAGAGCTCAGCGAGTAAAATGCACGATAAGGTGGTTCAAGCTGTTATGTATATTAACTGCACATTATTCTTACCACAGAATGACGTAAAAGCAATATGTGTTAACTGATTTATACTATGCTGCTATCTGTTAATTAATATATCGTACAACGTGGTTGAGTAGTTTTCGTAAAAGCGAATCTTTACTAAGTCTTTAAAAAATGAGAAATCCCACGTGTTCGCTTACTCTTACATTGAATAGATATTCCGGTAATCTAGGGGAACGAGAAATAGAAATGATTCAGTCGTTCATGCGGTATCAATATGCCCTGGCCCAGCTGCCTTGGTATGTGCTGATTATTGAGTAGTGCTGTATAGCTAAGGAATATCCTGGAAGTTCAATTGGCCACTTCGTCGAGCCCGAGGTCTATCTACCTAGCCGTATTCCGGTTCCCTTGTTCACTCAGTGACCAACGAACTCCCTAATAATGCCGCTGGTGTGTTAATTTTGTGAACCAATGGGAGCCTGTAAATAGAACAGAAAACACTTCTATTTAAAATATTATATAGTTTTATCTTCTTATGGCTTATTCGATTACATATTTCTCATAAAGGGTGATGTGACGGGCCGTAGTGGGCGAGTTTAGCCTGGAGCTATTTCAATAATTCTTAACGTGTAGGGAGCTCGATGAGGTGGTATATTGGTTCGTCTTGGTGGATGATTGCGCTCAGCCTATTCGCCTAGTTAGTTATTATGGGTGTTTTTTGGTTGGAGCTGAGCAGTGAGTTTTTGCACTTGTGTACCGAATTCACCAATGCGCCTATTCCACAGTTGAATCATGGCCCCGAGTTGGAGGATTCCATCTCGCAGTTGAACGTGCCGCTCGCTTAACTATTAGATCTAGTGACTGGGCCGGCTCTTGGTTTTTCTGGTAGCTTAGTCTAGGTACTCGTGGACTGCGGTTTTGGTGGCCCGTTTCTCATGTTCCGTGAGGTCGCCGGTGGGTTGCTACCATAGTCAGTCACCATCCCATGGTGCATAGTTCCACACGTTGTATGCTAGTTGAACGAAGGTTTTCAAGCGGAATGTACTGTAGAGCTAAGGCTTTGGTGTGTGGCAGCTCGACTCGTGAATTTGCTAACTAAAGAAGCGTCGCCGTTCTCGTCACTGTCCTCGTCGGAGTCAATAATGTTGTTCATATGGCTGTTGCAGAATGATCGGTCGGCCTAATACGAAGGAAAAGTTTGGCATTTACGCTCTCGGCACTGCTCAACCCTTACCGCTACATGACCAACAATACTCTCGTTTTCATTAGTTTTAAGCTAAAATAAACGAGTGTTCAAACCGGAGTAAAATGTGAGTACATATTTCTATAAAGGGTAGGAGTTTTAAAAATTAGAATTTCCTAACAGAAAAAAAGGGTTAGCTCTCGAGTCCTGCTTCGCATCGATTGTTCAGAATACACGAGTTGGGACTTACTTATCAGTACTTCGTCTACGATAGATATATAGCTACAACGGAAAGAAGGTCTGGGGAGTGAATATAATGTATCGAGGACTCAATGCTATCATGGTGCTTGTAGGGCATGATTTGTAGTTAAAGAAAGTCTCATAAAATCAAGATTAATTCTTTAACCTAAAGCGAACACAAAAGGCGTATAGAAAGGGGTAAGACAACGTGGGCAATTGGTAAGAACTAATTATTCAAGCTGATTGTAACTCTGCCCCCACACCCTCCTTTCACGCTGTTGTACAATACCCTAACATGACATCTCTAGTGCCTTCCGTGGTCGTTTTAAAAAATAAATCTATTCCTAGGCCCTCTGCCGCTTTTAAATATCCGTCGTGTTAGGCTATACTTGTGTCTAACCTATTGACCTTAACCGCATGGCGCTCATACGAATGAATGGGGACAACTAAGTCATTGATCTCCAAGCCTGATTAGTAATATGTAAAGTGGTCTTGCGTGTTCGTGGATACTGGGTTGGCATAGTCTAGCGAATAATGAAGGTCTTCATATATTACGTAATTGGACACCACAATAATGGACTATTGTCTTCGGACAGTGGCAGAGTCTAGACGCAATAGTACGCCCTATTCTTGTTACGACTAGCCTATAGACTTCCACTTAATGATTTTGCGTAATACAGTCCCTACCTTAGTGATAGATAATAGGGCTGTGCCTATATAAATGTTTTCTAATCATGTTAGGGCTGGGTCAGTATGTTTAACGAGTATTGTGACCCGAACTCCCCGCCTATCGATGAATAATTTCACCTACAACAATTTGGGCCACTTTCGTGTTGGCAACTATAAACTGTAAAGGTTAAAGAGTAATATCTCTCTCTATCATAGACTTCTCTGTGCAAGGACGTTTATGTGTTTCATCCTGAAGCCATCCTGTTTTGTCTATTTTATATTGCTCATGCAGCTTGATAGAGAAGGTCATCGTGCCTTATGATCGGCTCTAGGGCGACGATGGTAACCGATTTTCGCATCAGCTAACCTATTCAACTTGTATTGTCGTGCCGTAATAATGTTCTTTGGAATGATGGAATCTTCCTCTCGGGGTCCTCCGTTGTGGTCACGGATAAAGCTGAGAGTGTTAGTAATGATAAATTTTCTTCTTGTCAACGAAGGGCGTCGGTCTGGGTTTGCCGCTACCCAGACCCATGCTTCCATCTCACTTCTAGAGTAAGGCATCCCCGCACCTGTTTCTCTGTAGCGAGCACTGGCTCTACTACTAAGAACGTGGCTTTTGACTGGGGAGAGGTACATGGTTAGTCTGTTGATCCCCCCCCTTCTAGAATCTAGAGAAAGATACTTGTAGGAAATTTGAGTCTGTGTGGTGTCCGTTCTACATAAGTACTATATCATGAGCAATAACCTTGGGTGTGCTCCCACTTCCCGATATTCATCAGGACACGCGATTCTATAGTACTTTACTGCTACCAATTATGGCAGGAATTTCAAGTCCCGAATCCTACGCCGTTGACTTAGTCTAGTGAGTGTATTATCACTTCAGCCATCGGAATATTGTCGCTTAATTAGAAAATTTTCTATATGCCATGCTGTTATTGAGAAAGTAGCCCGCCTCCGGTTCTTGGCAGAATTGCTAAGTACGCCAAGACCTTCGAGCATTTAGGGTACCTACGCTAGCGTTTCTCACAACTGTACTTACGAGAGCAGACAGTGGAGAGGGCCTGTGGGGAAGGGGACCGGGTAGGGAGAGGGAGGGAGGAGGGGAAGGGGAAATCTGGAGAGAGGGGACAGCAAGGGGAAGAACTGCAGAGGGGTTGGGGAAATTGACGTAGTGGGGGGGAGTGGGGATGGTACTGTGTGGGCTTCGGAGAAGGCGCCTTGACTGATTCAGTAGCTCCGCGGGTATATCTTTTGCCGTAGGAGTACTTGGCAGACTGATCAGTAGTTGGGAAGTGGTGGCAAGCTGCGAGTGACAGGGCAGAAACGAGGTTCACCGCCGCCACTCTCGCAATCGCCTCAACCTTACAAACTCTTGGCTGACTGGGCGGCTTGCTGGGCGGCTCGGCGGACACCGGTAGATATCACTCGAATTGTCTGCTCTACTGTATGTGCTACCACATGATGTAGGCAGTCTTATTTGACGTATCTTAGCTCAAAGATAGATAAGGTGATGCAGCCCCCTAAACTCCTAACTATCTTCGCAGCATTGCACAGCTTGATAGTTACTTGTCTGCGGCAATGGTCTTCTACTCGAACGTCTCTGTCTTGTTATCTGGCTGTATGGATGCGAGTTTAAGACTACAGCGTTTAGTCAATCCAATAAAACCGATGTATTAATAAGTACGTATTATGTCGTACGGCATTGTGTCCACCGCCGGGTCCTGAGACTGGCGGACTACTTGGCAGTGCCGTGCTGCTAATGAAGCCTTACCTTCATTGGGTTGTCGATGTCGTGGCGTTCCTGGAGTAGGCTAGACAATTGGCTGCTAGACGGAGTGCCGAGCGTGCTTACTTGCGTTCGGGAGAGTCTAGATACTCGTCTAATGCCAGGCTATTTCCCTTGTCCCATGTCAGCACTACCCATGTGAACACACACGATTCTGTAGTGTGCCTACAGCAGGTCGCCGGAGCCTCTTGGCTAGGTCGAGTGCTGCATTCTCTGCGCTTCACAAGCCGAAGCCCAGAAAGGACAAGAAAGCTTTTCTTAACAGGATACAGACTTGGCAAGCCTGCCAGCTGCCGAGAAAGCTTATATCAACCATCATGGCACAAACGAGGCTCTATGTGTTGACTGACGACTAATGGCTAACTTCAGCGATGTTTTGGTCGTCTAAAATAAAATATACCCATCTATGGTATACACGGACCCTCTCTTTCATCCCAGGATACACCACGGTCCACGGTGGAGAGTATGTTACAGTAGTATGGGAATCGGGGCAAGTACTAGAGCCACTTACGCCTCCAACAATGGGCCCTTTTCATCAGATCTCACGCTGGCACCCGACTGCTGGTGCCCCGGTATAGTTCGTGTATGGTTAGATCGTGGAGACCCCGCGCGATGCCTGCATCTCACGTCACATTGCTGGTCGAAACATATGACCTAGAAGCAAGTTTGGCCAATGCTCGCACACAGTATGTGGCGCTGGGTGGGACGACACAGAGCAGACCGTTTGGGGAAGGATGACATATCCCTGCATCCATTGCATCGGGAACTTTCTCAGGAAGCGTAGGTGGCTTTCCCTGTTCGCATCCTCGTGACTATGCTGAGAATGTGAAGTTCGTAGTCTCCAATGCTGCTCTACTATGTCTCCAACGCCTGTCGTGGGTTAGGGTATAATGAGTCTGCGCATACCGCATCCTTCCACTATCCGGGTTCAAGTCCATGCGGCTGATGAGTTAGGCAAAGCCAGGTAGTCCCAGAGGCAATTGCTTAGTGAGGCGCGTATGCGTGAGACGATGCAAACACTCTGCCCACCGTTCGAGTAGCAAATGGCTAATGGGGTTGGCGTTACGTTTATTCACTAACTGCCATCCAGTGATTTTGATTCTATAATTACAGGAGGGGCTTGAGGTGTCTCACTACCCATATTTTTACTCCGAGTCTACCAGGAACCATGCTACAATGGCTGGTTGAAGAATCTATTCACTAGTGTGCGGTGTGGGATCCGTTATGGTTCTCTTGCTGGCACGTGGAGATGACCTCGTGGATCTGGTGACAAAACGACTGGAGGGTCGGTCTCGTGAGAGGAAGACCGGGATAACGAATCCCGAACCAAAAGACACGCAGCGTCGAGGTCTGATCGAGAGCCCAAGCTGGTCTACCGTACCATGCCGTATCTAGATACTGTATGCGGGCGGAATGTGGGCAGCATGCGAGACGGGACCAATAGCGACAACATTCATTGTCTACCTACTAATACTTACCCCGTACAGCAGATCTGCAACCCCAGATCCTTCGTCGGCCAAAAGGTACATAAAAAGGATACCTGCTGCTCTTTGCTTTGTCTGTCCTTCCCCCGCAGTTGTTGTTAGAGAGAAGAAATCCCCTCGTGTCTTGGAGTCGTCTACCCCATCTCATCCTCCCGAGCCTTCCCCTCACTGCCCAACATGGCCGGCGGCGTCAAGAAGCCCGTCAACATCTTCAAATTGAAGGACCTGAACGAACCCAAGGGTGTCTTCAACTGGCGCCTCTGGTTCGCCGTCTGCTCCTTCGGTCTTCTGGGTGCCGCCCGTGGTGTGGACGAGGGTTTAATCAACGGCGCCTTCAACTCCAAGGTCTTCCAGGCCTCGATCGACTATGGCAGCTACAGCACAACGGAGCAGGCCAACATCAAGGCCAACGTCTCGGCCATGGTGCAGGTCGGGTCCGTCGCCGGCGCCCTGATTGCCTTCTTGGTCTGTGATCGCATCGGCCGTATCTGGGCCACGCGACAGCTCTGCTTGCTATGGATTCTGGGAATTGCTATCTTCATGGGTCACGGAAACAACCTAGGTGCCGTCTACGCGGGTCGCTTCGTCGCTGGTCTCGGGGTCGGCCAGACGCCCGTCGTAGGCCCCGTGTACATCGCTGAGATCGCGCCCGCATCTATCCGTGGTCTCTGCACCTGCATCTTCACCGGCTGCGTGTACCTCGGTATCGTGCTCGCGTACTTCACCAACTATGGCGCACAGGTCAACATCGGAGACACTACGAGCAATCGATGGGTAAGTTTAAACATCATCCTCATTTATTTATATGTCGCTTCAATGAACGTCAAATACTGACCAGAATGCTTGTAGCTTGTGCCGACTAGCCTTCACATCATCTTTGCCGGTCTCATCTTCATCCTCACCTTCTTCCAATGCGAGTCCCCGCGATTCCTCATCAAGCAGGGCAAGCATGAAGAGGCGATCAAAGTCATGTCGCATCTCCGCCAACTACCCCCGGACCACGACTACGTCGTGAGCGAGATCACGGCGATCCGCGCGTCGCACGAGGAGGAGATGGAGGCCACGAAGGGATCGAATTGGACTGGCGTGCTCAAGGAGATGTTCCTGGTGCCCAACAACGCCTACCGTCTGTACCTCGCTCTGACAGTGCAAGTTCTATCGCAATGGAGCGGAGCCGGCTCGATCACGCTATACGCGCCGGACCTGTTCGCCATCCTGGGCATCAGAGGCTCTGACGAATCGCTGCTCGTCAGCGGCGTGTTCGGCATTGTGAAGTTTGTTGCTGCTTTGATCTGCGCGCTGTTCCTCGTCGACGTGATCGGCCGCAAGCGTGCGCTGCTCCTCGGTATCACGCTACAGGCTATCTCGGTCATCTACATTGCGGGCTTCTTGACTGCAGTGCCAGAGCTCGGTGTCGACCACGATTACGTTCTCCCGAGCCATGAAGCCGGCCCTAGTCGTGGTGCCATCGCCATGATCTACATCTCGGGCTTCGGCTGGGCGCTCGGCTGGAACTCGATGCAGTACCTCCTGACGGCCGAGCTGTTCCCTCTGCGCATCCGTGCCGTCGCGACCTCATTGGCCATGACGCTGCACTTTGCCAACCAGTACGGCAACGCGCGTGCCGTTCCTGTCCTGCTGCTGCCCCCGTCTCTGGGTGGTATCTCGCCTGGAGGCACCTTCTGGTTCTTCGCGGCTGTTACCGTGCTCGGTGGTATTTGGGTCTGGTTCTTTGTGCCTGAGACGGGAGGCCGTTCGCTCGAAAGCATGAACCGACTCTTCGAGCTACCTTGGTATCAAATTGGCCGCCACGGCAACCGTAATGCTGAGCAGTTGGATATGGCCGTAGACGAGAAGCAGACCGAAATGCTTGGCGGCACTGCTGAGCACGTCGATACAGTTGGGGAGAAGCGTGCTTCAAAGGAGGTTTAGATCCCAAAATAGTGTATAGTTAATAGGTGAGATAGGACTTGAAATAAGAAGTCTTCTACCTAAAACGAGAAAGTTCGAAGTGCCTACTTGATTGATACTGCCAACGGTTAAAATAACAACGCTGTTGTACTAGAATTCCCCCCCGCCGCGTCGATCCGTAATACTACCTGACCGCCGTTCAATAGTTGATCACTGATATTGCCATGGAAATCAACTATAGGACAACAAGCTATAGCGGGATAGACTATGAAACTAGGATACATGAAGAACCCGCACGAACTCCGGTAGCTGAGCTAGAAGTGCCACGGACCAAACATCAGATAACGAGAGGAGAGATAATCACAATTAGCCAACGAGGAATATAGAACAAAACTAGAGAAGCCGTAGGTAAGTATTGAACGCTAACAAAACTCTGTAGACCTTAATTTCTAATTTTCTTCAGGTCTAATCATAGGTAGCAGCGATAATATGTACTGACCGTACTCCGTATGAATGATTATTATCAATGTTTCGTTGGGGAGCGCTACCTAGGCCGTCGGTCATTTACAGAGCAACATTTTATCTTGTATATACGCCGCCCTTAGTTTGACGAGTACTCTCCTAGCCCTGGGAAAGCAAGAACAGTTCGCCGGACGTATCGCTTGTTACGAAGAGCCGCCCAGCAGCATCGAACGCCAATCCCACAGGGCGAATACAAGTAGATGATGAGCATTGCGACTCGTCTGGGGGGTAAAATACGTCAATGCTACCCCTAACGCTCCACGAAGCAGCCGTGGGCGCGTACGACCCGTCTGGGCCTTGAGCAAAAGGGACCGCAATGACCTTGTATCCGGTAGGTGACGGCCGATTCTAGCTGCCGTGCATGGCGACGAACAAGTTGCTGAATTTCGCATCAAACTTGCAGCCGAGTGGTGCCGAGTGCGCCTGGAAGCTGAGTACGGGCGGGACGGAGATCTGAGCACACGTGTCGTCGTTGAAAGCCGCGGTGGGTGCTTGGACGAACTGCTGGCCGACTTGGAAGACGCGGTCCGACAGCAAGTCGGGCTTCCACACTGTGAAACACAAGGGGTAGCCATACCAGTTGTCGTTTGGCAGCGTTACGTCTCCGAGGAAATTGAGTTCTTCAGCCGGATTATTAGCATGTATGTCTATTATTGTATCACCAACGGTGCGAACTATGTTGTCGGCGCTGT
This sequence comes from Xylaria sp. BCC 1067, assembly GCA_005188305.1. NCBI lineage: Eukaryota > Fungi > Ascomycota > Sordariomycetes > Xylariales > Xylariaceae > Xylaria > Xylaria sp. BCC 1067. The sequence continues at coordinate 483,498 of SSCS01000003.1, read as the reverse complement.
TTTCGACGCCCCAGAGCCTGCCAAATGTGTTAGTTGTCTCATACTACCCCTTTCAGTATTGGCAGCGTTGGGAGTATGTTACATATTGTTCCCGTCAAACGCAAGGCCAACTTCGTTGCGAAGACCGTAGCCTGCGTTCCAGCCCTCCGATACGAACTTGTAACCCCCCGCAGGCACAGAAGATATGTTGAAGACCTTCACGATGGCTCTGGCAATCTTGGGGTTGCTGCTGTCCAGGTCTATATTCATATCGGAGCCATGCGAGACGACGAGCAAGTCTTGGTGATGTGGAGGAATGGCCAGTGTTCTCGAGATATGACCAGACGTCCACATTCCCGTAACAACCTCAATCGCGTTCTGGCCGACGTCACCCGTATTTAGGTCGTAGTCCCAGCTGAATACGGACGATGGTGAACTCGCGTACAGGGTCTTCCCATCAGCGCTCAGACAGATTCCGTGGTTGAGATCGTCCCGTGAGATGAGGAGGCGAGTATTGATGATGCACCCATGGGCATCCACGAGGTGCTGGCTGATCCCAACCCCTACCTCAATAATGAGGAGCCGACCCAGGCTGTCAAGTACCAGGTCGCGAGGACTACGTAGCCCGTCCACCACCTTGACGTATGACCACCCTGGGGCAGTGTTGTACGAGACGGAGGGGCCACGCACATTGGGGCAGGGTGAGAGAAGGGCTTGGCTTGACACTTGCATCGGAAGTTTCAGTGGGTATGCCGAGGGCGCAAGATGTTGAGACTAACATACCAATAATCGCCAAAACGGTTGCTCCGACCCCAGATATCTTCATTGTGGAACGTCGAGTTTCTTGGTATAATCTGATCAGTATGCCGTCAGGAACCTGTGATTCGGAACGGCCAGGAGTAAACGAGCTGCTAGGAGGATAGTACAGGGTTCAAGGGGGACTTTGGCAGCGAGACATTCAGTCAATCTCTATAACTAAGCCAGACGGTACTTTATCCTATCAAGGCAAGTTCCTAATGGCTTCTGCTGTTGCTCGGTTGGAAAAAATCATAAACTAGGGAGCAACGTACAATCCAGGCAACTTCCCGGGGCTTGATAATCTGATCTGGTCGAAGGTGCTCCCGCCAAAGGATGTTACTCGTGTGAGGTTAAGTGCTGATAGTTTAAGGTAGGCACTGCTGTTTCTGGCCGAAACATAAGAAAATATTCAGGTAGTTACGCAATTAGACTCCTCAAGGGTTGGCATATGAATGCCTGATAAAGTCGCAACGGTCATAGCTAGTGCATATATGTAGCACTGCATGAAATATGTATTGACTTATTCTAGGTAATACGAGTTGGTTAGTTAATTTAAACAAAGTATGGCGTATCGGCTTCAACTAACGACGCGGTAATGACTATAATATGTCCCTGTGAAACATCTCTAAGTTATATTTATAGAATAGCTCACACCGTGGTCAATGACATGGTGGATAGTAATGCATATATGGTGATCTACCTAAATTTGCTACCTTGTACAGCTGCCTCTTCCACCTTTTCTACAATCACTAGTTCTTGTAATCTATTTCAAAGTACACTAGTAGACTGAAAGATTTAGCAACGTCTCAAGCTCAGGATATCTTGTATATATACGCTGTGTACACTGCGGATATGCCGAGCAAATATAGTTTGTACTAGTTAATCGGCTTTAAAATTAGGGTAGTGGATACTTGAGAGAATAATTTCGAACTGAGTTGAGCTTTGAAGGTAAAGGCGTATTTTACGTTATTAGTAGGGCGAGCAGCAGAAGCAGCTATACAAGGTTGTAGATCTAGGTGGGCTAATTTATAATATCATGAGGCTTGCGATCTTCCATACACGCGGCGCAATACAGGGCGGCTGGGGATGACTTGTTCTCTATATCTTATATGTGACGTGGCTACTCAAACAATAATCAGAGAATGCCGGGCTAAGAACTACGAAGGACTCAAGCAAGAGAGATTAGGATGGCGATGCGTAGAAGAGGCTTGATTTGCCGTAGCACGATTGTGACAGATACCGGAACAAAAAAAAGTAGATTTGGTCAATGATAGGCTACATAGAAGCCGTGGATAAACGCCTGTTCAGCCCGAAAGCGACTGCTGTTTCACAGATGATGACCCAGTGCGCTTCGGCTAGCCCTTCTTTGATTGAGTTACGGTCGATGGATAAGAATGGAGAGAACGTAGCGATGGCGCTCCTGCTGGCCCGACTACCTAACCATCACTCGTCATGAAAGAATGGGGAGGACAAGAACGAGGCGGGCTTGGCGATGATGATGATATTCTTCAAGGGACAACGTGCTACGGCCTCCAAGCAACAAGGCGGCCGCGCTCAATTCGTAATTGCAATGATGACGACGACAGTGATGACGATGACTGTATTCAATAGCCTAGATAGCTAGGGGATAAAGCCCACGCCTGCAGTAATACCCAGGTATCTACGCCTTGCCTCCTTACCTTAGTGTTTTTACGTGCGTTTCTCGTGTTTGCTAGACGGTACGAGAAGTAACGCTGTAACAAGGTTCGTTCTTGTAAGTACAGTTTCGACTGCAAGCAACGGTAAGAGAGGCCTTGCAAAGAATCAGCTATGCTCACACTTACGCACTCGCCGTAAAGTTTCGAATTTGCACCCACAGTCGCCTCTTATTATCCGCTGACCTAGACTCCTAGTGAAGTCCTGTTATTTAATTCTAGTCTTTTTCTTCTCTTCTCTTCTTCTACTACCACCTTCACAAGCTCATCTTGGCCATCATTTTGAAATCCATCTGACTTAGTCAATATTCATCCATACTTGTCCATTCATCATCCACCAAGTAGGTTTATCTTCTTTAATCACCAACTGTTACTAGTTCCGTCATATATTGTCTAGTATTTCAGATTCCCACCGGAATCTGTTCTTGTGAGCTCTTTGATCACCACTAGCCGCTATGGCTTCCAATACAGACGACTCTATGCACGACATGATGATTTCCCTGCTCAACGAAATTATAACCATGAGGGAGGAACTACAATACCGGTTCCACCTCGTAATCTCTCAACTTGACTCCCTGGAGGCGAAGTTGGATTCACTGGAAGCACGTATCGCCAAGATGGGACACACTGTGGGCGGCTGAAGCTCCGGACGGATCTCCTGCGTGCGCGAGTAAAGAAGACGACGTGGCGCCTGGGCCTACTTACTATGCACGTATCTAGTAATGTCCTCTTCAAGATATGTTGGACTGACATATGAGCTCGCGCAAGGCTCGTTCATCGCTCCCTACAGGTAGCATCTAGAGAAACCTAGTTCCATCATTGGGGACTCGATGCTGTCAGGGAACTCAGAGATTGCGTTGGCGGTGCAGATGCGGAGAAAGGGGGCGCAGGGACTGCAGGAGTTGAGCTACTGTTCGACTACTGTTTGACTACCTACTATCCATGGATCTGTGCACTGAAGTGGTGTGGCATTACGAGCCCACTAATAGGGGGTCTGGGAGGTTGCCCGAATATTTTCCAGGGCTTTTAAGACCCTGTAGTGTGTAATTAGATATCGCCACAACGGCACTTCGTCGCCTCGTCACCTTCTTTTTGGTCAAATTCATTCGCGTTGCCTTCGATCAAAAGCTTCCCTAGTTATTTACGTGAATTCTATTACTATTGGAAGCGTATGGCTGAGTCCTACCTCCTTTGGGCAGCTTATGTAGGCTGTTTCAGCACATTCTCGTACCAACCAGCGTTGTTTGTCAGGATAAGGGCATTTCCTTGGTCGGATGGCTGCTGTTGAAGAAAATGGTCCTTGGTGAAGGAGAGATGTGGAACTTTACGGCCATGTACTTCAATTTATCGATGAATTAGATTTGTGTTGTGTTTGATTGATTGATTCCCCGTGGGGCACGCGGTCGGTGTTCATAGACCTGCGTCCTGGGCAACCAAGTCACTATGAACCCGCAATTACGTTTGTATTGTATCTTGCGTCTCATCAATCGATCGATCAATAGATTTTTGTAGTCACGATCTGCCAAGTTACACCACTCTCCGCCGCTCTTTGGTCATGAAATATAAAAATGCACTGTGGTCGGGGCTGGGCTGGGATAGAAACACACCGTGTAGATGCACTGTATTTGCATGTGGCAATACAGTGCCCTTGTTGGTGTCTACAGTATCTACTTACAGTAAGGTACGCAAGTATAGATAAGATGCGGCGCTTCGTCGTTTGCTCTGATAATAAACAAACCAAACCAAACCATACCAAACCATACCAAACCTCGCTCTCGAGTATCCCTAAGGCCATTTCTAGACTGGACGGCGTTTCAACCAAAACCCTTTTCGCGCGTGCTAGCCCTAACAATTGCGCTCGTGTGGCATCGTGATCGATCGCGGACGGGAATCTGGCGTAGCATCGCGCCAATGGGCCGGTTCGTGACCGTCGCTGGCTCCTGGAGTCGCAATGGACCCAATGGACCCAATGGACCCAATGGACCCAATGGACCACATGGACGACTTCTCCGACGATGACCTCGACGCCCTGAACGCCCACGCTCTCCAGGAGCTCGAAAACAATGCCATCCAGTTCACCCAAGCCCAAAAGACCTACGAGCCGTCCAGGCCCCCGGCCCCGCCGCCGTCGCTGCCGCCGCCCAGGCCTCGTGTCCAACCGAGGCCTGACGCCGAGTATACTTTCGACGATGACGATCTTGACAACGGTGTTGTAATCGTACAGGATGCTGTGCAGCCCAAGTCAGCTCTGCCACGTGCGCAAGCCCCTGCAGCCGCGCCTGTGCCTACGAGGCTCGCCCAGCCACCATCGAGGATACCACCGCAGCAGCAACGACAGCAGAAAGAGCCGTGGCGTCCCGTTGCTCTCCCCACGCCCGCTAGTCGCCTTCGCCCCCAGCCTGCTGACGCCGTCTCCCGACCGCCCGCTGGTCCCGTGCCCGCCGGCTCTCGTGCTGCACCACAGGTCCCACCCCGAAGCCAAGCGCCGCTCCCTCGTCCTGCTCCTTCAACCTCTTCAAGGTACCAGCCGTCTCAGGCGCCGCGCCAGACAGGCATCTCTTCTCACGAGATCGCCACTCTTCAGGCAGAGATACTGGACCTCAAGTCCAAGCTCACCACCAAGGATGGCGAGATCAGCATCGTGCGGAACCGCCTGGAGAAGTCACGCCAAGAACACGAACGTGAGCTTCAGCGGATCAAAGCGCAGACAACCGAGCAGTTGGCGAGGCAAGAGCAGGCCGTCGAGGCTGCGAGGGCTGCCCAGGAATCCGCGACCACCGAACTCGAGTTCACGAGAAGAGACTTGAGGGAAGAGGTCGTCCGCGCCAAACGCCAAGAGGGGCCGGGTACGCCACGAAAAAACCCCGTTGCGAAGACATGGGGCGTCTCGGATGGGTTCGAAGATGTTGAGATGGCCGGTAGCCCGGGCAAGGGGAAACGCGGGAAGAACGCTGGCGCGGTGGCCGGCTCCGTCGTCGAGCCCCCTTCGAAACACTTGAGGACACCTACCAAGGCCAAGCGGAAGCGCCCGGCGTTCGACAGCCCCGTCATGGCCCTCGAGACGCACTCGGACGATGTGGTTATGCTAGACGATGTGAGGGCAGATGACGTTGCCGTTGTTAGCCAAATCTCGCCCCTGGCGCCAATCAGCGTGCCTTTTGATGTAGGATCCGGACAATGTGCAGCTCTAGCATATCCCATACTAATCGTCTTTAGTACTTAAGAGTCATACTAAATCACAGTTCAGCGCATGGTCGTCCTCTGACGTTTGAATATCTGTCTCGTTTCGAGCTTAGATCTAGACCTAGCGAAAGCCTTGCTTCTATCCTCTTACAGACGCTGAGCACCGCCGGCGACCCTCACGACCCTACCCGACTGCCCATCCAATTTTGTCTCGAGGTCATCCGGTTGTGGGATGCCTGCAGGGCCGAAGATTGTGTGAGTAGTGCCGACACTTTGTTTCCTACACGAGACTCTAACTAACTCGGAAAAACAGCTAGCCCCCATCACTGAGCTTGTATCGCTCGTTTCCTTCACTATGCAGCTACAGACTGTGGCACTCGCTCCCTACATCGCTCCTACTCTGCTTCCAGTGGCCATGGACTCTTGCTATGAGGTGGCCATACCACGGTTTAACAACCAGGCCCCCGGCGAACCAACATTGGAAAAATTCATCAAGCTCAGGGACAACATCGACACCCACAAGATCCTTTCGCTGATGTATCTCACGGCTCTCGGCTGCGCCACGTCGGAGCCAACTAGTGGTGGCGTCTCATCGCCGGCTGTGGATTTCTGGAGTCTAGTGCACATGCATTTTGTGCTGCTGTATCTCAATCGCAAGCAGCCCATAGATGACTTCGTGGTGGTGTTGAAGCTGCTCTGCACGTCTGTATTCCCCGACACCATCGGGCCCATCAACCCCGACAGGTCGCCGGAAGTCATCGCGCAGCTACTCATAGATCGCATCTCGATCCACCTCACGGAGACGCCCCGATGGGACGTGGACGAGACGAGGGTGCGGAATGTGCGGCTCGCGGCACTCCAGACGCTCTCGGCGTTTGCGCGGTCTCCGTTCGGACTCGCGCACCTCGTCAAGCACGACTGGATCATCCCGCGGCTGGTGACACTGCTATCGAGCTGCGTCGAGGGGCTCTACGACGGCGACATGCAGTACTCGTCAGCGGGCTCGGACGAGGTGACGGACGGGCTGCAGAGGCTGGTGGCGCACACGGTGTTCCTACTCCACATGATGATCACGGGCCCGGCGGACGGGCCGGCGCTGGACGTGTCGGCCAAGCTGTCTCGGACGACGGGCGGCTCGCAGCGGTACCTGTTGAGCCTGTCGCGGCTGAACTTCGCCGACGACCTCGTTTCGGAGGACACGGCGGAGCTGGCGCATGAGCTGCTGGAGCTCGCGGTGACGTCGGAGGCGGGCGAGGAGTTGGGGGAGTTCTTCAGCGGTTGACGCTGGTTTGCGGTTATGGTTACGATCACGAGAATGGGTGGGACGGAAAAGCATGGATAGTTTCTCAATACAGACTTTGGAATTTATGTATACACAAGCGGGTGGGCAAGGAACTCCTGGAGGCTTGGGCGGGTTGGGGTGGTCACACGGAAAGGACTGAATATCATGACTACGTTTTGGCGGCGCATTGTAGATTGTAGAGTGTAGATATCTCGATTAAGAGCCAGCTAGCCCGGACGAGGGGGTATTATTTGCAGCGGGCCTTGGAACAATTCACTCTCGACGGTGTCGACGGTAAGTGTGTCGTGGCATGGATGGAATTGAGAATGGAGGGGTTTTTTTTGGCCGGGTTCAGGTACGTAGGTTGGCATGCAACCAGGACTATAGTTGCGTCATAGCATGCCTGCCCACTGGGAATCTACCTAGGTACCTAGGGCACTACGTACCGAACGAGATGCGGTCGGGGCGCCGGAAAGATGATGGGGCCGGCACCAATCTGCGTGCGGCACTCTTTCGACCTAACTACGGCAATCCGTGGATGCCTAACTCCGTCGGGAGAGCCTGAATCTGGTTGGCATCCATCATCTATCTGCATGACTTACCTAGGTACTTTGGCACACGTATCATTTCCAATATCACCGTGTTTCTGTTCGTGTCTATTACTTACTTACTTATACTACATCTACGATCCCTGCGTAGTGAGCAGGGTACGTGCATATTGGTTTCGTCATCATTGGTTTACCCTTTTTATTTTATTATTTATTTTATTTTTTCTATTTGTTGCCGAGGGTCAGCGAAGCGGCGGTAGGTAGAGTACTGTACCTAAGGTACCTACCTACGGAATAAGGTAGGGTGACATACAGGTATCCACTGTCCCAGCGCCTGCTGCAGCACTGGCCGCAGTGAAAGAACTCCCTTAGGTACCTAGTGTATCGGCTTGAGCCGCACGCTAACTAACTACAGTACCTTTGGGCAGTTAGACGGTACCTAGGTACCGGGTCAGCATAAAATACTGTAATTAATGGTGCGCGGCTGCGCCTAGTCTATATTGAGGTAAGCAGGTACCTAGGTACACTTAATCAATCCCAACATTATATGTACTAGAAGCTAAGTACGTACTGTACCTGGACCTACAGTACATACCTAGGTATATACATAATCGTAATTGACGACTAGATCAGAACGGATCGGAACAGAACAGAACAGACCACACCACCCCAGACCATACACCAGACCACACCTCGACTTGGGCCTTGCTGACCGGGGAATATCGAACATCGTCGTCATCGACCATATATACCGTGTTTTGTCGTGTCGTGCCGTGTCGTGCCGTGTCGATTTTTACCTAATCGTGCCGTGTGCCATGTGGTCCCGATAAGATACGCCGTCGACTCCCTGCGCACACCCAAAACGCCCACCGCCGGCATCTTTCGTATACGTTTGTCGTGTTGCTGCGGCTGACGTCGTTGTCTCCGCCATCGCCGCCATCGCCGTCGCTATCCAACGCGGGCAGTCTCAGTTCCAGGCCCAGCCCCCCCCACTCCGCGCCCTCGTTTGTGCTCGAACCTCTCTACCCCCGACATCGAATCCTGCCGCCATCGTCGCACACAAGAAAGCCCGCTCATCCTGCTGTCGTTGTTGTAAGACACCACGAGACGCCATGGCGAAGCCACGTCGTGGGGTTCGCTTCCACGGCCGGAGCCTTAATGGCCATTCTTCCGCCGATGGCCGCCGGTCCAGCATGAGCGAGGTCAGCGAGGACGGCTCTGGCTCGCCCGTCCGCACGAGGAGCATCACCGCGACACAGCTGGACCATATCAACGAGGTATGAATTGCCGTGTCCTCTCCCCTTCTTCCTCCGCTCCTCCTCTCCGTCGCTCTCCCTGCCTGGCTAACTTGCGCCTCCGATTGCGTCGGCCATGCAGAAACCGAACGAGCTCCCGCAGCCGTCCGAGTACGAGAAGAAGAAGGCCAACTTCCTCGTCCGCACCTTCTGGACCTTCGTCATGATCGGACTCTTCTTCACCGCGCTCTTCTCGGGCCACATCTACATCATCGCCTGCATCACCGTCGTGCAGATCGTGTCCTTCAAGGAGGTCATCGCCATCGCCAGCGTGCCCAGTCGCGCGCGCCAGCTGCGGCCCACCAAGAGCCTCAACTGGTACTGGCTCGTCACCACCATGTACTTCCTCTACGGCGAGTCCGTCATCTACTACTTCAAGCACATCGTACTCGTCGACCGCGTGCTGCTGCCGTTGGCCACCCACCACCGCTTCATCAGCTTCGTGCTCTACGTCATCGGCTTCGTCTTCTTCGTCGCCAACCTCAAGGCCGGCCACCTCAAGTTCCAGTTCACCAACTTCGCCTGGACTCACATGGCCCTCTACCTCATCGTCGTCCAGGCCCATTTCGTCATGAACAACGTCTTCGAGGGCATGATCTGGTTCTTCCTGCCCGCCTCGCTCGTCATCTGCAACGACATCTTCGCCTACATCTGCGGCATCTCCCTCGGCCGCACCCAGCTGATCAAGATCTCCCCCAAGAAGACCGTCGAGGGATTTCTCGGCGCCTGGGTCATGACCATCGTCTGGGGCTTCCTGCTGACCAACGTGTTGATGCGCTCCAAGTACTTCATCTGCCCCGTCAACGACCTCGGCGCCAATGTCTTGAGCGGCCTCGAGTGCGAGCCCAATCCCGCCTTCCTGCCGCACACCTATACCCTGCCTCACCTGTTCTTCCTACCCGAGGGCACGACCTTCTCCCTGACCTTCGAGCCCATGCAGTTCCACGCCGTGATCCTCTCTACCTTCGCCTCGCTCATCGCCCCCTTTGGCGGCTTCTTCGCTTCCGGCCTCAAGCGTACCTTTAAGATCAAGGACTTTGGCGACTCTATCCCTGGCCACGGTGGCATGACAGATCGCATGGACTGCCAGTTCATCATGGGCTTCTTCGCCTTCATATACTACCAGACCTTTGTAGCACAACATAAACTAAACTACGGCAACGTCATGGAGCTCGCCATCACGGGCTTGACGCTTGAAGAGCAGATGGAGCTCGTCCGGGGGTTAAGCAAATATTTAGAAAACCAGGGGGTCTTTGGTCCCGAGGTAAGGGCGTTTTCGCGTCTCCCGTGATTCTTCTCCTGGTGACCAGTACCATGCTGATTGTTCACTAGGTCGTAGCCAGTCTTGACAGAGCACTACTAGCTCGTCGGTAGGGCCTGGCTTTTTGACTCTGGTTATAGACTCTTCTTGGTGGGTTACGGGGCAAGCGGAATGGGGACATGTATAAGCGATACGAAAAAGGGTCGGGGCTGGAACTTATGAGAGTGTGCCACGGTGTAACGGAAAATGAAAAGGTGCATGGCTGTTACGAGTCATGGAATCTGTGGTGTGGTAAGCCCAGAACACCCTTAATTGCACACGGAACCTGCGCGGCTTGGACGGGTTGCTGAACGACCTTTGTATCATACACATCCTTGTTATAATTACTTGGAACATGTTCTGTTCTCCCTTCACTTTGGTCTGTTGCGGGACTCGAGCGAGGTGCCAAGCTGTTTGTAGGCACTTACCTCGGCGGTCTTGTTCACTTCTTACGATATAGCCCTGCATTTCGGAAGAACGAGGCGCCCGGCCTCGTACGTAGTACAAGACAAAGGAAGTTTGGAGGGCAACATCTAGTATAAGTAAGGCTTTGCTTTGGGTCGGGTGATAGGAGTTCGCTAACCGGGGGGTCCTGGAAATAGCTTGTCATAATGAAGTGAAAGATAAGTGAGGCTTAGTCGCTTCTGTAGAGACTTCGTTACGCACGCCGAAATACTTCGCGTGATATACAACCTACGCTACGACTCTCATAATAACCTTGCGATAGCTTCGCTGCGACTCTCTGACTCGAATATCGGAAATATTGGTCAGAATAAGCCTCGCGGTTACAAATGTTGATCGAGTTTCATGTAAGGACCGACTGGTCGTAAAATCCCACCGACATGTGCCCCCCGTCTGCGAGGATGTTTGCGAGTCAACTGTTCGGTCCGATTGGGGTGGCATAGTGGCATATGCGTTTCTAGATGATACTGAATATACTTGGATCTTCCCTATTCTTCACATTATTGATTATGTTTTCTTATTCTCTTTCCTCCACGAGGCGTATTCTTATCTCACTCACTTCGCGTAAGCGAAGAACGTGCCGTTATACCGTAGCCCTTCACTTGCCTGCCTCTAGTGGTTCCGTGCCGTCGTGCAACCAGTCTTAACACCAGGCTAGTATGTCGTTCTCTAAGGTGTCTGTTATAGGAAATAACAATCTAATAACACCACCCTACACCTAACGGGTGCTAAGCGCGGGCCCAGGTAAGCGAGAGAAGGGGGAATTGATTCATGTCAATATTCCACGATGCCGTACTCCGAGATACCGCCTATCACGGTATCACTTGTTGGTCTCATCGCGGTTACGCTGGCGCCTGCAAAAGGGCAATCAAGGGGTGGAGGCATGAGCACTATTGCTTTTATATGAATATTCTCGCGCCATATCTGAACTATCGATTATCTTGGGTCGGGCTAAACACCGCAATCTACGATCCCCATTAACTTCACTACAGAATAGAATAGCGCGAACCAAAGTACCACCTCGGGCATCGATGCGAAGGGCTCTACTCCGTACTCGAGTCCACTATGAACTGTCGCTACAAGGATGGCACGAGCGTCGATGACGGCCATGAATCCCCCTAAACACAAACCACGGTTGCGGCCACCCTGCTCCGGCGATCGATATACAGTATTACCAAACTATTCCGCCTATACTACTCAATAGTTTAGATAGTCCTCGAGAATGAGCATTTGACGTATGAGACGGGATGCGAGACCGGGTCTCGAGGAGGCTTTGCCACAATATCCGTTGCTGCTTTAGCCCTCACGGTCAGCTGGATATGCTCGCATCACTTAGTGTGAGAAGAGACGACGTTCTAGCGTCGAGAAGGATGAGCGTGACCGATATGAACCTAGAGCAAATGGGGAGAAGTGGCAAGTGAGAATAGGGGTGTAGAAGCACGTGTCTTTTCCCCCTCGCTTTGCGCGCTTGGTAGTCGACGGAAGCATTAGGAGAATATTTCGGCAGCAGTGCTGGCATGAGTTAGCACTTGTCTTCCAAGCTTCAGATGGGTAGCTAGCATCACTCCCCAGATGGTTTCAGATTAGCAGATCCTGTACTGCCCCGATGTTTAGAATTGACACAAATGTGATATCTAACATCACCATACACTGTTGGCCCGTTCAATGAGAAACACGCCGCTTGCATTCTATGGCTTAGTGGCCTGTGATCTATCATTCTCATGCATCCGATCCTATGCAAGATCATGCGCAGAAACTTGGCGACGTGAGATTTATCCCGACACGTCGACAGCATAGAGTGGTAAGGTAGCGTTTCGACCCGAAGAGTCTAGGGAATGCGGGCGTTCGAAAAACCTGGTTGCGTCTCCCGGAGACTTGAAAAGCGAGATGCTACCTTAGGTGCATATCTAGGTGTTTCATAGTCGACCCTATCTACAGCCCGGGCCCTGCACAATATGTCATTCTTGAGACTAGTTCTTTGGGGGGGTGGTGAGGGTGGGTGATATAGAGTCCGAATCACAGGAGGCCCTATATCTTCGGACGGTATATATGTTTCTGTGCGACCCTCACTCACAGCTACTATTGCAACCCCCTTCGGTTTATCCATTAGGCTCACGTCTCGGTCCCTTTACGAAAAGGCATTAATGCATAGAAGTGAGTATCTCGCCGTTGGCCATGAAGCTCTCTATAGCTACTATAGTCGGCAGGCAAGAGCCGTTCTCGACGCGCAGAGATATGCACCCAACGAAGGCGTGCAGCCGCGACTCTCGGGCTGCTTTACAACACACACAGGCTTGGCATGTTTTTACTTTCAATCGAACATTGTATGACAGTACGACGTTCGGCACGAAGCCACAGAGCCGAACCCTCTAGCCGGCCTCACTATACGTGTAGGCTAGACAGTGTGGCGAAAGCATCGTCACCGGTCCGGGAATAGCAAGATTCGGAGCTCGGGCGTGGATAGATGTCGTGTTACCAACCTGCGATGCCGCCAGCCGAGAGGACAGAGAAGTCGTAAAAAGTACATGCAGCTAATTTGGTGCATAGACACAGGACACATTTAATAGTCCTTCCAGTCATTGCTCATAATAGACGTGCCCTACATCAACCTTCAGCAATGAGCGAGGTGAGGCTGTCTTGGCTAGACTAGAGTAGATAATTCCCCGAGACGCTGCCGTGTGAGGTCAGATGGAGCAGTCAGATCGGCACGGAGCGGCGAAAAGGTGCATAAATAGTAGTCGGGAGCTGAAAGGGGAATGGCAACAACATCATCCTCTCGTGCTCCCCGAGCGCGGACGTGTCTTGTACCGCCAGTCGTCAGACTCAATAAAGAGCTTCTCGAAATCTATATCCTGGCCTCGTATCAGCCGAGGACGTATAAAGGCCCTTCCGAATCACATCCTAGTGGGAGTATGCAAGCGGCCACCCACACCCGGCTATATATTGCCGCCACGCGGGGAGATGCCGCATAATACGCCGGCTGGCGAGCGTAAGTCAGGAAAAGAGGATCTGAAAGAAAACGGCGATATCTATCTGTCTATCTATCTACTAAGCGGCTAGCCTAGCCTAACCCAACGTCTTACCCTCCCTCAGCGGCGGGTAGATATATGAGTCTGATACGGACCGTTGACGACGAATCACATCGCATGGCATCATCTCGGACGAGCCCTAAAGAGCAACATACCTAGGTGTGAGATCTTAGAGCTGTGACGATCCAGCAGTCCTACATGACCCGAGCTGAAATAGGCGCAGCTTTCCCTTCCCGGCCGCTCGCTACCTGGGCTACAAAACGGCGCCACACAGCAATGCTTATGCGCGTAACCCGCAGTGGCAGTGGGCAACCACCCATGCATCTCCACACACAGCTCGACCACGTTCTGCGTCGCTTCGTGCGTCAGGTCCCTGGGGGAGGGGATGGCGCTGGGAGGTAGGTCATGTGCCAATGCGGGCTGTCCCTGTCACGGCGTAGATCCCTCATTGCAGGATCAATCTTGCAGGCCTGCATAGCAGATGACCGGCCGACCGACCGCATTATACCACCACTTTGGATGGCATTCGATTGCTTCTCACTGTCGGTATAGCTGTCGGTGCCCAGTATACTACAGGAGAGAGGGTGTTGAGACGCACCTTGGATTTCCCCATGCCCTCGCCCAATGCCCCCACGCTCGCCTATCAACCGGTGAGGTAGAACTCGGTATTCAATTAGTCTCCGCGCGGATAGTCCGGTTGGAGGTTAAAGGGCAGGAAATTTCCGGGTTGAGAATATGCGTGTTAGCGGGCGTTGCTCAACCTCCACTTGTTGGGGAAATATCAGCTCGTTGCGCCCTTAGCGAGAATCGATAGTGATGGGAATAGATCGCTAGCCCGCATCCCTGAGAGTAGTTGCGCCGATCTGGGGTCGGGATGCTGGATAGCACCCCAATTAGGAATTCCAAGGCCGTGGAGCGGGATCCCTAGACCCTGGACCGACAGGCTGGCTGGACAAAGATAGCACTGCTGAAGTGAGATGGGGAATTGGGAAATACGGGGTAAGCAAGGCGTAGCCGGAACCAGCCCTCTCTCCCTCTCTTCGGCCAGTGAGATCCGATTGATTTGCGCTGTGAGGCATTTATACAGCTGTACTGTACACATCAAACATAGCGAGCCGCATGCATGTGCGTTGCGCCGCGAGGGCATCACGAATCCGGCCATCGGATGAGAGAGGTGACGGCAGGATGCTGACCCATGGTTCCCCAAGGCTCCCCCAAGGCCAAGTCGAAGGGAAGAGATGGGGTTCTACAAGTGGTAAGACAAAGTAAGTATACGCACCAAGACATACTGTAGCTGGATCAGCTTAGGTGTTCCTCCTGCATCTATCACACGAAGCTCTGTGTTTCCCACACCCGGCCGTGTCAAAAATAGGCAAGACGAGGACCTAAAGATGCCTGATGCCGTGAGAGTTCGAGATATGCCGTCACTGCATGGCAACGGGCAACACAAGAGATACTTGGCCGACGATGCTAGGGGCCACGAGAATTGAAGCCCCACGCGGTGATCCGGCCGTGCGATTAATCGCTCTATCAGGGTTGCTCACGAATAGGCAGACGGAGAGAGGGGTGTATTGGCAGTGTGCGATATGCAGATCGTTGTTTTCTAGGTTGTTGGTCTTGCAGTGGCTTGATATTGGGACGTTTGGAATGTAAATCGTAATGTAGTATTATGTATATACTATAGAACCACCCTATATCGTATAGAACAGCTATCCACAGTTCACTAGGTACATGATTCTTCTTCTATTTGCTGGCCATTCTTGGCTTTTCCTACGGCGCATAGCGCAGGCATACGCCAGGGGGGTGTACAGTATGCATCCGAATATTCCTACTCCCGTCTCTCGTTGAGTCACAATATCTGCACGTTACCCGGAGTCAGCACTCGGGCGTCTCCCAAGAATGTTACCATCGTGATTGGATACCGACGGAACGGAACCGCACAATAGCAGGTTTACTATGGACCGACTATATCAGCTTGTCGCTGATCATAGATACGTGTACGGCGAGGCAGGCTTCTCTTCGCCCAATGTTGGTGCACACCCGAAGTCGTCGGGGGGTGGGCGCAGGCGAGAATCACAGCGCATAGAGGCTCGTTCACCTCCATGATCATGATGCTCTTGTGAATAGCAGAATATCCTAGTTTCAAGTAGATCCCGTCACACACCTCCACGAGGAAGTCCCATGTTAAGTCGCGCTCCCGTATGGGACGGGCGACAGGGGTTGCGGTACTAAGCCCTGCTCGTCTTCCCTCGCGGAAGGGCATCACCTGCCTGCCCAGCGTTGCGCTGACGGCGCTTGTCATGCCCGGGTTATCCGTCATGTTCATGCTGTCCACACGTGTATTTCAGCCCTAGGAGGACATCTCAGGCAGCAGGATGTAACACTCCAAAAGCCGACGGGTTGCACACTGCCAGACTGTGACTAACATTCCTGGTCGCTTAGCCCTGGCAAAGGCATGGGGCAGTGAGGGGCTCATGATCATGTCTCTTCGTACTTGTTAGCTCCCGTACTTTCGAGACGGCATGCCGCTTCATTTTAATAGGTGCAAATAGAAACCGTTATTATCTTTCCAAGGTATGCCCTGCTTGTGACTACTGGTTAGAAAGTATCTTGTACCGTGGGCCTCGAGACTAGAAATAGGACTGTGCCCAGGCTCTTTTTGATACCCTTTGTCGTTGTTCTTTTGCTTTACAGCTATCAACACGGTTCATCATACACAATATCTAATCTTTCGATCCCATCTTGCCACGAATAGTTAAAATATAGCGATAGTCAACATGGCTGTTGGCGTTCCATCGAGGCTAAGGTCTTATCTTCGCCGGAAGCTAGAGAGGACAAAGGGATGCAGCGCCCAGACGTCGACAGACACAAATGAGATAGAGGCGAGGGTGATAGACTCGCCATCCATACCTGAAGTAATCCAACCTAATGTATCTCCAATGAGGAATTCATTCGATGAACAACTAGACTCTTCATTCTTCCAGAGATTACCCTTGGAGCTCAGGAAGATGATATATGCCTACGTGTGGCAAGGACCTTACGATCACATGTACCACGAGTCTAACGGAAGGCACTTACATTTCAAAAACGGCCACTGGGTGCATACTCGCTGTGTCATGTACCAGGAGGACGATATGGATACGGACTTGATCCAAAAGAACATGGATCTGATACGCCATTCCGGAAGAGGAGACCTACTGCTCTGGCAGCGAAGACTGGCCTCAACTTGGGGGCAACGTCACTGGAGATGTGCGGAAAGAATTCAGTACGGGAAGCCAACGTCGATCGACCGCACCGATTTAGGAGCTTTGATGGTCGCGTGCAAGAAAATGTAAGTCCTCCGATCGAAATTCCTAAAACGGAAAACCAGACACCGAATGCTAACGAGCATGCCCCATGCCAAGGCATCCAGAAGTGATGGAATCGTTCATCGAATGCCACAAGATGATATTCAACGACGTCTTCTCAGCCCACCGCTTCCTAGTGCGGCCTGGCTCTCCCCATCTGATTCGTCGCCTCCGCCATCTCGACCTAACGCTAAGCGTGCCGTTCCATGAGCTCGCGCCCTTCATGGCCATTGGCCACTCGGACACCGACGCCCAGGAAGACGCCAGCGAGAGAACTGCTTTCACGAGGGCCAAGAGCAGTCGCTTAGGCGCCATCTTCGGCGCGCTGGCGGACTATCCCACGTGTCTTCACAGCCTGCAGGTATCGCTTGATGTCTACGACCGGGGCCCTTGGCGGAAGATCCCCGAGCGTGCCCTTGCGTCGCATCTAGCGCGCATTCCCGTACGGAGGGGCAAGAACGGCGAAGTGAATTATACCGTCGAGCTCCCGTCCGCGTTACCTATTCGGACACATTACGCTGGCTTGCAGGAATTGGAAGATCAGGACTGCGATGGTAACAGCGACGAGAAACCTACGATGCCGTTCAAGGTCACGCGTCGGCCACCCATGCGCTATTGGCAGTTCACGCCAGGCGAGGTCGAGCACTTCACCTGGGAGACACGCCGCGGCGAGAAGCAGCACCAACACTGCTGGATTGCGCTGAGCAAGGCCACAAGCTCCATCGCGAACCCGTACCTGATCGACTTCACTGAGCGGTAAAGGGAATGACGTAGGGTCCCGTGGTTTGCTTGGCATCACCTGCCCCGTCCGTTACATGATGACAGTCCCATTGCTTACGCTTCCGCACAGAAGCGAAGATGGGTTACGAGCGGCGGTGACGGTTCTGTTCTATCTCATTTGCTGTGGGTGCCTAGCCGTCGAGGCAGGGATCCTGAACACGCGGTGGCAGGGTCTGGCACATGCAGCGAGGTATGATCACATGTGTTGATCATGGCGGGCAGTGCTATTTTGGTGCCTACAGATTGCGGCTCCAAACTGGGCGGCCTCCACCGATCGACAAGGCATATAAACGAGAGTCTACGCTCACGTGTATATCGAGCACGGCTATAGGTTGCCGGTATAGCTATCATTGGCTAGAGTTATGAGATTTTAAAGTCATTGTATATAAGAGGCAGATTGCGCTGAAGAGTACCAACCCTTATGGTCTAATCGGGTATGTGGCATCAACAAGGATGTTACTATACCCTGGGGTCTAGTGGTCAAATCTAACACTACTTTTTATTCCAACTCGCTACAATTACCCATTCGTCGCGCATCAGACCGTGACTTAACAATAATCTGCCTTCTCTTTGGGCAAGCTGGGGTGACTTAACCCACCCTTACGCACGCAGGGTTGTCATGGCAGCCCATCTGAAGACAATGGGTCAGGAGCATCACAGTCCTACAAAGGCGAAGAAGGAGGGGGGAAGACCGAGGGTCAGGGTAAACAAGAACAAAAGGACAAAAAAAGAGGGACCGGACGATGCACTGTTGTACGCATTCCACGATCAAGCGCATTGCGCGCGTGCTTATTTATGCCCACCAAGCGACGCCAATGGCTAGAATCCGATAGCCCACAAATATTGCTCTCTGGTGTAGGGGATGCTGTTTTTGAGGCGTTGGTCTCGTCATCCAACGCGGTGCAGTCACAATAGCTCCCCACTGTCAACATACAGGGTTGCAATTGTTGGTTCTATGGGCATGATGACAGAGGAGTCCACCATCTAACAGTCAACGCTGCATGTGCTCGCTCGGCGCCCCAGTATCACAGCGGGCCAAGGTCGCAGTGCAGGTCAACCATCGCCCCCTGGCGCAGTTGAAATTCCCCATACCCTATCGGTTGATTCCGCTAGGACGCAGATACGACCATCTATCATCTCGCTCTATAGAACGCGCGGTTTGTGTGGCCTACAGTTGAATGTGCTCTTTGTGGGCTTTGCGTGCGGCCATTCATAGAGCGGCGCTTTCCGGCGTGGTGGGATCGCAGCAACATTCCGAATCAGGCTCTGCAATCCGCAAAGCCTCCACCCTGAGCAACCAGGATGGTAATCTGGTGGGGTGTAAGAAGCAATAGGAGGTAAGGGAACAGGTCTGTATTCAAACTAA
Organism: Xylaria sp. BCC 1067; assembly: GCA_005188305.1. Classification (NCBI taxonomy): domain Eukaryota; kingdom Fungi; phylum Ascomycota; class Sordariomycetes; order Xylariales; family Xylariaceae; genus Xylaria; species Xylaria sp. BCC 1067. The sequence continues at coordinate 464,435 of SSCS01000003.1, read as the reverse complement.
TAAGGTCGCCGTCGCCTTGTTTGATTCTGGCACCTGACTCTCTTCCCACCAAATGTCTGGCTATCCTTGGGCGAGGAGACTCATCGAACACGATGATTCCAGTCATTGACAGTTAGGTTAGATGACTCAACGAGGCTCTTATTGTTAAATACCGCATTGGGTAACGGCGGGTTTCTAGCCTTAGTTAACATTTGCCTGTCGCCCACCACCCGAGATCCAAGGGATGATTAAAGGACGTTGGGTTGTCTCAGGACTCTGACAGTGCGTATTTATGGGTCGCTGTGGCCATCAGCTCACGATTTACCTGTGTGCTCCTTAACGGGACAGACCTGTAAGCGGCACGACGAGATTCAACGGCCAGTGTGTTGTCGAGGCTAGAATAGCCGAGACTCACGGCCACGATCGTCTCTCGTTGTTGATGAAAGGTTTGCGACTAAGTCCTCGTCGCCCCAGAATCAACACCAGCCATGTTAGGAGGAAACATTGCGGTCTTAGAAGATATTTCGGCGTAAGCCATCACATGCTGCTCGTCACCAGATACTCTTCTTACCTATACCCCTGACGTGCAGGCAAACGTAAGCCCTCATTGTCCGAGATTGGGTAACCTTTCTCTTGGTGCTCTCGACGTATAATTACTTAGGTATCGTAGCCCTATTACTAATGCACCGAGGTGTTTACAAGTCTCTAAGCCTCGATAGCCTTCCTCCTCGCAGACCTCCAGCCCGCAGCCCGTTTTCCTCATGTTCCCCCACTTCGCATTCACGCACCCCCTTAATCCGCTTACTTATGCTCTCTCTTACCCTTTCTTTCCGTACCATTTACGAACGGTAGAACTCCAGTATCTTACTATGCAAGAGACACTGGGCTGATCTCCGCATAATTTTATCCGACATAGCACGATTTGCGTCGCTACGTTCAATTATCGTCCGCCTCGATCTAGTTATGCACTACGGCAACGAAGACGAGGATTGGCGACGGGTCTGTGAGTTAGGTTCTATGCCTGAATCTTCGATAGATACTGTCTACTCTGAAGGCCACGGACCTTTGAGAGCCTAGAAAGAGTATTATCCAATACAGCCATTGAGCCAAGCCCTAGAATACGGTTGCTTTCTCATACTTTCCACATTGGTCGCTGACATTCTTGTATGTACGCTTTCCATTCAAAATAAATCCCATATAATCTAAACTATTAATCCTCACACGATTTCGTCTTTGCCAATAGAACGAAGGCTTCCAATGTTTCGGATTCACTGTATTGTGCTACATCGGTCAATTGGCTACGCCTATAGCCGAAGCGCTTTCCTGAGGGCCTGTCTTGTGCTACTGTGGCCGCTGAAGTGCCATTTTCAATGGAATAACTGGGTTGCATGAAAGTAAGGCATTGGTTTGAGCTATGATTCTTGAAGTGGGCGTGCTCATTGACACCAAGATTGCATGTTGACCTATTGTAACTTAGAGAGAGGCGTTAGACATATTTAGACAATCCTGAATCTTATATAGTGTAATTATATAATACCCTGATTATATTGGATTGAAATAAATGTGCAAGAGGAGACTAAATTTCGAAGACATAAATTGCGTATCCTGCTGATGATATACTTGAGCCATAAAGCGAAGGGGGCTACGATTACGTCTATAGTATCGAGTTTATGTCGAACGAATAGTAGTATCCCCTCAAGGCTCATGGTACTCTCCCATCACAAACCACTAGACGGATACTATAACCATTGTAAAGCACTCGGGCCCTTGTATCGCCTTTTTTCAGTTTCTACTCGCCCGGTCCCTTCTTCAGCCGACCTTCGCCCAAATTACCGACGGCGGGTTAACCCAAGACGATGCTCTGTCGCTACTTAGACATTAGCATAGACGGTACACTCTAGATAAATAACATCAGGAATTTTGGCTATGAGGTAACGGCTAAGGTGTCACATACGGCGCCTTCTATTTATACACTGCAGCTGAAAAGGAGAGAGGCCCTTGGCCTCTGATTGATCCTTTGACCTTCACTGATTTGGCGACTAACAGTGCACCTTTATACCGTGTAACAGCAACGCTGTTTAAATGTTCATCCTGATGGCTTAACTTACCTTGACAATGGTTGCTCGCTACTTATACTCCACCAAGACGCCTAGGGCCAGAATGCTCGTATGATTGATGCCCTATTTAGCCATATGTGTTCATTACTATGGATTGAGATTGTGTTGTCATCATTAACCTTCAGATTAAAGCACCAGGAGGCCTTCTCTACCCCAAGCGACGAAGACGATCTTCTTGGCAAGCCAATCCTGTTTTCGTGTGGCGTCATAATGTTAGCCCATCTTCTCTGCCGGCTGCATGCGTATCCAAAGTCTGTACTGAATTAGCTGTTGGGGTAGAACCTTGCCCAGCTTTCTCAACCTAGTTCTCCAAAATGTCTTCGCAGACGTTTGCGATTGGGACTTGGGAATGGAGTCTGTGAGTCGTTCGCTTGTCACCAATATTTGGAGCTCAAGGGTGCGGGTAGCACACACCTTTGCCCCGCGCTATCGAATTCGGTACCACATCAAAGACTTATCGGAACGTAACCTGGTTGTAAGTGTTAGCAAACCACTCATAGCAGGAAGAAAAGACCAATAAACCAGATTACGTTTGATCCTCACCAAAAAAGGGTGCATCCAGCCGAACTCGATGTTTAAAGCTATCAAATAATCTGTAGTTCTACTTCTTGGGGGTTTAAGAGATGATGCAGAATTAGATGCAGTTCGTGCCGATGTTCCCCTTCCTATATTTTTCTTCGGAACCACATAAAAACCACGAGAGGACCGTCTAGGATAGTATTGGATGCTACTGCAGCTGTGGAGGCGAATGTGACTCTTTCGGAACGCTCACAATAGAACGGGTTGATTTTAGCTCTATAAATACGGTTCAATAAAAATATCTCTGAAGCTTCAGGCGGCTGTATAATGTATCCGATAGCACAATAAATTACTGTGATCTCCTTTTAATCTTCTTTGACCCCCTTCGATTCCGGCCTCTGCTAGACGACTTCGCACATCTTGGTGTTATATCCCTTCGTGTCTCTCATTACAATACAGCAGTATGATATGGATGAAATGACCCCTTATATGCGTTGTATCGGTTTGCTAATCATTGTCGTTCCTGGAAGAAGGGCTGGCGGAAGTACCGTATGACAGCTGCACTCTTTTTCTTTTGGACGTTTTCATATATCCATTCGTCGAAAAAATTAAACTGCCTCGCTGCAATAGCTTTGACAAATATAATCGTTTTGAGTAGCTGTATGGTGACGTCTCCTCGGGCTTTGATGTCTATGCATGCAGCACAGGTTACATTTATAATATGCTCCGGATCCTTGGCGTCCTAAAGAGTCGATGTGCGCTTAAAAGGACGGACCAAAGCATTCCATTTCAGGTAACCCAGGGAATAAGCGTATTGTAAATGGAAGCAATGTTGCTTTTGGTGTTTACAAGAACTATCTACGGCATTCCGTGTTCGGAATGCCAGAGTGTAATTATCCGTACTTCAAATGGAAACATATTTCTTTTCGAAGCTTGGCCTGCAAAGGCATGGTCGGGTTGCCAAAGCATATGATAAAGCACTCACTGGCGATTTAGTTCTGCGGGCATTGAACCGAATCTACTCCTATTTGTTTTCTTAGACCAATCGCATCCTAAAGCGCAGTGAGGGCGTGTAGATGTCAGACTTTAGGTAAAACTAGTCTTTAAAGCATAGCAGTTAGCCAATAGGTAGCCAAGTCCGTGTCGTGATCCACCAGGGGACGGCAACGGAGGGTTCTACACGTTGCGTGAAAGATATCTTCGGCGTTTCACTTTTTTTTCGACCTTGTGGGGCAGAATCACATGTGGTAGGTATATGCGGGGATACACCGGGAATAGTTCGCGCTACATCCTTGTGCTTTGGCGGTGCCTTGCTTTTTTGCTTTTCATTCCATGTGCTATAATCGATATTCTGTGATACGTGCCGATATTTACGTCACCTTTGGGTCATGAAACTTTCATCATACATATCTAATTTCCTCTTTCGTATTCGTCGATGCAAGATAATGCACCTCACGTATATCTTCAATATCAAAGAGGGATCAAGTATTGTATTCGTGCATAAACTTGATGTAGGTGATGAACTGCTGTCCCTACTTAGGATAGGCCTCAAACTAATTTTATCCTTGGCAAACCAATGAATACCGATATGTCAAAAATTTTCGGAGAATATTGTCTGGGCGTTACACACCCGGCCGCAGAGATTTCTTTTCTCGACTCTGATCTACGCCACCATATCGTGGCTCCAATACTGCTCTAATCATCGGCTGCGAGGTAGGTGATTACGATTGGGTGCATAGATAGGTAAGAGAAGAGCCTGCAGTAATGTTTTTGTAAGAGGTTTTCGCCACTCTGCTAGCCATATATACACATAGATCCTATCATGGGATAGCAATCATATTTCCCAATATAGGGCATCACTAACGCGGATGGCGGACCTGTGAACATATTTTTATAGTTTTCTTGAGAAGGTCCTAATAAGATGGCCTATATCACAATAGTGTTGGCCTTTTCCTCTCTTGCAATTTCGTATTGGTTTATCCGTCTCTTTTCGAGCCGTCGTCCGCCAAACTTCCCTCCCGGTCCCCCAAGACTGCCGCTTCTGGGCAACTTACATCAACTTTCCCTACAGAAGGAATACCTGAGAATTGCAGAATTATGCTTGAAATACTCATCACATGGCATCATGGGCTTGCAATTAGGCACAAGCACTCATGCCGTGGTGATAAGCAGCTGGAAAGCTGCTCGAGATCTTCTGGATCGACGGGGAGCGATCTACTCATCCCGGCCCTCTTTCCTTGCAGCCGAGATCGTGATGCCGGTACGCACGCCGTAGCCGCCTCCTAATTCAGCGTGAGGTTTGGCTTTTAGAAGCCATGCTGTCCTAGTTTGCATCGAAAGACCCCCCAAGAGCGTGTGCAAATTCACTATGCGTGATAGTAACTAATTGTGAATTTCATATAGGCTCCCGGTAATTATCATCTTGCGCTCTTACAGTATGATTCAAAGTGGCGCAAGGAGCGCAAGACTGCCGCAGAATTCCTAAAAGAAAGTGAGATTGAAAAGCGGTCTGCTATCAGTGAGGCAGAATCATCTCAGCTTAGTGAGTAGCCTTGTAGTTATTCTTTTCTCCCACTGTTTGAGCTAATGATGACTACTGTTGACTCCTGTTGCGGTTATCTGGGTCTGAACATATCATGGGGGCACAGGACTATTAATTAGGTGGTACAGCACTGACTTTTGTTAGTGTATGAGTTGTTAGTAGAACCAGAGAGGTTTCAACAGCATGTGCTTCGATACTATGGCGCCATACTCATTTCCTCGCTTTATGGTATGCGAGCAAAAGAGTTTGCCGACAACAGCGTGGTCAAACGATTCTTTGAAGGACAGGACGACTGGGCAGCTATCACGGCTCCCGGATTTATTCCTCCTTTTGACATATTCCCATTCTTGAGATACGTGCCGGAATTCCTTACGCCCTGGAGAGGGTGGAAGCAGAAAGTACAATCTGTGGGACAGAACCAGCACGCTTTATATCGCGAGCTGGTTGCTGGAGTGAGAAAAAGGACGGCACAAGGTCGAAGCAGGGAGTGCTTTATCCTGGACCTACTTCGTAGGCAAGAAAAGGATGGGTATAGCGATATCGACATTGAGTGTAAGTGCTGTCCTGGAAGCATTGGCTTCTTGTTCTAGCGCCTTCGAAAGATCAATCTGCCAAGTTATGTCGGGTAACTTTTGAGATCCTTGTGTATCGGGCTCACAATGGCGATAACTGACTTCGGGCCCCTAGACATCGCAGGCGTGTTAATGGAAGGTGGCTCGGACACAACAGCGAACACATTCGAGACGTTTCTCCTGGCCATGGCGGCTTACCCTTCCATTATGAAAACGGCCCAGGCTGAGGTAGATCGCTTCTTTGGAAGCAGCAAGATGCCGACGAAGACAAAAGAGGCAGAACTTCCATACCTTGCTGCCTGTCTCCTCGAAGTACGTCTACTTCGGCGTTCATAATATTGGCCCTTGGTCTAACAAGAAGCGCTAGGTCCTCCGGTGGCGCCCTAGTCTCGCATCCGGTATTCCGCATGCCACCACTCAAGATGATATCTACGAGGGACACTTTATCCCAGCCAGCACGGCAATTATCATGAATATCTGGGGAATTAATCACGACCCTGAAGTGTTCGAGAAGCCTGAGGTGTTTGACCCAACGCGATTTCTCCGACATCCAAGCGGCTCCAAAACCAGCGCAGATGGTGGCAGCGGTCTGTTGGGACGGCCAGTGTGGACATTTGGTGCAGGAAGGAGAGTGTGCGTCGGGCAGGAGATGGCGCGGGGAATGCTGCTGTTAACAGCAGCGAAGCTTGTGTGGTGCTTTGACATCGAGGCTGTCTCGCCGGACGAGATAGATACGAGCATAAATGGATTCCATGGGGGCATGGTGCTGGGGCCAAAGGCCTTTCAGGCTCGGTTCCGGGTCAGAGGTGAGCATCGAAGGCGCGTCATTGAGCAGGAATGGGCGAACGCCGACGCCTATCTACAACGGTTCGAGTGATTTTTAAGCAAAGCGCGTTAGCGAGACATTGAAGACGACAGAAGAGTGCCGCCTTACTACTATAAATCCTATTTCGGAGGCACTTGGTATAGCAGCGGTGTACTAAGCAGGTAAATTTTTAGGTACTACCCACCTACTGTATAAACTTATGTGGGTTAAGTGTTTAGATGGAATATGTAAATTCTAATAGGTACTGATTAATCTGCCACTTCTAACCTTTAATTAGTATTACGTGCAGCATCGGCAGGTTGATGGCACCATTTGCTAACTGCCGTATCTAGAGCTTAACAAATCGGTAAATAAGAGCCAAACAGCGTAAGAGTATCAAGGTGAGGTATTTCGGTAGCTAGAATTTTCTTTTTGTTATCTTTATAATTAAGTAAGCATAAATACTTCTATATATTTATAACTACAAGCCACTAAAACTCACTTTTAGTTTTAGTATTACATTTAATTAAAACTCTATTAGTGGTAAGTTATTAAAAACTATCCGTAGCCCACTTTAATTAATTGGGTTACCTTAATTTATTCATCGATAAACTAATTCATGTATATAGTGAAAAGAATAGTTGTGAAGCCATAAGATTCACCTGCCTAGAGTACCTAGGTAGGCAATGAGTGTTACAAATGTTGCCACGTCTCCTATGACCAAAATATAATTTTTGTGTTTTTTCAAGTGAGAATTTGTTTTAGTTGAATTACGGAGACGCGGATTAAGTCTACGTACAAGTACGTAACAGTAGAGCGCTATCCTCAAAGACTTAATCCCTAACGCGCTGCTGTACCAATGATGTATTTTCTAAATTTTGTTATACATTAAAAATAAAGCGTACCATATTAAAGCAAATGTTTGGGGGGTGAAGAAAACACTAAATATCAAAGAGAAGATAAAATCTCCTTATCAAGATCACGATACTCTTGGCCCGCTAGCACTCAGTGGGTTTAGTTCAACCAACCTAAGTATTCAACGTAACCCTGTGCGCGCGGTAGTTCCACGGCTTCACTGCCTCCTGGCGCTAACATGCTCTGGCTCGGCTGCTCTGGAGGTCGGTATGTCGGTGAACGAATGGGCAGATCAAGAAAAGTTTTTGGGGCCATTTCCACTTGCTCGAGAAAAGGAATGAATTGTTGACCAAGACTAAGCCGGTTAAGCATGGCATAAAGAGACGAATGTTTCCTCGTCTGGTTATCCTGGGTTGCTGGTATTGGCGCAGGCAACTCGGCGTAAAAGGTGTGGAGGCCTGTATCTATGTTGTGTTGTGATTCAGAGACAACATTATTCGGGTCCGTCTGTACGGCATCCAGGGATTGTTCCGCTAGGTTTGTTTCATCTGGGGGCTTGTCATGTTCGAAGCTATTCTCGGCGTTGATACCATCTAGCCATACAGGTAATGTAAACGATGTCGGCCTTGATGCTGAAGCGAGAAGACGTTCTTCATTCATGTTGTCCTCTGTTAGATCTAATATAGAACTAGTAATGACGGCTGAGTTTTTGTATTCGTCAATTATGAACTGTTCCCCATCCTCGAAGTCTTCGTGGATAGATCTCTTTCGACCCCTTTGTTGTGCTTCGTGGCTTTTGGAGGACAGATTACCGCCCCGGTCGGTATCATTATCGCCTTCATCCCGTGGCAATGCAAGTACAGCCAGGCGCTCTAAGTGAAAGGCTAAGTGTCTCTGAATTTCAGCCAAGGAATCAAACCCTGTCGGGCAAAAAGGGCACTCTCGGTGAGGCTTCATAGATGGCCCTACGACGGAAGATAACAACTCGGCGGAGAAATACTCAGTCTTCGTGTTCTCATGGTATTGCTGTAGGTGTTCGATATACTCGGGCTGGGTTTCGAACTCGTTGCCATGTTGCTGGCAGTGCCAGACTCGAGTGTGTTGGCTTTCGTGGTCGATCCATTCCTGCCTTGAACCATAAAGACGGTTTGGGTCTTCACATAACTCATACGTACAGTGATATGGTTGCAAGTCATGAATAAGGTGATTTCTAGTCCAAAATTAGGTCATGGGTTGTTACAAGCTTCACAGTTGAAAAGAGACAACTTACCGCCAGTAATCAGAACTGAGATAGCTGTCAGGGCACAATAGCAAGCAATATGGACAAGAAAAGAAGTTGCTCCCTTTAGTGACTTGAGGTGGAGGGGGCCATGTGACTTTGTCCCCCTTGAGACCGAGGATAGTCGAAACGCCACTTTGATGCGAAATGACTGAGGCAGCGTCTTGAGATTTGAGCATACTAGAAGGTATCTGGGTAGCAGAGGTAGCCATTGACTGCGGTGGCGCCGAGCTTACGGGCTTGTTTCGAGACCGCCCTCGGTTCTCCACGGAGCCGGAGTTGAGAAGGGTAATAATCTTGCTGTTGTGCTTTTCTTTGGCAATAAAATTGTCGCTAGGCTCAGCTACAGAGCTTCCAAGGCGTCGGGCGTGTTGTTTCCAATACACGAATTGTATTCTTCGGCGTGCGTTGGCAACGCCAGTGCGACGAATTAGCCAATTATCTTCCAAACAGTATTGAGATAATATATTTTGCTGGTTGCTCTGGTCCAATTTTTCCGAGAGTTCGGATATTTGTTGGCGTTGCACATAAGCAACGATCACAGTCTCCAAATGCTCAAGCTCTTGGATGTGAGTAGCTCGGTTATTAGACGGAATATGTTTGCACATTTGATCTAGAGACCTCTGAGGCCGATTTTTGGGGTTTCTGATTTTTGTGGCCAAGAAATAAAGCGAGTTAATAGCTTCGGCTATAAGTTGTAGTCGACATTCAGCCTCATTGAAGGAGTCCTCACTGTCTGACTGAGCATCTGAATCCCCCGGACTACTTGATTCACTGTCACTATGATCCGATTCTTCGTTTTCATATTCGTCTTCTTTAAGTTTGTTATCTCCCTCTTTCTTAGACCTGTTGTAACGTTGCTCTTCGAAAGGAGGTCGTTCTCCTAAGAGAATTGAAACCAATTCTTCAAGATTTTCTAGCAACGTTTGCAGCATAGAAGACAAGGGCTGCTTCACAAGAAATGCATCTCGAACACGGTAGTCCAAGGATGCATGGCCCTGCTGAAACAGTCCCAAACTGCGAGCCCAGAGCTGAAATCTCTCCTTTTGGAATTGTAGGTGTAGTGTTGTTGAGGCATTTGAGATGTTGCCAACCTGGTGTGCCTTCCCGAACGCTTCGTATATCTTCACACCATGGGCTCTCAGCTGCACCGACTCCATTTCGATGCAGTCGTGATGGTTTATCTCCGCAGCATTAACTGACGCAACATCATCTAGGTCTGGGAAAGGGGGCTTAGAAGGCTCTGAATGTTGTGAGTACACAATCTTGGGCGGATGCTATTTCAGGAACAGGGTCGATTCTGGTTTTTTTGTGGGCTTTTGGGAATATGAGCTCAAAACGCTTGCCTCCCAACCGAATGAGTATGCATATATGTACGCCATGCTCACTGTCATCATCCACCCAAGGCTGTCAACGAAACCCACGTCACAGATGCGGGGTAGGTCGTATTGACGCCGCACGGCTCCAATTCTGGCGGTGTCGATGGCTGACGAATGTTGATTTTTTTTCTTTCCATACCTATACGCACGCCCTTGGTAGCCATGTCTGGTTTCGAGATCGCCGGCGTGGTTCTCGGCGCGATCCCTTTGGTGATTTCAGCTCTTGAGCATTACAAGGCTGGCAAAGGCGCGGCTGCAACCTTCTTCAAGTGGAGAGACCAGCTGGATACCCTCATTTACAGGCTCAAACTGCAAAAGTGTCTTCTTCATCTCGATCTTATGGAACTTCTCAGGGGCGCCGGAGTTGATGATGCAGTGGAAGAGGATTTGACTGAAGAAGAGTGCCTTCGAGTCTTAAGGGATCCCAATAACGAACAAGCAGTTCGAGAGTACCTTGGGGTGGTATACAACATGTTTCTTGAGGTTTTGGGACGGTATGAAGAGTACCTCACGATTCTTGCCGGGAAGCTTGGGCATATTCGTCATCCGGTGCATGTATGTGCCATTCTACTCGAATCCACTCAAGGTTACTACATCAGAGAGAAAAAAAAACACTGATTCTACCAGACTGAAGATGATGATCTGGCTGCCCTGCTAGTGGCAAACAAAGTTGGCTCTCTTGCTTTCAAGAAGCGTGTGAGGTTTACAATAGAGAAGACGGCACTCAGAGATCTTGTAGAAGAATTGAGAGAGGACCGCCTCTCTCTCCAGGGTATTATCAAAGCGATGCGCACCCAGACAGAACGCACCATGCGACGGCCCTCATACAAAGCCAACTCTTTAGCAAAAAAGTTTGAACAGGTTCGAGAGAACGTGATGCCTTTATTCACTGCAATTTGCAGAGGATGTACTTGTAAGTGCTCGAAGCACCATATCCGGATGAAACTCGACAGCAGATTCAGACCGGAATCTGAGCCCCTGGAGGCGTCAAAGAGAAAGAAAGCCGAAACCATGACGAAATTTGACCTGATGTTCGATCAAGGGGGTCAATTTTATCGAACTATTGTGACGGCTCGCCAAGAAACCACCGCCACCGAAAGTAGTGCACAGAAGAAACAAAGAAGTGGGAAAGCCAGGTTCACCCCCTCGATTACGATCACCGACGATGATAGGGAGATTTACCCTGATACCTTGCAAGCAAAGACCGTCGTTGATCTCTGTGAGGCTATATGTCAAGCGAAAATGTCAAACCGTCTTCTCCAACTTAAGCTTGTGAATCACAACTTACTCTACGATCATATTGCGCCCATACCAGAAAGGTATAAAGAGCGGCCGTCTTCCGAATTTTTAGACCTTTTTCTTCAGAAAGGCTATCGAAATTACGACCTTCGAATGACACCGAAGCAACAGACACTTCTTGCCCTCGACGTTGCTTCATCCGTCCTTCAACTCCGCCAGACCTGCTGGCTAGATGTAGACTTCCGCAGTGCATCCATGTGCCTTCTTTGGCAAGGAAATGGGGCCCAAGGGGCACCAAACCCAGCATTATACATTGAAAGAATAGTCCACGCATCCAAAGTCCCGGACAATACGATCGTGGCCCAGACGCCCGAGCCGAAGACTACCTTACTCGAACTAGCTATTATTCTTCTAGAAATATGGCATCACCAACCCCTGGATACCTGCATTGATGTATTAGGTCTAGATGCTGCGGATACACTCGAGACACGAAGGATCGCTGCCATACGATGGCTGGAAAAGACTTCGTCACGCCTCCCACTTCAGCACCTCGCCGCCGTGGAGCAATGCCTTGCCGTTTGCTCCGGGAGACTTCGATCCTGGTCCGATAGAGATTTTATCCGAGAATACTGCGAAGATATTATCAAGCCACTACAAGAGAGCTGTAAGGCCTGGTGCGCAAACGGCTGGGAGGAGTTGGATACGCCCAACAGAAATACGGAACTATGAAAGACTTAGTCTAAGGAGGTGCCTTAACGAGAAGGTTACAAAGGTTCGGAGTGTCCTGGTTTAGGTACTTGCTCACTACAAACAGCAGAGTTTCCCGCCGAACAGATGTTTGTAGGTGCTCATCCGCTGTACAATAGCCAGACTTCCCCCCCGACCACTAAAAGCTACCGCTTTCGCGCTAGCAATACATGGAATTAGTGGTTTAGGTAAGCCAATAACACACCCATACAGCCGCCAAGGACGGTGTAAAGAGGTCCATTAGGACATTTACCAACAAAACTAAAATTAGCATTTCAAAAATCCACTATTCCTAATTTACGTTAATAGATTACTACTTATACAAATAAATAAAATATACAATTAAATATATTAAAATATATATTTATATATTATTAAGTTTTAGTTTTTTACTATAGCTATTATATAAAACAATAAAATAGTAATACTTATTTAAAATATTATAAAAAAGTATTTAGCAATTGTTTTAGTATTTTTATTTATTTAAGCTTTATTAGCAGCTTATATATAATAAAAAATAAAATTAATTATATATACTTAATTAATAAAAATAAAATAAGCAGCTAAGCTGCTAGCTATATAATTAAACTAGTAACTTAGCATTTTTAGCTCTTTTTTAATAAAGCAAAAAAAAAGCGTATTATTATTATTATTATTATTGTTGTTATTATTAGGCCTATTTTATATAAAGCAGCAAACTATATAGTTTTGTTACTTATAATTGCTATAAAAGCTACTAAAGTAGCTAGGCAACCGTATACAAAAAAAAAGGGCTATAGTTATCTATTAGCTAATATATTTATAAAGTAAGCGTAGCCTAAGCAAAAGGCAAACAATTGTACCCTTTTTAACTAAATTAAAAAAGCATTAATATAGCTCGGCTATAAGCTATATACCTAGGCTATACTAACCTATCCTTATATAATAAAAACAGGTTAGCTAAGCAAAACTAATACAGTATGCTAAAGCAGCCTATAAACGTATAGCGCTAATTTTTATTCTTTAAATTAAAAAACTTTAGTTAATATTATAGCTAAAGCAAAAGCAAAAACAAAAGTAAAACTGTTTATATAGCAAGGTTAGCAACTACTATATAATAATAAAGTTAATATATATAACATAGTAGTAGTAGTAATAGTAGTATTATTACTATTATTGCTATTGTTGCTATTATTACTACTAGTAGTAGTAGTAGTAGTAGTAGTAGCAGTAGTAGCAGTTATAAATATAAAAAAAAAAAAAAAAAAGCTAAAATATAAAAAAGCAGCAGTATAGCTGCTTATAAAAACTATTAAAAAGCAACTATATAGTTATATTTTTTATATATATTTTTTATAGCAAATATTTTAATATATTAAAAGTTATATTTTAAAAAGTTATAATATAAATATTTAGTATAAACTAAAAGCGTACTATTTTTTATACTATATAATTAAATAATATAATTTAAAAATTAAACTAGAATTTTTTTTTTTAGCTTAGCTTAGCAATGTTTTTTTTTTATATAATAAATTATACAATATTATTTTTTATTATACTTTTAATTTGCTTAAGCTATAATATTTAAAAAAAATACTGCTATTATATAAAAATTAAAATTTTTTTTTTAAAAAATAAAGCTTGCTTTAGCTATTATATACTTTAGCTTTAATTTATTAAAATTTTAAATAATTAAAAAAATAAAGTTTATATAAGCTATATAAAAAAAAGTTTTATACTATTATTTTTAGTATTAGTTTTATTTTAGATTATTTTTATTAAATTAAATTTAATTGCTTTATTAAGCTATTTAGTATTTAATATATAATAAGCTTATAGTTTAAATTTAAACAATTATATAAAAAAAATAACTATATATTAATAAATTAATTATATATAAAATAAAATATATATATTATAATAAAACTTAAAAGCTATTAAAAAAAATAAGCAAAAGCTTATATAATAAATATATTTAGCTATTGCAATTTAAGTTAATTTATAAAAATTTAAATATAGCTAAAACAACAATTTATTATTATATAAAAGTTTAAAGCAATTTTATATATATACTTATTATGTTAATTGTTTATATTAATATGTTTAAGCTAATATAAGCTTAAAAATTTTATTTATATTTTTAATAGCTTTTAAATATTTAAAAGTATTTAAATTTAAACTTTTATATAGCTAAGCGTTAAACCTAACCATTTTATTTATTTTAATAAATTTTAATACAATATTAAAATAGTAGTAAAAGTTAAATAAAAAAGTATAATCTTTTTGTTTAAAAATTATATATTTAGCATATTTAATTATATAGTTTAAAATTTATTTAATATTAAAAGATATTATTATTTTAAAAATATTAAAAGTTTTTATATAAAAGTATTTTTATATACTTAAAAAAAATATTTTTTTTTAGTTTAACTTTTAAAATTTTTTTTTTAAATATATTGTTACAACGGGTGCAACAGGGCGTTGCCGCAGAGTAAAGACTGGCAATACAAATTAATATTAAGGTGGAAAAGAACAAAAGGAATACTGCAGGCCTAGGAGGCTCGAGTATCCTTTATATGGCAAATATAATACAAACGTAACGCGCACGTCCTATATATGACGTAGCCACACAAACCATACAAACCACCCATATATGCAAACCACACACGTACGGCCACCCACGTGGGTTAGGACGTAACTTATATAAAATATAATAAAAATTTTAATATAGCGCTAACTATTAAAAATAAATTAAGCCTGTTTAAAATTTAAGCTAAAGCATTTTTATTTATAACTTTAGTTTAATATTTAATTTATTATATAAATAAGTTTATTAAATTAACTATTAAGTTTATTTTTAAGCATAAATTTAAAAACTTTTTAGCTAAATTTATTATATAATATTATTATATAACTTAATTTTTAAATATTTTTTTGTAATTAAGTTTAAGCTTAAACTTATGCTTGCTATTATTACTACTTTTGCTTAAAAACAACTTTAAACCTAAATTTAAACAAGCTTTTGTTAGCTTAAGTTATTATACGAAAAAAACATATAGTAATTTTGCTATACTACTTCTAAAAAGCAAGCAATTAAAAGTTATAATTAAAGTTTTTATTTATATGCTATTAAAAACAAAAAATAAAAATATTTAACTTTAATAATTAAACTAATATATAAAAAAGCAAAGCTTTTATATAGCTAACTAAATATATTTATTATAATTAGCAAATATACTATTTAATATATTTATAAAAATAAAATTTTTGTTTAAGTTATTTTTAGCTTTAAAAAAAAGTAGTTTTATTTAAATATATTTATTTATATTATATATTAGCTTTTATATATTAATAAACTTTTGCTATATATATATATTTATTAAACTTTTTAATAAAATATTAAGTTATTAATAAATATAATAGTTTTTTAATAGCTTAATACTTTTATATATATTAATAAAGCTTAAAATAAAAATAAAAGTATAAATATTTATAATTTTTAGCTATATAAAAAATACTATTGTACTTTATATTTTATAGTTAAATATAATATTATTTTTTTGTTTCTAAAAAAAAAATACGTTAATTTTAATATTTTTTAAAAAATTAAATGTTATATAAAAAACTTTTTTAGTAAAAAACTTTTTAATAATTAAAATAGCTTAATTAACTTTAGTTATATAATAAATTTTTATAAGCTTTTTAAATATTATATAAAGCTTATTTTTTGTTTATAAATTATATAATTGTTTTAAAGCTAAACAAATTTTATTATTTTTATATAAAATATTAAACTATATATTATATATATAGTAATTAGGTTTTAATTATTATATATATTTAAAAGCTTAGTTATACTAAGCTTTTTAGCAAATAAAACCTAGTAGTTAGTTAATTTTATATAAAAAATATATTATTAAAATTTAATGCATTAGTTTTGCTTGTTTAACTTTTATATATAGTACAAAAATAAACAGTTTTTTTGTTAATAAAGTTGCTATTTTTTGTTTAAACTGTTATATGCTATAGCTATTTTATTTGCTTAAGCAAAAAAAGCTTAAGCGCTAGCAAATAAAGCAGTTTTAACTTTTATATCTATACAAATAAATAGTAGCTAAATATTTTTTTTAAATACTATATAAAAATATTGTTTTAATATACTAATTGCTATATAAGCTATTATTTTAATATATATTTAAATAATTATATAAAAATAAGCATTAATATAAATATAAATCTAATATATATTAATATTAAAAAATATATAAATATAGCTATATAAACTTTAATATTTATTTTTTAAAGCTTTATATATTTATTAAAGTACTAAAAGAAATTTAAGCTTAAAATAATAAAATTTTTTTAATAGTATATAATAAATTAGCTTTAGTACTATATATATTTTAGCTAATATTTTTTATAGTATTAATAAATATAATGCTTTTTAACTATAATTTTAGCTTATATTTATATAAACTTATATAAATATGCTTATTTAAAGCTTTAAATAGCAAAACTTTTTTATATATAGTATTTTAGCTATTTAGCTGCTTATTAAATAGCTTAATTGCGTTTTTTATTTATATAATAGCAGCGTTTTATTTTATGCTAAAAATATATATATTTAATTGTATAAACGGAAATAAAAATATTACTTCTTTTAAAATCTTTTTAAATAAATTTATCCTTTTAGCTTTATATAAAAAAAAAAAACTAAATCTAAAATAAAATTTTATTAGTTTGTAAATTGCTTATATAATTAACTAATTTTTAGGCCTAAATATAGCGTTTAAAAATACGCTAAGTATATTAGTAGCTTGCTTATATAATTAATTTATAGATTTTAAAAACTAAAGTTCTTGCTTTATACAAAGCAATAATTTGGTTATAATAATTTTTAATATTTAATAGTAAACGAAGCATTCTATAAATTACAAATTTCAATTTTCGAAAATGAAAATTTTTAATTGCTAAAAAAGGAAAGGTGGATATTAAATTTGGGTTTTGTTGGTAAATGTTCTAATGGAGCACTGTTACGGTGCTCTATTAGGACATTTACCAACAAAACGAAAATTTCAAAATTTAAGGAAATCCGCTACTAGAATTTTCCGCACCAGCACCTCCAGCGCCCACTACAACCTTAAAATCTATTGAATTTAAATAGAATATAAATAATAAAATAATAGAATTTATATTATTTAAGCTTTTATAGGATACGTAGGTAGTTTTGCCGTTTTATTAAACTATATCTTAATAGAGCACTATATAGTTATTAAGCATAACCACACGTTAGTTATAGCTAATAGGTACCTAGGTATTTATGCCCACTTAGGTATAATTTATATTTAGTTAAATATAAATAAGTAAACCTCTTTTTATATGTTAAATTAAATAACTTTTACTAATATATTTTACTTTTTTTTTGTTTATTATAATATAACTAAATAACTTATAATAAATAGTGCTTATTTAGCTAAATTAAATTATTGCTTTTTAGTAATAAAAAGTATATATAAATTAGCTAGAACTAACTATTTATTATATTTAATAATATATTTGCTAATTATATTTGTTATAAATAGTATAAAAATTGTTAAATATTTTATAGTTAAAATTATATTTTAGCTATTAGTTAGCTAAAGTTTAAATAGTTATATTATAATTAAAAATTAATAGCTATATTTAAATTAACTATAATTAAAGTTTAAGTAGCTATATAACAAATAAAAATATTAAAATAGCTTAAGTTAATTTTATTAATATATAAAAATAATAAAATAACTTTGCTAAGCTATAGCAAATTAAATAAATATATAATTTTATTAGTATTAATTTAAACTATAAAAAAGTTAAATATAAAACTAAGCTATATAAAAAACTTTTTTTAAAACTTATTAAATTTAATGTATTAATAGCTAACTTAAGCAAGTTTAAAAAATAAAACGTTTTAATAAAAAAAATAGCTTTAAAAAGCTAGTTTATAAACAAAAACTTTATTATAATTTATAAAGCAAACTAAAAAATAATTAAAAATATTATACTAAGCAGTTAAACAAACAAACTATTTTTAAAAAAAAGCTTAAACAATATAAAAAAAATCTTTAAAAGTTTAATTAAAATAAACTAGCTACTAAAAGCAAAAAATATATTATTAATAGCTAATAAAAGTTTATTTGCTAAAAATGTTATAAAATTAAGCTTAAATAATAAAAAAATAAACAATAAAAATATATTAAATATAGCAAAAATAAACCTTTAAATAATTAAGCACTTAGTTTTACTTAGTAATTTACTAAAACAATTAAAAAAAAAACTAAAATATTAATATTAAATATATAAAATATAATAATATTAATAATATATATAGCTAATATAATAATAAAGCTAATTAATATTAGTTATTTTTAGCTAAACGTTTTAAAAAAGCTTACTAAAAGTTATACTATTTTATATAATAATAAAGTTGTTATATATACTAATATTAATTTATAAGTTGCTTAACTAAATAAATAAAGCAATATAAAAAATAAAAGCAATTTAATAGCAAATAAAAAATAAATATTATTTAAAAATAATATACTTTAGTAATAATTATAATAACTATTAATAAAAAAAGTTTACTAAAATAAACAAACTATAATAATATTTATAATAGCTTTAATTAAAAAATAAAATATATAACTAAATATTATTAATATATAGCTTTTTAATAATTAATATATTATAAAAAATATTATAAAAAGTAATTTAGTTAAAACTTATACTATAAAAGTATTTAAATATAACAAAGTATAAAAAAATATAAAAAATAAATAATTGCTAATTTAACTTTAAAATTTATTACTATTAAAGTTTTAAAAGCTAGTATATAAACTAAATAAAAATAATACTATTAATAAATATTTAATAAAACTAAAAAAAAAATAGCTACTATTAATAAAAAAGCTAGAACTAAATATTAGCAAGCTAAATTATTTTATTTAAAATAATAATAATAAAAAATATAATAGCAAAAATATTTACTAGTTTTAACTAAATAAAAAAAAGTTTAAAAATAATAAATTATTTTTAAAAAAAAGCTAAAATAAAAGCTATAGCTAAAATTATTAAAATTATAACTAAAACTAATAAAAAAACTACTTATTTTTTTTTTAAGTAAAAAGTTAAACTAATAAAATAAACTATAATAATTAAAATATTTATAATAAAATAATAATAATATAAATTAAACTACTAACTAAAGTTTAAAATAATAAAAAAGTAGTTAAGCTAAAAAATTCTAAAACTAAAGTTATAAGCTTTAAAAGTAAAAATAGTTAAAATACTAATGCTTTAAATTAAAAAAAGCCTATAATAATAAATTATAAAGCTATTTTAACTAAAAAACTATTTAAAATATTAACTTTAATAATAAAAAAGCTATTAATAATCTAATAAATAATAGCTATATTTGCTTTAGTAAAAAAAAAATAAAGCTTAATAAAAATAATAATAAATATAATAAATATAATAGCTATATAACAATTAAAACAAATAAGTTTAAAATATATTAAATATATAATTAGTATGCTATACTATAAAGCAATAAAATAATTAAAACTAAAAAATAGTTTAATTTAATATATTTAAACTATAATATAATATATAAATTTTTAAATATACTAAAATAATATATTAAAAACTAACGCTATAAAAAAATAGTTTTAAAAAGCAAAAAAATTACTAAAATTAACTTTGTTTTAATAGCTTTTAAAATATTAATTATAATATAATAAAAATTACTTATTAAGCTAAAGTAAATAATTAAAGCAAACTTTAAACTAATTATAAAAAAAAAATCTAAAAATAAACTATTTATTTTAAAATAAAAGTTTAAAAAAACTTATAAAACAAAAAAGTTAATATTTATTTTAATATTAAAAGCTTAAATATTATTATTAGCTATAAGTTTATTAATAACTTTATAAAAAATTTAAAATATAAATTAATTAAATTAATTATTATTAATAAAATAAAATTATAAACTATAATTATATAATAAATAACTTTTAATATTTATATTAAAAAACTAGTTAAAAATAATTAAATGTTTAATTATTTTATTATAATTACTAAAGTAATAAAAAAGCTAAAGCTAAAAATATTAATTAAAACTAAATTTATATTTAAATATAATATAAAAATTAACTTTATATATAAAACATATATTTTTAAATTAATATTAAGTTTAAAAGTATAAAATAAAACAAAAATAATAAAACTTTAAAAAATACTATAACAAAAAGTAATAACTATTTATATAATAATAATTTTAGCAATAATAACTACTTTTATTAATACTAATTTTATTAATTTATTTGCTTTTAAAAATAAAATAAACTAATTAGTAAAACTATTTTATTTTAAAAAATATACTAACTTATATATAATATAACTATAAACTATTATAGTTTAAAAAAATTATAATTTATAATTTATATATTTAGCTTATTAAAATTAAAAGTATAAAAAAACTAAGCTTTATTTTTAAATATTAAAAAAATAAAATAATTTAAATAGCTAACTAAGCTAATATTTAAACCTATTAATAAAAAAATACTATTTATAAAAAATAAAAAATAATAATAGCTTATTTAATAAAAAAAAGCAAATTAAAATATTTATAACTAATAAAAGCAATTAATAAATATTATTAAAAAAATATTTAATAAAACAAAAGTTAAATTAATAACGCTTTTTTATAAAATATTTAAGCTTATAAATATTAAAACAATTAAATTTTTAGCAAAAGTTATAATTATTATTAAAAATATTATTTAAATATAAATAATTAACAATTTAATTAATAAATATAATATTTTTTAAAATAAAAAAATTGTACTAATATTTAATAATTAAAAAATAAAAGTTAATTTAATTAATAAATAGTAAAAATAGCTTAAGTTAATTAAGCTTTATTTATTAAATATTAAAAATTATAAGTTTTTTAATAAAAAATATAATAAAATATATATATAAAGTTATATATTATTTATAAATAACCTTACGTTAATAGTTTGCTTAATATTTATAGTTTAAAAAAAAGTTAATAGTATTAAAAAAAGCTAATTTATAGTTAACTTAAAATTATTAAATAAAATTATAATATTTAATATATATTTATTACTAAGCTAAAATAATATTATAATAAATATAACAAAAAAAAAATATTTATATTGTTAAATATATTAAGTTTTTTTTTTTAATTGTTAGTTTATTTAAAATATAAAAATAAAATAGTTATTATTAGTTTATAAAAGTTAAAAAAATTAAATATAACGCTAATAAAATTTTAAAATTTGCTAGCTTTTATATAAAAATTTATAAATTAACTTTTTTTTTAATAAAAAAGTTTATATATGCTTATATTATTAATATTATTATTTTTAGTATAATATTTAAAAAATATTTAAAATATTTAAATATAGTACTAAATATATTAAATAAAATATATATTTATATTAATATAACTAAGTTTTTTATAATATTTTTATTAGTATAGCTATTAAAATATAATATAAATAATAAAAGTATTATTAAAACTAATAATAAAATTAAAGCTTTTAAAAAACTAACAATACTATATATATTAAATGTGCTAAAAATTTATATTAAAATAGCTAGCTAATTATATAAAAAAATTACTTAGTTTAACTATAAAATTTAAATATTATAAAAATAAAAAACAAGCTTAATTATAAAAATATAAAAAAAAAGCAGTTTATTACTAAAAAAGTTAAAACTAATTAAATAAAGCTAAATTTTTTATATAAAATTTAAACTTATAAAAAAAAAATTAAAAATTAAAATATTTTATAAAAATATTTATTTATTTAATATATTATATATTACTATAAAATAAACAAACTACTATTTTTAAAAATTAATATTTATAAAAAAGCTTATAGCTTAATAAAATTTTAATTAAAAAATAAATAAAATAATATATTAATATTAAAATAAAATATATTTATATTATAAATTAAACTTATTGCTTTTTTATTTAAACTAACTAGCAATATTAAAAAAAAATATAGTTTAATAAAAAAAAAATAGCAGCTTTAATATAAGCTTATAAAAAACTATATAAAATATTTTAGTTTAGTATAAAACTAATTAATATACTGCTTAATTATGTTTTAATAAAAAAAATAGTTATATATATATTATTTTAAATAATAAACTTTAATAAAGTAAACTTATAACTTGCTAATATAGCTAACTATTTATTTTAATTTTAATTTAAAATATATTATATTTTAAAAGTACTAAATATAGTACTAAATATATTATTTAAATTATTATAGTATTTAAAAAAACAGTAATAAGCTAAACTTAATAATTTTAATATTTTAAACAATATTTAAAACAAAAATATATGCTAAGCTTATTATATTAAACTTAGCGCAATAAATAATAATATAATTATTAAACTAATAATAAATACTAAATTTTAATAATATATTATAGCTAGTTACTAATTAAATATAAAATATAGTAAAATATATAACTTTTTTATTAAAAAATAATATAAAAAATTATTAAAAAACCTTAAACTAAACTAATTAAATACTAAAAAAGTATTATAATATTATTTATACTAAATAATAAACTTTTATATTATATTATATTAAATAAAAAAAAAGCTTTATATTTTTTAAAAAGTATATAAAAAATATACTAAAAATTATTTATAATAAACAATATTACTTAAGCAAAAAATAAATATTATATAACCTAAAAAGTATTTATTTTATTAATAAAAAATATAATATTAAAAAGTTTATTTTTTTTTTATAAAATATATTATAATAACTAAATTAATTATTAATTTTAACTAAACAAATTAATACTAATTAAAACTTTTATTATATTATACTATATAATTATAATAAATTTTATTATAAATATATTATTAGTTAAAATAAATAAATTATTTTAAAACGTTATAAAATTTAATATATTTAATATATTTATAACTATTTTTTATAAAAAAAGCAAAAAATTATTATTTATATTAAATAATAAGTTTTATATAACTAAAAACTAAACAAAAATACTATTAAAAATATTATATTTATATAATTAAAGTTTAATAATAGTTATTATTAGTAATTAAAACCTAAAGTTTATAAATAACCTTTAAAAAAATATATAACTTATTAAATATTAAACTGCTATTTTTAATAATATATTATTTATAAATAAACAAACTATTAAAAAAAATTAAATAGTTAAAATAACAATTAAATTTTATATAGCAATAAATTTAAATATATTTTAAACAAAAATATTGCTAGTATTATAATATTATATTAATAATATATTTTTAGTTATAATAAAAAAATTATTAAATAAATTAATGCTTAGTTTTTAATTAAAGTTAATAATAAATATTTTTAACTAAAAAAAAAGTACTAAAGCTAGCAATAAAATATTAAAAATATTATAAGCTAAATATATTTAAAAAGCTAAATATTTAATTAATATAGCTAATATAATTACTAAAAAAAAATATAATAATAAATATATTTTAATAAAATTTAATAAAAAAAATATAATATATTTATAACTATATAAAAAATACTATTTTTTTAATAAACTTAAATAAAAATAGTTTTTAATAAAAATAAAACTTTTTAAAATTTTAAAAAAAATAAACTTATTAGCTTATAAACTTAACTTTTTTAATATTTAAAAAGTTTACTTAGTAGTTTTAATAGCTTAACTATATAAACTAAAATAAAAAAAAAATCTTTTTAATAAAAAAGTTATATTATTAAAACTAGTTATAATAAATAATATAAAAAAATAATAAATAGTTAAAAAAATTATATAACAATAAATTAAATTTAATAATAATAAACTAATAATTAAATATATTATTAAATAATATAAATAAAATAGTAAATTTAACTAAACAATTAATAAAAAAAAGTTTAAACTAATAATACTAAACCTAGTTAATAAATATAAAGCTAACAATATTATTAATTAAGCTAAAAAATATAAAAAATATAACCTAGTTTTTAATAATAGTAATAACTTATTAAAATAAGCTAAACTTAGCTTAAAATATAATAAAAAAAAGCTTTAATAAATTAACTTTAATAATTGTTATATTTTATATATAAACTTATAAAAATTAATAAAAAAATTAAATTTAATTTAATATAATTTTTAATATAATAATATTAAATTTAAGCTATAATTAATAAATTTATATAAAAAGGTTATATAAAAAAAACACAAATAATTAAAAAAAACAAATATATTAATAATTATTATATTAAAAAAACATATTAATAAAATTTTAAACTAAAACTTAAAAAGTTTTTTTTTTTTTTATTAAATTTATTTAATTGTTTAGCTTTTTTTTTTTTTTTTTTTTAACTAAAAGCTATATTTTTAAGCAAACTATAACTTAATATATTTTTTATATACTTTTAATAAAAACTTGCTAAATTAAACAAATTAAAAACTTTAAAAAATTAAAATTAAAAAAATAGCTTAATTTAACTATAATATTATTAAATTTAATATATTAAATGCTTAACTTAATATATTAACCTATTAAAAGTTTATTAAAATTTACTAAGCTAAATATAAAAATATAA
This sequence comes from Xylaria sp. BCC 1067, assembly GCA_005188305.1. NCBI lineage: Eukaryota > Fungi > Ascomycota > Sordariomycetes > Xylariales > Xylariaceae > Xylaria > Xylaria sp. BCC 1067. The sequence goes on along the minus strand of SSCS01000003.1, from coordinate 439,767 downwards.
TTATAAATATATTAAATTAACTATATAAAAGCTTAATATTTATTTATTTATACTATATATTAAATAGTAAAATTTTTATTAAAAAAACAATATTTATAGTTTTATAGCAAGTTTTTATAAAAAAAATATAACTAATATTAATATTAAAAACGTTATACTAAATATAAAAAAATAAAAAAAACTAGCTAAAAATAATAAAATAAATAATTAAGTTAATTTTAACTAAACAATTATTTAAAGCAAAAAGTTAGTTATTAAAATGCCTGCTATTATAAAGCTAATAAAATAAAATTTAGCTAACGCTAATATTTAAATAAATAATGCTTTAGCTAGCGCTAATATTTAAATAAATAACGTTTTTATATAAAAAAATAACTAAAATACTATAGTTAATAATAACTAAATAAATATATAACTTAAAACTTAACTAAATAAAACTTAACTAAAAACTGCTAAGTTTAGCTAAAAAGCTATTTTAAATATATTAAAACTTAAATTTTAGTAATAATAAAAAAAATAAATAAAAAAATTTATTAAGCTAGTTTTATAAAAAAACTATAATAACTATAATAAAATAATAAACAAAATTTATATAAAAAACTTTAAAATTATAATAAATAAAAAGGTTGCTAATAAAAATAAAGCTTAAAAAATTATTGATAGGTGTAGTTATAGGTGTAAAGATATTTAGTAGAAAGTAAGATGTAAAATTAAGAGAAGAGGTGTGCGCAGCACAGGTCTGCGAAGCAGACCTTTATATGCGTGTAGCAAACACCTCGGTGGAGACCGGTGGGTCTCCAGCCACACGGCCGTGGCACAGCCTGCGGCTGTGACCAGGGGCCGTGGCACACACAGCCTAAGGCTGTGTGGCCACCCTCGTGGATCCTATCAATTATATTGTTTAATTAAATAATAAAACAGGTAAAAATAACAGCAATATTAGCAAAAATAAAAAAAAATTAAACCTTTTAAAAAAACGTTAAATATATTTTTATTAATTAAAAAGCAAAAAAAGCGAATAAAAATAAAAATAAAAGCAAACTTAATAATAATATTAAAATTTTAAACAAATTAAATAAAAACTTAAATAACTTTAATATAAATAAAAAACTTTTAAAAAATAACATTTAAATTATTAATTTTTATAAAATATTTAAAACTTAAAATAATAAACTAAACATAAATAATAGTTTTATTAAAACTAATAACGCTAGCTTTAAAATATAATAAAAATATATTAATTATATAATTATTAAATAAAAATATTTATATTTAATAACTTTAAAAATGTTTAAAATAGCTTAAAAATAATTAATTATACTATTTGCTAAAGTAAAGCTGTTTTTACTTTTTTAAAAAAAAGTAGCTAAAAAAGCAATATTTAAAATAAAAATAACTTAACTTAATAGCTTTTTAATAAAAGTTTTTAAACTTAGCGTTAAAAATAGCAACGCTATAAAAAAAATATTACTAAAAAAAACCTATTATTTAAATGTTTATTAGCAAAAAATAAAGCTAAAACTAAATAAAGCAATTAATTAGTAAAAGTTAAGCAGAAAATAAACATATTAAATAAAAAAAATATATTTAAAATAAATTTAAATATTAAATTAAATATATTTGCTTTAATAAAAAAAGCTAAAGCAATACTAAAAATAACTATAACTATAGTAAAAAAGTTTTTAAAAACGCTAAACGTAATAGCAATAAAAAATTTAAATCTAAAAACTAAAATTTTAGCTAAAAAAACGCTTAAAAAAAAAAAAAACGCTATACTAAACAAAAATAACACTAAAATAAACAAAAGTAAAAAAAAACGCTATTTATTTTAAACTATAAACTAAAAGCTTAAAAAAAATATAAAATAAAATAAACTAATAAAAAAAAAGCTTAAGCTAACTAAATAAAAAATTATTAAATAATAAAAATAATAAAATAATTTTATTATATTTAATAACAATTAAAAAAACTTTAATAATAAATTAGCTAAACTAAACTTTAATATATTTATAGCAATAAAAATATAAAAACGTAACTATAGCAAAAGCAAAAGAAAATTTTAGTTTAATAGATATTTTAAAAACAAGCTAATATTTAAAGCAATAAAAAGGTTATTTAACAAAATTAGCAAAAATAATTTTTTTTTTAGTATAACTAGCAAAAAAATTAATAAACTAATAGTTAAATAAAACTAAAAAGCTATTTTAATATTATTTTATTTATAAAAATAGCAAACTAAATATAAAAAAGCATTAAAAGCTAAAAAAAGCAAAAAAGCTTAAAAATATTTTTTGCTTAGCAAGTTTATTATTTTTTGTTTTATATATTATAATAAAAATAGTAAACTAAACTTAATTATTAAAGGTATTTTTAGCTAACTTAAACAAATAAATTTAATATAAATAATAATATTAAATTTTTATATTAAAAATAATAAAATAACTATATAAGCTAACTAGCTAATTATTAACTATAACTAGCATATTTAAAAAATAATAAAACAATAAATCGAAGCAAACAAAAAATTTAAAAAAAATTTTTATATATTTAAAATAAATAAGTTATAAGCAGTACTAAAAAAGCAAAACAAAAAATTTAAAGCTAAACTTAGCAACTTTTATAAAAAGTTAAACAAAAAACTAATTAAAATAAATAATAACTACTTTTAAAAAATAACAACTAAATTAAAAGAAAAGTTTATAGCAATTATTAATAAAAATACTAAATTTATTTAATTAAAACTAAAAAAAGCTATTAAAATATTTTAAATTTAAGTATTAATAGTAATTAATTAAAAAGCTTTTAAAAACATATTACGTATATTAAAAGCTAAAGTAAAAAACTTTATAAAAAAGCAAAGTTTAAAAGCTTAAAAAAGCTATAAATAGTTTATAAATAGTTTAAAATAATATAAATTTAGTTATATTTATTAAAATTAAAAAAAAATAAAATATATAAAAATTAAAACAGATTTGTTTTATATTAAAAAAGGAGCACTTATTAAATATAACTATATATTAGTTATAACTAATAAATATTTATGCTTACTTAAGTATAACTTATGTTTAGTTAAATATAAATAAATAAACCTTTTTTTATATGTTAAATTAAACAACTTTTATTAATATACTTTACTTTTTTCTTGTTTATTTTAATATAACTAAATAACCTATAATAATAGTGCTTTATTAAAATATTAACCAATAAAACAAAATAAAAAAAAATTATCTAGCTATAATATATATACTTTTATAGTACAACTTATATAAAAGCTATTATAATATAGCTTTTAGTTTTATAATAGCTTATTAAACGTTTTTAAAGCTTTTAATTATCTGTTGTATAGCTTATTACTAAAGGCAAAAATTGAATTTTTGTTTTGTCGGTAAATGTCCTAATGGACCTCTTTAGCCAAGGCTCACTAACCATTAGCGTGATTTAGGCTTCACCATCTCAGCTTAGCCCAAATCGCATCCCTTTTTCATATACTAGCGAGCGGCTACAGTACGAGACTATCCTGCGCTGAGCGTTAGTGTTTTGCCAGAATATTTTCGCTCTCCAGATCATGTTACTTTATCACATCCTCGTTACTTATTTCACCACTTATTTGTTCGAGGAGTAAAATAGTTTCTTTAGAGTGAGACAAGCAACAGCGTGTTAAGGCGCGTATATTGATCTCCTACAATAATATACAAGCCACTCCCGAAACTAGCTTTAACACATACGACTATAAGACCTAGAAAACGCGGAGCCTCGTCCACTCCCCTATAGCTAAGCCAGATACCGCTGCGCTGGGCATAGGATTGACCCATGTGCAGGGCATACACCTCTTGCCTAGATATTTAGCTCACCGCTGATGGCATCTCAAATGCCAGCGCTGTTGAGCTCGGACAGTCATTCTTTTGGCACTATGTGCTCAGTGCTGTACTTGCCGAGGTACAGTTAGCTAGCAGACACCGAGGTCCTAAGTCATATTACGTTGATAGATATCAGGTAAATCGTAAACCGTGGCCTTTATGTGGTCCCATAACCATAACGAGCTGACATTTTCCTCTTGCTATTCCTACATCATTAGTGAACAACAGTCTGACATCACACCTTCTCTTGGTCAGTCAACGCTTTTATTATACTATCTAGAAAAGCCATTACTTAATGAAGAGGAGAGCGACCATATGCTAGCGAACTTCGTGAATACCATTGCCTAGCAAGATACCCCTATTCCGATGATCGTTTAAGCTGTTTCGAGGACGTCATCGGATTCGTTGCACGGCTTGCGGCGCCTGTTGATGTAGATTAGGGGCTATTGTTGACTCTAAATATTAATTACCTCAACGATCCCATCTCCAAAGTCTAGGAAATAGGATGGTTTGAGCGGAAGAACAATCTCGGATCCTGGTTCCATAGATGCTACATCTTGTATTTCGATAGCAGGATCTTGTCGAAGTCTAAGAGTATCATCGATACCAAGTGATCGAATAGAGTAGAACAGAGGCTGTCTGGGTTCCGGGTAGTGTGGGCCGACGGCGAATTCGACCCATAGCTTTGAATACCGAGATTCATATACCAGAGATGTCTGACCTGCATCTAGGCTCATAGGGTGTATTCGCGATAAACTCTGGTCAACAGAAATGTTACAAGATGTGCCGCTTGAGGGTCCTCCAGGCTTGCCTTTGAAGGATTCAATGGGAGCGGTTTGTATATTTTCCGATTTTGGACGTGCCGGCGATTTTTTACGGTTCTCTCGCTGCTTACTCTCAATGCAAGGTGCTGTATGAACTTTGATGGCCCTTGAGATAGCTGTAGACGCGGATAGGGCGGAACTTTCATACGGCTCTGAATAGCCGATCTTTCGCCGTTTTTGCAGCAGCATAGAGATGCTTGCCCTAGCTTGATCCTCCAAGGCATTATTCAGACTCATGTGTAGATCTTTCAAGCCCGTGAGCAATGGAAGTCGCCAGGTGTTGTAAAGCCTTCCGTGAGATTTCAACATCCTAGGCCCACTGCTCACGGCATATACTGTGTTGCAAAGGTAACATGCTTTTTTATTCGATTGGACCACCCGTGGAGCTGCGATTTCCATTTTAGATATGCCTAGATAGGCAAGAATCTGGATCTCGGCGTGGATTTTGGGCTCCTCAAGAGTCCGATTTACCGAAGCTGTAAATGCGCTTTGACAGTCCTCAGGAGACTTTCCCATGATATGACAAAGTTGTGCGAAAAGCCCTGGCTCATATTTGCGTCCTTCGATTCGTTTAAGCGTAGCGTCGAAGCGCGGAACATACTGGTTCGGGGGGTTCCTAACAAATGCGGTTGCAGGTAATTTAACTGTTGTTACTTTGGGATTCCGAAGAACAGGAAAGTCGCGTGCTAGCCGGCAGAGTTTCCTAGCCGCTGCTTGATACTGGCCAATTTTTGCGACAATACTTCTGATCGCAGGGTACATATCTGGCGCTAGGATTTTTGCAGGAATGCTTTCGAATAGTTTGGACATATCCCCCATCTTATTCCACGTGTACGCGTCCTCGACGACCTTGCGGAGCTTTTCGATGACACGATGGTTTGAAAACGATTCAAGCGAGGCAATAAGCTTCCGTGTTTCCTGAATAAATATGTGCGCAGCTTCGCCTTTCAAAGCTGATGCCGCGTTGGATAGTTGCTGGAGACTTTTCTGTATGGCCGGCTTCTGCTTTCCGCGCTTTTGCTTCTTAAATCGCAGGCGAGAAAGTATGCGATCTTGACACCTAATAAGAATCTGCTGAAAGATTAGAAGGTCTAGGGCTGAGTCGGAAGCTGCTGCCTGTCCATTAACTTATATTCCTGTTTACACAGAAGTAGGAACTCACCGCTTGTAGCTTTCGATATGATTTTGAAGTAACATTCAAAGGACGCCTTGATTTCCTGCATATAAGCATCGCCCGCCGTAGGCGTGGCTTTGTTGACGGCAATCAGGACCTCCAGGGTCTCGGGATGTGGAAGCTCTCTCACAGCCACTGCAGTCACACGATGGACATCTTCCCGCAGCGCAGACAACATGGACAGGATACCCGTGAATTGAGCTTCTTGCTTCAATGGAAGCCTCCCTGATTGAGCACTGCTGCCGTTTCCGATAAGCTGGCGAACATTTTTAGAGCTTGGTTGAGCCGGCACAATGTGCAGAAAATGCAGGAGTGCAATATTTTCCGCACATGCAATGCTTAGAGGAAGGACGTCGTAGGCTTCCATGTTCCTTCAACCGTGCAATCGTAATGCCAGATTGTGCCCAGCTGGTCGGATGCTGCGGTGTATCGTGGATGGAGACTCGATGGACACCACAAGCAGGGTGATGTTTAGGAGGAAGCTGACGATGGAGCTCTTCGCCGTCTTGAAGACCACCCACATCCGATGAGGCTCTGCTACAATGACGTTAGTTAACACTTCGCTGATGCGCAACCTCTCATTGGATCTCATCTCGTCTCCGGACAGAGCTGACGCTAATCTGCTGACATTCCCACCTGATGCATTCCATCGAATACCGAGTCATAGACACGAAGTCTCTGATAAGTTCGTAGCGGATGCAATCATGGCCTCTCTACACGTCGCAAGGGATGCTCATCTACCGCCGTTGCACTCAGTCCGATGCAATACTTGGTTCTAGGTACCTATAACCTGTAATGCGTGTGTCGCTGTCTTTCTCATTGCTCCAAATCGACATCACGTGCTGTCACGCCCATCCGTCACTTCCCCTCTTCCCTCTCCCCCTCCCTCACCCTCACCAAACGTTGCGCAATGTCTTTCCCCTAGCCACGGGGCCAATCACCACTCCATACATGCATTCTTCCCGAAGCGTGCACGGGTACCTCGTCGCAACCGTCAGTAGCGAAAATGTTGCATGCATGGCGTGCTATGCACCCCTTCATGCTCCTTGCTGCCTCGTTCACTAACGCTCCGCGAGCATCTAGCGATCATGAGGTTTTTTACGCATATAAGAGGAGGGAGCCGAACCTGATAGCTAGCTGATCATCATCACCTTACACATTAGCCGCGCCGGGTAGCATACAGTCACACACACAGAATAGGGGGTAATGCGCAGCAGGATCAATGATCGTCTACAGAGCGACTGTGATAGGATGTACCCGCAAATACCGGCGAGACACTTTCCATAGGTCCAACAGCCCCCTCTAGCGGTTTCTCTCTGCCATCCAGGAACTGTTCCTTCTTCACCCACGGTCTGCTGCCCTAGTTATCAACTCCTCGTGCCGTGCTCGCCGGCGGTGTCGCCGTCGCTCAAACAACAAGTTATCGAAACGCCTCTCCGTTGCCTCGCCAGACCCATTAGCCATCAGAGTGCGCGTGTCTGCTCCGCTTCACCCGACTGCGCCCCTCCTCCCCACAGGCAGCGGCCGTACAGACCAACAACCGAACATCGAGGTGGGGATAGGAGAGGTTGCCGCACTTACACGTTGGACTTCGTGAGGTACGCTGTGGTAACAGTCACTGGTACCCACGGGAGTGCTCCAGGGGCCCGAAAATGGTAGTCCAGGGCATCAATTTTCGGGCGCCGCGTTACGGTGGTGTCCTGTCGCTACTATACCAATAGCCCTACCTATTAAAAGAGTTAGCAATGCCACGGTATTCACATTCTTACAACCAGTTGCTGCAACTGCGCATGACCGGAATGAATGCCGGCGTTGATAATAGCCAGGAGATACCGGCGATCCTGGTCCTTATTCTTTTGCATAGAGATAATAAGTTAGTATAGAAGCCTCGGTTACCGGAATCCGAGAAAGAAAGAAAGAAAGAAAGAACTTGGTTTGCAGTTAGCACACTGTGCATAAATGCAATGCTACTATAGCGAAGAAGCTTAATTTGACAATAGTCTGTGCGAATTCCCGCACGGGGAACACATCTCACCATAGCTTACCAGATGATGTTCAAACAGAGCCAGAAGCATGCGTTTCTCTTGTGTCTGATCTAAGGGGAATGTAGGCTACAGTATGCAGCCCCATGACCTAGCCGATACACATAGAGCCGAGGAAAGCTGTTCAAGGTGTCGAGACCTTCTACGCCACAATATAGTTATAAATTAGCTCCTCTAATGGTTCTATCACGTCCCTGAGCTGCTTGATGATGTGTTTTATCTCCTAATCTGAATGGGCTCCCGTAGCTGTCATGTTCCAAATTTCGGGTGTCACCGCATGCAAGTTTCGTTGAGCGTTCTTAACTGGCTCCATTGCTCGATGGAGCTCCAGTCCACACGCAATGACTTTGCATTGGACTTGATAATTGCAGTTATCGCCTGAGTAAAGGACTTTCGAGAAGTAATGTTTGGCCCCATTAGACTGACAATACAATGAAAAACCTCTAAGATGCGGATAAGAACATGAAGTTAACCGGCAGAGTGCGCAAGTCTTTGGGAATGTAGTCGAGAGCCTCGCAAAGGCAAATAATATAGCGAGATCTAAGGAAAGATGCAGGCTAGCATAAGGAAGCTACCTTCCATGCATACGACAAATATCTATCTACATGCATTCACCTCTACCCTCATGATCCTCGCATTAACGTTGTAATGCATGTAGCGCCCTTGGTCATGAGATTGTAAGACGAAACCAAGTCGTAAGATATGGAAAGTATTATTCTTGCATCTTTTAGAAGCGCTGTATTCATGGGGTATCCACGGAGTATAAAAGATGTTGAATCCCCCCTTCGTCGTTTCATGGTATTCGGGCAAGAATCACCAAATACTTCAACTCTTCAAACACCACATATGATACTCTATCCACAACAATGACAACTACATCATCAGATACACCGGTATACTCGCTGACATGCTGATGCTTGCTATTGGATTTGTGCAGAGTGCTCCCATCGTTGAAATTCCGTGGGCTACATACCTTCACTTGTACATACATAGTATCTAACGTTCAACAGCGAACCCGATTTGCGAGTTATTTGAGGGCGGAGACAGCGTAGCCGCAGATGGCGTTGGGGTAGACTGGTGTGTTTAAAGACACGTTACACGACTTGGACACAGCCGATCGTTTTTTATCGGGGCAGGTGATAGTGGAAAGAGGTTCGGTGATGTCTCACGGGCAGGCATGGTTGGTTGGGCTTCACACACCAGTCATATTGATGTGAATTAACACGCGTCACAACGGGGTTAAGACGAAATTCAGTACTTTGATGATATAGATCATCATATTTGTGGTTCCTCTTACTCCGCTTGCGGAGAGCAGTGGCCAAACCTGCTACTACACGATCCTATCTTAACTGTTGTAGCCGATAAGACAACTCCCCCCTCACGATGTCACAAAAAAAGATAGCTGGTTCCACAACACATTGAATAGCCAATCAAGTAGTTGTAATTGTTGCTATTGGGAGCATGCTGCTCGAGGGGCCCCGACCCGCGAGTATGCAAAGTCCAGCCCAGCCCAGCCCACTCGTGAAAATAGGCCGTAAGACATGAGATGTCTTACATTATGAGATAGGACGGGCTCATCACAGATCGATTGTTCTGTAGTAGAATACATAGTAAAGGAACAGAGTTGCATGGAATATCCTAAATTGTGCATGTTGGGAAGGTCTCGTTCAGTGTGTAGGGACTTCATCTGAGCGTAGATAAACGACAACTACTTCTCTCGCATCTTAGCGCCGAATCCCGTAGATCTACGATGCCGGGAATACTTCTGAGTTTCAATCCCCGTCCAGGAAAGTACCACAAAGACCCATGAATCTTTCCCGTACTTCGAAGTGAGTCATATGAGACGCTCCCTCAAGAGTGATCCATCTAATTCGAGGGATCGTGCGGAACCAGGGCTCCACGCAAGCGTCTTGAACCTCATCGTGTCTCCCATTTAAGAGTAAAGTAGGGACTTCAATGTTATGAGCTTCTTTCCAGCCCTCCCAGTCTTTAAAGTTGCCAATAATGGTAAATTCAGATGGCCCTTGCCTGCTCAGAACATAAATCAATGCTCGGAAACTAGACCACCAAGACATGACTTACTTACATGGTAACATATGCGGATGGCTCTTCCTTCAGATGACCGAGTGACTCTAGTAATGGCTCAGGAAAGGGATCAAGCCGACAAAGGTGCTGTGCGTAGAATGCCCCGCTTGCCGCCTCGTACTCCTCGCTTTCGTAGTCACCCTTCCTCTCACATTCTTCGATAACGTCGCGAATATCCTGAGGCATCTGAGAGAGCAGATCCCTACAACCCTTCGCATACAAAGGAATACTTGCCGGCGCGCCCGCAAGTATGAGTTTTCTAAGCCCCTCCGGGCGGCGAGAGGCATAGGCAGCGCCAAGCACTACGTTAAAATGTTAGCTATTCTTGAAAACGGCATGTGACATAGATAAGCAAACAAACAGCCCGAGAAGTAGTGTAACTTGGATGAGTACAGAGTGTGAAGACTTTACAGATAAACACAACAGTATGTGGCTTTATGGAAAACGGTCAAAGCTTACTGCCGCCCCAACTCTGTCCTAGGATATAAAATCCCAACTGGTGCAGATTGAGGTGGGTTACAAGATGCTCCAGTTCCTGGATAAAGAGGTCGAATGTCCAAAATGAATCGTCGCCGTTCCTTTCGGGAAATCGAGTAGAGCGACCACACCCGATCTGATCATACAAGATCACCGGGATCTTATATTTCTCATAAATATCAATGATGGGAGTCATGTATTCATGACCGGCTCCCGGCCCGCCATGAAGCAAGATGAGGGGTGGCGCCTCAAGACCGCCAACAATATTGTACCAGGTTTTGGCTGGCTTCGCTGCACCGGGAGCTTCGAAGGACAGTTCGCCCTCTACTACAGACATCGTCAGTTTCTGGATAGGTGTATCGAGGATAGGAAGTGTTCCGTTGTTCGAGCGTCCAGCGAAATGAATTGTAGTGACAAAACTGACTACGGACAGGCGGCTTGAGCCTTATACTCTACTTGGAAAAGTGCGAAAATCAAGCTTTCGTCTGCCCAAATAGGTGGTAGTCTGTGAGTCTCCCATGTCACTAAGATGTGCATGGATCTATATTGCTACACAGCCCCCGCACTTATAATACCACCCTCCAAGGTGTTTCGACCCGATCCATTTAGACACATTGTCACTCAACATCCGACGAGGTGAGTAGCTGGGTAGACCTTGACATGTTAGTCGTAGCCTGTCCAACTGGATCGACGCAAGGGGCGAAGTGCAGCCGGCATATAATCTGACATGACATTCGGACTGACGTACCAACTCATACTGTAAGCAGGCTAAGTATCACTCCAATCGCCTTTTATGAGGAGGAATAGCGTTAATCTCAATAATCACACACCCAAATGAAAGCGAGATATCTAAAGCCTTCAGCCTAGGTGCTTCTGATCGTATATGATTGAAGCGATTGTAATAGGGCCGAAAAAGGAGACACCAAGAAGGTAGGCCATAAGGGCATGTGTCGGAAATGTCCTAATAGCCCTAATGTGGCCGGGGGTCCAGGCTTTATCTACCACGTTCATACTTGAACATGCTCAAAGCTAACCACACTGAAATCATGCATATGAAACATATTATAATTACCATTGGTTGCCTCCTTCACCCCCTACGTCTTCTTGTAATGAACTTAGCTAGCTCACTTGTATGCGCCGCTGAAGCTTCCCCAACTCCCAAGTAGAGTGATAGGCAGAGGTGCCGCCCTCAGGCGGCTCCATGCGACGAACGCTAATGTCGGTCGTAATTTCTATGTATCCACTTCTATCACGTTTGCTGGATCCCTGAGTTGATGTGCTAGGTTGTATATACTGCAGCGTAGGATGAGGCATTTTGGTGTGCGTGCTCAGGGCTGTTTGCCCACATGAGGCCGCTCCGTAACGACTTAAATAACGGCCAGAAGTATGCAGCGGACGATGCCGTGATACTAGTGAGTTTAACTAGCTGCATAGAAACATAGTAAGGGAAGGACCGAAGGATGGAATCTTCTCCAAACGGCTGTGGTGGGTATACCAACTGAATTATCGTAGCTATGACAACGCTGGCCAAAGTCAGATACTACAGATGCTAGTCGGAATGTGTTACCCACAGGATACGTGTCGTGTAGAAAGAAAGCACTGTTAATCGAATACCCATTGCCATCTTCAATGGGTATATAATTGCAACTGGGATACCTATCGAAGTCGCGTCGGTTAAGATATTGACAATAGCTACGTATGTAAGAATTCTTTGCTGCTTTAGTCCAGTTTTACGAGAGCACTTACAGTAGCTAGCTAACCCTAGTGGCAGAATCCTCCCACGTAGTCCGTCCATGCACCCTCCGCTTCCTCATTCTTCCTCTATCGGTAGTTATGTACACTACTGCGGGCCCATCACGTTCTATCCCGCTCCACGTAATATGCGAGTGACTAAATAAAGCAGGTCGATGATTTACCACTAAGTAGGTTTAGGTACTTACTTGTGACCACTATCTACACGGTGTACGCATAGTGCTCCTGCACAGCAAAAACTGATCTGGCTTCTACCCGATTGCTCTGAACGTATATTATGGGTCGAGCCCAATAATATGCACCTACACCAGCCCATCCGGCTTGCAATATATATGGCAGTCGGTCCTTGGAAATCTGGAGCCAGATGGCTGATATTGAGTTCTAGCTAGGACAAGAAGAACTGGAAATCTGTCAGATGCACACTGGAAATTTAGGAATTAGGGGCGCCGTTTCGTCGCCTCTCGATTTCTTGCAAATACCTTTTTAATTTTCTTCATAGCCGCTTCCTCATGCTCGATTGATCATTATAGCGAATCATACCAGACCATCCGCTTTGTATCAATTCTCTGTTGCGATGTCGGAACGAGACGTTAAACTTTCTGCTGTTTCATTCTCAGAAGGAGGACGGCCTACACCGGATCGCGATCAAGATGATAACTACTCTGCTGATGATGCCCTCCTTCGGCAATCAGGCAAGCTTCCAATGCTACAGCGTAGCTTTGGGTTTATGTCCATCTTTGGATTGTCCTGCTCGGCGCTATGTACCTGGGAGGGCATCCTACTCTCTTCACTCCCAAGCCTTCTGACGGCTGGTCCGGGCGCCGTCATCAGAGGATTCGTGGCCAGGTGGATAGGCGTTGGTTCTGTCTATGTTGTGATAGCTGAGTTGGCGTCGGCAGCGCCCACGGCGGGTAGCCAACGTATGTTACGACGTTTATTTTGTCGAAGATGATAACAACACGAATTCTCAGTTTTTCCCCTATCGTCTTCTCTTTAAAGTTTATACATGCGCAAATCCGCTAATATCCACGTTATACAGATCGTTGGGTTGCTCTCATGACACCCAAGTCATGGCCCAACTTCCTCGCCTACCTTTCCGTCTGGCTTACAACTCTAGCTTGGGAGGCTACGGCGATTACAACCAGCTACCTAACTACAATCACAATCCAAGGCATTGTCGTATTAGCGAGGCCTTCATACAAATCCAGCCTTGGGGCACATTGTTTACCATGTAGGCATCAGCCGTGTTGGCCTGTGGCATCAATTTCACTGGCCGTCTTTTGTCTCACGGAACTAGAAGCCGTAGCGGCTGCTACAGAAACGGCGTTTTATCCCTTTCTCTACGTATTGCAGACCGCCGTCAACTCTACTGAAGTTAAGCTAGCGCTTTGCAACAAAAAATCTCTACTAATATATGTTATATAGGTGCGGTCATTATGGCCGGTATTATACCCATATTAGCTGCCGCCAGCAGTATCGGGGTAGATGCAACCATATCCCGCACAATTTGGTTCTTTGTTCGAGATAAAGGTTTACCGTTTAGCAAATACTTAGCCAAGGTATGCCTCACATAAACTTTTTATCCCGATTGCGATCTAACTGTTGTTAGCTTACCCCAGGCTCTGCGATGCCCGTTTTTTTCTATTCTTACTTCGATGACCATTTCCCTACTACTTACTTTAATTATATTAGGTTCTTCTGTTACATTATCTACATTGCTTTCCCTTATTAATTCTTTAAGCCCTTCAAAACAGTAAATGGTATGGGCGACGGGCTATCCTGGGGACCGTGGGGGATTCCAGAACCATTTGGAATTATTACCAATGTGTTCGCTATTCTGTACAGCAGTTTCATCTTTTTTTGGTCGCTTTGGCCACTGGCAGTTAACCGTACGGCGGACTCTTTAACTGGAGCGTTGTAGTGTATGGAGCTGTCGTCGTTTTCAGCATTGTTTGGTACGGATTCCATGCTAAAAGGATATTTAAATATTTAAAGGGCCAATCAAAGAAGGTTGATATTGAGTTAGCATAGAAGACTTTGTTAGTCTAGATAGAATCCCCCCCTAAGAGAAGCTGTTATTGAAACTATCAACTGTTAGAATCGCGACAGATACCTCATGGTATATTGTTGCCTGTTGGACTACAAAACGCATAGCCTTTATTACGGTGAATTCCTAAGATCTTTGATTGAAATACCCGAGCCCCCGAGAGGAGTGTACCACCAGACCTCGTTCAGGCTTTTATTGTTGCGCGAATTGTCCCAACACTTTCTTTGGGTGCCTTGAGCTCTATATATTTTATGAATCAGCGTCGTACTTACGTCTGGGCCCCGGAACTTATCTGAAACATATTCATGAATGGCTTCAACATCTGCACTCACTTCATATAGCTATTCAGGATTATAGAGATTATATAATCCTGAACTACACACTTCCGTTACTGAATACAGAAAGCTGTTTACCAAGGACTCTAGTGCAGATCTGAATCTGCAATATAGGTAGAGCAACTGTATCGATAAAGATAGGAGCCTCTGGAGATGAGTCGTCATTTCAAGATCTGGCAGAGCACTGGGATAGACGCGCTATACCTCGAGGCGGGAAGGAATCAAATAAATCAAACGACGTCATTGGTACAATGGTACTCAATTGATCCTTGTCCCATCTCTACCATCACCGTCACTTTCTAACTTGTTAGGAGCTACGCTCTAACTCTTACTGCACACACATATAATATCCTTCTACATAATACTTTAGTCGGAGCAATGCCTTCCAACAAATCGCCCCTGGTCATTGACTTCTCTGGCTTCTGATCTGGGGATGAGAAACGGATGAACAATTGCATAGCCCAGATCTGTGAGGCAAGCTTCACCACACAAGAGTTCCCCAGTTAGCAACCATGAACTCCCTATGAGCCTCCAAAAATATCTTCAAGGTTGGCAAAGGGTTCTCTGCCCTCCCGCTGGAAGAGAAGAAGAAGTTGGATGTAGCTTAACGTGAGCCGTGTACCAAAGTCGCGTGTGGAGTAGAATGCAACATGCCGACTTATAACCATTACAATAAGGGCATTACAGGCCCCCCTAGTAGGTACTTACCTGTGTAAGTACCTAAAGTACTTTAGTAAATAGACGGGTACTGACTGTAGGTACCTGCATACGTCACAATATGGAGCAGACTATAGCTTATCATCGGCAAATTCTAGGGGATCTTCATGTTCCCCGTCGTTCCCCATCGTTCCCCATCGCCCCCCAATCAGCGAGTTCCCTTCGCATCCATTGGTGACTCGGAGCAAAAAAACAGGCATATAAAAAATACCCAGGTATGGCGACACATGCATTGGATGCACACTAATCGACGAAATTCCCTCGTCATATCGTCGAATCGCCCATGATAGGCCACATGCTCAGGGGCAGGGTGGGTTACGGTTCTCAGCTCTCCGCATGCGCCAAACGAACCCTCACACCCGCCTGCAAACCCCTCCATCACCAACATCGCCTCTGTAGCAGCAACTCCAACGACTGGTTCAGCAGCAACGACGTCACCCGCAACATGGCCCCCTCGGACATCTCCAAGTATCTGCAGCAGACCCACGACCGCGTGTTCGACCACAACCGCGCCTGGGCTGCCGAGCAGAAGCTCAAGGACCCCGAGTTCTTTACCAAGCTGAGTGCTGGCCAGAGCCCCGAGTATCTCTGGATCGGATGCAGCGACTCGCGCATCCCCGCTGAGCAGATCTCCGGCCTCGGCCCCGGCGAGGCCTTCATCCATCGCAACATCGCCAATCTAGTGGTCAACACCGACCTCAATGTCATGAGCGTCATCGAGTATGCCGTGTGCCATCTCCACGTCAAGCACATCATCGTGTGCGGGCATTACGGCTGCGGCGGTGTCAAGGCCGCCATGACACCCAAGGATCTGGGCTTGTTGAACCCTTGGCTTCGCAACATCCGCGACGTCTACCGTCTTCACGAGAAGGAGCTAGATTCTATCAAGGACGAGGCCGCGCGATACAATCGCCTCGTCGAGCTCAGTGTTACGGAGCAGTGCCGCAACGTCATCAAGACGGCCGCCGTGCAGCAGTCGTACGCCAAGAACCAGTACCCTGTGGTCCATGGCTGGGTGTTTGGCTTTCAGGATGGATTGATAAAAGATCTCAAGATCAATCATAAGGAGATGCTCGAGAGTATCCAGAAAATCTACAATCTTACCGAAGGCTAGTTAGCCCCAGACACTAGAACGACCAAGGGAACCACGGTGCTACAGGCGTTTGTATCTTAGATAGGTAGGGCTGTTTTGGCGACACAGGTGTGACGGTCCTGGGACGCATTTGATCAATCACGGTAGAGGGAGTGGCGAGTGAATAGTCAGTACGAAATTTAATACACGCATAGCCGGCCCAATGGGGAGGCTATTGCACTCTTCTTTTCTTGAACGCGATACACCGTTTCGTGGGCTGTAGCGATGATACGGCTTTTGATCATCACTGTCGGAAGAGCATGGGAATTCCAGTGACAGCGATCACTGAATTTCGTGACCACAGCACACCAGACTTTGGGTCTCCGAAACAGGTATCGTTCACCACTAAAAACAGGGCCGGGTCAAGCACAAGCGACCACGTGCAATGCACCAAGGACGAAGGGACCGATCGGCCTCCTTGACGATCTGACCTAGCGTATATATGCGCCGCTATATTAATATAAAAACCGGACAGCATACAGTCACGGAACACCCAAGAACTTGGGTTGCGACCGTTTCCTCCTACTTATACCAAGATCGCTTGAAATGCCCCATCGATTGCGCCAGCAATATATCCTGACAACATGACTGGTACAGCGCTGCCCTATCGAAATGGAAACATATTACGACGCATCCATGCTTACACCGTCCTCGACTCGCATAGCGTATCTCGACTGTAGATAGCGCAAGCGATCTATACCGTCTAGCGCAAGTCATAATGGGGCATGCCAAGTCCAGCCCGGCACTCGCCCATGTCACATTCGCCAATAGATCACCACCTAAACAAACGATAGCTCGAGTAAGCCAGGCCCAGGCTGTCTAGCGCTTATTCGCGATACTTCCAGACCTAGCGGCCCGGCTGTGTTCCCGTTTCCTGCCCGCTGTCCCTGCAGGTCGCGAATAGTGAATACGTAGTATTGGATGGCGCAGACCCGGGCTCGTATTGGCGTTCACTTCGCTTGTGCTGGTTATTGATACTTAACTGCGCTACATCATGAGCAATGCGACGCTGTCTGGCCGTTCTAGACGGGTTGGCTATGCACGCCCTTTTCAGCTGTGCGGATAGGGAGACCAGGACGGGCTAGGTCGTCTAGGCGCTCGGCTGGACGACTCGCGATGTGTCTGGTGGCTCCCTCCTGGGCAGCGTAAACCTGCAGATATTTCCTCCGTCGATCCCGCACCTGTTCAGCTCGCCTTGCTTTGCCCGTTTTTGGTTTGTCGTCTTGAATTCCCGTTTTGCTCTTTGCATGGCAGAAGTCGCGCTGAATCTGTATATGACCCCCTTATCGGTTTTCATTCTCTAGCAGCCTTCAGTAGCATTTCTATTGTAATTACGAATCCAAACGGGAGAGCCCGTCCGCAGTAGACGGCTCGCGAACCTCCGCGCGAGAAGAGTAATCTTAATAACGCCTATTCATATTAGCCAGCCATTCGTTTACTTCGGCCGCTCTACCATGCATTTCTCCTTTGCAGTGCTAGCCGCCGTGCTGTCGGTCGCGCACGCACAGACACGATCAGATAAGCGTGGGCTCGTGTTCGTCCCGAACAAGGACCATCCGGAGGACAACGACATCTGGGTTCGGGAAGGGTCCGATCTGACATGGTACTACAACTACGGTGTGACGCCGTCTGCCGCGTACGCCAGCAAGTCGCAGAACGATTTCGAGTTTGTGCCCATGCTATGGGGCTCCATCGAAGACACATCCTTCCTCGACTCGGTGACGAAACAGATTGAGGGTGGCCGCAACATCACCCACGTCTTGAGCTTCAACGAACCCGACGGCCCGAGCCAGTATGGCGGAAGCAATATCTTTCCCCGGAAAGCCGCCCAGGTCTGGGTCAACAATATCCTGCCGCTGAAGGAGAAGGGAATCAAGGTTGGGCTACCGGGCTGCACGGGCGGCCCGGGCGGCATCCCGTGGCTGCAGCAGTTCCTGGGCAACTGCTCGCAGCTCATCAGTACCGATGGAAACCAGAAGAACTGCTCGTACGATTTTGTGTCGATTCACTGGTACGGGAACTTCGATGGCCTCGCGAGTCATCTGGGCCAGTATTCTGCTACGTATGTTCCCCTACCCGTCTGCTACGGCGGTTCATGTCCCTTGTCTGTCGGCCAGTGCGCGTTTTGTCTAACAGCTTCTAGGTTCCCCAATAAATCGCAGTGGATCACCGAATACAACTACAACGACCAAGATCTCAAGACGACCCAAGACTTCTACAAGATCTCCGCCGAGTACTTCGACCGTTTGGAGAATGTCGAGCGCTACAGTTACTTCGGCTCGTTCCGCTCCGGCGTTAGCAACGTTGGGGCGAACGCTGTCATGTTGAATAATGACGGCAAGCTGACGGACATTGGCTCTTGGTACCTGGGCGGCCAGGCCACCGGTGTCGACCCCCAGTCCGGGCTGGCTGCACGTAGCCAGGTTAATGTGCTACTAGCCGTCGCCTTAGCACTCGTTGGGTGCCTTCTTATCTAGAGGACATCGGATTCGAATTGGTGGAAAGCGAGAATGACTAAATGTCGACTAACGTGTCCCTTGGGGTTGGTCTGGGTTTCTACATCTGATGACTATTGAAACAAGGGGGCGAAAGGTAATCATTCTTGTTCTATATTGGGTTTTTGGGTCATGTGGCACAGAGCACTTGATGACAAAGTCAGTACGTATATAATGCGACAGATAGAGTTTGCATATTAGGTCAGGCGTTTAGGGGGACGATTAGACAACGGGCATTTAATTCTAATACCTACTCGACACCGGGTGTTTCGAACCACTGGACTCATTAAAATGATCATGAGCCTACGTCGGTGGTAGCAAAATACTGGTTCTAAAACAGTTGACTGTGAATGCTGGCACTCTTTCCGTTGGGCATAGTTCTATGGATTAATATGAATTGCTTGCGGAATCCTTTCACATTGAGATTAAAAACGTAATGTCACTATTGTAGATACATACATCATTGCTCGTTGACAAACAACCCAGCCATGCCCATACCAGTTCCAATGCACATACTTGTCAATAGGATCTTCTTCTTCGTCCGACGCAACTCGCTAAGACCAGTGACAATCTGTCGAGCGCCCGTGATACCAAGCGGGTGGCCGAGGGCAATGGCACCGCCACGGGGGTTCATCTTCGTCCAATCCAGCTTGAGGAAATCTCTCGTATAAACCGCCATCGTGGCAAACGCCTCGTTGATCTCGATCACGTCACAATCCTCCAATGACAGATTATGCTGCTTCAGCAGCTTGGGAATGGCCACCGTGGGTCCGATACCCATGATTCTCGGCGGCAGGCCCGCGACAGTTGAGCCGACATACTTGGCGAGGACGGGCAGACCCAGCTGGATGGCCTTGGACCGCTTCATCAGCACCAAGGCCGATGCACCGTCCGTGACCTGGCTGGCATTACCGCCGGTGGTCATGGGGCCCCATTGGGGGAAAGCCGAGCGAATCTTGCCCAGCCCAGCAGCCGTTGTGCCGGGCCGGATGCCCTCATCCTTGGTGAGGGTGACGGTCTTCAGCTGACCGTCGGGGCCCTTGACTTGCGTGGTGATGGGCACGATCTCGTCGTCGAACCAGCCCGCCTTCTGCGCCTCTTCGGCGCGGCGGAAACTCTCGGCCGCATACTCGTCCAGGACCTCGCGGGTCAGGCCGAAGTCGCGGGCCACGTTCTCGCTCGTCCAGCCCATGGCCTCCATGCAATCGCGCGCTTCCTGGCTCTGCTTGAGCACCTCGTCGTCGAATGGCGTCTCAACAGCGTCACCACCCGCGGTCATCGACTCTGCACCCGCCGCGATGCCGATCTCGATCGAGCCGGAGGCAATGGCGTGGGCGATGTCGGCTGTGGCCTTGAGCCCGGAGGAGCAGAATCGGTTTACCGACGAGGCACCGGTCGTGTTGGGGAAGCCGGCGGCGAGGGCTGCAGCACGCGCCTTGTAGGCTGCTTTGCCGTCGGAGACCTGTTCGGGATGCCGTTAGTTGCTGGTGATCTCGCGGGATTGGACTGGGAGCAAATCCCAAATCTACGCACATTGCCCATGCAGATGTCCTCTACGAGGTCTGGCGAGAACCCTAGGCGCTCACGCGTCGCCTTCAGCATGGCGTACATAATGTACTCGAGGCTCGTGTCCTTAAAACCGCCCTTCTTTCCCTTGCACAGCGGTGTTCGAATGGCGAGGGTAATAACGACATCGTCGGGACTCTTGGAAGTTCTAGCGGTGCGCAACGCATTAACGGCGGTTCTAGAGCCAAATCGGCAGTCCTATAGTTCGTGGGCTGGATGCGTTACTTACATGGCCGCCACCGGGTTATTCGGAGACAGGTGCTTCAGGAGGGAGGACACTCGTTCGGCCGCCATTTCGTTCGCCGCTTCACCAAGAAGCTGATGGGTATAGAGAACAGGGCGGGAAAACAGCAAGAAACAGCAATTAGCAGACTGAGAGATCTCAGAGGCACAAGTCAAAATCAGAATCCGGCGGGAGAGCCTAATCGTAGACGAAGAATAAATACGGTAGATTAAAACGCCTACGAGGTCCCCAACCTAGCATTCAGCCGAGGTATGTTCGGCAAATCCGCCCGGGGTACATGTGGGATGTATCGTGCTTCGCCACAGAAAATCCGGGGGAACTCTTTGCCAAGCTCGCACTCATAGCCACATCGCTGACTCGGGTCAACATACTACAGTCTACTGTAGTCATCGCCATGCACAATTCTGGCCAACTGATGTATGGGAAATCCATGTACTACCCATGATCGTGATATAGCTCAGGTCAACATGTTTGGTTCGTGATCTCTTGCGAAGTAGGGATCTTAACATCTCATCTCTCATTGAGCACCTCAGGTCTCATATTCGAAGCATTATTATTATTCATGGCCCGTACCGAACTAAATGTCAAACAAACATCCTAAACCTCCCGCTCATATTTCCTGTGGCGGCCCTTTCCAGGCTGTAAGCACAATTTGTTCTTGCTCTATCGTATCGCTGCCCCCTTTAGTGTTGACTGGGACCATGGCCGCCGTCATACCCGACAGCTCTAACCTGACCACCGCCCGACAAACAACAGCGCTAAGTGTATATCTTGCGACGATGATCAAGCAGTCAGCCAAGCTGAAAAACAGCAAACCCGAAAGAACGAGAGTGCCGAATGCCACCTGGGCCACAATGCCGATACTAATGGCCCAGGTCAACGCATAGAACCAGAAAGTGTTCGCGCCGCCCTGCCGTAGTTCCAGCGTCATGGCCGGCTGGAACACAGTCGGGATCAGTTGGGCCGGTACCCACGTATCCAGCGGCTTCGTGCGCGCATTGTAGTCGGTATGCCTGCCGTCAACGTGGCGTATCCGCAGGCGCACCCAAACAGCCAAGCTGCCCGCCAAGTGGATGGCCGCGGCCCCCAGCGTCCACACCGGCACGCCGATGATGGTATCGGGGGCGAAGATGGCGACGGCGTTGATGCCCAGGCTCCAGGCGAGGTGCAGCACGTTGGCTACGGCGCCGCCCACGGCCACGTATTCGGCCATGCCGATGAGGAGCGCCCAGACTGCGCGCCCCTGGCTCCAGCGCAGACTGGACATCCCGAAGTCCCGCGTGTCACCGCTCTCGGCGAAGGAAATGATGGCATTCGCAAAGTCGTTTGTCTTCATCATCGACACGGCTGGGCTCCCGGCCGAAATCAAGAAGCCTAGTATTGGGCGGCGTAGCCCGACCAGGGATGTTTCCGCCGTCGAGCTGCCGATGGATTGTAAGATGGTTGGTATGAGGCCTAGGACGAGGGCGCCAGTTGCCACTGATGTAAGAGTTAGTTGACTAAGTCCTTACGATGTAAACCAGCAAAGTTAGGTTGTAAAAGAGGCCAGCCCCGTGGCTATATCCACACGCATTCTATGGAGTGCTTACATTCGGCCTTGCGAGACTCTGGGAAAACCTCCAAGACACAGTCAAGGAGAGGGTTCACGAGCGACTGCTTCCCGAGTGTGTAGTTGACGTTGCCTGTGAGGTACTCCGCATAGGGCTCAGAACAGTTGTCGCGCAGGATCCCTTGCACAAGACGGTCCCATCCTGGGAAAAATTTGTCGAATTGGTGTGTCGGCGTGGCATGTACTACTGATATCAGGGCAAGCAAAGTTGCCAGGCTTGCTGCGAACCACTTCATCGCGAAAGTGAAATCAAACTTGAAGATACCAGAGGGGAAAGAGTGAGCTTGGATACGATATAATAATAATACTGTACAATTGCTAGATAGACAAGTGTAAGCTACTTCATGGGTGCCCAATAGCTCCTTATACCATTTACGTTCTACAATAGGTAGGCCTTCCTGGCCTTCTACGGTAGAGGATTATCTACAGTATGCACTCGAGTCTGGACACCCCAGTTCCAACAACGGATATTCGGCTTTATCAACTGGTCGGAAATGTATGTCTGCACCCTAGGCCATGCTGATGGATCCGAGTCCCGGTAAGACACCATAAGGTAGTAGTCAAGGTTAGTCAGTATGTTCCCTATAGGCTGCCTAGCCAAATAGCCTGCCGGCTTCAGCCCTGGCGCTGGGGTGGTGCTGTAAGCACGGGCCGCGAGTGCAAGTTCGGTTAACGTCGTTCCAGAAATAGGGATTGAAAAGCAACCCTGGTCGCGAGCGGCTCTAAAACACTCGACGTGGTATCACATGGCTGGAGCGCTACAATTTCGGGAAACGATTATTGGAGGCAAGCTTCCATAATATGGAACAGTTCCACAAAAGTCTCGTCGCCTAACTCCATCGTCGAGCGGGTGGAGACATGTCTTAGGTTCAACATCCTGGTATTTTTGGTGATCGATGGAAGCACGCGCCGTACGTATAATTCATTTTGAAAGCTTTTGCTGCCTAGTAGCCACTAGCGAGCGTTGACATGAGTCCTAGCTATCACCTATACATACAAATGTATAACTAGTCTATCCTAAGATTACGTGAATCAATGCGTAAGTATGCGAGCAAAGCAAAACGTTGGTCGGACTGGTGGCGCGTGGCCCCCAATTGCTCTATTCAGCCAGTGTCGACAAACCCAATCAACCAGGGATTTCATTCCTTAGCCTCCTCGAGACGTGACAACTGGTTGATCACGCGCTAAGGAAACATGATAACCCACATCGCTTGATGACGGCCCGGCCAGGTCTGTGCTTGGTGCAGTAGTCTACCTTGTTCTTGGACGAAGATCTCCATTTGTTTCCATGAAGCTAAACCACGCATAGTTGGAATCAGCTTACCGCGCGAACACAGCGAATAGAAACACAGGTGCTTGGTATATTTATAGTAGATTAGGGCACTTTGTACACTAGCGACGGCGTTGACCAAAATTTCTTGAGCGGGGTTCTCCGTTTTCAGATAGCTCCAGAGAACTCCATGCCTACTGTATACGTTTTGGTTATCGTCAGAAATGTACAGTAGTCGCTGATTCTTCCCATGGTTATTAACGGACATTTTGCTATGTTGGAGCTGAGGTGTATGCAAGGAATACAGTTGCCAATCACAAAGCTGCTGGTGGTCTCCTTGATTCAGGTCGCCCGGATATGTGTTTGGGTGGGTTGCTTTTATGTAGGCCAAGTATGGATAGAACCGCCCCCAAAAACATGCTGCCAGGGTTCCCCTTGCACATGGGAGTTAGTGTACTTAGAGTGCGCTCGCTAGATGGAAGCATTCAGCGAACAAGGTAGTATTGGGTACTCATAGGATTCAAGCCCACTCACTGAGCTCCGAATTAGGAAAAGGGAGAAAGAGTTCAACCGGGTGATGAGGGAAAAGGACCAGACTATTCAGGAATTGAAAGAGAAACCGGCTGAATGTGAGAAAATCATTGACCAGTGATATTTGACTCATGCTGTCAGCACATACGCTTCTCTCTTCAAGCATATACACTTTCGGATACTCTCACTTGTTAGTCAACTGAGTCATCTATCCTGTTTTTCATCGTCGTCGTTCGGCTGTACGCCCTTTCCTGCATCAACACTTCATTACTTTATCATGTCTAGCCAACGTGCGGGTTCGCGCTTGGTAGGAGCCGTCGCAGGTCAACATGAAGGTATGTGTCCTGGGCTTCGGGGAAGCATCCCACCGGAGGCTCTGACTTAGTGCATCCTCTTGGGTATGGATGCTCACACGGCAACCGATCCATCTTCGTAGGGATGACCCCGGCGATCGGCAAGCTGCCTCGCGTTCTCTTCCCTCATCGTCAGGAAATGTCTCGGGATCGGGTTCTTATCAACTGTTTTCTACGGAGGTACCAATTAAATGCCACTTTATCCCTCCTATTAGCTTCGTACCGAGAGGGCGTCCTTCCAGCTGTGAAACGGCGACTGTGAAATGCTAGTTGAGCGCCATTGGCGTCTGACGATGAGTCCATGTGGCAAACTGCAGGCCCGTTTTACACAAGCGATTTACTAATTACCTAACATGAATCCACCCCTTCCAACCACTAGGCTACACGGTCTACGTGATAACAGCGTCTGCAAGGTAGAATCAAAACCCCCACCTACAAGAAGTCCGGGATATTAAGGTTCAGTACAAACTTAACATGGCTAGGGGAAAGGTCAAGATAGCCGAGGCACAGACTAATGATCTTAAATCCCGACTAGAGAAGAGTAAACTCGGGAGTGTTAAGTCCAAGGAAGGGGTCGGGCAACATCAGGGCAGTCTATTTTAAGCATTAGAGAAAGGAGTCCGGAATCCCACATTCATCGCTATAAATTTCTTAGAAAATATCACCTAGCTTAAACTCTCTCGCCTTGCTTCTCCTTATGTTAATCACTGTTTGGGTGTGGGAGATTTGGCCGAGTGTGGTAACATCAAGTGAATATAAGGGAATAGTGTTTTTACATTGTGAAGCCTATTAAATAACATAAACATAGCGTATACGCGGCATATACAGTGTATATAAAGTACCTAGATATACGATATCCTATGCTTAAAACATTAATAATCTTTTGGTTACTTGTTCACTTGGTTATACGTTTACTAGATTTAGTGTAAGAAAGGGAGCGGAGCTAGTTAGGTTATAGAATTATATTACCTAATGCCATTGCTTACCGGGAGGGATAGGTTGTTATTAAAAACGCTAGGGTCATCTTTAAGATCTTCTACTGTGTTAAGTAGCTATCCGGATCCTAGCTGGTTATAACCGTAAAGTTAAGACCGAAATTGCTGTCAGAAGACTTAGAATATCTAGGGGCCAAGTAGCATATTTCATGGTAATGGTGGCTTGTACCATTCACTTGGTTGGATCTACTTAGTGTTTATTCTACGATTTCAAAAATGCATTCATACTAATTGGCTCCATAGTCGAGGGTAGACGACCTAGGGGCCTTTTCCCTCCAAACATGTTCAACTACTAAGTTTGAGATTCAGCTTTTTTGGCCTCCAGCTTCCTGCTCAGGGGCAGGAGCTTTATCTTTGCCATCCAGTCGATTTCGGTTTTCTGCGCCATCTTCTTTCCGTTGCCTCTTCAGCTCTTTCTTGCGGTCCTTGGCTTCCCGCCACCTCACACCATTTCTCAATACTAGCCACATCGCAGGGAAGAAGACCACGTATGAGAGCGCGATAATGGTGAAAGCCCAACCGGCGCCAACAGCTGTCATAAGGGGGTTGATGACGGCTGAAGCGCCAGCTCCAACCAGACACCGCGTGAGATTATTGGCAGCCGTCGCAGCACCGGCGGCGCCCGGGTTGATATCAATTATGAGGGTGCTTAGGATGTTCGAGAACGCGACAAGCGTAACACCCTGAAGGAAAAGTACGATGATCACGACGGCCAAGTGTGCTTTGGACTCTACCGCCCAGCCAAAGCCAATAAGAACGGCTGTGAACAAGGCAAGGAACGGGAGACTAACCTGCAGACGAACTTGTTCAATAGGGAAGCCGGCCATGTCTTGCTGGCGGCTCCTGTCGTAGGGAATGTTCAGTTTCTTGCAATGTCGTCTGTAATTCCAGTTCGCGAGCTGTCCCATGACGGCAACCGACACGATCGAGCCGACACCGAGGGGGACATATACGAGTCCGATCTTGAGACCATCGAATCCATATGAACTGGCGAACTGAGCCGGGATGGCTGTAACCACGGCGTAGAAGCCCGCGTAAACCAAGCTGCAGTACATCAGTAACAGAAACATTTCCTTCTCAAACAGTATGAGCAGCGTCCGCGCCAGGTTTGGCCGCGTGATGCGCGGGGTATCCTTCTTAGGCTCTCCATGTGTTTGTTGATGAGTAAGAGTGCCGTCAGGATCCTGCGCAATTTTGCTCTTGCCGTGCGCGTGTTTAATCAGTTGCCAGAAACTAAGATAAAATTTATGGGGGCGAATCGACCCATCGCCTACAATGAGCCGGCAGGTTTCGGGCATAAAGAGCAGATACAAGACGAGGACAAACCCGGCGAGGATTGTCAGAAACCAGAAGATCCAGCGCCATCCTAGATACTGTGATATGACGCCGCCTATGACGGGCCCAACCGAAGGCGCTAGGATGATGGGCAGAGAGACGAAGCCGATATAAGAACCACGCTCGGCCGAGGTGACGACGTCGGACACGATGGCTTGGCACAAAGTAACGGTGGGGGCAGCGCCGGCGGACTGCAGAGCTCGGAGGGCCAAAAGAGCGGCATAATTAGGGGCCAGAGCACACCCGATACAGGCCGCAATATATACAATGAAACAGAGGATATAAGCTGGACGTCTCCCAGCAGAGTCGGCTAGCGAGCCAACGAACATGGGAGCAATTGCTTGAACGATCTACTGACTATGAGTTTCCAAGAAAGAGAGCACGGGCTGAAGATTCATATAGCTTACCATGTAGGTGGTCACGGTCAAGTTGACCTCGGTCACGGAAACGCCCAGGTCGCGTGATAGGACATCGAGGGCCGGGAAGTAGATCTGAGCAGACAATGGTGAAAAGAAAGCGCCCACAGAAGCGAAGAGGACGATAGCTCTCTTCTCGTTGGTAGTGAAGATGCTGTATGTCCCCCCTGTAGTAACCGGTCTTTCGCTGGGCGGATCCGGGTTGGCGGCCGTGTGGGATGGTATCGCGGCCCTTGCTGTACTGTCATTGCTTTGGCTGTCGCTCTGTGCGGCGGGGCTTATAGATAGACGAGACATTCACGATATGAAAAATGCTTCAGCTATGCCTCCACTTACTCCAAATGTAAGGCGGTTGGACTATGTTGCTTGCAGCTTACCGCGAAAGGGAGACGAGCTCCCTGGTGTGGACATATCTCTTATATACCTAGTCATGGTGTATACTTGGTGTATGTTGCGGGTTCGGGTTCGGGTTCGGCCTGTGTGGGAAAAGAGCTTCAAACCAGCCGCTATACGTGATTCAATTAAAGCATTGCCGGCGGGATACCATATTCACGCACCCAGGTCCATCGGTGTCGACTAACTATGCGAATATCGGTCTCGGAGCCGTTTCGGCTATGGAGGACTAATATGGACTGGGGGCATATTTTATACCTCTACGTAGCTCTGTGTCTGTGTATAAGCATGCAATACCTATCGTAGGGTGCACGTAGTTTCATGAAAATAGGTTTCAAAATAGCCATGATAACCAAGACTATATGAATATATATATATATATATATGAATATGTTTGGCTAATAAAACATAGTCGCTACACCTCGCACCAGCTATTTTACCTATCCTGGATGTGACACGGATGGTCGATGCGGGTACCAGACGTCAGCGGGTGACCAGGTAGCATCAAAGGCACTGTTGCACTACGTCACTACGTACATAAGGTACCCCAATCTACCTAGGTAAGTACCTAATCCTTACCGTGCGACACCGCACGCCCACATTTAGGCACTCCCCTTTGGGTAAGCGGTAAAAGAAATAGGCAGAGGGCTTCCTGCTGCGTTTCTCATTGGCCAACGGCAGGCGAGTCGAGAGCTACGTGTACAGTTGTGTCTTTCTGCCATATCTACGTAAGTTTTATCTGTCAAACTACAGTAAATAAGTAATGAGTCTGCAATCTCATCTTGGAATCTCGGTCTGAAATATCCACCGCCTACCGACCCCGAATTCGACTCCGACTATACTTACTTAGTTACCCTGGCTGCGCCCGGCGTATCCATCTATGACTGAACATCTTAGCTGAAATTCCTCGCGGTCACTCTAGCACCCCCATCGTCCGCCTATCTAGTCGCAACAAAACGGGACGAAACGAAACGAAACGTGCACCACCGCCCAACGCCATGGTGAGGCCCTCCACCGCATGCGAGCTGCCACATCGCTAGCCTAACATGTCCTTTCTGACCCCTTCGCTCTCCAGAACACACAATTCAATTCTGCGCTCAAGCAGTCCACATCCATCAAGCGCGACCTCCAAAACCTGTCCTCGCCCGATGGCGCCCCCACACCCGCCGCCCTGGGCTCGCTCTCGGCCTCGCTGACCGCCTTCTCACGGACACTGGACGAGTACGCCGCGCTCGCGAAACAGGAGCTGAACCCCGCCAAGCAAGAGAAAGCGCACGAGCGTCTGCGCAACTTCCGCAACGAGCTCAGCGAGGCCCGCGCGCAGCTGGACGGGCTGAAGGCGCAGCGCGAGGAGTTCGCGCACGACCAGAACCGGTCCGAGTTACTAGGCCGACGGCCCTTCACGACGTCGACGCCCGAGAACCCTTACGCCAACGCCACCACCGCCGCCGCCGCCGCCTCGCCGACCACGGTCCCGACGAACCGGTACGGCAGCGGCGTCGTGGCGGGGGGCGGCCAGATGAGCATGGGCAGCGGCGACTACACGCGCGAGGCGCACGCGATGCGCGAGCAGAACTTCTTCGCGACCACCAACACCGCGCTCGACGAGTACATCGCGCGCGGCCAGGCCGTGCTCGGCGACCTCGGCGCCCAGCGCGACATGCTCAAGAACACCCAGCGCCGCCTGTACAGCGTCGCCAACACGCTGGGCGTCAGCGGCGACACCATCCGCATGATCGAGCGCCGCGCCAAGCAGGACAAGTGGATCTTCTGGGGCGGCGTGGTCGTGTTCTTTGGGTTCTGCTGGCTGGTGCTGCATTTCCTGCGATAGCGTGAGAGGGGGATGCTGGGTGTCGGGTGGTAGATAAAGGGGAGGCGGGAGATACAGGATCAGAGACGCTTGGATCGGGCGTGGGGTGGATATACCGTCATTTTCTGGGTTCATGCCGTTGTCTAGGCGCATTTCTTGTGTATAGCGTGGAGTACGGCGTTGCAGCGGTCTTGCATAGCGCGGAAACCATAAACGTCCAGGCATGGCTTCGCAGCCTGATGACCTTGTTGACTCGGTCTGTTCAACGTATTCGGTGGTGACTCTTCGTCTCTAGCTTGCGATGACACTGCCTTCACTGGGTGGCGACTGTGTATATTACGATAGGGCGGGGTAGACTAAATTACTGGACCCTCTGCTGGTATTTATCTGCAAGATGAGCTATGAGGACATATTCCAAGTTTATCTCTGAAAGTTGTTCCTCGAACAGAATCCCCTATTCGTGTTCTGAGTGACGTAGCAGCCCCCTGTCGAATAGCCACGACAGTGTAGGAAAATGCCGTTACACTCATCCACGTGCCCGCCTGGGCTAGTACGATGTAAGACTGGTTTTGGAGTGCGAAAATTCATGTGCTCGGCACCTGTTTCAGGGCAATGGTGAATAACACATCCTTATCCGGCTCGACCTCAACGACCTCCGTCTCAGGCAGGACATGATTACTCGTGCTCATCTGCGTACCAAAAGCCGTCGGCCAGTCCTGGACATCCCACTCGAGGCCCTTCGTCGAGATGGACGCGGGCTCGCCAACGGGGATGATACCGACGTGTTTGGCGAATGGGTCGCCCGAGAGGCGACGGATCTCGCCTGGGACTGTGAGGTCCGGCTCGCGCACGCGAATGCGATGTCTCTTCCCGCCCTTGAGTACGAAGGACAGCGAATCGCCTGACACCAAGTACATGCGGCCGTCGGCGTACGTTGGCGACTTCTGGAACAGATACAGGTGGTGCAGCTGGCTGAGCCCTTGGTCCACGCGCCCGCCCAGCCCGCCCATGCACACGATGGAGCGCCCTGGGGACTCCTGACGCGCCAGCCGCACTGCTTTCGCGAAGTCCGTCGAGTACTGCTCCGTCTCGCGGATGATGCGACTGCGCGAGAAGTAGGCGCGCGACTCGTCTGTTAGTGAGTCTAGATCCCCGATGATGGTGTCGAGGTCTTTCTGTCGGTGTGAGATTGGTTAGATACGTTACTGGTGATGTGGATGTGGCTTGAACATACGAATGGCTCACTTGATCCCACACCGGCGCTCCCATTTTCAGGGGATGCTTGCTTGCTCAGGTCGCAGATTTGGTTGGCACCGCCATCTGCGGCGATCTTGAGCTCAGCTAGAACGGGGAGTTGTCAGTTGGTTCTCATCCCGTATACTACTAGACGATCATACCTGAGTCCCAAAGATCCCTAAATAAAGAAGGGTCTCGGATGGGCTGGTGCAATGTGATCAGGATGAACTCGTGGCCGGCCTGCCCCAAGAGCTGTCTAATGGGATACCACTCTATCGAGCCGGTCTCCGCCGTCGAGTCTGAGACCATGATGAAATTCGCTGTACGATTATCTGCGCGGTTCTTACTGACTGTCCATCTACGCACTCATTTGCATCACTCGGCGTTTGGTCATATCGCCTCAAAATGTGTAGGCGCCAGGAAGGGACATTGATATGCCCCGAGACAGCTTTAACGTTCCGGCTAGCGCAGCCTTCGTTGGTAGGTAGTGGAGCGAATCATAGTAAGATTGATAATGTTTTTGTCTTGTACGGTGGGCTACCTGCTTTCTGTATGCTTGTTGAATCTAGGGCATTGGACTCATTGAGGCATTGGGCTTTGGGCTTTGGGCTTTGGATTGAGATAATAACAAATAGAGAGGGAGAAGTGCTACATTGTCTCTACTGAAGATAGGTACGTAAGTTAGGTACTTACATCTATTTGTAGAGAGAGGCATTGTCCGGAACCAACCTGGGCAGCCAGCGGATTCGCGGATTGTACTGGGTATGGCAGGGGTGCCTATACCTAGGTAAGTCTTTATAGTGGAGTCTATGGACCCACCGTACCTGTACGTAGCTGAGATCTTAGCGCCTCGGATATTTGTAGACGATGTTTTAGCTATCTAGAGACAAAACCAAACCCTATTCGGAAGGTCCCTACAATATTACAAGGGTTGCTTTAATTCTAACATATTTTGTATAAGATTTGCAGTACTACTTATACCTTTGGTAAGACCTTTTAAAACCTACGGTTAGTATTTTAACCAAGAGAATTTTATAAATATTAATTTTAAAAAAGCATAAAGTTAGCTAAATTAACATATTTAAAAGTTTTATAAACAATAAATTTATATATATTTTATATAATATATATATTATATATAAAAATAATTATTTTAGCTATATATTATACCTAGCTAGCTAAATAACTTTGTTTTTTTTTGTTAAAAAAATAGCTTAAAACTATTACTTTTAAAAATAATATAACAATTTATAAACATTTTTATATATAATATATATAATTTAGCTAGCTAAAAAATATAAAAACTACCTTTTGCTATTATTTTCTAGCGCTTTTATAGGTAGCTTTATAAATAGCTTTATAATAGCTTTTAAAATTGCTATAGCTTTTAAAATTGCTATAGTTTTTAGTATTGTTATACCTTTTAATATTGCTATACTTTTTAATATTACTATAGTTTTTAGTATTATTATAGTTTTTAGTATTGCTATAGCTTTTAAAACTACGTTAAAAGTATTATAATAACCTTTTAATAGTTTTAAAGCTTTTAATATTATAGTTTATTTGTTAAATTTTGTTTAATTAGTAATAGTAATAGCTTTATTAGTTTTTATTATTATTTAAATTTAGCTATACTTTTTTAAAAAGCTACTTTATATTAATAAAATATTTTGCTATTATTAAAAAGCTAATAATATAAAAATAATATGCTTAATATATAAATAAAACATAAAATAATATTAATAAGTTTATTATATAGTTTTTTAGCTTTTTTTAGTTTAAGCTTTTTATTATATTTAAATATTATATTATTAACTAATAAAAAAAGGTTTAGCTAGGTTAAGTTAACTTATAGCTACTAATAATAGTTAAAATTTTTAAGTTAAAAGCTTTTTTTTAGCTATATATAAACGTTATAAAAGCTATTAGCTTTTAGTATAGCTTTTAAATGTTTAAAAAAAGTATAATAACAAAGCATACTTATTTAGCAATTAAAATAACTAATATAATAGCTTAAATTTTATTTATAGTAGTAAGCTTAATATATAGCTTTATATTATTAATATATAAGTTTAAAAGCATACTAAAAAACTTTTAATTTAACTATTTTATTAGCAAATATAAAAGCTTTATAAAAAATAAAAACGTAAATAGCCTAGTATTATTAAAATTTTATAAATTTATTTCTTTTAAATTTAATAAAAAATTTTATAGCTTTAAATAGCTAAAAACTATTTGTTTAAACGTTTTAAAAGTAAGTTTTAAGTTTAAAGTATAAACTTTTAACCTTTAAAGTACTATAAATGCTATAGTTATAATAATTATATATAAAATAATACGCTTACTACTTTTAGTACTGCTAATATATATTGCTAAAATAAGCTAATATAAATAGCTAGTTAATAAATTTATTATAAAAATTGTTTTAATAATATAAAACTTTAGTTTTAGTTTTATAATAAGCTAAATAGCTTTATAAAGTTAACAAGCTATTAATATTATAATTAATATTAAATAGCTTAAATATAACATAACGCTACTTTTATTATTATTTAAAACAGATTTTATATAGCATAAATAATAATAATAGCTTTATAGCTTTAAATTATTTATTATTTATATAGTTAAGCTTATATTATTATTAAAAAAATAATTCTTTAATATTTAAAAGCTTATATTTTTTATTAATATAGCTATACTAATGTTTTTTAATACTAATATATATATTAGTTATAATATGCTAAATATATAGCTATAGTAATACGATTGTATAAGGGTGCGGTGTTATACGCCATATGTGGCGCGTAAGCGCAAAGGTTGCGCCACGAGCGTTGTTCGGTTAGAATGTAAGGACCTATAAGGTCTGTGCTTTCTGCGTAAACATATATTTATATAAAAAGAAAAGATTTTTAATTTTTCCTTTTTTTTCTTTCTTTTTTTTAGTTTATTTATTTTATTACTTTATTTTTACTTATATAACCTACTATTAAATAGTATTTTTATTTTGTTTTATTATAAAAAATATACTAAACTATTACTAAACTATTAAAAGTTTATTTTTATTATACTTTTTTATAGCAACTTAAAAGTTACTAAATATATTTAGCTATATACTATTTTAATTAAATTTATTGCTAAGCTATAAATATAAATTACTATTTTAGCTTGTTAAATTATTTACTTTAGTAAATATTTAATACTTATTTTTTTTTTTATTAAGTTTAAAACTTTTATTAATTAGCTAGTTGTATTTTATAAAAATAGTTAATTATAATAAAAAATTATTATAAGAATATATTAATATAAAATATAAAGGTATAATTATTAAAGCAATAGCTTAATAGTTATTTTATTTGTATTAAAACTAAAATTCTTAATTAGTTAGCTAGTTATATTTTATTATAGTAGCTAATTATAGCAAGTAATTACTATAAAAATATATTATATAAAATATAAAAATATAATTATAAAAATATAAATTTAACTAAATACTTTTATATTTTAGTTATTTAAGTAGCATAAACGTTATAAATTTTTTATATTAGCTAGTTGCTTATAAAAATATAATAATACTATTTTTTTTTACTTTATACTATACTATTTATTATATTATACTTTTTACTATTATGTTTAAAATGTTAGGTAAATTGCTAATAAACAGCTTTATATATAGCTTTAGTTTTATAAGTATATTAAATATACTATTGTTATTTTTTTTAAAAATAATAACAAAATTAAAATTATATGTATTATTATTAGCTAAGCAAATATTATATATAATATGTTAGGTAGCTAAGGGGGTACAATATCGTACGTTTTTAAAAAAAGTAAAATAAATAACTATATTATTAATTTAAAGTTTAAGTCTAAAGTAAAGCAAAGCTTTGCACAAAGAATTTTTTTATAGTAAAAAATTCTATATATAAACACTGCTTTTTTAATTAAAAAAAATAATTAGCTAAGCAGCTATACAACTAATATTATATATAATTAACACTAATATTTTAATATTAGTTTTTTTTTTTTTTAATTATAATACTTTTTATATAGCTGCTTATTTAACTATAAATAAAATAAAATATAATAAATATAAAAAAAATAATAAAAAATAAAAATATATAGCTTTATATAATTATTTTAATATTAATATAATTATATAGCTTATATAGTTATTTTTAAAGTTAAATTATTATATAAAAGCTTAATAAATCTACTATTTTAAAAAATAAGTTTTAAATAATCTATTATATAAAAATATAATATAAATAGCTTTATATAATAAAAAAGCAGTAAATAGTTTATATACTTTAAAAAAAAAGTATTTATAAGCTTATTATATAATAAAAGTTATTATTTAGTTTATAAATATAATAATATAAGCTATTTTTTAGCTTATATATATAAAATAATAACTTTTAGCATTTATATATAAATATAATAAAAACAAATAGCTAGCTTTTTTTATATATAACTTTTTTTTAAATATAAAGAATTTGTTAAATATAAAAGTAGTTTTTTATTATATAGCTATTTATTCTTTTTTTTTTTTTAAATATATATATATTTATTAATAACTATAACAATATACTAACTTTATTATAATAGTTATATATAACAACAATAGTAATAATAATAGCAGTAATAATAATAATAATAGTAATAGTAGTATTACTGCTTATATTATTACTACTACTACTATTATTATTATTACTATTATTACTATTATTATTATTGCTATATATATAGCTTATTAATTTTATATATAATACTTTTGCTAACTATATTTTAAACTACTGCACTAGTACTAACACTAGTACTAGCGCTAGTACTAGTACTAGTAGTAGTAATAATAACAATAGTAGTATAGCTACTTTTTACTTATGCTTATAGCTGCTACTATTTAATAATATTTAATAGTTTTATAACTTTATATAAACTAAAAACAATAGCGCTATAAAAGTTTATATACTTTTTATAAAAAATATAGCTTACTAAGCTTTTATATTTTGCTATATATAAATATATATATTGCTATTATATATATATTTTTAAATATATTATATAGTTAACCTATTTATTATATAATAGTAAAAAAAAGCAATTATTGCTACTATTTTATTATATAATATTATATTTAAAGTTTTTTTAAAAAATAATTTAGCTAATATATAAGCTAAGTTTATATATTAAAAGCGCTATTTTTATATGCTGCTTATATAAAGCTATAGCATTAATAAAAACCTTAGCTATTATAATAGCTTATATAGCAGCTATATTAACTATAATAGCTAGCTTTTTATAAGTTATCGCTAAGCGCTGCCTTTTTAAAGTAGCGCCTGTAGTACGTACGTTTAGCGCTTGCATAGGGCACGCTGCTCGTTACGCAGCCCTTAAGAAAAAAGTCTGGGGGGTTTTTTTTACGTGCGTTGCTCTGCGCCCTTTAAGGCATAAAGAAAAATTTCGGTGTTTTTCTTGCTTTTTCTCCTCTATAAATTGCTCGTGCGTAATATATGCCGTAGTATATACTAGATGCTATTATATAATCCAAAGTATTGTATAATAGTTCTTTATATTTCTAGCTATTTTTTTTTCTTTTTTTTTATACAAGCATACTTTTTATAGTTTTTTAACTAATGCTTTTATTTGCACAAATAATTTATTAGTTAAAACAAATATTTTTAAAGCTTAATTTAAAGTACGTTTAATAAATATATTTTTTAAATTATTTTTTTTTATTAATTTAATATATTTTAAAAAAAATTTTTCTTTTATATAATTTTTTAAATAATATAATATTAATTATTTGCGCTTTTTTTTAAGTTGTTTTTAGTTTAACTAAACAATTATATAATAATTTTAAATTTATATATAATATAGCTAAAATTAAAAATAAGTTAAATATTTTTATAATTTTTTTAAAAGTTATATAAAATATAATAATATTATTAAAACTGCTAACTATATTATATAGCTTGCTAGCTAAAATATTTTTTATTATATATTTATATTTGCTTAAATTTTAATATATAATATTACTATTAATTTTAAAGTTTAAATTTATTAGGTTTTTTATATAATTTTTTATTGCTAATATAATTATAAAGCTAAGTTATAATATTATATTTATATTATTTATAAATAAACTATTTATAAAAATAAATAGCTTTATATAGTTAAAATTAAAAAAAAAAATATAAGGTCTTTTATTAAATTATTTTTTTGCTATTTAATTTTTTTATTTAAAGCTTTAATATTATATAATTATAGCTTAGTAACCTATATAGCAATAATAAAATTATATGCTACTTTAAGCTAGCATATACTATTAATATATATACTATATACGCGTTAAAAAATATAAGCTTAAGCAAATCTTTTTATATAAAGGTTAATTTTAGCTAAGTTTATAGTTTAGCTTTTTTATATTATTATAATAATATTTTTATATGTTAATATTTTTTTACTGTTAAATTTAATTAAATAATTAAAAAATAAAGTTTTTTTTATTTTTATATAAAACTTTGCTTACTATAGTTCTTTTTTTTTTTATATAAAAAAGCTTAAAATTATAAAGCTAATAATATTATTTATTTATATTTTTATAATTTTAAATATATTTAAGCTATTATATATATATAAAAGGTATAAATTATATATAAATATTTATATTTTAAGCTTTTTTTAATAGTATTAGTAATAAATTTTAAACTAATATAGTTTTAATTTTACTAAGCTATAAAAAAGTTATATAATTTATAAAATAGTTTTTATAAAATATTTTTTTTAAGCTTTTTAAAAAAATAAACAAAAATATTATATAATAGCTTATTTTATAATTAAATATAAGCTTAAATAATATTTTAAAGTTTGTATAATATTTTAAAATTTTATATAAAAATAAAGCTAAAAACTAAAATTAACTGCTAGCTTATTTGCTAAATTATTAGCAATTAAATTAAAACTATAACTTTTTTAATATTATTATACTTTTATATAACTAGTTTTAATTTTTTATATAGTTTAATATTTTTCTTTTTAACTTTTTATATAAAATAAAACTTAAAAATATATATTTTGTTATATATTATTATATTATATGCAATAAACTTAAAAATATTTTATATAACTAGCTTATTAATTTTTATTATATTTAATTTTTTAAATAAATAGCTAGATATAATAATAATACTATTTATATATAGCTTAGTTATTAGCTTAAATATTTATTTTTTTTTTATAATAAAAAATATTTATACTTTATTTTTATATAATAAATATATTATAAGCTTTTTTTTTAGCTAGCCTTTTTTTTTTTAAATTATTATTGTTTAAATAAGTTATATATTATTTTTAAAAAGGTTTTTTATTTAAAAATCTATTATATAATAGTATAGTTTAACTTATATATATTAAAACTATATTAATTTATTAATTAAAGCAATAATAATATTTAATTTTTTAATTGTTTTAATTTTATATAGGCCTTTTTAGCTTGTTTTTTTTTTTTATATTAAAACTTTGCTTTAAAAAAAAAAAAATATTATATAAAAATAAGCTATTTTGCTTTTTAATTATATAATTAATTTTTACTTTTATATAATTTTTATATAGTATTTTTATTGCTTTTTAAATTACTACTACTTTTTATATAAAAGCTAAAAAAAATAAAAAGTTTTTATTTATATAAAAGTATGCTTTAAAAATTAGCAAAATTAATATAAAGCTATTTAGTTTTATTATATTATTTAGTACTTTAATTAATATTTATAAAATTAATTTATTATTTATTTATATATTAATTTTTTTATAAAATATATTATATATATATTTTAATAAGCTATATGCTTATTTTATTTTACTAATTACTTAGTATATTTTAATTAGCATTTTTTAATATTATATGCTTATTATTTTTATATAGCTTTAAAATTTACTTAATAAAAAATTTGTTTTAAAGTTATATATAATATTATTAAACAGTTTTTAATAAACATTAATTTAACATTTATATAATACTTTTTAAATATTTTATATAAATATAAATTTTAAAAAAATTGCTGCTTAAAATAATATAGCTATATTAATTATATATAAAACAAATTAATTATTTATTTATATAATATTTATAATTATTTTATAATTAAATTTATAATTATTTTTAATTATAAATTTAAAGCAATATAGTATTTTATTATATGTTTAGCAATAATAGCAAAACTTTTAGATTTTTTTTAAAATTAATTATTTAACTTTATATTTTATATAAAATAATATTTTATATAATTTTTCTATATAAAAATATTTAAATTGCTTATATAAACGCTATAGTTTAGCTTTAGTTAAATAATTAACTATTTTATATAAACTAACATTAAAAAATAAATAACTTTATTTATATATAATAAAAATTATATTTTTATTTTTTTATATAATAATATTTTTTATATTATTAAAATATATTTTTAAATAGTTTATATTTTTTAATAAAAATAAAAAAAGTATAAAAATATTTAAAATATAAAATATTATATACTTAATTTAACTATTAATTTTTATTATACTAATTAAAAT
This sequence comes from Xylaria sp. BCC 1067, assembly GCA_005188305.1. Classification (NCBI taxonomy): domain Eukaryota; kingdom Fungi; phylum Ascomycota; class Sordariomycetes; order Xylariales; family Xylariaceae; genus Xylaria; species Xylaria sp. BCC 1067. The sequence continues at coordinate 400,501 of SSCS01000003.1, read as the reverse complement.
TATTATATAACTATTTTTAAAGCTAACTTTAGCAGTTTTTAAAGTTTAAATAATTTTTATATAAAAGTTTTTTTATATATAAACTTTAGCTTATAGTTTACTTATAGTTAAAAACTTTAAAGCGCTAGTATTTTAAATAATGCTTTAATATTTTATATAATATTAATTATTTAAAATAAATTAATATAAAAATTTATTTATTATTATAGCTTAAATATTTTTTATAGTTATATAATATATAAAAATATTATTAGCTAAATATTAAACTATTTTATTACTTTAGCTATTGTTTTTTTTTTTTTGCTTTTATATAATATTAAATATCCTTTATATTTAATAAAATAAATTAAAAATTTAGCTAAAGTTAGTTTACTTTTAAACATTATTTTATATATATTAAAATATTAGCTTTTTATATAAGCCTGCTTTTAAAAAGTATAGTTAATTAACTAGCATTTTTTTTTTTAGCAAATAAAGCACTTTTTATTTATATAAAAGTTTTTTTAAAAGTATATATTTATATAATTTTAAACAAAATATTATTTTTAAATATTATAAAAGTATTATTTAATACTTTAGTTTTATATAAAATATTAAATAGCTTAGTATTAATAGTTTATATAATATATTTTTTTTACTTTTTATATAAAATATTAGTTAGTTAAATTGCTTTTAATTTAAAAATATATATAAAAGTTAAAAAAAAACCTTTATATATAAGTTTTTAAAAAATAAAAGCTGTTTTAAATTTTAATATTTTTTTATATATTTATATAATAGTAATATTTAAATATATTTTGCTTAAATATTTTGCTTTAAATATTTTTTATATTTTTAATAGCTTATTAATTATTACTTTAAATACTTTATATAAAAATAATATTAATTTAATTAGTTTAATATTAGTTATAGTTTATAACTATATTAAAATATAAATTTATAGTATTATATGTTTATTTTTATATATTATTTAGTTTAATATAATATATATAATAATTTTTTATATAATAGGTTAAAATAGCTAAAAATACTATATAGTACTAATTTTTTATAATTTTTAGTTTTTAACAAAAGTTAATAAACTATTATACTTTATTATATAGCAAATTATATAGTTTTTTAAAATAATTTTTCTTTTTTTGCTATATTTTTAAAAATATTTAATATTTAGCTATAAAAATTATATTATTTTAAATATTATAAAAAAATAAAATTTAAATTTTTAATATAAATATTTTAATATTTAATATTATATAAAATATAAGTTATTAAAAAACTTATAAAAAATACTATTTAACTAAATATTTTATTATATATTAAAAATATAATATATTTTTAAATTATATATAGTTAGCAGTTAGTACTATTAATAATTAATATTTTATTAAAAAAAATAGTTTTTAAAAATATACTTTTAGTTTTTTAAAGTTATATAATAATATATTACTTTAAATTAATAGTTTTTTATAGCTTTATATATAATAGTTATTTTAAAACTATAACTAAATATTAAAAGTTAAAATAATAAAGCTATTTTATTATATATTTAAGCTATTATTATTATAGGTTTATTTATATAGCTGCTAGCTTAAAATAAAAAAAACAAACAATTATATAAATTTTTAATCTTTTAAAAAAATAGTTTATATTTAAAGTTTTTATATAAAAAGCTTTAGTTTATATATAAATATAAAGTTGCTTTTTATTATTTATATAATATAATTTTTTTTAAAATATAAAGTTAGTTTTTAGTTATAAATATTTTTTATATAAAAAGTATTATAAATTTTTAAAATAATTTTTTTATTAATCATATAAATATAGTATAGTTTTGCTAACTAAAAGTTTTTTACTAAATCTTTTTAAAAGCTTTAAAGTTTGCTTAATAACTAACTATATTTTATATATAAGTATATAGCTTATATATTAATCTTTTGCTAGTTAATTATACTTAAATTATATAAAGTATTTTTATATACTATAAATTCGATTATTTCTTGTATAAAAGCTAAAAAAATGCTTATTTTTTTTATAATTTTTTTAGCTATAAGTATATATAATATATTTGCTAGTTAACTAAAAACCTAAATAAAAGTTTTTATATTTTTATATATTTAGTTTAGTTAACTTTTATATAATAAAAGTTAGTTTAATATTATTATAAGTTAAAAAAAAAATATATTTAATTGTATTTATAAACTTTTATATAGTTCGTATAATAATAATTAAAATAGTACAATTATGCGCTATTAAATAAACATTCGCATAAAGCCTAAGCTAGTTTATATATATAAATTTAATTTTTTTATTTTTTTAGCTCTACTGCTAAATAAACTAAAATACAATACAAAATATATAGCTTTTATATAACTATATAAAAATTCTATTTTTATTTTTGCTAATCTATATTTTTTTACTAAAAATACTAATTAGTATTAAATAGCTAAAAAAATATAATATTATATATTTTTAAAAAAAGTAAAATAAATAACTATATTATCGATCTAAAGTTTAAGTTTAAAATAAAGCAAAGCTTTATATAAAAAATTCTTTTATAGTAGAAAATTCTATATATAAACACCGCTTTTCTAATTAAAAATAGTAATTAGCTAAGCAGCCATATAACTAACGTTACATACAGTTAACGCTAATATTTCAACATAATAAATATTAAACTTTTACTAAACAAAAAGCTTAAAGTAGTTAGTTTTAATATATATACTATTAAATATTTATATTAAAACGCTAAATAATAAAATATTATAACAAAAGTACTAAAAAATAAAATATTTAAGCTAAAAATTATAGCTTAATATACTAAAAAGTTTATAAATAATATTATAAATATTTTAAGCTAATATAATACAATTATAAAAAAAATTAATAAACGTTTAACTAAAGATTTAATTTTTTTTAATAAAAAACCTTCTGCTAAAAGTATTAAACTTTTTAGCAAAAGTGCTAAACTATTTAAAAGCGCTAAACTTTTAAATATAAAACTACTAAAAAATAAAATTTATAATGCTTTAGTTTTTATACTAAATAGCTATATAAATTTTATTAACTTATATAATTTAGTTAAAAAAAACCTTAAATTGCTTTTATTATATAAAAGAAATAACTTTAATAGTTTAAACAATAATTTATTTAATTTATATTGCTTTTGCTATAACTATAAAAACTATTTTAAAATGCTATATATTTAAAATTTAGTATTTATTTAAAATAAAACAGCTAAGCTTAAATATAAAAAAATTAGTATATTTAACCTAAGCTATAATAATTTTAATAATTTAAAAGTTATAACAAAAAAAAAAAACGTTATTTTTATTAATATTTACTTATTTATTAATTATATAAAGTTATTTTTAGAAAATTTTAATATAAAATTTTTATATAAACGCTAAATTATATTTTTGTTTTAAACTTTATTTATTAAACCTATAATTTTATAATAAAACAATAAATTAAATAATATTTATAAACGCTTGTTTTATAAAAGTAAATTTAAAAAAATTAAAAATATAATTAAAAAAAAGTTTGCAATAAACTTTTTTATTATAACAAAAAAGTTTAAAAATAGTAAACTTATTATATATAACGTATATTATAATAAATATACTTTGCTTTAGTATATATAAAAAAAACTTAAATATATTTAAGCTATAAAAATTATAAAAAAAATATATATATAACTAGTAAAAAGCTATATTATAAATTTATAATAATATAAATTTAAACCTAAAATAATTTTTTAAGATACTAAAAAAAACTAAATATTAAAACAATATATATTAACTATTAAAAAATATATATAAAAATATATAAAATTTAGCTAAAAAGTTAATTAGCAAAAAAATATATATTTTTTACTTTAAAAAATATTATATTAGCTTTATTTTATTATTAATTAGTTCTAGCTACTTTTTATTATTTTAAAGCAGTATATAGTAAAAAAACTAATAATTTTAGTATAAAAATATATTTATTAATAGATTTAATAGTTAAAAAAGTATTTGTACTAGCTATAGCAAATAAAAACGCTTTAAATATAATAAATATAACTATAGCTATAACTAATATAACAAGCATAACTACTACTAAAGCTTAAATTAAAGCTATAATAGTTTTAACCGTAAAAGTACGCGCTATAATAGCTAATATAACTATAATAACTAATATAACAACTGTTATAGCAATTGCTATAATAACTAACAAAATAATTGCTATAATAAGCAAAACAACTAATATAACTAATATAATAATTAGCAAAAATCTAATTATAACTAGCGTAACAAAAAAAAAAAAAACTGCAATAAAGATTAAAATTATAGTATTTATTTTGCTATAGCTAAATTAAGCAATAGCATACTAATAAATTATTATTTATTAAATAATAAACAAAACTTTAATATATTTAAAATAGTATATTAATTTAATTTTAAGCTTATTTATTATTAATATTTTACTAAGTTTAATATTTTAAATAAATAAGTTATATATTTAAATAAATGCTAATTAAAAGTTAAACTTAAAAAGCTAGTTATTATTTTTTTATTAAACTTTATAAAACAAATATATAAATATTATAAAATTATTTTTTCTTTATATAATACTTTATTTAAATATTTAGTTTATTGCTTTTTTACTAAAAAAAATAAAGTATAACAAATAAACGCTTTTAAAAAACCTAAAAAACTATAAGTAATAAATATAATAACTTAAATAATAAAACTATTAATTTATAATAAAAACTTTAAAGTTAAAAAAGCTTTAATATATAACTTAAAAAAAAATACTATTTAATTATAATATATATATTTATATTTTAAACTATATGCTTTTTAAATAAAAAAAAATATAAAAGTTTATGCTAACTTAAATATAAAAACTACTTTTATTAAATATGCTTTTTTTAATATATTAAAATATATAACTAAATTATAAACTTATTACGCTTAAAGTTTTAAACTAAGCTTTATTAAAATTAAAAAATAAATAAAATTTATATTTTACTATAAAAGTACTAATAATAAAAGTAAGCTTATAATATAAAAGTTTTATAAAAAAAGCTAAATTATAAAAAATTTTAACGCTAAGCTATTTTTTAAAAATAATTTTTTTTTTATAAAGCAATAATATACTATAAAATAAATATTATTGCTTTTTTTTTATTTAATAATTTCTAATTAAAATTTAATATTAAAACAAAAGTATATAAATATATATAAAAAATAATAAATAGAAAAAAAGTTACTTTTAAAAGCAAAAAATTAGCTTATATAGTTATTAACTATAAACTTTTATTTATTAACTATAACTTTTATTTTATAGCCTTTAAAAGCGTACTAGCGGTAATAAATATACTAATTAATATATAAATATTATAAGTTATATTTATAATTAATAATTTAAGCAAATATATTAAAATACTTAAAGGTATAAAAATAAGCATTATACGCAAAAATAAAAACACTAGTTATTTCTTAGTATTGCTTAAGGAAATATTACGGACCCTTGCTTATATAGCTATTATAATAGCTAGTAAAATAAATGAACTAAGCTAAGCCGCTAAGGTTATAACTTTTATAACGTTTAAAAGTATTTTAATATATATTTTTTTTAAAGTATTAATAGCGCTAGATATAGTTTTATTGCTAATATATATAAGTTATAAATTTAAAATTATTTTTATTACTATAGCTATAGCTATAGAATTTGTTTTGCTTAAAAATGCGCTTATATTAAACAAAATTATAAACTTTATAATTGTTTAACTTGCTTTTTTTATTTTTAATATACTTTTAATTAATAAAATTACTGCTATAATAAATCGAACTAATAGTACTAATTTAAGCAGCTTAAGCTTTATACTAACTTTAAAATTTATAAAACTAAAAATATTTAATATATAATTTACTTTAAGTATTAAAAAAAGCGTAAATCTTTTTAAAATCAAAATAAAAACTAGCATTTATATTTATATTAAGTAAGCTTTTTTAGCTATAAAATTTTAATAAATTGCTAAATTTTTTAATATTTAAAAAAATAAAAATATAGTTAATATTTTATTAAACAAATAAATAAAAGTATTTTTTATAAAAAGCTAGTAAAAGTAAAATATAAAAATAAATAATTGCTTATAGTTTTTAACTTATAAAAATATAAATATTTTAAATAAATACTATAATAGTTTATATAAGCAAAATTTTATAAATTATATTAATAAGCTTATATTATTTATTTATTTAGTATTTATTATATAGTAAGCTATATTAAATAAAATATAACTAACTAAACTAATAAAATATAAAAGCAAAATAATAGTAAACTTATATTTACTAAATAAAATTGCTATACTTAATAATTACTTTTTATTTTTTTAAGCTAAAGTTATTTTTTTATTAAAAAAAAACAATATATAATAGTTATAAATATAATAGCGTTTTTTTATTAGTTTTTAGTTTATTTTAATTATAAAAACTACTTTACTATTATTAACTTTTAAAAAATAAAATAATACTATATAATAATAATAAAGTTTTATAATAGCTTAATATATATTTAAAAATATATAAATAATTTGTTTAAAAACTATAAAAAATATTATAAAGTTTTTATTAATAATATTATTATAGCTTTATATATAATAAAAAAATATAAAAAGTATTTATATATAATATTTAGCCTATTTTAAAAAAAAAATATTGCAATATTATTTAGTAAATTATTTATTAAATACTTTTTAGTTAATTTATTAAGCTTTTAAATAAATATTTTTAAGCTAGCAAATATAAAAAGCTATATAGTAGTATTTTATAACTTTGCTTTTTTTAATTAACTTAAAGCTTTAAAATAATATATTAGTATATTAAACTTTTTTTATAATTTAATACTATATTATATAAAAATATTTAAGCTATTATAAAAATATAAATTAATTTTATTAGCAAAAAAAAAAAAAAAAGTTGCATAAAAAACAATAAGCTAAACAAGCGTAAAGCATATATATAGTTAATATATTATAAACTTATAGCTAAAAAAAAAGGATTATTTAAAGCTATTTAAAATGTTATATATAAAAAAACTATGTTATATTATTATAATTTTATAAAAATTTTATTTTTATAAGTTAATATTTTATTATAGCAAAAGTTTAAAATAATAGTATTTTATTTAGTTTTTAACTATAATTAAGTTTTAAAACAAACAATTTTTTTAGCTAAAGTATAGCTAGTTATATATTTAAGCAAATATTTATTTAATATAAAAACTTAATATAGGCTTTTAAAAATAAAGGTTGCTTATTTAATATAAGTAGCAAAAAAACTATATACTATTATTTAATTAAATAAACAACTTATAGTTATTTTAATAAATTATTTAGCTACTAAAAATATAGTTAACTAAACTATATTTTATATAGCAGCAACTAACTATATAAACAAACAATTAATTAATTTTTTTATATATTTATTTTAATATAGGCTATAAATCTATTATTTATTTAAATGTTAAAATTATATTTTAAATATATTTAGCTAATTATTAAACATTACTAATAAATAAAAATAAAAAAGCAAAATTAAGCAGTTTAAAAAACTAGCTATTTTAAATACTATATAAAATAGTATAATATACTATATATTTTTATTTAAAGCTATAATAAATAATAGCATATATAAAAAGTTTAAATTAATATATTAAAAAAACAAAAAATATATATATATACTTGCTAATATAAAAAACATAAAACAATTTAACAAAAATGTAAAAGTTTTTTTAAAAGCTAGCTATTTTTTTAATTTAATAGCTAATAGTTTAATTTATAATATTTATAACAATATTTAATACTTATATATATTTTATAGTATAGTTAAAAAAATATTAAAAATAGTTTATAATAAAAAGCATTATATAAAAATTTAAAAAATAATAAAAGCGTTAAAACTATATGCTATAGCTAATAAAACTTAAATAGTAAAAATTTATATAAAGTATTATAAAAGTTATAAAATAAACTAAACAAACAAACAATTATTTATTAAAAGTTTTTAACTAATATATTTTAAAAACTTGCTATTAATAAAAACTATTGCTATTAATTTTATTTTAGCTTTACTTAAAGTTAAAGCAGTAAGTATACTTTAGTATTTTAGTAATAAGCAATTATACTACTATATATATAACGCTATAATAATAGTATTTTATTTTATTTTAAAGCAATTAATATTAATATTTAAAAATAATAAATATATAGCTAAAAACTAAACAACTACTTTAATAAAACAATTGTTATTAATAAATTAAAATATTTTTTATATAGTTATTTTTAATAAAAATAAAAAATTTATATTAAGCTTTTAATAAAATATTTAAAAAACTTTAAAAACTAAGTTATTAATAACTATAGTTTATTATTTTTAAATAAATAGCTTATTTAAATAAAAAACCAAACTATAAAAATTATACTATAATTTTATAACTTTATAAATCTTAAAGCAAATTAAATAAATATTAATTTTTTTTATAATAAAATTTAAATATAATATATTTAATATTAATATAGTTTATACTTTATAAATAGCTATTTAGCTTTTAACTTACTAACATTTTTAAAACTTTAACTATAATAAATAGCATATAAAAACATTTTTTTAATATATGCTTTTTTAAAAATTACTTAAAGCGAAATATATATTTAGCTATAAACTTTATATATATAACTATTAAAAAATAGTATAATTAAAAATACTATATAATTAAATTTTAACTAGAAAATAAAATATATTTATATTTATATAAAAAATACTATTTATTTAATAAACTATTTTAAAAATACTTATAACAAAAATTTAAACTTTAAAAAATAAAATAATAAATAAAAAACTTAGCTTATAAATTAAACTTTTTTAAAAACTTCTATATTTATTTAATTATATTAATAAAACATTTTTAACTAATATTTAAAAAAAAAAATCCTTTTAAACGTAAATTTTTGCCTTTTAGCTTTATTAAAGCTAAATAAAACTATAAAAACAAAAACTTATATAAAATTAAAATAATAATTAAAGCTAAACTTAATTGTTAAAAAACGGCTATAATTATTTAATTAAATAAATAAAATAAAATTATAAATATAACGTTTAAAAACTAAAAAAGAAATTATAAAAAAGTTAAAAACTTATTAATAAATACTAAAAGCAAAACGCTATAAAAAGAAATAAGCCAAAAAAAAATAAACCGAAAAAAAATAAGCTAGAAAAAAATAAGCTAACCCCGGTTAAAAAAAGCCGTAAATATTTTTGTAAAAAGTAATATAATAAAATAAAAAAGTTTAAAAAAAAATAACTTAAGAGTCATGGTGGACAGGTCTGGTGGGGTGGCTGGGGGCCCGTGGCTGTAGCCCGTAGCCCTAGCCACCGGGGGTTATAGGTCGCATTCCAGACCCGGTAGGTCACATTCTAGACCCTGCCCCACCACACACACACACACATAGATATATACCCTGCGTACTATAGCCCACAGCTTTATACTTAGACTTTTCTTTTCTATTTTATAATTAACAATATATATAGTTACTTACGTATAAGTTTTAATTTGTTTATAAAATACCTTATATAATAATTGTAAAATTATTTTTTTTAGCTAAAAAGCTTTATATTTTAATTAATTTATAGAATTATTTATTATAACTTTTAAACTTTAATTAATATTAAAGTAACAATTTTTAACAGTTAGTATAGCTAAACTTAACGTTATAACCTAATTAAGTAAAAAACTAGCAAATTTTTTACTTTTACTTTTTGCTAAACCTTTAAATTTAGTATAAAACTTTATTAAAAAGTATATTAAAAAGCTTAATAAAAATAAAAATAATTTTAAAGTACTTAAAAGTTTTTAACGTGTTATTTTTAATTTAAGTAACTTTATTAGTTTTTATATAGCTAAGCTTAAAGCTAATGTAATTTTATTAAGTTAATAAAGTTTAAAAGCATTTATTATTTAATATACTAAAAAGTTTTATATAGCTAAATATAACTAAAATAGCAATAGTAATAGTATAAACTTTTAAAATGCTTTAAATAAACTTATTATATTTACCTATAACTAAATATATATTAAGCTAGCTTAAAATGTATTAAATAAAAAACAATATAATTTAATTTTAAAAAGATTTAAAAAAATATATAAAAAAAAGCTAATAAGTTTAAAAATATATATTATAAACAAGCTAAATAAGCTGCTTATTATTTTATAGCTGCTATAAAATTTAGCTAAGCAGCTTTTTTTAAATTTAATAGGCTAATAACTTTTAATAATTTTATTAAATTTTATAAAACTAACTAAAAGGTATTGTTTTATAAATTTAAAGTTTGCGTTAATATAAAGCTTATATAGTATATTACTATAAGCAATATATATTAATTAGCTTTTGTTTATAATATTAATTTAAAAATTATATTAAACTATACTAAAAAAATTTAAGCTAAAGCTATTAAGTAATATAATACTATTAAAGTATAAATTAATATATTTTATATAAACTTAAAAAGCAAAAAAAGCAAACTTAATAAAGTTAATTAATTAATTTTTAATTTAGTTTTTTAGTAGTAAGAAAATATTTTAGTTTTAAATATATTAAGCGCTTTTAGTACTTTAATAAAAAGTAGCAATAAAAAATCTAGCAAAGTTAATATTACTATATTTTATAACGCTAAAAATAAAAATATAGTTATTTTTAAGGTATAGTATTAAATTTAAATTAACTAATTTAAAATAAACTATAATTAGTTTGCTAACAATAAAACTAAAATAGTAAATATTAAAGCTTATTTTAATAAAAAAATAGCTAAAAACTTATAGCTTTATTTAAGCGAAAATTACTTTAATAAAATAAATACTACTTAAAAATTAATAGATTATTTATAAACTAAGTATTATAACTTTAACTATAAATAAAAATTATAAACAAAATAAAAAGTTTTAAAACTTATTAGTATTATAAACTTTTAAAAGTTTAAAAATTAATTTATTTGTTTAGCTAGCAAATATAAATTAGCTAAGTTTATATAAAAGAAAAAATTTTATATATGTTTTAGTATAGCTTATATAAAGTATTAAACTTTTAGCTAGTATTTTAATAAAAGTATTAACTATTTAGTATTTATTAAATATTATAAATAAGTAGCTTATAATATAATAAAAACTAATGTTATTAATAAGTATTAAAAAGCTAACATAATTATATTTATAATAATAGCTTTATTAGTAAAAAATAGTTAAAATAAAAAAAGCTATATAACTTTTTATACTAGTAAATTAAAATTATTATAAATAACTATTACTAATAATAATAGTTTAGTAAAAACTTATTTATATTTTAGCTATAGAAAAATATAAAAACTATTTTAAAAAAATAAATGTTTTAATTGTTATAAAAAAAATATAAAACTAAAAAGTGCTTATTACTAGCTTATTTTAAAAGCAATAAAAATAAAAATAAAAAGTATACTTTGTTATTTTGTTTATATAATATAAATAAAAAAATAATAATAAAAAAAACAATAATAGCAAAGCTATAAGTATAAAAAATGTTTAACTTTAAAAACTATAAACTTTTTTTTAAAAAAATTATTAATAAAGCTAAATATAAATAGTATAAATTTTTTAACCTTTTATATTAAAAGGGATTTATTTTTAATAATATATATAATAATATAAAATAAATAAATTTTTATTATTTTTAATAGCTTTGCTAATATAAAAGCTAATAGCTATTTTTTTATAAATAGTAGCTTTATATAACAAATAGTATTTTAATTAAGCGTTTATATAACAATTAATTTTAAATAACAAATAGTTTTTAAATATAATGCTAGCTTTTAATAAAATATTTACAAAACTATAATTATAAATTTTTATTTAAAAAGCTATATTTTTAAATAAGTATTATTAATTATAATTAATATAAAATATAATTTATTTATTAGCAAACTATTTTATAAAAAATATAATATTTTATTAGATTTATATTAGCGAAATTATATATTTTTTTTAATATTACCTTAAGTAATAAGCAAGAAAAAAAAGGCAAAAAATTATAGAAAAGGTAATACTTTGCTTATATATTTGTTATATTTGCTTTATTTATTAATAAACTACTAAAAATATTGCTAATTGCTAAAACTTTTTTATTACTAATTTTTGCTTTAACGCTAAAAATATTGCTAATTGTTAAAACTTTTTTACTATTAATTTTTATTTTAAGCGTTAGGCTTAAAATAAATTATTAAATAAAAAAAATATAGAAAATAAATTGCTAGCTAGCAATAAAAAAAATAAAACTTTTACTACTAATATTATTTTTATTAAAAAAAATAAAGCTTTTAAAGTAGTAATATAATTTTTAAAGATTATATTAGTTATATTATAATACTATAAGCTAATATAAGTATAAACCTATTGTTAATATTACTACTATAGGTATAGTTTTTTTTATAAAAGTATTATATTAAAGCAAAATAAAAGCATATATTGCTAATATTGCTAAAATTAATTTAATAATTTGCTATAAAAAAAATATAGATTATTTTTTTTTTAAAAAAAAAAAAAAAAAGCTAAAACAAAAGGCTTAAAAGTTAATATTAAAGGAATACTAGTTGCTTTTTTAAACTTTTAGCAAAGTAAACTTTAATATATTATTTTTAAATTGCTTTATAAACTACTTTATTAAATTAGCTTTAAGCAAAAGCAAAAATAACTTAATAAATAGTTTTTAATACTATATGTTTTTTAAAAAAATAAAAGTAATACAAAAATATATAGTTAAAAACTTAAAAAAAAGATTTATTAAACTAAAAAACGTGCTTTTTATAGCTTTAGTACTATTTATACTTAAACTTAATAAAAGCTTATACTTTTATATAAATTATTAAAAAATAAATATAATATTAAAAAAAGATTGTTATTTATTACTACTAATTAATAAAATTTTATTATATATTTTTAAAGCTTAAATTTTAATAAAAATAAATATTTAGTAAATATTTTATTAGATTTATATATATTTAAATAATGAAAATTTTATAACTTTTAAAACTTAATATAGTTTATTTAAATATAAAGTGCTATTTTTTAAACTAACTAATAGCTTTATAATTTTTTAATACTATATAAATAGCATTTTAAGCAACTATTTAAATAACTTTTATAATATTTATATTAATAATGTTTTTATTTATTTAAATAACTTTAAAAAATGTAAAATATATGTTAAAAAAGTACTAAAACAATTATATAATATAAAGTTATAAGCTAACTTAAAAAAATATAAGTTTTATATAATAAAAATTAAATATTTAAGTTTTATTATAAGAAAAAATAGCATTAAAGTAAACTTAAAAAAGATTTTTATAATTTGATAGGATCTACAAAGGTGGCCTAGCAGCTAGAAGGCTGCAAGGGCCATAGCCCCCCTAGCTATAGCCATAGGCTGTACGCTACAGTCCTTTAGGCCCCAGCTACCTAACAGTAGCGCAGGCCCTAAAAGTATTTGCTATAAGCATATAAAGGTTTGCTTTTGCAAACCTATAGCTACACTTTTTCTTTTTAATTTATATTTTATTTTTTTATTAAATACTTTTATATCTATAACTATATTTATTAAATTAGTACTTTTTGTAGTTTTATTTATAAAACTAAACTAAACTAACTAAACTAAACTATTAACTTTAGTTTTTAAAAATAAAAAATTAGCTTTTTATATAGCTATAAATTAACGCTACTACTTAAAGCTAACTAACTAAAGCAAGTAATATATTTGCTAAAACTTTTAGTAATATAAATTTTTTATACTAATTTATATACTTTATAAACTTTATATTTAATTAAAAATTTTTATTAATATATAAGCTAGCAATATACTTTTTATAAAAACTTATAAATAGGCTAAAAGTTTTTATTAAAAATTAAACTTTATAATTTACTTTTATATTTTAGTAATAAACGTAGTAAATTTTCTTTTTATTTATATATATATAATAGTTTGCTTTTTTAAGCTAAATATAATATGTTAATAAAGTAGGCGTATATATACCTTTCTAAATTAAACTAGCGTATAAAAGCTTATTTTATTTCTATTTAATTTGCGCGTAGTTTACCTTACTTCGCGCTATTCTACTAGAATACTTATAACGCTTTAAGCTAGCATTTATAAACTATAAATTATAAATTATAAGCTTAACTATATAATAAAATAGCAATACAGTTAAAAGCTACTAAATAGCTTAAAAAAAATAAAAATTTAACTTTTTTTAGTTACTTACTAAATAATATAATAAACCTATTAAAAAATTAAAATAAACCTATTTTAAATAATAAACATACTAATAAACCTTATTTATATAAGCGTTTTATATTTTATACTATAAATATAAAGTTTGCTACTATTAAAATATTTTTATAAATATTACTAGTTATAACTATAAGCTCTAACAAAAAAACTATTAATTTTTTAGTTAAAAATTAGCAAGCAACTAAATTTAGCGTTATATTGCTATAGCAAAACGTTAAATTAATTATATATTTTTTTAAACTATTGCTAAATATTTAAAAAAAGCTAGGAAATTTTATAGCTTATTAGTACTAAAAGTATAGCATTTTAGCTATAGCTAAGCTAAATATAGCAGCTAATTAAAAAGCTAGTATTAAATACTTTAACTTTATAAAAGCTATAAGTTTTCTATTAAAATTTATAAGCTTTTTACTAGTATTTACTAGTTAACAAACTAGCTTTTATTTTTTAGCATTAAACTTAGTACTAAATAGTTTAATACTATTAATAAGCACTATAATAGCGCTACCTATTAACGCTTTAAGTAGTAGTAATATACTAAAAATAACTAAACTTATTTAGCTAAAATTTATACTTATAATTAACTATAATATTTAATAACTATTTAGCTTAATAGCAATATAGCTATTTAGCTTAGTAGTATATTAGCTATTTAACTTAAATATATATTTATTTAGTATTAAGCAACAATTTTTTTCTATTTTTTTTAACGCATTTTTTATATAATATTTTTAATAAAAAATAAAAAAGAATTAAATTTTCTAGGGTTTAAAAAGGTTTAGCCTTTTGCTATATTTTAATTAGCTGCTTTAGCAGCTGCTATAGCTACTGCTATAGCTGCTGCTATAGCAGCTACTACTAGTGCTTAAAAACTGCCTACTATATATAGCTAAAAAGCATATAAATCTAAACAATAGTAGTAATAATAGCAGCAATAATAGCAATAAAAATTATAATTATAATTTTACCTATAAATTTAGTACTTTAAAAGCAGATTTATAATTTATTGCTAGCAGCACTTATAAAATTAAATATAATAATATTAAAATATTTAATCCAAAATAAAATAATTTTAATAACTAAAGCATAGTTATAAATAGTACTAAAATTATTTATACTAATATATATAGCTTTATTAATTGTATTAACTTTTTTATAAAGCATACTAATACTAAAGCATTTAATATATTTTAAATTTTAGCAATATTTAATTAACTGCTAGCTAAATTAGCTTTGCTTTAGTAAATAAATAAAGTTTTACTTTTTAACTGCTTTATATAACGTAAAGTAAAACTTAAATATATTCTAAAGTAATTAACTTTACAATTTAAAATTAAACTAAGTTATACTACCTAAAAATTTCTAGCAAATAGCTTATTATTTTATAATATAGCTAAAAATTATAATATATTACTATATTATATATAGCGCAAGCTATAATATATTTGCGCTAATAATATATTAGCTTTAAATAATTTTAACTAAGCTAGTATTATAAAAAACATTTGCAATTAATAAAATAAAGCTATTACTAACTATATTTACTTATTTAAAACAAAAAAAACAATTAAGCAATATATATAAAAAATTAAAAATACTAAACATAGATTAAAGCGTAAAGCTAAAAAAAAATTTTCTTATATTAAATATTAAACTAAGTTTTTTTCTGTTAAAAATTTTAAAAAATTTTTTGCTAGCACTTTTTAAAGCAATTATTAATTAGATTGTTATAATAGTTATAATAATTAAAATAGTTACCGATTTAATAATTACTATTTTAATAATTAATATTTTTATTGCAGTAATAATTAACGCTTTAACTGCTTATATAAAAAAAAGTATAAAAACAGTAATTATAACTATAATAGTAGTTAAAATTATAAATATAGTTATAAAAGTAACTAAAATTAAAACTAATATAAAAGCAATTAACATAAAAGTAATTAATATAATAATAATTAATGCAATAGCAACTAATATAATAGCAATTAAAATTAAAATAAAAATTAAAGTTACAATTAAAGCTAGAATTATAATTAAAATTATAACTATAGCTATAACTAAATTAATATAATAGCAAATAACGTAATAATTATAAAAAATATATATACTTTATTAATAATAAATATATAGTAAGTAAAAAAAGCTCTTTTAAATATAAAAAAGCAAATATTTTATTTTTTTATATAATAAACGTATTATTAATATATATAATATATAACTAGTAATATAAGTTTAAGTATATATTTAAAATATATAAACAAATATATAAAGCAAGCGTTAAATTAAAAAAAATTATTATTTTTTTATTTATTAACTTTGTATGCTATATCTATAAATATTATACTAAAACTTTACTATTTTAAAATATATTATTTTAGTATTTTTACTAGTATTAATATATAAAAATAGGTATTATTTATAAACTAAAAAATATTTTAAATATTATTAGCTTAGTACTTAAGCAAAATTAAACTTTTATAAACTAAATGCTTAATATAAAAGTATTAGTTATAAAAGCTTTTAGTACTAATAAATATAATAAGTATATATATTTTAGCTATATATATTTTGTTTTAAAGCATATATAAGTTTTATTAGTAAAAATATTAAAGTTTATGCTAATTTAAAAACTAGTTAAATAATAATTAAGCGTAATTTTTTTAAAACGTTTAAATATTTAACTAAAATAAAAAAAGAAATAGTTACTAGCATTAAAAATTAGCAAGTATATTTAAAAAAATAGGTTTAGTTTTTATTTTTTATTTATAGTATTAATGTTTAAAGCAAGCTTAAAATTATTAAATATAAAAAAAAAAGCTAGGTAATAAATAAACTTTTATAATTAAATATATTTATTAAAAATAACTTTTTATAATTATACTAGGCTATAATTAACTACTAAAATAGTATAATTATTTTTTATAAAATTAACAATTTTATAATTTTATTTAAAGTATTAGTATATAGCTATAAATATATTTATAAAGTTATAAACAAATAATTTATTATATTATAAAATAAAAAAAACGCTTATTTATAAATAAAATATAAGCTTTTATTTATTAATTATAATTTTTATTTTATAGCTATATATAAATTAACTATATATATAATTATTAATGCAAAAATTTTACGTATAGTTTTTATAGTAAATAATTTTAATATGCTTATTAAAATTAATAAAAGTACTAAGTTTAAACAAATTTATAAAAATAAAAATAGTAGTTGCTATATTAGTATATAAAAAAATGCTATAAAAACGTTTGCTTTTATAATAAAAGCTTTTATTGCTTTTTTAACTATAGTAATAAAATTAAAAACGCTTACGTTAGCAAATTTTATTACTGCAATAAATATAAAGTTTAATATATTGCTAATAATTACTACTATTATAATTAATAATATTTCTAACTAACTAATATTTATAAATAAGCTAGTTAATTATAAAAGCGTATTTAAAAATATAACTATAACTTTTATAATTTATACTACTAGTAAAAATATTTTTATAAGCCTAGCGCTATTATTACTAGCATTAAAAATATTAATTAATATTATATAAACAAATATAACTTTACTAATTAATATAGTATAAAATATTATTATAAATTTTAAAATAATTTTAGCTAAGCTATTTTTTTTATATTAAACAAACTACTTAAGCTTAAATTAACTAATTTTTATTTTATTATTAGTATTAAAAAGCTAACCAATTTTTTTAAAATTATTACTAAACAAAAAATATATATTTACTTTAAACAAACGTTAAAATTAGCTAAATTTATAAATATTATTAAAGCATATAATATATAAACTAATAAAAGCAAAGTTAATATACTATTTAAAAATTAGTTTAAAGTTTTACTTATTAATAAATAGTAAAATACTAAACTTAATTTATAATTATATTTTTTTAGTTATAAAAATATAAAGCTTTTTAATAAAACTTATAATATACTTTATAAAAAAAATTATATAATTTAAATAAATAAGCTTTGCTTTTTTATTTATTTTATTTTTATTGTATAAAAAAAAGTTTATAGCAAAAAAAAAAGCTAAATAGTTGTTAACTTATAAGCTTTTAATAAAGTAGCAGTATTTAATAACTATTTGCTTTTATTACAAAAAAATATAATTAGTAGTTTGCTAAACAAAAAATATATATTAGTAATAAATATAACTAGTTTTTTTTATTAGTTTAAAATATATTTAAACTACCGAAATAAGTTTATAATTATTAGTTTATATAATATAAAAAGATTTAATATTATATTTATAAGCTTTTATAATTTATTTATATATATTTAGCAATATATAAATTGCTTATTTTATAAATATTTGTATTATTATAAAGCATTTATTAATAATATTGTTATTTTTTTAAACATTTTTAATAACTATATAAAGCATTTAAAAATTATATTTAGTTTGTTTAAAAAATAAAATATTATAATAGCTTTAAAAAAGTTTTTTATTAGCTATTTTTTAGTAAAACTGCTTAGCTTTTAAATAAATACTTTAGATATATTTATAACTGCTAAAAAGGTTTAAGTTTTTTAATAGTTAGCATTTTTTAACTTTTTAAAGGTTTTTAAATAGTACTTAAGTGCTAGTAGATTTTTTTATAGCTTATTATTTTATTATGCTTAAATTATTAAACTTTTATAAAAGCGTAAAACTATACTATTTGTTTAAGGTTATAAAAAAAACTAAATAATAAACGGTAACCTAAAGCGTTATAAAGCGTACTATTAATTAATTTATTATAATTTAACTTTTATTAAAACTATATTATTTAATATAGTATAAAACGTTATTTGTTATAAAACAACTTTTTATTACTATAACTTTAACTGTTTGTTATATTTATAAGTTAATAGCTTTTTAAAATAAAGTTTTAATATTATAGTATTTTATATTATTTTAAACTATAAATAAGCATTAAAAAAAACTATATTAGCAAATAAAGTTTAATTTATAATATATTTTAGCTAATATTTATTATAAGCTAAAACTAAATATAAATTATTTAAGTTAAAAATAATATATTTAATATAAGCTATTAAAAAGTTTTATACTATTATTTAATTAAATAAAGCATTAGTAATAATATTTACTAACTATTTTATAACAAAAAGTATTATAAACTAAATAATATTAAATATTTTTGCTATTAATTAAACTAATAATAAGTTAGTTAACTTATTAGTATATTTGTTTTAGTATAGTATATAAGTATAATACTTTTTAAATAAACTAAACTATCTTTTTAACGTATTAAATTATTTAAAAACTATATAAAATGCTATATATATTAAAATAAATAAGTTATAAAGGTTTAATAAGCTTGCTGTTTTTAATATAGTTTAAAACAATAAAATATTTTATAATATAGTAAAATATATAAGCAAAGCAATTATATATAAAGCTTAGCTTAAAAACTTTAAAGTAGCTTATAAAGCTAATTATTAATATAAAAAAATATTAAATAAATTATACTATAATAAATATTATAGTATTAATAAAAACATTAATATTTTTTTTAAGCTTAAGCACTTTTTTTATATTATAAACAAGCTAATATATAATACTATAGCAAAAGTAAAAAGGTTATATATTTTTTACAAAATAATATAACAAATGTTTAAATTTATATATAATAAAAAGCACTATATAAAACTTATACGTATATTTAAAAACTTTAAATTTTATTCTATTTATTATAAGTTATAGTTAGTTAAAAAATATATAAAATACTGCCTAAGTTATAAATATAATTGTATTAACTAATTAAAACTAGTTAGTAATTTATAACTTATTTAACTAAATAATATTTTATTTATATATATTATTATAATCGACTTTATTATAGGGTTACTTTTAATAAAATTAACTAAAATATTTTAGTAATTAACTAGTAAATTATATTATAATATATATAATTATTTAATACTAGTATTATATTATATATTTAAACAATTATTGCTTATATTTAGTAATAATAAATATATAGCAAAAAAATAAGCAATAACGCTAGTAAAATAACTATTGCTAAACAATTAAAGAATATTTAAAAGTATTATATTTAATTATAATTATAAATTTATATTAAAATTTTAGTAAAAAATATAAAAAGTATTAAGTATTAAGCTTTTAATAACAATAGCTTACTATTTATAAAGTAATAAACTATTAAAAAAAAACTAAATAATAAAATTTACAATAAAATATTATAACTTTATATAGCTAAACTTTAATTAAGTAAAATTATTTTTTATTTTATAATAAAATTTTAATTTTATATATTTATAAGTTATATAGTTATTTTTATATAAATAGCTATATAGTTTTAAGCTATTTAAACTTTTAAATATAATTACTAGCTAAAAGAAAAATTATAAGTTTAAATATATATAAGCTATTTATAAATATTTAAAGCAAAACGTTAAATTAGCTATAAACTTTATAGCTATAAAATCTAAACGTTAATTTAATTTAAAATATTGCTTTTTATAATTTATTTTTAAACAAAAAATATTGTTTTAACTATATAATAGCTATTACTTACTAAATAAACTATTAAAAAAGTACTTATAGTAGCAAGCAGGACTTTTTAAAGTTAAATGCTATATTAATAACTTAATATATAAATTAAATATTTTTATATATTACTAAATATATTTAATTATATTTATAGCATATTTATAACTAGTTAAAAATAATAAAACCTTTTTTTAATAAGCTATTTTTTTACTAAAACTTATTAAAGCTAATTAAAATTAATATGTTAACTTTAACTTTAATAATAGTAATATTTATAAAGTTAAAAACATTTTATAGTATTAATTTAACTAAAAAAAAATAAATTTAACTATTTTATTAAATAAAAAAAATAAAGTTATAAATATAATTATTAATATATTGTTTATTATTTATAGTATTTATAAAACTTAATTAATAACTATTAAAAACGTTATAAACTTTTTTTTGCTTTGTTTAAATTAACGCTTTATTATAATTGTTTATAAAAACTTATAATATAACTAGTTAAAAAAAGTAAAAAAAAACCCTATAAAAAACTAAAAGTAAAAATAATTAAAGAAGTTTTTTTTAACTATAAAAAAAACAACTAAAAGCAATAAAAACTAAAAAAAAAAAAAAAAAAAAAAAAAAAAAAAAAAAAAAAAGCTATAAAAAATAGCAATTATTTTAAGTAAGATTTATAATTAGTTATTTATATAAAATGCTAACCTATACTAAAAGCAGTGCGTTTTTTTTTGTGCTTTAGCACTTTAATAAGATCTATAAAGGTAGCCTAGCAGCCAGAAAGCTACAAAGGCCATAGCCCCCCTGGCTACAGCCGTAGGCTATATGCTACAGTCCCTCGGGCCCCAGCTACCTAACAGTAGCGCAAGCCCCAGAAGTGTTTGCTACAAGCATACAAAAGTCTGCCTTTGCAGACCTGCGGCCATACCTCCTCCTTTTAATTTACATTTTACTTTTCTACTAAATACCTTTATACCTATAACTGCACTTATTATAATTATAAACTAGTTAAAGCTTAAAACTTTAAAAGTAATATAGTTTTTTTTAGAATTTTATAATTTTTACTAGCGCTTTATTTTAAAATATAGTTATATTATAAAACTATTGTTTAATTTAATATAGAAAAATATTTTATTTTATTAAAATAAAATATATTAAAAAACATTTAATAAACTAAAAGCTAAACTAATATTAGTATTAGTGTTAAGCTACTATTATTATAATTAAAAAATATAAATAAAAATTAACGTATTAAATAGTATTATAGCTAATTATTTTTTTTTAAAAAAAAAATAGCAAATAGTATTTTATAAGGTTTTTTTTTAAAATAATATATAAAGCAAAACTTAACTATAGTATTTATAATAAAAAAATGCTAGTAATAATAAAAGCTTTATAATATTAAAAACCTAAATTAATTAGTAACTAATAGAATTAACTATTTTTAATTATTATTAACTATAAAGCTTTAAAATACTTTAGTATAAAGCAAAAACTTAATTTTTAATAAGCTAATTAGGCTAATTTATTAGTACAATATTATTTTTTAATAATTTATTGCTTTAAAATAAAAAATATAGTAGTAAACGCTATGTTTTAAAAATAAAACAACCTATAAATATAAAAAAGCAAAATTAAATATTAGTAATATATAATAATATTTAAGCTAGTAAAACTTTTTAAACGTTATATAAAATTAACTATAATAAATATAATATTTTATAATAATATACTAATATATATTTTTATAAATAACTTTATAATAAGTATTTTATTTTTTATTGCTTTATTAATAAATAAAGTACTAATAGCTAACTAAAAGTTTTTAAACTTAAAGATTTATTATATAAAAGTATATATAAAATTAAATAATAACTAAACTATATAAAATAAACTAGTTATATATAAAAAATAATTTATAATTTTAGTAGCTAATTATTTTTTTGCTTATATTTTAAAGAAAATATATAAATATATTACTACAGTATATTTAAGTAAATAAAAAATTAAGCAATTAATAGCTACTTAATATTAATAACTAAAATTAGTAGCAAATTGTAATAAATATGTTATAAATTATATAAAATGCTAACTAGCTAAAGTTTTATATAATAAAACTTTTAGTTTATTATAACTTATATTAATACTATTATATTTATTTTAATATATTATAATAAATTTTAAAAAAATAGCAATAAAAAAAAATTTATATTTATAATAGTAAACTAACTAAGCAAAATACTTTAGTTAATATTATATAATAAAAAAGTTATAGCTATTAAAATAGCGTAATTATATTATAAAAGTTTATTTTAAGTTTATAGGTTATTAAAGTAAGTTAGCTTAAATAAAGGT
Source organism: Xylaria sp. BCC 1067 (assembly GCA_005188305.1). Classification (NCBI taxonomy): domain Eukaryota; kingdom Fungi; phylum Ascomycota; class Sordariomycetes; order Xylariales; family Xylariaceae; genus Xylaria; species Xylaria sp. BCC 1067. The sequence continues at coordinate 377,241 of SSCS01000003.1, read as the reverse complement.
TTTTAGTTTATTTTGTTGTTTATAAATAAACTTACGAAAATTTTATAAATTAAATAAAAACTATTGTTAATAAGCTATTATAAATTTATAAAATAAGCAAAAATTACTATTAAATATTTAAACTAATAGCTTTATTTTTATTATAACTATTATTAAATAAATTAAACTAATGCTTTGTTTATAATAAACTTTGCTATAGTTTTATTATTATATAAATTAACAAGTTTATAACTATATAAAGTTTTGTTTAGCTTTTTAATATTTATATATTATAATTAAAAGTAATATATTATTAATTTTATTAACCTATTAAAAAAGAAACAATTAACTTATAAAAAAGCCTAGTAATAAATTAAAATTATATAAAAGTATATTAATACTATTTATATAATTTTAATATAAATATAAACGTATATAATATAAAACAAAAATTAATACTGCTAAAATTTTAATTTTAATATTAGCAACCAAATATTTATTATAAAAAAGAAATAATTATAAGTAATAAACTACCTTTTTAATAAGCTAGATTATTTTTTTATAAAATAATACTTTAAAATTATAAAAAGAACTAAACTAACTATTTTTTATTTTAAAGTATTATTAAGCTAGCAATTAACTAACTTATATTATATTAATTAATTATATAAATATTTTAATAATATTTTATTTAAATAGCAAGCTAAATAGCTTAAAAGTAAAGTAGTAGTTTTTATAAATATAATAGCTTTTATAAAAAAAAGAAAGTTAAAATAAAAAGTTAAAAAAATTTATATATTGCGCTTTTATTATAAAAAAACGTTATAATATTAAATAAACTAAAAGGGTTAAAATTTTAATAGCTAATAGTATTTAGCAAGCAATTTTAAAAATTTACTATAACTTTTATTAGTATTTTATTATAATAATTTAAAATTTGCTAGTTTGTTTAAAGGTTTAAAAGTATAGCTAAAAGTAGTAAAAAAAAATTGTTTTAAAAAAGCGTATAATAATAACAATACGCTAAAAAATAAAATTAAAACCTTATATAAATTAAAGAAAAAATATACAAATTAAGTTTACGTATAAGGAATATTAACAGGTTAATTTTTAATATATTATAGAAATACTTTAAAGCGCTTTTATAAATTAAAGGTTTATAGTATAGTAGTTAAAAGGTAAATATTTAAAATAACCTCTTTTTTTATTAGATAGCAATATAGAAAGCTATAGTTTAAGTTTTAGACTAAGTTTTTTTTTAAAGGGGAGGTAGTTATAGTGGATAGGTTTAATAGGGTAGCTAGGGGCCTGTAGCTATAGCTTATAGCTCTAGCTACTAAAGGTTGTAGGTTGCATTCTAGACCCGGTAGGTTACATTCTAAACCTTGCTTTACTATACATATATATATATAAATATATACCTTACGCACTATAGCCCACGGCTTTGTACTTAAACTTTTCTTTTTTATTTTACAATTAACAATATACGTGGTTATTTACGTATAAGCTTTTACTTGTTTATAGAACACCTTATATAACATTAAGCAATTAATTTAAAATTAAAATTAAATTATAGATATATTTTAAAAACTACTAAAAGTAGCAGTACTTTTTCTAGTAGGCGGTATATAATACAATTATATAAAGGTGCGGTGTTATACGCTACGTGTAGCGCGTAAGCGCAAAGGTTGCGTTATAAGCGTTGCTTAGTTAAAATATAAAGACCTATAAGGTTTATACCTTTTGCGCAAATATACACCTATATAAAAAAGAAAGATCTTTAATTTTTTTTCCTTTTTCTTCCTTTTTTTTAGTTTATTTATTTTATTACTTTACTTTTACTTATATAGCCTGCTATTATATAGTTATATATTAAGCTAAATAATTTTAAAAGTATTATAGGTAGCTTTAGCTTTATTAATAACTATTACTATATAAATAAATATATTAAAGTTAGTATATAAGCTATTAATATATTAAAAAACTTAAGTATAAAATAGCTTAAGTTTATTAAGTAAAATAATAAAAGCTATATTAAAAGTTATATTTAAAAATATAATGCTTTTAATTTTAAAAAAAAAGCGTTAAAAACATTTATTTAAATATAATAAATATTTAATTAACTATTTAAAATAAATATTAAAAAGAATACTTTATATGTTTTATTAACTAAAAAGATTTTATAGTATTTTTACTATATAGTTTAGTACTATTTAAACAACTAAAAAATTTAATATATATAGCTGTTTTAATATTTAATTTTATACTATATGTTATTTTTTTATAATTAATAAATAATTTAAGTATAGTTAATATAATAACTTTTTTTTTATATTTTTATTTGCTTATATAATTGCTAATATTTTATTTTATAATTAATATAGTTAAGTTTATTATTATAATAGTTTTATAAATATTATAATAAAGCATTAAATTATTAAAACTTTTTATAATAATATTAATAATTTAAAAAGCTATTTAAAATTAATAATAAATAAATATATTAAAAATTTATAGCTAATTATAATTTAAGTACTAAACTTTTATATATTATTTATTATAACTTTTATAAAGCTTATTAAAGCTTTTAAAAAAGTACTATTAATTATTAAAAAAAGTATTTTATTAAATAGTAATAAAATAATATAATAAGTTACTATTATAAATATAATAAATAATATAATAAATATATTAGCTATTTTTTTTATTTTATAAAATAGCTATTTTAAAAGTATAGCCTTTTTTAAATATATAATTTTACTAAAATATAAAAGTTTTTATAAAGGTAGCAAAGTAGCTATTAAATAATAGCTTAAAAGGTATAGCTTTAATAATAACTATAAATATTATAAAAAACTACGCTTTTGTTTTAATTAATAAAAAAAAAGTACATTTAATAGCTAAAAATATAAAAAATTTAAATATTATATTATATTAATAGTAATTAAAAGTATAGTATTATAGTTAATAATTAAAAGTATTAAAAGTTAGTTATATAGTTAAAAAAAATAAATATAAAAAAAGTTATAACTAATTAAAAAGTATAAACAAAAATATATTTAAGCTATAAAAGTAAAAAAAAAATATATAGCAATAATAGCTATAATTATAACTAAGTTTATATAAAGGTTATTATAATAAAGTTAGTAATATAAAACTTTATAAATTAGTAATATTAAGCGCTATAATGCGCTAAAGTGCGCTAAACGTTAGCACTCTAAAGTATTTAACCATACAAATAACTAGCTTTCTATAACTTGCTAGGGTAGCCCTAATACTTACTGCTAATCCTATATAAATTAGGTTAGAATTGGAGCTTTGAGAGAAGCGAGTGGAGCAATTACCGGAATAGGTTTGGTTTTGTTTCTGGATAGCCAAAACGTCGTCTACAAATATCCGAGGCGAGATCTTAGGGGCACAACGATGCACTAACAGGCACTGTTTTAGCAGGGCGCGACAGGGCACGGAGTACCGGGTACCTCTTCTCGTTCAGCCTGTCGCCGGCGCCCGTCCAAAAAATTCGAGAGATATGAACGACGATTGATCGAAATTGCTTACAAACCCGGCGCCATCCGCATACAACATTTCCTTCTCTGCGCAACAGACCACAACAGACCGACGCAACTTTCCCCCGAGCGTCATTCTACTTCGCCTCGTCGCCCATTCTTATTCCCTCTCTCCGACCAGTAGCCCACCATGTACCGAGCAGCTCTTCGGTCCGCGCCGCGGATCGCAAGGCCCCTTCGCCAGCCCGTCGCGGCATCCGGCCGTCGATTCGCCTCGACTGCGCCTGCGGACAAGAAGCGGAGCTGGAAGAGTTCGACCGCGAGATGGATATTGGCCATTGGCGCTGTTTATTATTATAGCACGAGCGCTGCCTTTGCCGAGGAGCCCGAGCGTATGCGACGCCTGCCACGTCTTACGTAGTACCTGCGCTGACGACGCATTCACAGTTCACACGATACAACCGCCTCCTGCCTTCTCCGACGAAGATCTCCCCACCATCGAGGCGGTCGTAGCGCGAAAGCGTCAAGAAGCCGAGGCCCGGGCGCAGAAGGCCGCCGCCGCCCAATCCAAGGCCGTCCCTGAACCCGAGACCGCCGCGTTAGCGGCTCAGACCTCGCCTGAGGCCCCTGCGAAAGAAGTCGAAGCCAATGGGCAGGCACAGCCCGAGGAGGGTAGCCCAGAGGCGCTAGAGCAGGAGGCTGCGTCGCAGGGTGCTTTCAATCCGGAGACGGGCGAGATTAACTGGGATTGCCCCTGCCTCGGTGGTATGGCCGATGGCCCCTGTGGCGAGGATTTCAAGGCTGCCTTCAGCTGTTTTGTGTATTCGACCGAAGAGCCCAAGGGCATGGACTGCATCGACAAGTTCCAGTACGTCTGACTGCGTTTTGTTGGAGGCTGGATTGAGATGGGTGGCTAACGCAAAAAAACAGGCACATGCAGGACTGCTTCCGGTTGCACCCTGAAGTATATGGGGACGAGCTAGCCGAGGATGAGGAAGCCGGGGGTGCCGCGGACGGGGTGCCATCAGAAGGGGTCTCGGCTCGAGACGCTTCGACGGACGGTGCTGCGCTCGGAGCGCCGATAGAGTCCTCCGCTTCCCAATCTGCGAAGCCCGTGGTGCCCGTCAAGGAGTTGACAGAGACAGATCAGAAGACGGGAGAGGAGGAACCAAAGAGAGAGGAGCCGAAGAGAGAGGGGGCCGCTACGGCATCGTCACCAGCGATAATACCCTCAGAACCAAAGTCTCCAACCGCCGAATAGGACGGCCTCGTGGGAAACGGGCGTGTACCACTACGATTAGCGTCTATGGCATAGAGCATAGAGGCGCTGGTGGATCTGTTAATTACCTTTGTACTTGATGATGTGTATATATTGCATACGGAACACGACTACTCAGTAGACACTACTATCCTCCTCTTCCTCTTTTGGTATCAATATGATTGAATGGCTTCTTCGTTTGTCCGTGACCTTTGCCTATTCAGTTGTTGACCAATGCAGAAGGGGTCGTATTTGTGTTGGGCTGGCGTAGGAGTGTCGCGTTAAAGGGTGATTGTGAGCCAAAGAGTCATGCTATTAAGTACTTAGTGATGATGAGAGGATTTCTACTTTCTGTCATGTCAATTGTGACACCGTATCTAACAATTCTACCAGTTCGGCATCCCCTCCAATGCTGTGCGAGCCTTTCGTTACTAGTAACCCCAAAAACAGACGTTCTACTCGAGAGCTTGATTTCCCAACTCGCAAATATACAATTTTTTTTTATGTACCTAGGTAATTCGTAGGTAGTTTTCGAGTTTCGGCGCTTGTACATACCAGCCGTGGCCCCTTGGGTGTTTTTGAGATCCAATTTGTTGCATAGAGTTGTCGCCGCCGCTGCTGTAGAGCTTTGGTAGAGTTGATTGCCTCGTGAGTCGATATCTCCATTCTGAGATCTCTAGGGGATCGCACATGTGTGGAGCAGCTCACAGTGAGTGAGTCGTCAGAAATTCCGATATCCGCCAAGCTGTGCACTAAAGGACCTAAGTGGATCCTAGTGCAGCAACCGTAGGCGTTTTTGGGGCTCCAAAGTTCGCTGGAACCAACCAGCCCGACTTCTGCCCGACTCAGCGTGCCCTTGTGACGTCACACGGGACTGAACGGCAGGGGGAGGAGCTTCTGGCCCGCTTCTGGCCAAGCTTGCAGCATTAAGCCATGAAGCACCTGATGGCATCACTCATGCCACGCTCAGGAACGCGCAACCCGCAATATATACCCAGGTGAGCTGGGTAGCATGCCGATTTGTTCTTTTCCTTCTCCAATCATACATGGGCCATCACACATGAGCCATCACACACACAGCAACTTGTCTTGACCTCCCTTCCGTCAACTCTCGCTTTCCTGCATCGGTACAACGCCTCCAAGCAACAGCACTACATACTCACCGAGCTACATTCCAACCAAACTCACCTCCTCACTGCCACAACCAGCATAATATTAACAACCTCTTTTTACTACAAAACTCAAGTCTCTAATTCTAACCAGTAAGTAGAAAAACATGAGCTATTTGTCCGGTCTATGTGTCGGCTCTCGGTCGATCACACCCCAGCTAACGCAACTCTGTTTCTAGTGTCGTACGCCGACGTTGCCGCCTCTGGCCCGAAGCAGTCTCCCGAGGAGGTAAGTCCCGTGGTGTGCCCCGTTGCCCAGACCGTGCCCGGAGAAACGTGAAAGGCAAAAAGGTAGAGAAAAACAATAGCTAGCTGACTTCGAGGTTCTGCAGGCCGCGGCCCCACGACCGCCGCAAATCATCCCCTCCGAGTCAGCGAGCACGTCCTCCCTCATCGACGTCGACACGCCGTCCGTGCGTACTGTCCCGTCTGACTTCCTCGAACAGGACGTGCAGACGGAGACGCAAGAGAAGCGGAAAGAGCGGGAAGACGCTGCGGCCCGCGCCCGTGCCGAGGCCGACCTCGCGAAGAAGAAGGGTGTCGCCAAGGCACGCAAAGCCGACGGCGTCCTCACCCGCTTCTTCGGCGACCTCAGTGACGGCGCCAGCACTGCCGTCGTAGTGTCGAATCTGGCCGCTGTCGTTGGTGTTAGCGCGTACCTCGGCTACAAGGCCCTCGGCCTGTACGAGCGCGGACACCTCACCTGGAAGCACATCGGGATCGGAGCCGGTGTCGCCCTCGGCGTGGGCTTCTTTGAGGCTACGCTTGGAAGGTAAGCGCGCTGTTCGAGTTGATGGGTGGATGAGTGGGCGCATTGCTGACACGTGTATCGCAATAGCTATATCTACAGAGGCAAGAAGAAGCCTGAGCAGTCATAGGACGAGGCTCGCCTGTAATTTTATGCCAAGCGTGGCTGGTGCTAAGTAAAAGGCATATAAGTACTGTAAACGGCACGAACGGCTAGCTCACTTCCTGTATACCCATGGGGAATGGAGAGAAAGGGAACCTGGCGGCGTTTGAGTGAGATGGGCGGTGTATGGAGTCTCTACTCTGGTATTCTTTTCTCGTTCACGAAGCTCGCATAAGTGGCTAGTACTGTATCTTCTCTTGCATGCATGAAATGGATTACTTGACAATTCTACACTATATACCATACTTACACACTACACACCCACTTACACAGCACGCAAGAAGGCCAGGGGTTGTACTGAGGCGCACGTAGATGAAAAACACAACGTACGCCACCGGGTAGGCGGATAGTAACGCCCGGTGCCATGGCGGGAAGGGAAAGCACTCTCTTGATTTGATGAGCATCCCTAGGAACCATGCTGGCTCAAGCCTTCAAGGCGACGAGCTGCTCTTACAATGTTCAATAAGGCATAGAATCGGACAAGGATGCATGTCAGCAACCCCGCAACAGCTGATGGTTGTCTCGCCTGCTGCAGACGTGGCTGGCGCAGCCCAATCAGGCCCAGATTCTAAGTACAGTGTTGTTTATCACATTTCCCTTGTCTTTCCAATGTACAGTATCTATTACATAAACGGGATGGCCGGGTTACGGATCACATTTCCCCCATGCTGTCTTGTGGGCTTGCCTATCTACTACATACCACGATCGGTCGCCATCCTCATGGTCCAGCCAATTGCATCTCATGGCACTTCCTCCGTTCCGTCTTATACACCGTTCATTCGTGCGTTGTAGGTAGCGGAACATCGGCGTCGACGCGAGACGCTATCATCTTCGCGACTGAGTAGTAAATACCCTTGCAGGACGGAACAAAGCCTGTCGCGCTTCGATATAGAGTTCACGCGCAGCACATGGACGATCCCGGGCTGGACCCGAGCCTGCGAGACCTTCTGTCGGAGGCTCTGGACAGTCAAACGCTTCGCGCCCTAGCTGGGGCGGCGATCCGCGAGAGCGCGCGTTTCCGTGACCCGACGCCAGTTCTAAGCATTTCGACCAGCGATGACGTGAATGTACCCGCGAATCATATTTCGGATTCTAGGAACCAAAACCCCCCTTCACCGTCACCGAGTCTCGTGATAATCGACGGGACCGAAGACACGAGTGAAGACGCGAGGGGTGATGCCACTACGACCGTAAGCGACGCTGGCAGGGCCAGCAACGATGATATCCCCACTGCCAGCGCACCTCCCGTAGCCGCGCCGCCAAAGGCCCCTGAGCGGCGGCGCCATGGGTTGAAGGGCGGCCGTAAGCGGGCGTGGAAGCTGGTGCGGGCGCCGGACCACGGGGTAGCTAAACGGCAGCTCGCGCCCCGCGCCGTGCCTTTTTTTGACGGGTCGTACCGAGTGCCGGTGACCACGACAACCGGGGAGCACGAGACGATCAAATGGGTTCATGCCAACGAAGCGGGAATTCCGGTGTCCGCGCCCCCGGCGCCGGCGGCCCCCGCGACCGAGTCCCCGCCGCCGGTTCTGACTGTGGGGGAGCTTCTTGGGCAGCCGTCGGGGCTGAGATTTGGGCAGCCGTTGGGGTTGAGTATGCAGGAGCCGACGGGCCCCAGGGTTACGAGGGACTGGATCAGGGACGAGCGACTGAAAAACATGGCTCAGCTCGCCCAAGGCCAGCTGCAGAAAGACCTAGACAATCAGAACGCGCAGCACGCCCTGGAGGCCCAGCAGCGGAAGAGACGTTGCATAACAGGACTTGATGCGGCCGGTGGCGTTCTGGCGGAATGCAATGGGAAAGTCGACGCTCTGTTTTCCGACCTCAATCGCCCGGCGGCGCCCCGCTTCGAGACGCCTCTCGACGAAATGGATTTTCAGATACACCATACCGCGGGCCGAGACTTGCCCCCCGCCTCAACAACGCCTGCGGGTGAAAGCTCACATACAAGACCACCGAATGGCGCGGGTTCAGCCGTCGAGGCGCCTGGGGATGTGACGGGACAAGGGGCGTTTGTCGAGGACCATAGCGGAGACCCGCTCGTTCCGCCCCCGGTGGACGACGCTGCGCGTATGAAAGAGTTCAGGTTCCGTCTCGATCTCTATATAGGGCGGACGCCCCCGCACAAGATACGCTTGCTCAAAGTCCTGTGGTCTTCGATTTGCCTAGGACCGTTGGGCCCGTTGGACCTGGACAAAGCAAAGTACGGGCTATTTGAATTCGACTACGAGTACAGCAAGCGTCCCAGTTACGTGGCTCTCTCTTACGTCTGGGGCGACGAGAGCGAGACGAGCACTATCTCCATCAACGGCGCAGACGTCCAAGTCCGTACCAATCTGGTTCAGGCCCTAGCGAGCATCAGGGCCTTCGACCACGAAACGTATATATGGGTAGATTCCGTCTGCATAAACCAGGAAGACAAGGCGGAGAAAGCTCACATGGTGGAAAATATGGCCCCGATATTTTCGAGTGCGAGTTTCGTCTACGCCTTTCTTGGCCCGACCGAGAAGGCCACACCACATTCTTCCTCCGATGACCTCTTCAGACACCTCAAGGAGCTTGGGGAGCTGTTCTGGGCACATGCCCGCGATGCGGAGAGAGGAAAGCTCACGCGTCGGTCCTTGGGGTTAGACTCGGTCCTCGAGAGAAGTCTTGACACGCTATTTAAAAAATTCAGGCAGCCTCCTGGACATCAGGATGCCTTTCCTACAGAAGAATACTGGGCCCTTTCTGCACGACCATTCTGGTCCCGCATCTGGGTGATCCAGGAAGTATTCATGACACAGCGCCTCACTTACGTTTGTGGGAAGTGGCATCTCGAATCGAGAGACGTGTGCGGCGCAGCGGTTCTGCTCGAGGCATTTCAGCACCATATCATCCGCACGCAGGGCGCCACGCTGCGCCGCAGTTCTCCCCTGGAGCCGGGGGATCCCAACGAGCAGCTCAGGAAGTTCGCGCTGGCGTACCCTTCGCTTGCGGAAATGCATAAGACGCTCGTCTATGCCTCGATCTTCCCCTTCGACGTCACATCGCTCCGTCTTGCCATGACCAACTTTTACATCAAGGAGCTGCCCAGGGGCTTCAGAGCAACTGACCCCAGGGACATGGTGTTTGCCTTGTTGGGCTTTGCTAACGAGGAGGAGAGGGCTTACGTCAAGCCAGATTACACGAAGAGTGTCCGGGAGGTCTACACGGCTACTACACGATCGATGATCTTGCATGGGTTCACCGACATTCTCGCGTGGGTGCAACCCGAGACGAAGAAAGTAACTCAGCTTCCGAGTTGGGTGCCCGACTTCTCGGCCACCATCTACGAGAGTTTGTGTAGCCAGGGACAGGCAAAGCCATGGTTACCGCAATTTAAAGCGGGCGGGAAAACAGATTATAGTGAACCTTACACTATGGAGCCCTTTGATTCGTTCACACTCCCCGTCTTCGGCCGGCGGTTGGACTCCGTAATGAGTATCGGGCACCGCTGGTTTCCCAGGGCCCGCGCGGGGTCGTTCTCCTCATCTGCTGACGAGGTCCGCGCGTCGTTCACCCGGTCTGCGCCGTACGCGGAGCTGCGTTCCTTCCTCGAGACGGTCCGTAATTTCGTGTTAGAAGCAGAGCAGATCTACGCCCGTCTCGTCGCAGCCCGAGAAGCAGGGCGCGGCAAGGCGGCTACCTTCAGCATGGACTGGGCGTGGCGCGTGCCGTGCTGCGACCAGATCGTGCTAGACGGTCGACTCGTGCGAGGAGACCCCTCGACGAAGTCACGCTACGAGGCGACGCTCCGAGGGCTCGCGGAGTGCGTCCAGGATCCCGAGAAAGAGCTCCCGGCGGACGCGCGGCCCTACGTGGAGGCGTTGCTGCGCTGGGCGGACAAGCGGCCGTTTCTCACGGAACGGGGCTTCGTGGGTCTCGGGCCGGCGGGCATGGCGCGCGGGGACACGATCGCGGTGATGGACGGCTTCGCGGCCTGCTACGTTGTGCGGCTCCGCGACTACGCGCCAATACGGTGTCACCTCGTGGGGGAGGCGTATGTGGCGGGCATCATGGATGGCGAGATGACCCAGATCATCCCCAGCAAACACTCGTGGTTTCACTTGATATAGTGTAAACCAAAACACCGTATCCAACTACAAGTATCTATCCACTTTGTGTGGAAGCACCTGGTCACCTTGTTGCGGCGGTTTCACCGGGTTTACCTGAATCTACCAGGTAATGTAACATGTGCATGGTATGTGAGTAGTATCTCGTGCCACCCACCTACAGCGCGGTTGCATTGGATTCGGCGTGTCCTATAGAAGAGCACGGGCGGTGTGCTGTAAGTGTGTCACGATGTCTTTCGTATGCGTATGCGAGGACGATGGGGTACATGGCGCACTTTAGGTATATAGACCTGCACGCACCCGCCTACCTGGATAATTTGCGTTAGAAACGCCGTTTGACCGCGGGGAAGATCCAGAATACTGGAAGACGATTGGAAGAAGTGTCTAGGTATGTAAGAGGGCGTGGATTTATGAGTATATCCAGGTTGACGGTACAGAGCCCAGACAACCACACGCTAGGTAGCGAGCAAGGGAGCAAACAATGCTTGCTACACCTGCTTACCTACCTAGTAGTAAACATACATTGAACATAGATACCCAAGGTAAACATGTATAGTATCAACATTGTAAAGTAAGTAAACATTAAAAAGAACTATGAAGGGAACTAGCATGGTTAGCAGACTGACCCCCGGTCGACATTGAATGTAAGTAAACCCGTCCGGGAGGTAGCTGATTGCTTACTTAAGTACCTAACTTATTTGCTTGCACCTTGCGCCCGGGCAAGCAAGCGAACACAAGTACTTAAAGTACCTGTGTATCGAGGGTTAGAGGCAAAGTAAGTTAGGTAGGGAATGGCAGGTTTTAATCCGCTTGCTTCATTGCATCCTCACACACACAAAGTGGCACACACTTACACCTGCACTCCACGCATCATGGATACTACTACATCGAAGTGTTACCTACACATTGTCGTATTGTCTCTTCTGCCTTTCTCTACTTTACTTACCCATCCTTACCTTTGCCTTGTATTGCCTTGCCTTCCACGTCCACCTCCTCTCCCACCTTTCCCCCTTCCCTTAACCCTACCCAAAAGTCCCGTCCGACCCTGGTATTCGGCCCCCTCACCCCCCCGGAAGCTCATTCACTCAGCCCATCAGCCACTGCAATGCTAGGGATATTACCTAGGTACAGCATAGCTGCATAGGTTACATCCCTCTGCTTGGTCGCCCTGCATCTGCTCCGCCCTCTCGAAGACAGTCAGGCAACCAACCACATGCGATTGACCAGGCCTCCCGGTTCCTGGGCTAGATCTAGATAGGTACCCCCCCCTGGTCTGGTCGCCGTTTGTCTGCCTTTTCGCCGTCTTGTTGTTAAGCCTTATTTGCCTCCCGGTCGACGACCGCTCTCCGTCGCCGCCGTACCACCTGCCTGACTTACATCCGGCGCAAGGCTGCCATGGGAGCCTGGAGGCATAGAGGATTCCCTACACCGTAGGAGTCAGTGGCCACGGCTGCGTTATTCGACTTGGAACCGTCAATCGTCCATATACATACACATACATGTACCTATGTGCGCTACCTAATCCTCTCGGCACTGGTTATATAACCTTGTTTCTTCTTCCCCAACGTGCAAGCATCTTTCCCGCCCCAACTCTGGTATCGCCCCGTCGTCGTCGACATGGCTCAGCCGTTTCACGTCTCGGGTGCTGCCGCCGGTCCGCTGCTTGACACCACGCGAGCCGGCATCAACCTCATACGCGCCATCTTCGAGAGTGCACCCAGTATTGTGGATTCCACGAGGGCGGAACATTTGCTGACCCGATGGCGGATTGCTTCCATTGTCCTCCCTCACCTGTTTGAATTTCTCTGCGGCTTGCGTTACTACACTCGGGTCTTCTTTACCTCGGCTGTCACTATCAAGGCCGGTGACGAGCTGTATACCCAGGTCTTCAACTGGCTCGTCGAGAGAGAGTCGCGCGCCCACTTCATCAAGGAGTACACGGCCCAGACTCTCTCCGATACGAGGACCAAGATGCCTGGCCATAGGGGTAGGGGCTCGCACACGCCCGAGCCAGAGTCGGGAGAAATGGGCAACATCAAGTTCACGCCTGCCTTCAAGGCCACGTGGTTCTTCTACCGCTGGAATCTGTTCGCCATCCTGCGTAACGACGGCCGCAGCGCCAGAAGGGATGGCCCTGTCGACGGCCTGGTAGGCTTCGACTATTTCGGCCCCATACCCATGACAAAGTCGAGAGACAGCGTGACCATCACCTGTCTGGGCTGGTCCATCGCACCCATCCAGTCCCTCCTTGAGGCGTGTCGTGAGATGGCCGAGGCGCAGAAACAGACTTCGGTCACCATCCTTAGCAGTAGGGACGGTCACTGGATGATGTCGGCCGTGAAGCCTGTCCGCCCGCTTGACACTGTCTATTTGGAGGATGACGTGAAGAAAACCCTCATCAGCGACCTCCAGAAGTATTTAGATCCGCGGAGACGCCAATTTTATAATGAGAACGGTATCCCCTATCGCCGCGGCTATCTTCTGCATGGCCCGCCGGGATGTGGAAAGTCCTCTCTCTCTTTAGCCCTGGCTGGCTTCTTCGGCCTGGATCTGTACATTTTGAACTTCTCAAACGTTCACGGTATGTTCATGCTAGAAACCCCCTTGTACTGCTGTCTCCTTCTAGGGAGTAAAAGGGTTTGTCAGTGAGCAGCGCTTGTCTCAATTCAACGCCGCCCCCCTCTTTCTGAAGTCATTTCGTAAATTGCTCAACGCACAGACCTTCCGCTGACTTTTTATGTGACAAGAATACGAACTAGCTTCTCTTTTCGCCATGTTGCCGCCCCGCTGTTTTGTTCTGCTTGAGGATATCGATGCGGTTGGTTTCAAGCGGACTGAGGAGGAGGCTGACGTGCAGCAGAAGGTACCAAAGGGATTGGCTGGCCGCGTTCGTCAGACGTGCTCCATATCCGCTCTGCTGAACGTGTTGGACGGGATTGCCTCACAGTACGTATTCTCACATCTTTTCTTTCCTGCGGGTCGGAGCCCCTATCACGTGCTCTCGATATACATGCAATCAAACCCGTCATGAAGCACCCCGTCTTGACTGAAGTGATGGTTCTAACACTAGTTAATAGGGAGGGACGCGTTGTCATTATGACGTCTAATTTCCCCGACCAGCTCGACGATGCGCTGGTACGCCCTGGCCGTATCGACGTCAAGGTCTACATGGGCCATATCACGCGACGGGGCGCGGAGCAGATATTCATGCGCATGATGAAGACGGGCCGGTTGGATATGGCTTCCACTGAGCTCTCGGATGATCCCGAGCAGCCAAAGCTAAAGTCACTAGCATCAATTATCGCCCAAGACGGCCAGGAAGTAGACGGGCACCACACCGACGAGGAACTACAGGTCTTCGCGCAGCAGTTCGCCGAGCGCATCCCCGAGGCGACCTTTACCCCCGCACAGATCCAGGGCTATCTCCTGCGTCATCTACATTCCGCTACGACGGCAGTCGATAAGATCGCTGCCTGGGTCGTCGCCGAAAAGCAAAGGGCGGAGGACGACGCCCGGCGAAAGAGCGAGCGAGATAAGAAAGCTCGCAACCGTCAGCCTGCGGCCAAGGCTGTGACCAAAGCTGCGACCACCGGGCCAGCGACTAAATCAGTGACCAAACCAGCGACCGAACCGGCGGCGAACCTAACGGTCGGGCCGGAAGATGTAGCTGAGGGATCTGGGCCGGCCGGGTCGAGCCCCGTGCTCGTATACTCGGAGCAAGAGACGCAAGCCCTGCTAGGGGACTTGGCCAAGGGTACCTTGGGGACCAATGGCGCGCTAGACGCCGACGAGGTCACGGCAAGGCTACAAAATATAGCCCATCCTAAAGATGGTTCTTCAGGATAAGGGTGAGAGCTGCTGAACGTTTAATTACATAGTATTGAGCGAGAGACGGCTCACGAACAATATCGTGGACAGCACCGCGTCGATCTGAAAACGGCCATGGTAAGCTGTCTTTATTAGAATCATTACGGCGGCGTTTCTGTACATACATACTTGCGCATGCTCAGACGTGTATATAATGGCGAACAATACGCAATACTAAACGAAATAGATTGGTCTGGTGCTCCTTTCTGCGTGTTGTGTTTTGATACTAGGTGTGAGTTTAAGGATATTCTGTGGGGAGAGAAAGGCACTAATAGTAATAAACAAAGGGAAGGGAAAAGAAAAGCAGAGGCCTAGAGAAGAAACATAAAACACACTCCTTTTTATTGAAAGGTGATACAAATGAACAAGAGGAGATGGAAAAAGAAACCAAAAAAAAAAAAAAAACACTAGGTATTTCTTGTAATTCTCGAGATGAGTATTTTATACCGCTCTTAGCGTGGTCTTCTGCTTGCCATCACCCCATAGCTAGCTACCTAGGTTATATACTAAGAATACGGAGCAGTGATCGCACGGTGGCTTTCTCGTTCGTTAACCCACCCCTTATAGTGCACAACATCAACATCGTCCCTCCATTAAAGATATTCACGGAACTACCCTATAAGACACAAAGGTATTTACACTTACGCCAACGCCGCAGAACCTCGACCCTCGTAAGTTGTGTCACCGTTTCGGTGCTTGGTATACCGACCTAGCCGCCATCATATGCTCAAATCCCCGGCTGCCGTGTACGAGTTGAAAGACCCAGCCTAGGCACCTCCCCCAAGTCCTAGCGCGCCTATCCTAACGCTCAGGGTATGAAATTGCAATATACAGCAAACAAAACCATACTGCGTGCAAAGACTAGTCACTCGCTAGTCCTGGTATGTCATATTATGTGAAATGGGTTAGGGCAGAGAGGCATCAAGACGCCTCTTCCCCAACCCTGCCTAAGCCAAGTCCGCCTCCTCCCAAGTTCCGCATATGAACGTCCCGCAGCCTGGTGACCCAATGACGGCGCAGCACGGGTGTCATCTTGACGAAGACCATGGCCTTATTATCGTCCGTAAGAGCCTTTTCGGCTATCTTCAACTGCAGGTCGAGGTCCTCGTCGGCGAATTCGCGGAAGAGAATCTCGACGGCTTGCTCGGGCCATCTGGGGACTGCGCGGGCTTTGAGCGCATCGGCCAGGGATAGAATGCCGCTCTCGATGAGTTCGGCGGACACAGGCGGGGTAGGCGTGGGCGTGGGTTGGGTAGGATTTGACGAGGACGAAGCACCCGTGGATGCGGAGGGAGCGCCGGACGTGGAGTTTTGGTTATAGAAACTGGGCGCGAAGCGAGACGGCCTCCCTCTGCGCTTCTCGGAATGACCTGTAGTGGCATCGGGATGGGACCGCTTCCGCGGCTGCGTGTTCGGCGTCGTCGTGTCCTCGGGAGGCGTGAGCGCGCTCGTGTTGGAGACGGCCGGCGCGCGCGGAGGCAAGGTGGTAGAAGTTGGGCGCTGGACTGGTTGCGTGATGGTGGGTGTGGGTAATTGTTGTGTTGGTGGTATCTGCTGAGTTGAACTTTGGGAGGAGGGTTGGCTGTACGTTGCCGAGGCGGACGACTCTAGGGCGGGATCGATACTTGATGTTTCTGCGTCGCTCGAGCGTGGTGCCATGGAGCCATCGGGGTTCCTGCGCCTCGGCTTCATGATGCGCTTCGGCGCGCCACCCGAGCCCACGACATCAGGAAAGAGGATCTCCATGTATTCCTCATGGTCGAAGGGCCGGCCTCGTAGCGCTTTTGATAGTGGCTCTTTCTGCGTAACGTGGAAGGAAGCGAGTTAGTCCCCCATACCGAACGAGAGCAAGCAAGGCGAGGCAGAGCACGGCGGCCGGTGCAGGGCCATGGACGAGGCGGGTAATCCACTAGGTTAGCTGACTCACCTCGAAGTGTCGGCTCCAGGCCTCTTCACTAGCGGTGACCATGCGGGTGTTCGGATTGTAGAGAAAGTCGGGGTCCTCGCGCAGGCCCCTCCACATGCGGAACTTCTTACGCGCGTTGTCAGCCTTGTTGATGAGGTGGCTCTTTTCGGGGTATGCGCCGTGTCGGTCGCGCAGCGCAACAGCGGCTCGCTCCCACGCGCCAGCCTTGAAGTTGTGGCTGTCCTTGTACCCCAGCTGCATGGACTCGCATAGCGATCGGAAGAAGGTATCCTCGTAGGCAAGATTCCAGCTGAAGCGTGGCGTGCGACGGTCGGCGTTGCGACGGGACGGTGTGCGCATCACCGTGCTCGCGGCGCCCCCCGCGGCCGTTGTCGCGGCCGTCGTCGCCGTCGTCGTCGAGACTGTTATCTGCAAATCCTCGTCGGCCATTATGGCGGCGAACCTGCGAAGCTCGCGACTTTGCAACCTCGCAACCTCGCAACCTGTAATTCGTGACTCGTGACTCGTGACCCGCCACCCCGCTGAAACGGTGACGGATGCAAGACGCCCTCCTCGGCGGTTACGCCCGATGCACACAAAGAGGGAACAAACTCGCCCTGCCGAGCCCGAAGCTCCGTCGCTAGAGCAAGCGCTGCGGATTGTCGATCTCGAGAGACTCGTGACGGCCTCCCGACGAGACGAGCGGCGGCGTTGCTATCTTATCGATACGATCCCCTCGCTGGAGGCTGGGTGGATGGGGCGTTTTGGGGGGGGGGGATTGTTCGGACGAGTGTTACGGTTGAGGAGGTTGGTTGGTTGGATGGTTGAGTTGATTGGCCGCTCAGTTTCAAACGGTTGACAGTGGGCCGCGGCCGGGGTCAGACTAGACAGTGCCTATGGCAGTGTACAGTATTATGCTCGCAGCGAGGGCCAAGACATGCCAGTCATACGGATAACGAATATGTAGAAGAGATGGAGAGGTGTAGCCGTAGCCCTACCTAAGAGGTAACCTACCTAAGTAAGTGGTGAGATCCTCTTTGGTCGCGCCCTATTGGTGGTTGCACCTCCGAAGAGTACCCACAGTACCTTCCTTAGGTACCTTAGGTACTGTAGGGAAGGTACGGGCTACAGTGTTAGGTGTATACCGACCTTAGGTAAGTACTTATAGTGACTCCTCACGGCTGTGGCCGGGTCACTGTCCCCATAACCGTTACAACATCGCTATTCCACTCAATCGCTCTACAGTACTTTGGATAGACAGTGCTAGATATCTGTTGTACCCTTTGCTTCATCTTTCTTCTTATTCTAGGTAAGTACTCATCCATATCCGGTTGCCTTATTTCGACTCCCAGTGGCCGCTCTTATAAACATACAATTCCCGCCAGTCAATCATCGTCTACCTAGGCTCCTATAGAATTGTGCTACACACTCCAATTTCCATATCGGCGATCAGCTTAGCCTAAACGCTCGCAGCTCTCTTCTTCCACCATGACACAGCATGGCGGAAACACTGCGGGTAACGGTCTGTCCGTTTTGGGCCCGGCACTACTTAGCAATGAGGGCTGGACGTTTGTCTTGGGTTCCCTTCGATACTTTAAACCTTCAACCATGACATTCTTTACTCCCTAGGTAAGTATCCGGGGTACTTTTCAACCAACCAACCAAACAACCCTGGAAGCTTCCGGACTCCGGTTGGGCCATGCCCTGAAGAAGACCAAGACCAAGACCACGATGATATATGTGTGTGCAGGTCTAAGTATGCCGTCTATGCTTGCCGTCGGTTTGCGCCATTTATCACATTCGAATTCCCCGGTGAATAAGGAAATGACGTAACAGTCTTGTTGTAGTCGTTGGTGAGTCAACTATTAACTATTGCAGCCACTAGATGGCATGGGAAGAGAAGTGCTCTATATCCCCACGAAGGTATACCGGTATGCTCTCTAGTAGCAGATTGAGGACCTCATTTACTCTTACTGTATCGTACGACGCTCGAATGTGCTGTTTTCTGGTGTAAGTCAGGAAAGGAATTCCCTGTCACAAGCAGAACGGCAAACAGTGTACTAATAGTTGCAAAACAAGCAGGCCGCACGCACTATACCTTTGCTGGTCTAGTAGTCAGTCTCGGCTTCGGGTAGCACTCTAATTGGGAGGTTGCTGACGAGATATTAATTCGGAGACGATCTTGTTGCCAGCCAATGAACTTGTGATACTCTACACTGTACGTTGTACGTAGCAAACCACCGGTTTGGTATACTAACCTTTATAGAAGGTTGGCTACGTATGTAGCCGGCTCGAAGCATCGCTGATTTATGTAACTCGATCCGAGATCGGTGGGTAAAACATCACCACCATGCGCATTCCGTCCTAGCTCTCTACGCGGTACCAGGATGCCTGGATGGTGGGTGTAGATCACCCTGTGTTTTGCCCGTCAGATTATCTTATCAGATCCGAATCGCCGTCCGTCAGCTCGCGAGTTGGTGACCCGGGCTGGTTAGGGTCCCCGCTTCGTCCCTGGCGTGCCTCGTCGAATGACAAAAATTTTCAATTCTTCTTCTTGGACCCCTCCCTGTTACACATTTTTCTACTAAGCAGATGCCGTTCGGCGCTTCAACTGCGCTAGGGTAGTGCAGGAAATACCTCGCTGCAACACACTAACACATACGAGTGCAAGGCGAGCACCAGTGTGGCCTCGCCAAGCCCCGATCTCTGCAACCGACACATCCACGCTTGCCATCATGGGCTATCAGATCCGGTTTAAAGTTATCAGATCCGACACAAGGCGGAGCCTAACCGGCCGGCTTCGGGTCACCAGTGTATGAGATGTATGAGACCGTTGCTCGCCGATGTGGTTGCGCCCACGCAGCTCGCACGGAAGAGGTATGCACTGCTTTAGGAAACCTGCCCCGTTGAGGCGACTTTAAGTACCCCGAATAGGTAGGTCCCCTTCTTTCGGGGGAACCGCTGTCGGTAGCAGTGAAGATGGGGCTATTGAACTGTCCCTATATCATGCTATTCCCGCGTCGTCTCTTTTAGCTTGTGATTATTTGTGTTCTCGATTTTTGACCAGGCCTCCTTAGCCACCTACCTACTTAGTTGTGGTTGAGGGATATCGCGGGTAACAAGCGACCCTGATATGAGTGAAGATCGATTGCCTGTCACGTTCAACATCTAGTATCACACATCACAACTATTGAACAGCTGTTCCATACAGAAGCGGCCATGGCCTCTCAGGTCGTAGCTAACAGCTACCATGACTGCTCACACACAGATGATGCAGCGTCTGTCAGTCATCTATCAACACCACCTACCGATGTAGAGGCAGATGGGCTTTCTGCTGAGCAGCTAGAGCAGATATGGAGCTGGAACTCGCCTGTCCCCCAACACTAGAGACCTGTATGCACGATATAATCAAGGAACAAGCCCAGAAGAAGTCGCGAGACCTGGCTATAGAATCCTGGGACGGTAATTTCTCATATCACGATGTCGACTCACTGTCAGATCGATTTGCCACGAAACTGGTTGCGCTGGGAATTGCACCGGGCGCCAACGTGCCGTTGTGTTTCGAAAAATCTCGATGGACTGTTGTCGCCGTTCTCGCCGTCATGAAAGCCGGTGGAACTTTTGCACTCACAGACCCTAGCCAGCCTGAAGGGAGATTACGGACTATCGTTGAGCAAACCGGCGCAACCATACTCATCACCTCGAAGTTGCAAGAGGAACTGGGGAGCCGGATTGCCCCTAATACGACTCGCCTCACTTTGACACAACAGCTCCTAGACAAAGTCCAGACGCCTTCGGAATTACCCAAGGTGCCACCAACCACAAATCTCTACATACAATTCACCTCAGGGAGTACCGGTAAACCCAAGGGCGTCGTCATCTCTCACGCTAACTATACGAGTGGTGCGATTCCTCGTGCTGAGGCGGTCGGCTACAAACCGCACTCAAGGGTGCTTGACTTTGCATCATACGCCTTTGACGTATGCATCGACTGCATGCTCTGTACCCTATCGGTCGGGGGTTGTCTTTGCATCCCTTCTGACGCCGATCGGATGAATGACCTGAGCGGCACCATTCGTAAGATGAATGTGAACATGGCTCACATGACACCTTCGGTGGCCCGTGTGCTTGAGCCTGATATCATTCCCTCGCTTGAGGTTCTCGGATTGGGAGGTGAGGCTATCTCAGCCGGCGACTCTGCGATCTGGAGTAAGACCACAAAAGTTGTCAACGCGTATGGCCCGTCTGAGTGTACTGTCGGATGTACCGTCAACAGCGATGTTGGCGCCGAGTCACACAAGTCACAAATTAGCATCGGCAGAGGGGTGGGCGCCGCAACTTGGATCGTCGAACAAACAGACCACGAGCATCTCGTGCCCATCGGCGCTGTTGGTGAGCTTCTCATTGAGGGCCCTGTAGTAGGACCAGGTTACCTTGGCGAGCCGGAGAAAACCGCGGAGGTGTTCGTCAACGACCCGAGATGGCTTGTTGCTGGAAGCCCTACGCACTCGGGACGCAAGGGAAGACTCTATAAGACAGGTGATCTGGTTAGGTACGACGTAGACGGTACGATACTATTTGTTGGACGGGCCGATCAGCAAGTCAAGCTCCGTGGCCAACGAATCGAGCTCGCAGAGATCGAATATAATATGCGCGATAAGCTGCCTCCGGGCACTCGCATAGCCATTGAAGTAATCAAACCGGGAGGGCCATCGGCTGAGCCTACCTTAGTCGCTTTTATTTCTGAGCGGGCGGGTCTGGTATCCGACACACAGCCTCTCCTCGGCTCTCACTCCGCACAAGTTCAAGATGCGCTTGCAAATATAAATAGCCTCCTTTCCAAAGACCTTCCGATATACATGATTCCAGCGGTCTATATCCCCTTACAAGTTATGCCCTTACTGGTTTCCGCCAAGACTGATCGCAAGCGTCTACGTGAACTAGGCTCTTCATTAAACAGGAAGGATATTGCCGTTTATGCGGCGGCGGCTACTCCGAGGAGAGAACCTTCCACTCCCATGGAAATCAAGCTGGCTGAAACATGGAGCAAGGTCCTGGGTACGGAGATAGACCTAAGCGCTCACGACAACTTTTTCGCCATCGGTGGAGACTCGCTTCGTGCCATGAAGCTGGTAGCCGAAGCGCGAGCCCGGGACATCTCCATTACTGTCGCCGACATATTCAGTAACCCAGTATTATCAGACATGGCCGTAGTAGCAAAATTTGGTGCTAAGCAAGGCGCCGCTGAAGTCCCGGCGTTCTCGCTTATCGGAAGCCAATGGCCCGCAGACGCTGCGCGAGCTGAGTGTGCGGCATTTTGCGATGTCGGCGCTGACGAGATTGAAGATATCTATCCATGCACACCGCTGCAAGAAGGCCTGATGGCGCTCTCTGCTAAAATCAGTGAAGCTTACGTTGCGCAGCGTGTAGTAGAGCTCGCAGATGAGGCAGCAGCACAGGATCTCCTAAAGGCATTCCGCAGCGCTTCAGTCGATTCCCCTGTTCTTCGCACCAGAATCGTGCAAGTGCCTGAACGCGGGCTAGTGCAAGTGGTGATCAATAACGATTTTGCGTATGAATCGACGTCGGGACAGAGCTTAAACGAGTACTTGGAGAAGGACCGGAAAATCTCAGTAGGCCTCGGGAAACCTTTGGTTCGTTATGGTGTCGCTTACGCCGGGGATACGAGCGGCAAGGCGTATTTTGTCTTGACGATGCACCACGCGCTCTACGACGGCTGGAGTATGCCTCTCGTTGTAGACCGTGTGAATAGGGCCTACGAAGGACAACTGACCGAGCGGCCCGCACAGTTCAAACACTTCATCAAATACCTGCTTGAGATGGACCGAGGTGAATCGGAAAGTTACTGGCGAGAGCGTCTCGCTGGTGCTGCTGGCGAGCAGTTTCCGGCCCTACCATGGCCAGGCTACCAGCAACAGGCTGATTCATTACTAGAGCACTATGTTCCTACTGGAAAACTCACGACAGGAACCACAATAGCTACGATCATTCGTGGAGCTTGGGCTTTGCTGGTTTCGAGATATACTGCATCGGGCGACGTTGTGTTTGGTGAGACTTTGACGGGGCGCAATGCCCCTATTCTCGGGGTCGAGGAGATTGAGGGCCCCATGATCGCCACGGTGCCCGTCCGCGTTGCAGTAGATCCCCACGCGACGATACAAGAATATTTGCAGGACATACACGACCAGTCTGTTGCTGGCATCCCGCACGAGCATTTCGGTCTACAGCATATCCGACGACTCAGTCCTGATGCTTACGAAGCCTGCGAGCTGCGAACCGGCATAGTAATGCACCCAAGCACCGACGGCGAAAATTCCGAGCGTGACGAAAAGAAGCCGGCAGACGGATTCGTGCCCGCCGGCGATACAGAGGCAGCAGAGGAGGCGCTCAAGTTCAACACCTATGCGCTGATGCTCGTTTGCTCGCTAGATCCTCAGGGGTTCCTCATCATGGCCAGTTTCGACTCGAAAACAGTTACTTCTCCACAGATGAAGAAGATTCTTGCCCAATTGGGTCGACTTACACAACAATTTATCGAAAATCCAAACCTGCCATGCGGTAAACTTGATATAGTCTCCGATGAGGAGATCAATGAGCTTGTGCAACTCAGCCGCAACGGTGGCTCAAGTCTAGCTGGCTCTTTCCTATTTCCTTCCGACGCTCTGATTACGGAAACCTGGATCGTAGATCCTTCTCAGCTAGAGCGCCTCGTACCTATCGGCGCCGTTGGGGAACTATTAGTCCGAAGTACTCACGACCTTCAGATGGATCTGGCTAAGGAACCTTTCAAAGCCAGCGAGCCCCTTGGGGGTAGTATATACCGAACGAAACGGTTAGCGAAGTACACAGACGATGGAAATATTGTTTTAGTGGAGGAGCCACGTCGACAAGCCCCGAAGCCCGCGCCAAAGAAGCGAGTAACCGTCAGCTCGACGAAGCAAAGGGTCTTACGCCAGATATGGAGTAGGATATTATCAATCAGCGAGGAGGAGATCGGACTGAACGACAGCTTTTTCCAGCTAGGCGGTGACTCGATCGGCTCAATGAAGCTGGTATCGGAGCTGCGAGTGAAGGGCATGGAATTGACGGTGCCCGAGATCTTCAAATTTCGCACCCTTTACGAGATGGCCAACATCCTTAAGGAACGGAGCACAGCGTCCTCTGAAGCGCCTACTCTCGATTCAACTCCTTTCTCCTTGCTTGGTGTTGGTGATGCAGAAACCTTCGTCGCTGAAAACATACAGCCAAAACTTTTCCAGGACAACCTCAAGATTTTGGATGTCCTGCCAACGCGGCCCTTGCAGCAAGTGGCCGTCAAGGGCACAATCCAGCTTCCTCGCTATTCGGCAAGATATGAGCTTTTCCATCTTTCCGGTTCCATAAATAAAGCCAAACTTTTCCAAAGCTGCCAAGAGCTCGTCGCGAAGAATGAGATCCTAAGGACAGTCTTCGTCGAGGTTGGTGACAAGTGTTATGGCGTTGTTCTTGAATCACTGACTGCTGCTATTGACCAATACGACATCGAAGGCGATCTGGATTTGTTCGCCCACAAACTATGCGACATGGACATTCAGACACGCATGCCCCTCGGTTCGTCCTTCGTCAAATTCTTCTTCATTGAAGGCGAGGCAGGGCGAAGTTGCCTCATCATACGCATTTCACACGCCCAGTACGACGAGATCTGTCTCACGGGGCTTCTGCGCCAACTCGGAGCCTTATACGAGGGGCAGCCCACACGGAACTCTGCCCCGTTCTCATCCTTCGTGTACCATGCTATGCAGAAGGGCATCCCACAAAGCGTTCCGTACTGGCGGGAGTTGCTGCAGGGTAGCTCATTGACGGTACTCCGTCCGAATCTCCCCCTTACATCGAAAATGCCTGGTGCGCTTACTCGGACTGTGGACATAGCCGCCCGCCTGAAAGACATCACGATCGCGACCCTCCCTACCGCGGCATGGGCGCTATGTCTGGCGCGCCGCCTTGCGCTGCGCGACGTCGTTTTCGGCGAGGTCGTCAGCGGGCGCAACATTGACCTACCCAACGCCGATGCCGTTATGGGCCCGACGTGGCAGTACGTGCCCGTGCGCGTCAAGTTTGAGGAGGGCTGGACGGGCGTGGACCTACTCGAGTATATTCAGTACCAGCATATCGCCAGCGCGCAGCATGAGTGCATGGGACTGACAGAGATCGTCCGCGAGTGCACCGAGTGGCCCGAATCCGTCGATTGGTTCGACTCCGTCGTCCACCAGGACGTCTACCATGTCGAAGAGCTCACGTTCGGCACCGCGGACTGTAGGCTTGAGACCGTCTACCCCCATTTCGAACCCCTGAAGGAGTGGAAGGTGCAGGCGTTTGTTAAAGGAGATAGCCTGACGTTGGAGATTGTCACTTTCGAGGATTGGCTGGACGTTGCTGACGAGCTGCTGGATGAATTGGAGGTCATACTGACCTCTCTTGTCAAGCGACCTAGCGACTTGCTCTAATGTATGTGACTCAAAAAGGTATGTGCCGGAGGGGGCAACACTTTTATTTTTAGTATTCATTTTCAAGTTAAGATAATTTCATAGAAGCACATTATAAGGAGGGGGAATTGATTGTATTAATATAAGTATCTTGCACCCTTGTTCGAAAGCCAGCACCTTGAGACTAGTAATAAGTAGTATAGATACTAGTCCTACAGCACAAATCTAAAATGAAGGGGTATCATTTTCTAACCAGAACGCCATAATAGGAAGATAGGTCTAAAAGAACCGAAAGTCAAAAATTTTACTTTCCAAGTTGCTAGTAAATGCCCTTTGTTAAGGACCGCGACTCCATTCGCCACGAAGAATTGGGACACTCAAGAAGGGACATAGTACAAATGAAATAAACAAGAAGGGGTATCAATAGTGGGAAAGGAAAGAGAGTATCGTGATTCAAGACGCCGCAGGGGTAGTTAAGAAATTGGTGCAATGCCGGGGGTGATAGCCATACCAGTCGCTGGTCCATGGGATAGTCACACGAGCAGGTTAGGCGGGAAGGGCAGCGGTCAAGTAAGACCAAGAAGATGGGGAAATGGAGGAGATATGACTTATCGACGAATGAACATAGTGAGCCTCTCGGTATGGATGGCTGCGATGGCCACGCTCTCCTTAACACCGGTTTTGTTACCTGGTTCATGACGTTTAGTTAAGCTTTACTTGTTCTAACTCCTGTATTAGCTCTTGATCTTGATCCTCAGGTTTGTCTTGGTCTTGCTGTTCTGCCTGTTTGGCAGACACGCAGTTCTGGCCCTCTGGCCAGTAGGCTGCAGGGATACGAGGATCGAGTTCGCCCGACTCGTATTCGTACGCATCAAGGAAGCCCTGTAAGTTATCCTCCAGTATCCAGCTAGAGAAATCTCTTGGTGTCCAAGTAAAGCATTTCTCCGGGAATATATACAACATTGGATAAACGTAGCCTGACTTCGATTTCCAGAAGAGTGTGGGATCGTGTTCCCTAAAGCAGGTCACTAGTTTGACTAAAGAGTATTGATCAACGAGAACGTGCCAGTTTTGGGGTAGCTCACTATCTTGGAGAGTACCGTTCAGTTGTAATTTCTGGCTTATGGCAGAGTACTTATCTTCACATTCGGGAGAGAAAAGACTCGGTCCGGCTAATATGACCAAATATTGGCTCGGATCGAGCAAGGCATCTGGATGGTAATAGAGATCAGAAAGTGGCACTCGAGCCCTCATATTGTCTTTCATCACTATCCGAGCCTGCAAATCGCAAATTTCAGGGTTTCCAACAGGACGGTCAGTCCAGCCGGGGTATGGAATACGGCCACTAAAACATTTGAGGTTAGTTTTTGCTTCAAAATAACAGAAGAAGGAAGGAAATGACTTGAGAATTACTTACCCGTATATGATATCACGTTCGCCGTCGTACTTGTCATATATTTCCAACGCAGCCGCGCCAGCTTTGATCACGCCTCCGTAGAAATAAGTGTAGCCCTTGCCGGGGCCATTGTCTATGTGCCAGGAACCCGGGAATTCAACGCAAAGAAAATTGCCTTTAGGATCGTATAAGTTGTAGAACTTGTCAAGATCGTTGAACTGAACCGTGAACTCAGAAAGATCCTCGTGTGGCTGTACAAGCTTACGAAATCCTTGACTGAAATACTTGATTATACCGAAATTCTCGGGTCTTTGCCACCGCCGCTGGTATGGCCGGGGTTCTTCGGGTAGCTGTTCGGGCCACTCTGCCATTTTGTTGTGGTGAAGCGTCGTTAGGTCGTTTATCAGATGATTGTCAAGTGTGTGGATTGGTGGCTTCGATGTGTACAAATGTGGCAAATACTCGAGAAGAAAATTAGGGATAAATATAGATATCCAAGCCCAAAGAGGTATGAAGAACAATGCGGACTAAAGTGCCCTTGTCTGTGCTTCAATAGGTTTGTTCGTCTTGAAAGAGTTGAGCAACATGTCTGCTGTGAAAGAACCCCTATCGTGGCTTCAAAGAAGCACGACAGCAACCCTGTTGCTAGTGATCCAATAAGGCGGCGTCTACATGGTCCAGGTTTTCGAAAAGAGATGCATCCACAGGTTTCGGTGCACTTGACTTTTTCAATCCAAAAAAAAGAAAAGAGAAAAAGAGAGAATTAGTGCATTTCATACCAGGTTTACGTCGTGCTTCCTCTCGATTGCACTGCACACCCTTATTCAGCCCACCAGTGCCGTCGGGTTTGGTAGTGAGAAGCCCCAGGGTGACCGTTGCGCCCTATTTGGTGCCCAGCGTAGAATCCGCCCCCGTCATAGACCTAGCAATGATGCCCTGTAGGCTGTAGGGTTTATGCTGTAGGCATTGGAGTACGTAGGCATGGTGGCGCGCGGCTAATTGGGTGGATGTAGTGCCTGTATTGAGTTGTGTTAGGCGCCTTGATCGCTATTTTTGAGGCGGAACAGCGATGTTGTAGAAGTAATGGAGCTACCTGCCTCAGTAAGTAGCTACTTAGTAGTGACCTACCAATAGCCGCGAGGGGCCACTATATACACTGTGCCTTGGGCGCTCCGTGATAATGTGCAAAGCATATGTAGGCTTCTTACAATCCTCACCTTATCCCGAACAGCCACCAGTTTAAAGGAAAGATTCTTATGAGTACCTAGGTAGATAGGTCTTCAGGTAGCGTACTGTGCGAAATTGTGAGTTTGATGCCTAGGAGGGCTGGCGGTCAGTCACTGGATGCCTAGAGGTGCCTTAGAGCCTTTGAGATCATTGAAGGATTATGGTTAAATATAAACTCTCAGCAAGGCCCTAGAGTACCAGCCATGGTAAGAGATATTGATATTTATAAGTTATCATATATCGTCTCAAAGGAGTACTGTTCGAACTGACTACTAATTGAGTAAATATCTTGAACCTCGAAGTTTTGGTACGTAAGACGTTAGCGCACTACTAGACCGTCTTGCTACCGTAAAAACATAGAATAAAATACAGCGGTTCGATGTTCATTTCAACTCAGTTAGTCAAAAATAAGTTACTTGGCCTGTGGCCATAAAGTATCTGGGATAAAGAAGCCATACTGTCTGCCACCTTCCTCATAAACACCCAAGGCCTTAGACAACGCGACAGCAGAGGAGCTATCCCGTGTATGAATATTAGTCACCAAACCTTGAGCCACGTACATAGGGTGGGCACAGGACAGCAAAATATCCTTGGTTGTCTGTAAAATTGTAAGCTGATGTCACGCTACTTTGGTAACCTCCATTAGCCTTTTATTACAGCGACTCACCTGAGCTCGTTTATTTAGCGCATCGTTCCATGTCCCAGGCGGAGCCTCTTCTTCTACACCTCCTATACTTTCGGCCAGTGGTGTAGCTTCCGTTTTATTGACGACATCGAAAGCAAGTTTTTCCATTTGTAAACAGCCCTTCAAGACTCGCTGTAGATCGTATCCATTCTTTTGGATATTTTCCTCGATGAATTGTCGGAACGATTGCAAAACCCAAATATCTGACTTTGAATTTGTCGATAGAGGGCTTTCGAGAATGCCGGCGAGCAAAATAATAGTTGCGGAGATTGGGTAGCACAATATACGCCTAGCATAGCCGTCAGTTCACGTCATGTCAATGGTTGAATATTGAAACCCAGGAGCCCATGTTACTGACCAAAGATCTATAAATGGGTACTGAGGTAATTCTTGCAGCAAACCGAGGGTCGCCCGAGCGGCTTTCCTTTCATAACAGTTGAGTCAGTGGTGCCTGATTGCGGCGATAAAGTCTTCAGGGTTTCGGGAGCCGTTGAGCGTAGTTTGACGAAATAAGCCTCCTTGTTCCGTGGCTCCGAAATAAATCAAAAGGAAAATGAAAGACTCCAGTAACTTACCTGCTCTTCTCAGTAGATAAGGCTTGTGAATGCTTGAACCGATCACGTAGAATAGAATTCGATACGTCCTTCCTCAAGCCGCGGCGCCTAACGGCCCAATGAACCATGTTCACACAGTTGTAATATGCAAAGTGGACCATCAAGGCTCCCATTTTAGGATTTGTGCCTACATTCGGATTGTCAAGACTAGGCCGGAGGTCTGCTGATGCAGGCCACGACCACGACTCAAGTGTCCAGTCCAGCTCGGCGATGTTTAGAAGACGCTCGCTTTCCCGCTGCTCGAAAACCTTCCTCCGATAGAGTCGCTTATATATAAGAGAATCGATAATCGCGATCTCCGACCTAATCTGCAATGCTGGCGACAAGCCTTGCATGTGGGTATGCATATTCGGTCCCTCGGGCACCATAATAAAATCGTCGTCGTCTATAGCGGGTGGTAAGCCGCACTGGCTGCTGATTTCCCTGTCGAGAATATACGCTGTCCAGAATGCTCGGCGATATCTTTTGTAACTCGTACTTAGTGTGAGCATCTGCGATGGATCTTTCTGAAGTGCAGCCATCTGGTACATCTTGACCGCCGAAGACACGAGTTGTGCTGCTGTGCGTGCATCAGCGCTTAACTTTGTGAAAATTGCCATCGCTAGCATGGCCTCAATGGCTGAGACTTCTGGATCTAATGTAATAATTTGAGGCAGTAATGCGTAAGATTCCTCAAACTTGTCCTTTGCTTCTACTATAGAACTTGCACAGTTCAAAGCTGGCCGTGTGAGCATGGCCAACGCTATGACGGAGTCTAACAGAGCTCGCCATGCTAAATCCTTTGCCGAGTTTATGAATGATAGTTGAATAAAAAATAATGGTAGGGAAAGGAACGGGTATCCCGTATTCGTATTATCGAACACGGGTTCTAGAAGCTTGATAACGTCACTGGTCGGGGCCGGAGATGGAACTATTTTTGGGCTGGGAATATCTTTGGGAATACCTGACTTAACATATGTCGAAAAAGTCGTAGTTCCATCTGGGAGAATCGTTGATGGTGTCGAGGATGAGTTTGGTGTGCAATTGGATGTTGTTTGCGTACTTCTGGCTGCCTGCCCTAAGGTACCGGACGAGGCAAGCTCTCGACCTGAAGCTCGGATAGGGGTACGCACATCTGTACCCCTAGCTATGGCTTTTGGTTGTTCCGTACCTTTGGCTGCCGTCGTTGTCTCCGACAGCTGATGGCCGGTGCTTTTTGTTTGCCACGAATATAAAGATATAGGCTCCGACGGATTTGCGCCTCGGAGCCGTGCTTCTAGCTCACGGATGTATTCCTTGCTTGCCAATTGTCAGGTCCCACTGAGAGACTTTTCCGTTGATGACGCCACTTACCTTCTTCCTTGGCCGCGCCTCCTGCGAAAGGTTTCATACGTGCATTCGGTAGCATGCTTCTCGCAAACCGAACACGGTTTTCCTCCATCACAGCGGCTTTTCCTTTGGCGACAGCGGTTGCATGCCTTGAGCTGTGTCAGAAAATCCCTCTGCCTGACATATAGGATTGTAATCTTACTTGCGTGATCCTTGTCTGAGCCGGATTCTTTTGCTTACCAGACCTGGTGTGAGGCATTATAGTGCGGTGTTCGCTGAAGTCGTGAGTAGACTACCGGAGGTAATTAACATCCGGGGAGACTTTGCGTCGCTTTTTAGATTAGTCCGTCTATTCCGGGCTTGGGTTGGTAAGTCAGAACATCGGCTACAAATTGCTTCCGGGATAGGTTGCTAGCGCCAAGCGATAAGCCCTACTTCCCTCTACAGCTAGAGGGTTGGTGTGCCCTCGTCGGTCGCGTTATGCTTCCGGGGTAGTATTGGTAATATCTCAGTGACTTCAAGCCTAGATTTTGTTAATCTTTGGGCTGCGTGCTTGTGTATAAGTAGGCCTGCGTATCCTCCAATATGAAGGGAGTACCCTCCACCATCACATCAATACAGCCTATTGAATCCGCCTCGAACACCAACAAAACCCTACTCGATATCTCTACTTTACTTTCGAAATGCCTGTCGTTGCTGTTGCCGGTGGCACCGGTGGTATTGGACGCGCCATTGTTGAAGGGATACTCGCAACTGGAAAATATGAGGTCAAGGTTCTTTCTAGGCGTGTGAGTATAACGATCACTCCGCAAACCGACCATGAACTCACACTCGCCAGCGTAACCCTGAATTAGAAGCCTTAATAGGAGTCACGATCCTAGCAACCGACTATCATAATGTTGGAGCATTGACCCGAGTCCTCGAGGATCACAATGTCCATACTGTGATTTCGGCATTGACCTTCAGCTCTCCAGAGGGTGTGCCTCCTGAGCTCCAGCTCGTTCTTGCTGCGGATGCCTCCAAGACTACGAAGAGATATATCGCCAACAACTGGGGTGTGCCATTGACAGAAGAGTTAGCCGATGCCTCAATCTCTCTACCATCTACTTACCTTGGAGGCTTATTGTTATACATTTAGGTATGAGTCGC
This sequence comes from Xylaria sp. BCC 1067, assembly GCA_005188305.1. Classification (NCBI taxonomy): domain Eukaryota; kingdom Fungi; phylum Ascomycota; class Sordariomycetes; order Xylariales; family Xylariaceae; genus Xylaria; species Xylaria sp. BCC 1067. Next base: position 345,693 of record SSCS01000003.1, on the reverse strand, counting down.
TCATGGGTTCTATGGCATTCAAAGTCGAGTGCCTCAAAGCCTTGAAGGAGGCAAAGGATCTCACCTACACCAGCTTCTACAATGGAGTCTTTCTCGACTACTGGGGAATGCCCACTGTCAAGTCGTTCATGAAACCCACCATCATGGTTCTTGATATTGCGAATGCAGCCGCTGCAATTCCCGGGTCTGGCAACACCCCCATCGCCTTTACTCATACAATCGATATCGCTAAATATGTTGCTGCTGTCTTGGATCTAGATACTTGGGAGCCTGGATACAATATCTCCGCCGACAAGGTAACCTGGAACGAGTTCCTTGCCCTGGCCGAGAGGGTGCGCGGTAAGCTGAAGATATCCCGTAACCAATATCTACGACTAGGACCATGAAGGCTTACATTTCTTGCTTGTGATATAGGGACCAAGTTCAACATTGCGTACGACGACCTAGAAAAGCTAAAAGCTGGACATGTTACCGAACTTCCGGCCCAGGTTGGTGCTGACCCTTTCAGCGCTGGGGACATGTACCGAAAGCTCTTGGCTGCGGTGCATCTGCTGATGGAAAGTGGAGCGTTTGACATCAAGGATGGGACAGACGCAAAGGAAGTCTTTCCTGGGATCAAACCGAAGACTGTCGGAAGCTTGCTAGAGGAGGCATGGAAGAAAGCTTGATTTGAGTAGAAGCATACCATTGGGGGCAAATGTCAAGTACCTGACATCCGCTACCTAGTGGTACTGTGGTATATGAGTGCCTTGTCAGAACCAACTATTTGCAGTGATTCTGGTATTTGGAGTCTTTCGCGTGCAACACCTGGTACGGAGTGCTCTGCCGACGTATTGTGGCGGCGCTGTTCAATCCCTATAGACTCCTAGCAAAGTTTTACGCACAAGACGCCCTCTGTGTTCACTCCAGTCGCTCCTCCGTAGGGTGAAAATCACTTAGTGTAAACGTAAAGCTTGTTAACAGGAGCTTAAGCCGCGTACTGTTCGGCGGCACTTGAAATCTAGCACCAATCACTCGAAGTGAATAGTCTCAGCCTCAATACCATTGCCCTCGAAACTCTCGCCGTCCATGACACCGTCTAAATAACACTCCCCAACAAGAGTGTAAGTCCCTCGGCCTGTCGGTCTCGCGACGAGTGGCACCTCGCCACCAACCAGGACGCAAATGCAGTCCCCAGGCTGTGAGCTGATAGGTACTTGACTAAAGCGGCCATTTTCAGTCAGACAGAATTTAAGCACTGAAGCGAAGGCCATTAGACTTTCATCAATTGATGCGGAATAATTAGGCGGTGAGATTGGGGGTTGCCCTTTATCGTTTGCCTTGCTTGCTGCCCGGGTGGACGCCCATTGTACGTACTCCGGAAAGGCAGTGAGCACCTCCGGCGGTAAGCGATTGCGCATAATATCCAAATCGCACACCATCGTGCGAGCGAACGCTCTCATTAGCTCATCATTAGGGGTAGCCGTAGCTTCGGATGTCTCGGCGTAGCCGAAGGCAACGTGATGGCAACTTTCAAGCCACTGGACAAGTCGCGTCTTCCTCCGCTCTGGCGATGGATCAAATAAAATCTCAGAAGAGCACCGTAGCTCAGGTATATCAGCCAGCATCATCTCCATTAACGACACTGAGAGCGTCTTGACGGTGTCTATTACCATGCCTTGGCATCTCAGAATGCGTTCATCATCGGATACGCTCGCTGTAGACTTAGAGCTCCCACCAGCCGAAAACGCTTGTGGTCGAACTGTGTAGCTGACCAGCATATCTGCTCGCATGAATCGTAGGTCCGGCGCCCATGATGGGAGGCCTTCCAGTCTCTCGGCTTCAGTGTGAGGGAGAGCTGATCTATGTGGAGCGAGGCTAAGCAATTTCAGGCTCTGATATTGTACCAACATCGCGATCGCGAATCGCGTAAATACCTCGCAAATTGACGCATTGTAGTCCGGGAGCATAACCGGTCCAATGCCGCCTAGACTCAGAAGTGAGTAGACGTGGTCCCTGGGGTCAGTACATTCGAAGTCCATCGTAACCATGACACCATCCAAAAGGGTAGCACGCTGCCTGAAGAGTTGAATCGTAAAAACGCAAGAAACGCAGTGCAATGGCAGTATAACCGGTGCCAACACTGTCTTCTCGAGCTCCAAGCTTTCAAACCTCTGGATCCCCAACAGTTCCATGCTAAATGCAAGCTTTGCCAGGTCGAACCATGGAATCTCCACGCCGCCACCTGCATAGAGTATCACTTCGTTGGCGAGCGCAACCTCCTGGACCACCCACTTACGGCGAAACCAAGGCCGTGCTAGCAGTGCCGCCAGCGGCACCCAGTCATGGTCTAATATGCTGGGTTTGCCCTCGTCGTGTAGCCGCCGAGAATCATGGCGTATCGCCTGTGATTTAGCTGCAACATCAACTGCATTCTCAGGGTCAAACTCAGGCAATAGCTGGAACGCTTGGCGAATCGAGCCTGCTACGCTGGGTGAAACCGTCCCAAATACAGGATCATCGGCCACGCCGAGCCACACCAATGTGCGTATCGCTCGCGAGTAGATGTGTGGCATCAGCAGTACCTGGGCGCTTTTCTCGGTTGCATCTGCCTGGTTAATGCAGATGGCGTCCGCCCACAGCATTCGAGGCTGATCGGCATGGCGAAAATGCACCAGCCCAGTGAAGAGGCTGTTGGTGATGGAGAGGCTAGCGCCGTTGCAAATCACTTGACGCTTGTCTTGTGGATTGCCCCAGCAGTACGAGATGGACTCGAAGCCAGGAGCGGAATCGAGGCTAGCGACCACGAGCGATAAATGGATGGGATCAGTCTTATTACCTGAATGGAGGCGCATTAACCGAATGGTCCGCGGGGCTACGACGGCTGTGTACTCGTAGGCCATGTCCAATGCCATTTCTAGATTGGAGACTCTATATGTCGGTGTTTAGTTGCATTGTTTACGTTCACGATGCTTACTAGACTAGACGACTGGGTATGATGCGTGCTCATCTGCCGGAAGTCTAGCTGTTTTGGGGTTTTTTTTTATCAACTTAGAGCTAGCCCCTGAACAAGAACCTGGCTATGCTGACCAATCTATTCCTCATTAGGGTCAAGGAATCCCAGCGAGCGCCCGGACCGCCTGGGTTCTTTTCACGGAGGCGCGAGAGCTGTCTCACTACATACCGATTTTTAGGACCATAAAACCAAAGACCATTTCGGTGGTAGCAGGAGGTGGCTTCTTAGGTAATATTCTTGCACCTACTTAAGATATGGACTTGCTTCACCTTTTTTAAAGCTCCAAAGTATATAAAGCTTACTACTAATACTATTGGTATTATATTTAACCTAATAACTCCACGCTTGTAGCATGTTCTTAGATATGATTGCATTTCTCAATGTAGTTGCCTTAGCGCTTAAATTCCCCGACATTAACGAAGACTTCTGTATTAAGATTTAATTCTGCGGACAAGAGATAGACTACTTAGACTAATAGACTAAACTCAATATTAATAATTGTGGACTGCCTTCTTATACTACCTAGGTAATGATACTACATTCTTGATGCTAGGAGATACATGACCCCAGTACACAAATCATAAGCAGACTTAGTTAAACGTGCGGCACTAACATATTTGTACAGTATGACTTCCCCAGTATTACCCGCTACTAATATTGGCTCCTGGGCACTGGCTAGCACCCAAATTACTAACCAACCAGGGCAACGCGGGATGGAAAGGTGCTAGCAAGCTGACAAGAACTACATAGCACCAATTTTTAAACACCCAGAGATGTCCGTAGCCTTTGGACCTTCTGCCTATTTAAGCCCCTTCCCCCTGGCTTGTATATAATCGATCTGAGGCATCCCCGTGATATTGGTTGGCGTAAGAGATGGAGGTGAGGGGACTAGAGGGCCGTAAAGGCTTCCGATTTTTTCGATGACCTATACTAACCTAGGTAGCTAAAGTGATAACAATCAAAATAGATACAATAGGCGCGGCGGGGTGAACAGACTGCTTTGCTCCTTTACTGCAACATCATGTTAGGACAAAATATCTGTATTTAATAAATGACTTTCATTTAGAACTATCTAAACGGTGTCGTCTAAATAGTCCTAATTTCCAAAAACTCTAAATTGACTTCTATTGCCGTACCCTTAGAGCTGAACCTATAAACACAAGCGGTAGTAAAGGCTCTTAACAATGTGTTGTTTAACAGTAAAAATGCCCCTAGCAAAGATCCTCGCGAGGCTATCGACAATAATGACAACTCTGTCCCTAACACGGAATTACTAATAATGGATTTAATAATAATAATAACACCTCTATTCTCAGCTTCACTGGAGCTAGAATTTGTTACAAATAAAAGATAAGCAATGAAGATGTTAGAAGGAATCATAAGCGTTAGGACTGTTGGTCTTCGGGGAGGAATCTTAGTTCCTGACCGACATACTTGTTGGCGCGTGGTGTGGTCGGGAGCATGTATATGGGGTGGAAGATAACCATGAGGGACGTGGCAATAGCAATAGGGAAGCCGTCGAAGATGATGAAGAGAATTTCGTTATGGCCCAACGATCCAAAGATTCCCTCCGAGTACTCTGCAACTCTGAAAGCTGACCGGCCGATAATCAATATGATAGCGATAAGTATAAGAATGATGAAGGTCTTGACTCGCTTGTCGTCTCTGTCTAGCTTCTCAGCCCTTTTGCTGGAACGAAATAGATCGGTCGGCCATATTACTCCGAGGAATAGGATAAAAAAGATCGTAAGCGAGACGACTTGGATTGCTAAGCCAGCTATGATAATAGATTGGCCAGTGGATACGCCTCCGCCGACAGGGGCACTCTCGCCGAACGAAACACCTCCACCAGAGGCCTGAATAAGCAGAGCGAAAACATCGCTAGGGATAAATATGCGGGCGTATAATCTCGGTCTAATGTTGAATTTACCTCTGCCAAGGTAATCGGCTATTCTTCCAATACAGACGTAAACACTACAGAACCTGTTAGTTGCTGGGCGAGAAAAAAGGACCTTGGGTTTTGACGTACGCTGCGGTCATGAAGACGGGGGCGAAGGTAATGAACGAGTATTGAATAATCCATCCTATTCGAACGAAGGGGTTGACGTATCCAAAGATTCGCGATATGAAACCGGCAAGTTCTAGTGAAGCACCAAGGATCACAGCGATAGTGTAGCCGAGCCACTGTCGTTTCGCAATCGCGATAAAAAGACACTGAGCGACGATGGCAGCGTAGACAATGGCGAAGAATACGTCGATGCCTAGGTTCGGCCGATAGCCATAGAAAGATTGCTTCAAGGAGCACGTGTCTAGGGTACAGTCGGATGGAAAGTCCATGGCGATGGGTATCGCGTCGAGCACGGACGAGGTATCGAGCGTTTCGGTACGCGACTGTCGGAATCGAGCACTGTAGTAGCGAATTTAAGTCCTCGGATTGTCTCGATAGGTGAGAAGTGCGTAATTCGAAAAGCAACACAACGCTCGATATCTTATGAAACGGTTCAAGGACTGTTTTAAGTTGACGGCAACGAATTTATAAGTCACTTCCCTCACAGCTAGCTATCCACGACTGGTGGCCCCAAATACGACAGAGGGGTCGCTTTCCGCGTATTGTCTGGGGCCATGGCAAAACATCGGGAGTCCACCGTCGACGAAATAAAGCTTTTAGTATAGAAAAAAAAATGCATTAGTCCAGGTCAGAGATAAGCCATCGCCCCTAGCGGGCTCGTTTCCAACTGGGGGGCACGATCTCAGGAGTCCTTGACAGGTTTCCACGTACTATGTATAGGTTGTCAGGGTTTGCGTCTCCGCGTATAAGTGATACTAAGGCTAGATGTGAGTTTCCGCGGAAAGGAACGACTGCGATTGGTCCTGTATTGAAGAAGCTCAGGGGATGAGGCTTAGCGGCATGGTGGCTTGGCGGCTTAGCGGGACTAAGGCAGCAGTGTAGCAGCGAGATCTATAGACTACGACTCGGCAATAATCCACATGCTAGTCGGTGTGTCGAGTCGCAAGCCTACAAACAAATCATTGATTCAAGATGCATCGCGTACACTGCACTATAGGCGCGCTAATTGAGAGAAAATCTCGGTTCATCGTCATAGGAATCAAAGCCAATTATTCGAGCATTCTAGAAGCAGAACTAGAACAACTTGTCCGTCTAGACACTCTCCTCTCCGCTAGAAGACGGTGGCTTTGGTGTATACCTTATATATGGATTTGGCATGTGTGGCAAACGTGTCAATCGGAAGCCGAAATATAACCATATCAGCCCCCTCATTGGCTAGGGGATCGTCACCACACCTTCACTAGTACGAACTGGTCTAACATTATGAACCAAAGAGTGCGGCAGCTTGAAAAACGATTCAGCCCAAGACATGCATGTAACGCTAGCTCGCTGTAATGCCGTATTAATAGCCAAAAAGGGAAATATGTGCGTGGCATTGACAGCTGCGGCTCGCTCTTATCACTTTGAAGCAATGTGGCTCTCATCAATGCTACATGCAAGCTTACGCTCACTGGCAATCGACAGGCGTCCATCAAAGGACGCCATGTGGCAAGTGGACTATGGCGCCGGCTCGGCTCTACCCATGAGATGAGTCTCATCTTCGGTCGCTAACGGAGGATATCTAGACCTAATTCACAACAAGGATATGCAAGCTTTTTTGACTACACAGTCGTGCTTTCTATGTTCGAAACACTCTCTATATGGCCTTGAAGGTGTTCCCGGATCAGCAGGAGACTTTCTTTCATGGCCGCAACTCTGCCACAGTGGCACTCCATCAAGGAGGGATTGCGCGCTGCGCTCAACTCTCGATTATCTTATTAATGTGTGGCGCAGCTACGAGCCGTTTTCCTGTAACGATAATTGTAGCTATGTGGCCGGGCCCCATCACAATTTTACTCTCCGCCAAGCTCAACAGGAATGAGTAGTGTATATGGACGTGACCCATCTCCATGCCGGAGAAAGGGAATGCAGATAGAGCACTCAAGTTTGTAATGTCAATATTTGCGTCTGTCAAGAAATCGGCGAGTAAGGTATTCTCTAGGCCGTAGGCGGACAATAGAATAGATCCTCGTGAAGCGCCTGATGAGCCCCCGAAATTCTCCATTTATTTCGAGAAGGGTATTCCTGTCAAGCTTGAGGTCGGAAGCGAGACGATTACCAGCTCACTCGAGCTCTTTAAGGCTATCAACAAGATTGGTCATGACCACGGTGCCGGCCGTGTTACATTGTCGAGAGCCGATTCATTTGACTGGTAAGCTTACTCTGTCTTGAGAAATGAAACCACTGATTGACACCCTTTATATAGAAAGCTGAGGCTGGTGGATTACTCTATCCCTTTTCAACCTTTTTTCCCTCGCTCGATATCTATATTTGCGGTCTTCGCTTGTTTTATAATAATGACCAAACAGCTGCGATGTTGCTGGACTCACCATCCTTCGTTTAGCTTACATTAAGATCGAGGGTCTCACCCTTGACAGCAATCTCCGCTGCCTCCGTGATTATTTTGTCACCGCCCAGTGATCCGGGTGTTTTTGCAATGGTGTGAACTTCAGCCCTGAGCACGAGTTCCTAGAAAACTCAGTCACCTTCTCCCAGAAGGCGTCAACGGCAAGGCTAACATGATGGTTTACAAGGACAACACTTATGTCATCAGACGCTCCAACGAGACCAGCAATCTCTACTCCAAGACTGAGGCCTCAGCCCTGAGGATACCTCGTAAGTTCCAACGTTCTTGAATATTGAGAAGGTGCGCGTGGTATTAACCGTTCCCTAGTGGCTTCATTGCGATCCAAGCCATAAGGCAGGAGAAGTACAGCGCCCAGAAGATCATTGATGGCGAGCTCCTCACTAATAACTAAGCGTCTGCTGGGCGCTAGTATCTTGGACTTGGATAGCCATGGGATACCTAAGTGGGTGCTAATACAAAAATTTTTATAACTGTAAGGGTTTAAAACTAAAAACGTAAGAATATTATACCGTGGTTTATAGGCCAGTCTTCTACCTTTCTTAGCGGTACCTCTTCATTATAAAATATATATAAAAGCAGGTGAAAGCTTGACGACGTCACGTGTTAAGCAGGTACTCTCTTGCCTTGGTACATACTTGATACCCACCTACTTGTACATACCTAGGCGTCTGCTCTTCTTCCTACCCTAACTGATAAACCTTAACTGATAAGCTTTCGCTTTCTAGTTACCAATGGAAGAGCGAATGATATCCCGAGTTTTCTAAAGAGTATAGTTGTACGTGATGGATGTGGCCACTAACGAAAATTATATGGGGTGTTGTCTTGAGTACGAGGTAGGGGAGTGGGTCGATGACGGGCTTGGTGATATGCTCCTCTTCTGTCGCTGGCTTAGTCGGACTGATCATCTTATTCATCTCTAAGGGGATGCCCCCTGGATACAATCGTCTATCCCCGGCTACTTCGTGAACAAAGGACATATAACCCTAGTAACGAGCCGTCGGTAAGCACCCATACCGACCCAGACACTATGTCTTCGAGATCCAGAAGAGTCGCGAGAGGCCGTCATTCAGGCTTTATAGAGGGCTGAACTTAAACTACTTTAGGAATACCTACGTCACTCTACTTTGGTTCAATAGCCTCTATTCTGGAATAGTTCTAGAAAGCTTTGTGAAGTCTACTGGTGTAATCATACTCTGGTTTAAATATGTTAGGATTTTATTCACGGAAGAGTATCTTAATAATTTGGTAAATAAACGGGAAACACGGGTAAAATTGAAGCGCTGATTGTTGTCGAAATCTAGGTCATAATTACATCTACAGTTACTACATAACCGTGGTCCTCAATGCGTCCCCCATGAATCTTGTTGCTGGGATACGATGTAGGTTTTTTCTTCCTAAAATACTGTTTGAAATTAGGTCTAAGAGCATGATGAATTATAGGGGCGAGATTTCTTTTTTTGTTTGCCTGGTAATCTTAAGTAAATATTGAGGAACTGGCGTAGGAGGCATACTAATATCTTCTAAAGCTATTAACTACTAGAATTTATTGAGCCCTCCTTTAATTAAGATGCGGCTTACACTTTTGCCTTTGAAGAACTGATTGCCCTGGAGAATATGTCAATCACAAGCACTGATGCGGCATCATCAGAAAATATTAAACAGGGAAGTGAATTCTCGGAATAGGGCTAAGCGTGCTGAACGAATCGGCGTACCAAGGCAGTGTAGAGAGAGGTTTCAGACTCAGGCGGTTGATGGACGTATGTTAAACGTGCTTATATTGTGAGGTTCTGATATAACAAGGGCTAGTTATCTAGGGCTTGGCTTCAAAGGCTGTATTAGATAATAATCAATCTAGGCTCTCAAAGGTCCGTGACCTTCGAAATCGACTGTATCTATCGAGGCCGAAGGCCTCTTATTTATACACAGAATAATGAGGCATTTCCTCGCAATCTCTAACCTCCGATACGAGATTGTCTCGGCCTGTAGGCGATTCGTGGCCGGATAAATATATTGCAGCTGAAAAGGTCAGAGGCCGTAGGCCTCTGACTGGTCCGTTGGACTCACCCTTCTCGGTGAGTCAAGGTGACACCTTCAATCCGTGTGACATCTGACGTGGTTATTGTACACTACTTGACTAAGACCCGAGCGGCCGGGTGAAGCTCTCAATCCGAATCGTGAGTAAAGGAAGTTAGTCGGGTCATTGCCTTCAAATACGTTATACCTGACGTCCTTGTCCTTGAGTTTAGTTGGACTTTATGAGCACAATTGGGTATGTTACACATGATCCCTAGTATATGGCGAGTTATGAAGAAGACTTTCTATGATACACTAATTATAAAAATAAACAAAATAGACGTAGTTTTTCACTCCAGACAGATTTGAGTAGGTACTTGCGAATTAGGATTTCATTATTCATCTAAGTTGTAGCGTCATATCGCATTAGTGGCATAAATACTAGACTTTAATGCAATGGCTTCTGGGGCTTGACAACCCAAGCTCCTCTCTCGATCGTGTTGATCAGGATATATCCGGATGGGTAATCAGCATACGACGACCAGGTTCCAACAAAGGCAAGCGAGCCACCACCTTCCAAGTTATCATCTGCAAAGTTCAGGTTAGTATACCACTACTTTTAAAAATCAATAAATTAATGCAACGTACCCTCTGGGTAAATATCAAACCAGCCAACCTCTCGGACGCCAGAGCCAGTAGGATTCGTTGGGATGGACGAGATATCGAGGATGCTAATACCGGCGCCGTAGTTGCTCTGGAAGCTGTAATTTCCAACGACATACTGGTTGTGGTCAATGGTTCGGCGAGGAGCCTGGTAGTAACCGGTCTGCTTTGGCGCCTCCAAATTCGAGATGTCCCAGATAAAGGTAGTGGCATGACCGTTCGCGGCAGGGCCCCGGCCATCAACCTCGTCGTACTCATCATCTAGGATCAAGAATTCCTGCCATTCGGTATCTAGAACCCAACCTTGGTGAGTGTAGGTGGCGCCCTCATACGAGGTTACGGAAATGACCTCTGGCCACTGCTTATCGGTGACATCATCTAATATGAATTAGTAGAATCCTTCAGCTTGGGGCGTTTCAACACGTACAAATCGTCAACGAATCCTCATTGTAGCCGTAGCAGATCTCCTTGCCCAAGTACTTGGTGTGAGGGCCCTTGTATACGAGGCACTGAGCATCATGCACATAACCGTCAGCAGCGGCACATCCAGGCGAAGTCGGGTTGCTCGGATCACTGAGATCCAAGAAGATCAAGCCACTTCGGCAGGCATCGGTACGGGGTCGAGCTCCGACAACATAAGCAAAACCTGTCTCATCGTTCGCCAGGACGTTATGGGCACGACCGTCAGGAAGATTGCCGTAGAAACCAGTGAGGTCCGTTGTCGGGTCAAAGGTGACGGGGCCCTTCTTGTAATCGATATCGAGCAATTTCTTCAAATCAAAGATCTGAATGTGATGACCGAAAGTCTCGCTACCAATCACAATATAATGCTTGAATCTCCTGATCTCCCTCCATTGACTAGTGGGAGTTCCAGCAGTCTGAGGGAGACGACCAAGATATCTCAACTTGCCAGCGTTCGTAATCTATTGTATGTCATGTCAGCCTACAAATGACACGATACATGGAAGCGTGGAAATTGAACTCATACCTCAGCAAAGGCAGCTCCGTCTGCCTGAGCAATGATAGCAAACTCTCGGCCATCATCTGACACCCAGCCCCAAGATGACGAGCCTCGGCCGGCTGTGCTTCCAAGGGCCTGATGAGACAGGAAATGGTGCAGATTGATCTACGAAAACCGGCGTCAGTCACTGTCCGATCTAAGACATTCCCCGTTTACGGGTATGGAGTCTTACGTTGTTGCAGCGATAGAAGTTGTTCGGTTGGTCACGGAAGGGTACTGCTTTTCCGTCCCGGCACTGGGCGAAATGCAGCTCAGGCCACTGTTCGGCGAAGATTCCGGCCTTATTCTCTCTTGCCCAGAAGGACTCTTTACGAGACATGATCTTCTCGTGCATAAGACCTGAGTCGTAAAGTTCGGCGGCCCGTGTACGATTCTTAGGGATCTCCTTGCCCAATGCAGTGGCCACAAGGCCGAGAAGGGGGGCAGTATACTTCATCGTGTCTGAAAATTCCTTGCTATGCTTGATAGGCGGGATCACTAGGAGCCAACACGTAAGGCCGAGGGAAATGGCTTGAGAGAACGGCTTGAAAAACAGACCATTTCCCGAACATGATGTGGTATTTACTTGAATTTAAGTTCACCGGTTCTAATGGCGACATCGTGACCCAAATCGCGAGTTTCCGGTGCCACGGCACTGCCAATGATGGCTAAGGCAGTTGTAGAAGGTATGTAGGCAAGCCAAGAGATTGAGGCTATCTCTGTGCTTGCCAAGAAACCCCTTTCGGTAGGTGGTTTGCCCTTCGCTGAATAATATCAACACAGTATAGAACCCCTCATTGATTAAACGCTTGGCTTGAACGGGTACAATATGCATCAACAAATTAGACTATTCTAGAACGCCGAGCCTCTTATGTATGCAGGGCGGTCAAGAACAGATGATTTGGTACGACTCTCGAGGCAACCAAGGAACTTTTGCATACACGCTTACGCCAAGCTGCTTGTTCATATTGTACGTTAGTATACATGACATTGAGCACGGACCATACCGGCAAGTGTGGGACTGACGAGGGCACGCAACAAGTCGTCTTGTCATAGCGGAAACGAGAGACCGCCGGAGAATGCCGGGGGCCTGATGGCTAAGGTGGCAGTTTTAAGCCTGATACTACACGAGATAAATTAATTAGCCTATGGCGGAATGTGGTGTAATCCCAGGGCCCCCTACGGAATAGAATGCGTGTTCTGGTCCGTGCATTTATACACAAAAGCGGCTTAACCTCTCGGAGAACTCTCCAAGCCAGGACTTGGATTCGGAGACGTAAGCGAAGTAGCACCAAGGCGAAGATTTAGTGATGATAAATCAATGATAGTGACTAGGCGTAGTTTTCATGCATTTAAAGATGACAATCTCGTATTGTAACATCAAACCTTAGCTTTCAACGTGAAAAGGTAGCGAGAAAGGGACAGCTATTATGTGCCCGGTTATACTCTCCAATTATATCGGCCTTCGTTAGTATTCGGTGTTAGGTTGCGAGAGCACCAGCCGCGGGTAAGATACCTTCTGTGATAGTTACAAGATTTTCTGATAGTGAAGAGTTCAGTTTTACTTGGTATATGAACGCTTAGTCTAGTTACAACAGACACTAGCCTTTTGCATGGTTTTCTCAACCTCAACCATCTTTTGAGTTCCGCCTGCATTTAGATTATAGCGAATGACTATCTTCGGTACCGTTGGACTAGACCCAACCTTGCGAGTGGTCAGCCACGCCCCGCAGCGCAACGACATTCGCGTGGCAGTTAGATCCATTAACAAGCAACCGATCTTATATCAATGCTACCTTAGTGTACTTGTGTAGTCTACGCTAGCGCCGCTAGGAGATTGATAGGCCGTCGTTGACATTTCGCAGCGCTTGGCCGGCCGCATTTTACTCCTGCGGCGAGTACCCGGAGGGCTCGCTGCAACGATATGTATGTATGTTCATCCCGTCTGCTATCCGCCAAGGCTTGGTTCTTTCCAGTGCCCCTGCTTCCTTCCCTCGTATTATACTATGCATTATGTACGGAATAATGTTAGCCTTTTCGCAACAGCACCACTCCGGTTGTTGTAGACTAGGTAATCCGACAAAACGTTAGCGATTCTAGATAAAGATCGTAGCCATCGCCAATCGTTTTAACCTAGATGATGGCAACTTTCCCAAATGGTGCTTCTAGACGGGTTCGTAAAGGAAACAGGAACATTAATGATACTCTGCCCGGGATTTCAAGCTGGTCTATAGATTGGATGATGATCCCGCGTCACCGAATTACAACCAAGGCAATTCTAACCTTGCTACCTAACCTTGCTACTCATGGCGGTGATAGGTCATGTTTCTTCCGAGTGCGTTGTAGAACGGCAAACCATCAGAGCCACCTGCTCGGTGCTGCATTATCGGGGAAGTACTCTGCCTCGGAAAAATAAGCCGAAGTGTACACACACTAGAGCCACGGACCCAATACAATGCCGAGAACCTACTTAAGGACGCTAACCTTAGCGTATCCAGGGGCCCCGGCATCAGCTACCTAGGTATAGTCTAGTGTAGTAACGCAGCTTTTAGGCCGCTATTATGCCTACACTAGTAGCCCGGCTTAGTTAGGCCCCTTGAAGCCGTGCCAGGTTACTAGACACTGCGTGATACACTACTGGAAACCATGGGACGCAGAACCCACGGAGTCTGATAACCTGGGGTTCCAGGGCTTTCGTGGGGGGTCCTAGAAACCTACATAACAGCAAATCATGTGGAGCGAATTACTTTACATACGGAATAGTGTATCAGCATTCTCATAGCCATGCTAGGCCATCCTTGCAGTGCTAACACAGGAATATCACCCGCGATTTCTTTATGTGCACTGAGACCAGTTTGAAAACCTATTCCGTGTAGCGCAAATCTGATTGCGGGGTTTTGTGATATGAATGCTCAGATTTAAGATATTAAATTAAGTTTTTGACACATATATGCAATCTTTTGGTACAGTGGTTAGTCTGACAACCTACAGTACTTGAAGGAGAGCAGTGAGATAGGCGAGAAACCAGAGAAGATCATGTGATTAGCGCGGGAGCTGTCACCAACGACGATGACACCACGGAGAAAACAGACAATTCACTATGGAAACACAAAGATGAACACGGCTACCATTGCCGTTATGAGGGTTGCCAATTCGAACCAGCCAAGAAGCTTGCTAACTTGCGCGGGCATTACGGAGCGCGTAGGATAAACAAACGTTTCTCTTGACAAGATAAACCTTGATCTAATTCCCTACAGACATCAATTATGAGCGCACATGTCCAATATGCTCACCCTTCAAATCACAAACATTAATCGAATGGATCCGCCATGCCAGTCGACGTGAGGATCTTCAGGACATAGTTGACAGGAAGTACTTACGAGATAGATGCGACGACTTGAATAACCGTGTCCTTGGGGAGCTGGTTCGAGCACATCCCAGACCTTGCTCTCTCCCACTACCAAGAACTCGGAAACGAATGCTGCAGATGGCAGACACAGTTACAGGCGAACCTCAATCGCAGCGGCCCAAGCTCGGACATCCAAACAACAATGCCAACGAGCAACCTGACACGCAGTCCATAGTCCATGGCAGCTAATGAGAAAGTTGACGGTATACCAACTATACCAGATTTCGCTGCCGACACGCTCTCTTGGTCAATGTCACTGGCCAAGAACGTGCCGTATGACAAAGATGGCCAGGCTACGGTAGACCAAGCCAACAGTCTATTACTGAAGTGGTGTGGCATTGCAGGGTCACCAATAGGAGGGTTGAAAATTACCCGAACATTACCCAGGGCTTTTAAGACCCTGCAGTGTGTATTAAAAATATCGTCACCTTTTACCTTTACACCTTCTTTTTTTATGGAATTCAATACGCGTTACCTTCGATCAAAGGCTTCCCCAGTGATTTGAGTGATTTCTATTACTATTGGAAGCGTACGGTTGATTCCTACCTCCTTTAGGCAGCCTACATGTTGTTTGAGGGCATGTAGACTGTTTCATTACCTCTTGGTAGCCAAATGGGAGAGACCACTGAGATAGAAGGTGTACTTGCCGACGGCCAAAGTTCTATGGTTGGAGCTGGCCAAAGTACGGACTCGAATGCTTTGCAGACGTGGAACGAATTTTTGTACGCGCCACCGATTTACCTGACTATGAATTATCCCCCGCCATATTTGGGTCCTCAAAGTTTACCTGAATCCCACTCTTCTTCTGCACGTCCTTAACTTTCTCGACGACCGCTGGTGAGTTAAGGAGCGGCATTGGCGGCATTCGCAACTTAGTGACGAGGTTTCGGGGGGAAAATATGTTTGCGATTTCATAGCCCTCCTTTTGCTCGCAACAGACTCGCGCATCTGAGATTATCCTGCAGCATGCTAGGGTGACTTCACGATGTATAAAGCATTCGCTTACAAGCCGCCCTCGGGAAAATAGAAACCCTGGGGTATACAACCTGTTTTGACGAGCGCATCTCTGGAGTCTTTGACTAAGGCGTCCATAGGCGCCTGTTGGCTTTCTCGAAGCGATAAAGGCGAGGGAACCTCGTGCGAGCCAACCCAATAATCCACGCGTGATTCTTTGGCCGATTGATGAACCGCAAGCAAGAAACTAGTGTTGGGTCCCCCAGGCCAGCAATGGAAGATGCGTCCAGGCTTCGCGACATATTGCAAGGAATGTCGAAGGCATTTCGCGGACGATTCTGGCTGAAGACGGTTTGTGGCCGGCATCGTGGTAGGTTTTGGTTTTGTTGAGGCCGATGATGAATCGTCGTTGAACCTTGGTTCTGCGGTTCCACCTGAGGATGTGCAACCGGAGGCTGGTGAGTGGGGGCATTCTGGACCGGCATGGGTTGTTGTTGGTTCTGTGGTTGGTTATGCACATTGCCTCGCTGCTCGGTCGGTAAAGTTAGACCACCCATGAAAACTGTCAAATCGTCCATGCTCAATGGTTTGTCTGGCCGTGGTGCGATTCGGTTCATATGCGTTTTCGCGGGTTCACCAAGGGCTCGTTCCACATCTGAACGAGGATACCATTTCCAGCTTGGTTTGTCCTCATGACAAGCCTTCGTGATTAATTCGACCAAGTTCTTCGAGGCCCTCTTGGTGCTCTTCTGGGGAGACATGGCGATATTGTTGATAAACATGTGACGGACGTTCATGAGTGCTAGATCTTCCATGGCCCCGTAAGGAATCTGTTTCGGCCTAGTTGTTCCCATGAACTCTTCGTAGCCCCTTTTCTCGGTCCGGCAAGAATATTCTGGTAGGATCCAACAGCGACTGAAATTTCGTCCATCCAAACCTTCTGCCTCTACTACCATCTGACTATCTTTAGTAAGACCGCGGACATAAGCCCAGACCGGCCTGTTACAGTCTGGGTCATCAATTTTGACCCAGAACTGTTTGCCAATCTCTGAGCATGGACTGAAGTTCGGGGGACGAGCGACATTCCTCCTTAAGTAATACTTGGCATCCGGGTCCACCCAATTGACGTTAGCAAACCATGAATCGGGGTTAAAACACGGAACCCTTTGGTGTTTGGTTGGAATGACTGGTTTCTCAGGAATGTCATCTAATCCCATACCATTGTCGTCTAACCTCATGAAGCGGCGTAGTTCGCTTGTAACCAGCCTTTGTTGTGGTTGGGCTTGGCTAAAGAGGTCCATTAGGACATCGACCGACAAAACAAAAATTTAATTTTTTGCCTTCAGCAATAAGCCCTAAAACAGATAATTAAAACGTTTAAAATCTTGCAATAAGGTATTCTAAAACTAAAAGCTATAATATAATAGCTTTTATATAAGTAATACTAGAAAAGTGCATATATTATAGCTGTTTTATTTTTTTTTAATTTTGAAATGTTGGCTAATGTTCTAATAAAGCACCTTATAGTGCTGTATTAAGACATTATCCGACAAAATAGAAAAATATCGCAATACTGCTCACGTACTTTTATAAACGCTTAAATAATATAATAAAATCTATAAAAGCATCTATTTCATTCAAATTTAATAGATTTTAAGGTTGTAGTAGGTGCTGGTGCAGAAAGTTCGAGTAGTAGATTTCCTTGAATTTTGAAATTTCGTTTTGTTGGTTGATGTCCTAATGGAGCACCGTCCTTGGCGGCTGTTGTGGCTGTTGTAGTGGTGGCTGTTGTGGCTGTTGTGGTAGTGGCTGTTATAAGTAAGCATGTAAGCATGGTATTCATTCTGCATGATGTGCAGCTGACGGACAAAAGAACGAAAGATATCCATCTATGAGGAATTCAATGTTGTAGTAACAGTTTGTCTTTAGGCAAGTCGAGTGACAACTCATCATGGAACTTCACACGAGCACCCTCGCAGCTCAAGATAGAGTAGAAGACAACCCCGATCCGTGGACTTTGATCGACAGTGTCATCAGTCTGCGTTCTCCGGATGCGCAGTTTTGGTGGGAACGGACTGGCCGAATGCTAGCGAGGCTTCTGGAAGGAGCAAAGTATACCACCGAAGAACAATTTAACGAGCTCTTTGTCTTCGCCTTACTGATCGCTCCCGAGCTGGGACCGGCTCCCGATGAGAATGGTAACCTTCCACGATGGCATAGTTCAAACACGCCAGATTCGACGCCAACGGACTTTAGCTGGGAGTGGCGCCCAGGCAACAAAGGAACCGTCCGCTACACCTTTGAGCCTATAGGTCCCCATGCCGGAACGCCCTCGGATCCTCTCAATCAATATGCTGCTAACCTGTGGTTGGCAAAACTTCAGAAGCACAACCTGGTGCCTGGCCTGGATCTTGAGTGGTACGATCACTTCACGCGTCATATTCTGCCAGGTACCAATGCAGAGGGCACCCGAACTGTCACTGGACAGATCAAGGGGATCGCACCCGTTGCTGGCTGCTATCTGGCTCGGGATCTGGAACCAACGGGTCCAGTCGTCAAAGCCTATCTCTACCCAGGTTTGAAGTCACACGAACTAGGAATCAGCAGCCTCGATTTGGCCGAGCGGGCGATACGGAGCCTTCCAGATCATCAGTTGGCATCGCTGGACTTCGAGCCTTTGTTTGAGTATTTACACGAGGGCGTCGCAAAGTACAGTTTCTTAATCGAGCTCATTGGGGTTGACTGCGTTGGTCCCAAAGCCGCACGCATCAAATTCTACGTCCGGGCTCCACACACGTCGATAGCTTACCTGATGGACGCGCTCACGCTTGGGGGGAGGCGGCCGCACGATGGTAGTGATGATGCACTACAGGATCTCAAGGCTCTCTGGACTACGTTCCTCGGCGACGCCCCTGATGTTTTACCTGCTTCTACTCCGGTTCGCTCCCAACCTGGGTTTTACTATACAATTAGTGCTGGGAAACCCGTTTCACCAAAGGTTTACTTCTCCCCAGAGCACTGGTGCAAGAACGAATTCCACTTTTTGTCGCGGCTCCGTGGGTATTTCAGCTCTCGTCGTTCAGATCAGATGATGGACAACTACGAGCAGGCTATGAGGACTATCTAGTAAGTATCTGTAACCAAGCCACTTCTAATCGTATATATGAGCGGCTAAGATTTCCCCAACAGTGGCACTGAAATACTGGACAAGCGGTGCGGGTCGCACTATTACATTGGCTGCGCGTTACACAAGGGCCAGCTCAGGATTGTGACATACCTCAACCCCCAGACCATTACCATTGAGCGCGAAGCGATCCGTAACGGCGTCAACGGCAAGTGATTGGTCAAGAGCGAATCATGGCTTGTGACAGTGAGTGAGAACAGGGGTATCACGTGATTGGATCACGTGGGCTACCGGGAGCTTCTGCGGCTATATAACGCAGATCTAGACTAGCTACAGTTTTTTTCCCTTTGTTCTTTAGACCTACACTACAATAAACTCCCTATACAGAGATCTCTCTAAGCCTATATCGGATGCTCTAGCTGTAACTTGTCACATGGCTCTCGAAGGGTATTGATGAGCAACAGGGCCTTATTAGTTGTCAGCTGGTCAAGTGTCAGGTAGAGTGGCTTGCGGTTAGTGCTGCCTGCGTTTCTGCTAGAAGAGTCAAAATTTTTAGACGGTGTGAAGGTGCAATTTTAACGATACAGTTACTGTTCCACAATGGTCAGATCTTCTTCTTTAAGAGTGAATTCACGGGGTGAACCAAAAACAAGATGAACTTAAGCTTATCGTCGCCTTCGCCACAGTGAGGGGTCTACGCAAAAGCATATAAGGGGCCATGGCAGATCTTCTACAATTGCTACTTTCCGAGTGAACACGGCGTTATGTTCAATATCGGCCAATGAAGATATAAGCCAAGTCCTTCACGAAGTCGAAAAAGGGCCTAATCTAGTAATATGCACTGGTCAACCAACTACCCCTTTCAAGTTTGCTCTGTTCATGAAGTCAACGAGAGAGGGGGCAGCCCATGTGAGCTTTTAATAGTTCACCCCGGAACTCTCTCTTCGAAGAAACAATAGAATATTGATAAGCGGTCTTGCTCAATGTAACTCACATCATATTGTAATGGACACATTATTGCCGGTAGCAGGAAAGAGTCAAGCTGCAAAGAAACAGTGACGAGGAAACAAAGGAAAAGAAGAAGAAAATAAAAATACAAAAGACGGGGGTGGAGGGGGGCTTGGTGGCTTGATAACATGTAAGTGAGGACACGTCACACGGACTGGAGGTGCCACCTTGACTCACCTTTTCAGCTGCAATATTTTTATCAGGCCATGAACCTGCAACTCGCCTATTGGCCGAGGCAGCCTCGTATCGAATGTTAGAGGTCGCGAGGAAATACCTCAATAATCATGTATAAATAAGAGGCCTGGGGCCTCGATAGATTCAGTCTATTTTGAAGGTTACGGACCTTTGAGAGCCTAGATTGATTATTATCTAATACAGCCTTTGAAGCCAAGCCCTAGATAACTAGCCCTTGTTACAAGGATGGCCTCATATGGGTAGATTTGGTCGCTATGGCATACAGAGAGCTCGCGATGACCGCGAGCGCTGTGGAAAGGCGAGAAGACATGCTGGAGAGCGGTGAAGATATACCTAGGCCGTGCAGGGTATGACTAACGGGAAGTTCGTCGGGGCTGATAGAGGGAGGCCGTAGTTTTGTGTCCGAGTAGTCCGGGATCGTCGGCCAACCTTATACAACCTCGAGTAATTACGGTAAGTTTCTCACACAAAACGCCTGACGCAAGCGGCGAGGCAAAGCCCCTTTATGTTTTTGTAAGACAACCAACTATTTAGCATAGGATGAATCCACTAGAGCGCGGTGGCCGTCCTAGGCAGTTGGCTTATGATGGGGCGATTGACCTTCCGAGATCCCAATTCTGGATAATTATACCATAGCACCGCCAGAGCGAATGGATGTCAGCCCATACGGACCGAAACTCCATTGGAGCAATTCCAAGTCCGCTCGTGTCCCCGTAGGCCCCTCAGATGAACACTAAGCACCGCTTCTTTCTAACTAGTCCTTTGACTATGCTGTGCTACTGCACCGAGCTTACTATACACAAGCATCCCGCCATTCTCGGGATTAGATGGGCAGCGACTAGGAATGGTCTGTAACGTCTGAATGCACCAAAAAGAGTCGGTGAGCTTGACACGTCATTTCCCTCTGCGCATTGGTAGATATTGCTGAAGAGAATGATTAGCACTGAGTGGTTTGAGCTTTCTACGAGGTCTGTCTCTAGGTAAGTGATTAAGAATAAACTTTTTCGGGGGTAAGAGTAACCATCCCATCGTGCCGGCATTTACACATAGCGTCGATCAAGATCCCTGTTGGGGAGAATGCCACGATACTTACACTATTGTTGGTCTCCGGGAACATGCCAGTTGCATATGTATGGATGCTCGAGAGCCTCGGGTCGATAACAGCAACATCACACGTAAATGAGAGCGAGCTAATAATACTCACGTTAGTCTAGCTCTGGATTCGGCCATGCTGGTCTTTCTGTAGGTCGTTCCCGTAAGATTCACTCTCTCGCCCACTAGAGATATATGCTACACCAACAGCGCCACTGTCATCAATGCGCTGTGCCTCATAATACCCTCCTTCATGTCATTCGCGCCGGCCAGGCCTTGTTCCATTTCTTATAACGTCGAGACTCGGCCGTGCTTGATAATACTTTAGTCTAACCTAGACATCGTAACCCGCGATCTCGGTTTTGGGGACTTAAGCACGAGACAAATTAACTCGGTACGAACCGTTATTTTACCATCTATTGTCCCTACCGATATCTTACTCTACGGTTCTCGTCCGGGAGTGTATCTAAAATATATCGCGCTGCGCGAACAACTAGGACACTTGTTCACGGTCTGATCGCCGTAGCGGGCATCAATAGCATACTAAAGGCGGTGCTGGCAGTCAAGGTAGAAGACTCCGTCACATGGCGTCAAGCAATAAACACCCGCGGGCCATGGGATGAATCAAGAGCCGATTTCAACGCCTTCCTTGCGAACAACCCCAATGCTACCAGCAACTACACTATTTCGGGCCCCAACATCTCAGCACGTGCTAGGCTGTTGTCAACGGAGACAGACGGCTGGTCGTGGTCCATCGTTCTAGCAGCCGACATAACTTCCGACAGCTCGGGGACCGCCCCTCAGGACGACGACCAGGGCCCGTGGTACTACGCAGGTGGGAAGATTGTCTTCAACGCACCCTCGTCGCTTTTAGATTCAGGGGCTGGGGCTAGCGGCAACCTCCGCGTCGACGACGGCTGGCAGATTTGCCTCTATAATTGGGAGCTGCGTGGCGTCACCTACCCGGATGAGCTACGGAGCGACGATGGGACGTGCAGAAGCGTCCTGACTGACGAATGCATTGCCGACATGAAGAAGGCGGCTACGCCGGCAGAGAACGGCAGCTGCATATGTCTGCTTGCGCGCACTATTCCGTCCTGCAGCGGGCTTGGCGACGCCACTAAGGTGTTTGGTAGTACCTGCGTCGGGACGGTCCATAACGCGTCGCGGATCAGGGGGTGGGAAGGGGGCAAGCCGTAGACGTGGGCATTTGGGAGCGCCACGACCCATCACGGTGGGAACAAGGCGGCGTATAACGACCTCGGTAGTGTGGCCTGGCTTGCCATTGCCAGTTTCAGAAACGCGAATTATAGTAGTTCTGCGTCTTCGTCATATGTGCGTGCAGCAGACGCCGAGTGGTGATGAGCTCAGTGCCGGGAACCGGCCAGGTAGTAGCTGGGCTGGAATAGGAACTTCACTCGCTATATTATATATCCTAACGCTTTAAACCAAATCATAGCCTCTTAATGGACTTGAAGTGTCAATTAAACAATTGAACAGCCCGGCTGGTTTTGGGCTAAGGGAAAGAGGTATTAGGGTTATCGGACTAACTAATGGGTTGTGGTTAGGGCAGTGCTATATTATGTTAAAAGGGACAGAAACTATTATACACGTATTTTATTTGCCCTAAGCAGTCTGCCTATTGTCATTCGCATCTATTAAGACTAATGTTTCTCCCTAATGGTTTATCTAGAGACAAAGTCCAGCTGGAGTAACGGCATCACAGGGATCGGTATTAGTTATATATCGAAACGTTCTAACTATATACCGTACCATTTAAGATGGTTTCTGTAGGGTAACATCCCACAGGGAATACCGTCCGGGGCACTGTCCTTATCCATATATACTTTTCTGTCCCAGTGAAAAAACCGATATGTATGTAAATATATGTACAACGTTTGTTGTATTAAACAGTACATAAAATTACAACCTTTGCAGTTATAAGGGAGCATGTGTGAGTTTAATACAAAGCGTAGAAAGGACACCGACTTAGCTCTAAGTCCAGAAGAAGGACTGGCCCTAGTGAGAAGTATTGGTGTCTGGCTAGGAATTAATTATACCTACATATACCTACAGAAAAATCTGCAAATACATTTACTGTCCTCGCAGCAGTTGCTCGGTACATAAGCGCAAACGAGACAATACAAAACAAAGCATGTTCTTGTTACTAACCATTATTAGCTATTATGATGCTCTTTATAAAGAACTAGTTTATTCTAAGCATATGAATAAGGACAATGTACTTCATAGGCCGTGGTGGCCGCAAGCATAAACCGAGGTTTTAAACAAAATCAAAGAGTCCCGATAAACTTTTTTTTTAAGTTTCCAAGCGCAAGAATACCAAAAATTTACAAACATCAAGATGGACAGCTAGATCCTCGCTATGCTGTAGACAATTGAGGGATAGACCGGCTAATAAGACCACCACGTACCCTTACAATTGACATCCCCTTTCCGCCTCAGATACCGTCCACGGTGATCAATCGGCCAAAAGGGAATAGCGCCCTCAAAGAACTTCTCAGCGGTCTCCAGATCGACGTCCTCCTCATCCGAAACCAGCTCGAAGTGTCCTCTACAATGCCAGAGTGCCGGCCCTTGTGACGGGTCCGCGATGGAGGAGTCGCACTTGCGGCAGAGTTTATCGAGGGTGGTGAACGGCACCCCCTCGCAACAGGGCGGCAGCCGCGTCTCAGGCGTGCATCGTCGGCCCCGGAGCACCTTGCGACTATGCGGACAGAACGTCTTCCACATATATTTCTTCAGCGACACGGTGCACGCGGCAGTACCCCGTGCTTCACAGAACTCGTATCCTGACGAGCGCCAGCTGAAACACCCGCAAGGAAAAACCGTGGCCCAGAATCTGCACATGATGAGAGTTGTAGATTGCTCCAATTGAGTCGGCCCTCCTGGCGCTTTAATAATGCCTTGTCTCCTTTGTGTCCCGTATATACACCCTTTCTGTTTTGTTCAAATCATAAGACATAAAGGGGACGCCAACTTTGCCTTGTGTTAGAGCACAATAAAGAGCGTTTTATAGCCGGCCTTGTAACTATGAGCAACGCGTTTTTTGTACCTCAGAAATCCCCTTGTGTTTCTTTGGAGCAGTGCTGCGTGTAAGCCTACATGGTATTATAACGGAGGACAAAACAATGCTGTTGTTACTTTTTTGAGAATAACGGTAGATACAAGCGTGTTTTCCGCGACGTATCCGTAATATGTCTAGATAGCCACTTCCATTTAGCGATGTTGGAGACATCGACGTCGGCCTGTGAGCTCTCGGATCTCCGCAGTGTTTGAATCGTCTGTTTGGCCAAAGTATACGGCGTTTCCGCTGTCGCTATGCACTTGTAAATAGGGAGGCTTATCTCTCAATACCTCGTTGAGGACAGTCGGGTGCGAACTCTATAATTGAGGGCTCGCTCATCTTATGGAACGGAGTAAGATATAGGAGTCTAGTTGCTTAAAGTGCCTTTTGTTTAAATGTATTACATTTTCTACAGGAATGAGGATAAACGAGTGGGAATGGGGCTTTGAGGAAATAGTGGTCGCTATCGTATTCGTAGTACATGTGGCACGTATGACTCCAATTACGTCAAACCATGCTGGCCTTCGGGCCTAAGGCTTACGCCGACATAACAATGTTCACAGCGTCATGGGGTTGAAACGTTTGGTATGTCTATCAATCAAGGAAGTCTATTGAGCTACCTGTTGTTCGTCTACTTCCTGTGGTATCGTGGCGACTGGATTGTCCGAGTCAACCTCTCCGGGCCTCCAAATCCAGATAGGCTAACTCTGATATATCCCGGTCGGCTATACTGTAAGCGTTGCCGTTGGTCGTTAATACCTCTATCAACCAAGCCGCGCTAGAATCGTGTAAAAGGAAACAACATGCCCCAACCATGCAAGACCGAACTTTTGAGCTTCGTTGCACATATGACAAAAGAAATGTAGCTATATCATGCCGCCATGCGGTATTAGGTCGTCAGTGATTCGTGAAGGCGCAGAGACGCCCAGTCATGTATTGTATGAAGGGCGACTTATTTAATCGTCCTCATCGGAGAAGACCTCCTCACCGCGCTTCCGGCGAGCCATGCGTTCTGGAGATCCAAGTTAGCAAATGCATCTGAATAACTAGAGCCGAATTCAAAAGTATATGGACTTACCCTTCTTCTTCTTTCGTGCCTCCGAGCTAGTCAGCTTCGCCTTCTTCTTTGTGGCCACGATCTTGTTGCCCATGGCGTCGAACTTGTCCTCCTCGTCACCGTCATCCTGCTTTAGCCTGGGTCCAGAACCCTGACCTTGTACCCAGTTGTGACCTGAGGGGGTCATCTTGCCGTCCATGACGGCCCAGACCTCCTCCGTCAAGTCCTTGGTGAACTCAGCACTGTGGGTAATGATGATGACACCACCCTCGAACTTCTTCAGAGCCTTGGACAGGGCACCGAGAGAGTCACGATCCAGATAGTTGGTAGGCTCGTCGAGGACGATCAAGTGAGGTCGTTGCCATGAGCAGGCCGAGAGCACAACCTTGACACGCTGACCACCAGACAGACCCTTCATGCGGGAGTGGGACACTAGTTCGGCATCGAGACCGAAGTTGGCGCAGTGTGACTCAATCTCCTTACGGACCAGAGGGCGGAACTGACCAGAAGCCAAGGCTTCTTTCATATCAACGTCGGCAACCATCTTCTGATGCGATGCGAGCAGCTCGCTACGTGGGAGCCATGCATTGTCAGCCGTCATCATGGCTGTCCAACGCTCGTTCTTTAGACCGACGTTCTCACCAAGAGCGAACGAACATTCGTATTCGTAGCTGTTCTTGAATTTTCTCCGGCTGTTGATACCGATGACACGTCGCTGGGAACCCTCGATCTTGAAGATCTTGTCCATGGCCTTCTCATCCTCATCAGTGATGATCTTGTTAGCGCGGTCCATGGTCTCGCGATCTTCACCAGTCTGGAAACGCCACTGGATGTACTCGGAAGGAGTCTTGTCGAGGTGATTATCAATGTGGGCGAAAGCGTGCTGCTTGATGTAGGCGATACGAATGTTTTCGTGCTGATAGATCTCACCGGCAGTGGGAATAAGCTCACCAGTCAAGACATTGATCAGGGTCGACTTGCCGGCACCGTTGGGGCCGATGACAGCAATACGTGAGCCCAGAGAACACTGGAAGCTGATGTCTGTGATCTGAGGTTTGGGGGTACCAGGGTACTGGAAGCTCATCTTAGTAGCTCTCAGAATAGCCTTAGCTTTCGTCTTGACACCTTCTAGGAAACCGGGCTCTGGGAAGGAGAACTCAATCTCGGATTCTCCGAGCTCGTAGTATGACTTAGCATGAGGGTTCTTGCGAACAAATTCCTTGAGGTTACCCTTGTACTTCTTGAGCTTGAAACGTTCGTAGTGGATAATGTATTGTGTAACATTGTCCAGGAAACCACTGTCGTGGGAGACGATGATAGAGGTGCATGGAGAGTTGATAAGATAATCCTCGAGCCACTTGACGTTCTTCACGTCGAGATGGTTGGTAGGCTCGTCCAGAAGCAGGATATCGGGGGCTTCGAAAACAGCACGGCACAGGGCCAACTTCATCTTCCAACCACCAGAGAGGGCGGTAATTTCACCCGAAATCATGATCGGAGAGAAGCCGAACTCGGTAAGACGGGCCTCAACCTCTTCCACTGTGGAAGTGACGCCAGCCTCAGCCAGTTTTTTCATCGTCCAGTCGATGGTAGTCATCTCAGTGTCGGCTGAGTCCAGGTCGTGTTCGACAAAGACGGTCTTGACCTCGCTCTGCTTGGGGAACCCTTCGACTTGTTCGTTGTTGATGGCGCGCATTAACGTGGACTTGCCAGAACCGTTGGGACCGCAAAGACCATAGCGACGGCCACGCTTGAGGCGCAGGTGGGTCTGGTTGAGCAGGATCTTGGCACCGTAGGCGAGAGAGAAAGTGCAGTTGCAAAGATCCTCACCATCGTCGTCCTCATCCTCCTCAGCAGCGCCCTCCTCGAATCCGGGCGAGGCACGCTTTCGCAAGGCATCAACGACAGTCTCGGCATCAGCATCGCCAACAAGGACGGAGACGAAGGGCTTGACAGCACCAGCCCAGACGGCGGACTCGAGCTCCTTCTCATCGACAAGCTGGCCACCAATAGCACCAATGTACTGGACAACAGCGCCTAGCTTCTCAACGACAGCGGAGTGCTTGGACGGGATGACAGCCTTCAGGTGGGCGACGATAGTCTCAATATCACCATCATGGCGAACCTCGGGAATCTTGCCATCCTTGATGTCACCAACGCGGATGAGGGTGTCAAGAGCCTGCTTGGTCTTTTCACGAGCCTCGGGGTCGGCAAGAGTCTCGAAGTTCTTGGTAAGACCCGGCATCATCTTGGGCAAGAAAGGAGCAACAATGCTGGGGTCGTCGACGAGCTTACACATGTTATCAACGATGACGGCAGCCTTACGCTTGATAGCGGTCTCACGCTCGGCGAGACCACGATCCAGTAGAGGAACCATAAGAGCAAGGGTGGGCTCGTGGACCTCAGTGACAAAAGTTGTGGCACCGAGCAAGTGGACGGTTTCGGGAACATTCTCAGGCTTCGCGATACACTTAATCAGCTCAGGAATGAAGCGCTCGATATCACGGTTGACAATCAGTTCGCAAATCTTCTCCATGGTCTTGTAGGCACGGTCCTTGACCTCCTTCTTAGTATCCCACATGGACTCAGAGATGACGGGGATCAATTCGGGAACACGGTAAGCGAGCTGAGCCGGGGCGGTGCGCACAAGCGTGTCGATGCAGTCGAGCGCAGCCATCTTCTCAGGCCACTTTTGGGCGGTCAAGATGGAGTTGGTGATGTGGGGGATGACGGCCTTGACGGAGTTAGGGTTGATTGCCTCGATGATAGCGAGGGCAGCAGCGGTGGCGGCATTCTTGACGCCGGTGATCTTGTCACCGACAGCAGCCAGGACAAGAGGTAGGAGAGAGACGAGATAAGGCTCTACGTTGGAGGAGATCTCGGAGTGCTGGGCAATCGCCTGGATGGCATTGGCAGCCTTTTCCCGTAGAGCAGCATCTTTCTTGTGGGTGATCTGCTTCCTCAAAGCCTCCACGGTCCTAGCAAGTTGCTTGGTTAGCCCACGACTGCGGAAAATGTAATGCAATATCAAAAGAAACTGCCTCGAGATAGAACAACTAATCTATGCAGTGTTGTGTATGTGTGTTTTGAATTGGGTGTGAGACGTGGAGTTATCTCCCCGCCGTCTGTCAAGAGAATGGTGGGGGTGTAAAAATTAGATCAGTTGCGCGCAAGGCGCAAAGGATCCCATAGGCAAAGTTGGGAGGACGGATGGATTGGGGCACATGGGACAAAGCCACGTTGTCGGAAATTGTCTTGGGGGGGGGTCAGAAAAGTGGCTTACCTTGTGGGAGCCTCCTGGTCCTCGATGGGGCCGTTAATGAAGGAGGCGAGGGCAGCGGATGCGTCCTTGGTGGCAGCAGCATCCTTGGAGATGGCGAGCTTGTTCATCAGGTCGTCGAGGACCTTGACGGACTTGGCGTTCTCTGAAGACATTTTGGCGGATTATGTGTAGTTTTTGTTGTGTGGGAGAAAAAAGTCGGAAATGGGTATCGTGGGGTTGAAGAGGTCTAGGATCTGGGGATCTAGGGATCTAGGGATCTGGGGAGGAGTCTATCGAAGTGAATCGTTTTATCCGACCGAAAGCTATCCGTTGAAAGGACAAGCGGAGATCTAGAAAACTCTAGTGAGAGATGTTTCGCGGTTGATTCGCAACCGACGGACGAGTAGCCACGCAGGTTTGAGTTGCTGACGAGGCCAGCAACAGAACCTGCTCTACGTTTGGCCTTCTTGCTTGGGGATTTGAGGGCCTAGCTGCGGAAAGACAGGCGAGCCGAGCGGAGGCACTCAGTTCTATCTTTCTTCTCGGGGCTAGGTTGATGGAGATGGGGTGGAAGACGAAGATGAGAAATTACGGAGGGAGAAAAAGGATGGGTGAGGGAAGAGTGGGAGAGGGCAGAGAAGAGGGGTGGGCAAGATTTTATCTCCCGGGCGGTGGACGGTTCGGCGGACGGTGGGTGCGCGTTGCCTCAGAAAATTTCAATCTAACTTTTTTTTCTGCTGGTGAGCGGCCCTGATAAGGTACTGCACGGCAGAAAGCATGTGCTAGGCCTGCTGGGTGATTGGCCGAAGGGTGAATGCAACGCTGGAGTCTGCTCTGCGCTAGGTATACGTAAGTACACAGAGACTACCTAAAGTGTGCCTGCGCAGGTGCGTGGAGGGGGAGGGGGGCGAAAAAAAAAATAAAAAAATAAAAATAAAATAAAAAAGAAGCAGGATTTTGGTGGGATGGTGGGATGGTGGGGTGTGGATGGTCGCTGGCTGGTCGCTGGCTGGTCTCTCGCTGGGGCAGACCTTTTGGAGGGGTTGTGGGGTCCCGCCGCGAATCAGCGCTGACGAGGCCGCTGTTTGTCTGGAGCACAAGTTCTGCACAGGGCAGGACAGGGCACTGGCGGGATACTGGCAGGGCTATGTCTCGATTTTGTGGGCACCGCCACATCTGAAATTGCACCAGACTGGGCCCGAACCGCATTGTGCGATTCATTCTCCGCGTTCTGGCTTCCACTGTTTTTGCTTCTGTTTTTGCTTCTGGTTTTGCTTCTGTTCTTGTTTCAGTTGTCATCTTGTTATCCGTCGTGGCGAACCTGCGGAGCATAGACTACCAGGAGTCCTGAGTATGGCAGTGTCCACATCGTGAATAAGTCTATCTATACCTACTAGATAGGTAAGTACCTAAGTAAGTATTTAGATACGCTAAGCCAAATGGGGTAGTAGAGGGGGAGAGCGGTACGCTAGGTGCTCGAAGTACTCGGTACAAGAAGGCGGTGAGGCAGTCCGCATCTGTAAGGTATCCTGACCAACCACCGACCATGTATTATACCTAGTAGTCAATACTTCCTTACTTACAGCACGTAAACCACTTCAACGAAGGGCCTCCGTCAATGCAACCTGGGTGCTTATTGCGTTTGAATTGCCCCCGAACAAGCTCTATTTTTGTCAACATCGCAGCGGCCCCGGGGCCCCATGTCCTGCCCCCTTCATCCACCCAGAGAAAAGTTGCAAAACAATCCGACAGCCCGAGTCAAGCAGCGGTACTTTACCTTATTCAACAAGACGCCTCGCCACCGCCATGCCACATCTCAGTTATCTAGCTTTCAGTTTTAGGGTTTTAGGTGTCCAATACGTAGACTCAAAGCTTCAATTTCTGGCTTTGCCACTGATAGCACGTAGTCCTACATCGAAGTAACTGAGTACGTGTCGGCAAGCCTCGGTAGATATTCACAGTCTTGCCAAACCTTGTCTCGCCTACATTGCACACACACTTACCTGTAGCAACACGTGCATCTCCCGCCTCTGGCCGTCCATGTGTCCATATCTACTTAGTTAGGTACGTGTTTTGTTTGTGCTTGTATAGGCGTTGGCACCACTTAGGTATCGTTTATTGCCCATTTTTCCTTTTCCTGGGGAAGCGGGGAGCAGGGAGCAGGACACGAAAACCCTACTTATCCAGGACTGCTTCTGGTCTACTACACTTAGGTTAGGTACTTACTTAGCTTAGGTAGTACTTCCATATGCTTATAAGCACTCACCTAACCGAAGGTATAGTACCTACACGACAGTATGTACGCCTAAAGTTGGAAACTAAGCTGACTTGCATGGGCTGCCAGGTCATTACATGGGGTTCCGATGTCTGACCTGACTAACTAACGCCTTTCGTTTTCACGTCTCACGTTTGCTTCCCGCCAGGCGTGGAGCATGGAGCACGGAACATGGAGCATGGAACATGGGGCGCGGGGCCTCGTAGGCTGGCCAAGTATACCAATATACCTACTTAGCTCTTAGTATCTTCGATATCAAGGCCTAGACTGCCTGCATACATACCAGTAGTAGTAGACTTTGCAATAGCATCATAGCATTTAAAAATCCGATAAACTCGTACATCTCTTAAAGCTTCCGAGAGTTGCCCTGGTACATGACATTATTATTTATGTATGTACTTCTCGCTAGATAGGTCCCAGCAAGGGATCCCCGGCTTGGCACGACAAACGGCATTGCCGAATCGGTCGGTCCCCTAAAAAGAAACCCCTGCAGCAACCGAAACGCAATACTACGTTATCTATATCTAAGATGCTGTGTCTTTTATTTCTTTCCTTCTTTCCTTCTCTCCCCCCTTCAATTCTAGGGGTCGAATGTAAGTGTCGAAGGTATTGAAAGTGTCAGTGGTTTAATCGAACGGCCTGACAAGGGGGATGGGGGTTGGGTTGTTCCTTGATCCCTCTCGGTCGCAATGTCTACAGTTCTAGTTAACATTTATACTTGTAACTTATGCTTTATAAACCTACAAGACAGAACAATAGAGTGCCGTCGTCACTATGGAACACGTAAGCAACCTAGGCCGCCATGCGCGCTGAGCCGCATATCACCACCGCCCACAAGTGTTAGCTCCTGCGATGTTACGGAAGGGCAGCATTCATATTGCTCATCACCGTTCATCATTAAACTCCGTATGTAGCCTAAAAGTATCTGCCATGTTAATTTGGTGGCCCAGAGGAATGTTTCGATCTAGCCTTGCATCAACTAACTCGTACACTTCGACAGCCCAGACGACACAATGCAAGCAATTAGTACACAATCCCGTATTCGGTCTCGGCCAGCCGTCCCTATCTCGGGTTGAATATTCAAGCCAAGACACCGCGCTTTATATTCTATCAACTACAGGTTGTTTTGCGGGCCGGGGACACATGGTGTAATGGCGCCGCCGTACGGGATGATTGAAGTTCACCTTGCGTCACACCACGCGTCGTCGTATTTCCTCACCAAGGAGGCACGCCAAGTTCGTACCCTTCCTTTGGCGAGTGTGGTCACGAGAACCGCTGGGGATCGACTGAGCAATAGCAGCGCGTCCCGAATCCATTAAAAAAAAAGGCATACATAGAGCTCTGATACGCGACAGGGCGCCCGGAGACCTGTTGTCCTCTATTTGAAGATTCAGTACTCGTCTCTCGCTATTGGTTGGTCTTTAGTCTTGAGGCTAGGCCTCCACTTCAATACACAGCGGGAGAATAACGTAGGGCTTATAGAACAATTGATGCGTTGTGTTGTTAGCTCTAGCCATCATCTCTATTTTTCTCGAAGCTGAGCCTTGAGAACGTAGGAGTGTGATCCTCAACACAGTAGTCGCGTTATAGTAATTAGCAGCATGGAGACCATGGGCCGGCACCGATTATAATTTGTTGTACAACACTTGTGTTAGTGGTCATGGCGCATCTCGATCGGTTGAAAGGGCGGCAAGCCGAAGCAACGACTTTGTTTCTCATCCGAGTATCTCATAATGCATCTTTATACGCAACCCCACGATTATTTCCCGTGAAAAAGAAATGCTGTTTTCGGTGTCAACCACTACTCTCTCTTTGTCCGTGCCTAAAGCCACTGCCCGGGAACGGGCGAGGGATCCGACAATATGGCGAAGTCCCTTTGTAGAGCGCGTAGTCGGCCACGAGCCCTTCAGGGCAGATACATGTCTTGGTATTAATGGCATTAGCCCATATCACGGTACGACGAGCAGTATGTTTGAATTGTAGCAAATCCGCTACGCCTGTATGAACCCTCTACTAAGCTACTTTCCCACGACAGTGGTCGATCAGCACGTAAATAGAAGGTACAGTTGTAGCCATGGCAGACGCAAATCAACCAATGTCAGCGGCGATGCAGTTGCTAGAAGACTACGAGGACGAAATCGACAGGGATGCCAGGAGGTGGATTCAACGGGCGGACTATATCCCCGAAAACATCGGTTATGACTGGCTCCCGTTTTGCAGGGCCTTGATCGAGAATCATCGGGATGCCAAGGGCGTCTTCCAGCCGCCGTCGCCGAGCCCCCCATCACCGGTCCGCCCTCCCCCGAGAGATCCTCGACGTCGCGTCCGCGAGAAGGATGTTCGGAAAGGCCTACAGGACCCAGAGGCGCCGCTGGGGAACGTGCCTACCTTGGACGAGTCGTGGAAGTACGTCAGCTATATCCCTGCCTGGATGGACCCGGATTACTCAGAGCAGTTTATCACGACGACCGGTTTACATGTGAGGCAGAACACAACCCGGGATGCTGTTTACAACTTGCGGCCGGCGATGCGCCTCACCGACGGCATCCGTAACCCCACCGAGTACGCCCTACGATTCGGGATGGCCGAGGGCCGGCTAGATGGGCGAAGCCGGATGAGCCCGTCATGGTCCAAGACGCGGAACCCCATGGACGACTTCGCGAACCAGGTCAACATGTTGAGTGACACCGACAGACGCTTGGCCGAGGAGCTGAGCGCCGCCAAGTACAAGGAACTCGGCATGGAGCCACCCATAGGACAAAAGATTCACCCTGACGTGATGGATGGGTTGTTACAGAGGCACGGCCTGATAACCAACGAAGAACTGCTAGGCAAACTAGAACAGGGCGTGAAGGAGGGCTCGAGCCTCGACCAGATGATATATGAGCTTGAACAGCAGAATCCAGACAACATTAAAGCCCACCAAGTGTTTTTTGAAAACGCGAAAGACGACCAGGATTATCAGCGCATACGCTGCACCGGTATAACAACGGATGAACTGATCCAGACTGGTAGTTTCTCCATGTCAAACGACGTTGTGATGGATTTGGACAATCCGATTCACCCGTAAGTGACCCAATGGCGCGCCCGAGCATGTGGAAAGCCCCAGTTCACACTTACCTACAGGCTGTTGGCTCGAGACCGCTGGGAATACACCTATTGGAAAGGTGTCAATAGGCAATGGCCCAGATATGTCTATAATATCAATGGAACAAGAGAGACATGGAGCTTTGTGAGTGCTTTCTCGCCTCAGAGCCCGCGGCGCGGTCACGGTTGAATACGAGCTGATGACCGCCTCCCGAAAGTATGAGAATGATGCTCTTTGGGACGCTGTACAGCCAGCGCTGCGGCTGGTTTCTTTGGTTCTCTCCAAAAAGCCGCCGTTGCTCGAGGCCCTGATGAATATGAACACTAGACAGCCCATCCCAGCGAGTGAGGACGACCGCCCAGAAGTAGAAAAAAAAGGGAGCTCGCTCGCCAAGTATGTATTAGAAGAGGACATTGATATGAGTAAGACGTTTCCCATGATACGTGAGCTGACCGAAAAATTCAACTATGATTGGAAGGCAAATGTGTGGCGTGTTCTTGACGAAGCCTTGGTACTGGAATTAGACTCGTGCTATGGGCTGGTCCATAACCTTCCTCATAGGGATGACGTCGCCGACGATCCGGGTGCGGCTGAGTTCACTTATGGTAGTACCGGAGCGTATAGGCGGACAGGCTATCACAATAGGAGATGGATTAAGATCAAGCTAGGGATTGATCTGCTTTGGCCTTTGCTGGCACCACAGTATAGCCAGAGCGAGAAGATGGTTTGCACCTACGTAGTTGCTACGACACTATTGCACGAATTTGCGGTAGGTAGATATATATATATATATATATGTGTGTGTGTGTGTATGTGTGTGTGTGCGCATGCGTGCGTGCACACCATGGGGACTCACGATTTCGCGGTTCCCTTGATCCCTTTCGGGCCCCCTCTTGAGTTCGGCTGGCTGACCACAGTTTTTCTCCTTAGCATGCTGTATGCCAGGCGACAGCCTTCCTTACCAGGGAGGAATACGGAAAGGTTGAAGTACGCATCTTAGAACCGCTTGTTTAGAGTTTTGCTCTTGTACGCACGAACCCTATTCACCTCCGCTCCCCAGGCGCCCCGCTGTCTCACACTAACCAGGAAGAAAACGTACTTCCTATAAACAGCCGTTTCTAACTCGAGGTTTTTAATCTGTTGAACAGGGTCAGGACCCAGAGATTATGCAATTGCTTCAGAGTATGAGGGGCGTCTTGTTCGACCCGGCCGACTGGAATGACAACGAGCCTTTTTTTCAGGGTATGCCGACCGCCGAGGTTGGCGAGGATTTCGAGGACTCCCTCTGGGGCCGTACTTCGAACTTGCAGTCAGCATCATCAGGCTTGCCTAGATACATGGAGAACATTGTCATTCTAGCCGGGCGCGATGTACATCCCGAAATGCATGGGGACGAGAGGAAAGTTGGCCTGTTCCCCATATTGCTGCATTCAATACCAGTGTCTCTCCCATATGTGGCTAGATTTTTTAGAAAGAGCTTTTGGGAAGAAGAATTCGAAGCGTATGGTTTTAGCGCCCTCAAAATAGCGCCGGACAATCTTGTTCAGAAAACCTTGGCTTGGCGTTACAGAGTCGACGACCCCCTAAGTGTCGCGGTATTCGGTAAACCGCTATCTAGCTTCCTGAAAGCCGTGCCCGAAATACTAGGTTCGTCTCGCCAGCATGTGTTGGGGCAATACCTTGAGTCGCTTAAACTCGAGCTATTGTATCAGGCTCAGTATGACTTGTGGTGGAAGAAAGAGATCGAAAACTGGAAACAAGAGGAGATTTATCCTCTTGAGGGAAAGGTGAAGCTACTGGAGAAAGAGTTAGAGAAGGTATCCCTCCTACGTGCAGAGCGCGAGAGAACGGACAAAGCCAGTCAAACACATTTCTACTCGCAATACTGTGACTCGGTGGATGCCTCCGCGGGTAATGTAATGGGCCTCGGCGAGTGGCAGCAGGACGTGGCGAGAAGATACCACGAGATGTTTCGATATGGTGGCACGCTGATGCAAAGGCTGCTAGTCGTACATAACCAAATGCAGGACGAGCTCGGGAAATTGCAGCGCTTGTGTTTCTACTTACTGTCGGTGAAGCCGCCTAGCACTCTGTATCACGTCAAACCCAAGGATGGGAAAAAAGATACGGCGGTTTCGCAGCTGTATGAGCGTGCGGAGAGATTTCACAACGTTGCACTCCAGGTCAGCAAACAGCTGGGCAGAATCAGCAGATCATCGGTATTTGAGGACATCAGCGACAAGTGGAATCAATGGCAGGACCGTTTCGAGACCGACGCAACGCAATACGGTCAGCTCATGCAATGGCTCTGTAAGCGGGTTCCAGCCTCATTTTCTTCCCTTTTTAGCAACTTCTAGCGCATCAAGTCCCCGTTTGGGGCCGAGGTAATGTTTGAAAGCTTCCAACGTTTTGATAAATCACGTCCGAAATGGCAATAATTGACCCCGATTCTCTAGTGGACGGCGAGAAACCAACGTTCTCGCCACTAGACATCCCCGCTAAGGCTCGATTCCACCGGCTGCCCACCGCGCAATGGAAGCCTGTGTCGGAACGGTACAAAAAAATGGCGGCTCGCGAGTATAGCCGTGCCCCTTGGGCGGTGCGCAGGGTTGTTGACGAATACCTCAGCCAGTTTACGAGGCTCAAGGCTGAGATGAATTCGCGGAGTGGTATCAATATCGAACAAATAGTGCGCGCGCTGGCGTCGATGGAAGATATCGACCGTAGGACGGGACCGGGAGTCAGTTCGATGTTCGGCTTCAGTGTTCCTTCAACCCAACCTCAGATCGGATCCCTTGCTACCCCTACCGCCACTGCCACCGCTGTTGCCACTGCCGCTACTGATGCTGTCACTGCCGCCGCCGCCCCTCCGTCGACGGCAGTCTTTGGGGTTCCCAGCGGCCTGGGCATGGTGCATATGTCCCCGGGTGGCAACCTTCCGCGCCGGCTCTTTCGAGTGGAGAAGCCGACGAGCTACGCACAACAGGGTGCAGGTTATCGGAGTTACGTGACTAACCTGTTGACGTCGCCGGATCCATTGATGGCTTCGAAGGCAGCGAGCACTCTCTTCACATCCGGCGTGCCACAGCCCATCCTCGACTTGCTCCCGGAACAGAGACAACTAGCCCAGGGGAGCGGGGCCATTCCCTTTGTGCCATTCCCGAACCCCTATGCGAGCCACAACTTGATGACGTCCGAGGCTATAGCGTTCGAGGAACAAAAGGAGCTCCAGAGAAAGAGTCGTCAGGCAACACAGCAGGCGGCAGGCCGTTATAGGACGAGCCGGTTATGGCGCGACCGGGAGCCCAGCGAGAACAGCGATGATAGTTCATAACTTAGTATGAAACAGTGAAGAATCATCCCCGTCTTGGACCGGCGGCTCCTGACGAACCGGGTTTGTAAATTGTAGCTTAGGTACTTCAGTGACACTAATTGAGTTCATTGCGTGTATTAGACTTTCTTCTGGCCCTTCCCAGGCCGATGGTGGTGTGTAGTAGAAAGTCAATCTTCTCTTCACTTTGTAATACAGCCAGTCCCCCCCACCTAGGTCAGTCCATGCCATTTAAGATAACCCGACGATCATCTATTTCCACTACCGCACGAGATGGACTAGGGTAGATAACAGCGGGAGCACGGGGAGTTGAATTCAGTACCAATACCTACTTCTCCTCGTGACCTGGCACCTGGTACATAAACATTGGGTCCCGAGTCATCGACCTGGGGTATTGCTATCCTTTCTAAGGTAGTCTAAGAATGCCGTTTAAAATAACCTCATGTAAGCGACTATGCTATGCACCATCTCCATCGTTGACAAAATGGTATTTTCGACCTACCCATGAACAAAAAGGTGCTAACGGGGGTGCTGAGTGCCCCAAACAGAACACCGCATGAATATATGCCTTTTGGTTATGATCACGCCCCTCCTCTCAATTGCCATAGTTGATTGGCAGCTTCCATGCGCAACTGATCCGAAGGACTGGGAGTATGGTCGTCGTTTGAATCCACATACCACTGGGGTTTGTGAGTCGTGGCCTGACGTGATATGCCTACGAGCGGGTCATTGTAGATGGGCTGCGTAGAGTGATGCCATGTATATGAGTAGTGCGATGTGACCAGATTGGGCGGTTTCTCAGTAAGAGGACTCGCGGGCCCCACCAAGGGAGCAATTTCCATCGGCGCTATTTTCGCTATTTTCGGTGGCAACTGCTCCCAATTTTCATACATGGGCGGGAGCTTAGGCCCAGAAAACTCAGATGCGGTTGCTGGGACGGGTAGTGTATGGCGAATAGGAGCAGCGTGGAGGCTGAGCGGATCTGGCGGCGACGGCAACAGCCAGGGCTGATATGAGTATAGGGGATACGAAGAACTCGAGCGTCTTCTATCGATGATGTCGGCACCTGCCTGCTCGACAGCACAGGCGAGGCCCAGGGCGGGATGAGAGTCCCGGTCGTGTGACCCGAAGGCCAGGGGCGGATGCCCCGGCGTGGTTGGCAAGCGGCTCGATATGACCGCAGATCCTGGCGTTGGAGTCTTCCTCGACCTTGCGAGTTCCCTAACAGCTTGAAAATACCGGTCCTTGCCGGTGTATCTTTCATGGCGCTTGGGTTCAGTCACCGGCTTCGTCTTCTGATCAACATACTCATGAATTATAAGAGTTGCCGGGGCAGATTTTCGAGCTTTCCTTTTCCGAGCTGGTGGCTTACCAGCGCGAAACGACGCGGTAGACTTCTTCATAGGCTCGCTATCACTCGGCACCGTAGCGATAACGGGACCGGAACACAAGCTGTCAGACTTCGAAGGCCTATCCGAAATGGAGCTAGAATTTTCTAGATTGGGCTGATTGTGAGAAGTCTGCACCCGGCCAGGTGCCCTCACGGGAAGCGGCTTCCTGCTCTTCTTCTGGACTACGGGACGCGCTTGTGGGCTGGTGGCCAGCTCACGGTGACATTCTAGGTTCGACTTGGAAGAGGAATTCGACAGAGAAGTAGAGGTGAGAGTCAAAGCTGACGGTGTATACCCCAAGTTGTCGAAAGGACGACCACCTATCATGGCGAGTGTTCGGAATATATCCCAAACAACGTATGCCCCGCATTGATAATCGTTCCGCATGGCAACAGGATTTTTGGGAGCTAGTCGTGTCTTACTTTGCTCTTGCAAGATTTGTCTCTTGAGCCCGAGACTATCTCGTTTCTTTTCATTGACGCTTTCCCGTTTCTTCAGCGCTTCTTTCTTCTTCTCGGCCAAATTCTCGCGCCTCTGTCTGTCCAGCTCCATCCGTTCATCGGGCGAGAGCCAAAGAAGAGGCTTGCGAGTTTTCAAATCCTCGACCCAGGCATCACAGTCCCATTCAATCCAGTAGTCAAGGACGTCTCCCCAAGCGCTTTCAGAGGGCTTTGTGAAATTGA
Organism: Xylaria sp. BCC 1067; assembly: GCA_005188305.1. Taxonomy (NCBI): domain Eukaryota; kingdom Fungi; phylum Ascomycota; class Sordariomycetes; order Xylariales; family Xylariaceae; genus Xylaria; species Xylaria sp. BCC 1067. Next base: position 306,593 of record SSCS01000003.1, on the reverse strand, counting down.
TGAAGACGACCTTGCCGCCCTTCTTATGCACCGCCTTGGCAAATTCCTTCACCATGACCTTCAAGCCGTGGACGCGTAGGCTCGTGCCCAGCACCAGCAAGAGATCCGGGCCGGCAGCAAGGTCATGCTGCACGATAGGGGATATCAAGTCTGACTGGGGATGTTCTTCGCCGTACAGGACGATATCTGGGCGGAGCTTGCCAATACCGAGAGCTCGTTTTCCCTTCTCCTGGCGTGCCGCAGTGGCCCCGGCACAGTGAGGACATTCGGGCTGCTCTCCGGACAATGTGCATGATTCACGACCATCTTCGTCCCAATCGCAGAGTTTCCCACACACAAAACAGCGTAGAGAATGCAAAGATCCGTGGAGGAATACACACTCGACGCCCTTGTCAGGGTTGAGCTGGGGACCCGTTCTGGGCTCTGTTGATGCCAAATCCTCTGATTTCTGCGAAGCTTGCACCAAGTCAGTCAGAACTGCCGATTCATCAGATCGTTCCGTGCTATCTCCCGTCCCCAATGGCTCCGGCACTTGGTGCTTCATAGACTTCCTCTTCCTCGTGCCGAACCCATGCCTGAGGTCTGTTGACAGACCGATTTTCTTCTCGATCTCGTCAATGTTCTGGGTATAGACTCGAGCGAGCTTTCCAACATCTCGCATCTGTGCAATGAACCGGTGTGTTACCGTGGGCTCTACTTCTTTGACACGCTGTCTCAGCGATGTTGCAAATCTGTAGAAAACCGATGTCTTCAACGGGTCGGCCCAGATGTTGCAGTCAAACAGGTCTCTACCCTTCATGTTTCGTAAATTTGAACACGAGGACTGCGATGAAAAGAGGTCTAACGATTGTTGTGTATCATCTGACTCGGATGTATCAGAACAGTCAGAATCCTCGTGAGAGCTAGTGTCGGTAGAGGAGTTAGCGTTCTCGTAGGGGTCGAAGAGATCAGGTGGCGGTGAGGAGAGGGGTGATGAGCTAGTAAGGTTGACTGCGGGCCTCCTCGGTGTATTAGACGGCGTATGAGAGCTCGTTTCCCCGGGCGTGTCTACGAAGGTCGAAGCGTCCGTCGGTGAGGACTCGCGAGACGGGGGCTGATCTGAGAAGACAGAGTCATGACTCGTCGAGGAGTCAACAGAGTGCTGTGTTAGATGATGGGGTATCATAGGCCGTGAAGTGTTCACCCGAGACCGGGTGACCCGTTGAGGGAAATCTAGCGAGATTACGGCTGGGGGCTGCCGCCGCATCGGGGTCGGTTGATCTGGACAGGGCGCGGGATCGGTGCCCGAAGGGGGCGGTATCTGAGGGCCGGTTTGCTTACCGAGTGCGGGCTGGGATGGCGTCGAGGATCCGGGAAGCAATGCAGTCGACAAGACGGGATCGTCTGGCCCACAAGTCCTTCTCCTCTTCAGCGGCCTGTCGCTAATATCGAAGGACAATGGAGTGGCAGTAGCTGCGGGAGTAGGAGGGGCGGGGTCGTGGTCATCGAAAGAGCCCTGCTTGGCATTGACGTTCGCCTCTGCGCGCTCGAATTGGTCCTGGATGAGAGAATATAGGCCATTTTCGGAGCGAAAGTCCTGGTCAGCATAGTTAGTGGGCGAACGGATGGCAAAGGCGGTGGGAACGACGAGAGGGGGGAAACAAGGTGAACGCACGGGTATGCCGGAGTTGGTGCTAATGCCGGCGCCGGTGATGATGACCATCTTTCGTGACTTGGCAAGCGTGTCGGCGACATTTTGGAGGAGGTCGAAGGCAGCGGGCGTGACCTGGAGGGTGGGCATCTTTCGTGGTGGGAGGGCGGCGGGTTTCGTGTTGGTCCTCGGCGCAGGGAGCTGGAAGCCGAAGGAGCATGCGGATGGCGGGCTCAGCGAGTGCTGCAACTCATGATGCTATCGCGAGGAGGGCTTGCGCGACCGTCGTGCAAGGCAGGGTTGGGGCGGTGGGTGGTTGTGTGGTGTGTGGCTCGCGGTTCGTGGTTCGTGGTTCGTGGTTCGTGACAATAGGGCCCGGGTCAAATCATCTCTCATACATACATCAATCAAGGAAGGGCACAGATGTCAGGTCGAGTCAGGTCGAGTCAGGTCGAGTCGGGTCGGGTCGGGTCCTCCCTCAGACGCGTCCGGTCGGCTATGGCGGTGTCTGACAGGGCTGGGCACAGCGCAGGCATATATACAGTGGCTGACAGCGGGAGCGGATTGAACGGGCCAGAGCTACAGACAACACGATGCGAACAAAGGCCGGAACACGTCGACGGGGTACGGCGCCAAAATCTGCACCATAAATCTGAAGGTCGGTACCTAAGGGCTTCGTGGTGTCACGGCACTCGCGTTGGTGTGGAGATGATGGAGGGCGGGCAGAGGGCGGGCAGGGGGTGGGAACGATGCCGTCCAGCGAGCGCAGAAAAGCCGAGTCTCTATCGAGAAAGCAGGTGAATTGCGGCGTGACGCAGAACAGCGGAGGGCGACAAGAGCCTTGCTGCCTCGGCCTCAACGCATGGTGAACGGACAATGGGGATTGTAAGTATCGTCGTGTCGTTATTGGCGATGTTGACGGTGGTGGTAGTGGTGGTAGTGGTGGTGGTTGGTGTTGGTGGTGTTTGGTCGGTTAGAGGTACCGTACCGCACCGTACCGTACTGTACTGTACTGTACTGTACTGTACTCATGATGAATGACATGACATGACATGTCTCCCGCGGCCCCGTCCGCCTCTAGGTTAGGTACCTACTCCTACAGTAGATAGGTACACCGACCTAAGGCCAAGTGGAACGCTAGGTACAGGTCACAATCACAGTGCTGGCGCGTGCAGGGGAGGGCTCCTCCGAGCCACCGAAGCTTATGTGGGGCCGTCAACAGCTCAGCGGGAGCGCGACCAATCGCAACGCGGGATTCACCCGGGCAATGCACACATACACTCCATAACTAAGTACCTAATATACCTAGGTCGCTTAGTACGTCCCTAGGTACAGGCACTGAAAAAGGTCCTGTCCTCTTTTTTTCCAAACGTCCACATACCCTTGTTACAAAATATATAATAAATTTTATAATGTAAGATGAAATAATTTTTTAAAAATTATCTTAGAAAAAAAATGCTTAATTTCTCCATTTTTTGGGGTATTCTAAGTCTTAAAAGTAAAGCATAAACTGTCTTTTCTGTAAAGAGCATATCTGGACCTTGAAAAGAAGAGGCCTGGACTTTTTTAAAGCCACTGTAGGTACATGGTAAGTATCATGGGTAGTCAATATTATATTTTCACATCCATCTCATAAGCATAGACGAGTCGTTCTTCCTTTTCATGTCTAGGCTGAAATAGACAATTCGACTGTATCAACGAACTGGCTGACAGTCAACGTTCCCGCAGCCTTCCCCTAAGCCCAACCGCATTCTCTTGAGAGGTGTAACACTAGCCATGTAGAAAAGCCGATCGTCACCTCATATCATGACTCTTTCGAGGGTTCTGGTTCTGGTTCTGGTTCTCTCTTAAGCCCCACCCATAGTTACGTCGTCACTTACGTCCTCCCATTCTTTAAGAGCCATATTCCATTGTTGAAATTGCGTAGGATCATAGGCAGGAACCTCGAAAGGGAATGATGGCAGCCAGCTCTGGGGGTCCCAGTCGTCCTTTAGCATGATTTCCGCCATATACCGAGAAAGAGCCAGAATCGCCGTCTGAAAGCCCTTTAATACACGGCTACGGCGCCCGACCCCGATAAATGCTGTGGTTGAGAAACTGTTAGTAGACGCTTAGCGCAACCCCTGGAAGGGCTCGAGCTATTTCAACCATGAAGTGGTAATCAGGCCTAACTTACCTGCCAATTCCTGAACATAAGAGACCATGCCGGGACGAGAACATGTGAATCTACGTCCGAATGTGCGTGCGAAAAATGAAGTCCGCGCAACTATTGACTCTGTGTGCCAAGGTTCTTGAAGTTGTATCGTAGAGAATTTCTTGGGCGTTGTTTTACTTCGTCTCATGATATAGTATGAGCAAGTATTGACTGGCTCCTGAGCTTGATGCCGCTCTGGTAATGCTGCGAACATTAATATTCCTTTATCACATAAAATTCGTCAGCGGGATACAGCTTATATGTGCGCGTGTCTAACCTAGACAATGTAATAACCAGTTATGCGGTTTACCGTCGGTCGAATTGTATGGCGGTACTATGGTCTTGTGCCTCCCTACAACGATCCCGGTTAGCAGGATTGACTACGTTAGTTTGATTAAGAATATACAGTGGGATGACAGCAAACGCGGATAGAAAATTGCACTAAGTATTCTATAGTGTTGACTTGATCCCGCACTAGATCGAACATCCAAGGTTGGAGATTGATACATACGACGTAACTCTGTAACGTTTGTTTCTGGGAGCATTTTTTCTAGTCTGGACGCTGCGGACGCACATAGGAATTCATTTTTTACACGGTACCCCGTGATGAATCTCTCCATGGCCATCCGCTCTAGAGCGAAACCCCATGGTGTCTACTCCTGGAGATTAATTTCCTTGACATCATGGAGTAAGATGGGCGAGGAAGTTACCACAAGTCTTCACATACCGTGCTCCATATATCATAGGCCTCGTGGTACCATGGCCGTCGCGAGGCCCAAAGCGTCCGACGTTGGTTCCATCTATCTACTATATGCCCAAACCGATGGCCCCCAGCACCGCTGGGGTCTACAGTAATATTTTCCCACTTCTTTCCCTTGCCTTTATCTTTACCTGCTGGTTCCTCGGTATTGGTGAAGATGCGTGGGAATAGAAACCCGGTTTTCCCATCTGGGCCGGAATCCCAAAAAGCCTTGGACTGCAACCGCCACCAGAGTGACGCCGGGAGATACTGAACTGTAATGGGTTGGTCAGATCCCATCAAAGGGTGCGAAAAGTCGTATATATGCTCCCCCCGGCCGCTTGTTCCGTACCGGCTGGGGAAACTAGCCAAGCATACTGTCATATAAAGTCCTGTCCCACACTCATCTTCGAGCCTAGGATTGTCAATCTACCTCACATTCGGTCAGTTACTGAGTCCATACTCACGGTGTCAAGTAAAGATTAATTTGTCCGCCTTAGGAAATAGGTAACTTAACAGGTGTCCCGCCAAAGACAGCGCCTTCAAAAGAACGGCCGAGTTCAGCGATAGGCTGAAAGTTCACGAACTGCAGGCGATTTAGCTCTGTGTGGTTTAATGAATATGATCACCGATAGTTACAACGTACCGGCTCCCTTCCTTTGTATGCCTTTGTTGTCCCTGTTTCATCCAATTCTCTACACACTTCTTCGCTTAAATTGATGCGTTGAATTATTCGGCTGCGGTGAATTGCGTGCATGATTTCGTCTTATGAACGGCTCTTCGTTAGTACTAGGGGGTTGTATGCATATATGTTTTCCCTTTGCTTCCTCTCTACTCTTCATCGTGCAAATAAGGGGAAGGTCAACTCATTTGGACCTAAGAAAAAACGTACGTAAACACTAAATATGGGCTAACTGTTAGCTAATAATAGTTACTATAGAATCGCAATCTACTCACTGTTACAGCTGCCCTTGCATAGAGAGTACATCTTTCGGCAATGCTTATAGTCCCGCCACAATATAGTTTCATGCTCTTGACGTTTAGCCTACACATAATGTGGTGAATTCTAGGATCTATCGTCACGGTATTTCCTCGGGCCGCAGTACGGGAGGGCAAGAAACCCCAAGTCAAGTTTTCTAACAGCTCATTCAAGAAGTGCAGCCGTTTTTGCTTGTCAGGTTCTCCATCTCCGCCAATATATTTTTTCTTCTTCCCGGCATGTATTTTTTTGCCCTCGGCGATCGACAGAAGAATCCTTTTATCTTCTTTGTTCTTCCTATGCTTTTCAAAATTGCTCGGATCGCCGAATAATTCGTACCATAATTGAATACGACCATATAGTAGCATCTCAAGCCTACGCACAGTCACGCAATTTAGTCTATTGGTAGCTCAAGATCGAACAGTAACTTACCACTCATTGTTGTCTTGGATAAGTGCTAGCAGTATCCGATTAGCTATTTCGATGCTAAATCGCAGGTGATGCCAAACGTTGTCGTCGTCCACACTCCATCTTGTGACTACTCGCTCCGTTCCGTCCGCCTCTCGGATGATGTCTTCCTCCTTGCCTGGGAAAATTACCGAAAGATCAAGGTCATACCATCGATCCTTACGAAAGAATGGCAGCCAGGTATCTTCATCGACGTCGATTCTCTGCTTGCAGTAATCCTCAAAAAGTTTGGAGGAGTTCTCATCATCATCTGGTCGATGCCCACCAAGCAGGGTTGGACAGCCGTCCCATGAAAGAATTCCATTTAGAGATGGCATATCCCATGATGCGAGCCCTTGCAGAACTATACGCTGATACGCTTCTGTCACCATAACTTTGTCTATTGCCTCCATAGTTTCCGTGATCTCGAATTCGTCTTCGGGGGGTTCGTCGTCGTAGTATTTTGGATCAAGACTGAATTTCATCAATTATTTATCGAATACAACCTTACAGAAGTAGAAGCAACATACCGAGGATGTATTGGCGCCAGTCCCGAATGTTGAACGCCATCCTGAATCAGTGAAGCTTGAAGATCGCGAAGAACGCCATAACGTTCCGCCCAAGGTGACGTCGGAATGCCGTAACGAGACGTTGACTCCGTCATGATAGCTTAGTGAAAACACATGCAAGAGAACTTCGGGGGCCATAAAGCCGCGGCGGGTATATTACGATAGGTTTGTACAGAGTTCGAGCTCTCGTGGTTCTATAAATGAGTTTTACCGCAAACGGCATAGTAAAAGGGTAGTATAGCTAAACAAAGGATTATATTTTCCATAAAGTGACTGACCTTAGCTAGCTAGCTTTCTGTTATGTAATGTCGAGAACAAACGGCCTCAATAATAGGGTGCAAGGTTGGGACCGCTTTTGAACATTGGCTCATCTAGCATTTAGGGTGGTATAATTTTCCTAGTCTTGAATCGCTGAATGCAGCTAGTAGATTGATACATGAACGCGATTGTTGCCTGATATCACAACACCATTGGCTAAACTCCCAAAGCTAACTACCCCCTATGCCCCCACGACCCTTGCTCCCCTTCATTCTCCTTAGTTCTTCAAGGCCCTTATTACGTTGGAAAGCTCTAGGACCTTTCCAGTCTCCAAGCATCCCCAGTCAATTCTTCGCTCAGCTCCCAGAGACGCCGAGCTACAGTCGGATCCTTTGCGTGGTCTGCGCATGGGAAGAATTGACAGTCTGACAAGTACAACCCACGACATTCTGTGAGACGAAAAGAATCAAATTAGTTCCCTCCTACTTGCCTCGAGACCAACAACTTACCGTCTAACGATGGGTCCAAGGCAGCAACAAGGCTCGTTGAAGCGCCCTCGTCACTACTCTTCCAGTATTTAGATGTTGCTGCTATGGCCTCTGCAACATCGTCGTCGTGCTCTCTGCCAAGGTTGCTAACAACACCTATATCGTCCTTTGGTTAACCAACCAGTTCTTGCTATGGAGCATCTTCCAGTAAACCGAGGCCATTAATGTGCAGTTGCATTAATGGTCCTTAGGGGTTCCGCAAGGAAGGTCAGGCACGAACATACCTCCGGGATGCAGCGCGTATGACATAATGCCGGAAGCTCTCGCATGCTCCTGTAAGCTTAGGGTAAACAAGATATTGGCAGTCTTGCTTTGGGAATAGGCTATAGTGGACAAGTATCCATCTTCAGGGGCCTTGGCAAAGGCCGGCGGCATGGATGGCCTAGGCTTCTCGTCGGGCGGGATATCCTTATTTTCCATGTTATAATCGTGGAAACGGACCGGCGATAGCATATGGCCGTGGCTTGATAAATTGACGACTCGTGTTGCCCCTGGCGGGGACTGCTTCGCTGCAGCTTCCAATAACGGGAATAGAAGTTTTGTGAGCAGAAACGGTCCAATGTGGTTGACGCCGAATTGCATCTCTATCCCTTCTTCTGTCCATCGCCGCAGACGATATGTACAGCCGGCATTGTTCACGAGAATATCAAGTGTGGAGATGAGTCCCTCGACCTCTACGGCAGCCCTTCGTATTGACTCCTGAGATGCTAAGTCTGTGACAATCGTATGCACATTGACTTTGGGATATGAAGTTCGTATAACATTAGCAATGGCTTCTAGCTTGCTGCTAGTTCGCGATATTAAAATCAAGTTCGCCGGTTCCTGGGACGCAAATGCAATTGTAGTGCCTTCTCCGACTCCTTGTGGTGCAACTCCTGTAACAACAACTTCGTAACCGTATTAGCAACAAAGTGAACATGGGGCGATTCGACAGGCACTAATTCATACTGTTTCTGTCCTTGATCCTGTCCGCATAGGTGGCAGCAACAAGCAACGCTGATGTTTTCTGGCCCCAATTCGGATTCGACGTCATAATTGTCACAAAAAGTAAAACACACGGTTGCTTGGATACTAGAACTCTCAAGACTAACACAGGCTAGAGCTAGAACCTCTTGAGTCTCACAATAGATTCGGCTTCTGTATCAGTGATGTGTTCTATCCTCGGATTTTCATCCAACAGCGTTATCATGATGCTCGATGTGAGATAATTACGTGGGGTATTTCATGGCGACATGGACTATATAGGCTAAGGTCGCAGGACCCATCCCGTCGGTTGTAAGCCTCCGCCCAGAAAACAAGAAGCCGAGGGTATGTCATTCCCACCCACGATTCCCTTTTGATGGCGGCTATCGCTCACCCTAAATTCGGGGGTGCCACCGTCACTCAAGATCCTAACCCCGCGTCTCCCCACACCGTGGTCTTCCATGAAATAGTTCAGTGTGAAACTTGCATTTCCTAATCCGCAATCTCATTTTGATATTTTCGATATCTTATTCTCCGAATTGGCCCATCTACGCAATGGACACCAATAGTAGTAGCACCGACAGCGGCACGTCGCGTCCTTCTACGGGAATCAAGGTTATCGTTGTTGGCGCCGGTACGCTTGTGTGCATCACTCGAGACGACGCTTCGTTTGCCAGCTGACGATATATTTGGAAATAGGATTTGGGGGCTTGGGTGCCGCTATAGAATGCCATCGTCAGGGTCACAATGTTGAGATATATGAGGCTTTCCCAGAGTTAAAAACACTGGGCGACATTATCTCATTCGGGCCTAATGGAGGTCGCATTTTCCACAGATGGTCGAATGGCGAAATTGCTCATCGTATGCGACTTCTAAGTGTATGTAATGATACCTTGGCGCATAATGCCTCTCTCAGAACGGAGGTTTCTGATATTGAAACGAACAGATCGATTTAAGAAAGTATGGCTTCAATATCCACAAGTATGACACAGGCGAGATCGTCATCAATCAACCGACACCAGAATACTCCGTGGAAGCCCCAAATTTCAACGGCCACAGGGGTGAATTACACGAGGTGGTATTTAACTATGCAAAGGATCTCGGCATACCAAGTGAGTGGTTGTATATTCTTTTTAGAACTCCAATGGCCTATACATACATGTACCGAGACGGATGTCGCTAACGCGGCATAATACAGTCCACTTGGGTAACAGGATTAGCTCTTACTTCGAAGATGACAACGAGTCGGGGATAGTACTCGAGAGCGGTGCCAAGGTAAGGTAGTAAAAGGGTTTCCAATGTATCCAAAGGATGACATTAACTCTGTAACTACCAAGGTATCGGCTGATGTGGTTATCGCTGCGGATGGTGTTCGATCCAAGGCTCGAAAAACTGTCTTAGGGTACGAAGACAAGCCCAAAAGTAGCGGATACGCTGTGTGGCGAGCTTGGTACGTCTTTCCCATGGTTTAACGGTCCGCTTAGGCTGGGGCTGACGGTCCTAGGTTTCCAAATCAAGACATGCTCGCAGATCCACTCACTGCTCAATTTTGCAATAATGGTGATACATTCAACGGCTGGATTGGTCCGGACATGCATTTCCGTACGTTGTGATAGATTTCTTCTATTCCATCGTCATCACTCTGACCACGAAGATGCTGAACTTTGGCGTTAAAGTCTTCAGCACCATTAAGAACGGCTCGGACTGCTGTTGGGTTCTCACCCATCCGGATGAGCACGATATCGATGAATCGTGGAGTTTCCCTGGCAAGCTATCCGAGGTCAAAGAGGCGATCAAGGACTGGGACCCAATGTGCACCCGAATCGTGTCAAAAACCCCGGAAGACGTATTGGTGGACTGGAAACTGGTGTACCGGGACCCTTTGCCTACGTGGGTAAGCCCTAAGGCCAGAATTCTCTTGGTTGGAGACTCTGCGCACCCCTTTCTGCCCACCAGCGCACAGGGAGCAACACAAGCACTCGAAGACGGTGGTAAGTAAACCCAAATCTTTCCTTTGGGAGTTTTGGTGGCTTCTACCTCAGCATGGCATCTATTCCAGCAAGTCATTGGCTCCCAGCGTGTCGCGCGTGTGCTCATAGATGCCTTCAAGTCACACCCAAAGAGAGCTGGCTGCTAATACGAACGCTGCAGTCTGCATCGCCGTTTGTCTCCGGAGAGGCGGGAAGAAAAACGTGCCGGCTTCTGTGAGAGCCCATGAAAGGATCCGTTATGACCGCGTCCGCGCAACACAGAAGACCGGCGAGTCCACTCGAGACATGTGGCACAAGACGGACTGGGCCAAGGTTAAGGAAAACCCAGAGATTATTCAGTTTCCTCGACAAGACTGGATCTTCGAGTTTGATGCGGAAAAGAACGCGGAGGAAATGTACGATGAGATTGTCAAAGAAATTTCCAAGCTATAGAGGCTAGGTAAAGAGGGAGGGGGGGCTGGCGGGACTGTAGGAGTACAGTTAATGAATGAATATGCAAGATTAATGCCTCTTCGAAGGCTAATTCTGTTAGCATAGACATACAGCTGGAGCGTACGGCAATTATAAAACCAATGTTCGGTTTTGGATATCGTGTATGGACCCTAGCTAAGATTACAGATTCTAACACAAATCCCCCAAGTATCAATTTGATCCGCATACTATCTCTATCTACGTCCCCTCGTAATATGCATAGGTTTTTTTATATAGACACTGTAGATGCCTAACAGCGGTCCCCACTTCCGGCAGTTGAAATTAGAGCTTAGTCCCAGTCGTATTAGCGGTTGAAGTCTTGGGTTCGCTACCAGCTCCGTTGCTCGACTGCGTTTCAACATGGTCTGCCTGAGGTTTCTCATCGAGCGTGAGCGCAACATGGTGCCCGGTGCATTCGTACTTTCGAAACTTTCGGGCTGGAACGCGGGCCTCAAACTATCGATAAATTAGAGCGAATCAATTAATACAACTTGCATTAACGCAACTTACCATCTCGTCGATCTGTTCTAAGGTACGGTCCTTGACCTCCGGAAGGTAGAACCAAACCCAGATTCCGGTAACGGTGCAGCTGCCCGCCCAGATATAGCCATATTTCGGACCCCAACCCAACTCTGCGGGATTGATGAAGTATGGCGCGGTAAACGTGGTAAGCCAAGCACCGAAGAACCCAATAGCCGTAGCCAAACCAAAAGTGTGACTACGCAAGCGCTGTGACGCAAGCTCGCCTCCTGTGAGCCACGCGTAGGTAGATATCAAAGCATTGTAAGCCACGATATAGATGACGCTGAGGCCGACAATAACCTTTCCGGTTTTCTCAGTTCCTGGCTCAATGGTGTACACGATGGCCATGGCCAGCTGCGAGGCTCCGCAGACCGCGAACCCCGACATCATCATGACGCGTCGACGGCCGTATTTTGTAATGACTAGAGCGTTAAACAGCAATGCAGCGACACCAGTACCAGTCAGGATACACGAATTCTCAAACGCATTTCCCACGTTGGCCATCTCGAAGAAGTATGTACCGAAGGCTTACCGCGCGTTAGGCTCGTGACGGCGCGAAGCGCGTGCAGAAGGACGACTTACATATTATAAACATAGCTCCGGAGGCAGCCTGTGCAGTTAAGCCGAGGACCGAGATAATTGTTCGTCGCCGATCGATCGGGTTTTGGAATAGTGTACGGTATCCTACGCTGGATTGCATTTGTGCTTCTGCAGCTAATGTAATTTTCATCTCGTCCAACTCATCTGCAACAGACCATCCCGCCGGCCTCAGTCGCCGAAGCGCTCGTTCGGCATCGTCCATTCTCCCTTCTGTGGTTTACGTAAGTAGATTAACTTGGGGAAATCAGGAGGCTTCGAAAGCCCTGTCTACTTACTAAACAACAGTTAGCCATGAACATGTATGATACGACGGTGCTATGGGGCGTATGTAGGACGATAAATTAGGAAGTAATTCAATGACACATACCTCGTTGCTAACCACCTCGGGCTTTCTGGGATAAAAAATAGACCGATCGTCAATATCAAGGGAATAACATGAACAATACCCAAAGGAATGATATAGGCGTTTCTGTTATGTATCTTCGCAGCAAAGTTATCAATCACGGTTCCGATAAGGGAGCCTGCAGGTAACCATTAGTAGCACTACGAATGTACCTACACCGCAACTTTACTCACCAACCGCAACCCAGTACGTAAAGATGGAAATGCCGAATCCTCTATATTTGCCAGGTGAACATTCCTACTCCAAGTTAGTCTCAAGCTAACGCTAACAGCACAGGATGATGTACCTGAATATAAAGCTGTGCGTGCGTCATCAAAAGCCCATTCGACAAGCCAATTATCAGCCTTCCAGCGTATAGGCCGCCTATTTCCGTCGTTGCTTGCATGACAGCCGTCGAGATGAAGACGCCAACGCAAGCGATCCAAAGCGACATCTTGCGGCCGAAATACTTAGCTGTAAACCCAGCAGTCGACGAAGAAATGAAAGCGCCCAGGATCATCAGCGAGGAGATGAGCTGCTGTCGCTCGGCATTGATGTTCCACCCAAGGGGCGTGTCGGGTGCCTTCTCCCCAAAGACCTACAACTCACTCGTTAATCCGTGTTTTGAGACTGAACATACTACGCTCACCTGGAGAAAGCCAATCATGGCTTGCAAGCCGCCAATGATGCCAAAGTCGAGGCCATATTGGAACGAGCTCAACGAGACGAGACAAACAATGGACAAAGCCTTCCAGTGCTGTTTCATTCCCAGTTTCTGGTCCTGATCTGACGCCATTTTTGGTTTTCCCTGGCAGTAGCTATCGTCAATGTAAGCGTCTCTGCGTAGGTGGGCGCAGTAGAAGACGCGATTAAGAGTGTTTTAGCTTATGATACTAAAAGCCACCATGTGAACTTCTCCCCGCATCCAAGCGCGGACGGTTGCACCCCCATATTCAAGGTAGTAGAGGGACGAACGGCAGAACGGCAGAACTGCCGAAGCACAGCATATGCTATGCAGGCCGCAGGCGGGCGCGAATGGAGATCTCCCCAAATGGGTCATACCCAGGCTCTTCTCCGACAGGCCTAGCTACCAAGTCTTCCGCATTGGAAAATCCCCTCATCGTAGTCTAGTCATCCGCTGTGTAGTATGCGCGAGTCACGCTCCTATTCGGCCGGCTAATGGACGTTTTACCACGGCCGTAACCCAATATTATCCTGCATTGGCAGCGGGACGGACATTCACGGCCCATATTCTACTCTAAATAAACAGGCACGTGCTGGTTGGAATAGCATGTGATATTTTACCGACGAATTTCCTATCTTGTATAATGATGGCATTTTCCCGAGATTGTTTTTCTCGTCTTGACCGTTACATGAATGGAGGCTGGAACCTTGTTATTATCAACAATCAGCAGTAGCCGCAGGGGACAGGGGTTGGGAGTGGTGCCAAGACACCATATCGGTATACAGCAACATCGAGTGAGGCCACTAAATCATAAGGAGAGATAAAGGACTATAGAATATAAAGCAACCGAAGCCTTCTATTTGAGGCTTAAAAGGGGTACTAGAGGTATTCGGCTATAAACAGGTCAGGGGCTTCGTATCGAGGCAAAAAGGAGCTCAGGAGTTAGAGAACCATAGTAGCTGATTATGAACATATCGTTCCAGACTCTTGAAAATAAGTCTTCGTTCCGCCGTATCGAGATGAATTTTCCATTAGTGTAATTTTATTTTATTTATTTTTTTATTTTTTTTTTTTTGGTTTGGGGGAGGGGGGGTTTATCACCAGGAGCCTAAATTTTCCACGAGTTCCACCAACATGGGCACTGTGCCTTTACGACTCAACACGCCTAGTTTGAATAGATGGTGTCTGGGCCAAAAGGATAGCTTTAGCCATTCGGCTTTGATTTCGCCTCGGGACAGTACAGAACGATGCTGGTAGTAGCACTGTATCTACCTTTCTCTATCGCAGGCTCGAGGCGCCGGTGTTAGTAGGAGGGAAATACCTAGGGTAAAGACCTACTATATAGAAGCTTGGGACCTAGATATGGTGGATTTCAAAGAAAGGAAGAGAGAATTGAGCATTTGAACAGCAGACAACGTGGAGTATTATACCACTAATAGAGATTATTCACGTGTCGACAAAATGACCTGCCTCTGGATCGCCTAATTCATTATGCAATGTAATCTGCTACCTTGTATTTCATCTTTTTTAAGGAAAGAAGTCGGGTGAATAGATGATAAATGATGTGCTATTTCATGCCTCTTTGAATTTGATAATTTACCTATATCTATGTTCAATAATTTGGAATCAACACGATTGGTGTAGATGGGGCGGCTCCCAGTGTCCTTCTCTACCCCCTTTTCAAAATGTTGACGATGCAACAGAGCTAGCATCACAGAATTGGGGCAAAGTATCGCCTGACGTTGGTCTTGGGGCTGTGGGCGCCGTCTCGGAGGCTTGAGATTTCACGTCCTTACGCTTGAATGTATTGCCGATCTTGTGAAAAAAGTAACGGACAGGCCGCTCCTCACGATACCACTGCGACTCGTACGGCATGTCACTCTTTGATGAGGCGTTTGTAGAATCATTGGTGGATGGCTGTGTCAGGGGCCATCTCTGTCTAGAGGACTCACTTGCCCGCGCTTTACCTTTACCTTTACCTTGAAGAATGTTGTCTAGAGGGGTGTCGTAATCGACGGGGCCGACTTGGACTCCGTCGTTCTCGAGGTCGGCGAGACGTTTCCGGCGCAGGAGATGTATCTGAAGGCCCATTAAGGCCCAAATGGCAAGTAGGAGGACGACAAATACGATCATGCTGGCTACTATGGTTACATGCCCCGAGCCAGCGAGGCCAGTATCCGGGTTTTGATTCGTCATCGCGGTGTGCAAAAGTAGATGATAATAGGTTGGCAAATAAAAATACTATGCCAGGATGCTCCGCTCCTGTAGTCTCGGTGAACTTGTTAGACTGCAAAACGATGGCCGCTTGAGGGTGTTTGTTGAGAAAGCGGCGTTTTGCGTGTGGAGTAGACTCGAGTTACAACCTGACAATATATAGAAGAATACGAAGCTGTATGAGAACCATGTCATTCATTCACGGCGTTCTTCGAGCGTGAAACAACCAAGATTGGGCACTTCAAGGGATGTCGGCGAACAATGCTAAGTGCTGTTGACTAAACAAAAAGACTTGCTTGTTTGTTTGTTTGTGAAAAGGATCTTCGACGTTTGCCTTTTGAGACGCCAGAATGGTGTACGAGATCTGGGTGACGTTGTGCAGCAGCAGCAGCATGCAGTGTGAACTGAACCCACGCGACGAGACGCCACCCCGCGCTGCCCTGCGTGTGGATGGATGCTGGAGTGTATCCACCACGTGTGGGTGCTTTGCGCTCCCTTGAAATACGAGGTAGATGCAGATAGATGTCCCTAGGGATTGCTTTTAAGCAAGCCAATCAACTGTGAAAAAGAAAAAGGAAAAGAACAATACTTAGGTAGCATTAGATCTAATAGATCTAATAGATCTTAATAGGATCCTACCATTTAGTACCTACCTAGGTAAGTTAAGGTACTGTGATGCGATTGGGGTGGATATTGATGTTGTAGAAGGATAGAGTCAGTGACCTGGCAATAGTCGTGAGGGGTCACATATACTCGCCTACCGCATACCTTGCCTTAGGTACCTGCTATAGGTAGCTTACCAGGCTAGGTACATATCATCTAGGTACCTACCTTAGGTCAAGGTACCTCAGCTAAGCCGATCCGATTTAGCTGCTTCGAACCATTGTTAGTTCTTTACTCCCCCTCCTAATGGAGCACCGTCGCTCGCAGCACCTACAACGACGTCATCGTCTGGTATCTGCAAGTGCCGTTCGCATGCACAGCGCCATCTAGGATATACCTAGCCGCCCAAGCTATACAAGCATTCTGCACATAATCCACCATCTATCTACCATCTATCTACCATCTACCATGTAGGCGGTATCTAGCGCGCCTTTGATTCTCAGACATCGGCCTCGTCTGCAGCAGGTATCCATCCAACAGTATCCAACGATATCGAACCCTGCGCGCGACCCCTCGACCGCTTCGGCCATCCGACTCGACCGGCTCTCGACTCGGAAGTCTGAAGTCTGAAGTCTGAAGTTTGAACTTTAAACTCCAAACTCGTAACCATCCAAAAATATATTCAAGGTCCTCTTCCCTCCTCCGCGTTGTCCCTCGCTTCGCCTCCCTCCCTCCCTCTCTCCCTCTCTCTCTCTCTCCCTCTCTCTTTCGGTTGGAATCATTCCGTCTCTCCACGCCCTCGTGTCCGTGTCCGTGTCCGTGTTCGTCTTCGACCAAACCTCCCATATTCCATCTCGATATCCGTCCCCGCGTCGCACCGCCACCGAAATGGCCCCTGTTCCCGCAGACGCAATCCCGACCCTCAGCCTCCTGTACAAGCTCGGGAGGATGAAACCCTCGCTGCTTGGCCCTCTTGGCCGTGCTACCTCTGCCCACAACGACCGCATTGCCGTTATCAGCGGCGACATCACCACCTTAGCCGTCGATGCCATCGTCAATGCCGCCAACGCCTCGCTGCTAGGCGGCGGCGGCGTTGACGGCGCCATCCATCGGGCTGCTGGGCCCGACCTACTAGCCGAGTGCTGCACCCTCAACGGCTGCGCCACCGGCTCCTCCAAGATAACCGACGCATACCGCCTCCCCTGCCGGAAGGTCATCCATACCGTTGGCCCTGTGTACTCGGACCTCTACCCCCAGCGATGTGAAGCCAGTCTCCGAGGCTGCTACCAATCCGCTCTGCAGCTGGCCGCGCAACACGGCCTCAAGACCATCGCCTTCAGCGCCATCAGCACTGGCGTCTACGGCTACCCGAGCTATGATGCCGCCACCGTCGCCTGCTCTACCGTCAAGGCTTTCCTCGGTAGCGACGAGGGTCAGAAGCTCGACAAAGTCATCTTCGTAACATTCGTAGAAAAGGACGTCCGCATGTACAATCTTCTTTTGCCGTAAGTTCTCTCGCTCCCTCTCCCCCAATTCTTCGCTCCCCATTGTAGTCTCTCATGTTCTTCTCTGGCTAATCGTTATCGCGGCCAATATAGTCGTTTCTTTCCTCCCAGTGACGAGGCCTTTGACGAGTCGCAAGACGCTACGAAGGAACAGATCGTGGAAGCTGAAGCTACCGCGAATCAGCTCCCCAGCGTCCCCCAAACCGACCCCTCTGACAGTGAGCATGTGCAAAAGAAGCAGAAGCAGGACAGCGCTGATTGAACGGTGCTGTGTATTTGCTTATCGTGGTACTAGTGGTTGGAGGAAGGCAAATGGTTCATGATTTGATGACGAATAGCTCGCGAAGCGAGAGATGGAGTTTTCGGCGTGCCTTAAAAGAAAGGAGTTTGGCGGAAGGCAAGATTCCCCCACTTACAAGACTCAGGTCTGCTGTTGCGTCTGGCTGCCTGTGATTATGATTTACAGATATATATGGATCCTTTTTGAATATAGGCTGCAATTCCACAAAGCTGTTATTATAGTTCCTCACTCTAACAGACACGCCGTAAGGCATCCTTTCTGTAGGCCCGACGAAAATAAGTTTCTTTTAACTAATCGCTCGAGAATATGTGCTTTCAGGTCGGGTATCTAGCTTGCTCTACGTATCTTTGGAATGTTCCAGGCGAGCCCTGAGCGCGAATATCGCTTATATATCTATTGCGCGATTGCCTACCTATAAATCGAGGCTATCATGCATCTATTGTTGCCGTACCAATTCTAGCAACACATATCGCGCCCAGCCACCCTACCCCCACTGCCAGCCAAGGTTGTCCTGACGTGTGTGGCCACCTACACTCTAATTTTAAGGGTACTTCTGCTCTGAAAGCCCGTGGTAACAACATGTCGATGAACTTAGGTCCGGATAACCGGCCGCGGCAAAAACCTTCAGACTCCGATATCGAGGTACAGCCATCTCACACCATGTCGACTGCTGCCCTTTTCTACGAAAAGGGGGGCGCTGAGCGCAAAGAGAGCAAAACCCACGTTGAGAACTCACTTCCCGAATGCTCAGCTAGTAGAGGTCTCGTCCGGATAGTGATTCAATTATGCGACGTAGCAAATAGCAACAGCCAGGCAGCGGAGGCACCAGCTCAAGCACGTATGGATATCAGCAACAGTCGACAATCCCGTAACTCTTATCCCCAGACAGCAACTCGCATAGTGTCGGCCCCAGGCAACCGGCTGACTCGCACTTGGTCATCAAGACACAGCGGCAAGTAGCCGAGATAGCCTATAGCATTCCTAATAGAATTCTCGCACAGCCGATGCTGATCTCAGATACCACGGTATCCCTCCGCGGAGGCGCCTCTGACACGGACTGGCCGCAGCTCGAAAGGCAGCAAACGGAAGCCTCGCCATCTCAAGGTCTATTCTTCCAGCCGCTGGGCACGTCCGCCACACCCACACTCACACTCACACCCACTCCCACGTTCCCGGCCCTAAACAAACCAACCAAGCGCCGAGCCGCATTCTTCGCAACCCCCTTCACAACCTCCCACGACCCGCCCGCAGACTCGCAGGTGTCGACGCGGGACTACCTCCGCGGCAAGGTGGCGACGGGCTGGGCGGGCGAGCTCGGACTGCCGCTGACGGCCATGTTTCGCGCACCTGCGGTGCTGCGTAGCTTGATAGGAGCTTGGGGACGTGGTTTCAGCTGGGAGATTTGGCGGTGGGTTTCGGACTCGAGCTTGTAAGGAGAAACGATGAACGTGGAGAGAATATGCGAACGGATAGGGGCAAGGACGTACGAACAGGGTATCTTTGAAGCATCTTATGAGTAGGCGCACGTAGGATAATGTATCTATCGAGCAGATGTAGATTGAGCTCCGTTGCCGTATCCACCACCCCTGAAAAAGGGGCTTCACTAAACTACAGTCGTATCTTGGTTACTATCTCTCACCAACTGTCTAAGCTGCCTTTCCAAACAATACCTCTTGCGTGTCATACCCATACTCCATAGGCATCTGCCAATAATGATCCGCATCCTGTTTCGCGACCCTCCACGCAGCCTCGAGAGCATCCAGTAACTCGCTGTCCAGGGGCCCCTTCTCAAGAGCATCCAGATTGTCCCTCAGCTGCTGCAACTTCGAGAAGCCCAGGACAACTCCATCTCCATGATCCCCGCTGAGCTGAGAATGGTGCCGGATCCAGCGCAAGGCGACCTCGAGCGGCGGGATGCCGGCCTTGGCCGCGGCGTCGCGGATAATGCTCGCGCCCTCGACAATGCCGTGCCGGAAGTACTTCCCGCGCGTGAGATGCGACATAGGCCCCTTGCTATACCGACCCTCCTTAGGGTCCGCGTCAACGCTCGTAATAGTGCCGGCCAGAAACCCCCCGCCCGTAGGCGAGTACGCGTCGATGGCGAGCCCGTACCGCCGGCACGCCGGGATAAGCTCTTCCTCGATGTTGCGGAACAGAGGGTTGTACAGCCCCTGGTACACCGTGGGCCGCACAAAGCCGCGGTGCGCGCACGTCAGGGCTATCTCGGCCACCTCGAAGGCCGTGTAGTTGCTGAGACCTAGCCGCTTGAATTTTCCGGCGCGGTATAGCTTGTCTACTGCCTCTAGGGTTGGTTCGAAGGGGATTGAACGATCCTGGGGAGGGTAAGCCTTGTTTTAAATGAAGTTTTAAGTGTATAAGACGGGAAATGGCTTACTGGTGCGTGTAAGTAGAAGATCTAGAACACAAGTCAGCACACCCCAACACAGCGGATCTTATATGTTAGGCAAAAATGGACAACTCACATCAACACAGTCAGTACCAAGCTCCGCAAGCGAAGTCTCGACCGTAGCAGCTAGGATATCGGGAGCGTGAAGTCCAGGCGTAATTGGATATGACTTGGTAGCGACCCGCAGCCCGCGTTTCTTCCACCCGGCCTCCCTCGTGAATGCCTCTTGCTTCCCGCCCAGGTAAAGCCGTGCCGTGTCGATCTCTGTGTGTCCGTGCTCTTGGAAGATGTCAAAGGCTGCGGTGATGTTGTCGAGGCCTGTGAGGCGGGCGCCGGGAACGTCTGGTGGGCCGAGGACCATCAAGCCTAGAATTACGCGGAGAGGCTTCGAATCGGACATCTTTCCTCGTCCTGGATATTCAGATATCCAGCTTCTAAGTTGCATCAAAGAGGCAATTGCTGGATTTGAGTTGCGGTTTGTTCGATTCTTTGGAGCCGAGGCGATACTTATCTTCTCCGCGACCGAACCCCTCGCGGCGGCTAAATCTTGCCGTTAGCTCCATTGGTGCACGGGGTCGAGGTTGGCCAAAACCGGCAGATGTTTTATTCTCGCAAGTTACGAGAATGAACAGCAGCTACACAAGGGATGTTGTTGATGGTTGCGCTGGACAGAAGAGTTGCGTCGATATCCTATGTAACATACGAACCATTGATATGCCCTACTAAACCAACTCTTAATCTTACCATATTGCTGTGACAACTAGTCATTTCGCATCCTGTAGTGAAATAGTGTCAGGCCATTGCGAATTACCCACATGAAGTCTCATGGTTTCTGAGGTGCGGTAAAGCGGGAGTTCCGGCCGCAATGAAAGTCCTGTCCAACTGTTGGTGGCAACGCCCGAGTTGTGGTCTTTACGCCACGGTATCACAAACTAGCGGCTTCTCCGCATACCCTGGATCGGCAGCTGGTGGCACGGATGCCTTTCTTTCCAAAATGCATGTTCGTTACGAGTAAGGCGGCTGGAAACATGAGCTAAGGGGCCGGTGTCTCAATAAATGACACGTAGTTCGCTCTTACGCCCACATATCATGACCGCTTAGCTCTACGTGCTGTGCTCAGTAGCACGAGATTCTGGGAGAGCCGGAGGATTATTGATGTTTATATATGTAGTCACTGGCCTGTAGCTAGCAGTATCGTTAAAAGCCGGTGGTTTGAACCTCCGGGCCGTTGACAGCTTTTACATATATTTTCTCGCTGCGGCTTGGGTGCGTCTCTGGAAGGTTCGCAAGCTGAAGTCGAGGTTAGGTATTCTATATCGTAAAGCCCTTTAACTAACCGATAAAGACCATTAATAAATGTTTTGGTCAATTATTCACTTGTGTATACGTGGCAGATCCATGTGTGCTAACTCGTTCGACTTGGGGCTGCCGTCCGAGCGCGGCGTCAAGTACTGTACAGGATGTGGAATAGCGTCGCGCATCTCGATTGTGCATATTAGTTATGCGCCTCATGCGCCAACACGCAGACCGAATGCCAATGGCCTGGTGCTGGCGATCAGTACTGCTGTACTGTAATAACACAGCATTTGGTGCAGCAGGACATTGTTGATTTTGGGGGGAGACCAGCTGAAATTTAAATTTAACGACCTCGGCTGGTGTTTCGCTTCGAGCCGTTACGGTTGACAATCACCAATCGATGTCGTCGGGGGGGGGTACTCTTTAGGGGTATCATACCTTTGCCATACGGGCAAAATATCTGAAAGAGTCCAGACTCGTTTGGCAGGCCACTTACTACCTAGGTATGCAATCAGAATGGGGTCCACCACTCGACTGAGACACCTCGGTGTGGTGGGTGGAGGGCGGCGTTGGGGTTCCAGGGTCCTTTGGCGGAGTGAGTGTACAGTACACCTGGGCACCTGGGCACTTACCGCGCCACTAGCCCCAAGAGCCGACCACATGGTCCACGACACAGTGTTTGATTCTTTCCCAGACCGGCGAATGCAACACCCGATTTCACCACTGGGACCAACAATACCACGACCGGTGTCTCCGTACGCCGGGAGTCAAAATATACTCGACCATTGAGAATGTAGCGAATGTAGCGAATGTAGTGCGAGGGAGTGTTACATGGGCACCACGAGGCCACGAGATAGATAAAGTATAGATATAGATATAGATATAGATAAAAGATATATATATATTATTCAAGTGCTTATTCAAGTGGGGATATCAAGATGAGATGAGCCCAAGACATAGCGCATAGTGTATGTCAGCTCGTCACCGCTCTTCGCCAATAGCCAATCAATGACCAACCAACACCTACTAATTGCAATAGTGCGGGGAAGACAAACATTCTGGAAACACACCAACCTCTATACTGTACTTATACGCCCCTAATGAACAACTCGATAGCAAGATGGCGCCTCTCCACCAATCAACTCCCCCAAGAGCTATCGCTTGGAAGGGAAACGATCTTCGATCTTTGATCTTCGTCGGGGGATGCAAACACTGCCACCGATATGGCACACGTTTCTTGCCTTGTCAGCTTGATTGCTTGATTGCTTGGTTAGCGGGTAGGTACCTAGGTACCTATGACATAGATATCTTCATGGGGGCACGGGAGCGTGGCAAACCGGTTTACAAATGTGATATCGTGACACCGTCGCTCCCGGTTCCACGGCCAAATTCTAGCTAATATAAACTACCCGCATGTAAGTGCGTACCTAGTACCTACGTGGGTAGGTACCTTGGGTTTTAGATACCTAGTACATGTAAGCCTTCGTCCTGGGTATATGAAGCGTATAGATGTAGATATCTCGGGATATACCGCGCTAAATCCGCTCAAGCTGTCTACTTAGGTATCCAACAAAGGCAAGTAAAGTAAGTAAGTAAGCACATGTAGGTTAGGTACTCACTTAGCTCATGGTCCCCTGTCCCCATCATCGACCTGGGTAGTTGTGCAGGGGTGCTGGACGATAGGTAGGTAAGTATACAGGTAAAGCCATTATATATACCTCTGCAGGGCAGCAATAAGGTTTCGGGCCTAGTGGCGGCACCTAATGGCAGTGATGGACAGCGATGGCTGACTGAAAGTAAGTAGACAACCAAAGCCCGCCTTACACAGTCCCGGGTCACCTACCCAGCCCAGTTTCCCCCAGTTCTGAGTCTTGGATGCGGATGACCCAGCCCGGCCCCCCTCTTGCTTTCTTTCCTTTCTTCTCTATCCCCTCTCGACCCCGTTGGCTTCCTAATATCTCTTTTCCCTCTTAGTTACTCCCCTCGCGCTACCTAGGCAAATGGACTAACCTTGGAGCTTTGCTTGCACAAGTAGATGGCTTAAGCTACCGGCATAACACTTACCTAATATACTAGTAGCTATCGGGTAGCATAGTATACCTACCTAGTAGTAGTCTGGTTGTCGACGGCTAGCCGGACGCGAAGAGGACGACGATCGTCAAGACGACCAACAGACAAGATTGTGTTGTGTTGTATATACGCCATGGCACGTACGCAGGACGGCGCTCACGAGCCCAACGCCTATCCTCCTCACCATGGCATGTCCGCCGGTACCTACCTGGCTACGCGCATCAGCTCGCTCAAGCCGCCGATGCGTGGAGCCCCCAATCCGATCCGCCTGTTGAGGATGCTCGACCGTCGCCAATGGGCCTTCTTCTCCATCGCCTTTGTTGCTTGGGTAGGGATATCTACAATCTACCTCTACCTCCACCTAATGTCTCTCCGTCTCTCTGTCTGGCTACAACGTAACTGACTCTGGCCTTCGCATTCCGCAGACTTGGGACGCCTTCGACTTCTTCACTGTCTCGCTGACAACATCGGAGCTGGCCGAGACGTTTGGCAAAAACGTCACCGACATCACATGGGGCATCACGCTCGTGCTGATGTTGCGATCCGTGGGCTCCATTATTTTCGGTATTGCGGCCGATCGCTATGGTCGTAAATGGCCCTTTATTGTCAATAACTTACTTTTCATTGTTCTCGAATTGGTGAGTTTAGTTTAACTAGCCCTGCGATGCAAAACTGAAATAATTCCTGGCATGGACCCCGTTGGAGCCGCCAGCCAAGACACGCCACCGGCATTCCTCACATCGCTCATCACTTGGCGATACTTGGCGCAGTCTTAGCAAAAGCTTCGCGTCCTTTCGTCTTCAACCCCTGTCACTCCTGTCGGCTTGTAACCGAGCCCGCGAGCCAATCATGCATGGCTCCAATTCTTAACGTTCCCCTACATGACGGCTCAAGGCTATTGGAATCAAGGATGGCTCGACTGACATTTTGATGACTACTAGGGTACTGGCTTTACTCAAACGTACAGCCAGTTTCTTGCTGCCCGCGCTCTCTTTGGCATTGCCATGGGCGGTCTGTACGGCAATGCTGCTGCGACCGCTCTAGAAGACATCCCCGATGAGGCTCGGGGTTTGCTCAGTGGCTTGCTGCAACAAGGCTATGCAACCGGCTATCTATTAGCCGCCGCCTTTGCCCGCGCTCTCGTCAACACGACGCCTCATGGCTGGCGACCTCTTTTCTGGTTTGGTGCAGCGCCTCCCGCCATCTTCATCGTATGGCGATTGTTCCTGCCCGAGACCAACACGTACATCGCCCACCAGGAACTGCGCCGCGCCAACGGAAGCATAGGCAAGACCTTCGTTAAAGAAGGCAAGGTCGCGCTCAAGCGCCACTGGCTCATTCTCATCTATCTGGTCCTTCTCATGGCCGGCTTCAACTTCATGTCGCACGGCTCGCAAGATCTATATCCCACGTTGCTCAAGAACGAGTTCGGATTCAATGCTGACCAAGTTACTGTCACTCAAGTTGTTGCTAATGTGGGTGCTATCACGGGAGGCACCGTCGTTGGGTTCTGCTCCCAGATATTCGGCCGTCGGTTCAGCATCATAGTTATGTGCATTCTCGGCGGCGCATTGCTCTATCCCTATGGGTTCGTGTCGAACGAAAGAATCATTGCCGCAGCCTTCTTCGAACAATTCGCTGTCCAAGGTGCCTGGGGTGTAATACCGGTTCATTTGATGGAGCTATCACCTGGCGCGTTCCGCACCTTTGTTGTCGGCACAGCGTACCAGCTCGGCAACCTGGTATCGTCCGCCAGCTCTACCATCGAAGCCACGATCGGTGAGCGCTTCCCCCTCCCGCCATTAGACAACGGCGTGAAGCGGTACAACTACGGCATTGTTATTAGCATCTTCATGGGTGCTGTTTATGCCTACGTCATCGTCCTCACCATCTTGGGCCCTGAACACTTGGGCCGAAATATGGATGTCGCCTACGACCCCAATGCTGCCGAAGCTACTGGCAATGAGATAGAGAAGTCGGAAGAGCATGCTCGGAATGCTTCCACTAGCGAAGATGGTGGCGACATAGAGAAAGATGCTGCGCGTTATACCCAATAGGGACATGCCCGCACCCAGAAGGAGATACAGGAGGACTCACGGTTCTCTCGCCGATGTACTTGGGATCGATCTGGCCCTCCAGAATCAGGAATGGGTATCAGGGTGGCTTGAACATCTCTCTGGAACCGGGAGTTCCTTTGAATCGAGACCGGTTTGATTTGACGACGCCATGACTTGAGTGGCAACCATAACGTACCCTGGAGCACTTGGCGCATGTTTAGGAAATGACTTTTACGTTTCATACCTAAAGTATCTACTTTCATATAGTAATTAGGGTCGATTTTGCCAATTCGGTAACTCATGCTAGGATACGAAGTACGTAAAATACTCGAAACTGGCAACTCGTTGATTCTAGCCCCTCTCATATCTCATAAACTTGTTTGCCAGTTATGCTTAATACGGTTCGCCATGAGACATAGCTTATTGCCTCACATAAACCAACTATCGGCGCATTACCAGAAATTGGAGTTAGTAGAGGAAACCACTCTATGTAATGAAGTATACATAACTGTAGGGGAAGAATATGACACTGCTAAGCATGAGCATAAAGGATATCTATGTTTAAGTAGCTCATGCTAATAATTGAGGATACTTTAAGAATAGTACGAACAGATGGAAACGAAAATTACTAGATAGAAAAACTATATAATACACGCGCAACGGCTCTCAATTATACATGAATGAATGACGACGTCGTTTCATGCCGACCTATTAGATGCCGTCTCGTTCGTACCCGTCTCGTCGCCCTTCACGCCGTGATCTCCATTTACTTTTTCTATCGAGGATCGAAAATCATCTTGCCTTTCCTGCTCTTTGATCTTAGATGCGCTGGAATCATTCTCATTTCCATTCTCATTCCGTTTATCGGTCTCGGAGCCATTCCTCTCCCCTCTCTCTTTCTTCTCCCTTTTCACCCCATCGACACGTTCCTCCTTCTCCCCTTCCTTCTTCTTATCCTCTTCCTCCCCCTCGTCATCATCATACCACCCAGGTAGCAGCTCATTATCCGCCTCACCCTCGTCATCCTCATCATCCTCAAAGCCACGCAGCAGCCTCCGCGCCGCCTCTCGACCCACAACAGGGAGCGTCCGCGCGCCCTTGGCCCGCGCTTTCTCGGGCACGAGCTTGGGGTCCAGCAGCCCGACCTGCACCAGCACGCTCGCCTGGTCCCAGTACACGTGCTCGTGGTACAGCTTGCCGCCGCGCACCGTCACGATGCTGACCACGGCGACCTCGACGCGCCTGTTCGTGGGCGGGACACCCGGCAGGATCCAGGGCATCTCCTGCGTGTGCTTGAACGACACGTGCAGCTCGTCCACGACGCGGTCGGCGCCCGCCGTCCGCGAGATCAGAGTTAGTTTTGTTGACGACGGGTTCGTCGACAGGAAGTAGTCGGCGTAGAACCGTCGCAGCTCCTGCGCGCCCACGCCGCCCGTCAGCGTCGGGAAGTATGTTGCGTGCGGCGGCTTGTGCGTTGTATACGTCGACATGGTCTGGCCCAAGCTGCGGGTGTAGAATTTGCCTGTACGCAAACGTCAGTGCTTCATTCTCGTCCCCCGTCTTCGTCTACCCTTTTGTCACGCCCTGGCGCCGGCAAGGAAACAAACCAAGAAAACAATCAAGCAAGCAAAGAAAGAGAACGCACCCTCCAGGTTCTTCTCCACAATACCCTCAAGCTCAACATCCATCCGAAACGCCGTCCGCATAGCACCCAAACTCCTGCTCCACGCGAGCTCGGCAGCAACAGGATCGTACTCCTCCAGGTCTCCCTCCGCAAAGCCAGCCGGGGCGTCGTACTTATAGCAAGGAAACGCCGTCGGGTGTCCCCCAACAGTCGCCACACCGCCGACCCCGACGCCCGCCACCGCGCGCTTGACGACGCGCCTCTTGCCCTGGAAGCCGACGATCTGGGAGTGATTGACGACGCCGACCTCGTCGCCGACGAGGTGCACGAGCACGCGCAGGCCGCCGGGGAACGCGCCGCGCGGGTCCGGGACGCGGCCCGGGTAGTGCGCGACGAGGCCGGCGAGCTTGAAGTCCGGGTTGTGGTCCACGTGGTGCCAGAACTCGAGGCACAGGCTCGCGGCCTCGCCGAACGCCACCACGCCGAACGTCTCGCAGGGCCCCAGGTCCGCCTCGTGCCGCAGCCCCGCGAGCCGCTGGCGGAACTGCGCGTCCGTGGAGTCGCCCAGCCCGATGTACGACGCCTCGAACCCCTCGGCCTGCCACGCGCGCAGCAGGCCCGCGTCGAAGTCGTCGCTCTCCGCTGCTACGAAGAGTTTGCGGGGCCCTCGTGGGAAGCTGCTGGAGAGCCAGCCCTGCTCGTTGTGGTTGGGGCCGCTGTTTTGCGAGATGATGATCGCGTTGCGGTTGCGCGTGTCCCGCTCGGGCAGCGCGGCGTTGATTAGATTTGGGACGTTGATGTTCATTTTCTATTCCTTTTTCTTCCACATTCGTCGAGGTTTATAGATGTAGGAGACGAATAAGGGGTGTCGAGGAGCTGCCCGGCCCCCGATGTTGGGATGTGGTGTAAGTGAGCGGATGGTGAGATATCCAAGGTATGTGAACTGAGCTGATCGCGGTGGCTGGTTACGCCTCGTTTGGATTATAATAAGATACGTAAACTCAAAATTATATAATTAGATGAATTGGGACCTTCATTTTTTTTCAATGTGACAAGCGAGTGATGGCAGAGCTATGATATATGATCGATCAATCGTCGGTAGGTGGAAACAGGTTCGGCGACTGAATGACGTCAACTCACTCTCACCCCTCCTATCCGCGTAAATCGGCATGCTTACCACCTGTAGCTTGTGCCCTATACGCGAGCCGGAATTAAGTAGCAACGTTCGAGAGATGCAGGGAGTTGTTATTGGATGATATTACTCAATTAGAATGAGGTGTGAAGCCAAGGGGTTGTGGCCTGTGCTTTTCTCGGATGCTATACTAACTTGATACATAGGATATGGGAGTCGGGCCTCCCTATTATTACAGTAGGCTGTCCCCATTGGTGTTGCCGTCAAGCCGCTTCCCCAATCTCTCCAGAAGACCCTTTAGTTGACTCACCTCCGATCTCAGCTGTCGTATCTCCAACACAGCAGCCTCATCCTCCACGTTAGACTTGCTTTCATCGACTTTCTTAGCCCAGCCTTCCCCCTCGAAATCGACTTGGTCCTCTAGCTGTTCCCACTCCTCAATAGTTTCATCATCATCCTCGCCTCTCCTCCTATTCCTGCGAATCTCTCTAGCCACACGGACTTCAAAAAAGGCCGCACAGAACAGCAAAGGCGAGTAGATAATAGCCATGACGATATCGTTGAGCCGTTCGTATTGCTTCTTGGGCATCCACCACTCGAAGGGGATGATGAGAAAGAAGATCTCGATCAGGTTGAAGGGAGCAATGAAGACGTTTTCGTCAGGAGCCCGGACAAACTGCATCGTCCGCTGAGCAAAGAGGGCGAGGTACTCGTCATCTGAGTTCTGGTAGATGTCCTCATACGCACTATTATACAAGGCTATGAGCACGTTGAGAAGAATGACCATGACAACGAAGGTAAACAGGTAATAAAGGATAATGCCAAATGGTGGGCTAAACCGCTCGAAGCCGGTGAAATCTGGGCTCTGCATAATCGCGTTGGCCATCGCTTGCAGGATAAACAAGGTATCTTCCCTGGCCATATCGTCTGCGTAATCCATACCGAGAAATGCTTGCAAAAAACCAACGATGACGACGATGAGAAGTGCGAAGAAGATGATACTCTCCTTCATCATGACTTTCAAAACAACCAACATAGCTCCAAAGAAGCGGAAGGAGTCCAGGTAAAGAAGAAGGCGGGCCCAGAACATGGGGGCTGTGAATGCAAGGAAATTGTAGCTTAGAGAATTAAACTTCTCACGCTGTTCGATATCCTCTGGCCGGCGACTCAACGCCACGAAACGCAACGCCAACGAGACCATCAGGAGCGAATATAATGTGTTGTTGAAGGCGTTCCAGAAGCCGAGGATGTGGTAGCCAGCCTTGTAGAACTTGGTAAGTTCATCAAAAACAAAGCCAAAGGTGAATATATAGAGAAGTATCTCAACGGAGTCGAGGTCGCCTGTCGGATTGATGGTATTGATGGCGCCAGTGTAGAGTGCTAGGTAGATAAAGGATATTATGAGCAGAAAAACATTTTGATAAACGGGCGCGCGCATGCGGTCGGGGTCTAGATGCGAAAACAGCGACTCGTTGGCGCGGTCCTTGTAGTCCACAAAACTGGCAGGGTCATCTTCGTCCTGCACAAGCCAGCCTCTCCAGAGGTAGTTCAGACATTTTTGATAGCCCGAGGAGCCAATGACACGCAAAGCATGCAGATCAACGGCTTTT
This sequence comes from Xylaria sp. BCC 1067, assembly GCA_005188305.1. Classification (NCBI taxonomy): domain Eukaryota; kingdom Fungi; phylum Ascomycota; class Sordariomycetes; order Xylariales; family Xylariaceae; genus Xylaria; species Xylaria sp. BCC 1067. The sequence goes on along the minus strand of SSCS01000003.1, from coordinate 276,796 downwards.
TCAATGACATTGACGGGGGGTGTAGGTTCTCCGTCAAAAATAGTCGAGTACCGCTTAAGTAAAACGGAATGAAGCAAATATTCCATGTCGTCCTCGGTTTCAATACTGATTCTCAGTCACTAATTACGGCCTCTGGTACGATGATGGGGACTCTTCGCTTACATCTGTTTCGCTATGACCTCGCAGGCTGTGGCGCGAAGTTGATGAAGATCGGCATCCCAAAGCTCGCACAGGGCTTGGTGTTGAAACCAGTGCTTCGCAACTAGCAAGCAGTAGACGACACATGGCCTGTTCTCGGCGCCTCCCGCTTCCTTTGCAGCTTTGATCACCTTCTTGGTGATGACCTTGCTGTGTGGTTGGGTGATCTGTTGCTCTTCCAATTCACAGGGAACACACTCTTGGACGAGATAGCGCAGCCGGAGAGCGACTTTTGTCACCTCGAGAGCGGGGATAGCCGACTCTATTGACAGATCCCGATGCATGGGCAGGACTGAGAGGAGGTCGAAGGGAGTTAGTCACCACGATGTCTCTACGGCATCAGAAAAATCTCGAGAAATTCTGGGGACGGGGTATGACGAGGGAGATGCAGCTTACGTCGTCGTCGCGATTCAAGAACAGACCGCTCGTGATGGCTATGAGACGGGCGGTGGTCCCAACCAAGCAACCGCCTCCAGCCAAAACCCCCCATCTTTGTAGTTGTCGTATTGGACTCCTGATCGTATCGCGATATCGACCTTGATCCCGATCCGACTGACAGACTAACTGGCTGATTTAGGAGGACAAGAGCGCTTTCTCCAGTGCTGGGATGAGAAGTGCGATTGAGAGGGCAAGAAGCCCGGGAAACCCGTCGGGCAGACGTGCCACGGACACAATGGCAAGCTGAAATAACAACGCCAACACCAGCGGACTCGGGATTGGACGATGTTCTCGCTTGCGTTCCGTCGGCGAAAACTCGATAGGGAATTGGGAGAGGCGAGAATGCTTGGCGATCGGCAGCATGACGTTGCTTTAACACGTCCAGATATAGCCTAGATCGCCTGGGGCGGGGTAGGTAAGGTATCTCTTGGGCGGAATTGGGGTAGCTAAGTACTTAGACTAGGTACGATACTAGGTACCTATTACCTGTATGCGCATTCTAAGACTACTGTAAGTACCTAAGTAGGTTTTACGATTGGGGGGGATTGAGAGGAATTCGGGGGACAGGTAGGGGGCGGTGAGTGGTGCCGCCATGGCGGTAACGCCTGTAAATGGTGCAGCCCCGAGCGCTAATCAAGGCCAGGTTTAGGTTAGGTTAGGTGCTGTAATCCCTGGCTGTGATCCTGCCCCCATACTTCTGCCCCGTGTCCAATCCAATCCAATCCGACCCTGACGTGAGTGCTCCATTGACCAACGACGGATGCACGATAGAGTATCGCTTGTGATTACGCTTATTCTCAATTGTCACCGTCGTATTTAATGTGTTGTGTATGCAATGGTAAGTACTCTGCCTCCTCGGTGGGTGTTGGGCCTCGGGGAGTCAAAAGAGGGATATGCAGATATGCCCAGCACTACGCCCACATTCTCCTAAGGACGACGCCGAATAGCTAGTTTCAAATGCTGGCAACAATGCCAAAAGGCCTAGATTCGGGTCTTTGTATACAAAGAAGACCCGATGTATCAGCATATTCGAGAAAGCCTCTTCAGTAAAATGGGTGTTTTTATCATCCCTAGAATTCGAAAACTCCACCTCCGAAACTCGCTGAACGCCTTTTGCCATGTAGTATCGGGCGGTCTGTCTGGAACAACCGCATAACTAGAAATCCATAGCGCTATAGTAGAAAGAGTTAGCAATCGTGCTCCGTAATTACGCCCAATATGCGCAAAACCGATAACAAAAGTTGCCGGAGTCGTTGCGACCCCGTTCGGGTTCGAGGCAAAGGGGAGGTACCTTTCGCCAACGCCATCGTCATCTCCGAAATCGTCATCGTCGCCATTGTCGAAATACGCTTCGGCGTTGTAGTCGCCACCATCTTCGTCTTCGGCGCTATCGTACTCGTCATCCTCCATCTCCATCTCCTCTTCGTCCTCGTCGTCGGGATCGCCGGCCTCCCCATCCTCGTTCTCCGCATCCTTTCCAGCACCTTCGATGCGAGCCTTGCGCTCCTCCTCAGTTTCGTTCTCCCGACGCCTCTGTGATCGACCCCAACCGAAGATGTCTTCGTCATCATCGCCGTCTCCGTAGGGGTCATTTTCGTCATCGTCATCGTCGTCATCGTGCAATCTCCGCTTCCTGCCCCTGCTCGCAGTGCCCTCGGTCTGGAAGCCACCCTTCGGCCCGCTCGTGTCCCTGCCATCTAATGTCGCCCAGAGCTCCTCGGGAAACAGGTCCTTGACCCACGGCCGAGTATCCCTAAGCTTAGGCAGGGTTCGTGTATCGTCAACAAAGCGGTGGCTGTACATGGGTACGGCGAGGAAGGGGTCGACGGTGGCACGGTTCTTGACGCCATAGCGCGCATTGATCTGCGGCCGGCCGTGGCGAGGCAGAATGGGGTCCTTGACCGACAGAAACTCGCCGTTGATGTGGCGGTGGGTGTATAAGGGCGCGTTGTGGTAGGCACGGCGGAATTTGATGAAACAAGCAACGGCGCGCTCCTCGAGAGGAGTTAGATGGGGAGCGATGGGCGGCTTGTAAGATTTCTGTAGAGTGGCATGTTAGTAGCACAAACGTTCGAAGTGCCTGTAGCGTCTAGGGCGCACCGGATATGTCTCCTGCGGTTGGTCGTTGAAAATGAGGCTTGGGTCATCACCGCCGGGCATGCCAGGAGGCGCTGGCTTTCCTCGACTCCCACCACGGCCACCACCACGGCCTCCTCTGCCGCCTCGGCCAGACATCCTAGCGCATTACCGGTCGGGATTACGGTTGAGATGAGGCCCGTCGCGTTGTATCGGGCCAGAGTCTAATGCGGTGCGAAATGGCGCGGTGCAGGGGAATAGGACCGAGGACTATCTGAAGTTGTTGATGAGAATAGTAAGATGACTCGGATGCTGCCATTGCTCAAAATTTTGGCGGGGCTTTCGCGGCTTTGCATTAGTGGGGGTTGCGGACACCTAGGTGGGTAAGTACCTACCTAGGTAGGTATTGATAGCACCCAAAAATGGTTGAAAAGGAAGAAAGAGGGTCTAAATCTATCCCACCAGTCGGGTGATTAATAGAGTACAGGGATTCTCCACTTATTTGCGCCACCGGCCACTTCAGCCACTTCCCAACGCCACAGTATCTAGGTACTTGGGTAGGGAGCGGTTGTGCGTTATGCCTACGGTAGTAAGTACTTACTTAAGTATAATGTACCGATATTGCAAGACGAGTTTACATGTGCCTAGGTACCTAGTTATTCATGTTGTTGTTCTCTCTAAAATATGGTGTAATTGCCCTGCCATTAGGTAGGATAATTCAAGTATCTAGGTGTACGGACTACCTAGACTAGGTAGGTATATATATCGGTACGTACCTAAGTATCTAAAGCCGGGGATTTTATGCAGGGTAGAATAAGGTAGTCCAATCAACCCTGTAAGCCCTTTTGATTTCCAAAAACCACAACCTACCTACCTAGGTAGGTACTTAGTACTAAGTACTGTCCACACTTATACCACCCACATGTAGATAATAGCACTGGAGTAGGTAAGTGAGCAAAAGTCAGCAGCGCTTCAACCTAATTAACAAACTGAGGTTGTTCCATGTCAGAACTTCCCGTATGTTGTGTGTATGAGATTGCTGGTTTGCCGGCTCCAACCCCGGGTTAGGATCCTGTACCGAAGTTATGAAGTTGTTAAGCTTGGGCGTTTCAAGGGCCATGCGCATGATGCATAAGCTCGTGTAGTACCTAAACCCACGGCTCATTAATACAGTTGTTTGGGTTCGAGTGGCTGCGCCGAAGCCTACGGTGACGGTCGTCATAAATATGAGGGTATACCTCTCCGAGAGGGTGACTTCGTCTCCACATAGTAATCTTAGGGGAGCCACGCTGCAAGGAACTACGAGTCACTACATATAGCTGAATATTTATTGACAAAGTTTTTGAAATTGTGAGGAAACGGTAACATCCCACTCGAAGGGTGTACGAGGACATGCTCCAGCTCTATGAGTGCGCCTCTAGCTATATCGATACTACCCATGATTCCCGAATGGGGGCCGTCCTTGAATCTCTATGTCGCATTCCTAAGTATACCTCGAGCCTAACGCGCCAACCCGGTAATTAGAGATGCAAGTCAAAAAAAACTTTGTTTATTTTGTAACTGGCATGCGAGTCTGTCTACATCCCGCGACGAGAGGATGCGAGCTCTAGGGAACGCTGCTTCTGGAAAAAGGTGGCACCAGTAGTCGAGGCGACCATACAAAATAGTTCTTAGCCTAGGGGCAGGCTCGTCAGTTAGTGGTGAACAGCGGCCCAGTGTTATGTGTAGATGAACTCACTAATCATGTATATCGTCAAGGAGGGCATTCAGCATGCGGTCCGCCAGCCCCAACACGATGCTGAGTTTGGCCTAGACCCTGGGGTCGTCAACGCTCTACCGTAGCCCCAGAACGTGATCCATCGCCCCGTGCCCCTTCGGTTTCTGCCATCTAGCCTTCGCGAAGAAGCTGAAGCATTTCGACTTGTCCACCTGGATCCTTCTCACTCCATACGCGATCATTGGGGCATCATCGACCGTTTCACTTCGGATCCCGGTCAGGCGCTGAACTGCGTCAATAATAGATTCGGGGCCTGTCTCGTCCTTGGCAGTGGTGTTGCCTCCTGGAACCTTGAGGAATTGCGAGGAGCAAGATACGTAGCGATTCAGCGGAGCCGCTTGCCACGATGGGATCTCCGGTATAGCTCGGACCAGAACAGTCTGTCCTCGTGAAACCCCTGGTTGAATCCCTTGAAGTACCCCCGCGGGTCGGGTTTATCGGCATGGCAGCGAGGGTCCAAGCGCGGGTGCTCGGGAGCGTAGCCGGAATGACGGAACATGTCGGCGCTATGTGATTACTTGTCCTCGCTGTGTTCGTAACGCGTAGCCCATGGCGACAGCGGCCGATAGCTCGCAAGGTGGCTTCCGGCAGGTAAAGCAGGGGAGTCGAAGGGCCCCGGGGCTTGGCGATTGGCGCTGCCGGAGCTGGGTCCGGCGCCGGGTGCGGGTGCTAGGCCGGGGTTAGGGTTGGGATTCGCGAGTGCCATGGCAGGGTCGGCTTCTAGTTAAGCACAGCAGAAGGGCACAGGTAACCTAGGGACACGGTTTGAACACGGCACTCACCACTATACCTTCGGAGAGGTGCCCTAGTGTTGTATCGGTTATTGTACCTAAGGTATTCTCTACCTACCTCCTGCCTCTCGCTATGTGACGGCAGGCCAACGTCTGTCCCAATCTGTCCCAATCTGCACGGACACGATGCACAGCACGGGCGCAGCCTCTCAAGCTCTCCCCCGTGGCCAAAACAAAGATCGCATAATGCTGGGGGCCAGCACATCCATTCATGAACCTGCCTACGGGTACTTTACCTTAGGAGGTAGGTACACTAGTCGCTTACTGTTTACTCCCCTATAAGACGTGCCTAGCTGAGTATATCGCGCTTGCGAGGGTAATGTGGACCCCCCGGGTCCGATCTTCAAGGGGAATGTACTTACATTAATCCAACATCAATACCCATATAAATTCTAAGTACCTGTAGTGACCAGGGCATTAAACGCCATACTAAAGTAGGTGTAGTCCCAATACCCTTGCACTAGAAATACTTTGCAAGGCACGTTTTACTGGGCAACGAACAGTAGGTAGTTAGCTCTAATGGTGGGGTCCCTTTTTATAGTGCCCTATTGGTTGGCTGCATCCCCCACAACCCACCGTTACCTTGCCTGATGGTGGAACAATGACCCCTAAGCTAGTGGATCCAGGCAGCAGCTGGTGCGTTAGGTAGTAGGTACCCACCCATAGTGGGCGTGGCCCTCTTCCAACCCCACTGTATCTTAGGTACTTATACCTAAGGTACGCCACCTTATGTAAGGTACCATGGGTATGTGCCTGGAGATGTGATAACACCAACGACTCTGAAGCGTGCATTTGTCTGCTCCGTCCTCTCCGCAATCCAAAACAGCACCACAGACTCCGCCACGGTCCTTTCTCTCGTTCCGGCCTCTCGTTCCGGCCACTCGTTCCGGCCACTCGTTCCGGCCACTTGCAATGAGCCGCATAGCTGTCAAGATGGACACCGAAGCCGTTCCCGTATCAGGCGTTGAGGACCTCGAAAAGCACCTCGACCAGCTCGTCGGCGACCCGACTCTGCCTCCTGATGGCAAGCTGTTTGACCATGTCGAGCTCCAGATGACCGGTGAGTGCCTACGTACTAGGTAGAATGTCTCCCGGTTCTCCGCCGTGTCGCTGGACATCGGGCTCACCTCGACTGTCGCTCCAGACGCCAACATACCACCCCTCATCCCACGTCTGCTCCCCAAGATCACCGACATTTTGAAACGATACCAGCGTGATCCCGCCGTCCTCTGCAGCTTGGCCACCAAGCTTCTCGGGCCCCTTAGCTTCACCCAAGTTATGTCGTTGGCTTCCGAGGAGGCCGTCGTGCAGGCTCTTCGATCTCCCGCGCCCTCCGCCAACCTCCTCGCTATGACAATCCTCGCCAAAGCCGCCAAGTCGCCTGGCGACGCTGCCATACTCGCTGCGATGAAGGACATCGTCGCCAGTTTTTTGGTCCAGTGGTTGAGTGCGCCTCAGGTCGAAGTCGGGGAGAAGGGCTCTAGGGTCCTGGGCGACTTGCTTGACGTCGACTCGGATGCCCCCCCGCCCGAAGGCCTAGCTGTGAGCGGCGTCGAGATCGCAGTCCGTAAAGCCCCTGGCCAGGGGCTGATGTGGAGGAGAATATTCTATGACCGTGATATTTACGACCTTGTGCTCTCTTTATGCAGCGGCAGTTCTCACCAGAGCGCCCAGGGTGGACTGACTCCCCAACAACAATCTCTTGCTCAAGGGCGTCTTCTCCGTATTCTGCCTCGTCTTTCCGTTCTCAATATCGCCGCCGTGACAAAGACTGCTTTTCCGGATCTCCACCGTCGACACGCGGGCTCTGAAAGCTCCGGCGGACTATTGCACTTCGCAGCTCTCGACATGATTGACAAGGAAGACGCCCTAATGCACCTGAGCCTGATTGACTTTTTCGAGACACTGCTAAGCATCCAGCGAATCACGCCGTATTCTACTTACAAGATGGACACTTTTCGAACACTTTACCAAGACGCTACTCGGCAAGACGACACGTTAAGGAGCGCTATATTAAGCCTACCTGAGCGCACGGTACCTGAGGAGGCCGACGAGCTGAGACGATTCATACATGACATTTCAACCGACTAATGCCGCGGGGCATACGAGCATATTGCCCCCCCTGCGTGAAGTTTCCATGGACGAAGAAACGCTGCGCCAGATGCCCTAAACGAAACATAGCTAACATCCTCTGGACGTTGTGAGACTGAGTTTTTGATTCGGCCCGGACCTTTCGTTCGGGGTAGACGCTGTGAGCTACACATTTATTGGATGGGGCTATCCACGATTAATTCTGTTCTAGAAACCTACAGCTCATCCCCACGCTATCTTTTGACTCTATTATTAGACCTTCTAAGTATGCTTCCTTCTTCCCGACCCCAGGTCCGCCCCACAGGCACAGGCAATGCCCGGCCCAATCGATCAGCTCCGACAACCTATTCCTTCGTATTCCACGTTCGGATCTTGCGTTTTAATGAATGGGAGGCGCCCGGAGTACGCCTTCGCATTAGCCATGATAGTCGCCTCATCCCATCGGCCTATCGGAGGTGGATGCCTGGAAGAATCCATCTCCCTAAGACTTTTAATACAAAATTCGCGCTCTTCTTTGTCCCCGGCTTCGTAAGAAAACACCAAAGATCCCGTGAAGTCCACGGCCAATGGGGTCTGGCTCCGCAACCAAGGGTACGCCATCCACGTGCGCACACTGAACCTCCTAGCTTGCCTGTCTATAGACGGGTCAGTTCTAGCTAGAACTAAGTCTGCTTCTTGTAAGCATCGGTAGGTAATTATGCTGAACAAGGCGTGGGAAGCGAATAACTTCGCCGTCGGGAAATCGGCGAATTTGTAACACTTGGGAAATAAATCGGGACGCGTCGTGTTTTCGACTTTAGTGATGTCTCCTTTCTCAGCTAGAGAGGCTAATGTGGTTTCATCCTCATGCCGTAATCTCTCTGCCAAGGACGTTGCCCTCAAATGCAGCTCTCTGGCGGTCCTGGTGTCCGATGGATTGAGTCGAAGCAAACGAACCAGTCGTGCTAGGCCAGGCCAGGCTGTCATATCAACCCACAGACAATACAAGTGTTTGAGAACGGTTGGGATATCGCTGTCATCAATTGCTTCCTTAAGCGACGTCATCCACTCGAGCGTATGAAAGTCGCTTTCTCGTTCCTGACGAATATCTTCTTGCAACTGGCAATCTAGTCAGACGAGACAGGTACGGAGGATAGACCTAGGTAGTGGTCTTGAAACATACCATATGAAAAATACTCTCGAACGTGACGTGAAGTGCCATCTTCGTCATGGGCTGCCTCGGGCCACGCCTATTGATAACTGCGATAAGGCCAGCGGCATGATTTTCCTGGTTTGAGCCTCGATTAAAATCATACAAGACCTAGACTCAGAAGAATTAGCTGGACATTTCTGTCGGCATCATGTGGCCACAGCAGGAGTGCGACTCACCTCGGTCTTCTGCAATACGCACAGGGCGGTGAGTGTGTTGTTGAGTTGCTCCAAATTCGCATCATCGAGCGCAGTTTTGAGACTGCCGATAGCTCTGTTGTACGTATTGAGATCAAGCCACGTGCTCGACGGTAGCCCTCGACGACTGTTGGTCCATGCACCGAGCAAGAGCTCGACCGCGTGGCCCAGCGCTGTGTTCCCACTGCTAAGGTGTTGGGGTATCAGGGGAAGAAAGGCTCCCAATATGCGCAGGTCGTAGCCGGTTCCAGTGGCGGCATCTAGGCATCTGATTAAATGCGCTACTAGTTGGTTCTGTGGATTTGATGGTAAAGATTTCGACAAGTTGGGGAGCGAATGACGCTTCAAGTCACAACCGTCAAGGAGAACGTGCTTTGGATCAAGCATGAAAACATGTCGTTGCCTGGCTGCGCTGCTGGCGCCCGAGCTCGCTAGCGGCAGGCGTTCCGTTCTCAATACGTTTTCTGTGCGGTTCGCTCCATGTGCTAATTCATTATGACTCCCATTTACTATCAAGGTTAGCATCTTCCCTGGGGCGCAAGTCAAGGCCGACGTTAATTTCCCAATAAGTCGATGCTGTTATGCGGGCACCACTCACCAACAAATTTAAAGGTATTCCTGGCGCCCGAACATATCTTGCCGGCCCGGGCACATGTTCCGCATGTTGGCCAGTTCTCATCGCACTATCGTTGAATTGATTAGCCACGAGATACGGTTAACCTATACTATTTCTTCCCTGCTCACCTTGGTTTTCCGTGCTTTGCAAAACGTGCAACGCTTGCTCTTGGGGACACCGACCATGATGAGAACAAGATCTCACTAACTCAATACGATGGTGAAGGGTCGAGAGAATGGAATGGTACGCGCTCGCTGATCGGTTGACTGACTGACTAAGGACGTTGGGCGTGAGGTTGAAATAAGCTAGACGTAGGCCGAGATGTAGGCCGCTGTATCCGGTAACCGGTCCTTTTTTTAAGTTTGAGAACATGTCGATGACCGTTGTGGCTTGGGTCGGGCTGTCCTGCACATCCATCCGCCAGCGCAACGTCTCATCTCTGCTTACTTAGTTTCCCCTCTTGTCGCATGGGCATATGCCGGCTGGGTGGTCGGCCGTATGTGCCCGGTCTGGGCAAGTCGCTCAACATGCACTAAGCATGCAGGTGGCGGGGGATTGCGAGCTTCGACGTACCTCGCAGGATGAGAGGTTCGTTTACCGATTGACAAATCAATTAAGGGGGATAATTCAGGATTGAGTGGTGGCGGTGATAAGAGGCGGCGCCCGTTGGCTAAGGTATCAACACATCGTAAATAGAGCCACCAAGCCAGCAAGCCAGCCAGCAGGCAAGCAAGCAAAGCACGAAAACGGGGTTACGTCGTATAGGGCACGCAGAGTCTTAACCCAGGAGCAGCGCATCTGCCGGCAGGCAAAACACCTATGTGCGAAGGCTTACCTCAGATTTCGACACATACTGCGCGTTGCACAGCATCTGACCGGGAGGCTTCCTCGAAAGACATAGGCGTCATCCTTGTGCGACCGTCGCCGAGTTCTCGAAGCTCGGGGCCGCGTCTTGACGTGGGATCCGCCATCCCACAACATGTGGACGGGCGCGCGGGCGCCGTTCCGCTAACGAACCAGTCCCCCGGTTTCCGCCCTACACCACTTCCCCAGTACAGTCGTCGCAACATAACACCTAATCTGGCAATGGCTTATTCATACACCAGAGACAGCAGGGGTTTCTGCCTGGTGTGCCCCAGACCAACAGGCGGGGTGGATGGATGGTTGATTGGCTTCAGACAGCCAGGTTGCCGAGTGTAACGCGGATCGCCAGTAACACACACACACACACCTACATACGCACATACGCACACGCACCCAGCGCCCGTTCTAATCTTTTATTTCCACAGGAGTTCGCGCTTGTTTCACTCATTTCCATTTTCGATAGAGCAGCAACCGCTGTCTACAGTACGACCGGGCTTGCTCTCTGCGATCGATTGGTCAGTTTTTAAGGCGGCCGTAAATCGTCAGAAGTCTACATTGGATAACGGGTGGGATTGCCGAGGGGATCACCAATGAAGTCTAGGCATGATAGTCGTGATAAACAACAGGGTATACAGTTGCGAGAAAAGCCTCAGCTCCGTATCCCTTCTAGACTACAGTACGCTCCGCCTCCTATCAGTATGTCTTATGGCATGCAATCTCGATTCGTTGATCTTTTTTTTGCTGGTAAGCGCGCTTGAAACTTGGTTTGTCATCCATCTTTGGTGTCGGGGGTTTGTTGTTCCTGACATCCTGTTCAGAGGCCTGTTCTCTTTGGGATCAAGCCCCCTGCCCCCTTTCGGTTCCGTTCCGCTCCCCCTAGCAGTCCTATCCCAGGTTCTGCCCAAGCTAGGCTGATTCTTACTATGCGCGTCAAGTACATAACATAGTACATACCTGTCGCTCACTTTGGACCATGCAGGTGTACATGCGTATAATACATATATGTAAGTACCTAATGTGGTGGATACTGTCTAAGTATAGTGCTAAGTCGTAGAAAATGCCCCCAAAACACGAACCAAGATGGGGCGTGAGTATAGGAATGTTTCGACTCCGAAAAGTCGGAAACATATCCATCAATGCCGGGCGGGGTCTCAGCCCTATCTTGTTCCTTCTCATATATTATCCCCAACTTATGCATCGGGGCCCAAAAGGACGATGTTGGATGATACGACCCGGTTCCGTGGTAACAGATCGTAAGTCCTGGGAGCCACAGCAACTAGCCCATCGATTGGTTTTCTAAATTGAGTCCACGTTTCCCCTACTTTGCCCTCCCCTTCTTTTCATGACGGCATATGTAGGTACGTGATGCTGGCCCTACGAGACCTCATAAGGCCCATCTACCTGGTTGCCACGCTGGGGCAGCCGAAGGATCAAAGGATGCGCACGACGGAAGTCCCATGCATGCCTACCACGTCGGCCCCCAACGATGTACACTAGGTATATGGCGTAGTCTGCCTATAGCACACTATAGACTAGGTTACAATAGGCTGTGTAGTAGATATAGTCGACGAGGGAACACTAAGCTCGACGCAGGTGCTTCTTCGCTCGCTGACTGGCGACTATACTATTCGGCGGCACGGAAACAGGGCTGCTTAGTTGGCTCGGCGGAAGTCTTCTGCGGTGGGATTGGATTGCCCTCTACTCTCCGCTTCGGCTGCGCCACGAGCGGACAGGTGCGGGCGCGACCTCAACGTCATGACACCCGAGGATACATGTGATGAAGCATGTAGGGCTGTGCGACCGCCCATGTGGAGATTGGATTCCGTTTAATCTTCCATCGAGTTTCTATCCCCGGTTAAAGCCGGCTCGGTCTCCTACAGTATTGTATATCGTGGTGCAGTTCCAAGGTTGTCTCTGACGCGCGGTGTACGTAAGAGTGGATGTGCCTATACGCCCGCCGCGCAGGTGACAGCCGTGGTGGTGATACGGCGTGCTTGGCCGGTCTGCGGTGCAAGCCAAGCTAGCAGTCGATCACTCGAGCAGGCTTTCGCCCACCGCTCATTAGTCTGGCGTACCTAGTTCTGCTGAATACGCGTGTATACGGCCTTGGAAAACCGGCCTTAGGGCAGCGACCAAGACGCCGAGATGGATGGCGTAGCATCTCGGCGTTGGTTACCTAACTAGCAAAGGCGATTATGGTGAGGTGAGGTGAGGTGAGGTGAGGTGGCACGAAGCACATTGTCTGTGTTGCACAATTCTGATTTCCCGATTTCCGACTTCTCGTTTCTGATTTATCATCTCTAAGCGCCTACGTTACGTTATGTGGGCTCCTAACTCGTCCCCACGATCCATCAGGCACACCGGGGAAAGGAAGCCATGCTGTATCAACAAGCGAGCCCAGACACGCAGCCTTGTCTATATTTACGCTGCATCCGTCAACCTCAGCTGAATCGGCAAGGAATCGGTGTCTAAGTCCCGGGCAGCTTCTGTTTTGGAGCTACGTTTCAGTCGCAGAGACTGAATAGAGAACAGGAATGGGTTGCTCGTGGTAGGTCGATCGATCGAGCGGAGGTGATTAATTACGTGTCTGGGGATGTGCGAAAAATAGTATAGGCGTGGTAACCGGATCGCGATCTGAGGCACGCGACCCCGAAGTGCGGGCTGAATTCACATGATAGATGCCATAGCCACAATACTTTGAAACAACCAACGGCGCATACAACCACTACGAATGCACTAACACCATCACAACCTCGTATACATTTTATACAAAATTAACCGAAAAAATCAAGCCATGCGCAAGTCCACGCTATGAAGCACCCCGAACACCGTTCCGGGCATGCGAAGTCTATAGGTGTTGGGGTTGCTCCTTGGATCCCATCTATCCTTGATAAGAATACAACGTTCATCATGGCCCAAAACAGGGGCATAGTAGCGTATCGCACACCATCCCATCTAACGTCAACCCCTTACCGCCGTACCCGTCTCCCCCTCTTCCTCTCCGTGGTCTACATCCACTGTGGGTGTTTCGGTGGCAGTGCTGACGACACTCTCTCTGCGACCGCCCGCAGCCATACCTTGGATGCCAAGGCCAACTTCACCTACCCGTCTGAGGACACTGAGTAAGGCAGTTCGCAACTCGGTGCTAACCTCTTTGCCCAAGAGTTCCACGACTAAAGGGTAGAACGCCCGAACGTGCTTTCCGAATTCGGCTTCGGGCCACACCGAGTATCCTTCCAGAACATCGACGACAACGGGACGCCACGCAACAACGTTTCGCTGCTGAGAATCCTCTTCTAGAGCTAAGTACCCCTTGATGATGTCCTTGCACAGCGGCACAAGCGCCTTTTCTACCTCGGGCCGACTCTCTGCACGCGATGGTGAAGTATCTCCAAACATGCGGAATAGGATTTGAATATACGTTGCCGCGGCGCCACTCTCTTGCTTCAAAAGATTGGGCGCCTGCTTCATAAACCCTTCTCGCCAGAGTCGCATTCGTAGGTCCTTATCCTCATTGAATCTTCGGGCGAATAGGAACGATTTCTTTAATAGAGCCATCAGACGGAGTAGCTCCGCTGATGGGATCTGGGCATACACGGCATCATTAGAGAAGAGTTCGTTGACCGTCTCGATCATGAGTAGTTGCAAGACACAGCGGGATATTATACGGTTGAAAAATCGTCGGCGGGCAGCAGTGACCGGGATAGGCTGCTGTTGCAAAGAAGAAGCGGGTTTGTAATCCTCTAGAGGCGTAGATGCCACCGAACCGCTCCGCGGCCGGGCTAACTCGTCGAGGTTCGGTGTCTGGGGTGCGCTAGCTAGTGTGGAACCAGTCACAGCACTCTCACCAACCTCTCTCAAGCCGTTCACCTCCAATGACTTATCCTCCGGTACTACCTCTGCTGTTGGTGTAACTGGTATGTCAAACCCGAGCCCATTGGGCGCTGGCGACGACAACGATGCTTTGGCGTTGACGGTGATAGCTGAAAAAAGTTGGTATGCGGTTGTCGTTTCAAACAGTTCGCAAAATGCCCCAACTACTTTGGACCAGTGCTCTTCGCTGAACTTCTCGACATTCTGCAAGATTAGTTGTTGCAGGCAATTGCTGCCGATACGGGAAATGGTGTCGTTTTCTTGGCAAATGCAAAGGGCAAGAAGTTCCAAGAACCGATCCAGCATGTATTCCAATGCATCAAAATAGTGAGTAAAAAGTATAATCATGTTGCGGAGAGCTTGTATCATGGTGGTAGAAAGCCACACGGACAACTCTTCATGATTGAGGGCATTGCTCATTTCCGGCCTGGATCGGAGTACCATAAAGATTGGGTAGAGCTGCTGTCTCCAGAGAATATCCCAAAAGTCCGGGGGGAAGTCTCCCCCGTATCGGAGGAGAGCTTCAAAGAAATAATTGAGCGCGTTCGAACGGACTTCAAGATCCTCGCCAGTCATCAGAACATCATGAAAGGCGAAGAATATAGGAAACCAAAAACCTTCCTCCAAGGATGTGCCGCTTTGTTGTCTCGACAGCGTGTCCGAGGATTTCGCTTCAGATTTGGCCTTGCTTGACAAGGGGCATTCTGGAGTCTTTAGCATGCGTGGTATTATCGACTTGAGAGTCTCCATAGCCTGTAGGCTCTTCTTTTGGAACCGAATGTTCTTCGAAAATTCGGTCAGACAAACGATCAAATCTGTGAAAGCGCCTTGCGAAATCACTACGCCAAAGCGTGTCTTGTACACAAGTGTTACATTTTCGAACGCGAGATTAACAATGGTCTCGTTCGGATCACGAGCAGCGACCGTGAAGGCCCCAAACATCGTTCGCCAACCGGATCGAATATTGTCGCCTCGAGCTTGAATCATTTGAGCCAAGCATCTTAAAGCCATATCTTTAACGGTCAAGTTGGTTGAATTCGCCATGATGTGCTCGAAGGGTTTCAGGAAGTCCTTTTGAAATTTGAAACCCGGGAGTTCCCCAATCTCCATGAATCGCATCGAAAGCTGCCGTAAGGAATCAAGAGCAAAGTAAACAATAGCTGTATTGACGTGACAGCCAACTTTGTTGAAATGCTCACCAAGAACAGCCCAGATGTTGGTCCACTCAAATCGTACTCGCGTCATATTATAATAGCTGATCTCGACGATTTTCTGTAGACTGTATGTACGAGGAGAGTCGTTGGAGCCAGATACTTTGATTTCGTCCCAACTGACTTCGGTAAGGGCCTTGGCGAAATGAACAATGGCCTCTCCGTGGAGGTTGGCAGTATTGCTGAAAATGCGATCTATGCTTCTAATTACTTCATCTGATCTGCTCTCAAGAGCAATAATTGTTGAAAAGCCCTTTGAACCGGGGTTGGAGCGGTTTCGTCGCCTTGCCAATGCCACAGACTTACGAGAGTCGCTGGTCGAAGGCCTCTCAGGCGGTACGAAGCGTGCTTTCGAGACATCAGGAATGGAACCTTCGTCAACACCACCCGAGATTAGCTGAAGTCTGTCTAATTGACTTATGCACATCAGGATATCTTTCCATGATTTTTTGAGACTGTTGCCCTCTGTCTGACCGAGGTCTAAAATTACTTTCAAAGCTTCGACGTTCTTGGCTAGAATCTCTTGTGGGTTGTTGAGGTTGGTAGCGTTTTTTAAGGCCGACATGAACGCCTCGCGAGGGGTCGCAAGGTCAAATAGGCAGGCGATTCTGGTGGCTTGCTTCATTCCCTCAAGGCATAGCTTATTGACCTCTAGATTTTGTGCCTTTTGCATTTGACTAGAGAATGCCGAGAAGAACGACATCCACGTTACATCAAACATGGATTCTACATGTTTGAAAGACGTTGCCGGGATGAATTTGATACCCGCCCTCGCTGCGTTCTTGCGTTGACTCTTGAACAGGTTCTTGAAAAGTTGCTCCGATCGTAGTGATATCTCTTGGGATTGTTGCACATACGCTTCTCGTTGAAGATCTCGGCCGACATTAGAAAGAGCTTGTCCAAGCCCGGCGGCGAATCCGGTTGGTTGAGTGGGTAAGGTACCTGCAACTGCAGCAGCATCCCGTTCGCTCTTCAGCACAATCTCATTGCTGGCAATCTCGTCATAGATGCCAATGAGATACTCTGGTGGCAGGTCGGCGTTATCATTAATGCCCCGATTGTTCCGAATAAAATCTTCCTTCGTCATACGTTTAGCAATTTTACTGCTATGCAAATCCGTATTTAACAAGATCACCGAGTAGGCCAGCACGTATGCGGTTTCGGCGTTGGCAAAGGCGTTCGGGTTCCCCGCCACGTAACGATCAGCGAACTTTAGCATGAAACGATCGATCTTCTGAGCTTCGCCAGGCAAACGGAACGATTGAAGAAACTGACGGAGAGCGTCGACAAAGCGCCTTCGCGTGAAATCCATGGTGTCAACAAACGCGTGCATGATGTCAATGTTCTTAGTCTCGCCTTCACCAAGGTACTCGCCTATTTGGGCCTTGTCAAGGCGGTCATCGGACAACAGGAACTTGGCAATATCCTCAGGGCTGTCGCTTGCGATGAACCCAGACTGGATTAATGACTTGATGCCACGCTTGGGCTTGAAGTTGAATTGACGAATACCATTAGATAGTGCAGTTTTTCGTGCTTTCTCCCTCTCCAACTGCGCTGGATCATCCTCGATGACCGGGGTGGATGGAGGAAAAGGGGTCTCCCGAGAGTTGCTCTCTGCAATTGAAGGGTCAATAGACTCCCGCACGTCCTCTGTCGAAGCTCGCGTTTCGTTCTCCCCAGCAGCTCCATTAGCCGCTGGACGACCAGCCATAGACCAATTGACAAGCGAACGTAAAGCTTCAACGAGCGAGTCTAACGCTGCCCGCTTTATCATATAATCTTTTGGAATTTCTGACTCGGGCTCTGTAGGTGGCACGATGTCGCGAACGTTTAGCGGTGGTGGAAGCATTCCCTTGAGCTGCCATTCCGAATTGACATTCGAATTTGTGTTTTTCTCTTCATACTGTTGCTCTTGGGCGGTTGTTACTGTCACAGGTGCGATAGCTAATTTGGCTAGATCTTCAATAACGGTTTGGAAGATATTGTCAACCTGGGAATCGCAATCGTAATTCAGGTAAAGCTCTACCAGGCCCCGGGGATCTCCACAGAACCTGGATAATATGCTTAGAAAATACAACTTTTGGGTAAGAGGAGCAGTTCGCCTGGCAAGAAGGGCCAGGTAGATCTCATTCAAAAAGACCTCTATTTCTTTCTAACGTGGGAACTTAGTACGCGGATGTGCATATGGCGGGCAAGTACACTGACCTTGAAAGGGGCACGCATGAATTTTAACATGAGCCAAAATATCTCGCAGCAGATTTCGAAGACTCTGTCAACCGAGCTTGCGCCATTTCTCGTAATAGTGAGACAGAGGTAGAATTTAATAGCCTGTAGGAAAGTGGTAGACTCGTTACTTTTGGTGTTGGTGATGGTACATAAAGGCGAAGTAAAGACGGCAATATGGTTATTTAAAAGGATGCGGGTTAAATGAAGTGATATCATCTTAGACCGCATGTGCTGCCCGCGATGATCGTAGAGCTGGTCTGGGGGCAGGATTTTGGTTGACAGGTTGCAGAAGGATCGGAAGACTAGATAGGCGTCTCGAATATACACCTCGTCCTCGGCGTCTGCCGACTCTGTCGCGTCCTCGGCCTCGGTCGGCGCCGCATCGCTCTGTGTCGTCTGCTCAGAAACACTCCTCGCAGGCCTTCGAGGCGCTTTCACCTGTGTCACCATGGTTGGGGCATCGCCCAAGTTAGAATCATCAAAACTCTTCCTATGCTCTAGATCCTTTAGGGTCAATCTCGGCGCACCGCTGTCCGCACTCCGCGGAGGGCCAGCTTCATGCTCGTCATCGGCATTGGTGTCTCCGGGTGACTCGTCGTCGTTGTCACCACGGTCGACGCTATTTTCACTGGCGGCAGCATCGGCTTGATCAAATGTAACGTTGCTCGAGCTGTTCTTCAACTTCCCTAGGTTCATGCGGGCCTCCTTCATGTGCAGTCTCGTCTTGACGCGCTCAAACACCATACCGACCATCTGCGTCAAGGTACCTTGGGCAGCTTGCTGGTTCTCAGTGCTCCGCGACAACAAGAAAACGTTATACACCTGGCGCACGGCCTTGAGCAGACCAGCACCATGCACAACGACCTTGTCATTCAGCACGGCGGCAAGCAGCGCCTGTATTATATGGCGCTGGACATCAACGGGCGTAGTCTCGCCCTGGAAGCAGTCGCATATGGTGTCGATGGCGCGGTCGAGCATGGGGGCTTGCTCGGACCCGTTCTGGTCCGTTGCGCCGGGGGCGACATGGCTGGAGAGGTAGGCAGAAGATATGAGTTTCTGGATGGAATCGAGGGAAGTGTTGATCAATTGGCTGCTGCCGGTCTTGGTGGCCAGCTGCAAGGGCGCGAAGACGACATCGGGCTCGGGAGGCTGCGAGCTGCCTTCTTTGATAGCCTTGACGGCCTTGTCGGCGAGTTCGGCGAGCTGCTTGTTGCGCTGGGCCTCCTTGGAGGCGGCTATGGTCTCGAGAGAGGAGACGACGAAGGCGATGGAGCTCATGGCAGTGGAAGAGGCGGGCAGGGAGTACGTGCCATGCGAGGTCGAGTGTTCGAGGACGCTGAGACTCGCGGACGGATGGCTAGCAGAGCGCGGATGACATGTGCAATTAGAGACTGTTTCCGATGCGTATCAAAGCGTGCATAGTCTGCGTCGGGTCGATCGGGGCGAGAGACGCTGTTGCTTATCCGGTAGAGCAAGCAGTGCGAGGGGAACCAGAGCTGTAGCCAGGGGGCTGTCGAGGCTCATAAGAACTCAACGTAGATTGTTTAGGTAGGCAGATACCTACAGGTAGAACGGCTGGTCTTGGTGTTGCAATCCCTTTTTTTGAGTGCCTGGATCCGCGGGCGTGTGTAAGTGAGCTGTCACTTTTCGGGACGAGCTGACGGAATGCGTGTCCACTATTCGCGCCCCCTGTCAGAGAGAACTCTTAGCAGGTCAGCTAGACTAGGTAGGTACTCGTATTATCTAAGTAGAACCGGTATAGCTTGGAAGGGCCCCCCCAGCCACACAAGCCTCTCCAGCCACACAAGCCTCTCCAGCCACACAAGCCTCTCCAGCCACACACGAGCTGGCGACCTACCTAGGTACCTAGGTAGGTACACTAGACACAGGGTTACCTAAGCAGGTACCTAAGTACCTAGGTAGTACAGTAATTCAAGGCTTGCAGGGTCTCGGTATCCTAAACCAATCAGCAATAGATCGCGAAACGGATTTAGTTGGGGAGCTCCATTTCCTAATCGCGACTTCCGATAGCGCTGGGAATAAGCTGCAAGCTGCTTTGCTCTTTGCTATAAGAGACGACATATACAAATCCGCTGCAGGGCATTCCTCCATCCACAAAAAGCGAGGGCATAACAGCAGCCGTTGGCAAATACATAGCGGAAATAAGAGAGTCCGTGTATGACGAGGAATGAGGTATAAAGCATTGTGCCTCCTTCAAGTTGTAAGTAAAGTAAGTACCTTAGGGTGTAAGTCGGGAGTCGGAGTATTTAGGTATAGCGGCCGTAGTGGTGTTGAGAGCAGTGCCAGTAGGTGCCTAATGCATCAATCAGCACAGTGTGTCCGCGGGCTTGGCGTTCTTGGAGCAGCTTTTGGCTCCATAAAATTTCAATCACCACCAATCAACGCCTACAGAGATATCAACCCCCCGGTCGGCTCAACAAGTCGCCCAGGGACCACACTGTCTCTTCGGCACTGTGTTTCCCCTTCGTACTTACGGACAGGACAGGCTCTATCTACGTTAGAGCAGGACCGGACGGGACCTCGACATTTTTTTTGCTCACCTCATAATATCAGTGAGCCCAGCATCCCGACTGTAGCCACCATCGCCTCACCACTCCTCCTTCTCCCACCCCCAATCCTCGCAACCGCCGACAAGCCACCTCCCTCTGTGCAATTGACCAGGTCAGCAATTCGCCAGTGCCGACTCAACGTGTTCTGTGCCACTGTCCGGATCTACACGGTTGTCCGCCTCTTGTTGACCTTGCCTCCCTTCGATTGCGGCCAGGAGCTGTCGGTTCTTGCTCGTCCCCTTCTCTGTCCGATTGCGGGCTTTTCTTTTCCCTCTTCGCTCCCCTTCCCACATAGCATACCGCATAGTATACCGACCATGTACGGCGCCGTATTAAGAAGGCAGGGCGTGCTGCGCGCCTCAGCCCTCCGCTCCGGCTTCTCTCCTCTCGCCAGATTTTATGCCTCTTTCCCACCGCACACCATCATTAAGATGCCGGCCCTGTCGCCTACCATGACAGCTGGAAATATCGGTGCTTGGCAGAAGAAGGCCGGCGATGCTATTGCTCCTGGCGATGTTTTGGTCGAGATCGAGACCGACAAAGCCCAGATGGACTTCGAGTTCCAGGAAGAGGGTGTCATTGCCAAGGTTCTCAAGGAGGCCGGTGAGAAGGACGTAGCTGTTGGAAACGTTTGTCCTCACTACCCGAGCTCGTCCTGTTCATCGCGTACTAACTGCGTTCCCAGCCCATCGCGGTTCTCGTTGAGGAGGGCACCGACGTTTCGGCCTTCGAATCGTTCGGCCTGTCTGACGCCGGTGGTGACGCCGCTGCTCCCGCCGCCAAAGAGGAGAAGAGGTCCGAGCCCGCCGCCACCTCCGCTCCCGCCCCGACTTCTGCGCCTGAACCCACCGAGTACGCTTCGGAAGGCAGAATCGAGACTGCTCTGGACCGTGAACCGAACATCAGCGTTGCCGCAAAGCGATTGGCGAAGGAGAACGCAGTTGCCATTTCTAGCCTGAAGGGTACCGGTCCGGGTGGCCGCATCACCGAAGAGGATGTGAAGAAGGCCATCGCTGCTCCCGCCACTGCAACTGCTGCCGCCTCTTACGTCGACACTCCTTTGACCAACATGCGCAAGACGATTGCCAAGCGCCTGCAGGAGTCGACCCAGAACAACCCGCACTTCTTCGTCACCAGCAAGATCTCGGCTAGCAAGCTCCTGAAGCTCCGCCAGGCTCTGAACAGCTCGTCCGAGGGCAAGTACAAACTCTCCGTCAACGACTTCCTGATCAAGGCCATCGCTGTTGCTTCCAAGAAGGTGCCTGCCGTCAACTCGTCTTGGCAAGGTGACTCTATCCGCCAGTACGACAACGTCGATGTCTCGGTCGCTGTCGCCACCCCTACCGGTCTGATCACCCCGATCGTTACAAACGTAGAGGGACGGGGCCTTGAGTCCATCTCTGCTGCTGTCAAGGAGCTCGCCAAAAAGGCACGTGACAACAAGCTCAAACCCCAGGAGTATCAGGGCGGCACCATCTCTATTTCCAACATGGGAATGAACTCGGCTGTTGACCACTTCACTGCCATTATCAACCCGCCCCAGGCCGCTATCTTGGCTGTCGGCACTACAAAGAAGGTCCCCGTTGCCGTCGAGGGAGAGGACGGTGCTTCAATTGAGTGGGATGACCAAATTACCGTCACAGCCAGCTTCGACCACCGGGTCGTGGATGGCGCTGTCGGTGGTGAGTGGATTAAGGAATTTAAGAAGGTTGTTGAGAACCCTCTTGAGCTGCTCCTGTAAAGAGTCGCATTTAGGAAATACTACGAAGGGCGCCTGGGTATGACTGTTCGATAGATAAAGACTGGGGGCTTTCTGTAGCGCTATGCCACGAATTCCTGTAATAATATTTTTATTTGACTCATCGAAATCGCGGTTAGAAAACGTGGCCAAGAGATACAATACAGCTGGAGGGGGTACCGTAATGTTCAATGTGTTCATATCGACAGATTAATGTAGTCGATAGGCATTCTCATTTAGCATCGGACATCCTTCAATTAGTCTACTAGACTTTACACTATGATTATCCCAAGAACTTTACTCTTTATAACTGTTCATCACTGTGCGAGGTTTCTATCGGAATTTCTAGCTCTTCATCCCTCTTGCCTTCATCGCCATCATATGGCCGGCCAGCGTTTTCCGATCCTGAATCTGAGGGCGACTCGTTGTCATTACCATGATCGCCATCTGTGGGTAATTGCTTTCTCAATCTAGCCAGCACAGCTTCGAGCCCAACCTGAAGATGCGGACTCCGAGCCTGCTCCATCTGTATCTCCAGCTGCGTTATTCTCTCCCGTAACTCATGTATCCTAGCTGCCTGCACAGGGTCTTCGTCTTCGTCGCCGGCCGTGGAAGACAGAGAGCCGTGCTCACCATCACCGGAAAGGGACATAGGCAGAGGTAATATGTCCTCGCCAAAAGCCCGCGCAAAAGCAGTTGCCATGCCGCCGTCCTTGATAGCGAACACAACCTTTTCGACGAAGCCACCCCACGTCTCCTTGTCTTTGTTTCGGGACTTCTTGCCTTTTCCTTCTTTCCCCTTCCCCCTGCCCTTCTCTTCGCAGTGAGCCGAGGGCTGATCGTTGTTCGCCCCCTTACCACCGCCTTGGTGAATCTCGTCGCCTCTAATATCAACGCCCAAGGCCCGCCTCCACGCCTCTGCAATCTCACAAATAGGGTTCCCGTAGACGCCGCACCCCCAAGCGCCAAGGACAACGCGCGTGCACCCCTTAGCGGCAAAGACACGCAACACGGCGCGCATCTTGCGTACCGCCAGCTCACGGTCCGCAGCACTCGCGTACCGGCCCTCTTCGGTCTCCGGGAGGCGCAGCATGGCGGCACTGACGACGTCGACGAACCATCGATCGTTCTTGGCAAGGACATCCTCCTCGTCTCCCCCTGTGCCCGCCCCTCCCCCTCCGCTACCTGTCCCGGCATCAGTTCCTTCAGAAGGAAAAGCTGGGGAGCAGGAAGGGGGAGGGGGCGCCATGGGCCGGAAAACGAGCACGTCGGGCGTATACACGACGCCGACCTCGGGCAAGCGGTAGAACTCGTCGCGCAGAGCCGGCAGCAGCGTTGTCCGCATGCACAGCCACTCCTCCTGGCTCGTCGCGCCGTTGAAAAAGCCGCCGCCCGGCGAGAGCGGCGATGCCATGTTCAGAACGCCGACTTTCGCTTTACGGTCTGGCGCTGATGCGTGCTCCTTCGTTCCCTGCTGTTTCGGCTTTGGCCGCTGCGCAGACGGAGACATGGGATCTAGCAGTGAATACGCGGCGGATAGGGTATCGGTTACACGCAGCGAGATGCGGGGGCCGCCCGTGGTCTTCGAACGGCTCGAGCCCGTTTGGCCGTCCTGCTTGGGTTCATCTCCGGGCTGCGTCTCGCCGCTGGTGCGATCCTTCTTCCGCCGTCCGGAGGCCTTCCGCACTTTGATGGGAACATCGTCCCCGCTACCGTTCCCGACGGTGGTCTTCTCTTGTACCAGGTCGGTCAGGGGAGGAGGATCCACGATGAGCTCAGAACGCTCTATCCCACGCCGCGCGCGCGGATGCGCTGATAGCAGGGCCGGAATCACCTTGTTCACGGTGGTTCGGGCCCGCTTCGCTCGGGCGTCGCGACGGAAGGCGGCTGGGGGTTTAACTACGGTCGGTTCTGTACGGCCCATTTCGTTTTTCTTGCTTGTTTCGGTGTCTAGCACGTGGGCGAATTTACAAATTATAGTATTTTACTCCTGATGATGTAGGAGGGGGCTGATGTGTCATAATGTGGCGAATTGACACGAAGTATGCCCAAACTCGAAACCCTACCCTAAGACAATCTATCTCCTGCAAGGTCTTCCAACGCTGGGCTTCCCGCGTAGGTAGATGCCACTTCTTTCCGTAGGACTACGCAAAATGCTGCGTTTGTCAACCTTGATGGGCTGTGTACCTTGATGAACGCATGAAGTGGTGTTTGGTGGGCACTGCACCCGAATCCCACTCCACACATAAGACCGATATGTCATCGTTGACCTGGTAATATGGATTAGGTAAGTACAAAGAAAATGCTGCAATTTCCCTGACGAACACTGTCGATAGCTCTTTACGCCAACCTGGTTAGTATCATTAAACTCAAGTTATGGCTCGTATACTTGTGCTTCCTATATTTAAAGGGAAATATTGTTTGGTGTCAACTTGGATTGTCCGTTCATGTTGGAGGCGAAAGGAAAGCATGTGAGATATCTACTTGAAAAAAGGGGAAGTTGTGGATATCAATCTTATTCATTACTTCGCTTTCGTCTTCTCAATTATCGGCGAAGCACTCTGTTTTTACCAAAGGATTAACTTGCTGCTTTTACACTACTCTACTTCAAAACGCGGTTGGTTCCTAGAGTTGATTGTTCTCTTGATCGGACTAGTTATGCCAAGTCGGCTTTCGCTCAGCTAATCTCGGACTTAGGTCCATTGACTCAGCTGCTCGGAGAAAATTGCAGTAATCTCGGTCGGGGTAAGTGAAAATCGGCCGAATTTATTTTTGCCTTACCCCGAATAAGACTGTGATGACATCCTGTAGAATCGAACAAACGTACAATGACCCAGCCATTCTGTAGAAATCAGACGCCTTGCGTCCTGAATAATGATATTGGTCGTGCCACCTTGGCGGGTTGCATGCATAGTTGGCCATGGATGAGACGCCCCGAACTAAGGGCAATCAAAGGCGGCGCCAGCGGCCGACACTTGCTTGTATAAGCTGCCGCAGGTCCAAGATCCGCTGCGACCGTCAACAGCCCTGTAGCGCATGCGTGCGGTCTCGGCACAAGACTTGTATCTTTGAGAAATCGCGTGGCGCGGCCTCACGGAGATCGGGGATAGCTTCCACTACGGCCGATCTATCTGGGACCGCCGAGTCTGAGCACCACCGCGACTATCTTTTTGGCCCAGTTACACCAGCGTCTAGCACACCGACGATACATAGCCACGATCATGATATCGAGATATCCCATGGACTTCCTTCGCGTGGGGACCCCTCTGGCGATCCTGCTGTGCCGGTTCTTGATGCGAACGGCGTGCTGAACCGACTCTCTGAGCTTGAGCGTCGTTTGGGCGAGACGACGACGGCGCGAGAGCCAGAGAAAAAACACGATAACCAAACCGTCGGCTGTGAAAGCCAGGCTATCGAGAGTTACTTGGCAGCGGATATCCATGCCATGAGTAGGGGTCTTGTCTCGAAGACGCGCTACTTCGGTCAGAGTCACTGGATGAACGGTATAGTACATGTTCGTGGAATCCGTTACGTCCGATAGACGCCCGATCACTAACGGCCTTTTAGTTTAAGGCGATGCTGGAGTTATTCGAGAATCAGTCCAAAGACGCTAAGTCTGAGGCCACGGCAGTCTTGAACAGATGCAAGGCGTTGGCGCGGAGAATCAAAGCGCAGAGGAACCCTGGCATCATCAACAAATTAGGAACCAACATTCCCTCGAGGGAGATCGCCGATAAGCTTGTAGATGGCTACTTACGAACCATAGAGACTGTTTTTAGGGTTCTGCATGTGCCGTCGTTCCGACGTGACTACGAACAATACTGGGCGGCGCCCGATTCAGTTGGACTGCCTTTCGTAATCCAGTTGCAACTGGTCATGACTATCGGGTGTACCATCTACGACGAAACGTTCTCGATGCGCAAATCGGCCGTGCAATGGGTGACCGAAGCGCAGTATTGGCTCCTCGGCCCTCCGGCGAAGGGTAAGCTAACTATCACGGGCATACAAATCATGATCCTTCTTACGCTGGCTCGCGAGACTGCCGCTGTTGGAGGCGATCTCGTATGGATCCATGTCGGGTCACTACTACGAAGCGCATTCTACATGGGCCTTCACCGTGATCCCAGCCGGCTCCCAAAGATGTCCCGGCTAGATGCAGAGATTCGCCGCCGGCTATGGAATACGACCCTGGAGCTGGAGTTGAAGACCTCCATCGACTCGGGCGGGTACCCGTCGATTTCACCCGATACTTCGGACACCAGGGCCCCCGCCAACTTGGACGACACAGATCTCATGCAAGACAATGAGCCGACAGATACCGAAGCAGGCGAGAGATTCACGGACATGAGCATGGTGCTCGCTTTGCGAGACAGTTTCCGCGAACGGCTTGCGATATATCAGATGCTGAATGCCACACCGTTTCGAGGAACGTATGATGATACAATCCGGCTACACCGTCGCCTTATGACGGCGTTCAAAACCTTAACAAATAAGCTTAAGAGCTACTCATCTAGCCCGCGACAACCGACTTCCTTTCAGTGCCGGTTCGTCGAGGTCATGGTGCGTCGTTGCTTGCTGAGCTTGCATCTACCGTATCTCGGCCCGGGGCTCAAAGAGCCGGGTTTTTCGTTCTCGAGGAAACAGGTGACCGAGCTGGCAGTCAAGATGTACCGTATCATCTTTCCTTCGGCTTGCCTCCTTTCTGCGTGTCCTCTTATCCCGGCCGACGATGATCTAGAAGGTTTATCAACTGAAGGTGACGATCTTGCCCGGTTTGCGATCTGTTCTGCAGGCTTTTGGCGCATCCTCTCCAGCCAGTCGGCGATGATCGCCGCCCTCGAACTCCAGACAACGATACAAGAGGATGAAGGTATAGGGCCGCCGACGCTCCGGCCTGACCTCCTCAGTATTCTGCGACACTCTCTCCTGTTCTACGTCTCTCGCATCAAAGCTGGCGAAACCAATGTCAAAGGCTATCTTTTCACCACCGCCCTCGCTGGGCATGTGCAAGCGCTCATGGGCGGCCTAGAAGGCTCGCAAGTACTGGAGCCAGTGCTCCACGCCGCCATGAAAACCGAGAAAATATGTTTCGACCTCCTGAAACAACAGCTCGAGTCGATGGAGTGCGCAGAAGCCGGCACGAGCGACAACCAGTTCGACTGGGACTCGCTCATGGGCGTGAGCGATGAATGGGGGGATAGCACGGTAAGTCCCCGGCCTTGACTCGATATGGTTGAGTTTTGCTTACTTTTCAAAGGGGGTAATGAGTACCTTTTACGATGTTTCGAGCGTGGAATGCTTTCTTGGTCCGAACGGTACCTTCGACTTCATGCCCCCTTCTATGTCGTACTAGAAAGCGGGCTATACGCTTATATCAGGCGCCATCTCGATACGCCTCTTGATGAATCATTTACGTTGTACCATATTTTATGATTTGGGAGGTCCCGCGGGAGACGCGATTAGAGCGTAGCGCCACAGTTGGCTTTCGCGACCTTCCGCTTTCCTCATGTCGAGGATTGCTCGCCATATGGTTGGCCGGCACGAGTTCATTCCCTCGGACAAGTGTTAAGACTGATTGGTCCATGATTGAATGTTCAAGCCTCGGGCCATCAATGGCTAAGGCGACTCTGCCTCAATTCGAAATTTTCGCCCGCTATTCGTGAGCAAGTTGCAGTATCTAGGCCTCGGCCTTCGCTCGCTATTTCCTGTGTCGGTGAAGTCAATATTTCGGTGATTTGTCTTATCGTATGCAGGGAAAGGGAATGTCACGCATGACAAAGGGCGAGGCAAAGGCAGTGAAAAGTTGGGGTTGCGTTGGGGAAAGGTTCTCCCCCTCACTCTTCATGCACCAAGCACGTAGTACCGATGATTTGCGAGTGACGCTCTAGATATCTTCTTCCTATTCGCCGTCACACCTGTGGGCGTCCCACCATAGACAATCAGGGCATCGTCTGTTTACTTGCATGACGCGGCACGTCGGTGGCCGGTATAAACCCGAGGGATCTCCAACCTGGCCGAGTCCTCCCATATAGCTGTACTGCACCCCGTCCGCCACCATCTCCATCACCCCGGCAATTACAAACCAATATGCCACACAAAGAAGACTCCGGCGGTCGCGAGTTCACCCCAGACCAGCACCCTCGTTTCCCAGATGGCTTCCCGACCGTGGAGCTAGAAACGATCTCGCTCGCCAAGCTGCTGGTTCACCAGGACGCCGCAGAGCGGGAGCGCGTCTTCGAAATATGCAAGGGCCGCGGCTTCTTCTACCTCGATCTTATCGGGTGCGAAGCCGGGGACACTATCGTCAAGGGGGCTGATCAATTGGCTGCCGTCGCTGAGGACATCTTCAAGCTGCCGCTCGAGGAGAAGCTGCTCTATCGATGGCAGGGCGGGGGCGGGTCGCTGGATGGGTACAAGATCGCCGGCGGGACGGCCGCGGATAAGACCGGCACTACTAGAGACACCGCCGAGTTCTTCAACGTGGGGAAGAACGAAAGTGAGTTACCTCCTGTTTTGTGCGTGCGTAGCGTTCCAACAGCGCTGCTTGTTTGGTGGACTATTGGCACGGCGTGAATTCAGGACGTGGAGGGGTGACGTTGATGTCGGCGACGGGGGCGTAGATGCACTCCCACATGGGCCTAAGAATTACTAACCCTGAAGAACGAATACAGTGATCTTACCGACTGACCAAATGAGGAAGAAATGGCCGGATTTGGTCCATGTTCACAAGCCGCTGTTCAAGGATTACATCGTGACAGCACATGGCATTGGCATGTTCATTCTTGGCCTCCTCGCGAACAAGCTTGGCGTCGACCCTGCCGAGTTCAATATTCGCCATCGTATGGAGGAGCAATCTGGCGACCACATCCGTCTCACACGCGGTCCCCCGAGGGACAAGGAAGAGCTCCCTGAGATCCAGACGCCGAGCCACACTGATTTTGGCACGTAAGTCGCGCCAGGTCCTGCTTCTGTCCTTGATTGGCGTTATGTTTGACCTAGTGTTGTCCGTCACAGTATCACGATTTTGATGAATTGGTTGGGCGGCCTGCAAGTCTGGTCGGAATCCGCACGCAAAGCGCAGCTACTAAATCATGAGCCCGACGTACCCGGGGATTGGTTGTGGGTGAGGCCAAAGAAGGGATGCGCAAGTGAGTATCATTTGGACTTACTCTTCCCCCCTCCGACCGTGACGTGAAACTGGAGTCTCTAGTATGAGATGTCCAAGTGTCCCAGAGCTTCGCATAGTCACATTCCTTGTAGGGCTTCTCATTCATGTCACTGACCTGGTTCTTGAAGTTGTCAATCTCGGAGACGCAGCCGTTAAGTTTACCAATGGCTTGCTATGTGCTGGCCGCCACCGTGTTATCCCTGCACCGGGCGCGCAGGGGAAATACCCGCGTTATAGCGTTGTTTACTTCGTGCGGCCCGAGGACAAATGCATTATGAAACAGCTGAGGGGCCCTGGCATTCCCGATGGCCCCGAGGAGGAGAGGCCTATCAATGCTGGCGATTGGATTTCGCAGCAAGCGGCTGGACTGGGCGCTCGGTTCGACAACTGATCAGTTCTCGGGAGGAATGAGGCGGGATAAATCGGCACTATATAAGCTAAATAGGATAAGATGCTATGGCTGCGCCGAAGTGGTTAAGGTGCTATGAAGTGATAAGGTAAACCTAACATGTATTATTGATTTTTCTATAAACTCCATGATGATTTTACAAGATGAATATTAAGAGTAGGGAAACCCGGAGGGGCTCTCAAAAGAAGACTTAAAGAAGACCTAACGCCACCCGTTCTAATACGTGCCTAGTCTAAACACCATCTAATGCAACAGCAGCTCGAGTAATAGCTTGTACCCCCCCCCCCCTTCTTTAGAAAAAAAAAAACACAATCAAATAGCAACAGTGCTTCCTTGGTGGCTAACTCATACTTTCGGCGACAGCACTTCGTTAACCTGTATCAAGCCGGGAGCAGCGAGGGTGTTGGCGACAAGGGCATCGGCATTAGCGAAGTTGGATGAATTCGTCAGTGCAGCGATGCTCAGCCCAGACATGAGATTCTCCGTGAAGGGGAATAGCGCGTCAAAAGTGAGCACGCTACCCTCAAGCTTGGGGTTGATAACGGGCTCCGAGATAGGCAGCTGCTGACCGACGAGGTACGTGACAAAAAGGCCGGCGAAATCAGATCCCTCATGAATCTGCGCGTTTCCCGCCAAATCGGCCGAGAAGGAGAGATACATGTCGCGCGGCTCGGCCGTCGTGAGCACCTTCAGCGCTGGGAATACTGGGATGGGAATCTGCGCGATATCGAAGGGGCACGAGACGACGAACTGCTGCAGTGCCGAGAATGCGAAGGCCGCGACGTTGGTCGTCAGGAATGGTTTCTCGGACGGTTTAAGGCCAAGGATCGACCTGTAGAACCCATTTTGCTCGCCCTCCTGCCCGATGACGGACGAGAGTGCGCGCACGGGGCCGTCGTCGCCGTTCTTCGCAAACGACTGCTCGGCGTCTTGTAGTGTGCCCAGAACCACCCCGGTCAGGGTCTCGGCGAGGTTGATGGCGTCCTCGAGTGTGATCGTCGGGAACTTGTACGTGCAGGGCTTAGGCACCAGCGGCGCATTGAAGTGCTCTAGAGTCTCGATGGCCGTTATGGCGTGGAGCTCCTCTTGCTGGTGCTTGTGTTAATGACTAGCAAATCCTCAACTGGGTCGATACTTACGGCCTTGACTGTTTTCAGGATTTCGAGAATCTTGGCCTCAGACCACATAGGCAGCTCGGACTCAAAACCGGGTACACGGTTGGTGATGTTATTTATAATCTCTTCGAAGAACTTCACCTCCAGGTTCTCGTTGAAAGCGATAAGCTGGAAATTGGCGATGCCGGCTTGGCTGAGAGTCGGGGGCGGTGGTATATTGGAAAGTAGGCCATCGGCCTGTTGCTCAATGCTCAACAGCTGTTGTGCATTGGGGTCTGGGAAGCCATCGTCAGAGACGGCATCGGAGGGTCTGGCGAATGCTGTGGACAAGCCGAGCAAAGCCGTGGAGTAAGCAAAGCGTTTTGCAAGCATAGCTGTAGCTGAGCGATCGGGACAATAGCTTAATTAGGGTTGATTAAGAATCGAGTGTTCTAAATTAACGTGATGAAATCCCTACTAAGTGGTGTTGATAGGGAAAGGGCCGCGACTTGTGTGTCCAAGCAGCAGTGTTGCCAAGCGACGGCGGCGGTATTTGTAGTCTCCTGTCTTCTGCGATCTATGCGCTAGCCATTCGGGCCGTTGGTGAGCGTGGCCGCGTAGACGCTCGATGAGCAGCCATGAAGCTTCGCCTGGCGGATGATGACGGCCCCGAGCTGTTGGTGTGGTCGCTCTGCTTTGTTCGCCGGCTTGGCCAGTAGCCCGTCAGCTCCACCGCACCGGGCGTCTATTGCCGACCGGAACGGCTGTATCCATGTCAGCGACCGTTGGTGCAATCCGGATTACAAAGGCATGTTGGCTGCCTCGGATTGGTCAATAAAAGGTGGTGAGATACCCGTCGCCCTACTGTTCTATTTTGGCTGTGGCGGAGTCAG
Source organism: Xylaria sp. BCC 1067 (assembly GCA_005188305.1). NCBI lineage: Eukaryota > Fungi > Ascomycota > Sordariomycetes > Xylariales > Xylariaceae > Xylaria > Xylaria sp. BCC 1067. The sequence continues at coordinate 245,377 of SSCS01000003.1, read as the reverse complement.
ACACGCGGCTAACCATGCGGATCGCGTCCACCCACGGTACAATATTTCCTAGACCTATGGCTTAGAGATATTAATCGTGGTTAGGCAATATTTGTCCTGCATACGAGTTGATTCTTGCTTTTGCTTTAGGGCGAAGGTGACTATATTCGAACGGTCATACACCCGTGAGATGCTCCTATTTTCGGCACTTCTCTTCTGTTTTGGTGTATGGACACATGAGCTAACTACCTATACTGTACGTATCTAGACAATGCGGCGGTATAGAACATTCCAAGAAAATAAACAATCCTTCGAGGAAGCATAATGGCTACGTAATAGGTATTTTGGGTCTGTGTAGATTAACTAGGCGAACACTGTACTGTAGTCTCTCGACTTCACTATTCTTACGTCTTCCGCCCTTTGCCAATAGAGCTCTTCTCGACTACTAGATGACCAATAGAGGAGATGGGCACGCCCCCCATAATGTCGAATACAGCAACCGTAGCCTGAAATTCTCTGCCAATATAGTTGCGCAACTCGACCGCCATCAGGGAATCGACGCCGTAATTGGATAATGGCTTGCTGGGCTCTACGTCGTCAGGTGGAATAGACATGGCGCGTCCTAGCTTGACAGCTAGTGCCCTGATTACAATCTGGATGCGTTCCCCTGGCTCTGTCGCGAGTCGGAAGAGCGTTCCCGGATCCTCTGCGACCAAGTTGGAGACTTGGGGCATTGCCTGACCAACAATTTGGGAGAAGAAACCAAACAGGGGGCGATCATGCATCTGCGGAGGGGTTTGGCCTTGCGAAAGAAAGTCAGCTGGGGTAAGCAAGCCGATCAGAATCTGGCTTTTGGCGACCGACAACAGCGGCAGTTCAGGGTCGCAGTAAACGCTTAATAGCGCTAACAATTCTGTGTCGTCAATCTGCTGCATATCAGCTGCCTGCTGTCGATTTCGTTGATATGACTCCTTCTCTGCGATGATTCCAATGTTGCGCATCCAGCCAACATCACACGAGATAGCCTTCTGCCCTCTAGAAGTGCGGTAATGTGCCAATGCGTCTTGGCCTGAACAACCCCCAGCGTAATTCGACTGCGCAACTGTTCCACATATTCCGGCTAGGGATGATAAAAGTACGAAGAAGTCGAGGTCCCCTGGGAGTAGACTGTGCAAGTTCCATGACGACTGAACCTTCGACTTGATCGTAAGAGCCCACTGGGCATGCGTCATGTTCTCGAACACGGCATCTTGAAGAACCATGGCGGCATTGATGCACCCTTTGATAGGAGGCATAGCTCGAGCTTCGCATTCGCTTAAGACTGCCGTCAAAGAAGAAACCGAAGACACATCACATTTCGGGGCGAATACGGTCACGCCCTGTGCTTCAAGATTTGAGACGAGCTCGATTGCTGCCTCGCTCACTGGACCGGATCTTGACAGTACGACTAGGTGTCTCGCTTCTCGATCGACCATCCACTTGATGATAGCGCGGCCCAAACCCCCAAACCCACCAGCGATGAGATAAGCAGCCTGCGGGTCGAATGTCCAAGTCTTTCTCTCTAGAACGAGTTGCTGTTACCACCGTCAGTAATAGGCTCTGCATGTGTATGCTCCAACCGTCTACTCACAGGCACTACATCGGCGGCATCAATGCCGATTACAATACGACCAGAATTTTTGCCACTCTGAAGAAATCTGAAAGCATCTTCGACTTTGGTCACCGGATAGACATGTAATGGGCTGGGATGCCGAGCCCCCTGACCGAGCAACCCCAGAGTGCTTTTGAGCAACCTTGCCGTAAGTTCCTCGTCAGACTGTGACAGGTGAACCAAGTCGACGGCCGAGAAAGTAACATTCCTGGCGAAACTCCCCATTGGTAGCGATGAATTTGACATGATATCCGCTTTGCCAATCTCTATGAATCGGCCATACGGTGCGATGCACTCCCACGAAGCACGAAGACCATCTCCAGACAGAGAGTTAAGCACAACGTCAACCCCGTAGCCATTCGTTACTCGCATTACACCGTGTAAAAAGGAAGTATTGCGACTGTAGAAAATGTGGTCTTCAGGAATTTCGAATTCCTCCATCAGGAATCTCTTCTTTTCATCGCGGCCGACAGTCGCAAAAATCTCCGCGCCTCGGAGCTTAGCGATCCAGATTGCCATCTGGCCCGTACTACCTGCTGCGGAGTGAATCAGGACCTTCTCCCCTTTTCGTAGTCGAGCGATGTCGACCAGAGAGTAATATGCGGTGATGCCTGGTGCTACCATAGACGCCGCTGCGTTGAAGGACAAATCATCTGGGAGTTTGAGCACAGACGATTCGACAGCGCGGGGGTATGCCCTCATGCAACCTGGAGAAATCATACAGACTCTGTCGCCGGTTCGGAGACCTGAGTTGCACTCGGATCCTACCCTGGTCACAATGCCAGCACAATCTCCTCCTAAATCACCATCATCTAGACGACCAAGGGCGACATATACATCGCGAAAGTTGAGCCCCCATGCTTTGGCCTCGATCTCAACTTCTCGAGGCTCTAGCGGTTCCTTGTTCTTGGAATCCTCTATGAACCGCAGACTCTCCAAGTCACCTGGGGTTCCAACGGTTAGCTGCAACGCTAGACCCGACGACCAAGGCTTATGTTGTAGCTGTGGGTATAAGAGTGATCGAATAGTTTCATTTAGTAATGATTCCTCGATAACGCGGCTTGTGAGAAGCTCACCGTGACGAGCAATGAATTCGACTTCCGCTGACGATTCCTCGAAAACCGCCTGTAGTACCTTGTTAACGTAGCGTGCAATACCGGCTACTGGCTCACCACTGTGCTCTATAGACAGTGCCACAAGGTGTTTCTCTATGGCTTCTGTCCGAATACTACGTAAGAAGCCCGGAGCGATTCCGTGCAATGCAAATTGAGAGTCATCACACCGCGTCGCAGATACCCAAAGTAGGTTCTTGGTCGTATTTATTAGGTATTGGAAAGATTCAAAATCCTCCTGAGTTATGGTGGCGAGAAATGGCTCGTCCACCTCTAGTAGAGATACCACTACATCGGAGTCCGTCACGCAAGCACTTTCAAGCTGCGCGAGAGTAGTCCTGTTCAGTTGTTGGTATGCCGACTGGGATCCGAGTGCGTTCTGGATTGCAGAAGCGAGAGCAACTTGGCTATCCAATCGAGGTTCAACAACTAGGAGGAGCCTATTGTATGGAGTCTGGGTTCCAGGTTGTTTTACTGCTTCTGCCGTTGTCAGGATGATGCTGAAAATATGGCATGACTCATCTCGGAAATCCCTTAGACATAAATCATTCCCGGAGAAACCGTTGGCTTGAAGGCATTCATGCCACTGGTCCTCAACAATTGCAGGAGACATTGTACGCCATTCTTCCTGGCAATTCCACCAGCCAGGAGCAAGTCCAAAGGCGAAGTTCGTGATGATTTTTTCAGGTGCGACAGCCTCAAGGAGAATCATTCGACCCCCAGGCTTGAGAGTCTTGTGCACGTTTCGAATAGTGGCACCAAGGTCTGCCGTCGCGTGCAGCACACTTCCAGCGATGACCAAGTCATACGAAGCTAGTTCCAAATCATAGTCTTCAACCGCTCGCTCTAGATCAAACGTCTTAAACGTCATTCTCTCGCTCACTCTATTCCACCGAACTCGAGCATTCTCAAAGAACGTAGGCGATACGTCGGTGTATGTATAGTTAGAGAACGCAAAGCCGCCAGTTTTCTGCTCGAGGTCGATTAAAGTTGATAACACATGCGATGTCATACCGCCAGTCCCTGCTCCTACTTCCAAGATGCGGAGCTGCGGGTTCTCATGTGAAGCCAATGCAATAAGACGCTGTAACCTGTGATCGCATATAGCCTTGAACATGTCGGCATAAAATATCTCAGCTAGGTTCGAATCGAATATGACTGAGAGCGGGTCGATGTTCCCGAGGAGGATTCGTTTTAGTTGACGCACGACTGCAGTGAATAGTTTCCATGGAGGGTTCAGCGTCTCGATCTCGTTGAGCAAGTGCTCGAGATCATCATTGCTGATATCGGCCTTCATCTGCGACGGCAACACCTGCTGAGCTTGGTACTCCATCCAGCTGACGTGCTTGGCTAGCGACGCAGGAATCTGGAGACGGTCGCTCAGCGTTAACTGCTTTAGTGTTTCGCAGAGCGCCGTATTGAGAACAAATGCGAGTTTCTTGTGCCAAGTTGCGATTTCGCTCTCGTCTTTTGAGAACATGTCGTCGCCACAAGCTCGAATGAGTTGCTCTCCGCACAACATACTCAATTGCGGTTGCCACTCCGCTCCGTAAAATAGTTTCTTGTGGACTTGGAAGGCTTTGTCCTCCTTGGATACTTGGGCTGTGACTAGCCTGCGAATCTGACATATGGTAGTGTCGTCGTCTGCAAGTGCGTATATGGCCCCTTCCTTGGCTTTTTGCCTTGCATCACCACTTGTGATGGCCATGTATCGGATTGAAGAGGTATGAGAAGCCTGCCAGCCAGAGGCTGAAAACCATCCGTCATGTAGACTCATGGGGACGTGGGTGGATGATGCTGCGGTAAGCCCTTTCGTGATGCTCACTCGCAGCAAGTGGAATGCAGCATCTAAAACAGCTGGGTGCATCAAACCAGCCTGATGCTTAGACGTGGTGTTGACGCGAGCTATTGAAGTTGCTGTGCCGTCCCATCGAATATCCTCCATGATCCGAAACCACTCGCCGTATTTAAGGCCATTGTCACTGGCATTTTTGTAAAACTGCCCCGAATCGATCTCAGTCATGCACGCATCTACGGCATGCTTGTATTTCAGCATGACTTGATTCCTAGCCAACCGTTTCTCCATACCATGGTCTACTTCGGTACTCTGTTCTTCATAGCGAATCTGTACAGTCGCCCTAAAACATTCATTCCATCTATCGTCATATCGAGCAAACAGTTTGATATCCGACCAGGTCGTCTGTTTCTCATATAGCTTTTGAATAGGGCGTAGGTGAAGCATCGTCTCCGTCTTATGCTCCCACGCTTCCTTGACGACGATAGGGCTTAGGAAATGAGCTTCTTTTATGTAGTAGCCCGAGACAACCCGGTTCTGAGACGCCATTTCTCGTGCGGCTTCCATTGCCATGATAAGCATGCCGGCCGCTGGGTAAATAATAGTATCACTCACCTATTATATTATTAGCCATAATGATCATATTAGGAAATAGTCTTGTGCGTGATACTTACAACATGGTCGCCAATCCAGGGCGTAGTCTCCACGCTCCAGAGGTTCCTCCATCTCGGTTCCAGGGGGTTCCAGTCGTGGAATCGCCAGCCAAGGAAGTCACCATATACCGGCTCGCGAAGCCTAAAATCACGACTCAAGCGTGGCTCTGCCCAGTAAGTACGAGAATGGTCAAAAGGGTATTCCGGGCAGTCGACCAAAAATGGCGTGTTGCGACCAGATGGTATTCTGTTTGCTTTGGAAATATCAAACTCATGGCCGTAGCAGAAAAGGTGTCCTAGAAGTTCTAGAATGCTGTCAACCGCATCCTTTGACCGATGAAGAACACTGGCGTAACGAGGCTGCTTTCGATTTTCGGCCTGAGTGATTGTATCCTGAATTGGTCGCTTCAATGCTGAATGTGGACCAATTTCGACCAGATCGGTGATGTCCCCAAGACCAACTTTTAACGTTGGCGCCTTCTGCGTGAGGTTTTGAATTGCTTCAGAGAACCGAACCGGTGATACGAGGTTTTCAACCCAGTACTGGCCTGACGCTAGGTTCGAGGGTCGAATGGGTTGTCCAGTCACTGACGAGATCATCGGGATACCCGACCCGGGATGGCCTGGCTCAAGTGCTCCCATTTGTGACAGATACTCTGCGGCAATTATTAGCATGAAAGATGAATGGTACGCTACACCTGTTTTCAGCTTTTGTACGAAGATTCCTTCTCTATCGAGATGCTGAATCAAGGCATCTATGGCACGTTCTGGGCCAGACAGCGTGCAGTTGACAGGGCTATTGATACACGCAATCTGAATCGAGTCCTCGACATTCGGGTCGCCTATAGCCTTTAAGTAACTTTTCACTTGATCGTATTGTAGGTTTACGGAGATCATAGCCCCTACGGAACGGGACTTCTCCTTGAGCTTGCCAGCAAGCTTCCCCCTAAAGTAGGCAATCTTGCAAGCCGATTGCATACTTATCGAGCCCGTAGTGTACCTTTGCGTGTGATTAGCAGGGTATAGAAACATCCCAACCTCTTGGTAACCTACGCAGCTGCTATCTCACCTGATGAGTGCCCTACTACAGCCTTCGGAGAAAGTCCAAATGATTTCAGCAAATCGACTTGAGCAATTTGCAGGGCGGTTGTTAAAGGTTGACTATACTCCGGTCGGTGGATATTCTCGGGGTTACGAATTTGATCTGAGATGGATCAGTATGTCACCCGCATTTTGAAAGGATCATATCCTACCCAAGATTGACCAGTTGCATCCCAGCTTTTGATATACGTCATCAATATGTCTTAGAGTCGCTTGGTAAATAGGATATTTCATAAGCCCCAAGCCCATATTGACGTATTGAGCACCTTGGCCGGTGAAGACAAAAGCAAGGCCAACCTCTGTTGATGATCGGACTGTTTTGGAAACGAGAAGCTTGGTGCGCGTAACCAAGTGGTCGTTCGCTATGATAGCAAATGCTCTCCAGAGCATATGGCTCCTTCGAGACGCTAAGGTGTAAGCAAGCTGTTCAAGCTTGCCCTTACTGCCGGCAGCAAAGTTCTTGATATACGGTTCGTATTGTTGTAGGATTCGTTGAACTTGAATGGCAACATTAGAAATCTACTCAGAAAGTGAATCTTGCGAGACTACCTTGATCACGCATGCCGCATCAAGCGAATCACACAAGACGAAGACCCACTCCTATCCCTTGCCCTGGCTCCAAGGGAATAAACGAGGTTGGGAATACTCACGTGCTTTCTCATCAGATGCGGTCCAGACCAACAACTTGGATAAATTGTTAGGATAATCAACCCCATCTTGCTGTTTCAAGCTAAGTTCAACGCTCTCATTCATAGTCAGCGATATTCTGTCATCGGAAAGAATACCAAAGCTAGCTGTAGCATTATTGTAGATGGAACCATTGGTACCCCTATCTTTAACACCGGTCAGGCCATTAGCAGGCTTCGCGTCATTTGTAGCACGAATATCCGTCCTACTAGATCCATAGGTGCTCGCATAGGACATATCATTTGAGAGAGGTGCAATTATAGTGATGTGGTTTGCTGTTAGTTTATGTTCTTGGAGATAATGGTAGGCATCATCCATGACGACATGTGTGTTAGTACCACCAAAGCCGAATGAGTTTATTGAGACTCGTCGAAGGCCACTGGCCGGCCAGGGTATTGGTTCGGTAGGGACCTGAAACTTCGTTAGCGTAGGAGATACATTAGATTCACATTTTTGCATACTGTTGTATGATAAAACTCAACATCCATGTTGTCGTTGGGTCGTTGAAATAGAGCATTGGGAACCACGATACCCTTTTCAAGTATCACTAGATCAGAATTTAGTATGCGCCCCGTGTATAAGTGAAGGATAATAGTAAACAAGGAGTGTACCTACAGATGGACTTCATAATACCAGCGAGGCCACTGCAACCTTCAAGGTGGCCGATATTGGCCTTTACTGAGCCTCTGGTATCATCAGCCAGGCTTCCTTTGCATTATCTTAATGGGGGCTAGCAAACCTACACGTATAGAGGGTCTTTAGCGCTCCTATATGGCCTGAAAACCCTTCCTATAGCTTTCATCTCTATAGGATCGCCCACTGGTGTACCAGTCCCTTGCGTATTGTTAGCCGTTAGTACTTAAAACCTCTCGTGGGTACTAACCATGGGCTTCAACATAACGAGTAGGTTCAAGGGACAGATGTGCCTTTTTGTATACCTGTCTAATGAGCTCCTCCTGCGCCTCTGGGCTTGGTTGGGTGAGGGAAGGTGTACGACCACTAAGAATTGAAGGTTCAGTTGCTGCTGGTTAAAGAAATATAGCAAGGAGCTCTTGGCTCGGAAAATGGCCAATAATAGTGGGCAGAGGAATGTCTCTCGGGTAGAAAATCCTTACTCTTGATTGGTGCCAGTTGAGCGAATGACAGCCCTGATCATATCGCCATTCTTGACGGCATCTTTTAGAGGTTTTAATACGAGCGCAATAACACCTTCGCCTCGAGCGTACCCATTTGCGCGATGATCAAAACTGTATGATTTACTATCGGGGGATAGAAAACTTAGATTTGATAGCAGCAAGAATCCATCGGGCCCTAGGATAAGGTTTGATCCGGTCACTAATGCCTAACAAGGCCATTTGGGATTAGTAAGGGGTACTTCACTACGAGCCAGAAGTCGGAGCACAATATTACCATGGAAGAGTCACCGTTTCCTAGTGACTGGCACGCGAGATCAACTGCTACCAGGCTGCTAGAACATGCAGTGTCAATGTGAACACTAGGGCCATGCAAGTCGAAAAACCAGCTCACGCGGTTGGGCAGAATAGATGAGAAAGTGCCGGTAATTGCCATGCGCGACGCGGTCTCAGGGTCTTTTGATACCATTCTTGAGTAGTCATCTGTCATCGAGGCGCTGAATACAGCCGTTCGTGACCTCTTCAAACTTTTCAGTGGAATCCCGGCTATGAGAAAGAGTTAGCAGCGAATTTATCAGCGGCCCTGGTTGGCATTCACCTACCGTTCTCAAAAGCTCTGTATGACGCTTCGAGTGTCCATCTTTGCATAGGATCCATTGAGGCGGCTTCCGCCGCTGTTACCGAGAAGAAAGGAGCATCAAATACTCCGGGGTCATCTTTGATGAAGTAACCGCCTCCGGCATATAGCTAGGCCCAAGTTAGTTCTTACTGTCCATATTTGCGATAGTTGTGATAATATGTATCTTACTTTACTGCGTTTCCCCAATTCCTCGGTGCGGAAAGCACTGCCTCTGATGCGCGATGTCGGCCAATCTGTGACTAAATTCCTCCCATTCTCAAGCGTCTCCCAGAAGCTGGAAACGGTGTCTACCCCTTCTGGGAGTTTAAAGGAAAAGCCTACAACGGCGATATCTTCCATGACTAATAACTGGGCGGTCGGTGGAATAGTGTAACGGATATCAAGCTTGGCGGTATAGGTAGAGGGGAAAAGAAAAGTAAAAATGACCTCCTTATAGCAAAACCATCACTAAGCACAGGTGATCGTGAGACCGCTCTTAATAGTTTTCTCTGTTGCCCGGTTACCAGAGCCAATGCGCAGTGAAGACGAGCGGATTTGTCGATCTGGGAGGACCTGTACTATTGCAGTCCAAGCGCCACAGTCTTGCGGGCAGACTCCGTGTAAGATCTAACCGAGGCGGCTTCCTAAATCTTACATCCGATTTCGACACGTACCACATCGTCCGTGCAAGCTAAACGTGTCTTGAAGCGAAAGTATCGTAGAGTGCATTGAACAAGGCGCGTACTCTACGACTGATTGCTTAGTACCTACTTCTAGACCTTGGCAGCTCACCTAGGATCCGCGGGCTGGAACCTTGGGCGCGGACACTAACTTAGTAGATACATTGCATGTTCGGTCTGATAGAAGCCGTTGATTCACAAGCGACGGACAACGGTGACCGATAATTCTTCTAGCGTCCTCGGCCGCGTCAACCCATGGGTACAATGCTCTGGCTCGGACGGCACTGGGGCCGTCTCGCACGGCTTCACTTGACGGCAGCTACTGAGGCGAAGAGTGAAGCTGCTTCTGAATTATCCGGTCACCTCGGGCCCCCTTAAGACCGGAATACACCCGTTGGTCAACTCGCGATGGAAGTGAATCATCTAGTACAGTAGTCAAGCTCGAAATATGTTGGTATACCTACCGCGCGGGGCCCACGATATAGTTCAATACTAAGTACCGTATGATCCGCAATCCCGTCCCAATCTCCTCTAATAGGTGGAATCATGGGTCCCGGGTGAGGTTAGTGTCCGTGCATTGTCTGGAGCTATGTGCGGAGTATGCCTACCCTGGTCATATAATAGACCCGAGGACATGCCACCGGAAGAATGTTGGTTTAGGTTAGAGGACAAGTAGGGTGACACGTTTGGCCGAGATCTGCTGTTACTGCGTTATAGCGGCAAAGCAATTGGGCTCGCTGATAGTACTTAGTAACGAATACGTACTTGGTATAGCGGCACCGTACCCTAGGTAGTTTGTTTTCTCTGAAACATTCATTGCGCGGACTCAATGCCTATCTATGCAAGGAACACCCCTAGATTAGTCCTCCTACCAGCTGTTGCAGCTACAACCGCTGAGAAGTATTTGAGAAGACACCATGGCCGCAATATTGCTGTCTACTGCTTTTTACTTTCGGCCCTCGGGTCTCTAAACTCGTCCTGTCCTCACCGTTGTTGTATCTTACTTATCTGATTATCGAAATGCGTTTCCTTTGCCTGCACGGTGAGAGCACCTACCTGAAGAATAATTGTCGCTTAACTTCAACATCAATTAATTGACGCTTGAAGGAGCCCAAGATAATGTCTAACTAACAAAAGTTGGGTATAGGAAGAGGCACCACTGCCAAGGTGAGTAAATGTAATACGGTGCACACCGTGTTCGTGGGAAGTCTGTTAACTAATAGCCGCCCCCCGTTAGATTTTCGAGATGCAGACTGGTATTTGATTACCCCTGATATCTCTACAGTACGCGGATTCTTACTGTTCTCAGCGAGAATTCGTCAGGCACTGGGACGTGACCACCAATATGTTTTCGCTAACGGGAATGTGCCCGCTCAACCTGATGCTGGTTCGGACCCCTGCAAGCAAGTCTATCTCGTGCAAGGAACTATCTGATCTCACGCAGGTGCTGCCGCTATCTCGGATGAATTCTTCGGCTACGTTGGCAACACTGTCACGGAATACGAGGATCTATACCATGATCTCCTAGATCTTGTTAATAGCCAAGGGCCTTTCGACGGTTTAATTGGGTTTTCTGAAGGCGGAGCTGTTGCAGCTTGGATGTTGATTGAGAATTCGAGACATCCCCTCACTTTTGGGCCCTTCAAGTGCGCTATTTTTTTCAGTGCTGCTGTGCCCTTCGACCCCGATGTTATTCGGACCGGAATCGTCAAGCCCGTCAATCCGGTCGTAGAAGGCGAGATGATTAAAATCCCAACGGCTCATGTCTGGTCTAATGAAAACGACGTTAACGCCGAAGCCGCACAGTCCCTCGTGGCTTTGTGCGATTCAAAAGCTCGGGAAACCTTTGTGCACTCATTGGGCCACAATGTTCCCGGGTCGAAGTCTGACTCGGAGTCGCTCGCTGCCACACTTCGGATCGTCGAACGAACGATCGAACGCACCAGAGATCAGATCTTGTAGGCGCTATCAATTGCCGATTTGTCAAATTCATCTACTTGTAGAAACAAGATCTGCAAGTCAACGTACGCCGAATGGAGAATGCTGGCCAGCAAGGAAGTTTAGATCTGCACATGAAGCAGTGGTTCGCATTCCCTTGCTGCATTTACAAGCTTGCTGTAGAATACCTAGCCGATGCATGAAACCGTTACCCCATCACACTAAGTTTAAGAGAGTATGATTCTCACACCAGTCAAGCCTCCAAGTAATTTTGACCCACACGGAGATTGCTGGGACAAGGAAGAAGAACAGGGATGTCAGACAGGACACCGTACACTAGTATTCCGGGGTAGATTTACAGTACTATATTAAGTACTTATATGTAAGTACACTTTCTTGCCCAGCACGTAGCAACTAGTTGCTTTGTAACACGGTGATCGTGGACAACTTTGCGTGTATACGGATAAATACGATAAAACTGATCCCTAGCACTAGCCTGACACGGCTTCATTAGGCAATACAGATAATCGTGGACACAAGCGAGAGCTAGACTTGGATCACGGATGACAGAAAAGACCATATTGTCAGCAAATCTACGGCTTGTGACTACGCACTCAAAGTCAACGAACTTACCATAACATACTCATAGTACGCCTGAAATACCGCTATCCCCAATTTACCATGCGCTTTGATGTGGGTAGGTGTCATCGTAAACGGGTACCACAGGCCTACTAGACACGGGCTGCATGTGCTGTGCATGGTACAGCGAGACCCTGTGTGAGCACAGACATTTGGTGAGGGTGGCCAGAGAACCGACCTTTGATGAAAAGTTTTCATATAGTAGTGTGCTGATATCCCCAGCACAAGAACCCGTGCTAATCAAGATTTGGCCAATCAATTACCGAAAGAAAATCCTTGAACCCCTGAGTCGTTCCGTGGGCACAGACTTCGATTTGCGGTAGGTATGATCTCTATTGCAGGATCTATGTATTCTATCGTTCGCACATCTGCGTACACCTAGGTATCATCCATGTACGAGTTGCAGCAAAATTCTCGTGAGCCGGTTGGCTTAAGAACCGTCTCGGTTCGTCGAACCGAGCCGTGTTACATTGTTGCGGCTTGTGATATCTCAATGCTTGTTCCCTCACCCGCAAGTCAGATGTGACAGGGGCTTCGGCTACAGAATTTGTGTAATGTTGTTCCGTTCGGATAAAATGCACAGTGGTGATTCGCCTTGGTAGTGCTCTCCTGTCAATTCTAGATCGAAAACGGCTGTATGCAGAATGTATATGTTCTGTCATTAAGCATACGGATGGAGGCAAGCGACAGTTTTCTGTAGGTTTACCACTTTGTTCACATGCCGGTATTATACTTCATCCGCATGCTCCACGTCTTGGTCCGTGACCAGGGGCAGAGTTGGCGTCTCGACTAACTAGTACGCCTTTTACGCCAGATATCTTCCTTAGATCAAGGTTATATCTATTGCAAGGTCTTATTCTATCTCTACCATTCCTCTCGCCAACAATATCACCCACCACGCGGAAGGACATTGCGTAATGGACCTAATACCATACCTCCCTAAAGAACAGCAAGAATTGCTTCTTGCTGGTCCTGCTCTCGCACCACCCGCTGGAACGACTGCCAACTTTAGCAACCCCCCGAACAAAAATGACATAGCCCATGCCACCTTCGTTATCTGTTTGTTCTTTGCTACGTTTAGTTTCTTTGTGCGGATGTACGCCAGACTTGTAGGCTTGAGGTCAGTCAAGCCTGAAGATGGTAAGTAAACCCTGTTTTGCGTCAGTACTTGCCGTATATCGTTCGGAAACTGACCTGGCTCTAGTTCTTACATTTGTAGCTTACGTGCGTTAGCACACTCCCAGTGCACTATCGAACTGTTAACGGTTATTCTAGGCAACGTACATAGGATACATATACTGCTGCTACCGACTATTAGTCGAATACGGCTATTTCATACATCAATGGGATCTCCATCTCGGTGACCTGATTGAAATCACCTATGTAGGTTACGTCGATGTTACAGAAAACCACCCCGATAATAACTAAAAAACTACAGATCCTTCAAATCGGCGGTATCCTATACTCGGTCACCCTCCCCTTGCTAAAGGCCTCGATCTTGCTAGAATGGACACGTCTCTTTGTCCCCCAAGGAACGCGAAACGTCTTTTGGTGGCTATGCATCTCTCTGGCGGGGATCCAACTCTCTTTCCTCGTAGCATCGGTCTTCGCCCTATGCTTTTCATGCATTCCATATCAGAGGATTTGGGATTTTACCATTCCCGGAAAATGCCTTAAGAAATCTGAGCTGGAAATCACTTCAGCAGCCATCCACTTCGCCTCAGATGTCGTGATTCTAATTCTTCCGCAAAGGGTTATCTGGTCTTTGCATATGTCGCTAAAAAAGAAGTTCGGTGTCTCCATCATATTCTCGCTGGGCGTCTTGTGAGTATACAACACATAGCTTAATCCGCACCCACAGTCGTGTACTAACTCTAATCCTGACAGGGCATGCTTATCTGCTATTCTACGATTGGTATCTACGATTGAATACTCAACATCAGACGACGTCACCTACGCAGTCTCTGCCGTAATTCTCTGGGCACTTGCGGAAATGACGTGCGGTTTTATCGTTCTTGGGATGCCTACAGCGCCAAAAGTGCTTCTCGAAACAAGAATTATCAGCATAATCAAGACTTCCTTGAAATCCTGGACCGGAACCAATAAAAGTGAACCGGGAGCTTCGGGGTTGTCCCAAACATCTAAGTCATCGAGCACCGCGAAGTCATATCAAAAGCTTGGCGATAAAAGTATGCCTCTGCGAAATCTGAAAAGTTCGGACTCGTCAGAATCAACAGAACATCTTCGCGATCCCGCAAAAAGACCCGAAAACTCGATTGTTTGTACAACTCAACTAAGCACTACGGAGGATTATGATTATGGGCGTCGAGTTCAATCCGACCAGCTTCAACGACAACATCCCTGGCGCACGGAAGAATAAAACATCACAGGCGTTATAATCATGTATACTAAAGATGTACGCTTTCATCTCCACGAGCCAAACGCTCTTCCTCGAGTCATGTGTTCTCTGTTTGAACCACGATGAACACTGAAAACAAATCGACATCTAAAAATAATTTCTCAGACGGGGCACATAAAATACTACCTGTGCCGGGCGTTTTCAGTCAGGATGCATACAGCGTCAACAAACAACCAGTGAGCGCGATGCCATCGTTCTTGTTCGTAGACTTGAACCTCGAAATCAGAAACGGTTGCTTGTAGCAGGCTTCGTCTTGGTGCATGCTGCCCCTGCGAAAACCCCAGGACCCGAGTCTGCGGTTACCATACGCACACCTTCGTAAAGATCCATAACTTTCACCCACCACATTCCTAGGCGCTATCTGATGCAGATGAGGCCCCTGTTCGTGCAGAGTTTCTATCCCATCCTAGGTCACAGCCTCCGTTCAAAGACCCGGCACCATCCCGTCATCCCCGCACAGTCTAGATAGGTTAATAGACAGCGGGCTACTTAGTATACTAGTATAATTTTCTAGTGTAGTGGGTTGACACTAGTTGAACGGGCAAATCCCGCCGGAGCCGTCAGTTAGTCCCTACTAACCCAATATAGAGCCCCAACTCTCGGCCTATTGTGATGAGCAAGCGTCGCGTGCATAGGTGCTGTATGGGTGGGATGAGATGCCTCCCTGTGCCTTGTCGTTCTGCCTCGGTAGGATTTTAACGGTTACTACGTACTTATGTACTTAGACTACTAGGGTCATTACGTACTTGCATACGCGCGTCGTCCCACCATCGTCGCGATGCCTTCGCTACTTGAATGTATTCAAACGCTTTAACTGCCTAAATAGGTAGCACGGTGGGATAGATACCCCAGGCAGAGGACCTTGGTAGTGAAGCGAGCCAATTACACGAAGATAATTCCAGTTGACAATGCTCAGATCCCGTGTCTATGCACACGCGCCCCGCAATTCTCAGTAGCAGCCCGTGTCTTGTAAGAGGCAAGTATGTAGTTCAGTATTTGCGAATAGGAGCCCAGACCGTTCGTCTACTTCGCGAACCAGTTTACGTATATCGTCGGGCGTTTCCTGCCGTGGCCTTTTCCCATCCCAAAGCATTCAAAGTGGGTAACAACGATAGCACGCGGCACAAGAAGGTCTGATCGCGACTGGCCAAACTGCCGATGGACCGAAGCGTATTATCATCTCCATCCCTTTCAGTCGACAGAGCACAACCCGACTGCGCCTCGGGACCCGCTCTGCCTCTTTTGGACCGCCGTTGCAGTTATGCGGAGAAGCGTTTCCAGGCTATGTTATCACACAGCCAGCCTGTCTACCACACGGCATGGAGTCCGGCCTCTTCTCGGGCTCGATGTACGCTTGGGAATACTATCTGTGACACCCAAGCCTGGGCTACAGCCAAGGCTACTCCAATTCTAGTAAGGGGTGGAGGAGCGGAGCGAGTGTCCTTAACAGGAAATATCGCTTCCCGTCGCCTGTGGACAGTGGAAGCATCACCTTACATAATATAGGATGTGGTCAAATCAATTAAACTTCCTTTCATTGCATAACGCCATGTATCCCTGTACCGCGGTATCACGCGGTGGTACAGGTAGCAAAAAGGTGCCCAACACTATGTTAGTTCTTGGTTGCGGCTTACTTTGTTTATTACCCCCGTGATAGGTCACGTAAACCGTAAGCTCTCTTTTGCGTTCGAATATACTGCACAATTACATTGACCGGAGGACCGTTACTAGCAACTGCCCGGTTGCACCATTTTCCGTTATGCAAATGCTCGAAGGCTTTTCGGTGGCAGCGAAGTACGTGGCTGGCGCCACCGTTACTTACGTTAGTACTCATTCGACCGCAATTGCGGGTTTCAAAACAGCTGACAACGAGATGGGCAGTGGCTTCTGGTCTTCGGCTACAGAATCTTTCTCCATCCACTGAGAAAATACCCGGGACCGTTCGTAGCTAAGCTCACTGACGGCTATGCCGGGTTCTATGCCGGTTTGCAACGACTGCACTTAGTCACCCAACGAAACCACTACAAGTATGGTATGTGATGCTACAGCCATCGTAAATTCCTTACCACGGTATAGTCTAACAGCTTCAGGCGATGTCGTTCGAATGGCCCCCAACCGCCTCGTGTTTAATAGTGCGAAGGCCCTTCATGGTAAAGACTCGGCATGCTTTCTTTCCAATGATGTCGAATAAGTTATTGACGCAGTGTAGACATCTATAACAATGACAGAGTGGTCAAGTCACAAGTTTACCTCGTCACACTAGGCTTCACCGGGACGATCAACGTATTCAGTGTCATCGATAGAATAGCTCATCGCTCCAAGCGAAAGCTAATCGGCGCGGGAGTATCAGAGCGAGCCATGCGAGAGTTCGAACCCACTATGCAAAGCCAGATCAATATATTCTTAAGGCATATTTTAGAATCTAGTGGGAAATCTGAGGCGGTAAATATGTCAACTCTTTCAAAGCGGTTGACAATGGATGTTATAGGTTTACTAGCTTTTGGATATCCCATGAACACTCAAACCGAGGAACGCTATCGTACTCTTCATGGGGGGATCGAGGCCAGCAACGCTCATAATAACGTCCTCATGCAATGGCCTAGACTTCAATCCAAGGCGATTGCTTACCCCTTGCATTACCTCACCCTAGCTGCACAGAAGCAGGCATTCGAATTGATTGAGAATATGATAAAAACACGAACAGCCGAGGGCAAGGATGCTAGGCGTGATCTCTACGCCCAAGTTGCCGATCAGCTAGAGACCAATCCGGAGTTCCGACTAAGCGACATATGGTCTGAGGCTCTTTTCTTGATTCCCGCCGGTAGGTCACTGCCAAATACAGAGAGCCACAAGGCTAGTAAGTTAATCAGGCTATAGGTGGCGACACAACCGCTGCTGGTATTAGTGCCCTACTCTTCTACCTCACCCGCAACCCAGAATGCTACCGCAAGCTAGAACAAGAGATCCACTCTACTTTCTCAAGCAGCAGCGAAATCCATGGTGGTCCACAACTGTCCGACTGCCAGTACCTCCGTGCCTGTATCGATGAGGCACTGCGCATATCATCGCCTGTTAACGGCACCCTCTGGCGTGAGCTTGCAGCCGACGATGATGAAAGCAAACCTTTCATCGTAGATGGCCATGTGATCCCAAAGGGAGTTCAAGTTGGCGTCAACATATATACATTACATCATAATCCAGAGTACTTTCCCGACCCATACACATTTATGCCCGAGCGATGGCTTAGTGGGGACGAGGCAGAGAAGCGTCGTATGAAAGAAGCCTTTGCTCCATTTCAGATTGGGTACCGTGGTTGTGCCGGGAAGCCTATGGCATACTTGGAAGCTAGTCTGGTCATTGCCAAGCTCTTGTGGTATTTTGACTTTGAGGCTGCGCCGGGGGAAGCTGGCCATGTCGGCGGTGGAATTGTAGATGATAAGACGGGAAGGCATAGGCCGGGTGAGTTTCAAATGTATGATATCTTTGCTTCAGCGCATGATGGCCCAATGCTGGTATTCAAGCCTCGAGGACATCATTGCGAAGAGTTGGCTGCTCCGTAAGGTCATAACGACGAGGCTCGTTTCTCTTCTGCGCTTGCAATCTGTCTTCTAATTATGTATTTCGAAGATACGCACCTCCTCTTTTTATCCTAAGGCTATTAATTCTACGATCTTAGTCTTTTCTTTTTCTTTTTTTTTCTTTTTCAAAAAGTCTCTTTAACTTCGAAGATTTCCTAGACTTACTTTGCGTTGTATAGCTTAAGTTTTAGATCTTTTAAGCTATAACGATCCTCTTCACACTACTTGCTGTCGCCTCGTACTCCCTGTGGAAACGAAGGCGGCCATTTTATTATGAATAAGGGCTCTTTGAGGAAAGGGGGTTGATAGCACACCTCGATATCGATATATAGCTTACAATATTAATAAAGTACCGACGTATGACGCGGAAGAACCCGGACATGGCTAGATTCATTATTAGCACGCTTGGCTTCGCAATTCAAAGGCAAATCTAGAGGCTGGTACGGAAAACCCTTACAGGGCTTCCGGAGCGCGTGATGGCATCGCTAGCACTTGACTCCTGGACGTGTTAGGCGTGCCTTAGGATACATTTCTCATTAGGCCAGCTCTAGTCCTACGGGCCAACGGTATGACAGCCTGTCACCAAAATCTAGCGCCGCCAGCGAATGACCGCAACGGACACATATGGTTCTATCAAAGGGGTCGAAATAACGGATATAGGTGAAAAAGCGTTGAAAAAGCGTTGAGAAGCAGTAAGTCGAAATAATTGACAGGAAGCAGGCGTCTTCTAGTGCTAAAGGTAGTTAGGATTGATAAAGATAATCAGAATAGAGTAATTTATAGAAGAAATCACTATCTTTCAACAATCCCACCATGTATCAAATTGCGCCTCTATCTTATTTATGCCTACAAACCGGTGATAGCGGCCGTAAATAAAAAAATACGATTGTTAGAAACTAAGGCAAGTAACATCCTGAATCAGCGATCAGGCTCGCTGGGTTGCTTCATAATTAGCCAGTAGTAGGTTTTTGAGGGACGGTTATTCGGCCATGATAAGTTCCTCTCCAGGAATTGAGGCCCGGTATAGAACTCTCTCTTTGCCGTCTCCCCTCGGTCTGTAATGCATGGTAAAATCGTTCCGCCACATCACAAGCGTTCTTGGCGCCCATTTGGCCTCGAAAGTATAGTTTCCGCTGTCAACCATCCCCCAAAGAATACCTAGGATCTCCTCGCTCCTAAACCTTTCAATTCCCTCGATATAGGCCCGTTTTCGTGCTCCTAGGAAAAGCGCCGTTTCGCTAGTCAACTTGTCCACGTGTATCACCGGGTGCCTCACTCCCGGCCATTGATACCAGTCATCGGTATCGGGTACGGTCTGCCCTTCGCGCAAAGGACCAAAGGGGTGATTGCCATACGGGTAATAAACGCAGTCGTTGTGAATCCATTTCCCTATTAGCTCCTCCTTAATTCTCCGTGGGACATCTATTAAGAGACGTTTCATGTTGCAAAAAAAGGTACTGACGGGGTTTGGGGGGAGGATGACAGCCATCAGTAGGCCGATCTTAGGACCAATCTTTTCGAAGTATCCGTCAACGTGCCAATCGAGCTCATAATCACCATGGCTACCCTGGTTGGTGATATCCGTCTTCTTGATAGAAAGGCGTGAAATTTCCTTCCCCCCGCTGATGCGATATGCAAGATCTAGCAGTTGGGCTTCTGTGAGCTCGCATTCAGGAAAACGTGCGACTAGGTCTTCAGACAAGGCCTTGCTTATTTCCCCGATGTGCAGATCGGAAAGCGTTGTGAAATTCAAACCATACACTGTGGCACCGCAAGCTTTTCCACTTGGGATGACAGTGATGGTCTGGTAAGTCTTTGGGGGCATGATTGCCAATGACTTGATTACTTGGTAATAAGTTTGGCTTAAGGAAGATGTGAATTCGTGCGAGCGGGGTAAGAAGTACTCTTAGACAGATTCAGCTATCTCAGTGGTTCACATCAAACCAATGAGCAATGGTGTGCCAATGCCAGGCGTGCATGATCGACCGATTGGTTGTAAACCGAGCAAGGACCGTGCTTTTTTTTTTCCTGCGGAGAAAATGATGAATTTCTCTTTCTAGGTGTCACGTATGTTCAAGGACAGACAGGGATGGCTTAGACTACACACACTTCATTAGACAAACCAACCGCCGACATTTACTCTTGTTGTTTGCCCGTATCCCTCCTTTTTTTACTAAAAAAAACCTCCTAGTGGAACGATAGGCATTATACTATAAAAGCCCCCACCACATAATAGTGCTCTGCTGCCCTGATTCGCAGATCACCCACATCCCTTCGATTCAGTCGCGTGTGACGTGCAAGCTCTTCTATTGTTCTTGGTGCCCCAGGAATAGGCAGAATAGAACAGTATATAGTTATCCCCGTTATTTGCTATTGTAAGACAATTTAGCTCGTAAACGAGCAAGACGATTGTTTGCTCCTCTGGGGCTATTGTGTAGTTCAATATTCATTGTACAAGATGAGTTCTTGGTCCTATTGGCGAGGGGGGCTGGAAGGCTCAATGGTGGACAAGTCCCTGTTATATATTGTACGAGAGGTCATGGCCATTGCGCATTCAGCTTTACCTATAAATTAGTCCTATCACTCCTCTGACACCATATGAGACTAGAACTACTCTCACTACAAGAACTTTTTGACTGGCATCCCTCTGGTGCCGTCAGTTGCTTCATACTGTTTGCTCTAGATCTTGCACCTAACTCGCTCACCAAGCGTCCTATATACGCTGAGTCTGAATCATCTTTCCTCTTGATCTATTTCAGCTAGATACACCTTCCAGCCGTCTAATTGTTGTGTTCGATACACTCAGTTATCCCCAGGTTGCGAGCTTAGCCGCAAAAATGGATACTCAGGATCTATCCTCCGTCACCACCTTCCGCGGCAATCAGGCCGCAGCAGTCAACAATACTTCTAGACCTCAGGCTCATAGAGGATGCTTTAGTTTTCTTCCACCCGAAATTTGGCAAATGGTCGCAAATAACTTGGACTCGTTTGGGGATATATCTCGTTTGTCACGTGTTAACAAACATCTGTTTTCGCTTCTCATATTCACTCGCGCCCAAGTCGAGGCCGAAATCCCCAATAGGCTCCGGGCTAGAATGCCGAGCATGTTATACCTGGCAATAAAGCGAAAATGGTCCTTGGGTGAAATCGAGAAGATTGTTGCCGCTTACACCCAAACCGGCTCTTGCGCCCTCGAAACGAATGAGATACCTTCCTGGGAGCCGCCCCTTCACCTCGCGGTGAAACTTAACCGCCTCGACGTCGTTGACTTACTTCTACAGTCCGGTATCAATATTAATGTCCGATGGGGGGGTTACTGGGTCGGGTGTCCCGCTGAGGCACACATAGAGTGCTGCAAGGAAGACGTTAAGTCCTGCAAAAATGCGCTTGATATTGCGAGGGAGGCGGAGAACTCTGGGATGGAAGACCACCTTTTGGTATTGGGTGCTGAAGATTTGGGGCGGCACGAGCCGATCATGGAATGGTGTCAAATCGACCCCTATGAGGTCTGTCTAGAGTGGTAGGGTTGGGGTCTTGTGACGACTATGATGTCTTTGTACGGGTTGTGGTTTTAACGGCCGTGGATGCAAGAAATCGGGAATGAAGCTATTCATATTGGGTTACCTTTGTGGGCATCTAGTCATCCGTAGTCTGGCTAGGAAATGTTCATAAAGTAACAAGTCTAAAGTATCAAGTATTGATGTACTTACATAAATCTTTAGTTGCTATGAAACTCGATATAACTTGTGGTTGTCTGCGTATCCAGAGAATTCATTACTTGTTAGTCTCCGTTTAAGATTTGCTATGCAAAATTGCGCCTATTTTGTGGCTAATCGAACTTGGACCTGAAGTGTACAGGCTGGCTGGACCTGAAAGCATAGAGCCTTAGATGATCAAGTATGCGTGTTGTATTAATCCCCCTGCTGGCTACTGCGGTAACACTTTACCGACCTTCTCCACGTTTGACTCTCTCACAAAGCTCAAGAAGCATGTGCCCGGCCCATTCGAAGTCCTCCATATCAAGATAAACCTGTGCGCTTAGTCTACACCACAACTGACCTGCATGAACCCTTAGAGCAACGAAAGTCTTGTACTCCTTCACCATCGTCCTCATCATCCAATCCTGAGTGCTGGGTGTTGCGAGATCAATGTCGATAGGTAAGGCGACATTAGTCATTGCACACTTCGACATAGTCTGCAACTTATTATCGAGAACCTTAGTTTCCAAAATGCGAGCTACTGCCCTGCCTCCTTCTTGGGCCAGGGTTTGAGTGTACTCCATGATCCCTGTCTCACCCCCAAGAACCCTCTCGCGCCACTCAATTGCCTCCTTTACGCAGACGAATGGGCTAGAGTCAACTGTACCGACAAATTCAAAGTTGGTCACAAATGCGGACTTGTTCGACGGCGGGAGCGGGTTGAAGCGCGAGCCAGACTTGGGTATATAGCCGTGTGAAGTCGGCATACCAGATCTGACGCGATGCTGGTTACGCAGCGGGACATAGAAGACAGCGCAACTTCTAGGCACGAAGAGCCATTTGTGGCAATTGGAGACGAAGAAGTCCGGATCGAGACTCTTAAGGTCAATCTTGACCATACCCACACCTTGTGCGCCATCGACTAGACTCAGAACGCCTGCATCCCGACATGCCTTGGTTATCTCTTCGAAGGGAAACAAGACGCCCGGAAGACTTGATATCACGTCAAATATGCAGATCTTGACACGTTTCTCGGCATCTACGCTGCTCTGTAACGCAGCGTGAAATGCGTGGACGATGTCCTCATCCTCGCACGGATATGTGATGTCGATGGGGCGTGACGATACCTTACCGAGGCTACTGTCCACAACGTAGTCAATGACTTTAGCGCATCCGCCGTAAATAGTGCTAAAGTATAGGATCTCGTCTTTGCCATCACTATCCCACGTGAGGTCACGGAGCACCGCGTTGACCCCGGTAGTGGCATTTGAAACAAAAACGATTGTGTCAGTCGGCGCGTTGACAAACTTTGCCATAGCGTCTCTGCATTCATCTAGGATGATGGGATATTCATATCGAAGGTAGCTGTCCGGCATAGCCTCACCGAGGTCTTGATGATGCCTCATATGCTTTCTGATGTCGCGCGGTGCAGCGCCAAAGGACCCTAATAGCGTCAGCGCCAATTGCCGGGAAAACTCGTAGGGTAGTCGTCTATCTACCATGGTTGAGATTTCGATGTTCAGGGTGAAACTCAAAATACTGAAGCAGCCTCTTTCCGAAAACTGCCGTCTTTTGATCATTCATATTGTTGAATTAATCGCGTAGACGAAATATATACTATTCTACTCGATGGTTTTTAGAATCGTCCGATGGAAAACGACTATGCTACTTGTGCTGCACGAAGGAGAGCCGACGTCTTCATAACGAAAAGCAAAAAAAAGAAAAAAACTAGCGGCCTTATTCCCTGACATCAAGAATATCGCGAATATAACTGACATCGAGAGGATTGGGATATCGCTTTTTAGTATCTTGACTCATAGTTATTGCCTACCGTATAACTCATGAGCCGGCCGCCTTTTGACCCATGTGCCTAGAGGGTTTTGGGCGATATAGCGCCGACTATGGCGAGGCCTTTCCTCTTGCGGCGTTCGGTCTATGACGGAGTTTAAGCGTCGCGTTTTGTTGACTCAAGGGCGCGGAATTGCAGGGTAAGATGTCCGATATCGAAATGCCCTTCGCCCCGTCTCCCCCCTTCCCCTTGGATTTACTACGTATGAGGGCGACGGAAGCGGATTGTAAATGAGCGTTCAATTCGCCGCGGCTTTCTCTGCTGCCGAAGATGTGCATATGTATGCCGAGGAGCCTGCTGCACGGAGACCTGCCAAGATAGGTCGGGGTCGGGTCAGGTAAGCCCGAATCTCAATAGGCGGCGGCGACCTCATACTTCTGATCAAACGACTTGTTTTCTGGCCATCATGCGACAGCTTCTCGTTAGCTAGCAGGATCGGATTATAATATGTTAGAACTGGCACGCGGGGAGGGAGGAGGATTCCGCGCAGCTCTGCTCGGACAAACTCCGGCACAAACAATAACGACGCAAGGCTTCGCTCACGAGACATGGGCCATCAATCAATCAATCAATCAATCCATCAATCAATCAATCAATCAATCTATCTATCAATCAACCTAGGCTGTCAGCATATATGCGTCAGAAGTCAGCCCGCTCCCGTGATATAGCGATCGATCTGTGGAAATAGGCAGACGACGAGAAATATCAAAGCCCCGCAGCCTGAAGTGTGCTACTTATAAGCCTGAAGGGAGGAGACACGGCGATTCGTGGAAGATGAGTGGGCGGGCTTGGCGTCTCGAGAGGTGGTTGGCTTACGTACTGGCAATCATCCTCAACTCTCATCGGTATGATGATTTATGATTGTGGACTGAGACGTGCAGGTCTCTTAATTTAGGCGGCACCATTGAAAATCCAGATGGAGGACTTAAAACTCTTGGATCTACGAGCACATGCCGTATAGAGTTTAATCTGGGGGAAACGCGGCCCGGAAGCAATCTCCGCACGTAATTCTGCTTCCTCTGCCGCCTAGCGACGCATTGGGGTTGCATCTGGCATCACGAAACAAGAATATGCAAAGCAGCCACCCGAGCATTTCCCGACGGGCGAGGAACGAATGGCTAGCTACGAATCAATCCATCCCCGTCGCGGGGAATGCGGCAAGGGTGTCTCCCTTTCCGTCAGTTGCTCCTCCGCAGCTTGCCAGATCCGGTCGATTCACGGGGCGCGCTGCTATACGCCATCGCGGCCGACTCCTGCTCGACGTAGCGGCAGCATATTAGCTGTGGGCCACTCCAAGCATTCTCCAAGGCTTGGTGCCGCGGAAGGGGGAAAGAAGAACGTAATTAGGTAGGTAAGTATAAGACGAGAGCGGCGAGCTGCTCCCCCCGCGGGCATTGTTAAACGACGTAGTTCCTGAGCGAGTAAAGGCGTGGTTGAACTGTGTTATCCCAAAACAGACGTTCCTCTATTTCGTAGCTGAAGAATGAGATTTCAAGGTCTTGTCGCGGCTCTGTCCGTGGCGTCGGCAGCCCTTGCGGCACCCGCTGATGCCGCTGCCGACGAGAGCACCGTGTCTGCCGCCGCCGATGCGGATTGGGCAGCGGCTTATACGAAAGCCAACGCCGCGCTCGCTAAACTGTCGTTGAATGACAAGGTCAACATCGTGACCGGCGTCGGCTGGGACAAAGGACCTTGTGTCGGTAACACACCGGCCATCAACTCGATCAGCTACCCGCAGCTCTGTATCCAAGATGGGCCCCTAGGCGTCCGCTTCGGTAAGAGCGTCAACGCCTTCACCCCGGGTATCCAGGCCGCTTCGACTTGGGACCGAGCTCTGATCCGGGAACGAGGAAAGTTCATGGGTGAGGAAACCAAGGGTGTTGGCGTCCATGTACTCTTAGGCCCCGTCGCCGGGCCATTGGGCAAACACCCAGCGGGTGGCAGAAACTGGGAAGGATTCGGCGCCGACCCTTATCTGCAGGGCATTGCCATGGCAGAGACCATAGAAGGAATACAAGGTGCTGGCGTTCAGGCGAACGCAAAACACTTTATCCTCAACGAACAGGAGCTCAACCGCGACTTTATCAGCTCCACCGTCGACGACCGCACGATGCATGAGCTATACCTGTGGCCGTTCGCTGACGCAGTCCACGCCAATGTGGCTTCAGTCATGTGCTCGTACAACAAGATTAATGTAAATGGCCGTCTACGTCAACCCATTCCCCTTCTCTATATAGACAGCGTAGTATTGTATGCCTACTGACCTTCTTCAGGGGACCTGGGCGTGCGAGAACGATGGCATTATGAACAAACTTCTGAAACAAGAACTCGGCTTCCAGGGCTACGTGATGACTGACTGGAATGCTCAGCATACCACGCAGCAAGCAGCCAACACGGGATTAGATATGACGATGCCGGGCTCCGATTTCAACGGTGGTACGATCCTCTGGGGCCCAAAGCTAAGCCAGGCCGTCAGCAGCGGGCAGGTACAGCAATCGCGAGTCGACGACATGGTTCGTCGCATTCTCGCATCGTGGTATCTCCTTGGCCAGGACAAGAGCTATCCCGGTATCAATCTCAGCGCCAATGTGCGGGGAACGCACAAGACCAATATTCGCGCGGTTGCCCGTGACGGCATCGTGCTTCTCAAGAATGAAGGCAACATCCTGCCCCTGAAGAAGCCGTCTAAGCTTGGGCTCGTCGGCTCGGCCGCCGCGGTCGGCCGGCACGGCCAGAACGCGTGTAATGACCATGGCTGCAATAACGGCGCCCTAGGAATGGGCTGGGGCTCAGGCACTGCTCCGTACGCCTACTTCAGCGCTCCCGCGGACGCAATCAAGGCGCGCGCTCAGACGGATGGCACACAAGTTGCCGTCTCGTCGACGGATAACACGGGAAGCGTAAGCGGCGCTGTCAACGGCGCTGATGCCGCCATCGTCTTCATCACGTCTGACGCCGGCGAGGGCTATATCGAAGTTGAGGGGCACAAGGGAGACAGAAACGACCTTAACCCATGGCACAACGGTAACGAACTCGTCAAGGCTGTCGCTGCCATCAACAAGAATGTTATCGTAGTCGTGCACTCGGTTGGACCTATCATCCTGGAGACGATCCTTGCTCAGCCTAACGTCAAGGCCATCGTCTGGGCCGGCCTGCCATCGCAAGAGAACGGAAACGCGCTCGTCGACGTCTTGTACGGCGACACCTCACCCTCGGGAAAGCTACCTTACACTATCGGTAAGTCCGCGAACGACTACGGCACCACCATCGCAAGCGGCGATGATCGCTTCAGCGAGGGGTTGTTCATCGACTACCGCCACTTCGATAAGGCCAATATTGCACCTCGCTATGAGTTCGGTTTCGGCTTGTGTAAGCTACCCTTATCCACCTTAGCTTGATTGCCTGCTTATTGGCTATTTTATACTAACGTGGGAATGACGATGCTTAGCCTACACTAACTTTACATACTCCGACATCGCCGTCGAAGGAAAGCCCTCTTCTGGTGGTGCCACCGGAAAGACCATTCCAGGCGGCCGCGCAGACCTCTGGGATGCCGTGGTTACAGTCACCGCGACAATTACCAACTCAGGCAGCGTCAAGGGTGCGGAGGTAGCACAGCTATACGTAGGGTACCCGGCTTCGGCCAACACACCTCCCAAGCAGCTACGAGGCTTCGAGAAGAAGCCTCTTGATGCGGGCGCCAAAGGAACCGTTTCGTTCAAAGTCCTGCGGCGTGATATCAGTGTCTGGGACGCGAGTAAGCAGAACTGGGTCATCCCTGCTGGAGAGTTCACCTTCTACGTAGGCGCTAGCAGTCGGGACGTCCGACTGACGGCCAAGCTCACGGTTGCCTAAGGGATGAACGGCAGGCCGTGTGAGTGGATGCGGTACACCGTTTGACATGTATATAGACACGAACTACTAAAAAATGGAAACAGGTGTGTACTATGTCTTCCACGCCGGCTATGGACTGTTAGATTGGTCCCTCTATTTCTCGGACACCGTGAATAGCTACACTACGCCTGCTCGTGCCCTATGCCTTAGTTCCGTGAAAATTATGGCCGCCGAGGAGTGACTGTTTAGGCCGTTCACAAGCGGCCACGAGAGCATACCGCCCATTCATTAGGAATTATTTCAGGGACTATTAGAAACCAGAGTCCAAGCCAATTCCACACCAATGCGATTCCGACAACCAAATATGAACCCTACTAAACTCCCAAGTTGACTAGCCACCGTGTATACCGCTCGCCTCACCACAAACAACGTACCTCCCACAGAAGTCATATGGGGAATCTGCCAAGTTGACTCAGAAAAGAATAAATCTCACGAGTTCTCGGGAGTGTAAGGACTCCGGCCTAGAGAAGTCGAACCCAAAGCCATCGTGGGCAAGACGCCAACAGTACAAGTGGCAGTCTGTATCATAAGCGGATTGCACGGGCGGATCAACCATAGGTTGGCTTGCGCAGGTTCTTGAGGTGCACAGACACTTTGACAGCAGCTCCGTCTGCACGGCGAGCCTCCATCTTGAGTCCGAACGACGAGATCTTATACTTGCCCCAGAATACATAGGTGGGCTCAGGGATGCCGCCAAGGTGAGTCCCGAATCGGCCATTAACGTCGGGTTCGAGGAGGGCGATACGCTGAGGCCAAGGGATCTCGGGATCCTCTTCCTTGACAACGAAGACCGATGCGTCACCGCCGCCTGCAATCGTGGTGCTGCTCGGGATGTTGGCGTGTTGGCTACCTTCGCTGGAGCTCTGACTCTTGGCGGTGGTAGATGTAGACATGGCAACTTGCACGAAATTAGGGCGGGCGGTGATATCCCGAATTGCGGAGCCAGCTGACTCCGATTTTTCAATCTTGACCTCATTTCCATCGTCTTCAACGTCCTGAAGCGAAGCGAAAGCCTCCGGGTGCTCGTTGACAATTGTGTAGAGGGCTTCGGCCGTCGCGTTGCGTAGGGTACTGAATACTCGCATGTCGGCCACATCACCATCGACTAGACGCAAGACGACAAAGACGACCCCCTCCGAGTGCTGCTTTCCCTCCCACTTGCTGAGGTTCTGCTTGACGGTGAGGACGAGATCTTGGGGGAAATGGAGTTGGCGAGTCGGGGTGCTCTTATAAGCAACGCGAGAAGTGTTTGGCTGAATACCCGCTGCGTTGGTGTTGGTGTTGGTGTTCGCTGCATTGTCGGTCTGTCCGGATTGCGTCCTGTTTAAATCAGTTAGTGCCGACTCGATAGGACAGCTTCAATTCGTAGAATTATATTAATATCCTGTATCTTACATGGCGTCTAGGCGCGGGTCCATGGGAACTAGAAAATCCCGAGGTGGAATGGGAGCAACTGCGGCGGCTTTGGCAGAAGCGGCAGCGGCAGCGGCAGCAGCAGCGGCAGCAGCAGCTATAGGCCCTATCAGTATATAATAGTCGCAGGGAGCGGTTCCCAAAGTCATGACTAACCTTTATTCAAATTATAGGCTCGCATGCCAATAGCCTGGGGTTCGTATTCGCCTTTGATGAGTCGGTCTCGGAGACTGGTCTTTCGTCGATAAATTTCCGTTGGGTGAATTTCAGGCTCTTTAGGGGGAGCCGTCACTCGCTCAGAAGGGGGCTGTTTCTGGAAACCCCCATAATTCTGCCTGTCGTTGTCATTGCCGAGGCCATCGTCAGATTTGGTTCGAGTGCGCTTTGCACGCACCGTTCTACCCTGTCCACGAGGGGTTACCTCGCCACGTCCACGGGCGGAAGTGGTGCCACGGCCACGGCTGACGGCACGAACACGGCCTCTAGCGCGGATGTTGGCATGGCCCTGAGTTGAAGTACTAGTTGGAGCGGAATCATCATCGGATTTCACATGATCGACACTAGCAGTGTTTTGGACAGTACTGCCAGCTACAACAGTAGAACTTACACCTCCGGTCGGATCAGTGCGTTGGAAACCGGCGGCTCCTAACAAATTTATGCTAATTCAGCTCTCCTGCAGTATATCATCTTATCGGCCATTGGTACGTAAGGGCTTACCATCGTAGGGTGCGTCGGTCAGATCATTGTGATCAATGAGCTCCATGGCGTCAGAGATACTCAAGCGCTCTTGGCAGTATGGAGATCCAGATGGGGAAGACTCAGATTCTTCTGTAGGATGTAGATGGAATGTTGGAGGATGCCAACTACTGTGTCTAGCGTGGTTTTCCTCGGAGCTAAAAGGTTGTTGGGAGAGAGCAGGCGAAAGGGTGGCGCGGTCTTGAGGAGTGAAAGGTGTAAGAGGGGAGCGCGCAGGAGCCCTGATAGCGTCACCACAAATGCCGGGGTAGGTGGCTGCGTTATACGACAGGTGCGTAGTGAGAAAGGAAGAAGAAGAGCTCAATGTGGAATTGCTGTCTGTCTCCTAGTAACTTCTTTTTGCGGTTGCGGTGGGTAAATTTGGGTAGAAATGGAAAGCCGTAGCATGTTCCATCGTAACCATCTCTTCGTCACTCTGGTGACGCATCTTGACTGGTTCCGAATAAGCAACCCGTATAATCTGCACGGATGCACGGACCATTTCTATCCAACTTTTAGACCAAGATAGCAACAGCAGGTTGCAGCCTTTCTTAGACTATGATATTTTGTTGTATTTGAAAGTGGCCAACGGGGGGATGCCTTGGTGCCCGTCTGTGTCGGCAGTCTGCTTGCAAGGCCGCCAATTAACGGACTAGCGGTTGCCTATTTGGATTCAAAATGCTAATCATCTCCAAAGAATTGTTAGTTTGGCTATGAACTTGTGTCTAGAGCTGTTAGTGAGGACTCCTTCGGCAGGAATGCATCTTGTATCAATGCCATTTTTGCTTGCTATGGTGCTCCCTTCCTATAGTAGCTTCTGTTTTGAGAGTTGTATGCCACTGGCCGGGCAACACGGGCTTCTAAAGGTGTCCTCTAGGGAACGTCCTATAAAAACAGAATTAAATAGTGAAACGGCTCACATGCCTTCACAGGGGCACATAAGCTGCCTAAAGGAGGTAGTTCACTGTTATATGCTTTTAATAGTAAATAAATTCACGTAATTTATTAAAGGACCTTTTAATTAAAGGTAACGTAAGTAAATTTAATTAAAAAAAAAAGTAACCGCTTTTATAGCTAGCGCTTTTAAATTATATACTATAAAAACTTATAAGTTTTAAAAAATATTCGGTTTATTTATTAGCTTTATATTAATATGCTTACTTAGCTATATTACTTTAATAAAAAAAAACTATCGAAACGACAAAGGCTACTGTTCCTGCTCCTGTAGGCCTGCTAGAAAACATCACCGTCACACCAAGAGTCCTCGTGAGACCCGTCCCCTAAAGGCTCTTGCGGTTAGCAAAGGCACAGCCGATATTTCGTTTGATACAATTATTACAACTAGCCTTCTCCGTCGCACTAGGGCCGGTGGAATGGCACATATGTTTTGGGTATCGATAGCTTCAGAGGCCGGCCACTGTTTTCTTTGATGTTCCCCTCCACTTCGGTCGTACTGTTTACGCGGCTCTTTCGGAACGGTCTCTTCCGTATATAGGTATTATTAGCTCTACGACTGCATCATGAGGTTAGTTCGACGGGAAGATGAAACGTTTAGGTTGCTCAAATTGTGCATACGGGAATTCTATTGCCACCTACGAGTGACTCCCTTTCAGTATCCTTTGCAACTAGAAATAGCCGGTCACACATCGATGATCGGTTCCCAGAAAACTAGAGCACAACGTAGTATCGCCACTATTAAGTCCCACGAAAAAAAAGTGTCAGCAACACTGCATATGTAGGCCATGGTGTTCACAAGAGTCATGTGAAGGTGGGGGACCAACATCTCTAATCCAGACAGCTTTGCAGCGCAGAGCACGCATGATACCTTGCGTCTATTGTTTCAGAGTCTGCAAGCATACCATCTAGGCGCTAGTAGCCCCCAAATGGGCGAAGAGTTGCACGGGTTCATTAGGAATAACCATGTACAAGTCTCAGTGGAACGTGGACTCTAGTCAAGTGCCGCTACGTGCAACACCAACTACAGTGTTTCGATGCTAATTGTTTGCCTAATTAGGTAGCTCAACCGTGGCCTATATGAAAGACGTTCCCACACTGGAGGGAAACTCCGGAACACTAAGAACGTAGTCCGTACTATCCATCTCCCCTATTCTACTTACCTTCGGTTCATCGTACTTCCTCAACGAAGCTATGGGCTATTCTTTGACTCCGGATGTTTTCTATATACTAGTGTGGGCAGTTGAAGTAGTAAGTGTTTATATATCCATATTTACCTCAGGACCACTTCCAACCACCAACTGTGGACTGCAAGTATACTAACAATCGCGCTTTTTTTTATCGGAATCTAGGTCTGGATCGCTATTTTATGTCGATGGATCTACAATGTACGTTTCCATCCGCTCCGATCATACCCTGGGCCACCGCTTTGGGCTGCTACTCGCCTGCCGTATACTCTTGCAATCTTCCGAGGGGATGTTACACATAGAGTTCAGGATCTTCACAATAAATACGGCCCGGTTGTTCGCATAACCCCCGACTCGCTCTCCTATACAGATGGACAGGCGTGGAAAGGTAAGTAGTTAGAACAAACCACGATATATCTGAGACTGATAAGAAGTTGCCCCAGATATATACGCCCTGGGGCCTTCCGGTCAATATGGAAATCTTCCCAAAGACCCCAAATTCTATGTCCTTCTGCCAGGCGGAATTGAAAACATAGTAAGCCTGTTCTTGGAGAGCTGAACTTATTTCTATACTAAAGCCTCTATAGTCTACAGCTAGTGATATAAATCACCGACGGATTCGCAGGCTCCAAGCGTACGCCTTTTCTGAGAAAGCAATCGTACAACAAGAGCCGTACCTGTTGATGTATATCAAGGAATTCATCACCTCTCTGCGCAAGGAAGCTCGCCGGAACAACCAAATCGTCGATATTTCGCAGTGGGTCAATATCCTGGCTACCGACGTAATTGGAGACTTAACCTTTGGTGAGTCATTCGGCGGTTTGGACTCAGGCCTATTGCACCCTTGGCTGCAGACACTTTTTACAACAACAAAGGCATACACATTCACTCGTGAGATACTCCGCCTTCCTACGCCTTTTATCAAAGCCGCAATGGCATGCATTCCCAAAGAAATGAGGGAACATCAAGAAGGGGCACTTGCTTTCGGTGCCGAAGTAGCCCGGCGTAGGCTAGCGCAGACAACCGACCGGCCGGATTTCATATCCTATATCTTGCGGCATAACGGAGACGAAGGAAAAGGGTGAGCGTAATGGTCGAACTCTACACCCGGATAGGTCGCGTTACTTATGCCTTTACAGGATGTCAAGAGATGAACTTGACATGGCGGCTATCACATTTATCATTGCTGGGAGCGAAACTGGTGGGTCTTTCACACCTGTCTCTTCCATTGTTAGGAGGGGCAGCTCTCTTGCCCAGGAAAGCTAACTACCTCAGTCTCTACTATGCTGTCAGGCACTATTTATCTTCTTCTCAGCAACCGCTCCGTCTTGGACGAATTTACTAAGACAATTCGGTCTGATTTTCCCGAGGAGTCAGACTTGACCAACACGGCGTTACAGAAACACGAGTACCTCACCGGTGTGCTTAAAGAAGGGCTGCGTTTATATCCTCCAACGCCGGATCGGCTTTTCCGCACAACGGCGAACCAGAGTGTAGTGATAGCGGGCAAGATGGTCCCACCGCATACAAATGTGACAATAAATCTGTGGGCCGCCAATCGGTCTCGCGCCAACTTCCACGAACCTCTAAAGTTTGTTCCGGAGCGTTGGATGGCGAGGGCGCCACCTGCATACCTCTATGATGACAAAGATGTGTTTAGACCATTCAGTATGGGGCCTCGAGATTGTATCGGCAAGAAGTTCGTGCCCAGACCCCAATGGCCTTTGCGTATAGCTACTAATACGAAGAAAAGCCTCGCTTGGGCCGAGATACGCCTAATACTGGCATACTTGGTATGGCATTTTGACTTCTTAGGTATCGAGCCGGACAGCAAACAGTGGATCGAACGACAGAAGATTTTTACTCTGTGGGGGAAACTACCGTTGAATGTCAACATTGTACCGCGATGTCATGAGGGCCGGGGGGAGGGAGCTCTAGATTGAAGAGAGGTCGCAGACGCATCGCTGTTGAAGGGAAGAAAGAGGCCAAGGTTCAATGTCATTTCTTCGTTTCTATTGTTCCTTTGTTTAGCTTTTTTTAGTCTTCTCTTTTGTCTTTCTTCTTTTCCCCACTGATTCTATGTGCGCCACTGCACTCTGAGATAGAGTATTGATGATATTCCTTTGTTATCGGTTTCATTGATCGTTCGGCGATCGTGGTCTGAATGATTTATAGTTGTTTAACTATTTAATGTGGAATACACAAAGTCCAACCAATTCTTGATCAGCCTAAAGAGGGCAAGTCTCCGGCCAGGCAAGTGACCAAGCTTTAGAGGCCCGCCAACGTTTCGGCAACATCTCGTCCATACTAGTACCTATTGCTAATGCCTCATCCCCGTAGACCTTGACTCGAGAGGGAGAACGGCAATTCAAATTAGCGGAGTGGCAAGACTGATAATTCTTTCTTGTTAGAGCTGTTGTCGAAGCTATGCCGGATGCTAAGAACGATGTAGTAAAAGGGTAGACCATTAACCGTACCATCTAAGTGGGATGCGGTGATTGAACAGGGTCGAAACAGGAAGATGACTAAAACTTGCTCCCGGGACTGAGATATACCTGCGGTGTCCTATCGTAATAGTTGTAGACAGGCGGTGCTAGTTGTGGACAAGAATACCGAAGCCGTAAAGTTCTTGCAACCTGAGGCCAGCTCAACAGGTAGTGTAGGGGACCTAATCTAAGGCGCGTTTCACGCCGTGCTAGGGATGCCGACCGGGTATTTTATTTAGTGACTATGGCAAGGATGAAGATGCGCGACGGCACATCCTTCCCTAAGTACACGTTGATGCGAAATCGATCTGCCTCGCGACACGGCGCTCCCGAAGGGCCGAACTAGAGTTTGCTTTGAGGGCGCAATCCACAATACAGGCGCTGTGCATATTGATGGCACTACTGCACTGGGGTTGCGAGGGGCACGACGGATCTCTTGCATGATTTTCTTCAGGCCGTGGAAATTAATGCGACGGCCTGGAGTTCGCGCCTGGGCAAAGAAGCTTGTCCATAATGCCTAAGCACATAGACCTGGGTAATAGGCGCTGTGATGTAGGGCGGGTAGTTGAAGTCCAGAACCAAACGGCCAACTATATAGTATTCTAAACCAGACCCACGAGGAAGAGCTCGCATTACTGTAAACGAAAACAGGCTATTCACTAAGTCGTCATCCATTTAGTGACGCAGATTGCCGTTCCCAGAATGGCCTGCACTCTCATGAGCTTCGTAAGCATGGCCTCATGCCACATAAAGAAATCCGTACCGAGAACGCCGCCAGCCACCCTGCCCATAACAAACACATCCCCGATATGACTTAATACCCGTGATGTCCATGATGGCCATGATGGCCATGATGACCGTGATGATCGTGACGGCCGTGATGCCCATGGTGGCCGTGTGACCCTTGTGGAAGAGGTCCGCCATACTGGCTACCACCATCATGCGACCCGCCCCGGCTGCCACTGAAGAAACTGGACGCACTCCCTAGCAAGCCACCACTACCACTCCCGCTCCCGTGTCCTCCGTATCCGTACGGGCTTCCGTGGTGACTGGATCCGTGATGGCTTGAATGCCCGTGATTCTTCCCGTGGCGGCCCTCGAGCTTATTCTCGATCACATTGGCGGCGACGGCGCCAACGGCGCTCCCCAACAGCGTGCCCAACTTGCCCTTGCCCAGTTTGTGTCCTATAAAGCCGCCTGCGCCGCCGCCCAGCAGCGTGGCGCCGAGGCCGCGCTCGCCGTCTGCCTCGCCGCCGTTCCCGCTCGGGTCGCGATCGTGCGAGTACGGGTCGGCGGAGTGCGGGCGCGGCAGTGGCGATGCCGCGCCTGAGCCGGGATATGCTTGGTCCGTGGGGTACCCGGCGTCGGAGTGGGCGGAGCCGGGACGCGCGTACTGAGGCTGCGATGGGTAGGGCGCCAGATGGCCCTGGGACTGTGGGGCGTAGGTTGGCTGGCTTGGGTATGGCGACGATGAAGTGCTGTACGGCTGCTGGGGAGGGTAGGGCGAATGTGATGGCGACGGCGCATATTGTTGCTGTGAGGGATAGGGGGATTGGTTCTGCGGGTAACCTCCCCTTCCTCCTCCTCCTCCTCCTCCGCTGGTCCCGTAGTAATCCGCAGCAGACATGATGATATTAGTCTTGGCCTGGATGGAAGGGATGTACAAGAGCCAAAATCGGTAGGCAGTCGGAGGTGTGGTGCGGGGGTGCAATAAATATGTACCTAGGTAGATATGGGTGCGAAGCTAGATGAGATCCTCGCTCTCTATTGAACGGGATCGCAAAAGTTGTAGGTGTAGTAGCAAAGAAAACAATCAAGAAGGGATAGGATCGTAAAGTAAGCCTTTAAGAACGCGGGCGAGGCACAGCCGGTCCTACCAACTATTACGTGAATCTTAGTCTAAGACCCGTAAAGAGGGCTTGAACTACTGTAGGTACCTAATGCTAGTGAAAGAACGGCTCGGAACATCACGTATGTACTTAAGTATGTACTTAAGTATGTATGTATCATGAATGTATGTAAGTGCTTAAGTAAGTATGTATATATAGGCTGTCCCTGGCGTTTCATGCGGACGCGAGGCGCGGATTGGCAATGCCCGTGAGGGTGACGGAGCGGCCGCAGCGCCCTACTGTAGGCACCTTAGTCTAGGTCACTGTCCAGGACACTACGTACAACGACTCAACGTAGACTGTGTGGGAGGGGCGGCATTTTCACTCGCCAACGCCGACCTAGGTACGGCTGCTTATTCATTCGTACGTACCGAATACGGTACCTTACTTACAGTAGGTACTGGATCCTATGGCACGGCATGATAACTTCACTCTAGATGGCCTCATGGCACGCCCGCGAGCCATTGCGAGTATAGAACATGCACTTGGGCAATTACCTAGGCTAAGTAGCAGATAAACACCCAATCGCCTCTCTCCTGTCACATGTTTCCCATGCCCACCACGACCAAAAGTAACAGGCATCATCCCGGATCACGCACTCGTCGAGAGAACCCCCCAGCCATTCCCAGCTTCCAGATTTGGTATTTCCTTCGGCATGCCTGTTGATTTTTGTGCTTGCCATCCGCATCGAGTCGAAATGATATTTGGTATCCGTTTCAATTTACATCTGCTGCCTCATTATGCTCATAAACCCTCTGTAAATATGCCGAATGCTCCAAATAAAAAAAAACAAAAACAAAAACAAAAAACCCCGCCATCACCTATGCGAGACTCGTTTGTGTGTATGTATATGTGTGTGTGTGTGTGTGTGTGTGTGTGTGTGTGTGTAAATTCCACGCGCATGCTTCATGAGGTACTCGTTAAAAAATACTGGGATAGCAAATGCAGCAACCTTCAGCATGCGGACCCCGGGGCTCGGTTGATGCATTGTAACCTACTTCATCCAAGTCGTATGCTCGCTCTTCCCAAAACAACTACCGCTTTCCAAAAAGAACTGACCACTATGGTGGCTGGGCATCACCATGACATCACACCCCAACCCCCGTCCCATTTCGCCGACTGTTCGGCGGCAGTTGTATCTCGCCTTCAGAATCTGAACTGTCAGCTGCCGCCGCCCGGTCGATCATGCGTTGCACATCGTCGTCTCCCAGCGGCGGCTTGGTCCGTGTCGGGCCGCCCAAGCCCGAGGGAATGGACAAAGAAGCCCGTGGCACCGAGCCGTTGATCGTCTTCCGTCGCGGCATAGCTCGCACCTGTGAGGATCCGTAATGTTCGTCCATGTCCGTGCTACCTAGCGTGCTAGGTGATTTTTCAAACTCCACACGTTTCGGTTGCTGCCAGAGTGGCCGCCCTGTGGGCAAGGCCCGCCGTCCCTGGCCGTTCATCTCGCTCGACTGCCCAAGTCGCGAGGTAGGCAGCGTGGTCCGTGTGCCGTTTCGCGGCTGGGATGTCTGGGGCGCAGGGAAAGCGTGCTTCAGATTAGCCGAGTTTCCTGGGCTGCTCATGAACAAGAGTGTCTCTAGGGCTTCTTGCTCCCGGAGGTTTTGAGGGGGAGAGAAGAGGATGGGGTCGACGTTGGGGGTACGCAGAGAGTGCTGACCCGGCGTACTCTGCAGCGGGCTCGGCTGTGATGGGGTATGAGGCGACGAATGGTGGGGTTGGGATAGGTATGAAGGTGTGTATCTGGCGTTGGAGTTGCGCCGAGGATTGGCTGATGCCGACTGGCGCGGCTGGATCGACGCGGGTGGTGCTAGGGTTGGAGCTTGTGAGTTGGGGGATGTTGCGCTGGAAATTTTAGAGATGCTCTCCCTCCAGAAAGCCTCGTACGTGCCTGCTTGTGGGTGTTGAACAACGGGGCTCGTAGCCATGCTTGACGGGTTGGATGCCGCTCGCCGGAAGCCAGCGAGTGATATCCGCGGACTGGCTGATGAGCCATGCCGGCCGTGCAAGGTCGACGTGCTGGAAGCTGGGGAGGCGGCCTGCGATGCTAGTGACTCCACCTCATCTATAGAATGGCTCTGCCACCCATTATGCACTTTGACTAGGGCGTAGGATAGTTTCGCTTTCAACTCGGCGGAGAGCTAGAAGCCATGTAAGTCAGTGCGCACCACACGTGTGTGTTCTGGACATAATACATACCTCGCCGATGCGGCTACTGGTAGTCGAAGCAACACTCACGGTGCTCGTGTTCCTGGAATGGCCCATCCGCACGGGTGAGGCACTGGAGTGGTGTCGCGTGTGCTTGACAAAGCCGTCGGCCATCCTCTTTCGCGACTGGGCGCCGTTGAGGTCGGCGTCGTCATGCGACACGGCGATTTTCTGCTGCAGGGCGGCGAGATTGGATAGCTGCACCAGCTGGGATTCCTGGCTGGACGAATTGTCGTTGCCATGACGGTTACTGCTCTCGCTGTCACTCTCGGGCGG
Source organism: Xylaria sp. BCC 1067 (assembly GCA_005188305.1). Classification (NCBI taxonomy): domain Eukaryota; kingdom Fungi; phylum Ascomycota; class Sordariomycetes; order Xylariales; family Xylariaceae; genus Xylaria; species Xylaria sp. BCC 1067. Next base: position 206,804 of record SSCS01000003.1, on the reverse strand, counting down.
CGTGAAGACTATGTCGTTGGGGGTGGAGTTGGTCGCTTGGGAGTCGTTGCTGGAATCGTGAAATGGTTGGCTGTGGCTGCTGGACGCGGCTTGCGATTGGGAGGCTGCAACGTGTGCCTGTGACGACGTCGGGTTGCCGGTAAGCTGCGACATGTCTGGCATGTTGGCTGGAACAGGGACGGGTTGCAAGGTGCCCAAGTCGGTCAATCCGCAAGTGCAAGGCAACGGCCGTCGCGTTCTGCGTGGCCACGCCGGATGGATCGCGTCACGGGCAGTGCTTCCGTCGTGATACTCGGGGCGTGTTGCTCGAGAGTTCACCTGTCTTTGGGATTGCAACGGGGAGCGCCCGACAGGCCGCTTTGGCTCTCTTCTTTGTCGGGGTGCGAGACAAGCGAATACGCGTTGTGTCGCCAGCCCAGCCCAGCCAGACTCTGATTGAGTAATGCGAGGTCCAAAGGACGACGTATGAAGGTAGACGATGCTCGTGTCTTGGAGGGCGAGGAGGTAAGACAGCGGTTTACTGCAGTGACTTTGCGGTCATCACCACCCGCCAATGCATCGGTAATATGCACGAATGCTGTATGGACTGGATAAAAGTTGAGGCCGCGTAGAGAGACATCCCAAGCGGGCGCCGAGGACGTGGGGAGGAGAAGTCGTGGCCGTGGAAGTACATCTGCACAGTGCCCTACCCACAAGGGCCTAGGTACTTACTTACTTAAGGTAACGATGGCCGGCAGCGGTGGATGTGCTGGACGGTGTGCTGGTGTGCTGGTGTGCTGGTGTGCTGGACTGAATGGGGGGGCACTGGGCGGGTGCGCTAGACACGCACACGCACGTTGGCACGTCGCAAGCGAATTTACGCGGTCAGATGCGCGACTTACCCCATGCGCCCCCCAAGCAAAGCAGGGGTACCCACCATCCGTCTAGCGGTGTTCTGCCCACTACAGGCTTCTGTATGGGGCACCCAACCTCGCTGTCTGTCGCTGTCTTGTTGCTGTCCGTCTGCTGCACTCCCTCGTCCAGTCCATGGTCCCCGGCGAATCGAGAACTAACTATCCAGACAGAAAATAAAAAGGAAATGGTGGCGGAACTGTTGTTCGTATTGCTTAAGGCCACGAGTCGGCAATCTTTAACACGCGGTTGTCCCAGTGAGTATATCCTTCCCTCGCCCAGAGTAAGGGTGTAGCTAGGTCTAAGGCTGTACCTGTGGGTACCTACTCAGTAAGTAAGTACCTCCCTAGGTACTGTAGGGACTTCCTACCTACCTCCCCCCCTCTTTATCACGGGCTCCAGTGATCGCCCGCATCAGCGGGAGAGGCTGCAAAAAAAAGCAAAGCACACAACGGCGCGCTGGTCAGGCTCGGGACGCTCAGACCAGTAGAACACGAGATCACGTGACAGCCCGAATTTCGAATTTCGAGACCTGAACAATGTTGCTTATTGATTGCTGCTGAGTTTAGACAGGTACTGTAGGTAGGTACTTAAGTACTTAAAAGTAGCTAAGGCCCCGATGAAGTTCTAAGTTGTCTTCGACCCCTTTTTTTCGGATCTTCTTTTTGTCCTTCACACTATACTGAACATTTGTAGCTTGGGACTTTGTGCGTATAATTAATTAAATGGGACGTTCGTGAGATACAACCTTGGAGGCGTGCCTGCGGAGTCTATTCTCGATTCTCAGCACTGTCCTATCGTATCACTCATTACGGCCCCATTTGCGCCCAAATCGGGGTAGAAGTCGGGGCTTCATTCCTACTTACCTACTAGGTACTTAAGTACTTCACGTGAGGCCGACCGGGGAACGTGCAATTGTAAATCGTACAGTCTATCTAACTCGAAGTGGATATGCTCCCGACGCCGCTACTTCTAGTCTATCTCTATCTACACGTCGGATGTTTGGAGATGAAGTTTTGGCTATCCAAAAATGAATCCTAACCCAATTTGTGTAAGGTCAGCAACAGGACCTACAGAGATAAGCCACAGAGCATTTAACGCCACAAAGGTAGCGCCATACAGCGCCGTATAGAACCTAGTAACAAATTATATTGCGAAAGGGCCGGCTGGGGCGAGGACCGCACCGTAAAGAACGGCGGCCGAGTTCCCAAAGGTCCAACGCTCCTTGGCGGAGCTCCTCTGGTTGTGTGTGGCGTTGCTGTAGCGTTAAATACCTAATGGGTTATTTTTTTGGGCCGACCCCAAGGCTTGCTGCTACCATCTCATACAAATTGGGTTAGAAATAGAGCTTTAACAGAGGAGTATGGGTCCATTACCGGAATAGTATTTCTGCGTTTTTACCCATCTAAGGCGTTAACGCTACGACAACGCCATACACAACCAGAGGGGCTCCGCCTAGGAAGGTTGGATCTCTGGGAACTTGGCCGCCGTCCCTCACGGCTCAGCCTTCGCTCTAGCCGGCCCTTTTGCAATACGGTTTGTTATCTCTATACAGCGATGTATAGCGCCGTTGTGGCGTTAAGTACTCTGTGGCTTATCTCTGTAGGTCCTGTTGCTGACCCTATACAAATTGGGTTAGAAATGGAGCTTGAAGAAGGAGGAAGGGGGGAGGGGGAGGGGGGGGGGGCAATTACCGGAATAGGCTTACCTTCATCTCTGGAAAGCCAAAACTTCATCTCCGAATATCCGGCGTGGTCTACCTAGGTCGGCTCTTGAATGGAACACATCGATCCATCGAGCTATTCGCGGGACGCCATCCTGTTCCCTGCCCAGAACGCCAAAAGAAAATACAATCAAACAGGACTCCTACGTAAAACCAACCAACGCAAAACAAGGACAAGCTCATGGCCAAATACCACCGACTAACTACTTGGATCCGTTGCTAAACGAATCCGCCAAACCACACCACTGGGAATCGGGTCCGACCGCACAGTCGTGCCTGGTACCCTCCACTAAGCAAGGCTTGTCGGCTTCGCTCTATGGGGTGGCGATGGGCCCACGGGACCAACCGTCTCGGGCCGTTTCTTTTTCTTGACTGGAAGAGCAGTGTATTAGTAAACTTTTCACGGGGATTCGGAGAATAAGCTCAATATGCTGAAGAAAGGACGAAGCGACGTGCGGCGTCTCTCGAACGACATTATCGATGAAATTTGAAACGGAAAATAGAGGGTGAAGACGTACAGAATATAGAAGGACCTTTCTCCTTCTTCTCCTGCTGCCGTCTGTGATAGGCAGCGAGCTGCGCCTTTTTCTTAGCCTCGAGCCTCTTCTTGTCCCTCTCCCGCTTCGCGACCAAGTCAAGGGCTGTCTGCTCGTCGATGCCCGGTTGGCGGGATGGCCAGTTCTTGCTCGCCTCCTCGGCAGCCTCGTTCATCCGCCGCTCGATCTGGTCAAGCGCGCACTCATCTAACGGCGGGGCTCCCCGAAGACCCCAGAGCACCTTCTGCCGATATCCGTCGTTGTCTTCGAACTCTTCGACATACACCTCCTTGACACGGGGCGCCTCGTGCAGCTTGCGGGCCGGTCGGTATCCGGGCTGGAGGGCCAGGATATTGCATGTCGGGTGACTCGGCGCGCCCGTGACGATGAAGCGTTCGTCCAGTTTTGGCGCGTTGGGGCTCGCCGCCATGTTGAGCGCGATGGGTGGCTTGGTCGGCCTTGGTCGGGCCGGTAAGGAACGCGATATCGAAACGGGCACCAAGACAGATCGGGATGGCGTCGCTGGTGTGGTTGGTGCAGGTGACGTGGCGGGCGAGGCCGGCACAGCTGTGAAAACCGCGGCAGATATAGATGGGCCAACCGTACCAGGACCGGAAGAAGATCCTTCGACGTCCGAACCGAATCGGTGCTCCGTTTCTATAGCATCGCTTACGTCGGCAGGGGCAGGAATGGCGGCGGGAGAAGAGGTAGGGAGCACAGCCGGTGAGGCAGCGAGAGCGAGTTCATCCGCGTCTGGTGTGGATGGCAGAGGGCTGAAGATGTCCGACGTATTATCAGATCCGAAAAGGTCTTCTATTTGGCTGTTTGGGTCGACGATTGTGCTACCAGCAGGGGGCGGTGCGACGCCGAGCTGGTTTTCTTTGTCGTCTCCAGCTCCGCTGAGGCCCCCGTCCCGAGTGGATGTGAAGTCAAAAATACACTGCGTTACCCACTCCTCGTCAGCGTCCCCTATTACAGGTTCGGCCCCCCCAGGCGTGGAGGCGGGAATTTCATCAACGACCACTCCATCATTAAATTGCTCTGCGTCAGGCAAAGCGATTTCCACGTCAGAAGCAACAATAGGAGCAACACTAACCGGTACAGGAGCTGTGTCTTGCATCCACCTATCTATTCCCGGGTTGAATTCTGGAACTGTGGGGTACTCTTCGATATGGGGGATATCATCTATCATGGCCTCAGGGAAGATCGCCATGGAAGGGATATCATCCGCAGAGGGGATATCGTTCATTGTGGCCTCAGGGGAGATCGCCATGGAAGGGATATCATCCGCAGAGGGGATATCGTTCATTGTGGCTTCAGGGGAGATCTCCATGGAGAAGATATCGGTCCTCGTGGTCTCAGAGGGGATCTCTATGGAAGGTATATCGTTCATTATGGCCTCAAGCAACATCTCTATATTCTGTTCTGGAGGAACACCAGAAGCGTTCTCATCGTGATAGACCATGTCTCGTTCCGTGATGGTAAAGTTATGGGTATCCCCGCCGGTACTAGCTCGATCCGGACCAGATTCCAGTATGACTTGGGGTCCTCCCTCCTGGATCACCCCATCTTCCATCATGGTATCTTGTCCAGGGTTGTGACTGTAGGGTTGGCGATAATTGAGACAAGGCTCTGCTGGGTGGTGGTTAAGATCAAGCCACTCTATTACATGACGGTCCATAGCTTCGGCAACGCTAAATCCTTCGCCGCCGATGGATCCAGACTGATTGCTCTCGTCGCCATCAGAGATCTCCATCGCGACGGGGTACCTAGTATTTTCCTCGGCATCAACCTCCATCTTATCGGTTTGGGTGGTACATGCAGTTATCAAGGTAGAATTGTTAATCATCGAAAGATCGAGAGCTAGATGAGCGGCTACAGGGAGATTTGGCTCCGGCTCGGTGACAGGCTGAGATTCAACCTCAAGCACTAGAGTTGGTGGAACTGCCACGGCGGGTGAGGCGGCCGGATTCGGCAATGAGAGGGTTGGACCCAACGCTTGTGTGAACGACATTGATGCTCCAGCCGGAACCGGGGAGAGAGAAGGGTCTAGAAGAGGAGCAGCCGACACTTGAGCCGACACTGGAGATGACAGAGGGGGGACATTGGCATAAAAAGAACTGTAAGCGCAGGTGACGGGGGAGACACATCCGAGACAGAGGAAGTACTGTTGAGAGGAACTGGAGATGGGTCCACCGAAGAGGAAACAGTTTGGGAAGAAGACGAAGGCTGTGCCGCGATGGTAGGCAAAACCTGAATCGAGATAGTAGCAGACTCGACTGTCGGTACCGGATATACAGGGACCGATGCGAGACTAGACACTAGAGTCGGAACTGACTCTACTTCAGACATCAGTTCAGGCAACTCAGGGGCCGGAACCAGAACGGGGGTAGCCGGAATCTCCTCAGTCAGGGTCACTGGGGCGAGAGCAGGCGACGAAGCAGGGACGGAAGGTTGCGGCGATATAAGAGTAGATTCAATTGCCACCAAGGGCGGCGAGACCGGCAACTCTGGAACCGGAGCGGCGGGAGCGGGAACATAGATAGGCGTGAACATGACCGACTTGATGGGCGGAGACGGAGGGCAATAGATCGGAGCAGTGGCTTTAGTTGGTGAACCACGGCGAGCTAGGTCTCGAAGTCGCTGCTTGCGAATACGAGACGGCTCAAGTCGCTTCATCGGCGGAAGGTCAAAGTCAGGTGGCGCACTAATGATTCCATTCTCCGTCGTAAGGCACTTAGTTACAATCTTCGGCGAACGGAAAGGTTGGATAGGCAGATACTCTTCCCACTGTGCACTGTCGTCGGTCATGGCTGGAGAGTCGGTCTGCGTGCTTCTCTCAGTCATGGTAGTCTCCGATTTCTTAGGCGGTTCTATATGAGCCGATGGCTCTATATAAGCCGTGGTGACGATAGCGGAGACAGAGAGAGCTGGTAGTGGTGGGGACGAAGAGGAATGAGAGAAAGTCCAAGCTGACCGTATGGTCTTAATAGCATATTCACACAGCTTCAAGCATCCCTTTTTAATGCTATTATATAGCATCGCAGCTACCAGAGGCCAGAGAACCTGGCAAGCACGGCGGAGGTGTGGGAACATGAGCGTGATCACAGCGAGGCCTATGTAAGTCCAAAATTTGCCGTGATCGGTGTCCATGTAGTAATAGGGGAGCCAGGCTCCTAGGAGCACGACTCGCAAATTGTCGCCAAGGATCCAGTAGAGGGCCGCTAGGCAGAGAATATTCATATCTAATGTCTGATCTTTGGGGTCGTCGAGCACCTCTATGTATTTAGAGGCCATACCAACTCCGATGAACACAAACAGGTCAACAGAAGGTTGACAAATCCCTGTGTCACTGCCGATAAAGGCGCATAAGAGGTTGCCGAGGAAGAAAATTCCAGTATTGGCTGTATACAGCATCTGGATCATTAACCTGCGGAGGTTCGTTAGTTGAAAGACACGCCTAGAAAGCATTGTAGTTTCACGCTCAGAGCATGACTCATTTGAGAGACCATGTACATATCTATTGTCAATATTTTTGGGCTCGTAAAAGATGAGGGGGCAGCAAAATGCTTAGGATACAAGGGCTTGTTTAAAGATACATTCGCAAAGATGAATGGGACAAGCAACAAGAAGAAAAAACCCCTCCGAAGGATGAACCAGACGCAGAGGTTGCTTGCTTACCAGGTGATGAAGGCCTTAATGGCAACACGAGAGGTCGGCATGTTGCTATCGCTGCTATCAACCACGAGGATGACGACAAACAAGAACGCAAGAAGGAGGCAAAAGAGAACAAGAGAGCTCTCAGTGACTGGTAAAGTTCCCCAGGTTATGAGAGTGACACTGGAGGAGAGGAATGAGAGTCGGAGTAATTGCAGAAGAAAGTTGGAGAGAAGCATTGGGATATGTCTGGAGAGGAGTAGGTGGACGTGTAGTCTTGTGTGATTGCTGGCGGAAAAGCCGTCGTCGCGTTGCTTGGTGATTGAGAGCACCCGGGAAGCACTGTGCTTGGGGGTACCGAAGTACCTGCGTATCACAGGCAAGATGCAGCATTACCTAAAGATAGATAGTATTGTAGTTATACGGGTAGGCGCTCGGGTCCGGGTTTTTACGTAGCACGCTTCTAGAGGAGTCGACCCAGAGAACAATGAAGGTGGTTATTGTAGAAAGAAGGTCTGTGTTTTCTCAATAGAGGGGTACTTACTTGCAAGCAATCCCTTGCATGACCACACGACATCTGGTAGCACAGGTACGACGTAATACGTATAGCCAACAGTCCCATGACCCAGTTCTAAGGGGAAATAGTGATTACTGACTAGTTAGGGGCTATTGAAAGGCTAGAATAAGTCAATCGCGTGCAATAGGACACAGAAATATTGTATAAAAAGGCATTGTCAGGCTCAACAGGCGTATAAGAAGTACCAATTTATGGGAACCCCTTGGGCAGTAACAAACCAACCAATTACAAGTTATCATGTTCTGTCACTTGAGCACACATACAAAAACCACCGGAATCCCATATATGAACCCGCGATTAACAGTTTTGATATACTCTCTCCGAAAACACTTTGGAGGATCATGTGCCTCCTTCAGTCTTGATGGGTTATTGGGCTTCATGATACGGCTCGAGCTGGAAAACGATAGGAAACTCGAATTCGCAACACAAGTTACACTCAAACGATTCTGAAGTTGGATGGACACGGACCGGGCATGTGACTAGTACACTCAGACCTACGTAAAATATTCAATGATTTATCCGCTTCGCGTTGCATTCACTACAAAGTCAGCAAACTGAGCCCCACTGACTAGAGGGGAGGCGACCTATAAAATCAACGGGCTATACCCAGGTACCTGGCTAGGAACCCTCCCCCCTGTTCATTACCTATTTAACAGCAGTTTAATATTCACTGTCGCAGTCGAGGCCAGAGCTTTACAGTATTAAAGCAGAAGAGTGGGTATTAGCACCGTGTTTAGAATTGAGGAGTCTACTGTGATGTTTTGGTGTAATTGTCAAGAGGTGCCATATAAAAGTAATCTTGTGGGAGTTGAATAGAAATTCACGGCATCTGCCAATTATTTTAGTTTCAATTAAGACATTTTAACTCGTGCAAGTTTGTTATATGTGCTTGAGCGTCTTTATTTCTGGGACTGCTAGTAGAGGTGTTTTCGAAGAACGAGGAGAGAGCCCGGAGCGTACGCAAGTTGATGTCGGGTTACCTTAGGTACTTAATGTATGTAGTTTAAGCAATGAATATTGTGAGGTAGGCAAGCGCTCTAGGTAGGTCCATGCCAATCACACGGACGAGAAGGCTGAATGAACTGCCACCAAATGAATGATTTGCCAGCATGTTGACATCCCCCAAGAGGGAATTATGATGAGAAATAATGTTACAGCTTCCAAGTAGAAGTACACTTCGTGATCAAGTTTAAGGGCCCCCAACTATTAAGTAATAATTCGTGCAGGGTATTAGCAACAACCTGCATCTCCCACTGGAACTGCTACAGGAGCAAGCCTGTAGGGAGAGATATAGTACCCCAAAAATATAACTAAAAACGGATGACACACCCCAATCAAAGCGTAAACGTTCATATAGTAAGTGTCCTGTATAACCGGAAATTGTAACCCTTGTAATATGTCTTTGAAAGCGGGCAAGACCATTTAGAAGCGTTGTCATGGATATACAGGAGAATGAGATACTGCATCTCAGAAGTGCAGTAAGGGGAATAGCGCATAATATAAGGCCGCGACATGATCCTTGAGTCGTTTGTCAAGGGTGTTGGAATGGTTGCAAAAGCTAGTCGGGTCCACGGCTCTTGGTTTACAGCAGTACCAACACGAAAATAATAGAGACGCGCCTATATTCGTAGAGCCGCATGACAGAGGCGTTTCTAGACCGTTGGACAACAATGGAGATCATTATCGAGATCTGACGTCGGTAGCGAAGCAGGCGCCTGACGCGAATTATGCACATCCTCCCGAAAAGCACACTAAAGTCTCACCCCCTCCCCCCTTTACCTTAGCAAAGCAACTACTAGTACGGTTCATCTCCGTGTGAAAAGACTAAGTGCAGCGCTCAGCCCGTGCCGCGGAAAATTCCGTTTCTTGTCAAAGGTCTACTTGTTACGGTGACGACTGGCGCTAAATAGCACGCTGGACACTTAATAGGGGCAATACTCCTCACCTACTGGTACTCGTATGCTATTATAAGCACCTGTGGTGGCGTAACGGGGCATCAGAATGGGTTGATCGTCGGCAATATTTGGCCCCCAAGTATACTGCTCACTAATCGATACGCCAGGATCAAGAGCCCACGGTGAGGTTCAGTAAAATTTATTAGCTCTCGAAAACCAGGGAAGCTAGGGAGTGGGGAAATCAATTGCCTAGAGGGGATGCTTTGCTGAGAGTCGACGATTGCCAAGCTGAGCACTACAGTAGATCATGCCCAAAATTGACTATTTATAGTCCTGGGGAAAGACCATGGGATAACAACATACAATTAAAAGCGATCACGTAATTGCAGATCTGATAAGTATATCATGGGAGACGTCGCAACTCGCACGAAAGCATCCTAAAATGCGGCCGGTACTATGGTCGTGATTTAACAGATACCTGTCGCAATGCCTATCCAGGAAACCCTCGAATTTGAGTCTGACGACTACCGCCGAGTTGTTACCCAAGCCTCCACTGAATGGCTCCGTCAGCAAGAAGTCATAGCAACCCGCAAAGAGACATTGAGCAGTTTCGGTGTTGGTGTCGGTCTGAGCGGCGTCGTCGCCACCGGAGGCATTTCGGCGTTGTTCGCAGCGTATAAAGCCCGAAGTCTTTACGTCGCCTCCACGAAACTTAAGCTCATTCAGGAGGAGCTGCAGAAGCGCAACGTTGAATTACACAAATTCAGCAAATCTAAAGACTTCCTCGGTCCCATTACCGTTGGTACTGTAGGTGTGTTTGTAGGAGCTGAGGTCACTGGCCTGATTGATGGCATCACGAACATCGAGCAAATGGGGGCCGGTTTGCCAGACGGTGCATCCCCAAGCACAGGCATATTGGATAACCCTAGCGAAGCAGCTCGTGGTGCTGGAGGCGCCATCGAGCAAATTGTGGACTCTGTCACGGGTGATGCGACTACCACGGCGACACTTGCAGCAACAGATTCAATTGCGTACCACGCTGGTATGATTCAAGTCAAGACTGTTGCCCAAGAGATGGGCCAAACTGCTGCCGAAAAACTTTTCTTTTCTCCAGGGGAACCAAATCCGGAATGCAAGCGGAGTCTTGGTGCATCCGAAGTGAGCTGCGATGCTTGCAACGCTGAGATCAAACATGGGCCATACTGGCGTAAGCCCGGTTATCAAACTCCGTGGGGAATCCTACTGACGACTCCCTAGATTGCTGTATCTGTAATAATGATGATTATGACATCTGCCAAAAATGCCACGCCAACAATATTAGGTGTGAACAGACTAAACATGACATGAAAAAACTTCAAACCCCCACCGGTCCACACTTTATGGACAGGATTTCTGCCACACCAGGTTATAGCCTATGGAAACCACAAGCAGGGACTAGTTTGTCTAGATATGCGCTGGCAAAAAGATACCTCTTTCGATGCAACTTCTGCCGAGCCGAGATCCCGCAAGGGAAGATATTCCGTTAGCATCCACCTAATGCACAAGGAGAGTGGAGAAATACTGGGAGCTGACAAGATATCAGATTGTTTTGAATGTGGCTCATTCGATCTTTGCGACGAATGTTATCTGCTGGGTGGGCATTGCGATGGTGGGCACACTTTAGTCTCCGGACTTTGTGCAATCGACACATCCAATTGCCCAGTGTACATCTATGATTGCCCGGGAAGCAGAGACTCAGATCCTCGGTTTTGCTCTGGCTGCAAGAAGCCGGCCAACCAGGGAATCTTCTATCGTATGCGGCCCCAGCCCCAATAATTTGGCGATCCTACGTATGAGAGTCATATCTAGGATGTATGCTAATTTTTTTCTTCTCCGTAGACTGCTGCGCGTGCGAAGATAAACCTGGGTCCGATCACTATACCCTCTGCTACGCCTGCTATTGCAGCGGATCCCGCTGTAAACAGCCTGGCCAGCACATTTTGATTCTCTACCTCATGTCAAAGGGCAACTATGGGACAAGATTTCCGAATAGTTGTGCACGAAAGTGGTCGTCCACACGAAGCTACAGGGAAAAAGGCTCGTGTGACCGATGTGAGACTAGGATGACGAAAATATTTTTCCGTGAGTCTCTTCATGCGTCCAAACATACCTTGTAATTACTAGTGGTATCGTTGCTAACTTCGAGATCTGCTCTTAGACTGCTGTGAATGCCCACAGAGTGGTGGGGATCCAGATGATTTTGACTTGTGTCTGAATTGCTACCGAGCCGGAAGAACTTGTTTGAATACGAATCATTTACTGACCGAGCACTATGTCAAATGATCAATAAAGTAACATACCAATGAATTCCAAGTAGCTGGCGTCGATATTTACTTGGGTACAGAATGACGTGGCTACTGTGGGGGCCAGAATCAAAGTATGGCGTTCGTTTATGACGTGAACTTTGTATAATTTTAAGTTACCTTGCTTCTCTTTTTTTCCTCATTCACTGTTTTCGTATTTGATAATATTCCTACACTTTTGAGCTTTCGTTTTCGTCTCTTCGTAATCCGTACGTAATCATCTAAATAATTGATTTAGAAGTGGCACGTTATATTAGTATTAGTTTGGGACAGGTTTCTCCAGCAAAGAGGTATTTTATGGCCAACATATCTGAGCAGCGTTGTCCAAAGGCATCTGGGTAGATAATTTTTGATTGAAATAAAAGGGGAGCTCGATAGCCGCAGGGATCTTCTCTAGCTTTGTTACCCAGGTGTAGAGCCAGATGCATGTTGTAAGAGGTTTGAAAGATTGGGCTACCTCTATGTCTATTCCCCCCATTTCTCAGCTCCGATATCGAGTAGCAAGCAAGGAAACTCAACTCTACTGTGCATTGCTACCTTAAAATTTATCCCCACTACTTGAATACACGGGCAATTTTTAATAACTTAAATATAGACTAATATCTTCAATACTTGCACAAATGATTAATATGGATAAAAAGAAAAAAAGGTAACGCGGTCCCCGAAATAATTAGATTGGTTTATGAAAAAGTACATTAGTATAGAAACACGCGGGAATTAAAACACAGCTAGTAGAGGGCGGTGAACCGGCGATCCTTGGCGTCTATAAGCACTGGAAAGAGGAGAAGAGTGGGCATTCGATTTGCATAACTTAACGATTTATTTCCCTACGTCGGCACTTCACCCAATCCAAAAATCTAATATTATAGAACCTCAAACTGCTACGACAAAAGCTATGGATAAGTGGAACTCGGAAATTGCGCCCTCTTTATATCAATCTCTCGAGGGCGAATCCCCCCTTCGGCTTCTCCTCATTCACCCAGCAGCGCCCAACAAAGCGCTCAAAACTGAGCTCATCCCTACAACGCTTGACCAGGCCCAAGGGTGCTACGATGCCACCTCATATACTTGGGGCGCTCCAGAGAATCCAGAATTGATAAGCTGCGGTGATTCACAGCTTTGGGTCCAAAGGAATGCTTATCATATGATGCTAGACCTCCGTAGACCTGACAAACCTCGTAAGGTCTGGATTGACGCGGTCTGTATCAACCAGTGCAATCCGGACGAGAGAGCCTCACAAGTTGCCATGATGCATCACATTTATCGACGGGCGGGCGCCACATGGGTCTGGCTAGGGCGCCCGGACGAACATACCTCTGCTGCGATGGCGTACGCAGAGACACTCGACGCGAAGAAATTCGTTAGAGAATTCTTAGACTGCCAATTTGGATCAAACTGGTACAGATTCGCTAAGAAGTCCTATTTCTTTGATGGTGTTTTCAACGCAGGCCTTGACGCCTCCGAGCTCGAACATCTTACGGTCTCTGTCGTGAGCTTTCTGAACCGGCCTTGGTTTTCTCGTGTGTGGATCCAACAGGAAGCTTCGTTGTGCCAAAAGGTGCGAGTCGTATGCGGCTCGGACGTTGTCGATTGGGACAATATCTTTGCTTTGGCAGTAGGCTTTCACAGACTTACCTTTGTCGTCTTTCCTTTTTCGCGAGGGTATCATAATAAATAACTAACAAATTGGTATGTAGTGGGTTATGTGCCCGAGGTATACTGAGCAATGGCCAGATTGTGTTCAACAAATGCTGAACCGAACTATCAACAATACACAAGCAGTTAGGATAATCCAAAGAGTGCGGCACTACTACTTCCAAGACGTGTACGGTCCCACCGAGACTGTGCTGGGCTTTGAAGGATTGGTTGAGAGCGTGTCTCGGTACGAAGCAACGGATCCTCGAGACAGGATCTACGCAATGGGAAATATCATTGCTCACTCAGATCAATGGTTCGAAGTTGATTACCGAGTCCCATGGCAAATATTGGTAAGTTTTATCTAAAGGGAGCCACTTTGCTTTACTATTTACGCTAGAAAGTGTTCCGAAGTCCCTGAAAGTTGATCAGTAACGAGCTCTACGGCTGATGGTGTCAAATTTAGTACACTGATGTTGCCCGACGATTTCTTGACGCGGGGGCACTGCGCTTCTTAAAAAACGCCGGCAGAGTTCGGCAGGAAGCTGACACTGCCCTTCCCTCTTGGGTTCCCGACTATAGTTATAGAGAGGAGAGTAGATATATGATCTCTAGTACGACTCTGTGGAGGGCTGGCGGAAACAGCCAGTACGCAATTCCAGGCAAAACACTGGCATCAGCCAGTAAGGTGGGCCAACTTCCCAAAGGCAGGAAAAGGCAATTTCCAATGTCGAAAGAGTTGAGAGACTTTAGAGGCCCGAAGAAGTCGCTTCTACAGAGCTTCGCTACGTTTAAATGCTTAATGTCCGATGAGGTTACATATGTCGGGGACTATATTGATCATGACACTGGGGACCTAAGCACGAACATCGTACGGATCGTGGAAAGTATTAGGAAGGACATTGACTATATTGGTACATTGGAAGCACCGACTTACATCAATGGTGATACCCTCCTCGACGCGTACAAGTTGACGCTTATCATGTCGTGCGACGCTCAGCAAGAGATTGTGTCCTCTGATTATATTAGGGCGCATTGGGAAGAATGGTTTAAGTGGTACGAGCAAGGGGTAAGTCAATCTCTAAATGACCTTTTCACGAAATCCCGAAACATATCCCAATTGGTCAGTCTAGGGAAGTCACTTTTTCCTTTGTTAACTATTCCCATATAGTGTCCGCGATACTGGGACGCAGATTTTAAGGCTCCAGTGATGAATCTTGCTTTCGAATCCTCAGCCGCAACGAAAACGTTCCGCTTCGCTGCCACAAGGCATGGGTATTTCTGCCTGGTGCCTCGAATGGTCCAAATTGGCGACCTGATCGCTATTTTTCAGTCCTACGAACTTGCGGTAGTCCTACGCCGGCTCCCTTCTACCCCAACACCCCAAGATACGCAAGGCCAGAAACAATCGCGGGCTACACCTGATTCTTACTTCGAACTCCTTGGCGACGCCTATGTGCATGGCATGATGGAGAACGAGGCACGTTGCATCATCGACGAATTCGATTGCAGACATGAGCCGACTCAAGCCCAACTGAATAAGATGCTCAAAGCATCAGGCGGGGGTCGAGGTGAACCGTGGGCAACCTTGAGTCTATGTGGGCAATATGAGAGAATCTTCGAGACTCTTGGCCCACGGGCTGTCCGTCTAGTGTAGACCTTGGTCGTTAATATGACATGGGGTACAGCTACCGATACTTAGCAAAATATTCAAGGGAATAAATATACTCATTGCGGTAAAAACATGCAATAACGCTATGACCTATTATCTATAAAGTTTTTATAATAGAAAATCAGGGTATGCTACTATGTTGCTTGCAGAGAATATGTGTTTCATTTAAACTGATCTCATAATTTCTATACCAGGAGCATTACATATACCGCTTTAGATCACATTTTAGCGATGTAGTTATTGTGAAATATATCGATTTTATATTAATTTCATAATTGGGGTTTGTGCCCGGTTGTATGGAGGACTCAGTAGGCCATATTATTGCCCGTTTGCACTACTGAATGCCCAATGTCTGTCGAGTAAGCTCCCAAAGCTTGTTTTCCTTCGCCTCGTCGTAGGCATAAGGCATCACTCCCGTTAGAGTCTTGACCAGTGGCTCCGACCGTGCGACCCTGCAATCTTCTAGGTACTTGCCGCCTTTTCCCTCCCATTCTTTGCCAACGGCGGCAAGCACAGTCGTGGCCGCACCTTGCTCAGTATTCTTGAGGAATTTCTGTGTTTTTGAATCGCTTAGCCAACCCTGCCTTACATCCTCGGTAATATATTTTTGTAGTCCAGTCATTATGCCCCCAGGCATCAAACTGAGAGCGTGCAAGCCAAGGGGCCCAAAGTGGCGATCAACATAATTGGCCATGTATATCTGTGCAAGTTTGCTCTGTCCATATGCTCCCCATGGAGTGTACACCTCAGGTTTCTTCAGCTGAAAGTCATCGAAAATGATTTCGGACGCGTGATGGCCAGAACTCGACACATTTACAAGTCGCGAGTTGAACTCGGGCGTTGACGCCTTTAGTAGAGCGTCTTTGAGGAGATCGAATAGAAGAAAATGGCCCAAGTAATTAGTCGCAAGCTGCATCTCGAAGCCTTCGGGGGTCTCCTCGCGCGTAGGGATGGCCATGGCTGCAGCATTGCAGACAAGAACATTGAGCGTGGGAGTCTTCTGAAGGAAGTGAGTAGCGGCAGCCCGGATAGACGAATCATTGCTTGTGTCAAGTTCTAGGAGCTCTACACGGCCGGGTTCGAGGAAATTTGCACACGCAGCCTGACCCTTTTCCAGTGAACGGACGGTGAGGAAGACCTTGGCTCCAGTGGCAGCCAGAGCACGGCCAGTTTCTACGCCGATTCCTGACGACGCGCCAGTGACGAGAAAGACCTTGTCCTTTAGTTTCCCCTCAAGACCTTCGTCTTTGATTATTTGTAAGGCGGTAGGGCGTCCATCTCCGGGCCCAGCAGGGTTTATATGGGAGTCGGCGTATCGAGACATGACTTAGGGGCGTGTGTAAAGAATAGTCCGATAGGGGATATGTAAGAACCGAAGAGGAAGATGGTAGTGGGAATGATCAAGGGACTGGCCATACATCTGTTGCATCATTCAGAGCATTTATACTGCCCTGGATTCAACGGGCCGGCCATCAATCGACGCGCAATCAACACGGCGTACAGTCACAGGTTTGTGCATGAATCGGGTACGCAGCTAAAAGCCATCGCTTTTTATGCACGAACCGGCTTTGCAGGAGTTAAACTCCGGTAAACCCGAATATGTCAACAGATCGTGAGCCAAGGACAACATGCTACTTACGACATTAGTACAAGCTCAGCTAGTGCAGCCATCCCACCTCTGTGGAATCTTCATTGGGTTTGTTGTTGGCTGAGGTTGTGTTGAGGTTGATCCTCGTTGGAGAGCACACAGATCAACTGAGGGTGGCCCCCTCTCCTTTTCCTGAGGGTACCCCCACTTTTACCCACTTTTTTCTCAAGAGATAAGCCACAGGGTACTTAACGCCACAACCACGCCACACAAAACCAAGAGGGCCCTTTCGTAGCACGCTTTGTTATGTCTATATATAGCGCTGTGTAGCGTTGTGTGGCGCTGTTATGGCGTTAAGTACTCTGTGGCTTATCTCTGTCTGATCGCTCCTCGTTGGAATATACGACACTCGGGAATAATAGCACCTTATAGCCATACCACCTGGTAGCTTGAACTAAGCTGACAAATCAGTCATGATAGTACAGCGTAGCATGCTGTGCAGTCGGTCGCAGTAGTGCCTGAGTTGGAGCTTGGTAAAACTCATAAGACGTCATTAGGGCGCGGGGGGGGAGCCGTGTCCTACTATCCACCTTGCTGCAAAAGTGCGCAAATATAACGTTTAGTTACTGACGGACGTGTATAATAATTGGGGGATGACCGACCGAGGTTCATCGGATTACTTACATAATGATGGTGAGGTGCTTAGGTGGCTGCTGATCGCTACAATACCACCCTACTGCCGTACTCGCCCCGGGATTTTAATCGCTCTGTTTTAGACCCCTCGACCCCTTGACCCTCCCTTTTTTGTAAAAAAAAAAAAAAAAAAAACAAAAAAAAAAAAAAAAAAGGTGTCCCGGGCCGCTTTTCTCGGCCTGCAGTCGGCACGCGAGACGACCGGCCGAAATAGGCGCAATGGTGGGATGCCGTGCAGATGTGTGGATGGTAGCCCACGTCAGCCCGTCCTCACGATGATCTTTATTCGGTTTATTCGGGTCCTTTGCGCAGAGCTACATTTACATCTCTAACCCAGCCATGCCCGCCAAGAAAAGTCGCGAATTACGCGGCTATAGCGGATTTGTCAACATAATTCCCGCCCTCGGTATGTCATGACCATTAAGCTGACGTGTAATTAAGCTTTGAGCCGTTCAGACCGGTGCCAATGTGAAAGCAACTATGATATCAGTATTCCTCGCGTCTCGGCATTGATGCTCGTGTATTGCGACGTTGGTCACGGCACTGTCGCGCTAAATGGTATCAAATACTCCAGTGCATATGACAGGTGTGATGCGTTTCGCCAGAGGGCAGCCGTTGTTTGCTGGAGTTGAGGCACTATAAGAATGAAGCGATGTCCAGGAGCATCTTGTATTTCAACTGCTTAAACACAAACACTATAGTAATTCAGCGCATCCAATAATTCTCTGTAACCTGCTCTCAAGATAAAATAATCAATCTATTAACTAAGCCCCTTGATATTTATCACACATACTCGAAATCTTGCTATGGCTATCGTGAACGGAAACACAGACAGAGCTGCCAGCAGTGGGATCAAGCGGAGTTATGGCCGCCGTCTGCTTCCTCACGTAGTTGACGACATTGCCAGCAGCGACCCCCAGCGCGAATGCTTTACTATTCCTCGAAGCTCTGACCCAAAAGATGGTTGGAAGGTAGTGACATTTAAAGAGTACGCCAATGCCATCAACCATGTGGCCCGAAGGGTCCTCACGAATTGCGGCCTCCCGCCCGTCGATACCTTCCCTACGATAGCATACATCGGGCCCAACGATGTTCGCTACGCTGTGCTAACGCTAGCTGCCGTCAAGGCCGGATACAAGGTGAGCCTCACCTTGGCCGTTACCGGGAATCTCCGCTCTAACTAGGCGCAGGCCCTTTTCATATCCCCTCGCAACTCTCAGGAAGGCCAGTTGAGTCTTTTCGACAAGACGGACTGCCGCATTATCTGCTTCGCGAAATCCCATCGCAACGTGGTTCAACCTTGGTTGCAGGAGCGCGACATGCAAGCAGTCGAGGTCGGCCCCATCGAGAACTGGTTTCCCGAAGAGGAGGTAGAAGTATTCCCCTATAATAAGACCTTTGAGGAGGCAGAGTGGGATCCGCTTTGTGTGCTCCATACCAGTGGCTCGACTGGTATTCCCAAGCCCGTTGTCGTCCGTCAAGGCATGATTGCCATCGGCGATCAATACTCCGACAAGCCGTATTGGAAGGGTCGCAAGTTGTTCCTCCGGGCATTCAGCGAGAATTCGAAGAGGAACCTACTATCAAGTACGTGGAGGACCTCCTGCTTCCGTTGTAACGCGAACGCCTTTCACTGACAAGCCTAGTGCCCCTGTTTCACGCTGCCGGATTGTATTGCTTTCTGGTAGTTACTTTATACTACGGGACTCCGACAGCGCTCAGCCCGTCTGACCGTCCCCTCTCGGCTGAGTCGATACTCGAAAGCCTCCAACACCTTGATGTTCAAGGAATGTTTGTCCCGTAAGCAGTCACTCAGCTGGCCGAGATGCCGTATTTATTCCTCGCTCGGGACCACTGATCACAGATTTTCCTCTAGACCTGCCATTCTCGAAGATATGAGTCAAAGTGACCGATACATCGAGCCTCTGAAAAAGTTAAACCTCGTTGCCTTTGCTGGAGGTCGGTCCTCCGCAACTCCTAAGTACTACGACAAACCAAGCACTAATGCAATGCGCAAACAGGGAATCTACCTAAAGATACCGGAAATCGACTAGTCGAGAACGGAGTTCATCTCGTCAACGCCATATCTGCCACAGAGTAAGAGAATATAATTTCACTCATCCCATTGTTCAACCAATGCTGACGAGATATAGATTTCTTCCTTTCCCTGTTTACTATCAACCCGATCCCAAGATGTGGCGATATTGTAAGTCCCCGTCTTGGACTTTTCTCCTTCTATGCCGGTCGCTCTGAAAACTCAGGATGTACTCATCCGAGCTGACCGCCAGACACTATCTCTATGAATACTTTATTTGCTAACAATGGGTTTTGAAGTCATTATTAACTCGGAAGACTTCGGCGCAGACTGGAGGAAAGTCGAGGACGAAGAGGATGTGTATCGTCTTGTATCCGTGCGCAAGGATAAGCATCCTGGCCTACAGGGCTTCTTTTACACATTCCCGGAATTGAGCGAGTATGATACAAAGGACCTTTACAAGCCGCATCCTACCTTGCTCGATCATTGGCTTTACCACGGACGCTCAGATGGTGAGTTGTTAGCCCTTACATCACGGTCCATCCCTTTAGGATGCGTATAAATGTGCCGAAAGAAGCCTAAGCGCAGCGAAACCCCATCCAGATTTTGGAATTGGGCTACTCAACTTCGTCAACAATTTTCATTGCTAACTCTTCATGTTACAGATATTATTGTCTTCTCCAACGGAGAAAAGTTGAACCCGGTGACGATAGAGGGGATCGTCTCGGACCATGCCGAACTCACGGGTGCCATCGTCGCTGGGGCGGGGCGCTTCCAACCAAGCTTGATCCTTGAGCCCCTTACACATCCTAAAACCGAAAGCGAGGCAGAGAAACTTATCGACAGAGTATGGCCGCTCGTCGTCGCTGCAAATAAGGAGACTGTTGCTCATGGCCAAATCGGACGGGATTTTATCATGATATCTTCGCCTGAGAGGCCCTTCCCGCGCGCCGGCAAAGGTACAATCCAAAGGCCTAGTACGATAAGGTTGTATAAGGATGAAATCGAAGCCCTATACGAGAAGGTGAATCATGTCTCCCATGGGGACACCCCTCGACTGGACTTCAGCTCCGAGGAGACTTTGGTCAAGTCAATTCAAAATCTGTTTCGGACTCGGCTAGGCGCCCAACATAAGCTCGAGCAGGATGCCGATTTCTTCTCATCTGGTGTAAGCCACCTCTCAACCCAACGGTCTTGTGAGACATTTAGCCGAGAAGTGAATTAGCTAACTCAATGGGTAGATCGACAGCATGCAAGTAATTGGGGCCTCTCGCTTCCTCCGCGCTGGGTTGCAGTCCGCAGGGTATGATATCGATGCCGACAAGGTCGCCACGCGAGTCATCTATAGCAATCCTACACCCCAACGGCTGGCCAAGTACCTACTCTCTCTTGTCAACAAGGGTAGTATTACCTCGCCTGAGGACGAAACACTGCACGAGGTCGAATCGATGAAAGCTTTATGGGAAAAGTACATAAGCCACCCACCCAAGGCAAAACCAGGGCGCCTCAACCCCTCCGACGACGGGCAGGTCATCGTCATCACAGGAACTACGGGTATGCTGGGGTCCTATATGCTCGATCAGATGGTCCGAAACCCGGCTGTGAAGAGGGTGATTGCCCTCAACCGGGATGAGGACGGTGGTAAGAAACGACAGACGAGCGTAATGGCGGGTCGCGGACTGGCCACGGACTACGAGCGCAAAACCACGTTTCTACACGTCGACATGTCTCGCTCAGATTTCGGGCTTCCACGGGAGACGTACAATGAACTGCTTGCGACGGCGGATCGCTTCATCCATAACGCCTGGCCCGTCAATTTCAACATCCCGGTCGAGTCCTTCGAGCCACACATCCGGAGCGTTCGCAACATCGGCGACTTCGCGTCTCAGGCGGCGAAGCGCGTCGCAGTGGTCTTCATCTCGTCCATCGGCACTGGGGATCGCTGGAACACGAGCGCTGGCCCACTGCCCGAGAAGCGGCTGGAAGACCTCACGCTACCGTCCGGGGGCTACGGGCAAAGTAAGCTCGTGGGTAGCCTGATCCTCGAGGACGTGGCGCAATCCGGGGACTTCCCCGCGGCCGTCATCCGAGTCGGGCAGATCGCAGGGCCGGAAGCGGAGGCGGGGTTCTGGAACAAGCAAGAATGGTTCCCTTCGATTATCGCCAGCAGTCTGTACCTGGGCGCCCTGCCGAGGGAGCTCGGCACGCTGGAGCGCGTGGACTGGACAGCGGTCGAGAGCGTTGCGGGCCTCGTGCTCGACGTGGCGGGCGTTGCGCAGAGGGTCGCCGCCGACGCCATCGCCGGGTACTACCATGGCGTGAACCCAGCAGCAACTACCTGGAGCGCACTCGCGCCGGCGGTGCAGGGGTTCTACGGGCCGGAACGCATCCGCGAGCTCGTGAGCTTCGCCGAGTGGGTTGACAGACTGGACAAGAGCCAGACAGGCGACATCCAGACGCTCGACAAGAACCCCGGCGTCAAGCTGCTCGACACGTACCGCGTCATGGCGGCCGAAGGACACGCGTCCGTTGTGTTTGACATGCAGCGCACGAAAGAGCGTAGTCCGGCGATGCGCAATGCTCAGCCCGTGACGCGCGAGCTGATGGAACATTGGTGCCGGCAATGGGGATTCTAAAAACTGCTCTTGGGCATCGGCTATTCATTGTACCGGGCGGACTAGACTGGGATTAGTTCTCTGACGATGTACCTTACTTAATATTGATAGGGAAAAAACATTTGTATATGTATATGTATATGTGTATGTCGCTCGCGTGTGAATACCTTGTATATGACGTATTTCGACGATCTCGAGAGCCATTTCGGTGGTGGACGCGGACCACGTATAGAAGGCTATTTGTCCATACCTAGAGGCCTTATCAAGGCGCAATTTTAATTACCTGAAGAAACAGACGCGGGAAGGCGAATTCTACGTTGGAGGCGATTCGTGACCTATGAATGTCGGCAATTTCCAGGTTGGCACTTCCAAGGTTCTGTCATAACGTCCCTGGTGACTGGCTGGTGACTGACTGGCTGGTGACTGACTGGCTGGTGGTGACTGATCGTCATGGTGAGCTAGAGACTGCGGGGGGAAGACCTACTTATGTACTGTATAGTAGGTGCCTGCTTACCTAAGTAAGGTAGGTACTTAAGTAAGTACCTACCTAGTGTGGGCCCTGTGCGTGGTATCGATAAGGGCACTATAATTAGATTATCTACCAACCTTTAGGGGTGGTAAGAAACCTAGCCTTTTACAACCTATCCTACCAATAAAAGCTTAAAGCTACTTTTTAGTTTTATTACCTAATTCTATTATAAATATAACAAATGGTCTTTTAAAAGTAACTTAAAAAAAATAAAAGGCTTTTTTTTTATTGTTTTAATGCTTGCTTTTTTTTTATTGTTATTGCGCGCTTATTAGCTTTTTTTGCTTAGTTATATTGCTTTTTTTATTACTATTTTGCTAATTATTTTAAATATTATTTAATACGCTAAAAAAATTATTAAAACTTTATTTTTGCTTATATAGTTTATTAATATATTTATATTATTAGGAAAATTTATTAACTATAAAAAATAATATTTGCTATATTATTAAATATTAAATATTTAAGCTATAATTAAAACTAATAATATAAGTAAAACTTTTATTTATAGTTATAATTTTATAAGTATAATATATATATTTATTAAATGTTTTAATATATTTTTATTATATTTTTTACTATAAAAATTATAAAGTTATTAAAAAAATATAAGTTATTATAAATTATTAATAAAATAATAAAAAATTTACTTATTAAAGCTTTAAAAAGTTTAAATATAGTTTAAGTTTTAAATAATATATTAGCTTTAAATATGCTTATATTATTTAATAGCTTAAACTAAAAAACCTAAAAATTTTAAAAGTTTAAAATTTTGCTTAATTTTTTTTTAACTTGCTTAGTATATTTATTATATTATATATTTTTAAAGTTTAACTTTTTAAGTTTTTTATATTATATTATTATTATAATTTATATTTAAATTATTATTAATTATTACTATTTATTATTAATTTATAAGTTATAAGTTTTAATTATAATAGTTATTTTTATTATAAAAAATAAATAATATATTAAACCTAACTAAGTTATTATTTTTATAAACTTAAATAGTTATTATAGCTATTAAGCTTTTTTTAGTTATATAATTTTAAACGTTTTTAATTTTAGTAGTTATTTTTTATTTATTTATTTATATATTTAAAAAACTAAGTTTATTATATAATAAAGTTTTTTTTTAAATTATTTATATAAGTAGTTTTAACTAATAATTTATTTATTATATTTTAAAAATACTTTATAAAAAACTTAAATAAATATTAAATTAATTTTTTAAACTTATATTATTTAAATTTATTAAATAAAAAAAATAACTATTATATTATATTTAGTTTAAATTTATTATTTATATTGTTTAATAATATAATTTTTTTTTAAACTAACATTTTAAATATTATTATTAAAGCTTTTAAGTAATATTTTAAATATTAATAAAATATTAACGCTATATTTTTTAATAATAATTTTATATTTTTAAATAATATTATAACAAATTTTATATTTAAAATATTTTTTAATAAAAATATTAAATTATTTATTAAAAATTATTTAATAATTGCTTTAAAAAAACTAAACTTAAATTTTTATATTATAATATTTTTTTAAAGAAAAATTTAAAAATATTATGCTAAAGCTTAATATAATAGCTTTACTAAAAATATTAAACATAACTAAAATAAATTAAATAAAACTTTTATTAAAAAATATAATAAAAATAATTTAAAATATAAATATTTATTAGCTAAAAAAGTTTACTTTTTAAAATAATGCTATAGCAAGCTTTTAGTTAACTTTATATAATATATATAAAAATTAGCAAATAAAATATAAAAAGATTTAAAAAAATTTTTTATAAAAATATTTTTTATAAAATATATAATAATAAAATAAACACTATATTTTAGCTATGTTTATAAAATTGCTTAAAAATAAAACAACTATTTATAAAATATAAAACTTTAAAACTTAAAGTAATATTTTATATTTTTTATTATTATTTAAGCTAAATAGCTATACTATTAAATAAAACAAATATTTATAATAAATAAAAAAACTATAAAAATAAAAAATAAAAAACTATTACTATATTTAAAAAGTATATTATATATATATTTAAATAAATAGCAAAACATTTAATAATTAATGTTTTATTATTTTAAAATAATAGCTATATACTTTTATTTATTATTAGTAATATTTAAAAACTTTATATGCTTAGTTTTAATTTTTATAATATATAATATTTTTAATATAATAAAATAAAGTATAGCTTAAAAGTATATATTAGTAAGCTATTTTTTATTTTTAAACAAAAGAAATTATAAAAATATTATAATTAGTAATATAATATAAACTAAACAAATATAGCTAAATTAAATTTTTTTTGTTTTATTAAATTTATTTTATTAAACTTTAAAAATTTTACCTGCTTTAGGTTTAAAAATTTATATATTTTATTATAAGCTATTAAGCTTTAAAATAATAATATTATTATTATATATATAAACATTAAATATAATAATAAAAATAATAATAATATTAAAGTTATAACTATATATAATAAAAATATAAGCTTAAATACTTAAATATATAAATAAATATACTATGCTGTTTTTATTTTTTTAAAAAATAGTACGCTTATTATAGCAAGCTTTTTTATTTAAATAGTATTATAGCTATATATATTTAAGCTAAAAATAAAACTAAATATTTTATAACTTATAAATTTTTTATTATTTAATAAAGTTTTAGATTTATTTATATTGTAAGATTTTTTAGCTAAACATAAAGTAAAATTAAAAAAATTAAAAAATAAAAAAAAATCTACTTTAAAAAATCCTTTTTAAAATATAATTTCTGCTTAAATTATAGCTAAAAAGAATTTTTTATAATTTAATATTAAAAAATAGCTTGCTTAAATATTAATTATAATTACTATAGTTTAGCTAGTAAATAGTTTAGCAAAAATTAAATTTTAATTTATTAAAGCTATAATATTAAATATTAAGTATATTAGCAATATTAAATAAAAAAAAAAAATAAGTTATTACTATAGCTTTTAATACTACTACATTATATAGCTTAGTAAATATTAAAAATTAAAATAATAAAGCTATTAATATAAACACTTTAAAATATATTAAAATAAATATTCATAAAGTTTATATAATATAAGCTTTACTAAATAAAAAAGCTATTATTAATATTATTTTTTTTAGTTTTATTAAAAAATTTAAAATTACTATTTATTTTATAAAAATATAATAAAAAGTTAGGCTTACTAATAATAAATGCTATTTTATTACTAAATATATATTATTTAAAGTTATTACTAAAAAAATTATAATTATTTTAACTATTTATATAATATTAATAAGTAAAAGTTTTAATATTTTATTATTAAAAATTTAGCTTAAATATATAAAAGCTATTAAATATTATATAAATAATATTTTTAAAATATTAAAATAAAAAAGTATTATAAAATAAATCTTTATTTTTTTACTATTTGTTTTAAAATATTAAAATAAAAAAGTATTATAAAATAAATCTTTATTTTTTTTACTATTTGTTTTAAAATATAAATCGAATTTAAAAAAATTTTTTATATTATTAAGCTTATATTTTTAAAAAATAAAACAAAATTAAAAAAAAATATATACTATAAAATATTTTATTTTATATAATAAATAATATAGCTAAATTAAAAAAAAAATTAATAAAATAGCTAAAAAAATATTTTTAAGTATAAACTTAGCTTATATTTAAAAAAAATCTTTAGCTAAAATTTTATTAAAATTTTTTTTTTTAGTTATTATAGTTTTAAAAAAGTTTTTAAATTTAAAAATTTATTTATTATATATATTTATAATTTAGTAGTTTTAATAGCAGAAATTAATATAGCATAGTATAACTTACTTTTAGCATTAAGCGTAAATTATTTTATATTTTTTTTAAATATTTTTTAAACTATTACCTATTTATAATTAAAATTTTTTTTAGTTTATATTTAGCTTTTTAATATAATAGATTTAAATTTTATTAACTATTTATTTTTTAAATATTTTGCTTATTAAGCTTATTATAAAAAATATCTGCTTTTTTGCTTAGTTTATAATATTAATTACTATTTTAAGCCTATAATAAAAAAAGCTACTATACTATTTTTTATACTAGTATTACTATTAAATACCTATAATAATAATAATTTGCTTATTTATGCTATTTTATATTTATTAACTATTAAAAATATAATTTTATTACTTTTTACTTATTATAAAATATTTAGCGTTTAAAATAAAAAAATATATTAATTATAACTTATACTATATAAAATTTATTTAATAATAAATATTATTTTATTTAATATTATAAAATATTAAATTAGCAAGTATACTAAAAAGCAATTAAATAAGTGTTTATATTTAAAAGTTATAAAAAAATTTGTTATAAATATATATATAAATATTTAAAAAGTATAAATAATATAAAAGTAAAAAAAAATTTTTTGGCTTAATTATTGCTTATATTACTAATAAGCAAGCTTATATTATTTAATATATTAGTTTTAATAAAAAAACTAATTTTTAAAATAAACTTTTTTAGTTTAGTTAATTTATATTAAAACTATTAAATTAGCTTTTATTATTTTTTAAAAGTATATAGTTTTATTATTAACTACTATATTACTATTAATAATATAGCTATTATTTAAAAATAAAAAAACCTAGTAATAATATTACTATATATATATAAAAATTGTTTTGTATTTTTTTTTTAAAATATATATTAAGCATAACTATAAGCTAGTTATAGCTAATAAATATTTATACCTATTTAAGCATAGCTTATATTTAGTTAAATATAAATAAATAAACCTTTTTTTATATGTTAAATTAAACAACTTTTATAAATATATTTTATTTTTTTTTGTTTATTTTAGTATAACTAAATAACTTATAATAAGTAGTGCTTATTTAGCTAAATTAAATTACTACTTTTTAGTAATAAAAAATATATATAAATTAGCTAAAACTAACTATTTATTATATTTAATAATATATTTGTTAATTATAGCTATTATAAATAGTATAAAAATTGTTAAATATTTTATAGTTAAAATTATACTTTAGCTATTAGTTAGCTAAAGTTTAAATAGTTATATTATAATTAAAAGTTAATAGCTATGTTTAAATTAACTATAATTAAAATTTAAATAGCTATATAATAAACAAAAGTATTAAAATAACTTAAGTTAACTTTATTAATATATAAAAATAATAAAATAACTTTGCTAAGCTATAATAAATTAAATAAATATATAACTTTATTAGTATTAACTTAAACTATAAAAAAGTTAAATATAAAACTAAGCTATATAAAAAACTTTTTTTAAAATTTGCTAAATTTAATGTATTAATAGCTAACTTAAATAAGTTTAAAAAATAAAGTATTTTAATAAAAAAATAGCTTTAAAAAGCTAGCTTATAAATAAAAACTTTATTATAATTTATAAAATAAGCTAAAAAATAGTTAAAAATATTATATTAAATAGCTAAATAAATAAACTATTTTTAAAAAAAGGTTTAAATAATATAAAAAAAGTTTTTAAAAGTTTAACTAAAATAAACTAGCTATTAAAAGTAAAAAATATATTATTAATAGCTAATAAAAGTTTGTTTGCTAAAAATATTATAAAATTAAGCCTAAATAATAAAAAAATAAACAATAAAAATATATTAAATATAGCAAAAATAAACTTTTAAATAACTAAATATTTAATTTTACTAAACAATTTGCTAAAATAAATAAAAAAAAACCTAAGTATTAATACTAAATATATAAAATATAATAATACTAATAATATATATAGCTAATATAATAGTAAAGCTAACTAATATTAATTATTTTTAGCTAAATATTTTAAAAAAGCTTATTAAAAGTTATACTATTTTTTATAATAATAAAGTTATTATATATATTAATATTAATTTATAGGTTGCTTAATTAAATAAATAAAGTAATATAAAAAATAAAAATAATTTAATAATAAACAAAAAATAAATATTATTTAAAAGTAATATACTTTAGTAATAGTTATAATAGCTATTAATAAAAAAAGTTTACTAAAATAAACAAATAATAATAATATTTATAATAGTTTTAATTTAAAAATAAAATATATAACTAAATATTATTAATATATAGCTTTTTAAAAATTAATATACTATAAAAAATATTATAAAAAGCAATTTAGTTAAAACTTATATTATAAAAGCATTTAAATATAACAAAGTATAAAAAAATATAAAAAATAAATAATTATTAATTTAACTTTAAAATCTGCTACTATTAAAGTTTTAAAAACTAATATATAAACTAAACAAAAATAATATTATTAATAAATATTTAATAAAGCTAGAAAAAAAATAGCTACTATTAATAAAAAAGCTAAAACTAAATATTAATAAGCTAGGTTATTTTATTTAAAATAATAATAATAAAAAGTATAATAATAAAAATATTTATTAGTTTTAATTAAACAAAAAAAAGTTTAAAAATAATAAACTATTTTAAAAAAAAAACTAAAATAAAAGCTATAGCTAAAGTTATTAAAACTATAGCTAAAACTAATAAAAAAACTATATACTTTTTTTAAACAAAAAATTAAACTAATAAAATAAACTATAATAATTAAAATATTTATAATAAAGCAATAATAATTTAAATTAAACTATTAACTAAAGTTTAAAGCAATAAAAAAGCAGTTAAATTAAAAAATTTTAAAGCTAAAGCTATAAACTTTAAAAGCAAAAATAGTTAAAATACTAACGCTTTAAACAAAAAAAAGCCTATAATAATAAATTATAGAACTATTTTAATTAAAAAACTATTTAAAATATTAACTTTAATAATATAAAAGCTATTAATAATTTAATAAATAATAGCTATATTTGCTTTAGCAAAAAAAAAATAAAGCTTAATAAAAACAATAATAAATATAATAAATATAATAGCTATATAATAATTAAAACAAATAAATCTAAAATATATTAAATATATAATTAGTATATTATATTTTAAAGTAATAAAACAATTAAAACTAAAAAATAGTTTAATTTAATATATTTAAACTATAATATAATATATAAATTTTTAAATATATTAAAATAATATATTAAAAACTAGCGCTATAAAAAAATAGTTTTTAAAAGTAAAAAGGTTATTAAAATTAACTTTGCTTTAATAACTTTTAAAATATTAATTATAATATAATAAAAATTACTTATTAAACTAAAGCAAATAATTAAAGCAAACTTTAAACTTATTATAAAAAAAAAAATCCAAAAATAAATTATTTATTTTAAAATAAAAGTTTAAAAAAACTTATAAAATAAAAAAATTAATGTTTATTTTAATATTAGTAGCTTAAATATTATTATTAGTTATAATTTTATTAATAGCTTTATAAAAAATTTAAAATATAAATTAATTAAACTAGTTATTATTAATAAAATAAAGTTATAAATTATAATTATATAATAAATAACTTTTAATATTTATATTAAAAAATTAATTAAAAGCAATTAAACATTTAGCTATTTTATTATAATTGCTAAAATAATAAAAAGCTAAAGCTAAAAATATTAGTTAAAACTAAATTTATATTTAAATATAATATAAAAATTAATTTTATATATAAAATATATATATTTTAATTAATATTAAGTTTAAAAATATAAAATAAAATAAAAATAGCAAAACTTAAAAAAATACTATAGCAAAAAATAATAGCTATTTATATAATAATAATTTTAGTAATAATAATTGCTTTTATTAATATTAATTTTATTAATTTATTTGTTTTTAAAAATAAAATAAACTAATTAATAAATTTATTTTATTTTAAAAAAATATACTAATTTATATATAATATAACTATAAATTATTATAGCTTAAAAAAAGTTATAATTTATAACTTATATATTTAGCTTATTAAAATTAAAAGTATAAAAAAACTAAGCTTTATTTTTAAATATTAAAAAAATAAAATAGCTTAAATAGCTAACTAAACTAATATTTAAACTTATTAATAAAAAATACTACTTATAAAAAATAAAAAATAATAATAGCTTATTTTATAAAAAAAAAGCAAATTAAAGCATTTATAACTAATAAAAATAATTAATAAATATTACTAAAAAAAGTACTTAATAAAGCAAAAATTAAACTAATAATACTTTTTTATAAAATATTTAAACTTATAAATATTAAAACAATTAAATTTTTAATAAAAGTTATAATTGCTATTAAAAACGCTATTTAAATATAAATAATTAGCAATTTAATTAATAAATATAATATTTTTTAAAATAAAAAAGTTATATTAATATTTAACAATTAAAAAATAAAAGTTAACTTAGTTAATAAATAATAAAAATAGTTTAAATTAATTAAGCTTTATTTATTAAATATTAAAAATTATAAGTTTTTTAATAAAAAGTATAATAAACTATATATATAAAGCTATATATTATTTATAAATAATTTTACGCTAATAATTTATTTAATATTTATAGTTTAAAAAAAAGTTAATAGTATTAAAAAAAGCTAACTTATAATTAATTTAAAACTACTAAATAAAATTATAATATTTAATATATATTTATTACTAAGCTAAAACAATATTATAGTAAATATAGCAAAAAAAAAATATTTATATTATTAAATATATTAAGCTTTTTTTTTAATTGCTAATTTATTTAAAATATAAAAATAAAATAGTTATTATTAGCTTATAAAAATTAAAAAAATTAAATATAATATTAATAAAATTTTAAAATTTGCTAGCTTTTATATAAAAATTTATAAATTAACTTTTTTTTAATAAAAAAGTTTATATATATTTATATTAATAATATTATTATTTTTAATATAATATTTAAAAAATACTTTAAATATTTAAATATAGTACTAAATATATTAAATAAAACATATATTTATATTAGTATAGCTAAATCTTTTATAATATTTTTATTAGTATAGCTATTAAAATATAATATAAATAGTAAAAATATTACTAAAACTAACAATAAAATTAAAACTTTTAAAAAATTAGCAATACTATATATATTAAATATATTAAAAACTTATATTAAAATAGCTAGCTATTTATATAAAAAAATTATTTAGTTTAACTATAAAATTTAAATACTATAAAAGTAAAAAATAAACTTAACTATAAAAATATAAAAAAAAAGCAGTTTATTATTAAAAAAGTTAAAATTAGTTAAATAAAACTAAATTTTTTATATAAAATTTAAACTTATAAAAAAAAAATTAAAAATTAAAATGCTTTATAAAAGTATTTATAAATTTAATATATTATATATTACTATAAAATAAACAAACTATTATTTTTAAAAGTTAATATTTATAAAAAAGCTTATAGTTTAATAATATTTTAGTTAAAAAATAAATAAAATAATATATTAATACTAAAATAAAATATATTTATTTTATAAATTAAACTTATTGTTTTTTTATTTAAATTAACTAATAATATTAAAAAAAAATATAGTTTAATAAAAAAAAAAATAGTAGCTTTAATATAAGCTTACAAAAAACTATATAAAATATTTTAGTTTAATATAAAACTAGTTAATATATTTATTAATTATGCTTTAATAAAAAAAATAGTTATATATATATTGCTTTAAATAATAAACTTTAATAAAGCAAACTTATAACTTGCTAATATAACTAACTATTTATTTTAATTTTAATTTAAAATATATTATATTTTAAAAGTATTAAATATAGTACTAAATATGCTATTAAAATTACTATAGCGTTTAAAAAATAGCAATAAGCTAAGCTTAATAACTTTAATATTTTAAATAATATTTAAAACAAAAATATATATTAAGCTTATTATATTAAACTTAGTATAATAAATAGTAATATAATTATTAAACTAATAATAAATATTAAATTTTAATAATATATTATAGCTAGTTATTAATTAAATATAAAATATAGTAAAATATATAACTTTTTTGCTAAAAAATAGTATAAAAAAATTATTAAAAAATTTTAAACTAAACTAATTAAATACTAAAAAAATATTATAGTACTATTTATATTAAATAATAAAGTTTTATATTATATTATATTAAATAAAAAAAAAGCTTTATATATTTTTTAAAAGTATATAAAAAATATATTAAAAATTGTTTATAATAAATAATATTACTTTAATAAAAATAAATATTATATAATTTAAAAAATGTTTATTTTATTAATAAAAAATATAATATTAAAACGTTTATTTTTTTTTATAAAGTATGCTATAATAATTAAATTAATTATTAATTTTAATTAAATAAATTAATATTAATTAAAACTTTTATTATATTATATTATATAATTATAATAAACTTTATTATAAATATATTACTAGTTAAAACAAATAAATTATTTTAAAATGTTTTAAAATTTAATATATTTAATATATTTATAACTATTTTTTATAAAAAAAGCAAAGAATCGCTATTAATACTAAATAATAAATTTTATATAGCTAAAAACTAAGCAAAAATATTATTAAAAATGCTATATTTATATAACTAAAGTTTATTAATAGCTATTATTAATAATTAAAATTTAAAGTTTATAAATAACTTTTAAAAAAAATATATAACTTATTAAATATTAAATTATTATTTTTAATAATATATTACTTATAAATAAACAAACTATTAAAAAAAAAAAACTAAATAATTAAAATAACAATTAAATTTTATATAATAATAAATTTAAATATATTTTAAATAAAAATATTATTAGTATTATAATATTATTTTAATAATATATTTTTAATTATAATAAAAAAGTTATTAAATAAATTAGTGCTTAATTTTTAACTAAAATTAATAATAAATATTTTTAACTAAAAAAAAAGCATTAAAGCTAGTAATAAAATATTAAAAATATTATAAGCTAAATATATTTAAAAAGCTAAATATTTAGTTAATATAGCTAATATAATTATTAAAAAAAATATAATAATAAATATATTTTAATAAAATTTAATAAAAAAAATATAATATATTTATAACTATATAAAAAATATTATTTTTTTAATAAATTTAAGTAAAAATAGTTTTTAATAAAAGTAAAACCTTTTAAAATTTTAAAAAAGTAAGCTTATTAGCTTATAAACTTAATTTTTTTAATATTTAAAAAGTTTATTTAATAGTTTTAATAGTTTAATTATATAAACTAAAACAAAAAAAAATCTTTTTAATAAAAAAGTTATATTATTAAAACTAGTTATAATAAATAATATAAAAAAATAATAAAAAGTTAAAAAAAATTATATAATAATAAATTAAGTTTAATAATAATAAACTAATAATTAAATATATTATTAAATAATATAAATAAAATAATAAATTTAATTAAATAATTAATAAAAAAAAATTTAAACTAATAATACTAAACTTAGTTAATAAATATAAAACTAACAATATTATTAATTAAACTAAAAAATATAAAAAATATAACCTAATTTTTAATAATAATAATAATTTATTAAAATAAACTAAACTTAGTTTAAAACATAACAAAAAAAAGCTTTAATAAATTAATTTTAATAATTGTTATATTTTATATATAAATTTATAAAAATTAATAAAAAAATTAAGTTTAATTTAATATAATTTTTAATATAATAATATTAAATTTAAACTATAATTAATAAATTTATATAAAAAAATTATATAAAAAAAATATAAATAATTAAAAAAAACAAATATATTAATAATTATTATACTAAAAAAGCATATTAATAAAATTTTAAACTAAAACTTAAAAAGTTTTTTTTTTTTTTTATTAAATTTATTTAATTATTTAGCCTTTTTTTTTTTATTAAAAGCTATATTTTTAAATAAATTTTAATTTAATATATTTTTTATATACTTTTAATAAAAACCTATTAAATTAAACAAATTAAAAACTTTAAAAAAGCAAAATTAAAAAAGCAGTTTAATTTAACTATAATATTATTAAACTTAATATATTAGGTATTTAATTTAATATACTAACTTATTAAAAGTTTATTAAAATTTACTAAGCTAAATATAAAAATATAATTATAAATATACTAAACTAATTATATAAAAGCCTAGCATTTGCTTATTTATACTATATACTAAATAATAAAATTTTTATTAAAAAGAATAATATTTATAATTTTATAGCAAATTTTTATAAAAAATATATAACTAATACTAATATTAAAAACGTTATACTAAACATAAAAAAACAAAAAAAACTAGCTAAAAATAATAAAATAAATAGTTAAGTTAATTTTAACTAAATAATTATTTAAAACAAAAAGCTAGTTATTAAAATATCTGCTACTATAAAACTAATAAAATAAAATCTAGCTAATACTAACGTTTAAATAAATAATATTCTAGCTAGCGCTAATATTTAAATAAGTAATATTTTAATATAAAAAAACAACTAAAACGCTATAGTTAATAATAACTAAATAAATATATAACTTAAAGCTTAACTAAATAAAATTTAACTAAAAACTACTAAGTTTAGCTAATAAGCTATTATAAATAAATTTAAACCTAAGTTTTAGTAATAATAATAAAAATAAATAAAAAAGTTTACTAAGCTAGTTTTATAAAAAAATATAAATAACTATAATAAAATAATAAATAAAATTTATATAAAAAACTTTAAAATTATAACAAGCAAAAAAGTAACTAGTAAAAATAAAGCTTAACAAATTATATTATTTAATTAAGCAATAAAATAAATAAAAATAACAACAATATTAGCAAAAATAAAAAAAATTAAGCTTTTTAAAAAAATATTAAATATATTTTTATTAATTAAAAAATAAAAAAAGCTAATAAAAACAAAAATAAAAGCAAACTTAATAATAATATTAAAATTTTAAATAAATTAAACAAAAACTTAAATAATTTTAATATAAATAAAAAACTTTTAAAAAATAATGTTTAAATTATTAGTTTTTATAAAATATTTAAAACTTAAAATAATAAACTAAATATAAACAATAGTTTTATTAAAACTAATAACGCTAGCTTTAAAATATAGCAAAAATATATTAATTATATAATTATTAAATAAAAATATTTATATTTAATAATTTTAAAAATATTTAAAATAGCTTAAAAATAGCTAATTATACTATTTACTAAAGCAAAGCTATTTTTATTTTTTTAAAAAAAAATAGCTAAAAAAATAATACTTAAAATAAAAATAGCTTAACTTAGCAGCTTTTTAGCAAAAGTTTTTAAACTTAATATTAAAAATAGCAATACTATAAAAAAAACATTACTAAAAAAAACCTATTATTTAAATATTTATTAATAAAAAATAAAGCTAAAACTAAACAAAATAACTAGTTAATAAAAGTTAAGTAAAAAATGAATATATTAAATAAAAAAAATATATTTAAAATAAATTTAAATATTAAATTAAATATATTTATTTTAATAAAAAAAGCTAAAGCAACGCTAAAAATAACTATAACTATAGTAAAAAAGTTTTTAAAAATACTAAATATAATAATAATAGAAAATTTAAATCTAAAAATTGAAATTTTAGCTAAAAAAACGCCTAAAAAAGGAAAATAAAAAATACTATACTAAGCAAAAATAACGTTAAAGCAAACAAAAGCAAAAAAAAACGCTATTTATTTTAAGCTATAAACTAAAAGCTTAAAAAAAATATAAAACAAAACAAACTAACAAAAAAAAGCCTAAGCTAACTAAGCAAAAAATTGCTAAACAATAAAAATAATAAAATAATTTTATTATATTTAATAATAATTAAAAAAACTTTAATAATAAACTAGCTAAACTAAACTTTAATATATTTATAATAATAAAAATATAAAAATATAACTATAGTAAAAGCAAAAAAAAATTTTAGTTTAATAAATATTTTAAAAGTAAGCTAATATTTAAAACAATAAAAAGCTTATTTAATAAAATTAGCAAAAATAACCTTTTTTTTAGTATAACTAGCAAAAAAATTAACAAACTAATAGTTAAATAAAACTAAAAAGCTATTTTAATATTATTTTATTTATAAAAATAACAAACTAAATATAAAAAAATATTAAAAGCTAAAAAAAGTAAAAAAGCTTAAAAATATTTTTTATTTAGCAAATTTATTATTTTTTATTTTATATATTATAATAAAAATAGTAAACTAAACTTAATTATTAAAAGTATTTTTAGCTAACTTA
The DNA here is from genome assembly GCA_005188305.1 of Xylaria sp. BCC 1067. NCBI lineage: Eukaryota > Fungi > Ascomycota > Sordariomycetes > Xylariales > Xylariaceae > Xylaria > Xylaria sp. BCC 1067. The sequence continues at coordinate 170,156 of SSCS01000003.1, read as the reverse complement.
AATAAACAAATTTAATATAAATAATAGTATTAAATTTTTATATTAAAAATAATAAAATAACTATAAAAGCTAACTAGCTAATTATTAACTATAATTAATATATTTAAAAAATAATAAAATAATAAATTAAAACAAACAAAAATTTAAAAAAAAATTCTATATATTTAAAACAACTAAGTTATATATAGCGCTAAAAAAATAAAACAAAAAATTTAAAACTAAACTTAGCAAACTTTATAAAAAGCTAAACAAAAAACTAATTAAAATAAATAATAACTACTTTTAAAAAATAATAACTAAGTTAAAAAAAAAGCTTATAATAATTATTAATAAAAATATTAAATTTATTTAATTAAAACTAAAAAAAGCTATTAAAACGTTTTAAACTTAAATATTAGTAGCAATTAATTAAAAAGCTTTTAAAAATATATTATACGTATTAAAAGCTAAAGTAAAAAACTTTATAAAAAAGCAAAGTTTAAAGGCTTAAAAAAACTATAAATAGCTTATAAATAGTTTAAAATAGTATAAATTTAGTTATATTTATTAAAGTTAAAAAAAATTAAAATATATAAAAATTAAAATAGATTTACTTTATATTAAAAAAAAAGCACTTATTAAGCATAACTATAAGCTAGTTATAACTAATAAATATTTATACTTACTTAAGTATAGCTTATATTTAGTTAAATATAAATAAGTAAACCTTTTTTTTTACGTTAAATTAAACAACTTTTATAAATATACTTTACTTTTTTTTGTTTATTTTAGTATAACTAAATAACCTATAATAATATATAAATAATACATTTTATTAAACATTTTATTAATACTAATTCTGCTATAAAGCTTTTTTTAGCTATAACAAGTTAAGTATATTTAAAATAAATTAAATTTTATATAAAATATATAAGCATTATTAAGCAAAAATTATTTTTATAAGTAGTATATATTTATTTTTTGCTTAAAAACTTTTATAGTATTACTAAATAGGTTATTTATAACTTTTAACTAATTAATTTTACTACTTTAAAGCTTTAGTAGCTTATATATAATTAAAATAAAAATTTTAATGTACTAGTATAAAACAGCTATAATATTTTTTTAAAGTAAATATATTAAATAAATACTAAGCAATTTTTATAAAAAAAGCAAACAAATAAAAAACCGGAGTTATTATACTATATAAAATATACTTATATAATTATATAGCTTAAAAACTTTATAAAGTATTTTATATATATTTATAATTTAAAAATATTATATTTAGTAAATACCTTACAATAAAATTTTTCTTTAAAAAACTTTTATTTATATTTAAATATTATTATAAATAAAACGCTTTATTTGTTATATTTATAAATAATTATTTAGTATTTATAGCATTATTTTATAATATATATATATTTTTTTTATAACTACTACTTTTTAAAAATAACTGCTAGTTTTATATATTTATTTGCTAAAAAAACTAAAGTTTATATTTTTAATATAAAAGCAATTAGTTTTAAAATTTTTAAAAAAAACATCTGCTTTAATAAATACTATTGCAATAAATTTTTAGAATAAAAAAAGAACCTACTATATATAAACAAAAATATAAAAGCTTTTTTATATTTAATAAGCTACTTAAAATAATTTATGTTAAAATATGCTAATTATATACGCTTGTTTAAAACTAGTTTTATAAATTATATACTAAAAATTACGTTTAAAGAAAAAATCTTATTATAAAAACCTAAATAAAATATAATAGCTTTAACTAAACGTAAAAAATATAATATTTTTTTAAATATATATATAACTTTATTTAAAAAAAATCTTATAAAAGCGTTTTATTTAACTGCTAGTTTTATTTAATAACTAATATATTTAATACTAAAACAAATAATATTTTTATTTAAATACTTAAATTTTTGCTTAGTACTAAGCTTTAAAACTAATACTTAAAAAATATAAATATTATACTATATATATTATATAAGTTTTTAAATTTTAAAACTAAGTACTTTATTATAAAAAAAAAGCTTTTGTTATATTATAAGTACTAGCTAAAACCTAATAAATTATATTACTTTTAAAACATTTTATAATTATTTATATAAATTATAAAGCATTTTTTGTACTGTTATAAACAAGCAAAAAACTAAAAAGCAAGCTAATTAAATAGGTTATTTAGTTTATAAAATATAATATTACTATTAAGCATTGTTTTAAAAAATTTAAAATAATAAGTATTGCTAATAGCTTATTTTGCTTATTTAATAAATAAAAAATTCTAGTTATATAAATAAATATAAAAGCTATTAACTATATACTTTTAGTATATATTATTAATATAACATATAAAAATGTTTTTTTATTTATAAATATATAAATAATATAACCTATATTTTTGCTATATATTTATAAACAGCTTTTTTTTAGTATAGTAATATTTTTATATTTTTAATAAAAAAGATTTTTAGTATTTAATTATTTTTTTAGAACTACTATTAATAAATTAAGCAATAAGCAATATATTATACTTTAAAAAAAAAAAAGCTTTATTATATAAAGCAAAATAGTTATTTAAGTTTATATATTACTAAATAGCAAATTTTAAAAATACTAACTTAAATATATAACTATTATAGTTATTACTCTAATATAATTATATTTAATTGCTTACAAAAAAAATATATTAGCTATTATATAATATTAATACTATAACGTTTGTTTTAATTTGCTTAATATATTAATAAAACTTAAAAAAGTTATTTTTAGCTATACTATATTTTATTATTATTTTAAAACTTTAGTAAGTTATTAGTATAAATTTTTTAGGTTTTATTAACTTTATAAAATATAATAGTTATAAATTTATTTTAATAATTATAGATTATTATATTTAATTTATATTTATTTATTTATATAAATTGCTTATATTTTTATTAATTATAAACTAATAAAAAAGAAAATTTATTTTTGTTTTTAAATAGCTAAATATAACTTATTATAATAATAGCAAATATTTTGCTAATAAAATAGTTTAGCAAAAGTTTATAAACTATAATACTTATATAATTTTTGCTTTAGTTATTAAAGCAAGTTTAGTAAAATTATTTAAATAAATAGTATAAAAAATTAAAACTGTACTATATAAATAAACTATTAAAAAAAATACTATATTAATATAAACTTAGTTAGATTATTTTATAAATTTTACGCTTAATATTAATACTTATTATAAAGCAAAAAAAAACTATTTACTATTAAAGCTACTTTTTAAATATTAAATATATAATATTTTTTTAAAGCTTTTAAACTTTATAAGTAAAGTTTTTATTATTAAAAAAAATCTAAAAATATTTGCTATTAACATTTAAAATAATCCTTTTTTTTATTTAAAATATTTAAAAATATATAATAAGTTAAAATGCTATTTTATTTACTATTTAATAAAAAAAAATAGTAATATATTATAATATTAGTTAAATATACTAAAGCTATATAATTTTATATAATAGTAGTATTTTAAAACTAAAAAAAGTAATATATTTAAAAAGATTTTTTTATATTAAATAAGCTTTTAAAAAGTTATTGCTTAAATATTTAATTATATATAGTTTATTATTAATCCTTAAGTTAAAAAACTATTTGCTTTTAAAATATATATTAATTAAATAAAGCTATATTTAAAACGTTTTTTACGTTTAAAAAACTTTACTAAATATAAAAAAAAATTAAAAGTATTATTACTACTATAAAAAATATTTCTTTTTATTATTAAAATTAGCAAAAAATTAAATCTATTAAAAAAATAAAAATTAATAAAAAAGCAAACTATTAAAAATTATAAAATTAAAAAAGAATTATAAAAAAAATACTTTTGTAATAGTTTACTAGTTTTTTAGATCGTTTTTTGTTTTTTATAATAAAACAATTATAATTAAAGGATTGTTTTATATTAAGCATTCAGCGGTGTAGGCCCTGTGCGTAGTATTAATAAAAGTACTATAATTAGATTATCTACCAACCTTTAGGGGTGGTAAAAAACCTAGCCTTTTATAACCTATCCTACTAATAGAGGCTTAAAGCCACTCTTCAGTCTCGTCACCCAATTCTATCGCGAATACAACACTAGGTTAGGTGAGGTCTATAGCCTGGAAGTACCTAGGTATCTGCCCTGACGAGCCGGCAGCCACAGCAGCCACGGGCTATCTACGGCAGCTGGGCCCTGCGCGGTCCGTGCTCAAATTCTGCAGGTAGGCAGGCACCTTAGGCGATGCCTGTGGGCTGAGGTAGGTGCTTGTGCCTAAGGCTGTAGGCACCTACCTAGGTACCTAGGTAGGCAGGTAATTTAGCAATAATAGGCTAGTCCAGTCCACCTGGGCAGACAACCAAGTTGAACCAACCAACCAACCAGAGGGCGAACCTAATGAATTTTCACCTCGCAGAAAAAAATTACAAGCTGCTCCGACCACCAGAGGCGAACTTGCCATTTGATTTTGCCAACCCATCAATCCATCAAGCCCATCATCAGCCAATCAACCGACCAACCGTTCAACCGATCAACCAACCAAACCCGCCATTGCCACCACCACAACTTGCAACCTCCGAAACCACATTGGAACCGTGAACAACCACCGTATCAGCCTCCCGCTGCACAGCATTGCAATCCCCCGCCACACTCCCACTGCACACTGCACACTGCACACCCGCGCGCCGTACACTGCCAATCGACAGCATCCTTCGACATCATCATCGTCACCGTTGCACCCCCCACGAGGCCTCGGATCCGCCAGCTCTGCCTGAACAGTCCCGTCCTCGCTGCTGCCCTGCTAACGACCGCCACTGCGAGCAGCAATTCATTTTCTGCTTCCAGTCTTTCCCACCGAGAACACGCGAGCGTGCCAGCCAGCCATTCTCGACACTTGCTCGCATCGACGACGGCGAACAAGAAGCCCACCCTTGTCCGTCCTCTCGTTTCCTCACTGCTAGACCCTCTCGATATCCTGTATCTCTGGGGCTTCGGGAAGAGGAAGAAGAGCAGATAATAATTAGGGATCTCCCAAGTCAGTTTTGTGTCATATCTGTACTCCTACCGTTAGAAGACCGGCCTCGTTCGCAGTCTTGCAGCCATGATGCCCTCGAATCTCCCTTCCAGTTTCGCGTCTGCCGCTGCTGGACAGAACTCGAATCGCGATGCAAGATCAGGCGCCAGAAGCGACGGGCGTGGAACCACGAGCGGAGATTGGTACGTGCTGTCGTATTGCATTCCTTCACTTTTGCACATCTGCCGTTCCACCAAGCACACGCACGTCTCATCCTCCCTCTCACCCTCGCATTGATCGCCTTTCTCTACACTGCCCGCCCCGGTGACATGCTTGGTGAGCTTGATACTACGTATGCTCACGCTCGGGCTACCATTGGCCGCCGCATCCTAGCCCCTTGCACCTGCACTCGTTCTCCCCCCGCGAGCGAATCATCGTCCAGTAGCTGTTCTCGAACGCACATGCGTCCCTGTTTCCAAATGACACCCTGGGGCCTACTGTTTCGCTAACCTATCTGGTCGTCCAGGTCTAGGCCAGCACGTACAATGAACGGTACTCTTACTTTCCGCCGAACATCCACAACGCCCTCCAGCTTAGCGTTCAACCAGCCGAACCCTTCAGAACCCGTCGCCCCGTCGGACGACCTGGCTATTCTTGCTGCCATGCCCGTTGGTTCTACAGCCGTCGAGAATGCCGTGCCTCAGAGGTATTCCCGCGAGGACCTACTATCCATTCTCGACACAATGCAACAGGACTCGCGCGTCCAGCAACCCGATGTTTCCGCTCTATTCGTGTCTGGCTGGAATCCCGGCCACGCCAACGGGGCATCACCTCGTGGGTGGGGTAAACTCACCGACTCACACTTGCTTCCCCAAGAGCCTGATATGTGCTGGGATACAACGGGGTCCACGAAGCCTGTCAGTTTGCAAGAAATGACCACCGAGGAAAAAGAGGTGGGTTCAGTCACATCGCCGAATCTATTGTTATTGATTGCCTATGTCTATGAAGCTAACTTCTGCCGTTCTAGCTTTTCTTAGACGTCAATTCTACTATGAAGCCTCCGGTCCAGAACAAGGAAGGGGCTCACCCCGGGGGAGGTATGAATGGCCGAAAGACCTCCCTCTCCCAGGGTACTCCTAATAACTATGGCTTGTCTTCCCTACCTCCCAACACTTCCCGCCCAGGAACGCGACGTCGTGAAACCGGTGATACGAACCCGTTTTCTGGCGGCGGCGGCGGACTGAATTCGCCTGTATCTGCCAATCGTCCTTCGCGAGACAATGGTTCACTTTGGTTGGACAGGAAAACCATCGATGCCAAAGACTCTATGTTCGAAGAACCTGACGAGCTGGGAACGAGAGAGATATCTACAAAGCCTGCCTCGGTCGCCGGTGTCTCCCGTGCCAATACAGCTACCGGCGCCTCAGCTTTTGGTGCCCCTTCGCCTTGGCAAACGTCCTCGTCAGGTGGGTTGTCGGGGCTTGGCAGTTTTGGGAATTTTGCGCTACCTGGCTCGGCCATTGGAGAAAAGCGCCCCGGGAATCCACGAGGCGAGAGCCGTTTAGCTCATTTGATTCCAAGAGACACCTCAGACGGCGCGACCAATAAGCTCGGCGATGGTTCCACCACTGCCGATTCGAATCGGTCTTGGCGGCCTCGGCCTCGAACTGATACGGACCCATTCGGCGATGAAGCTCTATCTGGAAGTGCTGTGCTGGGGGGTGCTCAAGATACGAGTCCTCCCCCTATTTCTCGTGCGCAGCTCCATTCGCAGCCGTATGATACGCCAATTAAGGGATCTGCTGGGGATTTCGGCATGTCTGGACTCCACCTTGGCGGACATGGTGATCACGATCCTACCCCGCTGAGTCCGTCGGAAACGAATCCTTACCGAAGTCCACCCGGGGAACGGGGTGAACATGACGATAATTCTGACAAACCTCACGGGCTTACTGGCAGTGGCGAGGCTCCTTCGAATTACGGAAGTGGAATGCCTCGGTCCTTCCCCCATAATGCCTTCGATGGAAGTGATAGAAGCCAAACGTCGAGTGTCGGTGCCAAGGGCTATCCTTCCCTGGGAAACCTATCAGGGTGGCCGTCCTCTAGCACTCCGGACCGCGAGAGAGCACCGTTCGCCGGCTTTGGTGGCTCATTATTCGGCCAGATGGGTGACATGCAATCACCCGGTCTCGGTAACCTTGGGGGTGTCTTTGGCCCTGCGACGACTACAGGCCTTAGCGGGTCTGGATCTTTCAGTCGCGGTAGCAAGCTGGGCTCCTTATTCCCTGCCGCCATGCAAGCGCAGATGCAGTCCCATGACAATGAAAGCCTGGGCGACTCAATTCCTGAACTTCGTCAGCCCAATCCTTTGGGCGCAATTGGTCGTAACCCCTTGAATGACCATGGGCGGGAGACGGAGAGCCCTATGAGGGCTGGTAGAGGCGTCTTTGCGGGTATGTTCGCCGCCCATGCCGAGGGAACTCGCGCGCCGGCCGCGACGGACCCTGTCCTCCACGGTGGCGTTTCCGCTGCGCCGGGTCAACCGTTCTCGGCTGCAAGCAATACTCCGACTTACTCGACCGTTCACTCCTCAGAACCCCCTTCAGCTCAAGCACGCACTATGGTGATGCCCGATCGCATGCGCTGGACATACCTTGACCCACAGGGCAGCGTGCAAGGTCCCTTCACGGGCTTGGAGATGAACGATTGGTATAAGGCTAACTTCTTCACGCCAGATCTGCGGGTCAAGAAAGTGGAGGACATCGAATTTGAGCCTCTGGGCCAATTGATCAGGCGCATTGGTAACTCACGTGAGCCGTTCCTGGTGCCCCAGATTGGCATCCCTCATGGACCTCCAGCACAGGGTGGTCCTTTCTCTCCCAACGCTAGCGGTGTTATTCAGCCTCCCCTTGTGGGCGCCTTCCCTAGCTTCGGCCGAACCCTGACCGCCGAGGAACAAAACAATCTAGAGAGACGCAAGCAAGAAGAGCAGTATCTTCTAGCTCGACAGCGCGAGTTTATCTCCAACCAGCAAGCCATGGGTAGGATGCCGATGCAAGGCGTCCCCGGATTGAATCATCATTCCAGTGCTCATAGCTTGCATAGCCAGCCAAGTTTCGGAAGTATAACATCGCCTATCACGGCGCCACCACAGGCTCCTATCGGCCCCATTGGAACAGGGGGTTCTTTTTTCGATTCGCTAGCCACACGTCAACCCGTCGCGCACGGTAACTCCGGTCCAGGCCTCGATGCATTTCGCGAGGACGAGCTCACCCACCTGACCGGTGCCGAGCGCCAGGTGCTGGCTAGCATGCACACTACGGGAGCGTTAGGCGGGAACCTCCCTCAACAACCTATTGGTGCGCCGTCACCCGAACCCGGCAATCACAGCCAGCTACCGGCCGCTAGCGAGCTCGTCGAAGATAGCGAGGGGTTCCACGATAGACTGCAAGAATTCCAACAGCTTCGTGCGCAACACGACGCAGAGACAATGGAGCAGAATCTTACGTTAGCTCAACGACGAACTACAGAGGAAACGATACCTCAGGCTTCCGAGCCTTCCCGTACGTCAGAACCATTGAACGAACCAGAGACTGCCAAGCAAGCCCAGAAGAAAGAGACGGCTGCGTCGAACAAGGAGTTTAAGGAATATCAGCAAGCACAGGCCGCCGCCGCTGCCGCAAAACTGAGCGGACTTCCCATGCCATTCCCACCGCCCCCTTCAGGCACACCTCTCCCGGCGCCCGCTCCTCAGCGTATCCGATCCAATCTCCCCGACCAATACGCTAACAGCTCTCGGTCTGGCACTCCGGATATCAGCTCTGCCACATCCTCGCAGCTCCCCCCACCCCTCGCTCCATGGGCTAAGGACGGGGGTGTAGAGTCACACAAGGGCCCGAGTCTCAAGGAAATTCAACAAGCTGAAGCTGTTAAGGCTGCTAAAGTCGAGGAGGCGGCAGCTATAGCACGGCGTCTCGTGCTGGAGCAGGAAGCGGCGCGCGAGCGCGAGAGAGTGGCCGCAGCTGCACCAGGGCTGCCAACCTCGAGCACATGGGGCACGGCATCTCCCGTAAGCGCAGGACCCGTGAACAGCCCTTGGGTCAAGCCTATAGCAGGAAAAGGAAGCGCGCCGGCGCCGTCAGCATCGAGCGTAGCATCAGACAAGAAGAAGACGTTGGCAGACATCCAGCGTGAGGAGGAGGCACGTAAACAAAAGGCCCAGCAGCTTGCAGCAGCCCAGGGCGGAGTGGCATCGGCGGGGGCTAAGCGCTATGCTGATCTGGCTAGTAAGACTGGTGCTGCGAGTACACCCGGAACACCAGGTGCGAGTACGGTAGCTCCTGCGACTGGCGGCTCTGGTTGGGCCACGGTGGGAGCTGGCGGTAAGATCAAAGCGCCTCCCATGGGCCCTGCGTTGCAGGTTCGCTCAGCCAGTTCCACGGGCCTTAAGCCCGCGGCCAGCGCACCAGTTGCCTCGCCCCGCCCGACCCTCAAGAGCACAACCTCAGCAGCAAGTAGTGGTCAGACTGAGGCCATGGATGAGTTCAATAAGTGGTTACATAGCCAGTTGCTTCGAGGGATCACCGGTGTTACAGACAGTAAGTCGAATCATTCCCCCCCCTCTCTTGCCGACGTGTCCCCTAGCGCGGCGTAAGCATGCGCTAACTTGGCCCTGTAGTCGATACCTTCGCGTCGACCTTGATGGCATGCCCTCTCATCCCCGAGATCATCTCGGATGCCATTTACGCCAACTCCAAGACGATGGACGGGAGGCACTTTGCCCAGGAGTTTATTCGACGCAAGAAGCTCGCAGAGAAGGGCGTGGTTGAGAAGCAGCCGGTCAATAGCCCCTCGGCTGACACGCAATCTAGCAGCGCGGGTGGCTGGAACGAGGTGGCCAAGAAGAGCAGTCACAAGGATAGCGGCAGCGATACTAACTCGATCCAAGGTTCCGGCTTCAAGGTGGTTCCGTCTCGCAAGAAGGGCAAGAAATAAGGCTAAGGCGAGTAAGAGGTGACTAACGTATGGCGAGACGGGAGAGTGTCGATATATGAATTCCAGCTTTTCTCTTTGCTCAGCGGCGAGTGGGCTGTGTTATGGGGCGTGAAGAGGGGGCAACTGATGTGGAATAACCGTCAAATGTACGTATACAATACTTACACACCTGAGGTTGTCATGGTGCGTGTTAGGCCGGATGCCGGCTTGTCCGACGAGCATGGTGTATTGAGCGCGGTTGTTCGTACGAGTAGCGCTAGGGCATAGTAGCAATAGAGAGCAGCGAGCACAGTAGGTTGCCAGCAGCCGGCTAGAAGATACGTAGTTATTCGATGTCCCCTTGGCACATGAGCCTCCTGGTCCGACCTCACTTCATGCACATTCAAACCCCGAGGAGCACAACAAGTCTTAGACCCGATTGAGAAGAAGTTGAAGACCCATTCCCATCCGGTTCCGCGTAGCCCGGAGTCACCCCCTAGGTACTTACCTACCTACTGTAGGCACTTACTCAAGCCCCTATCCACCGGTATCTATCTACCTAGGTACCTAGGTAGGTCGGTGGAGTGGAGTGGCGGCTAGGCTTGTCAGCTGCAAGCCACCTGTACCACCGGCCTGTTTCCCTACCTAACCCCTCGATCATCAATTGCCCCCCACCACGGCGGCGCATTTCTCAGCATAATTTTCTTCGGCTAAGGTTGCGTCTCGCATTAGGTAATCACTCATCTGAGCACTCATCTGAGCACTCATCTGAGCGGTCGTATACCGGTAGAGATGATCCCGTTCTATCTGTCTATTTGTCCCGCACACAGTGCACTTTCTTGATCTATATTGCGTGCGTAGAGGCAGCCGATCTTGTAATGAGACTCGGGCGCACGCCATTGTTCAACGACTTTTTCGTGTCTTGCAGTTGTGCATGGTCTAGAGTCTAGCACAAGCAGCAGACAGAAGGGGCCCTGGCCCGTTGTATGGCAGCGTCGCCATAGGTTACAATGGAGTCTACTGGCGATAGCCCGAGTCCGAGCAGCGCAATGTTGGCCGAGCTCTTCTCCCCTGGCAGTCTCCTGTCTATGGAAGCGGAGGCGTTGGAGGCCAGCCTCAACCAGATCCTGGCTGAGCCGCTGTCAAGAGAGTTGGTCAACCGCTTCGCCCAACATATGTCGCAGCAAAACCAGCCTCTGCCCGACCGTGATCCGTCCAGCGTGTCATCGGCCACGACGACAACGGAACTGGCCAAGGCAGCCATCAGCCTGGGGCTTGTATCTTTGGCTTCCTTCCTGCAAGCTAATGTCACCGGCCCTGTCCCTGATAATCCTCGATCAGCTGAAGCCGTTTTTCTTGACGCATTTGAGAGTGCGAGGCTACGTCCGAGCTTCGCAAACGGAACCACGGCAGTTGAGGATGCCCAGGTCCCCGAACCTACCATAGATGGCTTCCGCTGCCTTTGCCGACGCTTTCTCGAAGTTGACGGCGTGTCTCCTTATTCTTACATCCCCTATATCGAGCTTTTCTGCCTAGCCCGCTTTCTATTTGTCACAAGCAACATACTGCCCACTGCTCACTCATGCTCGGCCGCAAGACATCTTGCGTGGACGAGGTTCAGGATCCACCTCTGGCACTATAAACTGCTTACTCAGCCTTCATTGGGACTCGGATCTCTCTACACCAAAAGTGGCCGCTGGACTGACGTGGCCACCTTGGAAGAGTTAATTCAGACAAGTTTGACGGAAGCTGAGGCCTCTTTGTTCGAGGCCGGCCGTGTCAGTGAAGACGTTGGGAGGTTCTCGTGGCCCGCTGAATCCCAAGTCTTGTACCGCCTAGAAGAAGCCAATGGCCAAATCCTTCTTGGAAACGACACCAAGGCCCGGCAGGCTCTGCAGGATGCAGCAAGGATTAGTGGATTTGTTTATGCCCTTTCTGGCGCATTGGGGAAGCGAACGCGATATCAAGAGAATAGTTTCAGTCAATTGGTGGTGCTCGCAAAGAGCCGGCAGTTGCCGCTCGAACCCATCGAGGGACGGGAGGCAAAAGGAGCCGCGCCATCGGCCCTCCCACTGAATGATGACACGCTACTAGAAAAGATCCAATTCAATGCCCCTGAATCCCCTAGCTCGGGGTCTTTGCTCCCTGCTCAGCTCCACGACGTTCGGCCAGACGGCCAGCCCGAACTACGTCCGGCGGACCAGATTATATTGCTCACCGAGGCCACACTGAAAGATACCTTCTCTCCGTCCGACTCCCTCACACTCGAGGAAATACTTCCGTACTCGGTGAGAGTCATCGACGACAAAGCTGTGAACTGGCAGATATATACTCAAGCCCTCCTCGTCAGATCGCGCATCGAGTTGCATAGGAGTCGAACGGTCGAGCGAGGCGTCTTACAGATGCAGGCCGTTGCAGATCAAGTCCTCGTAGACACCTCAGGTCCCACTCCCGCAACGATATCCCAATCGGATTCTACGACTGAGGTACCATCGATTCAAGTTCCCTCGCACGGCGGCGCGGCTACCAACAAACCAACATCATTCTTGCCAGTTCCCAAACCGTCCGAATCAGCGACGCCAAAGGAGCGACTACGATATGTAAATGCGTTGGCCTCGCCTCTGCGGTGGCATCTAGAGTCAGAGCTTGCATATGCCTGGACATCTGTCGGATCACTCGTTTCGGCATTGGAAATTTTTAAACGCCTACGACTCTGGCCTGAAGTTGCGCTCTGCCTCGCGAGCGCCGCCGCGTCGGATGATGCCGGTGGCCGCGGTGCTGGAGGAGAGGACAAAGCGCGTGCCATCATAAGATGGAGATTGTTTAAGCGATCGTCAAACACGGCTGCGTCAGATGGATCAGGCGACACTATCGATGATGGACACGATGTCGACCTCGATGCCATCAAGCCTAGCGACTTCTACGGCCCGGAACGATCGCCGCCTCCCCCCAACGCACCTCGTCTATTCTGTATCCTAGGTGACATAGAGAACGACGCTAGTTACTATACACGAGCTTGGGAGATCTCGAACCGACGTTTCGCTCGGGCGCAAAAGTCATTGGGTGAACTTCATCTCCAGAACAAAGAGTGGGGCAAAGCTCGCGAGGCCTACCAACTCGCTGTCGGCGTGAACCGACTAAGCTCGGAATTGTGGAACCGTTTAGGAGACATCGAGCTGCTTCTTGGAAAATTTCCCGATGCCGCGGAGGCTTTCCAAAGGGCCATCGCCACGGCCAACGAGAAGGTCGGTGGCGAAGATGCCCGGACTTGGAGTAATCTGGGTACTGCGTTCCTTAGTTGGTATCGCGAAGTCATCGCCGAAGCTAAGGCGAGAAAGGAAAAGATGAAAGCTGACGAGGTTCATAATCTGGATGACATGACAAGCACGAAACGAGCTGCTGACTTGGGACGCTCTGCTTCGCAACTACTTCAAGATTCCTTAACCGCCTTCAAGCGCGGTGCTACAGTTGCTAATACAAACTGGAGGGTTTGGGACAACGTGATCACCATCGCCGCGAGTCTCAAACCGAATCCGGCCTTTGATGATATAATCATGGGTGTAAAGAGCCTCATTCGTATCCGGCAGACGGAGAGTGCCCTAGACATCGAAATCCTCACTCTGCTAGTTCGAGAAGCAACGAAGAGTGCTGCGGCGGCCGACAACGGAGATGGCTCGGTATATTGTCCGCCGCGCGGCACGTTAGAAAGTAAGATTATCATGCTGTTTGAGCAAGATATTGCGCCTCTCATCACGACGAACTCGGGCTGCTGGGACCTCGTTTCGAGGCTACGGGCATGGCGACAGGACTTTCCGGGCGCCCTGGATGCCTCCGAGAAGGCCTGGCGTACGGCGATAGGCGGTGTTGGAAGCGCGCTGTCTGCGTCGAGCGGCTCGAGCCAAGAATCAAGCTGGCTGATGAACCCAGAAGAGTGGGATGTGGTGGTCCAGAGAACCTCAGAGCTCGTCGCGGCGTACGAAAACTACGGATCGCGCGTCGATAGCATCGGAAGCAGATGGAAGGGTAAAGCGAGGAGCGCTATCCGGAGTGTGATGGGGAAGGCGAAGACCTCTTGGGAAGGCGATTCGAGATGGACTACCTTGCAAGATATGCTGGGGGACTTGGGGTAGTCGTCAGGCTAGTCAGTATATAATAGACACTAAACGAGATCACCGTCTCACGCCCGGTCACATTGTTCGTGATACCGTAGAATCTCTAACATCTCATAGCCGGACACAGCGCAATAGTAGCGACACATACTACCATGGGTATTAGACTTATTATTATCTAACATACTCGCAAAAGCAACCTTGCTAACGCCCCATCCGGGACAATCAGATAGGTCGTTGCAACTCCCTCTAAGGTACCGTGCCCAACCTGACCCAGCCCGTACCCCCGCCGGCTTCTACCTAGTTAGTATGTAATATGCATCAAACCCCCCTTTTTGGCGACCGAGAAGTGAAAAGGCAAAAGAAGAAGAAACACCGTGGACAGGCCGACAGGGCTAAAAACAAAGGGAATAAGAAGAGTGAACGAATAGGGAGCGAAAGGGGGTGGAGGAGGAACAGAGGTATGATGCTATGCTCATCCCCAACCCATTCCGGCCGGGCTTTTCTCCTTGGGATAGTTAAAATAGGCCGGTAGATAGGCAGATACCCGATGTCACATACAACATCGTTCATTCTCGTCCCTTCCGCGTCGCTTATTATGAATTGTATGACCCCTCTACTCTCTGCTCCGTTCCCGTTTCCAGTTCCGTTTCCATGTCTATCCCACCCCGTCTTCCGATCTGACCTGTATCATATCCGATCCGAGAAATCAAACCAGCAAAAAATCAAGCAATGAATCAATCAAGAAGATCCAATATCTAAGATCCAGTCGTCCATTCGTTCACTCACTCGACCGATACCCCTTCCCCCATTCTCCATCCAACCGCCTATGCCTTCAACCCCCACCCCCTCCCAAACCTAGCAAATCAGCAAGCCAGAACTCCCCCCCGCAGTAGTGCAACCAGAAGAAAAGGAACAAGTATCTTTGTGTAGAGTACAAGGGTAGGTGAAGTGGCCGAAATGAAAACAAGGGTAAAATAAAAGAGAGGTAGCAGAGTAGAGATGCTGGCTCTTGGTCAAGCTTGGGTTGCTGGCGCGTGCGTCCATGGTTGAACAGCTGATCTGAGCGGAAACGTATTGGTGACGAGTTACGGCGGTAGTGATAGGCGGCCTTTGATATAGCGTCAGGCAGTGAGTGCTAAGAATGCGAAGCCGCGACGGCGTGGCCTGAATCAAGTAAGCAGTAGAGGCGACGCCCTTATGATCGACACAGCATCTCCTCAGTCGCGTGGCTAGCTGGCCTAGACTAATAATTCACTGAAGACTGCCTCTCATGGCGGGGCAGCACGTTCTTGTCAGGTACGCGTTGCGATGTGTGCGAGATCAGATCCGCCCGTCATCTTACTCCGAAATCATTGGGTATCTCCGTCCCATGACCAGACTCCGCACGAAGGGCTCCCGCGCCAAGACTTCACAGCGAATCCCATGCACTCCGTATCGTCCATCAAGGAGAGGGGGGGGGGGTGTCCGACGCAGTGTGACGTCGGCGGGACGTATCCAGCATAAGCAAGTGTGCCCAACGAGGAGGTAGGTGTGTAGCGAAAGGGAAGCAAGGCGCGAAAAGGCGGACAGGAGGACAGAGATGTAGATGGAGGCGCGCCAAGAACCGCTATTGGCTCGCGGCGAGCCCAGCTGACGTTGGAACGTAGCTTAATCCAACCCCCGCCGCCGCACCCATGGCGTGCACACACACACATGCGCGCGTGCACAACTTACATAAGCTCCCTTGCTCTGCTTCTGCTCTTCTTTGATCGTGGGGGCCGGCCATGTGCCCTTGCCGTGCAACGCAGGAGTGACTCGTCGTGAGCACGGCTGCCTTGATCATGTAATGTGACCGAATGCTAGTAACGTGAAGGAGAAATGTGTAATCGGAACAGAAAGTGAGAGGATCTTGCCAAGGCTTCATGGCAAGTTTGGCGGGCGGTCGATGTGTCTTCGTCTCCACCGGTGCCCGGCTCGGATGGTCATAAACATCGCATTCATCCGCAGATTTCTCACGAGCCACCGTCTCCATGACATGTGCGCTCATGTTAGGCTGTCTATTACGCTACTCGCGGTGGTGGGCGCTGCCGCCGTACGCACCGCTGCCGTACACATGACCGGAGTGCTGGTGGCTTGTGTATGCGGGCGCTGTGGACGCGTCGCCGTACCCATTCGTGTCCCAGCGATGGCTGTGCGATGCCATGCCGTAGCTGTGATTTGTGTACGAGGGCAGGCTTGGGATGCGGATGCCCGCCTGCGGTGAGTGCGATTTGAGGCCCGGCGAGAGCGTGCGTGCTGCGTATGGGCCCCAGCTCGTCGGCGCCCCTGAGAGCGAGCGCGGAGAGGCCACCGTCTGCGAGTCGTGGTGTGGGTAGCTCGGGTCGGGAATAGTTGGCGTATGGGGCTGCCCGTATAGTCCCGGGCTTGTGCTGCTCACGGGTGTGAGAAGCGCTGGGGGCGCCGACGTTGGGTGGTAGGCCGGTGCCGAGTGATGGAGACTAGATGGCGGAGATACGGACTGCAGTTTGATATCGTTAGCCCGGGCATATTGCGTGACAGCATTGCAGTAGGCAAATTGCGTAAAACGACTCTGTCTCGAATCTAGCAAGGGGGTGAAAGGTTGACATTGCATACGTGATCTCCAGGCTTCGAGTGGTAGAACACGCATCATTGCCGGGGAATATTCCAAATTAGGTGGGGAAAATGGGGGAAGCTGTGAAATAGCTCCAACTTACATATTTCGAAATAATCTTCTTCAGGGCAGGCGCCAGAATTTTCCAGGGGAAAACCTTGACGTCCTTTTCGATGTTTCGGGGCTTCGGGTTGGGAAAGCCCATGATGACCTTGAAGAATTCCTCGCTGTCGGGCTTCGCTTTGCTCACGGTCAGGGGGCGAAAGCCTTCGAGGTTCCGCCGGATGCGATTCTTCTCCTCGACGCTGAACTTGGTTGGTGCCAACAGCACGAGCTGCTCCAGCAACGAGATGGTGTCCACGCTGGTGACGAAACACTCGCGCTTCTCGGTCCAGTAGATGCAGCTGATGCAAATGCCATTGTGCGGCCGCTCGCTGGCGGACACAGCCTTGAATGTCGTAGAGAGCGTTGAGCCCTGCTGCTTCTTGGTGAACAGAACGAGCCGCCTGCCGTTCTCACACTCCTCGGGCGTCCAGTTCGTCGCCATCGACTCCAGGTCGCCGTTGATCTTAAGAACCGCCTTGGTCGAATACAGACCGTACGGGTGTAACCCGCCACCTCCCGAAACACCCGTTGCTTGAAGCGTACTAGTCCTGACAAGTTGTGGTACACTAGACGTCGGTATGGGCAACGCCGCTACCGTCGAACGCGAGATGGTCGTTGCGTGGGGGATGCTGGGTGGACTGCGAGGCGATGTCAGAGAAGGACCGTATGGACTCGCCCATGAAGGCGTCTTGAGCAACGACGGTTGGCGGGGGTAGTCGGCGCCGTAGGAAGGGCGATGATACGTAGACAACATGCTGTTGTTATTAGTGCTCGGGTAGCCTGCGGCGTCATAGTTGGAGGCGACAGCCTGGTGCGGCGTCGTCGTGTAGGGATATGTATTTGTAGCAGTGGCGGCGTCGGCGAGCTGGTCAGCCTCCTGTTGCTGGTGCTGATGCTGACTCTTGGGACTTGTGCGCTGCTGTGGCTGCTGCTGCTGTTGTTGCTGCTGGTCGTCCTCATGTGATTTAATGGACGGCCTGCGCGTGACGTTCTCATGGGGCCCCTCGCTACCCACAGCCTGCCCATCATGATAAGTAAACGTGCCCACGTCAATGCTCGCTAACGTCTGTCCATCTGCACTCTCGATTTGGAGTGATATAGGCACGCTATTGCTCGGAACCCGCGTGTCTTCCAGCTGTGGCACCTCTCCGCTGATGATGCACCCGAGGCCACTCGCGTCGTTATCGTCTCGCGTTGCATGTGCTGGGCTCTTGTGTGGCCCGAACGCCAGGAAAAAATGACTCGAAACCGCGATCAAATCGTAGGGCGCTGAAATCTTAATCACGATTCTGGTGCCAAATCCACCGCTTGTGGGCTGATAGGACGTCAACGTTGGCACAACCGATGACATATACTGGCTTGCTGTGTTGTTGGCGGCGAACGCCAAATGGTTAATTTGTGCCGCTGCCGCATTTTCTGTCTGTTGCGTCGCAAACGATTGTCCCGCGTATTGATATTGAGGATCCTGATACGGTCTTGATGGTTCGAAAGCTATCAGAGTTTTCCTGGTTAGTCTCAGACTGTAAACAGCCAACAAGGCCAACCTCCCCCTCAGAGCGCGAATCCTCTAATTTTCTTTTCTTTCTTTTCTCTCTTTTGCAATAGTGATACTCGTCCTTTCATTCCGTCGCAAGCCTTCACCTAAGGGGAAAAATGCGATCTTGTTGCACCATCGCATCAACTGCGACCGAAAGAAGTCATAAGTATAACTTACAGTGCATGGGGGGCGGCTCCGTCTTCTCGCACGCTTCTATACCCAGGAGACCGGGCGGGGAGTCCCCACGAAGGTCTCCTCCGTTCGCTCTTGCAGCGGCTTCCTCTTCGTATCGGAGCGTGACTGTTTCAGGAGACTCAATAGCGTCTGCGTCTATAATTATCGGCCTCTGTGTGTGATATTGAGGCTGAGGGCAGTGTTGTCAGTCAAGTGTGTCAAATTCTAGAGACATCACGAAAAATCCCGTCTCGACTCACCTCGAAAAGCTTGTAGGTAGGGTAGTTAAACTTGACAGTAGACATTAAGATATCTCTGTTGCGGAAGGATTTGAGATGTGAAGGGTAAGATCTGTTCCAGATCGAACGAACGAACCAACACCTGTTTCGGGAGCAGGTAGTGCAGAGGTTCAGGGGGTGGGGGGGACTACACACGATACAGACAGATAGAAAATCCGTGCGTATGCCAATTGAGGAGGTGTATAGGTTTATTCCTGTGGATAGGGAGGGGCGAGGTAAGCGCGTAAAGAATGAGGGTGAAATTTGTCGATGGATATTAGCCTGCTGATCGGGCTTGCTGCTGTCCCCTTCCTGGACAGTTTGTCTTAGAAATAATCGAGTCTATATGTTGACCCTATCGTTTCTTTTTAAGGCTGTTTATTCCCACTTATACGCTGACAGAGTGAGTGAAACAAAATGCCCTTGGGAGGTTGATGGTATGTTTTTTTCCCTTCAATAAAAGGGGTGGTTTGTGGCCCGTAAAAGACAAGAACAAGGCTGTTGTAGATCCAGTGCGATCTATCAGAGACCGCAGGTTGGTTATACGGCTGGTATGGACAGATTAATAGGAACAGTCGTCCTTTTCTTACCAGGCTTGCGGTCTTTGATGGGTAGGCTCACAGGGGTAGATGGTGGTTCCAACGCCCCTCATTGGCTTGGACGAGTAGTTGACAAACTGAATCTGAGTCGGGTCTCGGGCGCTAGAAGAGTTCAAAACGTATTTTCCTCCGCCTCAAAGAATAAGTCACGCGTAGAGTTCTAGTATCTATGTCGTATTAACTCGCTGAAGAAGTGCCTTCTGTTCAGTTGCCCTCGCAGTAGATAGTAGTAGATAGTAGAAAGAATGGCAAAGGTGAATACTAGGGGAGGAGATCGAGCTGATAGCTCTGTTTTGAGAAATTGGCATATGATAACTGATATGGGTGGAATGCCAACGCAGAAACGAAATAAACAGGGCACGAGCACTTACACTCAACGAAACTAGATGATGCCAGATTAATAAGAAGCGGATTTCGATTGACGGTGGAGCTATGGTTCTCTTGCATGCAGGCAGCCCGAACCTGTTCGCATAAGTTCGGTTTGGATGGTCTGCAATCAAATAAAGGCAGGTAACCGGGGAGTTCGCGCGGAGTGCGTGATTCGCTTCGTAGCTCAGGTGAACCAGCGGCACGCAGCAACAACGCACTAAGGAGCGGGTAAACGGACCCGATAGAGCTGCGGTTTTCGGAGAGACTGTGGCAAACGGAGACCTAGGTCAGTTTAGTCTCGCGATGGACCTTTCTGACGATGGAAGAAAACTGAGACGCCGTTCCTCAGACTGGGACAAAAGTGAAAGAAATCTGCGAAGGGGGGACAGGACGAGATAAAGAGCCAGGAGCGCCAGAAGCAGGAACGAGACACATTTCTTAAGTCGGTTGAAGAGAGGTAATAGTTCCTGTAGTGTAATGCAGTGCAATAGGGTGGTAACGAAAGTCCGGAGAGAGGTCGGGCAGATGGGACTACGGATACACATACAGCCAACTATGAACGGGTAGCTTGCTTCTCGGCCGTTGATGTCAGCACGTAGCTACTTTCCAACCGATTCGTTTAGGATTGCCGCTCTCAAAGTATTTAACGTATCTTGCTCGGCAGCCGGAGAGGTATGGTCGTGCGGCCTGCGTATGACTTTTGAGGGGGGGGCGAGGTTCCTTCTGCTGCCACTGCGGCTACTCTACTGCAAATACTGCTGTTTTGCCGTTGCTCGTTCCCTCTTGGCGCTACTGCTAGTGAGTCGGGCGGTTGCGTATTGTATACTATTACAATCAATAGCGACCATGGACACTAACAGTAGAAGTAGTGGATACTACCTAACCATCCACGGGCAGGGATGTTGGCCGTTAATACTTCTGACTTCCCAATGTCTCGAAAGAAGATGCAAATCAATGCAAGGGTGTTGAGGGGAGAGGAGCAGGCTGTGACCAGAAGCCCGGTATTGGGGACAAGACAAGCTATCCTCCCCACAAACTTAACGGGGGCTAGCGGGTCGAAGGGAGCCAATGCCGACATACGACGATAGGGGCTATCTGGAAGATCCCTCTTGCGTCCGGGATGGATGCATGGAAAAAGAAGAGACGAGGCGTAGAGCCCAAGCCCAAACAAGTAATTCAAGGTGAGGGAGGGAGCGGCACAAGGGGGCCCCAAGGTGACTCGGTCCTACTGTCAGGCCCAAGTCGCTGTACCCCAACCTGGGAAATGACAGAGGTTAATCAGATTACTGATTCCAGCTGCTCGAACAGGTAAGGTCGGGTTGGGCAAGACTACTGATATGCATACTGTAGTGTAAAAACGAGCAACGGGAGAACGACAAGAGAGACAGGCTTTTAGCCGCATCGTCCCAGGACCAGGACACGGGGATCCAACGAGCCGTGGTTGAGTATTGGGCGCTATTACGGATTAGTTGAAACGGGACAGCTACGATGCTACACGCCTGGTACTAGAAGGGCCGGATGGTGTCCGCAGTCTATATCATGATGACATAAAGAAGCGTCTCTGGGCTATAGATTCCCCCAAGGCCGTGCCACTCGAGAATGACATATAGCCTGCTTACCCAAGCCATGTCACCACCTTGGCCAAGACGGATCGTACTGCTCATCACATGGCAGCAGGTCCATGTACATGTCATATGCCGTATCATACACCATCGCTCACAGATACATCAATATCAGGGCACTCGAAAGATCTGATGTTGAGTCGCGAGCAGCCAATGCCCTAGGGTAGAGCCCTTGGAGAGAGGTCTTGCTTAGCACGGCGAAGTGTAGGACCTGGTGTTGTATTGGCTACGCACTTCCGAAAAAGGAGACGGGGGCTCTAGAATTGGTCCCCTCTCACCAGTTGTGGTTGAGTGTCTATTGGACGGGTTACTTAGCCACGATGGGGTCGGTCGAAGATCCTTAAGACATCGCCGGAACAGGGGAGAAGAAGATCGGCTTGGCTGCTTGGGACGAGTACAAGGGCCGGGGGGTTTTGTGGTACCATCTTACTGTGTATGTGCGGCGTGTACGCGTGAGTGTGTGTTGTGGTTGTATGCAGTAACATCCAGGTCGTGACCCCGTGTACACTACTTGTTTACACCTGTGCTCTTATTAGGTAGTGCACCCGAGGCCCGGGGCTTGCTGGGAAACGTCAGTTACACCGTCATCCAGTGTGTGGTACATAGCGAGATTTGCTCATCTCACCTTATTAATAGGCCAAAATCAAAACAACGGCATCATGCCCGCCAGGGGCGGTCACCGAGCACACGTCTTGACCAGCGCCTAAGCTTAGCCATGGCGGTCGTAGTATAGCCACCCTACCTGTCGCTACAAAGGGATAGCTAGCTGCTATGCTGCAGTGTAGCTGAGGTAAAAATAGGCATCCGACGGGCACAAAGGCCGTCGAAATGGCCATGGGCTTGGTGGGCGGCCTTGGTGGGCTATGGTGGTCACATCGCTTTGCTACGAACCGCACATGTGAAATGAGGAAGATACAGATACCTTACGCCAATGCCCACTTAACTACGGTACGGGTGTTTCGAGCCCATTGTGGTGGCTCCGGTGCTCATTTCTCACTCGTTGGAATGTCCCAGCATCTAGGGCCTTGGTGAGCCATTGTAAAGTGTGATCGCATTCTTGCGTGGAAGCGGAAATCAACCCGACTGACTGTTCTGTCAATGCTGCGGGAGCAGAGCATGTGGCTGATACACACCGCCCACTACCAATTTCTAGTATACAATAGTCTAAGTGATGGCGCTCGGAATCTCGCTAGAGACACTGTGATCGTCTCTGCCGTTCGACCCGGAGACAATGGATGGTTTTTCGTCGAAGACATATAGGACAACATGCAGCCACACACTCCAAGTCTACACACTGTGGGCCGTAGCCTCCAGCCAGATTCTCGGATTATCTGTTCTCTAGCCGCATCTTTGACAAGTCTTACGCTAAATCTCCCAGAATTCCTATGTCCTCAGCCATATGCTAGTGACTTGCGTCTGCTCGCGCTTTCGGTAACGGCGAGCCTAAAAACACCACACGCCTTTTCCTCAAGTCACCAGGAATGTCGGAGGTGTGATAGCGCTCGTCAATTCTGTTCGATCCACAGGGGAAAATTGATGTTACTTGTGCTGAATCCAAATCTTCCAGCGGGAGTAACTGGTAGTCATTCTATATGGTAACTTATCTGAGTCGCGCCAGGTGACAGCAAATCGCACAAATTGATGTGCCCTGCAAGGGGGCAGGCAGCGACCATGTGATCCAGATGCGGTTCTTACCGCACCATCTTGAGGAGCATCTCGGCATCTTTGCAATGGCCTGCTCTGATCGACCTTGGCAATCGGGGCCAATACCCTTGCATTTCCAATACGCCACGCCCCCGGATGTGGCATAGTCCATACTTGAAATAATTAAGTATTATGATTACTGATGCAAAGTTAACTAGCCGTTGGGTTCCGCCAGTAATAACTACGTGAAAATAACAAAGGGCATGAATCGAGGCATCAGAGGCTGGTCAGAAGGTATCTTCGCTTCCAAGGTCAGGTTCGTGGCTGCTGTTCGCGCTTCTCGCCTCTCGGGCTCCGACTACCGAATTTAACTTTCAATAAAGTATTCCTTGCATCCATCGTTCCACGCG
Source organism: Xylaria sp. BCC 1067 (assembly GCA_005188305.1). NCBI lineage: Eukaryota > Fungi > Ascomycota > Sordariomycetes > Xylariales > Xylariaceae > Xylaria > Xylaria sp. BCC 1067. The sequence continues at coordinate 146,685 of SSCS01000003.1, read as the reverse complement.
GACCGTGATGGTATCCCTAAATACGGCCGTACATAGAAAGCCATAAAAAATGCGGTTCTTCAAGGTTAGTCTAGGCGGTCTAATCCAGTCAGTAATGCGCCAGCGACCGCAGAGATCCTGCGTTCAACCGTAGAGTCTACGATGATGTGATCGATGACGGTGTAACAAACGAGTTGACGCGAACCTAGTTTGGATATTCTCAGGCTGCTCGGCAGCGAAAGAAAGCTGATCATCCCAAACCATTGTTCTATTGCAGAATAGTGGGTTTGGTTCGTCCGAGGCCGAGTGAGACAGCAAGTCTAACTTTCTAATGGAATTCCCGGCTTCCTACCTTCTAGTATTGGCCGAAGCGTGGCCGGACAGCTTCTAAATACTCCAGCTACCAGGTGCTATGGCTCTACGAGGCTTTAGCAAGACAATTCTCGAGCTAGGCGATAAGTGCCTTGGTTCCAGGGCGCCGGTGTCAAATATCTGGGGATCCGAGTCTGTCTGACAGGCATGAAGAGCTCCGTCGAAAGGGTATACCCGCAACAATAAGGAAAGACAAAGATGGACGTGGCGTGCTCATGTCCCCCAAGATCCAGGTCCCAGGAACAGTGTCTCTGGGCAATATCTACGACCAGCGGTTGGCCGCATAAGCATTCGTTACAGATTTCCCGATGAATCACTGCGGTGCGCATTAAAAGTCCTGAAACGGCACAATTGAGATTCTATGGTAGGCGAAACTCCGTTTTGGGCTCTGAGGTGGGTGATTTGCATTCGTTTAGCGACTGAGAAACATCCCTCAGCTTGATGCTGTGTTACTCGTATCGCCTGACCAGGGCGTGTACAAGTCTTGTCCGACCAAGCATTGTGACCTAAGCTATTCTATTTCAAGTCAAATTAAGAGTTAAGATGCCCCGTCGAGAAAGTTGCCACGCCACATCGCGAAAACCGATCATGCAAAACGTCAGTTAACGTCACGTCGGTGCGGCCAAAATCCCCCTTTGGCCATCGGTCTGACGTGTATCGCGTTTGAGGGTGTTGGATAGGGTCTTTTTGTTCAGCCCGAATAAATGCCTGCTTGGCATTGAAGTGACCTCGAAGTAAGCCGTGAACGGCACATCATTTATGGAAGTTGAGAGACTCCTCTAGAGATTTCAGCATGTGGCCCATAAATCGATCCCTGCTATTATTTCCGTAATCCACTCTCGTGCCAGTATCTGATCCCGAATTCTGTCGTAACTAGGTGTATTTAGTATATTCCAACGATAAGTTTTGCAACCGGGGAAACAATGGACCACTCGGCTCAGGCCGAGGCCTACTTGTGACATGGTTTCAGAGGCTTCTTTATCTGACCCAAGACAGTCAGGGGGGGTTGAGATCCTGGGGGACAACCACAACAAGGTCATGCATGTAGGCTTGGACATACAGGCCGACTGTCCATAGCAACGCGATTTTTGCCGGCCGCCACCGGGTCACCCACAGTGTCGTTCCGATATTTGCGTGGGGCTGGGTACTGGGGAATTGTCAGCATACATTTCTCTCAAACATTCCTCGCCATGGTAAAGTAGCATGAATAGTGAAAGCTCTTCATCCGACGGACGGGGAGGAAGGCTACCCGCTCCACGGCGCACCATCTTGGCCAAGAATGGTAACGGCAAACGAATAACACGCGTAGCTACGGCAAGATTATGCACGAAGAATTGTCCCCATCACAGATCTCATGAGCTCACTCTCTGAGAGACCTTGATACCAGCGGGGGAAGCCCGCGGCGTCACGCGTGCTGCTGTGCAACAAGCACAACAGCGCCATGGCCAGCCAGTGGTGGCGGTCTCCCGCCTATCAGCCCAAGTATGTGAAGCCTCCGCCGGAAGAGCATATGCTGCTACCAGGAAGATCCTTAAGGATGCCAAACCAGATCGCCGTAGGGGTTCAAGACACTCCATACATCCTATTCGCATCCTACCCACCTGCACATTCCAGCACTACTTCTCTTTCAGCGCCACTAGTTTGCCCTCTGTTCGTAAAGTGGATTCTTTGAATGCCCTGGTAAGCCCCAACCTCCTGGGCCCAATCCAATCTCCCCTGTGCAACACACGGCGGAGTACCATTTTCCCAAGGTCAGGTCCCCAAGGGCCAAGACCAGGCCTTAAAGTCCTTCCAAAGTAGTACGCGGGAAGGTCACTAACTTGCGGCCATGCTGAAAAGCAAAAGGCCGTCGTCACCCTCTTGGGCTATTCTCAAATGAATCAGAATAGGAGTAGGTAACACGCTCCGTCATATTCTACCATTTTTGGCTGGTAGCCGGGACCGCTCGCTTCTAGCAGCTTAACTCGTATAGCGTTCGAGCAAACTACTGCCAAAACCCGTTGATACTAGCAATTGACGCTCTGCTTTCACATTCTTAGTTTTGTCTTTTACGGCAGTACGAGGATACGTACTTCAGAGAGCTACATCCCAACGCCATCAGCCCACATAACAACATATGACAAATCTAGTATTTAGGTAGCTAGTAAAGCATCCTAGCCACACACTATGTGACACGGCTGACATCCAGCTTGAAGCCAAGTCACACAAGGCATACGAAAGTCTGTGAGGTCTCGCCTATTCCAATCACCATGCTCAATCGCTAACCACACAACCTTCGTTTACTTTAGCTTACCGACCCTCTGGGTCCAACTGTCGGGCCTTACAGGGGCCATCTACTCTTGTTGAGTTGCAGTGACCAGGGTCTGAGTTCGTAGAACATACTGCGCGGAAAGGCAGCCAGCCGTCCGACGTACCTGATCTCGGTTCTCTCCCTCGATCCTGCAACTACGCGTTGTACCCCGACCCTACGTAGCTTTACGTCCGTAATGAAGACATGAGATTTGTGGGTACGACCGCCAGAAAAGGTGTGAAGGGTAGGGCGTGTGTAGCCTCGGTGTTGACACCATAAGACGGGGTGGACCGACACTGTGGAACAGCCAATGATAGGACGGCAGGATGATATTGGATGGAGGCGTAGTGGATAGTAGGACTCGGGTTCTGTCACAGCCGATGGGCGACGAGAGCCTGATGCGGGACGTGGACAGCCAGGTCACCGGGGATGTATCTCACGCCAACCGCGAGAGCCATTCCCGTGACGGAGGCAATCATTGGCTACGGAAAATGGAAAATGAGATCCACAACCAGCACTTGAGGGGGGGTCGACGGGATAGATTCGCTCCGGCGAGCAGCGCCCCGGACGTCCTGTAGGGGGTCTAGAACGCAAGAAAAATACTCGTCAATCTCGCTGCATGCCGAGCGCCAAACGCAACGCCGTTCTTGACATGACTCGGCTAGCTACGTGAGTTAACTATAGGGGTGAAACCGTTACCGGTGTCTTGGGACAAGATGACCTACAAGAATTCTTTATGCGATTCACATGTAGCTTACCGCATTCACAAGATATCATGATATTTCCCGCCCCGTAGAAGCGAGTAGCAACTTGGTTATTTCCCAGGGGATGGGGAATAAACGACCCCTAACTAAGCTACTGCTGTGACGTCCAAAAACACCAAGAGCCTTAGGAGCAGTGGCGTGAGACGGGAATAGACGGATACCCGGTTTTCGTGTTCCCAAGCTAAAACCGTCGATGAAGCAAGGCATCGCGCTATGAGCCAAGTCGCCATCTTCATTGTAGTCAGCGAGACGGCCCAAGTGGCTCATATCCCCTGGTGGGGAGAAATGTCGAATCGATGTCTCAGATATCCGCGAGCTCTCTCCACGTGGGATTTGTGCTCACACTCAGTGAACTTAACCAACTACCGGCCTTCGGAAGCCATACAAAAGCGTTTAGATTCAATAGGTGGTATCAGATCTCTTTCATGCGTCTTTATCGAGGTGGACTGTGCTTTTCGGGAAACGTCTATGAGAATAGCATAATATGGGGAAGGGGAGAATACCTCATCTCACTCTCGCGAAATAATCACTCCTGACTAGGGTCGAGCGCATGCATGCAGCCGCACAGTAAACTTTCATACAGGGGATTGCTGGACTGAAGTTCAGGACTGCTTGATCTCGGGTGACGAACCACACAGGCTCTGGGGAAAATACAGGAAAATTTTATTAATTAGATTATGCGTCGTGCTTGTAATTTGTCGCACCCATCTGGCAGGCAGGATGCTCAGGTAACCTGGGAACATGCAACAAGCTGATTACTTCGGGATGCGTTGAGATAGGATAGGGACAAGAGTTGTTCAATTGACGGAACTACAAGCAGGACTATTCCTTCTTCGAATCGCATAGCACAATCTACTGTGCTTCCTGATGCCTGTCCCCTTGCCTACGGTACACGGTACGTAAATTGCTTAGGCCCTAAGTAATTCTTCCCTAGCCGGGGAATCCCAGTCGGACAACATTGAGGTTGCTGGAATTTTGCAGATTTGCCGCAAGGGAGGAGTCTGCTCGTCCAATGCTCGTTGTTATCACTTTTGGTTTGTTTTCCTTTTTGTTGGTCCTGCAGCCCGACTAGCTTTGTTGGCTTGAGAAGGGCTTCACGATAGGCGAATGGGACCGTTGGTCAGTTTTCAAATAACACCGCTCTTTCGGAAATGAGGCGACGTAACAGAGCTAGAGAAGACCTTGATGGCAGAGTATGATGGGGCTACTCTGAGGTTAGTCTGAACGCGTACAGCGTAGGACTTTGCACTGCTGATCTGTGTATATGTTACACTCGAATGAACGTAGTCCGATAGGCTAGCTAATTGTTATTGTAAACATGTCCTACTGAAATCTATAGTTGGTAGTTAGGAATCGCTTCAAGGTACATCTCGGGATCTGAAGGCGGTAGGAGAATAGTTACGTCGTGTAGTATGGGTAAACGAGCAATGATATTGCTAATACGAGAATCTAAATACATTTCATTGCCAAGGAGGATATCCTATAGCATCTAATAAAAGCCTAGTAGAAATGGGGTAGCAATATACTAATATGTGACCGGCGTGTATTCAAATAAGGCGCCAAGAATACTCCCGCTGCGCTCCTTAGCCGATGGACACTCGTTAGAAGCTGTATGCGAGGTCGTCTGGATAGCAGTGCTATGAATAGTGAGAGGGTTTTGATGTGTACGGACCGACTCACTTGTATGCAGTGTCGCTGCCGGATCATGCGGCATCATATAAAGGACTAACGATCCCTAAATTCGAGCAGGGACTGCAGTATGGATTTCTCACACAACTTCCCAAGATTTTTCATGGCTGAGAGGGGCCTGTTTAGTGATCTGTATAAGACACTAAACATCTTGGCTCTTTCTTTGCCTTGTGTGCGCGCATGTGTGTGGCATCGCGAGAGATGTTGCACAACGCGCCATTTTGGTACGAAAAAAGCCCCTTATGAGTAACAGCTATGGGTTTTTCCAAATATTCAACCCATATACACCCCAAAATCTAGCGGACAGGTGACAAGCCGACCAAAGTACTACTTGTTATGAAGCCTTCGTGAGACATAACTTGTAGAGAGATAGCATAGGTCACTTGCGATGTGGCATATTTTTGTAGCTAGGGCTTGAATTAACGTACGCCGTAGATTTGGGTTAATGCGCACCATGAATCTACAGTTTCCTTAACTGAGCTCTGCTATATAATGCTAGTGTGAGACAATAAATCACGATTGCTAGCCCGCATGCCGTGACGACGCTTCCAAGAAGCCTACAACCAAACACGCCATGTATGGGAACTGCAGTAGAATAGCCATCGATAAACGCCGGGATCAAGTGGTGGAAAACAACCAGATCTGTCTATAGCTCCAAGACAACCCTGTGGCTCGACTCTTTAGTATCAGAGCGAAGAACGGAGAGTCGAGTCTATGTAGCAATAGTACGATTCAAAAGCGTTTACCAACTTCCTCTGTTATCGAGGATTGGCTAATCTACGAGTTTCGCCCTGGCACAGACCCTTTTATCCCGGTCCTAGTAGCGATCGCCTTCACGAGTAGCTGCTGCAGGCAGTAGAACCGCCTTTGTATTTAAAAAAAAAAAAAAAAGAAAACTTCTATTTTCGGGTAGCGTAGTGATATAGTACTATAGTCCTATTCCGTGATGGCCTTGATCACCGGTTATCATATGCCTAACATCATTGAAGCTATGGAATGGTACATAAGTGTTAACCTAAGCCTGTAGTAGGGTCTCTGTTAGGATGCGGCCGCTCTTAGGGGGTGTGGCATACAAGCACCACAGCCCGAATTGGGGGGAAATGGTCTTCAAACGGCCTAGTAGTAGACCTGAGTAGTTCTAGACATGTTGCCTAATAACGTGGATTCGGGACTCTCCCGCCCTGGGGCCTCCGACACGTCTAGTTAGTTGGGCGTTGACTCAAGCCTCTAAACACAAGAATATCTGAAACTTGCAGGGAGGCAAGCCGCTTCGCAAGCCGATGCGAGATTCGTGATTATCCCTAGGTAGCGAGGGAAATGCCTTTGTGCTGGTGAAGCAAAATGGCGAGTTCGTAATTGCAACACTCTACTTTACCGAAGCACTTAGCGAAACGGTCTATTGGGGTGCAACGCCTTTGTAGCGAGGTGAGACATGCTGACCTTTGCTGTAGTCAAACTCCATCATGGCGTGATGGGGAAGCCTCGTACAAACATGTACAAGTCCTGTGCGCCGTATTAAAAACGACAAAGTGAGATGAATGTGATAGCGCCGCTAGATGAAACTATAACCTAGTCCCCATAAGAAAGGGGGGGAAACGTCGATTACTTTGGATGCACAAGGTACCATTAACAGCCCAAAATCTCGGGATAGGCATGTATGATTGGACACGAAAAAGGAATCATATTACAGGTGAATGAAGTTTGTACATGGATGATTAAATAACATTCTAGCCCAAGCTTTCCTAGACCCATATACAACGTGTTTTCCACGTCGGACGAACTTACAAATACCGACCTCTACCGAGAAGACCTGCCACAAGGCATCTCGGGTTGGTAGGTGACGCCAGTTTCAACCTCACGATTGCAAGATCTTGCTCGTTGCGGATCTGCGTCTCAGGCCAGCTTCCGCGCCGTGCACCACTTTCCCGGGAGATCGATGCCTGCCCAACCCAAGCTTCTAAAACCATAAGTCCACGGGCATGGCACATCTGCGTGTAACTCGACATGAGTTGAGATCGATGAGGTCAAGGTACGAGGTAGGGCAAAAAGCGCGAAGCACCCGTGTCTTTTTTTTTTAAGATGCGACTAATCCGTATCAAATCCCGACTATGCAACCACACTAAACCCAAAGGACCCGTCAAAGATGTCTAAATCTTCGGGGACCTTGCCTCCACGCATGGCCTTGAGCACGTGGAGCGCAGGGACCTTGGTAGCCTGGTAGAATTTCAGGAGGTTGTCCATATCCTCGTCGGTGAGGGCACACATCTCGTCCCAGCTGTAGGCATCGCTGACCTTGGTCATCCAGCGCATCCGCTTGGGCCCGTCATCGGGCCCAGGCACCATCTGGCGCAGCTTGACGCGGAGCTCGCCGACGCGCTCGATGGCGTTCCCGACGCCGGCAGGCAGCTGGTTCCCGATCCACTTCCGGATGCTGGCGGCTAGGCGTGGGCCCTTGCCGTTGGTGCTCACCATGATCTGGAGCGGGCCATCGCGGTGGACGCTGCCGAAGTAGAAATCGCACTCGGACGGCACATCGGCAATGTTGGCGGGGATGCGATGATGCTTGCAAAGCTTCCAAATCTGGGTAGAGGCGGCTGGGTCGTCGACGGCGACGAGGACCATGTCAGGGGGCGCGTTCGTGGGAGGCAGGATCTCGAGGTCGGCGGGCTCGAACACGCGGTCTATGTGGGTGACCTCGCCGCGGTCGATGCGATGCCGCACTTCGGGGCCGAGGCCTGACGACGGGCACACAACGACGACGCTGGCATCGGCATTGAGAACATTGAGGATCCTGCCGGCGGCGACCTATTCGAGGGGACGACGCCTTCGGTCAGCCAGGTGGTTTGGGGGAGAGGGGGGAGAGGGGGGAGACGCCAACCTCGCCGCCGCCAACGACCAAGACGATCTTGTTCTTGATCTGCCAGGCCAAGATCAAACTCGCTCCGCCTTGCACGTCGGGGAATTTGGGCGTTTTGGTATCAGCCATGTTAGCTGACTGCTCATGGCAACCGGGTCCTTTGCGACGTGGGAGTACGGGAAGGGTGAGGGAAGTGAGAACACCTCATGGTGGCATGGCGATGTTGATGCGCAGCCTGTTTGCATACAGCGCGGCCGGAGAGATAGTCGAGATAATGCTTTATCGGTACACTAGATAAGGACGCCAGCTTCAGTACATATACGTACCTCCCTCAATCCATACTGCTACCTACCTAGGTAGTAGATAAGGTAGGTAGACTTAGGTTTTGTGCACTACTTGTTGGGGGCCAATGACGTCGCCGTTGAGGAGCAATTTTGGTGGACCCACAAGTACATGAGGTGCTGTACATATACCTAGGTAGGTGCTGTCTGTTCTAGCCTCCTGGTGTAGTAACCCCCTCTGACCCCCCCCCTTCAACCCCCCAAAACAAAAAAAAGGTCACCGCCCAAGGCCCCATTCCTACAGGTGCAAATACCTAGGTAGGTACTTACACTACGTACACCGCCCCAATGTCATAAGTACTAGACTAAGTACTTACTTACTGAGGTATTGCTTGGGTATGTAGGTATCTACCTAGGTAGGTACTTACGTAGCAATGCCTGATGCCCCAATACGAACACTACCTATGTACTTAAGTACCTATCTAGTGTAGAAGTCGCCCAACTTCGGGCTGACCAACCATCACATCCCATCTCACCTCTCCGCGCTATCTGCACTCTGCACTCCTACTCCTACTCCCATTACCTAATACTGGCAGCCTTGTCTTCCTCGGCCGTGGCTTGAGTGACTTGCACGCCAGCGACCGACTTTGCCTCAGTCGCGAACACAGCTACCGCCGCCGCCTCGGACTGTTTGCCGACGGCCACGATTCCAATTCCTTGTCTTCCCCTTGACCCGGAGTGCTACGCCCGGGGGTCAATCTCCACATCGTCTTCGCCGCTGATTGCTCAAGGGGAACGCCCTCGTATAACCCACTCATTGTTCCCTCCACACGGCTAGATGGCTCTATTCCCAACTCGCGTGTTGTAGCCTCCTCCCTTCGCCATGTCTGGACGCAAGCTTGGGGGAGGCAGGGTCTTGGGAAGCGGGAAGGGCCTTGCGCCGCCCGTGCCGCCGGCAGGACGCGGGAGGAGAGCTATGGGCCCTTCTGTGCCCTCCGACACTGGACTGTCTGTGGGATCGCCCGCCGGTTCCGTCTCGCCGAGCGCCTCGAGCCCCCTACCTGACTTCGCACAGGACCTGACCTCCAACATCAGCCTAGCCGGGCCTAGGGATGTCGCTCACGCGAGTCCCAGCCTCGTCTGCCCTATCTGCAACGAGGAAATGCTCACCCTTTTGCAGCTGAATCGCCATATCGACGACAACCACCAGGAGCTGCCCGAGTTCGAACACGACGAGGTCAAGTCCTGGATCGACAAGCAGGTTCTCAAGGCGAAGCGCTTCCAACCACTCTCCCTCATCAATCAGAAACTTCGTGGTCTCGACGTTTTCGAATCCAACGAGTCGTTGCCACCCCCTCCGTCCGCGTCCGCGCGAACCTCTAGAGCGCCCGCCGCCGAAACTCCAGTTGACCCCGAAGATTTGATTACCACTTCCCACTGGCAGAGGTCGGGACCCCACGATTCGTGTACTGACCCGGCCTGTGGAAGAAGACTCGGGGCTGTCAGTGGTAGCATTAATTGTAGGCAATGCGGTCGTCTCTTCTGTGAGGAGCACACCATGTATCAGATGAAGCTCTCGAGGTCCGCCATACACGAGCCGGTGAGAGGCTATTGGTACAGGGTCTGCGAAACATGCTACAAGTCAAGGGAGGGGTACAACGATCACAATGGCTTCGTTAGAGACCACACCCAGAATTTCGCCGCGATACGGAGGAAGAGGGTGGACAAGCAAACTCTCGAGATATCACGGCTTGAGAAGAGGCTGACCAAGTTGACACAACTTCTGGCCAACCCCCCCGTCGAAGCGCTCGCGAACGGGGACGGTAGCCTGTTATCGCCCGTCTCCGCCCTGAATGGCCAGCGGAACCAGCGCAGGGTTCTCGAGCAGTCCGTCGTGACGTGGGAGGAAGACGCAAAGGTTCTCAGATGTCCGTTTTGCCAGCAAGAGTTCGGGTCTTGGACATTTAGACGTCACCACTGCCGCATATGTGGGAAGGTGGTATGTGCGGACCCGCAAACCGGATGTTCGTCCGAGGTAGGCTTGAACGTGGCCAATACTTCACCGGCTCCTTTGGAAAAAGAAGAGGGTGGGTCCATGTATATCGCCATACGGATGTGCCGCGGTTGTAAGTCCACCATTTTTGCCAAGCGGGATTTTGTTGAGTCTATCATCCAGAAACCTGCAGACCAAAGGGCATACGAGACGTTGAGGCAATTCGAGCGAGGCATCGAGTTGCTGCTGCCTACCTTCCAGCGGGCCCTCGTCCCCCTACAAGACGAGGACAACCCGCCTAATCATGCTCAAATACAAGAGGCTGCGAAACTTCGAAAGAGGCTGACAAATAGCTTCACGAAGTACGACGTGGCGGCTAGGCGCATACGCGATATGAAGACCGATAATGCAACACAGCAGCGACTCCAAAAAGCAATTTACCAGGCCGCGTCATCTTTTCTACACATGCACATGCTCCCGTTAAAAAACTTGCCGCGACTACTGAAACATTCTAATTCAAGCAGCGCCAAGAGTCACCTCACCCCCAACGGCCACACCACGAGACACGGGGACGTGCTCGAGACGGCGAGCCAGACAAGCGACGGAAGCACGGTGGCCTCTGCCCTGGAAATGGAGGAGAAGGAGCTACGGGAGCGTCTCATTGTCCTCGAGGAACAAAAGTACATGGTCCAGAAGATGATTGGCGCCTCTAGGGGTGCCCGACGTTTCGAAGAGGTGAGTGCTCTCACCCGGAACGTGGAAGAACTCGACAAGGGGATCGAGGAGGCCAAGGCCCAGGTAGGCGTCGTAGAGGAGCGCTGGCAGGGGCTTTATGCCAACGGCGGGCCTCGACCTTGATGCACTATGAGCTCGAAAGATTAGCTGAGCCGAGAGAGCGTGGGCACGACAGGGATTTTTTTCTTTTTTCTTTTTTTCTCTTTCTGTTCGGACATTGAACCGGTTGCATGGCACGGCGTTGGGTTGTGTACATTGGGGACTATCTTCATTCTTCATCTCGGGGACGTTGAGCGAGTACGGAGTCACATGGAAAGCCACTGTCATCCAAGTTGCTATATTACTCCTCTTTAAACCAGTTAGCAGTGATACCCATTCATCCGGCCCCTGGCCATTGCCTTGTTCCCCCTCCCGGCGCGTCCCCCTGTGGCAGAATGTAGGCCATCAAGTGGATTGAGCGGGTCTCTTGGGCGAGCGGAGGATCGCCGACTCAAGATAACTCTTGCGTATGTCGTTGGACTCGGGCCACACCTTGGTGAGGCGGTATGTGATGGGATAATAGGCGTCAGGCAGGTGAAAATCACCGGTTCGCCAGGGAAGCCGCACGTAGCAATCGCCGAAGCGATCCCAATAGACCTCCGGGTGGGGCGTTAGCTCGTCGAGGCGGCGCTCGCCGACATCTTGTATCGTGGCGTCGAACAGCAGCAGCAAGCGAGCCGACCATAACTCTCCGGGCCATGACTCTCCGGGCCGCAGCTTGAGAAAGTCCGGGATGTGGCTGTACAGCAGACCGAACAGGGCGTCCGTGGCGAGGCGGAGCGGCGCGGTGCTGCACCGGGCCATGCTCGCACAGATGCGGCTCGCGGGAATGGCCTGCGGCAGGCTCGGGGTCAGCTGGGGGTCGTAGGCCCAGCCTTCGTCAGCGTCGCCAGTGGCGGACCCGTCAGCGTCGTCGTCCGTCAGGGAGGGCGCCTCCTCGTGGGGCAGGTTGAAGCTGCAGTTCTCGACGGACAGGCAGAGGACTGTAACCGCTGGAGTCAGTAATTACTCTTTTTGGTAGCTTTGTTGCTCGCGCTGAGTTCTACTCCCGAGACATACATGGCGGGAGCCCTCAAATTACTACAAGGGGAAGAAAATGACTCCAGGAGTTACTCACCGTCGTCGACGTGCACCTGGACGGCCCGGCGGACAACCGGCTCAACGGGAAGGTGGTGGCGGAGGTGCAGGGGCGCGTTCCGCAGCCGGCCGTCGCCGGCGCGCACGAAGAGGCCCCGCGTCGGCCGCGTTAGTGTGATGGTGGCAGCCTTGGACTCGGGAATGGTGCACACGAGCCGCGCCTCGCGGCACGACCGGCGCACGGCGTGACGGGCCTGCCAAGACGACGGGTCGTAGCGGGAGACGGCGTCATCGTCGTCTTCGATGGCGAGGCGGCGGAGGTCGAGATAGCACCACTGTAACCGCTGGAGTCAGTAATTGCTCTTTTTGGTAGCTTTATTGCTCGCGCTGAGTTCTACTCCCGAGACATGCATGGCGGGAGCCCTCAAATTGCTACAAGGGGAAGAAAACGACCCCAGGAGTTACTCACGGGCGGCGAGGTGCTTCGGTTGCACCCGGCGTGGTCGTTGGGGAAGCAATGTACATTGAAGAAGTTGATGCCGGGTGACGGCACGGCCGCATGCCAGATCTGGTGGCGGAGCTCGGGCGGGAGACGGGTGAAGAGGGAGAATTGGGGTTCTGGCTCGGGCGACGCGGCGCCCTCAGTCGACGAACAGGAATCATCCGTATCTCCGTCGTCGTCGCCGAGGGTGCTGGCTGGAGGAGAAGGCATCGTGTGTGGGTGTGATGTCATGTCGCCTCGTGACGAGCAGGGTCACGGGTGCCGGGGGGGGGAGATATCGAGGAGACGGCACCTACAGTAATCGGGGGCGTGCGCGCGACGGTTGATGGAGCAAGAATAAGGGCCGTGTCTGGAATGTACAGTACTGTACAGTACATAAGCAGGTATGGGACATCCATCCATGTCTCGATTCTCATCTGCTTAGGTTAGACTTAGCACCAACGGCCAACCTAATAGACGGAATAAGTAATATACGTACCTGGGCAGGTACCTAGGTATCTGGAGACCCCGCCGGCCCCGGGCCAGATACACTAGGTAGATGGCGCACCTCCGCTATGAGCCGCGTCGTTAGCGCAGAGCCGTGGGTGATTTAGCGGGTCTCGGCACTCGCTATGATTACTTAAGTAAGTACCTAAAGTACCTAGGTACCTCAGGTCTGCTCAGGTCCCCCGCCATCGTTTATCCATCTGGGCAGATCAACATCGCGTTTCCGATCTCTTCCTCATCCCCCAGCCCGCCATTGAAGATCGGCAAAATCGACAGCGCCATCGTTTCCTCGACCACACGTGTAATTTACGAATGCCCTTTCGCTGGGGGCCCCTATCGAGTCACAAACCTAGCCTTCGCCGCAAGGCGACGCGACCTGGTCGTGTCTCATCCACCGTCCCCTGTCTTCAACTCTCTCTCTCTCTTACCTAGGCTGCCAACTTAACGGGCATTTTCGTCTTGTCCTTGTATTAGACGTATTTACTTATGCAAAAGCCCGTATTCAATCCAAGAAGACAGTCCGATGCCTCCCAAAAAGCGAGGACGGCCTGCGGCGGCAGAGGCTCTGCGGCCCGACCCCGACCCCGACCCCAATCCCGAACCTGTAGCATCCGAACAAAGCTCCAATCCGGACTCAGATCCAGACCGAGGCCATGGAGATGCTAGACCCCCTGATTTTAGATTCTTCAACACCACGTTTTCCACTTTCCGTGTCTCTCCGCTCTACGTAGCCCACAACGCCCTTACGCCGGCGGGGTTGGAGACACTTTCCCGACGCCTACGCGACACCCTCGTGGGCGATGTGGTGCGCGGTGTGCAGGTGGACCTCGAGAGCGATACCACCCTCGGTCGCTTGGGCACGCTGGAGAGGGTGGAATGGCGGGAGTGTAGTCTGGCCACCATCTTCCCCACGCTCGCCGACACGGAGGGGAGAGGAACGCGGGAAAATAGGGCGTCGCACCTCTTGTGCCTGGAACTCGAGTATGAGAAAGCCACTTTCAGCGCCCTGATGCTGCCGTCACTCGACGACCGAGACGGAACAGGAGCAGAAAGGGGGGGCGAGAATGGCCAAGCACAAATACGACATCTTCCGCCGTGGACACTGAACAACATGAATTTTAGGCGCACTCCAAACACAACGGGCAAAGAAGACGACGAGACCATAGCCGGCGCTTTCGCACGCTTTCCCCTGCTACTCACGCGCCTCCCCGCCCCGCTCAAGACCGTGCTTGTGGATTTCCTCTCGAGCACTTTCGACTGCAGAATCAGCCCCCTCCACCTCGGGACGCGGACGCTCGTCCGCAGCTGGGAACGATGGATAGAGGAAAGCGGCGTCGGCAAGGGGAAAATGCTGAATAAGGACGTCGCCCTCACACTGGGGTTTTATCTTGATGATGCGAAAGCCGGGCGTCCAGCAACCGATGAGCAACATGGTACCAAACACTCGGACCCACCGGCGGTCCTGGGTCTCAAGACCATCGACGTCGTAGTGCCCGCTCAAGAGGTTCGTCGCTTCCTGCGCATCGGGAAGAAGCCCATTGCAGGCCCCGAAATCAACAGGCGCGGGCGAAAAGGGGTGAAGCGTGGTGCCAACGCAGCCGACGAAGAGAAAGAGCGGTCTCGCCGGCGGAAACTAGGGGGCAGCAAAGACGAAGAGGGATGGGGATGGCGGGAGCTCCCCCAGCATCAACACCAACCTCGTCGTGAAGACAGCACGGACGAGATAGCAACGGAAACTTTCCACCAGCCCTTCACAAATGCCCTAGCCGCACATCTGGATCACCACCTGGCCCTCGACATCTTCCACCCGGGCCTGCGCGTGCTGCGCGTCGTCTGCGACGCCTTCGCGCTCTCCGAGGGGCGCATGAAAGTCTTTGCGCCACCCTCCTCCCGAAGTGGCGATGATGGTGTTGATGATGTTAGCGCTACCAAGGTGGCAGTCGAGACATTCCTGCGGGACTTGATTCTGCGGGCCCAGGGACGGGAGTGGAGTGCGAGCGCACGGTGGTTGGCGAACATGGAGGCAACGTGGTGATGGGTTTAACACAACTACCTAGCCTAGCCCAGGGGGTACCTGATGAATTGAGGGGCCAAGGAGAGAAGTGAAGAGGGTTACGTAGATAGGATACGGTGCGTGGTTATGAATGGGAATGGAAAGGTTCACCACGGCGTTACAGGAAACAAGGAATACCGCTGGGACATGTACTATTAGCCTCGCGTTGCCATGATACCCTCTCACATGATTTTCGAAATTTCAACTTGCCGGGGCTGCATGCAATGAGAAATCACGCCAGCCCATATCCCTTTAGGTAAGTAAGTATACAGCCAGCATATTCATAAAGGCCGAGGGGGCGGTACAGTAAACAGTAAATGAAGAGGAACCTAGCCGAGATATCTCATTCATCACATACTCAAGGATAGGGGTATATACACTGCCAAAGCAACCCATCCGCCCGCCAGATGCAACAAGATGATAAGATCCTATAGCTGCTGTCTGTCCGGTCCAGTATAATGCCCGTTCCCCCCGCCAAAAAGCAAAAGAAAAAAAAACTACGTGCATGAATCAGTCAACCCAAGTAACCCCTCCATTTTGCCAATGCTCGCGCATCCAAATGCCGCCTCACGCCGAGTCGTAAAACTCTTCTAAACGTCTAGGAAAACCAAGCGTAAATGCGCTCATCATGAGATGGTGTCGACGCCTCCGAGGAATCTCCTAACGCGGCCGACTTCAAGCTCGCCCTTTTCGCTCTCTACCGCCCGCACAAGGCCATCCAGCACCGCGTCCACCTCATTTTCTTGTATGCCCGTACACAGAGCCACAACTTTACGGTACTTGATTTCGATGTGTTTACTGCGACTCTTGAGCGATGCCACGCCCGTTCTCGTCAATTCCGTGCGGTTCTTAAGTGCTTGTATCCGAGCTCGCAACACGGTGGCACTGGGTATGGATCCGTCATCCCTCCGCTCCCCCTGACTACTCAGTTCCGGCAGAGCTTGAAGATCTGTCTCCCAGGCAATGCTGCTGTCTTCCAGGGGGCCCTGGCTTTGCTCGATCTTAGCGAGTCGTTTCTGTTCTTCTTCGCGGCCTCGTGAAAGGTTCAAAACCTTCTGCCGGGTAAGCAATTGTGACCGCGCCGCTGCCTGTAATGATTCCAAGGTTCTCCGGGCATCGCTCAATTGTGTGGATGTAGATCGCAGCGTAGCATGCAATGAATCCAGATCCGTTTGTTTCTTTTTGACTTCGGCTTGAAAGCCGCTCGACGTTTCATTGAGAAGGTGTGTGATGGCTGGTATATGTTAGAATATGTTTCGTCCTGAGAAAGCACACACACAAAACTCACAATTGATAATGTCGTCGCTACTCTCGCGGCTTATGTTACCGCTTCCAATAACCTTCACGATACCACCGTCAACGCCATCCCCGTTGACACCATGCAGGCCATTTTCACCCCCCTCGCCGCCAACACCAAAGTCCGATGGTCGTAATCCGGCTGCATTGGCGATATTTGGATCTGCACCAACCTCGAGCAATTGTGATATGATACTCCGATTGCCCACGCGCGAGGCGATGCCAAGAGCTGTGTCACCCGACTTATCCTGGGCATTAACAATCTCACTCATGAATCGCCCAATGCTCATTTTTGGTGTGGTTGTGCTACCATTCGCTACCGTAGTCTGGCTGCTGGGAGCACTACCATGTCTGACAACCCATTCAAGAAGGCTTTCTAGATAATATCGACTAGAGTGACTACGGCCCTTGACAGCGCTTGACAGCGCAATATGATGCAAAACGGTGCGCCCCCGCTTATCCCGGATGTCGATAGTATTGCCCAAAACATCGAGCAGTTCCGGAAACGACACTTGTTCCGAGTTGTTGGTGACTGCTGAGGCCCGCATTAGAGCCGTTTCGCCAGAGACGTTCACTCGGCAAGGGTTGGCACCGGCCGAGATCAACGTTCGTAATAAGGACATGCGGGCCAAGGTGGCAGCCCAATGTAAGGCAGTATTGCTCGAGGCGTCGATGGGCGAGTCTAGGTCAGTGGGACTTAATGACTGGAGAGCCTCGATTGGAACGTGGTCGATATCGTTCGTCCCCTTGTCCATAAACAAGCTCATGAGCAGACTGCGCTTGCGCTCAGCTTCTGGAGAGAGATCGAATGGTAATGGAGGCAGGCAGTTTGTGTCGGGATCATGCATGTGTATGCCAGCCTGAGAATAGACAAACGACTCGTTTGGCTCGGTCGGCGACCCTGGAAAGTTGGCGGCGTACATCTCCATGGATCGCGAGGCATAGCCGAAGCTTTCTGATGGCGTGATAATGCGTTGGCGTTTGCGCGGTGGCTCGTCGCCGGTCAATACTTGCGTAGCCTGTGTAGAATAGGCCAAGTCTGTATGCTGGCCATAGTCGGAAGCGAAACTCTGCTGCGAATTGCCCGGGAAATCATCTGCATTCTGCATGGAAGATTGGCGACTGAAGCTCGGCGGTCTCGTCGGCCCATTGCGACTCCTCGGCCCAGGCGAGTCAAATCGGGCCTTGTTGATGGCAGCGACGGCATTGGATGCCGTGCTCGAGATGTTTTTGAAAAAGGTACCGGACATGCCGTTTGTGCGCCCGTCGTTGCCGGCTGTGTACATGCGCTTCCTCTGCGCGGCCATAGCCTGCTCTTTTGTAGGTGTGTTCAGATCACCTTGGCCGGCAATGCCACCGTCCTGGCCCATATCGTAAGTTAAGAGCGGATGTAATAGCTCCTCGACGTGGTACTGTTTGCACACCTCGACGCCTCGCTCGAAACGAATCCACGTGCCCTGGTATTTCCCGTAGCCACCCTGAACTTTTTCATGTTCGCCAGTCTGAATTTCCTTCTCCAGGATCTTGGTCCGTTTCCCCTTGTCTATCCGGGCAACCTTTAATATCTGGGTGGCGTTCAACCAGCTATCATTGCGGCGGCGCATTACAATTACGCCATTAACCTCCATCTCGTAGACATCAACGCCAGAGTAAACGGCCTGGGAAGCACGGGTCAATGCGCCGGGGGTGGGACAACCGGGAAGCCGTGAGAGAGGATGAGACTGACCTTGTAGATGATCCGCGGGTGATCCTGACCGTTCCGCCTAGGATGGTCAGGCAACTGGTGCCGGGAAAACTGGGACTGTGATTGAGACTGGCTCATGGCGAAGGATTGCTGGGAGGATGGCTGCGACTGTGGCTGGGACATGGCGAGATCTCTCCGAGCAGCATCAAAGCTGCTGCTTCGGCCAGCGGTGGCGGGATTCGGTGGTGGTACCGAGGATACAGATCTCTGATGGGTGCTCGAAGAGGGCGGGCGGGATGATGACGAAGGATGCGCCAGGGCGGGTCCGGCAATAATCGAAGGGTCCGGGTTTGCGGCTTGCTGCTGGCGAGATGTGACAGTAGTTGAGGCCATCAAGGAACGCTACGCCACCCCGGAAATCACCCAATAGGGGCAAAGGGGGATAGGCGAGGCTAACGGGGGTGAAGGCGCTATACGAGGATATAGGGGTCGAGTATGGTTGCGTATGCGACAATGTCGGGAGCAGTGTTCGCAGATACAACAGGTTGCAGGAGTGAAGGTCCCTAGAAAGCATCGATATTAACCCTACCGGCTACCAGGTTGGAGTCGAGACAGCAGACGAACAAGGCGAGGGAAGCGCATGAAACGAGAGACGGGACAGCCAGGTCGAGGTGATGCTGGCGGTAAGTGAGACAGGAGAGAAGGAGAGAGAAAGAGAGAGAGAGAGAGAGGTGGAGCGACACCGGCGCATGCATACGCATAATACGTACATGACATGTATACGAAATGGAATGGAACCAGAAGCAACTATTGGCCACGATGTACAGAATCAGGGAAACGAACGAACAGACAGGTCAGGTAGGCAGGCAGGCAGGCCAGATCAAGAGTGTGAATGTGGGTTTGCGAGCGTAAAGGCACACAGGGCACGCATGGCACTTACTTTGGGTATGGTGTTGTGTGGTGTGGTACGGTATGGTATGTATTGGCCTAGGTCTACGTAGACAGAGAAGACCCCAAGCCCGTTTGCTACATGGATAGTAGGATTGGCTATAGCAACAATGCGACGGCCATGTATCGAAGGTTTGACCGGGGGGGGGTTAGACAATAGGGACGGCAATGGAATGAAGGCAAGGCAGAGAGAGCAGATAGGAAAAAAGGGCGATACGACGGGGCAAGGGACCGAGGGAGAGCGTTAGCGCATTGCAGAAATACACCGTCAATTTCCAGGGCACGCCACTTTGCGAGCGAGGGCGGATGAACAAGTCAAGAGGACAAGTCAATAGGACAAGTCAATAGCTGTGCAATGCTCTCCCGGTATCTCGCAAGGTTTTGGGGGTTGGAATTGTGATTAGGATTGGGATCGGGATTGGGATGGGGCAGGAATGATAGACCTGCTAGACCACCTCACTTCGGCCATGCACAGCTTCTTTCGTCGCGCGGCAGTGGTCGTCGGTCGTCGGTCATCGGCCGGCACGACCAATTCAATTAAAGGGCAGGTCTTGGGAATAGCGCAGGCCCAGGGGTGAGGACGTGTCACTTTCGTGCGCGCGCGCGTAGAGAGACGCGTTCTGGTGCACGACGGGCCGTGATGCGATGGTGGTTGTGTGTGGGTGTAAGTCCTGGCCCTGGCCCTGGTCTCGGTCTCGGTCTTGGTCTTTTGGTCTTTTGGTCTCTTGGTCTCTTGGTCTTTTGGTCTTGGTCTTGGTCTTGGTCTTAGTCCTGGCTGGCTGATCTAGCCCTCGGGTTTCCGCGACAAGTTTCATAGGCAGCAAATGTAAGTACGGGTGTGTAGGTAAATGCTAAGGTATGGACAGTAGGCAGGTAGTGTAATTCGCATGTGCAGGGGGGAGTTGGGGGCTCTGGCAGGTGTAAGTACACTAGAGGCAGATCACTGGCTTGCGCGCTTTCGGAGCGTGATCTAAAAGATTGACGAGACAAGCAGACGCGATAACCCAAAGAAGCAGCAATAGGTAGTGGGTGCGGGCGGGCTGCAAGCCAGCATGAGCGCGTGGGCTTGACAGGGGCCAAGCAGGCCACGGGGGGGCGCCGTTCTGGACCCGATCAGGTATAGCATCATCCCCCCATTAAGTACCTCCTCCAGATAGGTATGTGCCAGTACGTACAGGACCCAAGTAGGTAGACTTAGGTAGTATACAATATCTGTAAGTATGTTACGAGGTACATAAGTAAGTACCTACTACGTCTAGCGCTCACACACAATTTACTCGTATATATTTTTTTCTTTTCAAGCTCACCATTCGAAGCGCCATAGATAAAGGTATGCATTTATAATTGGTCCCATACACCCACCAAGGTACATACATCTTCTGGTAGATACTTCATGGCCCTATTACCTACCCGGTATTCTAGAGCTACTACTACTCTCCAGGTGCCAAGGAGCAAGTGCACCAAAATGGTGGGTGTACCCGTTAGATAAGGATTCCGATAAGCCGTGCGATAAGCCGTGCGATAAGAAGTGGTCTGCTTGAGATCTTCAAGATACATGATGAAAAAACAACCACCCATAAGTCGCCATGCCTCTCCAGATCCCCCAGCCTACGTCGCCTCTCCATCTCTACCGGCATCTTCTTCGGGAATCGACCTACCTCCCGGCTCTCTGCCGACCGTGGATTGCCTCGCGCATCCGGCAACGATTCCGTGACCGCCGCCACGAGAACCCGTCGACGCCCTTCCTCAAACAGGCCCATTCCTCTCTCCGCTACCTCCGGTCCGCCAATGCCGGGCATGCCGACCGTCTGACGCACCTTTGCTTAATGGCCGCCGGCCGCATCGGCAAGCGAAGGCGCATCCTGGCCGTTTCCCAGCTCAGCCACCGTCCTCCTACCGATGATACCGAGCTAGAGCAGGAGCGCGTCAAGACCATGCGCCAGTCTCCCGCCTCGGACTCGGACCCGGCCCGCGATGCCGCTGCTACCCCGTCGCGCAAGCAAGATTGGCTCGACAATTGGTCTCTCGACATGATCCTCGCTCTCGCCCGGTCCCAACTCAATCAGCAAAACGGAACCTGGCCCGTGGTTGTGCGCCGTTCCTTAGACACCACACACATCTTCAAAGGCACGAACTGCTTCGGCCGACCGCACCGCCCCAGCTTGGTCCGGGAGAGGCTCAAGAAACATTGGGCCGCCGTGCTCAAGCAGCTTCAGCCTCCACTACCCCGGGGTGAATGGGACCGTCTAGCCTCTCTGGTGAGAGGCGAAGCAGTCGCTGACGAGTTAACAACGCCCTCGAGGCGGCCCGTCGCCCAATCGGCCCGGGATAACGAGCCTACCTCGACGAGCGAGCCGTGGGATTGGTCCCAGTACGTCCTGAAACCTGCGCGCGTCATTGAGAGGGGATCCAGCCGCCGGTTCAAGGCTCTCACCGGGGAAGAGGACCAGGACCCTCGGGGCCCCGGGCGCCCCATCGGTGTTCGAGTTACGAGTCCGCGGAGACTCCGGCGCATCTACGGCCGTGTCTGGAACATGTCGCCCATCATTAAGGAAACCCACCAAAGCAAGAAGACCGGGCAGAAACACTGGTCAGTGACATGGGGGGAACACGAGCAGAGAATATCCCCTCCGTCCACCAGCGATCTCACGTTCTTCCGGGGTGTCTCAAACGACGGTCGTGTTTTATCAACAGCAAATGCACCATCCAAGGGAGCCGCTTAAGTGAGGGAAGCACCTTGAAGGTATCTTGAATTTTCTCCGCATACAAAATTTCATCAAACACCATCCCTTTTAAGCGCCCCACCGATAGGGTTCCCTACCTAGGTAGGCAATGCTCGGTATTCGTTTATGCTTTTCCCAGTCTTAGTCCAAAAGCGAGGCCAGTTTCGTCAACCCCTCCCGGTCGACGCGCATACCGACCCACTCGTTCATGGCATTGGCACCAATTGCCTCGTAGAACTTGATGCTCGGCTCGTTCCACTTGAGGACGCTCCAGTCGAGTCGCCCCCCATCCATGGCGACAACTTCTTTGGCCAGCTCAACAAGCAGCCTCTTACCGTAGCCTTTCTTCCTCTCGGCTGGACGTACAATCAAGTCCTCGACTAGAAACATAGAGTATCATCAGCATGCCATCTTCTTTGGACAAGCGAGAGCCCAATACACACGGTAGATGCCAGCCTTGGCGCGCCAAGTGCTGTAATTGTAAAAGTACAAGGCCATACCCGCGGGCTCGTCGTTCTCGTTGAAGAGTATGAGGCAGCGAGCGGGGCGCGTCGGCGTCGCGGGCTCGACGTTGGGGGCAGTTGACACAGACTCGACGTTGTCAGGCGCAAAGGCTATTGTAGCGCCAAGCGAGGCCTCGGTGGCTTCGACGGCGTCCAGCTCATGCTCGTAGTCGGCCAGTTCGCGAATCATCAATAAGATAAACGGGATATCTGAGTCAACGCAGTGGGGTCAGCGGCTGCCACGTTATACCGGTAGCGATGGCGCCCCTGATGAAAAAACAAAGCAAATACCTTCCCGGCGCGCATGCCGAACTTTACAGGGAGTCGGCGCCATGTTGATGATATCCAGAGTAGATACCTAGGTAGGTATGACGGTAGATACGTAGTTGGAATAGGACCTGACACAGGTAAATGCGAGATGGAGCTTAGGCTTTCACCGGGCCAGCATCAACGGGATTTCTCAGGGAATACAAGTGAATACAAGTGAATAAAAGGGAATAAAAGCGAAAAGAAAGCCAGAGATTAAATATCTGGCAAGTCAGGGAAAGGCACGACTAGCAGACGATATGCCGATGATCGCGGCCTTCGACGGTAAATGTTCGGTCGTGGGCGCGCCCTTTTGACTCGACTAGCGGAGCGGACAGAATGGAGCAAGGCCCGTCCAACCACGGGCCGTTACCGGATTTCTTCGTAGCAGAGCGGGGCCTTTCCTTTCCGATACACCAGATCAAGGTCAAGGTCAAGGTCAAGGTCAAGGTCAAAGCAGTTCGAGGTTCGTTGGTAGTCTACGTCCTACTAGCTACTACTAGTTGCTACTAGATGATTCGATCCGACGCTCTCACAACGCTACGCACACGACATGACAGGACATGACATGACAGGACAACGTACACAAGAGCACGTGGGTCTCAAATCACATACCAACCCAGAAATGAACGACGACAATGGTCACAGAATGACAGATTAACGAGCTATACCAGGACATCTCAGACCGGTTTCCGCCTGTGATCCGCTTGACAACATACGCCCTACCAACCACCGGGGCCCGGAGGGAGACCCCATCTCGTCCCAGGTCATGGACATTCCCATGTGCGTGGACATCCTCATGTGCATGCTGGCATGGCAAGCGCAGAGACCGACTAGCCCCCGACCCTACAACAGGCGCCGCTATGCCGGTTCGAACGGCCTCGAGGGCGGGACGTTCCTCAGCGTGACAGACACGCGGCCGTCGCCCGTGCCCGTAGCATTCCACTGCAGTGCCCAGATCCTGTCGGACCACGTGGGGACAGCATACCACAGGTCGTGGAGTGTGTTGTCCGCGCTTTGGTGCAGCGCCGTCGCGCCGTAGAAGACGAACCCCGTCGTGTCCGCGTCCGGCTCTGACGCCTTGCTCGTGAAGCCGACGTGCCGCCACGAGGCCGTGGACGCCGGCACGAAGAACGCCTTGTTCGACCACGACGGGAACGCCCGGCTCGACTTCACGTCCGGATTCCCGACGAGGGCGTTGTTTGGACCCGTGGTGACTGCGTACGCATACAAGGTTAGGTGCACGGCACGAAAATGTAGTGAAGTGTTAGCCTAGCTTACACACAACGCGAGCCGCTTCCTCGTCGTCCATCTGTGCTTGGTCGCCGATATAAGCAACGTCTTTGTGGGTCCATATCAGTACATGTTCTCTTCCCAGCAGCGGTGATCTGCTGGCCGTAACACACCGTTAGAATAGAAGACCTGGGCACCACCAATGCCACCTCCATAGGCGTAGAGCCCAAATTGGCCACTGGGCGCTGCGCCGACCCTCGTCCCTAGGAGACCACCGAGGACCACGAAAAGACGCAGCATGTTGCACACGCGAAGGCTAGCCAACAGAACGTTTTTGAGGTATCGATATTACCAAGTAAGACAGGATCTGTGCGATCAACTATATAGAAGAATGGAGCGGCAAGTATCAACAAGGCACCAATCGACAACAGCCGCGGGAGCACTTCGTTGAAATACCCCTTGGTAGAGCCTTGCTTTCCTTGCACCCATCGCTTAACAAGTTATGACTTATGATTTAGTCAGGTGTCCATATCACACTTATCACGGTTACCCGAAGCAATAAGCAAGAGAGAAGGGCTATATTCAGAGGTGGTATTGCTCTAGATTGTGATATTTTTGGGACGTGCCGCTTTTAGCCTGGGGTGGCACCCAAGCATGCACGAGCAATAAATAGACCGGTTTAATAGCTTCACTTAAATATAGCCCAGTTACCGTAAATGCACCGTACCAGACAGAAAGGCGGGTTTTCCCGGAGAATGACAGTTTTAGTACTAACTATAAGGCTGCAAAACTGTTTAAATTAAGCTTAATAATGTGTTTAGCATTGGTACACATTAGTACGCATTGAATAGAGAACAACACTTGAGTCCACGGAGGGCTCTTCGGAACAAAAAGTGCTTTCTTGCGTAGTAGGAACACGGCTGCGTCAGCAATATGAACGTGGCAAGCCCATATCCATACTTTAGTCTAACGCAATCTTGCCCACGAAAGACCTTCCTCCCTAACGCGCTGCTTGATATCCCTATCGTTGCCGTAGAACCGGCTTGAACAAACCGAGCACGACCCTGCGACGCCTAGGAGTGCGATTAGACCACCATCGTGACAAATACTCTAACTGCAGCATGCCATGTTCATATGGTGTGTTACATTCAAGCAAACAAGATGCCTCCCTTTGCAACCTTGGATCCTTCACTCGGAGGCGCGCCCTCCCACGGCCGTAAGCAAGTACGACGGATAACCGATTGCCCCCCTCCCCCCAAATGAATCCATTAAGCTGCTCTCTGTCTCGCCCCCCTATGGTAGCCTCAGAAACTCTCTGATTATGATTATGTTGGGGCGAGGCCGAGTCGATTATGTACATGAAGCCCGAGCAAAGGGCTATCCCGTCCTGAATAGAGTGTTGGTTCTAAAAATCACCGCAATCAAATTGGAGCATGGGTGGCTAACACTTAGTACGGCGGGAGGTACTTTGTATTAACATTCATACCCAAGTTATATCTGTTATACGTATAAACAACGCCAACATCCTTTAGACGAGGAATGTTCAGCCTATAGAGATATACTCGATTGCGAGGCTCTCGTATCGTATCTGCGAACAAACAGTATATAATTATCATATAATTCTGTTTGAATTTCTATTCTCCTGGCCCTTTATCCTTTGAGACGCTGGCCGCTGGCGGATGCCCGACTGTGCTGCTTGCCATGCCGTGTCTGTATCGGATATGCCGCATATGGGTCACACACATGCTCGGTCGCTAGCGGTGTGAATAACGAGCGGTCGACTTGTACTTTTAGTAGCTGCTTAGCCTGTCCATCAGAGAAAAGAGGCGATGGGCCAGCGATCCTAACCAATCCGACACAATAGCTAGCCCCCCCCGTAAAGTGAAGGGTTTATGTGGTGTCAATAACAGGCTTAGCATTAATAATTTATACTCTCAATAATATGCCGTTTATTTTGTCTCTCTGGGGGGGGATCTGGAATTACTGTCCTGCCGTGTCCTTCGCCGAGTCGCCGAGGCTAAGGCTTTGTAGCATATTTCGTCGGTGCCAATGGTGAGGGCGATGAGTCAGGAAGCTTATTTCACACCCCAGGCTAACAGCTACGCTATCAAGATCATTATCAGGTATTTTTTAACTTTTGGATTCTAACAACAAAACCACCTGGGTATTTATTATAAACAGATCTAGGCAACAGGCTGATCAATATTTCTCAGGTGCTTCCACGCGCAATACCAAGACCATATCTCCACCTGACTACTTCACAACATGGTTGCTATTTGTATATCTTCCTTATATCATCGGTTTCTACATAACATCTCTCGACCATTACTCACATTAAAAAGCACCACTTAATACAACAGAAAGGAAACTACAAAAAGAATTTGATTTGCAGTACACGCCAATAGTAAACCCACCCTACATTTAATTTTTAAATTTTTAACTTCAAGTCCTTGGCTTCGCACGCACACCACTATGGTTTCCATTAACCACTCCTTTGGTCGTGCGGGAGTCTTGCAAACATCTTCTTAGGGCCCTTCGTCGATTTCGCCGTTAGTAGAGTTTCCCGTGTCAAGATCACGGTGGCCTTTTCAAGGGCTAACGAACTGTGATTCGTGCTGTTAAACATTTTTAATTAACAATAGATACATAAGCATGGGTACCGCTAACTCTAGTGGTGACGTACTTTGGCCTAGGTACTGAGCCATCTAACGGCACTACGATAATTTCCCGCGAGAGGTCATTCCAAAAAGAAGTTGACACTAATTCTTCCTCGGGTAACTAGCTATCCCTGCGGGTGCCCAAACCAGCTGGTGAGACACTCGGTCGCCCACCACTAGCTAGATGGACTTGCTAAAACTATGGTTTTCAATTAGAGCTCTATAGGGGCTCCGAGTTTGGTACTTTATGGGTAGACCAAGCTTAATTTATCGTCTGTATTAATAGCTAGATTAAAACATTGGACAGGGGGCTGGGCAGCTGGGCCGTGGATCAGGGTAGGTTGTGCATATACGCATGGAACTATTGCGAAGGTACGGAGTCGCCCTAAATGTCTCTAGGCATTATCAAATAGCTTGATTTTAATTCCAATAGTAAATTCCTCTTTGATAACCTAGTATAGAGAGCTCCTTCATTGCTACTCTGTGTTCAATGGAACCTGGATGCTTCGATCGGTTCGATGGGTTTGCCAGCCTACAATTTGCGAACACAAACAAATAAACTTATAGCCTTTCTTTAGTTTATATGCTTGTCTCTTAATATGATTATCTGCCTTAATGATGGTTGATTTACACGACCGCTATCTAAAGGCAGATTCTGGTAGCAAGGGCTTGGTCTGTCTGGTTGTGCTGCGGAGGTCAATATTACCTAGTAATTAATACAGCTAAGCGTTGTTTCTCACTAGTGTTTATCTAAACGGAACGCCGACATGCCGCTAATAGTGCGGATACACATTTAGCAGACAGATTTCTCATTGCTCTTAGCTGTGGTTTTGCTTGACTAGATTGAATGCAAGACTTGGAGCTGTGAAATTTTTTTATCGTAAATGGATAACGCTAAGATTTGTTTGGAAGCTCGAAATCGCCTTGCGTTTATACTCTTTTTTAACGTTAATCATTAAAACATTGATATGGACTACGATAGGTACTGCCGAACATATCCCAATGATTCCCAGCATGTTCTCTTCCTGCTAACATGAAAGAACCTTTGTTTTACAAAAGCGGTCGATCATTAACTATCGCTAATTAGATGTATCATGCCCAATAACCAAACGCCTAGTCCCGTAAGACACAGAACCCCAAACCCAAAACACCAAACCTGAAACCTCAACCCCGTAGAAAAAGAAAAGAGAAGAGGAAGGAAAGAAGAAAGAGATTGATCAAAATAGAATCCCCTTGTTGGGCATCATAGAGTAGAATGCGCTTCTACATTGAGAATTAGACTCAGAACATAGAGCGATGCCAGTACCCATCCACTAGGCAAAATAAGCTACCATCCTCGGGAATAGTAACCATCATCTGCAATGTATCCCCAGATAATGTCTTGCTCTTTCTCAATTTCAGGGACATACACCTCCCTGGGGTGATGAGTAGTAGTATAACCCTGAGTGCTGGACGCGAGGACACCGTTCCCTGGCTGGTAAGATGCCCGTTGGTGGGGAAATAGTAGCTCGAGTATATCGCCCGAATTGTCGTTACATTTAGTGTTCGATTTCTCCGAGCCACAGTCAGCGAGGAGCCTCATTCGCTCGTCGATTGCCCTCATTCTTGCGTACATTAGAATGAGAGAAGCAGATGGCTTTAGCTTTGGAGACGACCGTGTGAAGACTATAGGCTCTGGGGAACTCGATGGGCTGAAATCTTCGTCCTCCACGATTGCGCAATCACCTTGGTGAGAGTAACTGCAATTGCTCAGAGCCATCTTCAAACTTGAGGACTGCGAGGAATTTCCCTCGGAGGGGGTATCGCCGGGTGCTGCAACCCAGGCAGCACCCCGGTCAGCTGCTGTGCTAGAACCGATTTTAGAAGGCTGAGAGCTATGAAAAGCTGCCGTAAGCGCAGAAACTCCGATAGAGTCCTGTCCACACCGAGGTATAGAGGGACGGGGTGTCGGTAGAGCGGCTGTTGTGGAAATGGGCCTTTCTTTGGAGCCCATATCGTCCCGTTGATTGTCTTGAAGAACACTCTTCGAGGGATCGTTTTGGCGTTGAGCGATGTCCAGCGACTGCCGTTCGCGTATGCGAATTCAGACAAAGCTATTATATTTAGCGTCTGAAGATTTCAAAGGGATAGATTGGAAATCAAATAATCAGGAGCGGATCTCGTTCCCTAGTGCCAATAAATACTATGTGTTAGTGGCCGGAGTGTGCCCAGCAACGGTCTCTATGAAAATACATAAAAGGAAAAAAAAATCAAATAGCGATAGTTTGCGTTGGAAAAGCGTCTTGGGAGGGTCAGTCAACCGGAGCGCCAACCTATGCCGTTCCTCAAAAGAAACTCCCCTGTGGTTGATATGTCTTCTCATAGGATAATCCTCCATGTTGTGTCGTGCGTACATTCCACCATGTCTTAGGGTGTCTCTCGAATTCATGACTAAGCGACAGAACCCAGGCTTCAGCTTTAGAATAAGCCAGTTATTGCGTCGGAAGCGCCATCTGCCCTGTACGTTTAAGACACTCCGGGGAGGCGTCGGGTACAAGCCGCGGTGAGTATGGCTGAAGCCGGTCATCTACGTGCTGTGGTACCATGAAAGAAGAACACTGTTGGCACGATGGCCTATGGATTTGGGTAAGGCGGTTGGGACAGGGGCCTAGACCGTCTGGAGCCCTCATCCCTTGAGTTTGTGTATGACAAGCTGCCTAGGCTATCCCAGTTGCCGCTAGATAGGAGGGCAGTATTTATGGTGCGCTACTCGTTAAAAAGGACTAGTGGAAATACGGCGGTGTGTTAGGCGGACACCTATAGAGCTTGACATTTGCTAGAAAGACTCTCTAGTGTTTCTTGGGTCTGGGGGGATTACTTCCACAGGTTGACTTCCCCACCAATTATAGCTATGCCGTGTTACCTTTCATTTCCTGTCTTAGTGAGTAATACAAAGATGGCATGCTTTTGATGTTGCTATAATCCACCCCCATTGACACTTTCAAGTTCACTGTCGCGTAATGCCGCGGCTGTGTTCCACTGTTCTCGTTTTCGACAGTGCTAAATAGGGATGAGACAGGCTACAGGAATGGGTCGTAGCTCGCTGCCGTCTGGCTTGTGGTATCATCAACGGGTACCTAGTATAGTGTAGCGTAGATTAACGCAATATGTAAGTTTTCACCTTAGAGCTGCCATCTCTAGTTAGCTACATTAACCTATTAACTGGTGCGAACTCTTAAAAGAGGTCCACAACCCCTAGCCCTGCTAATACTGAAGCTAGATTTCGCAAGGTATCGGGGTTTTTTATAAGAAAACAGGAGTCTATAGCATAGGCCTAGTCTTAGTAATAGTTTACTCTAGTAGGACTTCAGATAGCGGATATCGCGGAGAAAAACGACGCCGTTAATACTCCTCGAGTATTAACGGTATTTATAGCTATATCCACTTCTCCGTGACAGCAGAACTCTACAGATTGAAGGAGGTAGAGGTGAAAAGGCGGTATATCGGTGTGCACAAGTAATCATGCATGGTTCTTTTACATGTTAAAAAGTGTAAGCTAGAATCTGATCTACTGCTGTATGAATACCTATTCAATGACGGCTAATGAGACTAATCTCAATCTAGTGCTTAGCATAATATAGAACACCAAGGCGGATTCTGCCTGTCTGGTTGGATAGAACTGAATTTTACCAATCTAAGGACGTCCAGTGGCCAGAGAGCAGGGACATACCTTGTCAGTACTGTCTTAGGAAGTAGGCGTGCGGCGCGGCGACGACTCGCAAGACAAAGTTGACGGGAAACGGAGCGGGAAGCATTAGCTCTGCCCTTGCAACCGTGGCTCTGGGCACGATCTTCACCAACTTACAGCATTATTCAAGTAATTTCTATTACTCAGCAAGACTTATATCTGGGGGTCCTTGTAGTCGATGCAATATGTTACGGGCGTATATGCAGATCGATTGAACCCAGACCCCGGTACTGGGCAACAGCTTGCAAGATATTGATTGAACTACACTCCTAAGTACTATCCGCCATGGCCGAAGACTCAGCCCAAAGCTGTCGTACCGTGCCACATCTAGGGGAGAAAAAGGAAGGCAAATGCGAAGAAGACAGTGTTGTACACCGAACGTCTGACGCAGTCAGGAATGCTGCAAGGGAAAGGCCGGTCTACGATCCCACCCCTACCGTGGAGGGACTCAATCGGCAAAAGGAGGTGATGTACATGCCCACAGAGTATTTACCACAGCCGTCGCCATACTGTTTGCTTAATTCGCTTGTCACGGGAATTCGCGGTAGCGCTCACAAGTCTGCTAGGCGGCTTTAGGACATCTAAACATATAAGAAAATTATTTGCTCAACTTAAGAAAGCCATGGTGTATCATGAAAGACGTGTTAGAAGTGAGGCAAATATGCCAACGACCCAGGCTGTAAGAAATCGATGTTAACTATAATGAAGAGCAAATATTAATATATGCTATGATACACGTTACATGTTACATGTAACCAAAGGACGCCATCTTATTTTTGTAACTGTCTTAGCAAGGTTACTTAAATGGCGGGGTGAAGCGGGACAAAACATGTGCCATGTGCAAGAGAATTTATATGTTGCCTTTACAAAGAATTAGCGTGTGTACTCGAAGGCTACATTGTTTCGCTTCGAGTTTTTGCTGTAGCCAAAATTAAAGCTATATATTTGGGCAGGTGAAAGCATTCGCTGGAGCTTTAGCCACCAGTAGGGATGGTACCTTTAGCTAGGAATAAAAGGGAGCTATAGTAGGTCTTGGTAAATACTTTAGGGGCTCCTATAAGCTGAAGGGCCTTACCAATCCTTGCTAATCTAGTCTAGATATAAACAAACACGTACTCCATTCATTCAAGTTCAAGGCTTGCCCATTTCTTTTGACCATCTATTAAATTTAATACGGCTTTATGGTGAATACTCCTATACTGCGAAACGTGATCTAGTCGTGTTTGTATTCTGAGCCCTCAATCGAGGGTTAGTATACATCTTTTTGACCAAATTCTCAAACGCCGTTTCTAACTCTGATATTATTGCGAAGTCCCATTTGTGTTGAGATGCAAAATTGCCAGCATGTGCGGCCCGAGCCTTCCAATCCTCTTTGTGATTGTTGCAAGCCACTAGCAGTATGGGTTGTTTCTGTGAGAATTCCTGGAACGTCTTCACGTATTCAAAGGACTCTTCACTAAATAGGTCGAAAACCAGAACAACTGCAGCAGCCGATTTAATCAAACCATGCATATAACTTTCCTTGTCCTGAGCACTTAACGAAATCCCAGGGGGCACACTCGCAAGCTGTGTATCTTTAAGGGTTGGATGGAAATAAATGTCTATGCCACCAGCTTGCTTGCTCGGTGGCGGCCACTGGAGGACTTTTCGAAGTGAGTTCGTCCTATCCGGGCCTTTGCCGAAAAATAGAATGTTATATGTCCGTTGGGTTTTCGCTGAGGGCTCGGATTCCGCCCCTTCGCTATCGGCTCGCCAGGAACCGGAGCCTATTCGCCAAAAGGATTGGTGAGACTCGTTTAGTTCTTCATAGCAAATAACCACGGAGCAAGTACAGAAAATCTGACACAGTTAGCCGACGAATTCATACGAAGAGGATGAAAACACTTGCAATAACGAAGGCCAGCGGGCTCCAGATGGATACCACGGCGCTGATACCCTGGCCAGCGCTTGCTATTCGCCGGATCGTCCGCTGCCGTCCACATGTCCATAACCAAGTTGACAGAAATGTCCACAGGGAGTGGCAGATGATGGCACCGAGGTTGACGTAGGTCCCAACGGCGGGATTCGAGAATGCTGGCCCGATAATTATCAAAACCGTCTCTATAGAAGCCAACAGGGTTTGGAAATAAATGATCTGGGGGGTTTTGCTCCATTCTCTAGTCGATTTAATAGCGCATATGGACTTCTCATATTAGTTAAGTTATCTCAGAGGCTGTATGTGCTCTTACATCTAGAAGCGCACCTCCAACCGACCATCTCCATGACCACTCGGCCCACATGGATCCGTGGGTAGTTATGAGAGCTAAGAAGGCGACGGCAACGGTAAAATATGATAGTAAAAACGTTGCAGCCAGCGCGTAGTAGTATATCTTTAGATTGCGATTACAAATTCTAGCAGAATAACCACTGCGGAGGCGGAATAGACTGTAGATAAATCGCATAGCCGCCAGTGATATTATCACTAGGAAGGCGAAGGCCACGTAAGCCACTGTTGCAAGTCCGCGCATGGTTACGGTGGTGTTCCCGAGGAGGGCTTCCGATGGGCTGACGGTGGCGGCGGTATGTTAGATAGCAGAAAGAGGCAAACGTCCATGGTGGGAGGGTATCCCAAAATATAGAGAAGCTCACGTGCATCCTCCTTTTTCGTACAACAGTCATCAGACAGCAGATTTAACAAGCACGGATACATACCTAGGTAAGCAATCATCCAAGGTAGCTCGAACGGGAAGACGGTAGGACCACCTACCAGAACGGCTGGGTCGAGTCGTTGAGACACTTGAAGCCACTCGGTCAGATGTACTGTACATGAGAAACTCAGCCGTTTTGATAAGCCGTCATGCACTGTACAGCCCGCACGCATGCCAAGGGATCGGGTTGCACGGGCATATTGGGCTTTTCTACTTGGACCGCCTCATAACAACGTCAGCTTAGACCTTTCACGCCAGTAAACCACCATAGTAATGCCCCACTCTACCAAAAACGAGCCCGAGCTTGTACGATATTATTATTGCCGCACGCGATCTCTATATCGACGTATGGTGATTCCACGAAACCTGGGAGCCCTCGGTACGTGGTGTCTAGGGGCTGGATTACCGTGAAACAGACTGTATCACAACCCCCCTGTTCGACCCTAGAACAGCGACGTGCTAGGTGGGTGACCACTCTCATGACTCCGTCAGTATGCCTACTTGGAGTCTAGGCCTCTAGTCCAAGTTAGAGAACGGTAATGTCGCAAGGCCACATGGCTACAAAGCTATCCTGCTTGCTCGACTCCTAAATCCTATAAGAGCCCAAGCTGCTCGAGAATTACAGCCATGAACAGGTTACACGTCGATAGTGATGAACTCGTGGTGATGAGGAAGACGGCCGCTAGCGCTGAGAGATCCATAACCGTATTTATAGCAGAAAATATCATTGGGGCGCTCTAGAGAAATGCTGAGGCCCCGCAGGCTAATCTCCGGAGGGCCATAGATGCAAACTTTCCTCCAATATAGGTTATGATATTTCTCACAGCACCCGGGCGACCCCCGGCCCGTCTGCTGAGTGAATCGCTTCTATGCTTCTTGTACACGCGAAATTCATCGCCGGTGACGGCACGTCGCACTCCAACAGAGCAAACATAGCAGAAGCACTCGGATTCAAAGACAGATATATCAACTTACT
Organism: Xylaria sp. BCC 1067; assembly: GCA_005188305.1. Lineage (NCBI taxonomy): Eukaryota > Fungi > Ascomycota > Sordariomycetes > Xylariales > Xylariaceae > Xylaria > Xylaria sp. BCC 1067. Next base: position 112,828 of record SSCS01000003.1, on the reverse strand, counting down.
TGTAGAGGGGTTTGGTAATAAGGTATATGCTGAGTTGGCTAGTGCGAAACGCCGTCACTCGTTGTTTGTATTTATACAAATCTAAATGATCTAGTTAAGATAATCGCGCTTTCCAAAGTATTTAGCATAAGACAGGACTGGTATTAAATGGTTAGTCCCTTGCTAGTGGGAGCCTCAAACGATACCGGAGTCTCTAAGCAAGTCAATAAGCAACACAGCGGCTATCATCAGCGCTTTATGAGGGCAGAGGTTACCCAACCCATCCCCCTAGCTTAAAACTATAGACACGAGTGGCTATATGTGTCTCCCGAGCTAAAGGGCTAAAGTTATATGACTCCAGCAAGGGACACATCCCGGCAGAGAGACCTTTCGGTAGTCCGAAGGACCCGGTACCCCGGGATGATCCTGTGTTTCTAACAATCTCCAAGATGCTCAAAATTACATTTTTGGGTACAGTAGTCAGCGATGTATCTCATAAGAAGCGGTATCATCCTAAAGAGGAAGTGTTTCATATCATAAAACAATTGCCGAAAGTGTATATAAGTTGCGGCTTGAATTAAACTCTGAAATTAAATAGTTACTGTGGGAGTTAGGGCCGAAATGGCCTATGCTAAGAGGCAAGTGCCCGATGGTCGAGCAGTCTTTTAAAGAGCTTCTTAGGTGGCGACCAACTGTAATGTTAATTAAAAAGGGCGGCATATCCAGTGACGCTGGAGCCCGCAACAATGGAACCATTCCGATCAAGATGGAAGATTGTAGTCGGGAACCGAAAGCTCATTCCGATAAAGAAACATTGATAGCCCGCCCGCATTCATTTAGGTGCAGTAGTACCGAAGACAGCATTGGCATCATTGGCATTTGCTAGACAAATATCCTCGAGAAGAGGATATTGATTGCAATGGAACAAGCAACCGGACGGAATGATACATTTGCTATTCGTCAAGTCAACGCCTTAGACAGCCTCGGGAAATGATCAAGCTATAATTTCCCACTACATGAGAAACCTTGCATAAATCAGCTCATCAAAATATTGCCCGTAGAAGCAGTTGGTCGCCTAGGGTTTCAAGAAAGCAGCTACCCTGTGCCCTGTGCTTAAATTGTTGTATACACTTAGCCTGCCCAGGGAGCGCTTGTTTTTCTGCAAACCGGAAAGAATGGTTAGTTCGCTTGTTGAGAACCTATCATCCGTGTGTCGTACCCGGTACGTGGTACCTCTCACACTACAATACAGTATACAAACAACACGTCCACTTTTACCCTGCCCTCAGAGCGGATCATTCGTCACTATCCCATGTCGAGTTCGAAACCCCAGTTCAAGGGAAACTTGTTTTCGGTCGTCGAGGACACCAGCCATCTGGTCTGCAGCTGGTATGGCTCTTCCTCCGTGCCTGCGTTGTTCTCGCACTACCCCGCGGTAGGTAGTGATCGCACGGTATGGTTGCTATGCGAGCAGGAACGATCCTTAACAGAAGAAAACACCAGGAGGAGAACAAATTGATAATTAGACGGTCATTTATTTCTCCATAATACACCATTACAGCGCTAGCACAGAGTACAGTAACTTTCACTAAAGGGAACACAGCAGTCGAGGGTGTCGGTTACTTTCAATTTAGGAGCGACATTTTGCACAAGCAACTGATCTGTTAACTAAAGCTTCATTACTAAAGGTCCAAAAAGCTTTTAGAGAATCAAACCCTAACATCAATCAATACCAGCTAGCTTGTACGGATGAGCCGCGAAATAGTATGCTACAAAGAGCTTCCTAGTATGCCGCATTAGCCAATCTTCAATCTATCTATCCATTGCCAGCCCCAACACATTATCGTAAAAATATTGTATTTTCAACATTCGCTCACCAAAGATTACAATCCTTGTTGTTTAATCAGGGCCTGGAACCTCTCGGCATCGCCAACAGCCCATCAAATTAGATTCCCTAGTTTTCATTAGTGTTATAAGGGTTGCAAATAACTACTCTATGCTGCGCATTCAGTAGCTATTATACTCTTTAACAAATTGTAATATACTAGACACTTGAAAGACCATTTCTGTATGTATAACGAAACTATATCTGACTCCCCAGTGTTTCAAAATATCATGCGTCGCGTTGAGGGATGTGATTAGCAACCGTAACAAAACAGCGATGATCGCAAAGATGGATTCGATCCGCAAAACAGGAAATCGACCCCCCCCCCCCCGGCATGAATTCTCCGCTATAAACTATGCAGTCACGGGCTTCTATATCAAATTAAGGAAAGTAGTGCATATCGCATGCTATGTCGTGATCGAGCCGTTGTCAAGGCGTGCTCCGCTAGGCCCAATCATATACCAGAACGGTAGGCGGCGTTTCGCCATGGCGGTGTCGTTGAATACTTGTCTCTGACGCAATTACTCTCCAGACAGCTCATAAATTAACTCGTAGTGGACGTTGTTTTTAAGGTTTTGGAGTAGGTAGTTTGATGCTGCTATTGGTGTTTGTGATACCTATTAACAGCGCAAGCAATCCCGGTGTGAGGATAAATTGATTGTTATACTCACGATGATAGACACCGACAATGATAAAGCGGGGAACTCTTTCCAGAGCCCTGATCCGTCTGACACTGAGATGGTTGGCGCCGTTGTTAACGAGAAGTCGCTCTTGAGAAAGATCGACGCACATTTATTGCCAGCCGTTGGGTAAGTAGGGCTATAAACCCCCAGCAATTTCTTGGTAATAAAGTCAATAAACTACACAATTAATACTAACGGTGCCCATAATATAGTATCTTGTATCTGCTCAGTTTCCTAGACCGAAGCAACGGTAGGACGGTGTTAGGACCTCTGTTCTACATGACCGCTGATCTGGCATCTTCATAGTTGGCAATGCTAGAATCGAAGGTCTTCTGGACGATTTAGACATGAGTATGTGACCGCTTGCAAGTTTGCAACAGCCGTTTCTGATAGAGCTTTCACCCCAGCTGGCGATCGCTACCTCATAGGCCTTAGTCTTTATTTCGTCGGATACGTGCTATTTGAAGTAAGGCCCGCGCTGTAAGAAGCTCGCTATGTAAACGGAACTGACGAACAGTAGGTTCCGTGCAATATCATCCTCAAGCGAACAAGTCCGAGGGTTTGGCTTCCAACCCTGACCATCATTTGGGTAAATATCTTGAACTTTCTCTGTTCCACAGAAGACGAGAGTGACGGAGATACACCACTCAGTGCAGAAAAATGTCACACTAACTGCTAATTTATCACCTCATAGGGGATAGTCGCCACGTTGATGGGCATAGTACATAATGAAGCGGGATTCCTAGCCGCTAGGTTTTTCCTCGGTGTAGCAGAGTCTGGATTATTCCCCGGCGTGACGTATTACTTCTCCATGTGGTACAAGAGAAGAGAGCGGCAGTACCGTGTAGCTCTGTTCTTCAGCGCTGCATCGTTAGCTGGTGCTTTCGGTGGTGCTCTTGCCTACGTGAGTGCCTTACAAACCAAAACTTTACAAGAGTGATCTGGGTGCTAATGTTGTCAAGGGTATCGGTCGATTAAAGGGTGTGGTATGGAGCAATGGATGGCGCTGGATCTTTATACTCGTAGGTCGATTTCGTTCACACCGAAAAGACAATATGAATCTAACCCGATACATTAGGAAGGTATCGCGACAGTAGTTATCGCTATAGCGGCCTATTGGTTCGTACATAATTATCCAGACACAAGCAAATTCCTCAATGAGGAGGAGAGGAAGTTCATCCATAAGCGACTAGCTGCCAACAGCGACGCGACTCATCAAGAAGACTTCAGCTGGATCGCTGTACGAGAGGCACTCCGAGATCCCAAGTGTTGGCTGTATGGATTGGGATTCCACACCATGAGCCTTCCGCTCTACACCCTATCCTTATTCTTGGTAAACGAAAGCGAAGTGAATTCCTGGGGGCAAGCTGTGCTAACTCTTCCGGGCAGCCAACAATCATCACCAACTTGGGTTACAAAGCAGCAACGGCACAGCTGCTCACTGTGCCGCCGTATGCCTTCGCATTCGGGACGACAGTAGGGGTAGCCGTGCTCTCGGAGCGCCTAGCCAAGCGAGCAGTATTCATAGGGTGCTCAGCCTTGTTTGCCGCCATCGGATATGCGATATTGCTCGGCAATACCGACCCGGTGGCGCGACCTGGGGTCAGCTACGCCGCCGTGTTCTTCGCAGCCGGGGGGATATATCCCGCAACGGCGCTCGTCTTGTCTTGGCCTACCATTAATGTGTCAGGCCAGACGAAACGCGCGACCGCCACCGCCATGCAGATCAGCATCGGGAATGTCGGCGCCGTGCTTGGTACCCAGCTCTATAGGACGTTCGATGGGCCGCGGTTCATCGTAGGACATTCGTTCGCGTTAGGATACCTGCTCGCCAATGTCATAGCCGTTACGATCCTAGCGCTTGTCCTCAAGAGGGAAAACACGCTACGTGAGTTGATCGCGGAAGAGATCAAGGATGTGGGAGAGGTTCCAGACTGGAGAGGTGATATTGATCCGAGATGGAGATACGAGTATTGAAATGTTGCCTAAGCAAGCGCCTAGCGCACCCGAGGTTCTAAGTAAGACAAGAGGGCCCCATTAGTGCTATTTCTCTTGTCTCGTGCCTTACAGCCTCTAGAACACTGATTACATAGTACAAAGTTATCTGCCGTTCCAGGTAGATACAAACAACGGCTACTACGAATTCAAATAAAAGTATGATGTGGTTTACTTGGGGTCAGAAAGCCGCCTAATAGCCGAGTTCTCTAGGAGAGGAAACTCGCCGATCATGGCGATGCCCTGAGCAGCGGAAGTAATATGATGTTTCCCCATTGCCATCTCGGTAAGAAAACGACCAAGTTCCAGCGTAGGACTGTGCATACTAGGCATGCCGACCCGGATAGGCGTCATCAAGAAGGGGGCTACCATGCGGTAAGCCAGTGGTGGGGTAGGGATGTACTGCCTTATCGCTTCGTGGGCGGTCGCGTCAACGACTGCTGGCCGCGCGGAGCTAGTATGCATGAGAGGGTTCTGCTTGCGTAGTGACGCAAGCGCGAGCTCTGTCTCCCCCTTGACACAGGCGAATATGGGTGAGAACCGGCCCGGCTCTATCGTCGCTCCACGTCCGGACACGTAAACGAAATTGAAGGGCTCATTTTCGCGAGCGAGGTCTTGGAAAGCTTGAGTTGCGGCAAGCGCATAGTCTTTCGTAATCTTGACGTAGTCCCTGACTCAGGGTTAGCAATGCTTGGTAGGATTCGTGAGGCTATCGCGCCAACTGATGACTACGGATGGACTCACTCCTTGCTAACTTGTGTCTGGCTAATGCCCACTATAAAGGGAGGAATCAATAAGCGTCTTTTGGGAGAGGAGTTCGATAGTCGTGAATATATGGAAACGGCGTGGTGTAATGGCCTTGGATAGAAAAATTGGTCCGAATATCGTGGGGAAAGGCAGAAAGCAACTCGGGGGTCACACATACAGGCCCATACACAGCCCCGAGCTCCCTTAAGCTGGTCGAGGACAGCGGAGTCGTACTTGGCGAAATCTTTGTGGATGATAACACTAATTCGAGGATCTTTAGCATCCTCGGTCATTGGTACCGGCCGGCGACTCAATATTGAGATCTTTGTCACGCCCTTTGTCTTGATCATGGCGTCTAAGACGCCGGACCCGACTAAGCCCTATATATAGATGTCGATGTTAGTAGTGTGCGACATCCTGTCCCAACGGTTGCGGAGCATGAAGGGGAAGAATTTTATATGACAAGTAGCTGACCGTGGCCCCTGTGAGAATTAAATGCATTCTACTGCCCCTTCCAAGCGTTCGTGCAGTGAGAGTCTTAGGAGAGAGATTCAGGAGCCGTGCAGGCAAGCTGGTAGTGCGGAGGTTGGAAGACAGTCTATATCACATGGCTATATAACTCGAGCACGTATATGAATGAAGCCCAATGTTTCGGTATAAATAATGGTTGCGACAGGCAAGCTACTGGGCTTGTCAGCACGCGGCTGCTTAACTCCGTAGCCGGCAGGACTCGAAGTCCACGGTAGAATTTAGAATTGGGCACAACGCCGCCTATCTCCGTCTGGTTGCATAAATGATGGAGATGAGGTGAGAGATGAGAGGTGAGAAGCGCTAACACTTCTGCCTAGTTTAGTGGCTCATACACTAGATATCCATACTAAACTTACCTAGGCACCTTACCTGTCTCTCTCTTGCTTCATATTCACGATGTGCCATGGGACCAGGGGCGGGAGAGCATCACGTGCGAAACGATAAGTCGGTAAGCTTGAAAACGAAGCACAGACGCGGGCTTGGCATTGGTATGCAAAGTCAGCCAACACAAGGTCATCCCGTTTCTCTGGCCTCCATTTAGATAGCATGTGCATGCATTTATTTCAGTGGCACAATTGGGGGAAACGTGGTGACGCGAGCATCTACCTGCTGTACTCCAGGTGGTGAGCGAAGACACCGACTGGACACGACTGGACACCGACCGACCCACGACATGACATGATTACCTGTCTGCTCTCTAGCTTCCTACCATATCGCCACAGTTGACGAAGAGGCCTTTCTGAGCAGCCCAATCACGTCTCAACTGCCTGGCTTATACCGTCCTGGACAGAGGTCTGGAGCCCGAAACCAACATGCACGCGGGGATTGGTGAACCTAGTCGTGTCGTCGTGTCATACACTACACGTGTAAACCGTGGCATAGCAGGGCAGGGAGAAGCACAAGGCTGGTCGGACTGAAGTGCTCGAGCGACTACTGCCCTAGTGGAGGACATGCACACCCACACGAGTGCATAGTAAGACACCGTACTACAACGAGGCGTCCGGACAGCGCGGTGAGAGGGAGAGTCAAGACTGCGACAAGAAAGTCAAGAAGCAGGGGACGTCGTCTATGATGTCCCTTGCATGGGAGAAATGTAGTCTGACGTCGTGGGCCGATGAACACTCCCTTGCTGACTCGATCCAGTCTTACCGCTTTGTGAGTGCTGGGAATGTGTACTTAGAGAACACTGACGCTCAACAACTTCAACGCCCCATCACAGCCAGTATTCATACAAGGAGCCACGTGATACATGTGCCCCGTGTGCCCCGGTTTGTCCTGGACCCCTCTCTATTCCGAGGTTGCTATGCGGAGGTGTGGGTGTCCAGTTCCAGGTATACTTGGTACCTAACAGGTAGGTACCATCACGATGTTAGTATTAAGATGCACTATAATGAAGTCGGTAGGTAATGCATACTAGCTGGGTAATTTAGGTATGCAACACGGAGCAGTACCTGAATACCAGGTAGGTAGATAGGTAAGTAGGTGCCTGTGGGTGTGTTTTTCTTTTCATACCCGCACTCAAGGGTCTATTGAAGGGTTCGCATCCCTACAGTATTCCGTACAAGCCAAGGTAAGTACTCTAGATAATATGGATGTAATGTGAAAGTGCCTAGGTATGGATCGGCGTTAAGATACCTTAACCTCGGGTACCTAGATAGGTAGCACTTCGCCTACCTAGGTACCCAAGAGGCACGATATACTATTGGAAGCCAGTACCTACCTACCCCCACCTGGGCAGCAGACCCTAGCTGCAGCAGGTGACACCTACCTACCGACCTAGGTAAGTAGCCACCTACCTACGTAGGTACCTTGCCAAGGTAGTGAACTACAGGTACGGCCTCGCTAGACGGTACCTAGAAGTAGGTACCTAGGTACCTAGGTGCTTAGGTGCTTAGGTGCATGCGAGGTGGGGCAGATATGCGACCACTTACCTAGGTACTTACTTGCGTCGCAAGCATGTCGGCTCGAGATATAGTAAACTCGGCCAACTAAACATCTCATAGACATTCGTTGCCGTTCGTCTTGGCGTCGTCCTCATCGGCCTCCGGTGCGTATTGGACCACCTCGCCCATTCGACCCTCGAATCTATCTACTTAGTAGCTTAGGCTCGTCTAGTTACGAGTACGTCCGCACTGCTGCTGCTGCTGCTGCTATGGTTGCTCGCCTGTGGCCATCTCAACTGCCCCGCTGTCATGTTCGCGGCTCTAGATTATAGTTCTGCCGTGCCATTGCCATGTCCGAAACGTCGCCCCGGACATCCAACAGCGAGTCAAGGTCAAAGGACGAGGAGCGCCTGGCCTCGTGCTTCAACTGCAAAAAGTCCAAAGTCAAGTGTGTGCGCCCCGAGGGCTCAACCACCTGCTCGCGCTGCGCCGTGCGCAAGCTCGAATGCAGCGCGCCTCTGTTCCACGTCGGCCGCCACAAGGGTGTGAAGAAGTGCGTGCACGACCTGTTGCCGCCGGCGCCTGCTAACATCGCCCTCTAGCAAGCATTCCGGCCTGGAGAAAGCCGTGTTCCAGATCGAACAGGCCCTCAAGAGGACCCAGCCGGGCTCTGATCAGATCCAGGACTCTGAGCAGTCTACTGAGCTACGATATCTGCTCGAGAGGAGCCGGGATCTCCTTAGCGCGGAGCGAGGCCAGAAACCCTCGGGTTCTGCCGCGGATAGGCGCCGTCACGATGGGGCTATTCCCTCCCCTCAGCAGTCGTCAACATCTCACGGGACATCACCTTCCCAGACAGACTCACGCGATGGCGCTACCGTCCTTTCCCAGGCCGTAGAAGATGATCAGCTAAACCTCGATGACGCTGAGAATCCCTTGCAGCTGCTGGCTCGCACTTCCGAGCTGCTATCTACGATTGGCGTCTCCGCTAGTAGGTCAGCCGTAGGTTATCAGCCGTCCAAGACCCTCCCAAACCGAGACAGGGCGGCCACAAGCGACCAAGATGGAATCCTGCCTGTGTTCTTCGGTCGGTTTCAACCGCGTCTTGATGTCGGTCTAGAGCTGGACCCTATCGAGCTTGGCCTCCTTAGGCTTTCCGATGCCGAAGCATTATTTACATAGTAAAATAACCCCTCCAGAGAACGCAAGATACTTATTCCAGGCTAACATTTGAACTAGTTTTTTCGACAATCTCGCACATACAAGGTGGGGGATTGACCCCGTCATACATACGGTTGATTTCGTGCGGAGACGCTCGGCCTTCCTTTTTACATCGATAGCTGCAGCATCTGCGCTTTTCTCGCCATCGCTAGAAACCCTTCATAAGAGGCTCTCGCGACACCGCCAGAAGCTCGCCGATCTTGTCATGACCAAACGTTACAAGTCCGTTGAGATCGTTCTGGCCTTCATGGTGAACATTCCATGGATCCCGGCAGGGGAACACTGGGCAGATGATGAAACCTCGACATACATGTCCATGGCCCTGAGCATTGCCGTCGACTTGTACTTGAACAAGATCATCCTGCCTTCGTCGCCCGACGCGCCCTTCTCGAGAGACAACATCCCTTCGTCTGACCAGATTTCATCGAGGCGGGCCCTTAATGTAGACGGCTTTACGGATATCGAGCCACAGTCCGAGATGGGCAGACGGTTGTTGAGGAGGAGAGAACGGACATGGCTGTCCCTATTCGTGCTTGAGAGAGGGTAAGGGACTTGATATACCGAAAGGCTGGCCGGAACCAAGACATGCTGATTATGATCACATAGCGTATGTTTGGCGAGGGGGAGGAGCTATATGCTGCCTATGTCGCAGCTCATTGAGAACTGTGATCACTGGCATTTATGCGAACTCGCAGATCGGTGGGATGGCTCGATAGTCTCCGTTGCCGTCCTCCGTAGGGACTTAGTACGGCGCCCTCTCACTTTCCGTCTTTTGACCGACCGACCGCTAATGGATCATGACCAAGGCGAAACTGATCACAAATTTGCGAGCCACTTGCGATAGCTACGTCAACGGGGTCAGCGAGGCGAATGTTGTTAATAAGTACATATGCCGAGCCCTCCATCTCTTACAGGGCGCAAAGTGATTGACGTGTCTTAATAGGTTAAAGCATGAAATAGATACATTCTTTACCAGATGGTACCAAACCTGGCCGTTCCAATTAGGCGACCTAGAGCGTAGGTTTCTTCTTTGGACTCTACGGGAGCGGCTTATTGACGAGTTTCGATAGAATTTATCCTGCCTCCCTACGTAGAGATACTAGCGTCACACACGCGTTTGTCCATGTACTCTAGCATTATCAACCACAGCACGGCGCCAGTCGAAGCCCGGCACTATTTCCGATCCGCCGGTCTATCGGCGGCACTCAACGTACTACGAGTGGCCGTCCAAGGGGAGGGGCAGCTGCGGTCTATGCCCAACAACACGGCCATCATGATCTCCTTTGCAGCCTGTTTTGCATTGCGAGTGAGCACGGTAGCGGATGGGAGAGGGTCGAGCCTAGCACCTAGCATCCGAACATTAATAGCAGAGACGGTTGACGTCTTGGACAGGATAGGGTCGACGCCTATACAGCGAAAGGGCCTCTCTTGCCTCTTCGCGGGACAGCTGAGACAGATCCTCAAGCTCGCCTCGCGATCAGCCGAGACAGTACGAGTGCCGCCGGCGGAGAGCAGCCAAGGCAACGGGGTACCGAGCACCAACGCCCTGTACACCAACCCGACCCCCAGCGCGGCGCACGTGGCGGCTAGCCCGATAGCAGCGCAGCTGCAGATGGCCACGGGACACATGCCGTCGGATTATCTCCTATTTTCCACCATGTCTAACGACCAGCTGAACGAGGCGATCAATAACACGGATGTGGGACTCAACACGCTGTGGGAAGACTTCCAGTTTCAGCAGGCTTCGGAGTTGGATTGGATGGACTGGAGCTCGTTTGGGTGATGGTGATGACTACGATCATATGCGCCAAACATTTTTTATTACTAGGCGGGCGTATACGGCGAGCGGCGTTGCATATACACACTTGGGTATGGTAGATACATGCGAGGCACAGGCGATCCAATAGTGTAGTGATTGTCTGTATCGCTTGGGTTGACACGGAGATAACACTGAGCCATGTGCTGGTCTGCCCTGCAGCCCGGGATACCACCCTAGGTACTTCTATACATACATCAGTATGAACCTCCTGTGGGACTTGCATACAGTAGACCGCCCTATCTCCCCGACGAAAAGCATTCACGGGTCCGTTCCTCATCCGTTGGCCAGGCGGCCTCCAGTGGCTCACTCATTTACCGAACTACGTAGTGTAGACTCGCGGTCCGCGGCCGATTACCACCCGGGCGGCCACCTTTGGTTAGTCTTAGCCAGGGGCATGATGAGATTTCTGCGGGTGTTGAGGGGTGAAGAAAGGACGGATAGGATTCCTCAGCAATTGGATTAGCTGATTGGCTACTCGCTGCATCACAATGCACGCTTATGGCACGACTATCTATCGGTCCCTTACCCAAGCCTTTGCTTGGCTTCGTCAGACGCCGAACATAGTACCACGTACAGCTCAGGGGAGTTGCATCAGTAAATGCAGGTGTGGTGTTGTACCCGTAGATACCACCGCATACATACCCAAGTACTTAGATACCGTTGCCCGTATCTAAGCCATCCATCTAAAGTACAACAGACAGGAGAAGGTACTGAAGGTACATATATACAAATATAGTACAAATACACTACAAAATACAGTACAAATCCGGCTGCTTAGTACAGGTAGTGTTGTGCAATGGAGTGGATATTGATGTTGTTGGAGGGATGGAGTCAGTGACTTGGCCACAGCCGTGAGGAGTCACATATATACACTGTAGGCTGTACCTTCCCTATAGTAGGTAGGATTAGGATTGTGCTTTCTGCCTGTGACCGACCGCTCAGATGTCATCACTGGCTTGGCATTTTCTCCGCATCCACGCGAACAGCAACCGGAGTCTTGGCCTTTGGGCTATTTCATCATGCCTTGCCAACTCAACTTCCATGCTATACCTATGAAAATGGCCGGTTTACATAACGATAATTCTGCTGTGCGGCGAACCACGGCCGTCCTCCTGGTCGGGCTTTCTTTTGTGCCGATTCGCCCTGCCCTCCGCAGTAATCTTACCTTTCCGGCCGAAGGACATGGTCGTCCTTAGAGTCGCTGCCGCCAGAAACAGTCGATGGGATTCAGGGGTGGGCAAACAAACCCGGCAAGTGATCGGCAGCCAGCGCGCCTCCCCACGACCCACGACCCACAACCCACAACCCATAGCAGAATCACAGCCTGCAACCCAATAGTACTTACAGTAGAGCCGTCGTCCCCAACACGGTACCTAGTACCTAATCATGCAGGATGAATATGGTGAGAGGCGCGGCACCCTGCTCACGGCCCGCACACACAGACAACCAACCCCCCTGTCACTCCCCCGCAAATACCAAGAAACCCAAGAAAACCAAGAGGGCCCCCCCGGAAAAACACAGCTACCTACTTAAGTGCTTAGGTATGTTTGGATCCTCTAGGCGCTCGGCCAAGGTCCTGGCGAACGCTTATAACGTCTTGTCCCGTCCGCGCGAAGTCTTGTCTTGCCTTGGCCCGTCGCCGCCCAGGACAGTGCTGGAGCTCGAGAGACGAATCCGACCATGGCAGAACGAGAATCCGACCAGAAGCTCCCCAACGCCGAAGGCGCTGAGGAGATGGAGAGCGTCGAGGAGGCCGAGACGGTCGCGCCCGAATCCGACAAAAAGCTGGAGCGAAAAGTCCTCTGGAAGCTCGACACGAGGTGTGTCCTTCGTATCTCTATCCTCTGCGCATCTGCGCCCCGAACGGTGCTGATTGGACGTGCAATTCAGGATCCTGCCCATCCTCGCCCTGCTCTTCCTGTGCTCCTTTTTCGACCGGACCAACGTGGGCAACGCCCGGCTCTACGGCCTCGAGGACGAGCTCGGCATCTCCGATCACCAGTACGACATAGGGCTCGCCGTCTACTACGCCACGTACATCTTCGGCGAGATCCCGAGTAACCTGATCCTGAAGAAGATTACGCCGAGCATCTGGCTGCCATGCCTCGCTCTCGTCTGGGGCGTCATCGCCATGAGCACCGCTTTCATCAAGAATTTCGGCCATTTCGTTGTTATCCGAGCTCTCCTCGGGTATGTCTGCCTCCCTGTCTGCCCGCCAGCCCGCCAGCCCGTCAGCCCATCAGCCCGTCACCCCATCAGCCCGTCAGCATCGTTCTTCGTTTGCCCGGCTGAGGCCGGGCTGGAGCTGTGCAGCCCCTTCGTCATAGCAGCGGCTTCGCTAATGCCTGTATTATAGTTTGTGTGAGGGAGGATTATTGCCTGGCATGGTATGGCGCGCGCAAGCTATGCGTCGCAGTGGCAAGCTAACCGGTGCCGCAGATTCTGTACTTGTCTAGCGTCTATAGACGAAGTGAGCTTGCTGTGCGCATAGGCATCTTCTATACCTCAGCCTCTCTTTCGGGCGCATTCGGAGGTAAGTTGCGTAGCCCGGGATTCATCGTCACCAATGGAAGGAGGAGCTAGCTAACTGCTCCTAGGTCTGCTCGCACGTGCCATTTCCGAGTTGGGGGGCCATGGCGGCTTGAGTAAATGGCGATGGATTTTCCTCATCTTCGGTCTCTTCGTAAGTCGAAAGCGTCTCGGCGGCCTGCTTCCACGCGCTCATGATTCTTACTCCTTCTAGACCATCACAGTGAGCTTCATCTCATTTTGGCTACTGCCTAACGGCGTTACCGATGCCAAGTTCTTGAGGCCCGAGGAACGGGAGTGCGCCGTCCGACGCTTGCGCGCCCAAGGAACCGGCGGCGGCGGCCGAGAACAGTGGGTGACCTCAGTATACTCTTGTCGGCTGGATGGTTCGATTAACTGAGTTGCAGAGAGGATGTCGAGAGATTCGCGTGGTCGGAAGTGCTTCGTGGCGTCTTCAGCTGGCAAACATGGCTTACTGCGTCGGCGTACTTCGGAATCCTCAGTGGATTGTATAGCTTCGGTCTATTCGTATGTGCTGGCACCACGTCTGCAAGTCCCCGGGGAACGTAGGGTGCTAATTAGTCTTCAGTTGCCGACCATCATTAAAGATCTAGGTTACACGGCCAACGAGGCTCAGCTTTGGTCGGTGATTCCTTACGCTGTCGCCTCTGTAGCTACACGTCAGTGATCCTCCCCTTTCTTTCCCTCGAGCGTTAATACTAACAGTGTGACTAATTAGTCTGTACTGCCTATTTGTCCGATCATTTCCGTGTTCGGGGTATCATCATGCTGTGTTCACTGCCCATCGCCATCATTGGATACGCTGTGATAGCGAACACATACAGCACTTCGGTCAAGTATGGCATGACGTTCCTCATGGCCACCGGCTTGTACAGCAGCGTTCCACCCGTTCTCGGGTGGCTTTCTAACGTAAGTACCAGCTTTGCGACTATCTCTTATCATCTTATCAGATGATAAAGGAGTGGTTATTCCGATTCGCGCCCGCGCGCCAAGAGATTGGAGGGTTTTGGCGTATAAGAAACTAACGGGGGTCATGCAGAATTCGGCCGGTCATTACAAGAGAGCGACGACGAGTGCGCTCCAGCTCGCGATCGCCAATGCAGGTGGCTTCGTGGCCGTCTTCATCTACCCCAAGTCCCAGGGGCCACAGTACCATGAGGGTCATACTATCGTCCTCGGTCTTCTAACAGCTGGATGGTTTCTGTAAGTGGCCGGCGACGACCCGTACCCACGAGGTAGGCTATGGTGGCTCACCTTGCTAACCCTCGAGCAGTGTTCTTGCCAACGTTGCGTATTGCTGGAAGCTCAACCGGGACAAGGCCAATGGTAGACATGACAAATATATAGGCTTCGGGGACGATCGGGACCCGACGTTCAAGTTTGTCCTATGAAAAGGAAGCCAGGCATACGCATAGCCAATATATGTAGGAGACAAACACGTTCTCTCGATGCATATCGAACATGCGCATACCATACTCTCGGCAGGAGACGCATCTTCAGAGACCCGATCATAGTGCTACCCGCCGATGTTCTGGTAGGATGGCCTTCTACGAGACAAAACACGGCGGGGCAGAGAGTCAGTGGGAGTACACGCCTATCAGCTGTGCCATATATAGATACCAAGTATAGATATCAAGCCCGGGTGAAGAAAACAAGAAAAAAGGGGTTACGTCAATATATCAACGCATACTTTGCGCAGGTTTGGAAACTACTTACCTAGCTAGCTAGTATATACCCCCCCGAATTTCATACTTGATTGCTACCGAAATCCGCGGTGATAGAATTAGTGACGATGGAGGTTCCATCATATGAGAGACATTTTTCTGGTTCGCTAGCTGAACAACCACCTTACCGTTGCTACCTACTACCTAGGTAGCCCGCACTGTCCTCATGCTCTGCCATTGTGGTGTACATCTAGCGGCATCTAAAGCTTCCCAGTTTTAGCCCATGTAATAAATACTGGCTATACAGCAAGACCTAAGCCACACGCCTCGTTGAAAGGTACAAGGTAAGACGTCCGCTAATACCAAATTTAGTCATGTTAAAAGGTACCTAGGTAGTTTCAATAGCAAGACTGTCGAGGCCAAGACCAATGGCTCGGGGCCTTTGGGTAAATACTAACCTTGGGCAGTCTAGGGAAACTAGCAGCGGAACGGCGCTATAATCGGGTCAGCTTAGCGCTCGTCTAGTGTACCTAGGTACCTACCTAGGTAGGTAGTTTTGCAGAGCTGCTGCATTAGGGCAGTACTTAGCACCTAGGTAGGTACATAAAGCATGTTACAAAGACCCCCAAAAACAAAAGCCTCGGGCATTTCGGGCAGGAAAATGGCCGAAGCTCGGGTTCCCTTCTCGGGACAGCATCACAGCGAATCGGGCATTGCCATTCGTCCATGACGTCGGCACGAGGCTGCGGGACCCAGTCGGTACTTTTATTACCCGCGGCTCGACTCGCATGCTAATCTGGAACAAGATCGAGGTCGCCCGATATTCGGGCTGACGGGAATCGCGAACGAGGGCCAAGAAGAAGAAATAGTCCCGTCGCCGTTGCCACCACCGCCGCCATTACCGGTCGCAGCAGACGCCCACACGACTACGAGGAACAGCACCCGTCGATAACCCCCGCTGCCCGCCGACATGTCGAAGCTCTCGGAAACCCTCAAGGCCCTAATCCACGCCGGCCACGCAAAACCCGGTGTCACGCGCGCAGGTCCTCAGGTGAAGCCCGCTCTAGAGCGACTAGCGAGCGATGCGCATGAGAAGAAGATTGGGCTGCCTGCCTGGGTCACGGTATCGGTACGCTACCAACGTTCTATCACGTTATGAGCAAAGCATATCGGCCTCCCTCGCCTGGTCACATGCTAACCTAACCCCCCTCGCGCATAGACCGCCGTCTCGGCGACGATGAACTGCCCCGAAGCGATGACGCAGATCTTCAACCTGGCCAACACGAACAACACGCAGCTTTCACGAACGCCGACGCAGAACGCCGAGCTGATCCGCGAGGTGGGGCTCAAGTGCATCTCGTTCAACGGGATCCCCCGCTCGATCAACACACTAGGCGCCTTCTACGCTTCCCTTCCGTCCGAGGTCGCCTCGTCGCTGTCCACGACGTCGACGCGTGATATCACCGCCGCCAACGTCGACGCGCGCCGCCGCGACGGCCTCGCGCTGTGGGACAGCGTGTACCTCGGCTTCGAGCGCAAGCTGCTCGACAAGCTAGCGCAGTCGCACCCCGATCTGCCCGTGCACATCATCAACGGCCACTATGCGAACCTGCTGTCGAACCCGCGCGACGCCGGCAGGAGAGAGCCCGTCGGCCGCGTGCTCACGTCGCTCGTTGCCATCGCGTGCCTGCGCACACAGACGGGTGTTGCGCCCCAGGTTGTCTCGCACCTCTTTGGCCTGCGCAAGGCCTACGAGCAAGGCGACGCACGCGCCAAGGGCGAACAGCCCGTGCAGGGCGGCGAGTGGCTCGCCATCGACGAGGGCAACTTGTGGCTGCTCGAGAGCGTCGACAGGCTCGCGCTTGCCATTGGCGGAGGCGAGGGGACGACATTTGCGCCAGGCATCCGGTCTAAGTTATGACTATGATGCAAAACCAGCAATATGATGTGTTTGTATATATTGTACCTATAATAAGGTAGAAAATAGATGAGACTTGTGACTTGCATGCGAGCGGACGGCTTTGTGATGCCAAGGTACCTACTTAAGTACTTAAGTAAATACTAGGTAGGTATGCATATGTACACGTAATAGAGCAGATAAGTTACGTACCTAGGTAATACCTCAGCAGTGACGCGTGTCAAATACGTATCTAGGTATATGTTGGTACTGGGGTCAATATGCAATAGTAGACAAGAGATCTATAGGTACAGGTGCCTAAGTAAATGAGATTTATAAATGGTAATAGGTAAGGTATTGGTAAGTATATACAAGCAGTATATGTCTGATACAAGATCAAATCTATAGATACACAATGCAAATGCAACGCGCTATGCAAATCCTTCATAATCCAACTTCTGTCCCACTATCTATCCTTAAAACGTACCCAGATTCTTCGCCACCGTGAACTGGGCGTCCGTCTTTGCCCTCACCATCTCTACATCCACGCCCTCTGCGACCTCAGTTAGCGTCAGGCCGCCCTTGACCCGATCGACCTGGAACACAGCCAGGTCGGTGATGATGGTGCTGACGACGCCCTTGCCCGTGAGCGGCAGCTTGCAGTCCTGCACGATTTTGCTGCGGCCGTTCTTGTCCACGTGTTCCGTTGTGACAACGATCTTGGTCTGGTCGGGGTTCGACACGAGATCCATGGCGCCGCCCATGCCCTTGAACACCTTACCGGGGATCATGTAATTGGCCAGATCGCCCGTGGCGGACACCTGGAAGGCGCCGAGGATGGACACATCAACGTGGCCGCCGCGGATCATGGCGAACGACTCGGTCGAATCGAAGGTCGACGCGCCCGGGAGCAGCGTCACCGTCTCCTTGCCGGCGTTGACGAGGTCCGGGTCGGCCTCGACCTCGCTCGCTGGGTACGGCCCCATGCCGAGGATGCCATTCTCCGACTGCAGCCACACCTGCCTGCCCTCTGGTATGTACGACGCCGCGAGCGTGGGAATACCTACGCCAAGGTTGACATAGTACCCTTCCTGAAGCTCCTCTGCGGCACGCTTGGCGATGCGATGGCGCGAGTCCCCAGGGGCCGACTTGGCGCCAGCGTCCTTGGGAGGTGCTATCTTAAGCGCCTCTACCTGCTTTGGTGCCGTGGCGGGCACGATCCTATCGATGAAGATGCCCGGGAGGTCCACACTGTCGGGGTCGATGGAGCCGACGGGCACGATGTTCTCGGCTTCGACGATGGCCAGACGAGCGGCCTTGGCCATGGTCACGGCGTAGGTCTTGGTGGTATGTCTGTTTCGATCGCTGCGTGAGCACGGGTTTCATAATAATCATAAGAGGGATTGGTCAACTCACTTGAAAACGCAATTGCCCGCCTCGTCGACCTTCCAAGCGCGCAATATGGCGACATCGCCCGGAAGAGCCGTCTCCATGACGTACGACTTACCGTTGAAAATACGCGTCTCTCGCGGCTTACCCTTTTCTAACACCGCCTCGGGCGTGAACCGTGATGGGATCTCGCCTGTTTCTATGAATGTTTCTGCAATGATTCAGCCCATGAGTCGGCTGCTGACTGAGAAAGAAGAGAAAGAGAGAACATACTCCCGCCCGTAGCCGTGTAAAAAGCAGGAATACCTGCGCCGGCGGCGCGCAACCGCTCGGCGAGCGTGCCCTGGGGGCATAGCTCGACAGCGACCTTGCCAGTCAGATACTGCTTCTCCAGGGTCTTGTTAGAACCCAGATATGAGAGGATGATGCGGTCTAGTCTGCCATCCTGCGTCAACAAGGCGAGTCCGTGAGGGCCGGAGCCAGCATTATTCGACACGGCCGTCAGGTTTTTCAGGCCTTTTTTGTGAATCGCCTGGATCAGAGTTTCTATGCAGTTCCGCAGTCAGTTTCAAATTGACCCTCGTCCTGCCGCATAGATTGTATGCACATAGCCTGACAAAGGGAGTAAAATGAAATACTTCAAGACTCGTACCAGCGACACCGCACAGCCCAAAGCCGGCACTGAGAATGACAGCACCGTCCTTGACGTCGACGATGGCGTCGTCGGCGGATTTGTAGATCTTCGATCCCCGCGTCTTTGCGGGCGCCGGACGCCTGTCGATGGAGTACCAGCGCAACTGTCTTGTCGACTTGGCGTACTGTGGCAGCGTCCTAGGCGCGGCGACCCAGTGGCACGAGATGCGAGCCGAGGCACGCACGAGAACGTGGTGTAGTTGTGCCATGATGCCGTACTGCCGTACGACAATGCCGTATCACGATGCCGTATCACGATGCCGTATTACTAGATCGGCGGTACTCTGTGCAGCGGGAGGTGGTCGCAACACAGGCGCCTTTACTTTTCCCTCGGAGAAAGGCCAGGAGCAATCAATTCCTTAATAAAGGGACGATGACGTCCCTAACGAGAGTCGCGCCAGCTCTTGCAGCTCGGCCGGCAGCTCGGCACTTGATCTACGCCCGTCACAGCCTGTTCTAACAGCATGTCGCCGAGCACTGAGCGCTGAGCACTGAGCGCTCAGCAGTGGCCGAGGCCGAGGCCGAGGCCGGCGGGGGTGGGGCATTGGCCCAGGGGTGCAGTGCTCAGTGCTCAGTGCTCAGTGCTCAGTGCTCAGTGCTCGGGGTTGAGGGGCCACTGCCTTGGAGACCTACCTAGGTACCTAAAGTAGGTTCCGTGCTTGCCTGTAGAATTCCCGACCTAGGTACCTGGAATATTCCCCGACTCTCACCCACCATCATCGCCAATTCAATTAGCAAAGAGAAAAAGAGAATACAATTGGACGCGCTACCTATGCTCCCGCGCTCTGTAACCACCAGAACCTGGCGATACCTAAAAATACCTATAGAGATGGTCCAGCGACTTGAGAAATCATCAGAACCTCAGATGACCCGCAGAGTGCCTGTTATGAACCCCATTGGCGTCCAACCCTTTCGACATGGATCCCTAGCTTAGCCATTTCCTCGACATCAACAACGCCCTTCCCGTCGAACACCCATTTGGGGCTCTCCATGTGATGCGAGATCTCGCGCCAGTCCACGATTTCTCCACCCCCGTGTCCGCCAGCACTACTGCCGCCCGCCTCTATAAGCATGCACTCGACGCAATCCGTTGCGCAAGAAGGCTCCATTTGGAGCCGCCGAAGGGGATCTCCCTCCAACGCGGGAGACGACCCGAGGAGGGCCATGTGGAGAGCGTGGACGTCCATCTCCGTTAAGACATCCCCTGTAAGAAGTTTTGGGTCCCGGCGTCTGCTTGATATACAGCTAGGTAACGGCAATGGTAGATTCGGCGGCCGAGTCCTAAACTCGTCGCATTCTGTAGTGATGAGGATGGCATGGCTTCCGCGACAAGCATCGTAGACGTTGGGATATACCACAACAAGACGTTCAATCGCGCGTACCGCATCTTGAGCATCTAGGAACGTCTCGATCTCTCGCCGGACGACGGCAGGGTGACAGCGTGGATCGAAGATGGCCGCCTCGCGGGGCTGCTCCTCTAGCAAGGTCTTTAGGATATCCAACATGGGAGATTCTCGCATATCCGACGTATTGGCCTTGAAAGCAACCCCCAGAAATGTGATCTTCTTGCCAACTAGTGTGCTATCCAAGCACCGTACGACCCGCCGTGAGAACCTGCCACGCTGGTGTTCGTTCATCATGATGACTTGCCGCCAGTACTCCCCCACGTCGTGCAGGCCAAGCGAACCCGCCAGGTAGACGAGGCTCAAGACGTCCTTCTTGATACAGCTCCCCCCAAATCCGATCCCTGCTTTTAAGAACTTGTCTCCGATCCGAGCGTCGCTGCCGATAGCAGCCGCGACCTCGTCGATATCGGCGCCTGTTTCTTCACAGATGGCGGATATCGAATTGATGCTGCTGATCCGCTGCGCTAACATGGCGTTCGCGACGAGCTTCGACAGCTCCGACGACCAGACATTTGTCGCCAGAATGCGCGCCCGCGGGACCCACGCCGCATAGATGTCAGCGAGAAGGCCCGCCGCGCGGTGGCCCGAGGGTGTCGGTGAAGATCCGATGAGGACCCGATCGGGATGCATCAGATCTTGCACGGCCGTGCCGGCGGCTAAGAATTCCGGGTTCGACAGGATCTCAAAATGGCTGTTGGGGCGAGAAATAGCCACCTAGATGGGTGTTGGCGAATGAGGCAATCAATTGTGGGTAAGGAGACCTGACTTACCCTCTCCTGGACATATTGTGCCGTCCGGCAGGGGACGGTCGACTTCTCAACGATGATGGTCTCGCTGCGAGCGCTGTGCGCAATTTCGGCCACAGCGGCGTCAAAAGCCGTCATATCCATCGCGATGCCCGCGCCCGCGCCAGTGACCTTGGTAGGGGTGTTGACGGCGATGAAAATGAGATCAGCCTCGATCACACAGTTGGCCACTTGCACGGAGAAGAACAAATTCGGCACTCGCGCGGGCACCTCGGTTCGGCCTGCCTCACCCACCTCCTCCATTTCAGTTGGATGTTGTTCCTGTTGGTCGCGCGCAGACGGAATTGACATGTCCTAGCCATCACTGTCCGATGTGCCGGCCTCGTTAGCGAACGCAAGGGCCCTTCCGCCGTCCCGCGCGACCCGCACGATGTATCGCAGCCCTGGCTCATCGATAGGCAAGTGTCGCGAGTTCCATCCCCGAATCCGCGCCGCGTCTCGGTCGACGACGGTTACACGGATATGCGGATTGTGGTACGCCATGACAGCTGCGCTGGGGCCCCCTGCCGATTTGTTGTCAGTTGCTATTACACCCGTAAGGCTACATGCAGGTGTTTAGAGTGCTCGATCAGACGAAGCCGGCTAACTGGGAAGATCACAGACCGACGTATCCGGCGCCTATGTAGCATATGTTATGTACTGGGCGGCGGGGATCTAGGGTGGTGGCGTTGGAGAGCTGCGAGAATGATTTAGCAGCTAATCTGTCCGAGTCCGAGCCAAAATCGCCCAGCACGAGGCTGGATACTGAGCGGCCGTCTTGCATCATGAGGATGTTTGGAGACACGCCTTTACTGGCGGGTCTTACTGGTGAGCAAGGCTATATAGATGTGTTTGGCTATGCGAACGAGACTACCTAGGTGCGGGTGAACGTCTTGGATCGGGACTTTGATGCTGGTTACGCGGGCTCAGCGTTGAGATAGCTCTGACACACTGGGTTTCGTGACATGTCTGGTAAATAAATTGAGCGAGCGACAGGGCTGGGTTGGCCTTCTCATACGAGAGCACGTTGAGCAGTCGCGGCCTCTCTCTGAGGCAGGTGGGAGGTGTATTTTGGCATCTTCGCTCTCGAGCAGAGCGCATGGTTTCTCTCCGTCTCCGAGAACGAAGGCAGTAGAGCCGGACGCAAGCAGCATCAACAGCAAGGCAACCCGGAACCTGGAATGCACAGCGTAGGTGACTAAATGAACCCGGCTACTACTTCTTCCTCACGTTACCGTACTGCTTCCGCCATTTCATAGATATACCCTTGAGGAGACATGTGAAATTGACATGGCCACCTAATCTGCGAATACCTTCGCGTGGGCGAAGAAGACAATCTTACACTGCATGGAATGCACGGAGCAAGAACTAAGATATAGAACCAAGATTCAAGGAAGAGACAATTGAATCAGCCTAGCTCCACCCGGAAACAGCAATATATACTTACACACGATGCAGAAGAGGGTTGGTTATTCGTCCAGTATTCGTTTACCTCGGGCATCATGTAGCGCGCCACTTACTCTCTCGCTGAACACGGATCAGGGTCATGAGTTTGGTGTGTCGAGGCCACGCCAGCCACGCCGGCATCAACACCTCCGAGCCGGCCTTCTGGTTCATACTGTGGCTCATGCTCCAACCCAACTGATCCAGGTTAATCGACCTGGCCTGGCCTGGTTGTGCACCCCAGGCACGTTCCCACGCATGTTCTCATCAAACATGGCAGCCCCACCAACTCCTTGACCCCCTCGAAGATGTGAAACGTGCCCAGGTGCCCACGAAATGGTGAGGCCCTCGCATGTTGGACATTATCTAAAGCCGATTGCTAATCCAGCTAGGAGCGTAAAGCCGGGGAAAGAATGATGAAATGTACCAGTATTTTTCGCTGGTGTTGTTTCTCGTGGTTAAGCGGTTCTAGAAATTACATCGCAAAGCGAACACAATGCACATGCCAGATCAGCGATAATGTAGTCAAACCCGGAGAAGCTTATATGTGCGCAACCTGATGCATTCCAACCCTGGCACGCGTGGCCATGGTACAGTGGGTTTAATTCCCCGTATTTCGTACCACGATCCGAGGGCTGTCTATCTCTTGATCACTCCACCAAGCCAAAGCAGTGCCCTGATTTAGTCTGCTTGCTAGGGGATACTCAAAGGCATCGCTTCGACGTAGGGCAGTGAACCGAAGCGCCAACGCTGAGTGCCCCGGGCCCAGGACCCGAAGAGCCTTGCGCTTCGGAGGACGTGCACGCTGGTCGGAGAGTTCGTCCTCTTGGTCAGCTCGCAACTGACGGGGAGAGAGCGTGCTTCCTTCAGCCAGCTTCTCTCTGTACTGTTCCGTTACAGGGGCCTTTGGATCCCAGTTTTTCCACGAGATGAGGGACGGCTGCCGCAAGCAATACCACCGACGACAGAAGAGCCCGTCGCCGTCGTGCGCAGAGGATGCCCGAGCTAGCTGTCTTGCTGCTTGCATCGATTTGACAAAGCAAGTCACGCACAGACGTGGCACGCCATGGACGGCGCCGGCGTGATGGCATCTCAACGACACGTGTTCGTCGTGGGTAGTCCCTTCACGAATTTCACCATCTTGAGACCTCGTAATATTCCATCTCCAGCTGGTGCGGATCCCGTCGTCTACCTAGCCCTTATCACAGGTTACATGGGCCTCTTCTTGGCCGTGAATAGCGTTGTGCATTTGGGCGAAAACTCGGGCTCGAGGAATCCAGGTTGGACAGTAAGCATAGTATAACCAATTGAGGGAAGATTTCCACGGGCAGCATCGGTTTTTAAATGTAGCAAGCCCAGAGAAAATAACGATGGCCCGGACGCTGAATAAACCCGTTGTTAAGTATCTCGTAAACGAGCCCCTGTCCATCGAGTATACTGTCCGGAACGGGCCCTATACCACGTAGCGCACGGACTCAATCACTACTGTACAAACTCGCTAGACGTTCTCGCCATGCTAATTGAGCTATTGCCTTTTGCTTATACAGCACGTAGTAAGTACCATAGACTCAAAATGGGGAGCTCTGTAAATAAATGTATGCCCACATTTTCGACGTTCAATGCTAGCAGCAATAAAGTACGATGTCGTGCGTACTGGTACGTAAGTAATTAGGTAGGTACCTACAGTAGGTGAGGGTCGGAAGCTAGAAGGTATTTAGGTACTACCTTAGTAGTTGCCTAGGTAGGTCGGGTACATGAGAACCAGCACCGGTATTGTGACACTTCTAAGTACCTAACCTACCTGGGTAGGCGCTTATAGGCACTTATGTAAGTACTGGTACTACGTGGAGGACAGTGCACCAGATGCAGCATGGCAGTATGTCGCGAAGCGCCAACCAGGGCTCCGGCGGGGCTGAAGCGAAACCACTTGGAGACCGAGATGGCGTGGGTCCCTGCAGAGAAAACGACCTTGATGCCGTGCCATTGGCCAGCACACCACCCCCCGGCTTCCTGTCCCCGGCCAATTCGACCCCTCGAAACCACTTCATCTTCGTGTCACTACACTTCTCCGACCGCTTCTGTCCCATCGCCCGTCGATCCGACATCGTCAGAGCCCCCGCTGGTGTTTTTTTTTTTTTTTTTTTTTTTTTTTTTTTTTTTCCTTTCTCGCTACTAGCCCCAGACTGCGCGTCCGCATCGTGTCAGCGGCCTGGTCGCGCTCTCAGAGCCGTCAGCCACTTCGAGATGTGAGACGTGACGTGAGACGCGAGACCGACGCTCTGGCTGTTGAGGCTCAATCATGCAATCAGGCCATGCTTGGCGCCCCGTGCGACTTTCTTGCCAAGGGCGCTACCAGACAAGCTTTGTTCCATCTCAGTATCATGGCCATGGACGATGCCGTCACAGGCATCGTGCCCGGTGCTGGCTTTCCCCGTGGATATCGCTTCCAATGCTGTACGGTCTGGGTCTCTCCCCACCCCCCCGGCGAGTACAGGGCAGAATCGACTGATAGCCATGCCAACACTAGACCCCTTTACGGTCTGCGCCGTGAAATTGGCTGTAACAAGTCAAGGCTCTCTAACACGAGGGACCAAACGCGCCCATCCCCCGTGCGTGCGAGTCTGTTCTATTGCTGGTGTTGCGATGCTTGGGGAGGGAGGGCCGTAGTTCCAGAGGCGGGACTTGAGGCGGGACTTGGTGCGAGTTCCGTTTTCCTCTTTCTGCCAAATAGCCCGCACCTTGGAAACTTTTTGTTTCTCTTCTCTTAGCGCTGTTCGTTATGATCTTCTCTTCTTCTAATTCTTGATCTTGCATTCGTTGCTTGAAGCCAAGTCAACTTGTTGTCTACCTGCCGGCAGGCTTTCTTTCTTTCTTTCCTTCCTTCCTTCTACTTCTTGCTCTCGCTCAGTGCTGCGCCTGGCCGCCGCGCTGCACCCATTTTCCCTATAGACCGACCAAGCTGGGTATCAACTCGACCTTAGCCGTCGTCGCCGCTCTTTCCAACGAATTTCTTCAACCGCGGGCCGGCGTTACATTACATAACTATACAGTTAATTTACAACATCTCAACATCTTAACTTCCAAACACTCACCCCGTATACCCGAGCCAACATGATTCTCATTACAGCAGCCGTTGCGTCCCTGCTTGCGACGCAGGTGTGTGGCGCCCCGAGCAGCATTGTAGGAGGTCTCTTAGGTTCAAGTAGGCCATCTTTAGAGAGAAGAGTGGAAGAAAGAGCCCACGAATTGTTGGAACGCCGGCAGACCCCAACCGCTACACCTTCGAATATGACACAATGGGACACGGATACGCTTTCGGCCTGCATGACAACACTTTCCACACTTTCTGCTGCCAGTAATCCCTCGGGCATGGCGGTCTGTTACAACGTTGTCCAACTGGATACCAACCGAGGCGAGTTTATGGCCGACCTGCGGCTCTTTGCAGTATCCCCGCCTGCAGGCTCTTGGGCAGGTATCCCTCTACAACAGATGGAGGGCGGGTTGAGATTTACTGGCGCAACCGCTTCCGAGATCAATGGGCAGCAGTTGTCGGGTCGTGATGTCTCTAGCCATTATCGCGCTAAGCGCCAGTCCGAAGGCCCTACGCTCCAACGCACGTACATGATTGTTGGCCGGATTAACGAGGATCAGATGGTCCCACCCATGACCATGTATGGGCTTTTTAAGTCTCTTTTCTACTGCTAATTTTATGGCTAACCCGTATCTAGTCAGAAAATCGAGCCATTGATCATGCCCATCTTCACGCTGACGGCCAAAGACGCCACGGGCAAGACCGTTTCCACAAACGTTTCGTCCAACGAGGCGGCGTTTGTGCACGGCATCTTCTCCAAAGAAGTCGTCTTGTCACCCTTCAACCTAGCATCCATTGCCGTCCAGGACATTACAGAGGAGCTCAAGGCCGGCAGGGTTGCTTTCGTCCTCCCGGGAATGAATCTCCTCATCTTCCCGGTTGGCTTGGTCATCACAAGTATATGGATGGCACTTGGGGTAGGCGCTTACGCCTTTGGCACATATGAGCGATACAACTACCGCGAGTCATATCGCAGGAGAAAGGCAATGGCCGGAAGTAAGTCTTACGCAACAAGAATATAGTAACCGTCCACAAGTCTGCAATCAGCGACTTTCCGCTCCAGAGTTTCGCCCGATATTTCGAGAATTCCTCGTTGCAGCAAAGCGGCCCAGCTCGAGATGGGTTGACTTCTTTTTCCGGTCTATGAAGACCCGCCGCTCTTCTACTAAAGTGTTATAATGCAGCCACAAAGTAGCCGTACAATATTTACTTTCGTAACTCGCCTTCTCTGTGAAACTGTGACACACTCGATATAGTATTCGATTTTCGACGACGTTGCTATCGTGTGGGAAGTCGGGGGTAGGGGAAATCCGAATTCGCCGTTCAAATTATGTTATTGTGCCTCTTTGCTGAAGGATTTGCGTGGCTCGTGCTGAGTCCTTCCAGATCCCACAGTTCCGAATCCCCGGGTTTTATAGGCCCACCAGCGTTGCTACTGGCTGAGGAATCCTACTCGGCATCACCCGCCCGTGAGAAATCCTCTCAACTGAGTACATCCTCGCTTTAGGAACCAGAGAGACCCGGTGTGCCGAGACAAGGATGGGGCACCATCGATCCTCGCTTGCAGCATCAACTACATCTCTTCTACTTCTTTCACAAACGCGCAATCCCACTCATCGGGCTCCGACTTTAGCCGACTCGCTCTTGTTGCACGCAGTGGTCCGCGTATTCTTCATCCTATAGGGCATCAATCGGAGTAACCAAACGACAGCGCCATGCTCCTACTAGCATAGTTAATCCGTAACTGCTCCAGGTATCGTAGAGAATATCGGCATGTTTTGTTCGAGGCCAATTCAAGTCGTAGGCCACGAAGGTATTGTGTGGCCAAGCAAGCTCTGTAGTTGCTCCCCCCTCCAGCCCCAGCTCAAGCCTGAGTGCTGTGTTATCTTTCCCAGAATTATAGGCCCTAGAGGTCAAGAATGCTGCGAATCCAGGCGATTGAAATCCCGTCCTCCATGGATGCCAACGATATTGATAGTCCTTAGCCTCCATGCTCTCCTATGCTACCCATCCTGGCGGCTATGTTGGCTCTAGAGTTGGAGAGGTATAGAGACTATCAGCGTCTAGAACGTCTAGAACAAATTAGTAGAGTTTAAGGTAGAGTTAGAGAGTTACCAAATAAGTGTTCTTCACACAAGAAAGACAACCATCTCGTTTCTATATAGGCCGCCGTATCTCGTCGTGTTTCGACTATAGGACAATTCAGCTTGCCGGACATGATATAGTCTACCTACCAGTCAGCCACAAAGGATAGAACACAGAAATTCTCGCGCCGCTGTCGTAGTAAGCATAGACAACCAAGCCAAACCTTATTGATGTTGGAATATTAGCTATCAAGAGTAGTGATGGTTATCTTACCGCACTGTAACAGGATCTTATTCAAACTGCAGAAACCCTCGCGCTATTATGCGTTAACGCGTAATCTGTCCGACTGAAAGAGTAAAGAGAAACGCATAGCCTATCGAACTTCCGACATAGTTCTTAAAGAGGCTAACAAAGTTCGACAATCTCAGTTTTGGGAAATGGGCAACTGCGAGCTGCCAGGCCAACCGCATCTCGAGGCTAATAAATACGATGACAAGGCCACAAGCGCCTTGCTTAGCAACTTCAAACCAACAAGCCGTTCCGTCCCTACTACCTACAACGAACCCGGGGTAGTGACGTCATAAACTGGTTGCAGCGCACAATAGCCTTCATTAGGCACGAATACGAACCGTATATTTCCGTTTCGAGGTGTGCAAAGTCACGGGCGAGCCCTTCTTAAACGGTGATGGTAAACATAGGAACCCTTTAAGACGTAAGAGTCTGGATACCCTAGCGAGGGAAGAACGCAGGGTAAACGTGTACCGTAAGATCTAGACCATAGCTATCTCTGGGCCGGGATAATGGTGATTAATGCTGCCAATAGAAACTATATATCCTTTGACCAATGGAGGCGGCTTTGGCGCTCTGGTATGCATAGTCTCCAATGGTTCCTTAGGCATAATTCATCTTGCTCCATGTCCTGCCCTTTGTCCGCGGGGGCAAGTGGTGTTGTAAGCTCTAGAGCTGTGACTAGGGGACAAGGTTCGCCACTAAGCACACTTGTGTCGCCATAGACTGAACTACGAGGGACATCGGACCTTGTTTCTAAGGGCGCCAAACGATAGCTCGGCTGTAGATCATACACTAGGGGATTAAACATATAGTAACGTGACGGTGATTTACATACATTCTCAATGACGGAATCTTAGCTCGGAAGACTAGCTTGTATGAAAAATCAAATTATATCCTAAAATTGAGACAGCAACAGCAAAGTTACTCAAGGGATTGTGGTGACAAAATGCATTGATTGACATTATCATTAGTCATACAACAATGGGTATCTACATCGACAGCAAAAGCACAGTTCAGCACAGCGGCCATTCATACATCGCAGGTACAGCAGGTATTCGTCCACCTTCCATGCATCATAATCATGAGTTCCCGCCCTGCATTACCGATATCAACGACTTAAGCAGCAGGCTCCTCAGGCTTCTTCTCCTCCGTAGCCTTGGCCTTGTCCTGCTCCTGCTTCAGCTCCTCCTCGAGCTTCTTCTTTTCGCTCTCGAGGCTGTCGATGCTCCTCTGCAGCTCTGACTTGGCGTCCTGGGCCTTTTTGGCATCAGCCTCTGCCTCGACAAGCTTGGCTTCAAGGGCATCCTTTTCCTGTGCAACATCGTTAGTCTTGAAACATTACCACGCACTAGAGTCAAATTATGGGGACTGCCTACCTTCTTGGCCGCCTCGCTTTGCTCGCGAAGCCTGGCGATTTCGGTGGACTGCTCGCTAACCTGGGCCTTGGCCTTGCTACTCTCGTCCTCGGCAGCCTTCACCTTCTCCTGTAGTTCAGCAACCTGCTTGGCTGCATCCTGTGCTTCGGTCGATTTCTCATCGATCTGAGCTTGGAGTTTGCCGCTTGCTTCCTCGGTAGATTTTATCTTGGCCTCGAGCTCGGTGACTGTTTGAGAAGACTTCTCGGCCGCGGCCTTAAGACTGTTGTTGCCGTCCTGCAGCTCGGCAAGGTCCTTCTCGACCTGCGCCTTTTCGCCACGGACATTCTCCAAAGCCTTCGACTTCTCCTCCTGTTCTTTGACGAGGGCATCGTACTTGGCCTCGAGATCCTTTTGCTGTTTCTTGGCGGCTTCCAATTCCTGTTTTAGCGACTCGGATGCCTTGGACGACTCGTCTTGTGCCCCTTGCAGAGACTTGAGCTTCTCTTCCAATTCAGAAGATTCCTTCTTCGCTGATTCCAACTCCGTTGTGAGAGTAGTGTGCTTCTCCTTTAATTCGGACGACTCCTTCTTGGTTGCATCCAATTCAGTGTTCAAGGTTCGGTTCTTCTCCTCCCACTCCGATGACGCCTTCTTTGCAACATCCAACTCTGCGTTCAAAGCTTGGTTCTTCTCCTGCCATTCGGCAGACGTCTTCTTAGCTGCGTCTAGCTCGCCTGAAATTGTAGTCATCTTCTCCTGCTGCTCCGAAGAGGTCTTCTTAGCCGTCTCCAAGTCAGCAGAGACAATAGCGTGCTTCTCTTGCCATTCTGACGACTGCTTCTTTGCCGCATCCAATTCGGTAGAGACAGCGGCGTGCTTGTCTTGCCATTCGGAAATCTGCTTCTTGGCAGCTTCAGAATCGCCCGTCAGGCCGTCATAGCTTGTCTGTAAAGCCCGGTGCTTTTCCTGCCACGAAACGGCGTCCTTTTTGGCAGCCTCCAATTCGCTGGTAATGCTATTCAACGTCTCCTCCGACGCCTTGAGCTTCTCTTGCCACTCGGAAGTTCCCTTTTGGGAATCGGCGACGAGGCCATCGTAGGTGGCTTGCAGAGTCTTATGCTTTTCCTGCCATTCGGCAATCTCCTTCTTAGTCGCTTCAGATTCGGCGGTAAGTTTGTCGAGAGCTGTCTGTAAGGTCATGTGTTTCTCCGTCCACTCCGCAACCAGTTTCTTCGTTGCTTCCAACTCGGCCTGCAGACTCGCGTATTCGGCCTGCAAGGCCTGGTGCTTCTGCTGCCATTCGGATGACTCCTTTGTTGAAGCATCAGACTGGCTAATGAGGCTGTCGTATTTAGATTGCAGAGCATCGTGTTTCTTCTGCCACTCAGCAGACACCTTCTTGGCGGTGTCCGATTCACCGGTCAGGCTAGCGAATTTGGATTCTAAGATCTGGTGCTTCTCTTGCCATTCGGCGGTTTCTTTCTTGTTGGCCTCGGTTTGGCTGACTAGATCATCATACGTAGACTGTAGAGACTTCTGCTTCTCTTGCCACTCCGTACTCTCGGCCTTGGCGGCAGTCAGCTCGGCAGCAAGTTTGTCGCGCGCCTGCTCTAGATCGGATAACTTCTGCTGCTCCTCGGCTAAGCTGGCCTTGACGGTGGACAGTTTCTCCTCGGATCCTTTGCTGAGTTCTTCACTTGACTGCTGTAGCTGCTGGTATTCGCTCTGCGACTTGGCCAAGACATCCTTCTGCTCATCCAAAGCTTTCCGGACGGAGGCCAATTCATTGGTAATCTTAGTCTGTTCGGCCTTCAGTGTGTCACGGGCGGCTGTGGTTTCAGCGAGCTCCTTCCTGGCGGCAGTCAGGTCACCCTGGAGGGAGCGGCTCTTCTCGGTAGAGCCATCCAGATCCTGTTTGGCGGCTGACAGCTCCTGTGAAAGCGATTCTCTGGTCTCGTCAAGAACCTTCAGCTTCTCCTCCAAGGCGGCCAGTTGCTCCTTCGCAGCGCCATCTAGCTCCAGGGCACGAGCGGCGGCCTTGCTCTCCCGGTCGTTTGCCTCGGTTTGAAACTTGTCTACCTGCTGCTGACTTTCACGTTCCAAGGTAGCGATCTTCTTGCGCAGGGCCTCAGCTTCTTCCTGGAGGTTGGCTACTTGTCGATCCTGCTCGGCGATCCTCTTGTCTAGCTGGTCCTTGGCCAACGGGTCAGCGCCCGAGAGGGTAGAGAGGATGTTGCCCATTGTTGCGCCGAGGGTGTGTGGATTGGTTATGCGAATGTAGACTGGGCGCAGGCGTCGACCCAGATGTCTCTGTTCCCGTGTTTCTGTTTTTTTTCTGTGGCGCTCGCTCGCTCACTATGAGAGGCGGAGAGAGAGAGGCCTGTGCTCGCTGGGGTTGCCGTAGCAGCCGGTAAGATAACGGTCACAGCACGGGCACGGAGCAGCAGCAGCGGTCAGGGTACACGAGGCGCACAAACGATCAGCAGCGCACAGCGGTGTTTGGACCAGAGCACGCTCTCTTAAAGATGGGAGGGTTTGGAGGGGTAGACTGGGTACAATAGAGTGAGCAGGAAGTGCAGTCTTCTGGGGGGCAGACAGCTCGAGAACCTGCAGGATAAATGAAAAATCGGTGATTCCCACTTTGGCGGTCAGGATGGAATTGGTCAGGCTCAGCCGGCCTGGTTGGTTGGCCTGGTGATGTATTTTTTTTTTTTTTTTTTTTTCCCTCGACGATTTCTCTGATACGGTCAGGCTAGGTCAGTCCCGATGCCATGGCGATAAGTACCGCACTGTGGACTAGACGAGTACAGCGGACCTAGGTGCACGTACAGTAGGCGGACTACAGCGTTGATAGATACCTAGGTAGGTCCTTGGTACGTATACGACCTGTGTTTGGCAGGTAACCCGCCCATCGCCTACCCACCGGTTGGTGGGCTACCCTACCTCTTAAGTAAGGTAAATAGATACTACGTAGACTGTAATACAATACAGTAGGTACCTCCCTCTGCGCATCGGGGACAGTGCATACAGCAAGGTGCCTGGCACTAAGGTAGTGGCCTAGGTAGGTACCTAAGTAGGTATAAGTGTGGCCGTAGCGTGTAGGTACCCATATCCACAGTACTGTACGCTGTCTTCTTTACCTCTGCTGCATAAGTAGGTGGGCAGGTGGATAGGTGGATAAGTACCCTAGTGTAAGCCCATAGCCGACGTGTTTAGTGTACTACGTAGTGTACAAACTCGCCTACGTAGCTTGGCAAAGACCGGGACGCAAATGAGAAACAAAGTGAGTAATTTGAGTTCATCGGCCAGTTAATCTTGGGAATCATCGAATGAGGGATGGTGGCTGTAAGTAAGCGCCATACTACCTACTAAGTGGAACAGCGTTGTGGTAGTATAAGTAGATTAAGTACGCTAGGTGGTGATAGTTTACCTGTAAGTAAGTACCTACTTACCGACCTAGGTACGTACGTAGTCGTCTGATCCTCCAAGGCCCTCTCGATATGCAACACCAGGCGGTATGATGAAGAGCTCGGGACAAGATCTGACTGCCAATTGCCTCCAACGTTGTACCTAGGTAGACCCTAGAGTATCGACCGTACCTCATCTCAGAACAGTTATTCATACAGAGATTTGGTGTCTGTAAACTATCTAAGTACTGTACTGTATGTACTTATACTCGACGGGACTACAGGTACCTTGCTGCGAATATGTATAGTTCATGCGCATGGAGGGATGCTGCATGACGCCAATCAAGACACCGTCACCGTCTCACACCACTCACTACCCTATTCAAGATAGCAGATAGTGTACTGTAGTACGTGTCAACCTCCCATGTCTTCCCTTGATTCGTTGTCAATCACCACGTCAACGTCATGGAGTCAGTCATAGACAAGAATTCTGAGAGGATCATAGCGTTGGTGGGTTGCCTATGGCATTAGCACGCATACGGCCATGCTTCGGTAGATGCAGCACATGTACACCAGACTGCCGGCGATATATGCTATACCGAGGTGGTGTGTGCTAGCTAGGTAGGTACTTACCTACCTTAGGTACCTAGCGTACAGAGTAGTCTACCTAAGTGGCATATACTAGGAGGGATCAGCTAAGGAAATTAATTAGTATTAATTAGTATTAGTTATACTAATTAATACTAAAATTTCTTGGCATACTAATACTAAATACTAAAATTTCTTGGCATACTAATACTAATACTAATATTAATACTAAAAATACTAAATATTTACTTATTAATACTAAAAATACTAATTTTTTTAAAAAAAAAAAATCGGAAAAAATCGGAAAAAATCGGAAAAAATCGGGATAAATTCAGGAAAATTCGGAAAAAATTTAAAAAAATTAAAAAGCTTAAAAAACTTTTAATAATAATAATAATAATAATAATAATAATAATAATAATAATAATAATAATAATAATAATAATAATAATAATAATAGTAAATATTATATTTTAATTTTAATTTTAAGGTTTTATATTTAATATATAAAATTATATTAAATATAAAATTATATTAAATATAAAATTATATTAAATATAAAATATTTTAAATAATATAATTAAACTTGGTTAAATTTAAAATAATTAAAATCCGTTCGAAATTCCCTTAAAATATAGCTATTAAATCGTAAAGTATTTAAATTTAATAATGTAAATAAAAACTCTTTAACTTTAAGGAATTTTTTTCTATAATTAACTGCAATAGGTAATATTTATTTATGGATACTTTAATAATATTCGTTTTTAACACTATGACCTATTTATAAAAAGGGTTTAGCGTAAAATTTAAAATCGTATTTAAGGTTTAAAGTTGTAACGGATTTTAAATGCTATAAATATATATATATAGCAAAGGTTCCGTTATTTTTCTAAAAAGGTAAGTTAATTTTAACCTATTCTTTATGTTGATTTAATTCGGAAATTTTTAAATTATTTTCTATTTTAACTATTAAAAAAATTATTATATATAAAAATATAATATAAAATAAATATAAACCTTACTTAAAATATAAAATATATAAGTTTAAAATTTAAATATATATTAATAAAATATAAATAATTTTTAACATTAAAAAAATAATAACTTACTTTAATAATAAAGGTTAAAAAACCAAAAATAATTATATATAAAAATAATAAAATTTTTATATATAAAATAATAATAAATATTATAAAGTTTTTAAACTTATAGAATAAAATATTTTATAAATTAAATAAAAATATATAAATATTACATTATATTTATATATTTAATTATTTTAATGTATTTTTAATATATACTTTAATACTTTAATACTTTTATTATTTTAATAATAATATAAAAATATATACTTTAATACTTTAATATTAAATAATATTATAAAATTAATAATAAAATAAAAATATATACTTGAATACTTTAATATTTTATTATTTTATAAATAATACAAAAATATAGACTTTAATACTTTAATATTTTAATATTATAATATTTTAATACTTTTATTATTTTAATTATAATATAAAAATATATACTTTAATACTTTAATATTTAATAATTTTATAAATAATACAAAAATATATACTTTAATACTTTAATATTTAATAATTTTATAAATAATACAAAAATATATACTTTAATACTTTAATATTTTAATATTTTAATATTTTAATACTTTTATTATTTTAATTATAATATAAAAATATATACTTTAATACTTTAATATTTAATAATTTTATAAATAATACAAAAATATATACCTTAATACTTTAATACTTTAACATTATAATATTTTAATACTTTTATTATTTTAATTATAATATAAAAATATATACTTTAATACTTTAATATTTAATAATTTTATAATAATACAAAAATATATACTTTAATACTTTAATACGTTAACATTATAATATTTTAATACTTTTATTATTTTTATTACAATATAAAAATATATACTTTAATATTTTAATACTTTAATATTTTATAATTTATTATTTTAAAAATAATATAAAAATAAATACTTTAATACTTTTATTATTTTAATAATAATATAAAAATTAATACTTTAATACTTATTATTTTATTATTATTATTATAATTA
The DNA here is from genome assembly GCA_005188305.1 of Xylaria sp. BCC 1067. Lineage (NCBI taxonomy): Eukaryota > Fungi > Ascomycota > Sordariomycetes > Xylariales > Xylariaceae > Xylaria > Xylaria sp. BCC 1067. The sequence goes on along the minus strand of SSCS01000003.1, from coordinate 77,334 downwards.
AATAAAAATATATACTTTAATACTTTAATATTAAATTATATTATTAAATTAATAATAAAATAAAAATATAAATATAAATACTTTAATACTTTAATAGTTTAATATTATAATATTTTAATACCTTTATTATTTTAATAATAATATAATAATATATACTTTAATAGTTTAATACTTGTTATTTTATTATTGTTATTATAATAAAATAAAAATGTATATATTAATACTTTAATATTTTTATTACGTTAATAATAATATAAAAGTATATACTTAAATACTTTATTATATTAAAAATAAAATAAAGATATATACTTTAATACTTTAATACTTTATTATATTAATAATAATATAAAATTATATATATTAATACTTTATTATTTTAAAAATAATAAAAAATATATACTTTAATACTTTAATACTTTAATACTTTAATACTTTAATACTTTAATACTTTATATATTTTTTATATAAATATAAGCCTTTTATTTATTATTTTATTTTTTTATTTTTTTACTATTAAGTAACATTTTATTACTTATTTTATTATTATAACTTTAATACTTTAAAGTTAAATATTTTTTACGTTATTATCTTTTTAACCCTTTTTAAAAAATGGATTCTTTTATTTTTATAAATTTAATAACTTTTAAACAATCTGAAAATTCTCGGCAATCTAAAAATTTTAACCAATTTAAAAATCTATATAAAAATTCGAAATATAACTACCCTAGTTATAAACTAGAACTTTTTAAACAATCGAAAATTTATATTTTTAAAAATTAACTTTTTATTTAAAAATTATTAGAAATTAATTTAAATTAACTACAAAGAATTTTAGTAAAATGTATTATATAAGTTAAAATAAATTTATATTTTTATATAACTATTAAAATATATTAATTAAAATTAATAAAGTATTTTTATTTAAAAGTTAACTCTATTAAATTATTTTAATTGTTTAATTATAGTAAACATTATATTTGCTATTATTTATATATTTTTTATAATAAAAAAACTAAAGAAAAAAATAATAGTAAATATATTTATATATATATATATATTAAAATATTTATTAATTAAAATTAGCGGCCTAAAACAATTAATTTACTATTGTAGATTTAAATACTGGTCGAAAAAAAGCCCGAAATAATACTATTTAAGAATTTAACAAAAAAACTGCTTATAAAAAAATCCTACATTTTACTATTAAAAATAATATTCTTTTTAATATATTAAGTTTAGAATTGTTTAAAAATTTACTTAATTATTATAATTAATAAGTATTTTATTAAATATAAATATTATAATTATATTAATATATATTTTAGTTTAACTTTTATTATAAATTAATATAAAATTAAAAAATTACTTTTAAATATATATATAAAAACAACAAGTAATTTTAATTATATTTTAAAATTATATAGCAATAAAAATAAAATATTTTTTTTTACTTTTAATATATAAACTTTAATTATATAAACTTTATATTTAGCAGTTATTATAATATTTATTAATAGAAATTTTATTTTAAATTATAAGCTTATTAGTATATAAATAATAATATTTTTAAAAATTTATTATTAATTTATATAAGGTTTAAACAGCTTACTAAATTATATACTAATTAATATATTTATAAATTTATTATAAATATTATTAAAAAAATATTTAGTAATTAGTTTTAAAAATATTATAAAGTATTTACTATTATTTTTTAATTTTAAAGGCTTTTTTTATTAATTATAATAGTTTTATATAAAATAATGCTTTTAATAATATAAATTTTACTTAAAATTTTCAATAAAATTATTTAAAAGTATTTTTAATAACCTTTACTTTAAATATTTGTTATTTAACTTATATATTTAATTTTGTTGTTTAAAAAATTTTAAAGGAATATATTTTAAATTTTTAAGCTAAAAAAAAATTATTTAATTATTTTAAAAATTTAAACAGTTAAAATAATATAAATAGTAAGTATAATATTAAAATAAAAAAAAATAAACTTATTAACTTTTTAAATATTACAAATAAATTACGCAAATTAATTTTTATAATTAAATATATATAAAAAAATAAAAAACTATTTATAAAAAGAATTGCAATTTATAAAAAAAAAGGTTTAATTTTTTTAAATTTTAATAAAACAAAAATTCCTTTAAGTAATATAAATTTATAAAATTATATAAAATTATTAAAATAATATAACTAATATAATATAATAAATAATATTATTTAATAAAATTTAATATATTATATAATTAAAACAGCTTTAATTTTTTAAGAACTTTTAATTTATATTAGTTAAAATATTATAAATAAAACCTATAAACAAAATATTTTAAGTTTTATTAAATAAAAATGTTTAAAAAATTTAAAAGAAATTTTCGAAATTTTTATTAAACTAACAATTAAACTTTAAAAAAAACTTTATATAATTTTAAATAAAGCTTTATTATATATATATAATATATATAGTAAGCTTTAAAGTTATATTATAAAATTTAAAAATAAAATTTAAAACAATGCATTTTTAGTAAGTATTTATATTATTAATTTATTTAAATTATAAGCTAATATTTTATAAAGTTTATATTATTTAATATTAATTAAAGCTATTAAATTTAAAATTTTAAAGCTAAATACGTATTTTTTAAAAAAATTAACTTTGCAAAATATTAAAAATTATAAGCTTTATATTTTAAATATTTTATTAAATCTAAGATTTAAAGTATTATATTTTTAACCTAAAAGGTTACTATATTTTTATTTTACTATTTAAACAAACGTTTTAAATTTATTAAAAAAAATATAAAAAGTAAGTTTATTTTAAAAAAGTTTTAATTTAGTTAATATTAATATAAATAAAATATAAAAAAATATTTGAAATAATATTTAAATTTTAAAAGATATTTATAAAACTTTAAATAATTTAAATAAAAATTCTAAATTTAAATCTAAATTTTATATTAATTAAAATAAATTTAAAACTAATAAAATTTTAATATATATTACTAAAACAATTAGTAATTAACAAGTTAGTAATTTTTATAAATGTTATTTTAAAAAATAATTACTAATTTTTATAAATGTTATTTTAAAAAATAATTACTAATTTTTAAATAAATATTTTCTTTAAATTATTAAAAGAAAAATTAAAATAAATTTAAAGTTTTAAGCATTTTAAGCCGGTAATATTTAGCAATTCTAGTAATATTTTTAGCTATTAAACAAGTTTTTTTTATTACTAGTAATATTATTATTAAAAGTAAAAATTAACTATTATTAAAAATAGTTAAAAAGCTTGTATTATTAAAAAGCTAAAAATTTATTAATATTAAAGAATTAAAACGTACAATTAAAACAAAATAAATTCTTAATAATATTTTAGAAAATATTAAAATTATAAAATAGCTTTAAAATATTTTTTTTTATTTAAATATATAAATATATAAAATTTTATTTATAATTAAAAGCTATTAACTTTATAATATTATTTATAACTAAATTATAATAACGTTTTTATTATATATATTATAATAAAAAAATTTAATATTTAATAAAGTATAAATTATATTAACTAAGATTTTTAGCAACTTTGTTCTTTTTTAGCCTACCTAGTATAAATTTTATACTTTTTTAAACTTAGTAAATACTTATTACAATATATATAAATATTATCTTAAAAATAATTAATAAATAAAATAATTATTAATAAAAAAGTAAAAATAAATACTTTTTTTTTGGAAAGTTACTTTAAAATAACTTTTGTAATATAACTAATAAAATAAGGTTATTAATAGGAATATGCTTTTATAAACTCGTTAAATTAAAGCAACTTTTTAAAAAAGGCTGCAGCTTTTAAATATTAATATTGTTGAAATATGGCCAGTATATACAAAAGGAAGGTTATATTAATCTTTACCACAGCGTGGTTTGCGCTATAGCTTTGTATAGGTTTTAGCTACCAAACGATATATATAATAGCTAAAGGATATTACGTAGTAATAAGGCTACGTATACACATATTTATTCTTACTATTCGTACTACCCGTGCAAACAAAGAAAATAATATAAGTTATTAAAATATAGTTATTATATTATTTTGTTTGTATTTTTTTATACATATAAAGTTTATTTAATACTAATTAGTAGTTGTTAGTATAACTACAAATTAGCAAAAATAAAAACAAAATTTTATTTTTAAAGCGTTCTGCTTTAAAACTTTATATAAAAAGCTTTAACTTTATTTAGCGCTTTATAAGCAAAAAAAAAAAAGTTAATATTTTTTCTATATATATAATATTTTATAATTTAAATATAACTTTATATTTTATAGTTAAACTAAAAATATAAGCTTATATAAATAAAAAAATTAAACTATAAGAAAATTTATAATAACTACTATAGCAAATTAAAATATAAAACTTTAGCTAATTTTAAATAAAAAAAGCATAAGTTAATTAAAAAGCAAATAGCTAATTAAACTTAAAACTTATTTATAAATTTAAAAAAGTATATAGCTTTAAAAAAACATACTACTTTTACTATTTATATATATATTTTAAAACTTATTACTTAAATAAACTTTATTATTATTTAAAAATATATAGTTTTTTTGATAAAAATATATATTTTTAATATAAAACAATAAAAATAAATATAATAATAACTAAAATAATGCTTATAAATTTATAATTAAAAACTTTGCTTAAAGTAATATAGTTTTATATAAACTTTAAAAAAGCTTTATTATATATAATATATATAATATTACTTTTATAAAATATATAAGCAAGTAAAAAATTATTAGTTATTTTAAATAGTACTTTTTATATATTAATAAAAGCTTATATTTTTAAAAGCTAAATTTTATTTATATATTTTAAGCAAAATTTTATAAATAAATAAAAAAAGCTTTTAAAAAGATTAACTTATACTTTTATATAGAAATATATAATATATTTATTTAGTAAAGCGTTTATTTTTTATTGTATAAACTATATATAGCTTTTTTTATATATATATTTAAAAGCAAAAAGATTAACTAAATATATAAAAGCTAATAAATATAGCCTAGCTTAATAAAAAACTAATAAACTGCTTACAACTTAGCAAAAAACTAACTAACTATTTAAAACTAAATAGTAAACTATATATAATATATAAAAATTTAACCTTTAGTAGTAATTTATTTAAAAAATATTTTAATTTATATATTAAAATTTGCTTTAGTAAATAAATATTATAATATATAATAACTTTAAATAAGCAAACAAAATATTTAATAGCTTTTAATATATAAATATAATATATAATATCCTGCTTTAAGCAAGCATAATATATAATAATAAACCTAGTATATAAATGTTTTAAAATAATAGTATAATAAAACTTTTGCTTTTATATAATAATATAATAGTATGCTTAGTATAATAAAAGCGTAATAAAAATATTAAATACTTTTATTAATATATTATAAAATACTAGAAATAAATTACTTAATAAAAATATAAATATTTTTATATAACTTAATAGTTATAAATTTTTTTTATATAACTTTTTAAATAAAAGATTTATTACTAATATATTAAATTTTAAACAAAGCAATTAATTTATAAAAATATATAACCTTTTAAAAGGTTTAACAAAAAAATTAATATTATTTAAAAAAGCTATAAAATATTTTTTTTAATAAAGTATAATTATTTATTAATATATATAAAAAACTAAAAATTATAAAAAATTAATATAATATAGTATTTTTTTAGTATTAATAAAATATATAAATAAGTTTTATATATATTATAAAAGGCTAAATAAATATTAAAATAAAATTTATATTGCTTTAAACTAATATTTTAATTTATATACGAACTATATATTATATTAAGCAAACTAAACTATAATAAGCTTTTTATTTATATAAAAAAAAAACCTAAAGCTATTTTTATTAAACGTACTAAAAAAGCTACTAAATAAGTTATAGTTTATATAAAAAATACTAAATATTAAATACTAAAAAAAAAGCTAACTATAAATAGTAGTTATATAAATATACTTAAGCATATAAAAATTAAAGTTAGCAATAATTATTTAAAAGCTTATATTTAAAGCGCTATTTATAAAATTATATATAATAATTTAAATAATACTTAACTAAAATAAAAATACTTAGTACTTATTATATAAAAAAAGAATTATATATACTATATAAATTAAAAATATATATTTAATATATATATAAAAAGATTTTAAAAATATTAAAGCTTATATAAATTATATAAAAAATGTTTAAGCTTAGCTAAAAGTAGTAATAAATAGCATTAAACTACTTTATAGTTTAAATAATTATAAAAAAAACTATATATAAAACAATGTTTTATATATAAAAAAAATAAATACTAGTTTATAAATAATATACTATAAAAGCAATTTTATATAAAAACCTATTATTTAATAAAAATATTTATAAAATTAAAGCTTTTAAAAAAAAAGTTTATAGCTTTTATACTAAAGTATAAAAAAGAGCTAGCTATATAAAAAATAGCTTTAAAAAGCAATTTAAAGTACAAATTAAATATTAATAATAATATTTTATATAATAGTTTATAGTATATAAGCTAGCTAGCAACAAACTTATTTTTTTATTTTATAACTAGCTAAAATATTTATTGCTAAAAAAGTAATAAAAATACTAAATAGTTTATATTATAAAATTAATATAGTATAACCTATTAAAAAATTATTTAAAATATAAAATTAACTAAAATATTAATAGTAAGTAAACTATAAATTAAAGCTTACATATAAAAAAATCCAAACATAAAAATTAACTAAACTAAAAGCTTAATAATTATATAGTTTAAAAATATAAAAAGCATAAAAGCAATTAGTATAGCAAAAATTAATATAAATATTAAATATATATAATTTTATATTATAAAAGCAAATATACTGTTTTTTTTATTATTTTATAATATTAATAAATATAAAGTATACTTTAATAATATATAAAATATTATTATATAAAATAACAAATTAATAATTTTAGTTATTTAAAAATAAAAATACTTATTTTTTTATACTAGATTATATAAAGCTATAGTTTTTTTTATAAAAAAAAAGCTCTAATATTTATATTAGCAATTTAGCTACCTTTATATAAAAAAGCTATACAAGCTATTATAAAATGCTAGCTATTTAAACGTAAATAAAAAAGCATTTTATATAATTTAAAAAATATACTACTACTACTAAATATATACTTTATTACTTTAAAAATTTAAGTTTTTAATAAAAAAGAAATGCAATTTTAATTATAAAGTTATTATAAATATTATATAAATTAGTAAAAAAAATATATTATATATAATTAATATAAACATATTATTTTAAGCAGTAATATTTTTAAAATTGCTATTTATATAAAATACCTAAAACGTACTATACTAGTGCTAAATATATATATATTAAAGCTTTTTAAACTATATTATATATAACTTTAAAATAAATTTTATATTAGAAAAATTCTAAAACTTAGTATATATTATTAGCATAGCTTATATAAAAATACTAATAAAAGCGTACTAAGCAGTTAGTAAAATTAAATAAGTATATGTTTTGTTCTGTTATATATATAATATTTTATATAAAAAAATTAGCTATTATATAAATAACAAAACAATTTTATAAATAGTAGTTAAAATATTAAATAATATACCTAATTTAAATAAACTAGTACTAATGCTATTTATATTTAAAACATACTTATATATTAATAATAACTTATTTTTATTGTTTAATATTATTATATAAACAAATGTTATTTAAATAGCAACTAAAATGCTATATATAATAAAAGCTAAAATTAATATTAATTATATAATTAATATATATAATAAACTAAATATATATAATATATTTAACTTACTACTAAATAGCTAAGTTATAGTTTAAAAAAAAAGCTATAAATAAATTAAGCTATATAAGCTTATAACAATTAAAAGGTATATAGTTATAATAGCAATAATAAATAGCTTAACAAAGTTTTATTATATATAAATTAAAAAATACTATAGCAACTAAAACGCTAAGCAAATAAAACTATATAATATACTATTAACGCTTATTTAAGTTAAATAGTTATAAAAATATAGCTAGCTAAAAAAAACAATACTTTTAAAACTAAAAATAGCGCATACTATATATATAATAGTTAGTAAATATTTGGACAAATAGTAAATAATATAGAAAAAAAAATAACTATAATTTAGTACTGCAATTATAACAAAATAATATTATTAATACTTTAGGTGTTTTATTTAAAAAATTAAATACTATAAAAATTAACTAGCTTATTATATAAGGCATATTTAATACTGTATAGTTTAACCTAAAAAATATAACAAAGGTTAAATTTTTAAGTTTAGATTTATTTAGGAAATAAAAAGTAAAATAACTAAACTATATAAAAAGTTAAAATATATTATTTAAAAATATAATAATAAAAAAAATATAATATTTACTTAATTATTTATAATTTAAAAAATAATCTAATAGCTAGTACTAGTATTAGAACTATTATTTATTTAATTATATAGTATATATAATAAAATATATAATATTATATAAGTATATATATAATTTGCTAACAACTTAATATATATAATTTATATAAGCCTTTTAAAGAAAATTATATATAAATATTTATAAAAAATATTTTTTTAAGTTATATAGCTACTATATAAATTAGCAAAATTAAAGTTTTACTAGTTTAAAACATATTAAACGTACTATAAAAAAAAGCTTAAAATATAAATTTTAATATATAACTTATATTTATTATATATAAAAAATAAAAGCAAAACATTTAATATTATAGCGCTATAAACAAATAATATATTTAGCTTTATAATATTAATATTTTTTTAAATAAAACAAAAAAAGCTAAATAAAGCAAACTTTTATATAAAACTAAAAAGTACTTTAGTATTAAAGCAGCTTTTAAAATTTAATAAAAAAAGAATTTAATAATTAGCTAATAATAATATAATGTTTATTTAAAAAAGCTAAACAAAGCAACTTTATATAATTAACCTAAAAGCTATTAATATAGCATAGAAATATATTGTTTAATAAGCGTATAATATATATATTATATTTATTTATTAACTAAAAGTAGCATACAATTTATTTATAGCTGCTTAAATTAAAAAACTAATAATAAAAAATATTAAAAAATTAAATATATAGCTTAAATAATAAATTTAAAACTTAAACTAAAAATTTAACTATATTTTACTAAACCTTATATATATAAAGCTATTTATATTTATAAATAGTTTATTTATAAATAATAAAAATATAACTTTATAGCTAGGCTTTATTATTATACTAGCTATAAAGTTTTATATAAATAGTTAGTTTATAATCTAAAAAAATATTATATATTAAAGTTTAATAAAGTATAAACAAATTATATAAAGTATGCTAGCAAATAAGTTATATAAAATAATAGCTAGATTTAATTTAGCTATTATATTAAATATTATAGTATAAAAAATATTTAAATAACTAAATATACTACTAGTATTAATTATAATATATTTTAATTTAAAATTATTATATAAATGTTTTATTAAGCTAGGTATAATATAGGAAAAACAATTAATAATTAATATTATATTTATATATAAAGCGTATAAAAACTATAAAATATTTAAAATTTGTTAGGTTAATAAATAAAATAACCTAGCAAACATATATATAAAAAAATTGCTAAATATAACGTTTAAAAGGCTAATTTTAATAAATAAACTAATTATATATATAAAAGCATATATTAAAAAAAAAGTTAGCTTGCTTTAATACTATATATAAAGCAAACAAATATTATAATATTATTATAACTTAAATAAATATTATAAAAAGAAAATAACAATTTTTATTATATTATTAAAATAAATATAAATATGCAAACTATATAAAGCTTAATTTTTTTTAATAAAAAGCAATATAAAATATAATATAAAAAACTACTTTATATTTTTTTATTAGTATATTATAGCGCTTTAATTGTTATTTTTATTTAAAAAAATTATAATAAAACAATTAAATATATAATAAATAATACTACCGGATTTAATAGCATTTTTTTTTAACTTTATTGTTTTTTTTGTTTTTTTTATTTTTTTTGTTTTTATTGCTTAAATTATTCTTCTATTTTTTTTTTTTTTTCTTTTTTTTTTTCCTTTTTAAAAGTTTTGTTTTTATTGTTTAAAAACGTAAAAAAAGCAGCACAATTTATATAATAAAAGCAGCATATTATATATAATATATATAGGTATAATAAATATATACTATTAAAATAGCTACTAAAGGTATAATAGCTAATAAAAAGCAAAAAGCTATTATTTATATAGTTATATTTATTTATATATTTGCTTTTAAAGTAAAAGCAGCTATAGCTATAAATAAAAACTATATAAAAATAACTTTTGCAATATATTAAACAAACAAATATATAGTAGTATTAAATATATATAACTTAAATAGTAATATTATAACTTAATATATTAATAATATAGCACTTTTTATTTTATTATTAAATTAGTATAGTATATACTTTATAAATAACTTAAAATATATACAAATATATATAAAACATAAAAGCTATTTTAAACTTAATTAATAAATAAGCATATTTAATTATATAACTTATTATAAAGTATAATTTAAAAAGTACTTTAAAAAAGGTATATAAACGTTTTAAACGTAAGCAAAAAAGCATTAAATATAGTAGTAGTAATAGTAATAATTTATATACTAAATATAAATATTAATTTAAATATATAACATAAATTAAAATATAAGTAAATATAAGTAAAGTATAATATATACAAAATATAAAAATAAAAGCAAAAGCAAAAGTATAAGCATAAGTATAAATAGCAATAATAATAGCATAAAGCAAACAATATAAATATAATAACTACTATATAATAGTTAAATAACTTTTATATAATAGTTATTACTTTTATATATATATAAAACAGGCAAGCAAATAAATAAAGTAATAGCAGTAAACTATTATTATTATTAAAAAAAAAAAAAAGAAAGCTTATAAATAAAAAGCACTTATTTATACCTATATAACTTACAAAAAACTAAAAAACCTTTTATAACTACTAGTATAAATTATTTAAAATATATATACCTTTTATAAAAAAGTTAAAACGCTATATATAAAAAAATAGCACTAATAATATAGTTTTATATTATAAACTAACCTAATAAGCTAGTATAAAACTATGTACCGGTTTTAGTAGCTAGCTTTTTTTGCCTAAAAAATTGCACTTTTTGTATAGCTTTGCTAAAATATTAACTAATTTATACTACTTTATAATAGCATTAAATATTAAGCATTATACTATATATATAATAGCAATCTATTTTTTAAGCTATAAAAAATAGCAAAAGCAAAAAAAAAAAAACTACTAGTATTAAAATATAGCTAATACGTACAAAAGAAAAGTTATATTAATTTTTACTATAATATAGTTTACGCTATAGCTTTATATAGGTTTTAGCTACCAAACAATATATATAGTAGCTAAAGAATATTATATAATAATAAAGTTATATATACACATATTTATTTTTGCTGTTTGCACTACTTATATAAACAGAAAAAATAACACAAGTTATTAAAATATAGTTATTACATTACTTCGTTTATATTTCCTTTTATACGTATAAAGTCCATTTAACAAATATATAAATATATATATAAATATATATATATATATATTACTTACTAATTAAACAGTTAAATTACTGTTTAAAAATTTATCTTAGTTAAATGGAGCAGTTTGCGTAGGCTTAAAAAGTAGTGGTAAGGTTAGCTAAATATTTAAAAATATTATTATTCCGAAAAAAAACTAAACAATAAAATAGGAAAAAAAGGAAAAAAACTTATAAAATACAGCTTAGCTATATAATCTAATAAAATTTGCTAATTCTAAGGAAAATACGGAATTTTAGCGCTTATAAAGTTGTTTTAAGCTTAAAAATTAAAAAAGTTCTAATAAACCTATTAAAAGTTAATAATATATATATATATATATATATATAAAACATCTAAAAAAAATCCAAAAAATATTAATTTATTAAGGTTATAAAGCAGTTAAAATTCTGTATTTTTTTATATAAGATTTGCTAGGTTTGCAAAGCGTTGTTAAAAGCAATCTTTGCTTGAAAACTTTAGCGAACTATTAGTTTTTAAGTTTTAATGATTTTACGTTAATTAATTTAAGCTATTGTAAGTAGGATAAATAAATAAAGCAAAAAAAGGCCTTTTAATTAATATATTTTTTAAAAGTTAAAAAGTGGTAGTTGTTAAAAAAGTTTAAAAAAAAAGTAAAAGGTATTAAAGTATTATTAAATAAATTAACTTTTTGTTAAATTAGCCGGCGTTAAAGCTTAACGCCGATAAATTTAAATAAAAACATACTTTTAATTTATAAACATATTAACCGGTTAATATATAAAATAATATGCTAGCAGTTATATTTTTATTAGTAAATATATAATAATATGCTAGTACTTAAAATATAATATGCCGGTAGTTATATTTTTACTAATAAATATAAAAATAATATGCTAGTAGTTATAATATTATTAGCAAAATAAAAATGTAATATGCTAGCAGTTATATTTTTATAGGTAAATACAAAAATAATATACCGGTAGTTAAAATATTACCGGTAAAATAAAATATAATATGCCGGTAATTATAATATTACCGGTAAAATAAAAATATAATATGCCGGTAGTTATATTTTTATAGGTAAATATAAAAATAATATGCCGGTAGTTATATTTTAACTAGTAAAATAAAAATAATATGCTGGTAGTTATATTTTAACCGGAAAAATAAAATATAATATACTAATAATTATAATTTTATTAATTAATATTATATATTTTATATTTAACTTTAATATTTATTTATACGCTAACTATAATAGGTATAGCTTAGCGGGGTATACTATTAAATAGGTTTAGTTTTAGGCTATTTAACTATATTTTTTCTTAATTAAGTTATATTTTTTAGTTTTTTTAAAATTTAGCCGAATTTATTTCTATTTAATTTTAATATTTATTTGTACGCTAACTATAATAGGTATAGCTTAACGGGATATACCATTAAATAGGTTTAGTTTTAAGCTATTTAACTATATTTTTTCCTAATTAAGTTATATTTTTTAGTTTTTTTAAAATTTCGCTAAATTTATTTTTATTTAACTTTAACATTTATTTGTATGCTAACTATAATAAGTATAGCTTAGCGGAATATACTATTAAATAAGTTTAGTTTTAAGCTATTTAACTATATTTTTTTCCTAATTAAGTTATATTTTTTAGTTTTTTTAAAATTTCGCTAAATTTATTTTTATTTAACTTTAACATTCATTTGTACGCTAACTATAATCGGTATAGCTTAGCAGAATATACCATTAAATAGGTTTAAGTTTAAGCTATTTAACTATATTTTTTTTTAATTAAGTTATATTTTTTAGTTTTTTTAAAATTTCGCTAAATTTATTTTTATTTAACTTTAATATTTATTTGTATGCTAACTATAATAGGTATAGCTTAGCGGGATATACTATTAAATAGGTTTAGTTTTAAGCTATTTAACCATATTTTTTTTTAATTAAGTTATATTTTTTAATTTTCTTAGAATTTAGCCGAATTTATTTTTATTTAACTTTAACATTTATTTGTACGCTAACTATAATAAGTATAGCTTAACGGAATATACTACTAAATAGGTCTAATTTTAAGCTATCGAACCATATATTTTTTTAATTTTTCTTTTAAGCAATATTTACTAAAAATACTAATATTAACTAATTATACTAATAATACTAAAACTTTAATATAATAATTTAGTACAAATGCCAAGATTAGTATTTAGTACAGCCGAAAATTACCCGTACTAAAATTTACCTACTAAAATTTTAGTATTTTTAGTATACTAAGTATTTATATAACTTTTAATACTAATTTTTAACCTTAAAAAGGATTTAAATAAATGCGTTAGCATTTAAGTTTTATAAGTTATAACAGTATAGATATACCATGTAACGAGCATGGAGGTGGTATTTAAGTACTTACCTACATACACTTGACGCCCACAGCTTATATAGTAGTAGTAAGATGTAGCGTTAATATTCTATGATTTACACTATTTCGTACGACTAGTATAACCGCTGCCATGACAGGAGTCCTAATGATAATCTTTCCCTCCCTTATCTTTACAGTACCTGTACAGTGCCGGTGTCCCCATTCTGTTGCCGCCAGCCTGTATTAATACCAGCGAGGTGGTGTAAATAAACAAGACCGAAAGGGGTCTGTAATTTTACACTATACCAACTTCTACTTAAGTTATCCCACCAGATTGCGTCGTATCACCAGAGCTTGACCCCTAGCTCCAATGCTTTCTCTGTCTCCTGTTTATACCTAGGTACTTGCTCTGTACATTGCTCTTGTTTCTGATGTCTCCTTCCTTTTGATCCCCACCAGCTAACCCCCCCCCCCCTCTCTCTCTCTCTCTCTCTGGCTCCTGGAGAAATTGTGTGAGGATTCAGTAAGGTACATACATGTACGGTGGCACGTACTTTACTGCTCTCAGTCCGCTACCTAGCCTACATTTATCTATACGCGATCTAAATTATACGCTCGCGGAGGTACTTGGGCGTCTCCACTAGCGCAGCACACTATGAAAATTTAACTGAACAAACCCCTGGGATGTTGGACCCCGGAAGTCTGCGTTCCATCACCCCAGCCCAGGCGACAACTCCACAGGCTGCAACCACTAAGGGATCCCTAGTGTACAGTACCAATTACTGTAGGCGGGGTAGGTAGTCTCGACACTTTTGTGCTTCAGACAGCACTGTGCTAATCTCCGAGTTTCCCGAAACCGAAGTAGACCATCGGGTCAGCCTCGCATGAACGAAATAGAGATCGGTAGCCAGTATCGTCCGAAGCACGGTTGGTTAGTTGATTGCTGCGGCTTTATAGTATGTCTGCTAGTAAGTAGACCTCAAGCCTTGAAAGATTGCCTTACACCGCCTACACTTTATTGGCCTTTGTGGTTGCATCAGAGAAGTGGCTTAACTGCTGTTGTACACTGCGACGGGCCATCCCAACGCCTCCCGACGCGAATATGTACGTACGACTTGACACTTCGGAGTAACCAGTAACCTTGTTGATGGTGCCTTGATTATAATAATCATATAGGTGGCTGTCACGGTCACAGCGGTACGCCGCAGTGAGCTGTAGCAAAATTCCCACCTTGGACTACTAACGAAGGCTTATAGCCTAGCCCGATTTCTAAGCACCCTGAGTCTTATCGGCCTGACCGTAGATTCCTCCATCTAGGATGAGGCCCTCATTGTTATCCAGATCGTCCTGTGCCCGCCGCCACTTTGTAGCATTCGCCTTGCGGCCCTCTTGAGCAGCGCCTTTCCCCTTGGCGTCAAATACGGGCTTGATCAGGCCACCAAGCAAAGGGTTCTTGCTGAAAGCGCCACCATGGCTGCCGCTACGATTCCCACTCGTCTCCTCTAGGACCGCGCCGCCGTCCTTAGCGATGACTTCGTTGGGGCTTTCGGGTCGTTCGACAGGTGCCATTTTCCGCACGACTTTGCCCCCGATTAGGTCGATGCTGACTACCTGGCGCCGCCTCTCGTACTCGGGGCGGGCATTCCATTCCATTTCCCTCAGAGTCTTTTGTTGTCGTTTTAGCTCCCGGGCACGTTCTTCGGGGGTTGCCCACTACCACCGCCCAGGTCAGCAACCGTTCTTGTATTTCTGGCACAACTTGAGGAGGTTTGGGTTTGGGGTTTGAGGTTTGGTGGCGTGGCGTGGCGTGGCAGGGGTTCCTGGAAGATGGGTGAGGTGTGCAGGGCCTGAGGACTTCCGGCCCCGAAATCCGCTTCCATGGGGAGACGATGACATCTTGACCTACCATGTTACCCCCCGTCCCAGCTACGGCGCCGCTGACATCGAAGTCTGCGGCTTCATCTCTGACGGTCGTTCTGTGGGCATTCTGGGCTTGGAAGCCAAGCAGGCGATCTCGATGTTCGAGAGCCTTGATTTCGGCCTCACTTGTGGCACCCTGAACTTCCCTTGGTCTTGAAAACGGCGCTGGTGTTTTTGACACGTCAGCTCGTCTATGGGCCTGACGATCGACTTGAATACTAAGCGTCAGTACTTCGACCAAGCATAACGTGAAATTGGAGACACATCAGGAGTGCATAGACTGAATAAAGGAAATGCAATCAGAATAGCAGGATTAGTACTCTTAGTACTACTTCTTAGTACTACTCACCAGCCATTTTCTCTCTACCGCGCTCATCTCGTAGCTCGCGAATCATTGACTGAACTTCTGCAGAGCTTAGGAGTGACGTCCCGCAAAATGTGCAGGGACTAAGGCCTTCCTTGACGCATACCACCTTACCACAGCTGAGGCAGTTAGGGGCAGCAACCAAGAGAGGGTGCCGGGCTGCTACACAGTTGCATCGTCGTAGGTTAGCATCGGTTGCTTGGGAGGGGTTGGTGGTCATCTCAAGTGTGCGAATAGCATCATCAAGATCTGATAAGGCAGTGGAGGCACCATGCATAGCAGTACCACCTGAGATATGGACCTTGGTCTTGGGCCCTGGTGTGGAAGATCGCGACCCGGGCGTTGACTTGGACTTGGGCGGTGGTAGATCGGATATGAGCCATCCCGGGCCCGACTGGGCAGTTTTTGATGCAGGCGGTGGCGTTGCAGACTGGCGCGGTACCGTCTTGACTGTCAATGACGCAACCGATGGTGTCGCAGCCGGACTGGGTCGTCGGGCGACATAGTCCTCATCGAGGCTCTTTTTGCTGTATGCAGTACCTGGATGAGGACCGGTTTCCAACGCCTTTCGCGGCGCAGGTGTGTGTAGAGGTGCTTTCTTTTTCTTGCCTTGCCCCCTGACGAACTTGGGCACTGGTTCAATGGCGGGTTCATGACCACTAGCACCACACCCTACGACGGCACTGGGAGTCGGGTTAGAAACGGCGAGTTTAGGGTCTTGTCGCCTAGAGTTGAATGAGGTAATGAAATCAACAGCTTCGGGAGAGTCGCCCAGCAAGTTGCGGAAATGGTCGACAGCGTCTGACTTGGACAAAGTCGCGGCATAGTCAAGAACCTGTGTCAACTCATCATCAGGCAGGGGTAGAAGCCTAGAGAGTTGTATTGTAGACATGGCGGCGACGTGAGTATCCGGAGCATATGATCCCTGCTATGGCCTGGTGACCTTCGTGATTGTATTCCGCATGTGCGCTTGGCTGTTCGATGCGACCGGAAAGGCGCGACACAACCTTGAAGTGCTCCCCACGAGCGAGTTGAGAACCCCGCGCGTTTATGGGCTGACTGAAAGTGAGAGCTAAACTATTTCGGCGGTATATGTCTCATTTTTATATATTCTTCTTTGAGCATATACTGTATATGTGTTATGGCAGATGGAACATTTTGAAAACTGTCGGCGAGGACTCATCGTGCGGTCCACCTCTATCTAGGTACCTACTTAGGTAGGTACCTAGATAGGTATCTCCTACCGGTTCGGGGGTTTCCTTAGGTGCTTAAAGGGGCAGGTATTTTGCAATTAAAAGCATAATACCTAGGCAGGTACGGATAGGTAGCCGGGGTTTAAGTACCTACCTACCTAGGTAAGCGGGCGAAGTGGGGCCCACCTGCCTCCGGGGCTCCTTAGCTTGCTTACCTTAGGTACCTGGCGGTCAGTCTCCAGCCGTCTCTTTCTGTCGGCTGTCCAAACCACTAAGAATGGAGACACCGTTGTATCCATCCATTTTCATTCGGGGATACCTACATAGGAGCTGGTGCTTTTCGAACGCCACCATCCTCATCCTCCATTTAATCTAAGGTTGCTTGACCATAGCTTCGTTCTTGCAGATAACTAGAATTCCAGGTGCAGCCTGTCGCACTGCATCCGCAGCGAACTGCTTCCACAGCCACAACACACAACCACGGCGATTGCAGTGGCTACGCAAGACAAGAACAGGCACGCATTCAGAACGTCTAGAACCCCTTAGGAACGTAGCTAGGCCTTAGCCATGTGGAATTGGATCTGGAAAAATTGAGCGTGTGTCACCAGCTGAGACATGGTTGCTCACAGCATCAGTCCATGTGAGCATCGCATTCGCGATATCCACTGTTCAAACAAGAGATGGAGACGTGGAGGTGACCATCTGTTGCTTACATGAACCGGGCCACTGGGCGGCTTGCGATGCTAAGGCCCCAACATCCACAGTCAAAGGGGAGACAGGGAATGCCGAGCCCCCCCGGGATGCGCCCACATCGGTCGTCGATGTCTAGTCTACCTGACCTAGTCTGCGCTCTGGGGACCCCATGAACCGGCCCGCGTGCGCAACTCATCCGACCCCCATTCCCCACGAGGAGGAAATTGAACCTTCACCCAGCACCCCGCATCGTCACCGGGACTGTCCGTTCCTGCCCCCAATAGACATGCGAGGGAAAGGAGAGGCGAAAACCATGGTTATTTAAGAGACGTGGAATGGATCGATTTCATTACACAGGGATGGAATGAGACTCGGCGAACCCTGAGACAGCTTAGAGCGGCTCACCACCACATTCTCAAGTCATCCCGGCCGCCGTGGCTGAACGAATCCAGCCCTCTGAACCATCGCGTCACTGGGCGAATGAGCACTACGCTAGCAAAAGCTCTCTTTCTCTCTCACCAGCAAATAAACTTTAAAGTATAATATCTCCCTTTGAACTTTCTTATCCTTGGCGGGTTAACCTGGTAATATTACGACCCATTATCGCCCGCTACACGCACATCCCCCGCAGCAAAACACCGACAGTATCGCCGAGACTGAATCCACCGGTTTAGCAACCAGGAGGGGAATACTCAGAAAGCCTGTTTATCTTCGCTCTTCAGGTCACGTTGTCGTCTCGGCGCAAACAAGTGAAGTGCGTAACATCACGCCCGGCCGTATTCCTCCGGCCAACCGAGCATTTGGCCAGGCTGAATAGTTGAGCTGCTAAAACCAGCTTCGGAGGCCAGTGACCATTGGAGGAGCGGTAGGTAAATGCAGGTACGGATTAGCACCTGAGTTCGCTGGCGTCGGGTGTAAGTTAGCGTCGCATGCATAACATACCGAGCATCGGCATACCGCATCAAGCACTCACCACTTAATCGTATCATTGGTTTAATCAACGCCATATATGCAGGTACCATCTGCCTGCATCCTCGAACAAGCAATGGCGGATCTACCGACGTACAACGATATCCCCAAACGGCATCTACCCTCCAAGCAACCCCTGGACCCGAACTCCGTAAAAGTGAAAACGGAGGGTAAGGCCGAATTACCTCGATATTTCATTATAGATGGCGACTTTAAAAAGGGCCAATCCCGCTTTTTTCGTCGCCATGGCTTCTTTCCACGGGCAGACGGTCTCCTACTTGACATGGCTGTTTTATTATCTGCCATCATCACCTTCTTGGGGCTCGCCTTCACAGTCCTAGCACGCCACCCGCTGCTGCCACGTCAAGATACAAGCAATGTCAAGGGCACCTCATTTCTTAAACATGAAGACTCTATATCCGGCTTTCTCGGGCGCAGCTTCTTGCGAGATAATATTCCCCACATCGACATCCCCGATAAGCTCATCCAGGATGTATACTATTACAGATGGACGTCACTGCAGCGAAATATTCGCTATGTGACTGCCGGCACAGGTTACATGTGTACTGAGTTCGTACACCCGGTTGGCTATGCCCAGGCCTTCGGCACTATTGATGCCGCTGCTGGCCATCAGATCGACGAGGCGAGATGGCTAAGGAATACAGCCTACGCCGATGACTACATTCAGCTTTATACGAGAGGGCCTGCCAACCCACTTCAATACACGCAATGGATTTTGGACGCCACGAGTCGTCGTGCCATGGTCACGGGCGATAGCGGGTTCTTGGCTAGTCAGTTGGATGATATGGTTCGCGTGTGGCATCTGTGGGATCACGTTTTTGATCCTGCGGTCGGGCTATACTATTACCAGCCAGTGTGGGACGCTCAGGAACTATCTCTACCGGGGTTCATAGCAGACCCAAACAATACCAACTGGGACCTGAGGAAAGATGGCCCGGACACTTACCGGCCGAGTCACAAGTGAGTTTTATCTATTGTTTGTCGCTGCGTTCCGCACTCCCCAAGCTCCCCCTACACCTCAGCATGCATGGGCCAGATTTGGAGGTATTAACCCGAAACTTATAGTGCCTACATGGTCGCGAATGCCAGAGCGATTGCGAGGGCTGCTGAGCTGGCCGATGATGATGTTACCAAATCTCAATTTTCCAAGATTGCGGACAATCTCGAAGCAGCCATGTATCAGCGCTTGTGGGCTCCTGAACAGGAATTTTTCGTACGTGCATATCCCACTTGAGACGACCTGGGGCTGACGTCGTTTTCGGTTGCAGATGGACGTCATCCGTCCTGGTAACCCTAACTTGACTCGTCTCACAGGTCGCGAACAGGTCGGCCTGTTTCCGTTTAGGTTCGGCATAGGCTTGAACGAAAGTTACCCTCAGCCAGCCCTCAATTCTATGTTCGATCCGCAGGGTTTCTTCGCACCATATGGCCCCACTACCTTAGAAATCCGCGACCCATGGTTTGCAGCTACGAAACCTACCGATTACTGTAAGCTACTATGAGACGTGCGTTGTATAAGACGGAGAGGCGCTGATGGTATATAGGCTGTTGGTGGAACGGCATGTCTTGGCCATACTCGACCGGCCACACACTTAAATCGCTGGCGGCCATCTATCGGTCGGGCGTCACCAATGCCACCGCGGAACAGTACCATCAATACCTCCAAATGTACGCCCGGACACAGCAAAAGAACGGAAAGCCTTATGTCGCCGAGTCTCACGCCCCGTTCGACGATGTTTGGAGTAGAGATGATCGTAATCACTCAGAGCATTATGACCATTCGACTAACAACGAGTAAGTGCTGCTCTCTCCCCCACAACACTTTCGCCCCGCGCGATACTAGGCATTTGTGTCGCCTTACCACACAATTCGTATTCTTCTTCTACGCCCTGACATACATCCAATATCACCGGGTCTTCAACGAGAATGAGGTTACTGACTACGAAAAACGCAGTGACGTCATCACCGGGCTGTTGGGTATCATACCACAGCCAGATGACACTCTTGAGATTTCCCCCATTATCCCAGGTAACTGGACGTACTTCGCGCTCGAAAATCTACCCTACCATGGGCACCTAGTGACTGTCTTATATGACGAGGACGGGTCGAGGTACAACGCGGGGCCGGGATTGAGCGTCTTCGTCAACCGTATCAGAGTCCATCAGGGACCGGACCAATCGGCCGTCGTGTCAGTCCCGCCGCCGATGCTGCAGGACGATGCACTGATCAATATCGCGGCGAACCCCGACGGCCCAGGCCATTATCCCATGGCTGACGCTACGTTCACGTTTCCGTCCGACTACAGCTACAAGGCCATCGACGGTGTAGTCTACTACGACCAGGTCCCTGACAACCGATGGACAGACTACACGTCGCCGAACCCGAACGACACACTCACAGTGCATTTCGCGCGCCCCCGCAACGTGTCGTCGGTCACACTCGCCCTATACACGGATGTCGAGCGGGGCGGCAAGGTGGACTTACCGTCGCGCATCGAGATCTACGGTTCAGCGGGCCCGATGGCATCGGTGGGCGCCAGCACGCGCCTCCTGGCTAACGACCACAACATGATCACGTTCGACAGCGTGGAGACGACGTTTGTGGCCATTAACATGTACCGCCGTTCGTCCACGACGTGGGTGGGCCTCTGCGAGGTCGAGGTATGGACGCCGCCGCCGACGGGGCCGACGTACTTCGCGGTGGACGCACACCTCACGGGTGCCAAGACGCGGGTCATCTCAGACACGTTGTCCAAGGCAACCAAGAATGGGGCAGTAGTCGGCGGCGTGGAACCGGACAGCACGGTAGCGTTCTCGGGCATCAAGTCCGATGGCCGGGGCCGGCGCTTGACGCTCAGCTACGCAAACGCGGGCGGTGCGGCGGTGAGTGTCGCCGTTTTGGTGAACCAAGTGACACAGACAGTGTTGGAGTTGAAGCCGTCAGGGGCCAAGTATGCGACTGTCACGGCAGAGGTCGGGTTGGCGGTGGGAAAGAACTACATCACATTGGCGGGCGGTTCGGACACGGCGGATGTTCGATACGAGACGTTGACGATATCATGATAGGGGCCAGCTTGCATATAGACGTTAGATTTAAACGTTGGATCGAAGTGTATATAGAGGAGAATAATTTGTGCTTTATCTAGTACAAACTAAGCATATGGATATGGAGATGTTTGCAACGCCGACACCAGATAGCGGTTGTATAGAATCATGCAGTAGCTTACAAAACAAGACTCCTTCGACTATATATGAAAAGCGCACTAGAAACTGCGTAGGTTGAAATCCTGCAGCCCTTACCAGGTATACTACTATGACTCGTAAGTGTGTAGTATTAGTCGAGTACATAGGCGGTGGGCCATTACCACATTACACCGACAAAAACTGGTGTTTCTCCAACGAAGGGCAACTATATTCTAGTCCTGTAACAGTTGGTTATTATAAGCAAGGTTCTGTATACGTTGTATAGGTGTTGTGGGCATGCTACATGTATACTATACATGTATACTATGTGGACGCTATGTGTATGCTACATGTACGCTATATATATGCTGTGTCTATGTTACCTACCTAGGTATACATTTTATTCAAAGGCTTTTGCGAACTCGTAAGCCTGCAACTTGGAACAACCTAACAGGCGGGAACCTGTGTGCCCAATTAGGTCTAGTGCATGCGTGCTATCTGCCATTCTTCTTCAGTGTGCGATGAGAATCTAGGTACCTACTTAGGCACTTAGGTAGTGGGGGGAGGGCGTATATCCAGCACACTGAGGGACGATTACGCCACACTTAATATTCAATCTGTTCACTACGGCCCGACCAAAGAACAATACCCGGGATACCAAGGCTACGACTCGGTATCGTCATCGCTTCTACTCCCTCTCTGTCCCTCACTTCTCGCCTTCCACCCCGACTATCTAACAAGCATTGATACGCCCCCGTTCTCCCAATGCTAGGGGCTTCTGTTATCTCCCCATGAGCCCCGATTCGACATAACCACTCGTCTTCCAGTGTCCGCCGTCGCAAGGCTTTGTCGCCGCCTTCTCCGTTACATCATCATGGCGGCCTCTCCCCTCGTCGACAACGCCCAGATCAAGGGCGCCGAGCTCCTGTCTCCGCTCCCCTTCTATCTCCATACCTACGTGTGGCCTTTCGCCATACTGTGGCCCGTCTTCGCCCGCTACTACTACACCCCCGAGCTCTACGAGAAGCACATTTCGTCGTCCGAATGGACCTTTGTCTGGTGTGGCACCATCATCACGTTGCAGAGTCTCGTGTGGTTGAGCACCAATTGGAGCGTCAATCTCAAGGCTGCCTTCACCGCGACCAAGGCGAAGAAGCTTGAGGATGCCCAGCTCATCAAAATCATCCCCGTCGCGAATGCCGGCTCTGCTGAGATCTGCGCCATCTCGCGCCAGAAGGTGTCTTTACACCCCCCCCCCCCCCCCCCCCTTTACGTATATGCACAGAGGACGTGGCTGGCTAACTTTTGATACCCTTGGCTCTTGCCACCAGGTTCATGATGCGACGAATCTGTCCTTCCTATTCCAGAAGCGCCGCTTTCTCTATGATACCGCCGCCCAATCCTTCCGCCCACTAACCTACGAGGTCGACGCCGAACCCAAACCCCGCATCGAAAAGTTCCAAGCCTGTCGGGGCGTCGGCACGGAGGCTGAGTTGTCGAGGCTGGAACGCTACTACGGCTCCAACACCTTCGACATCCCCGTGCCCACCTTCACCGAGCTCTTCAAGGAGCATGCCGTTGCGCCCTTCTTCGTCTTCCAGATCTTCTGCGTTGGGTTGTGGATGCTAGATGAGTACTGGTACTACTCCCTCTTTACACTTTTTATGCTTGTCATGTTTGAGAGCACCGTTGTCTGGCAGCGCCAGAGGACACTGACCGAGTTCCGTGGTATGAGCATCAAGCCCTACGACATGTGGGTGTACCGCTTGGGTAAGTGGACCGAGATTCAAAGTGACAAGTTATTCCCCGGGGATCTGGTCTCCGTCGGTCGCACTAAGGAGGACAGCGGTGTAGCTTGTGATATGCTCCTGGTCGAGGGAACTGCCATCGTCAACGAGGCCATGTTGTCCGGCGAAAGCACCCCGCTGCTGAAAGACTCGATCCAGCTCCGGCCCAGAGATACATCCCTCGACCCCGAGGGATTAGACAAGAACGCTTTCTTGTGGGGTGGTACCAAGGTGCTCCAAGTGACACATGGGAATCCCGACGAGGAGAGGCCCAAGCTTGCCTCAGGTGTTCCGCTCCCGCCCGATAACGGCGTCATGGCTGTCGTCATGAAGACCGGCTTTGAAACTTCACAGGGCAGCCTCGTCCGCACCATGATCTACTCGACTGAGCGAGTCTCAGCCAACAATGTTGAGGCCTTGTTCTTTATCCTGTTCCTCTTAATCTTTGCCCTGGCTGCTTCTTGGTATGTGTGGGATGAAGGTGTTAAGAAGGATCGCAAGCGATCGAAGCTACTTCTCGACTGTGTCTTGATTGTGACCAGCGTAGTCCCTCCCGAGTTGCCGATGGAACTCAGTCTGGCTGTCAACACGAGCCTCGCCGCGCTGGCCAAATTTGCCATCTTCTGCACAGAACCATTCCGCATTCCGTTTGCCGGTCGCATCGATGTGGCTTGCTTCGATAAGACTGGCACTTTGACTGGTGAGGATCTTGTTGTTGAAGGAATTGCTGGCTTGGGTCTTGGCCATAGTGGTACCGACACACCGCGGGAGGCCGATGGCGCTCACAGCTACATGACTCCCGTGAAGCAAGCTGGTATGGAGACTACCCTCGTGCTTGCGACGGCTCATGCTCTGGTGAAACTCGAAGAAGGGGACATCGTAGGTGACCCTATGGAGAAGGCAACGTTAAACGCCCTTGGATGGGGCCTGGGCAAGAATGATATTCTCGCCGCCAAGACTACCCCTGGTCTGAAGGGAACTGCTGGCACTGTCCAAATTAAACGCCGCTTCCAGTTCTCCTCTGCTTTGAAGCGTCAGAGCTCCGTCGCCACAGTGAACGCCATCAATCCGAAGACGGGTCAGAAGTTACGGGGTACTTTCGTCGGCGTCAAGGGAGCCCCGGAGACGATAATGAAGATGCTGACTACAGTACCTGAAGACTACGAAGAAACATACAAGTACTTCACTCGTCGGGGTTCTCGCGTCCTTGCTCTTGCGCATAAGCAATTAACTATCGACAGTGAATTAGGCTCTAGCAGGATCAACGATTTGAAGCGAGAAAAAGTCGAGGCCGACCTGACCTTCGCCGGCTTCTTGGTACTACAATGCCCTTTGAAGGATGACGCAAAACAAGCTGTCCAAATGTTGAATGAAAGTAGCCACCGAGTCGTCATGATTACTGGAGACAACCCTCTTACTGCTGTTCACGTCGCGCGCGAAGTCGAGATCGTGGATCGAGATGTGCTCATTTTGGACGCCCCCGAGAAGAACGACGGCGGTAGGCGTCTCGTCTGGCGGAGTGTAGATGATCAGATCAACATTGATGTCGACGCGTCCAAACCTATCGACCCAGAGATTCTCAATTCTAATGATATTTGTGTCACCGGATATGCGCTGGCTCAATTCAAGGAGAACATTGGCGCGTGGCGATCTTTACTGCGCCACACCTGGGTATATGCACGTGTTTCACCCAAGCAGAAGGAAGAGATCCTCCTCGGCCTCAAAGATATGGGCTACTTTACCCTTATGGCCGGAGACGGCACTAATGACGTCGGCGCCTTGAAGCAGGCTCACATCGGTGTAGCCCTGCTCAACGGGACGCAGGATGACTTGAACAGGATCGCTGAGCACTCACGCAACACCAAAATGAAGGAGATCTATCAAAAACAGGTAGATTTGATGAAAAGGTTTAACCAACCAGCACCTCCCGTACCCGTCCTGATTGCCCACCTTTACCCACCCGGAAAATCCAATCCTAATTATCAGAAAGCAATCGAGCGAGAAGCCCAAAAAAAGGGTGTCACGGTCGAGGAGTACGCCAAGATGAATGGATACAGTACTGAGGGACTCACTCCTGTAACCCCCACTCCACAGCCCTCGCAAGCAGATGCACGTTCTAAACAGCAAGAATCGATGAACAAAGCTGCGGGACTTGCCGACAAGATGACGAGCGCTATGATGGAACAGGAACTAGGTGACGACGAACCACCAGCGTTGAAGCTGGGCGATGCCTCTGTCGCTGCACCATTCACGAGCAAGCTACGAAACGTCATTGCCATCCCTAATATCATTCGCCAAGGCCGTTGCACCCTTGTCGCCACTATACAGATGTACAAGATCCTGGCTCTCAATTGCCTAATCAGTGCCTACAGTCTCAGTGTCCTCTACCTCGAAGGCATCAAATTTGGAGATGGTCAGATCACAATTAGCGGCATGCTTATGAGTGTTTGCTTCCTGTCTATCTCTCGAGCCAAGTCGGTCGAGGGGTTGTCAAAAGAACGACCGCAGCCGAACATCTTCAATTTCTACATCATTGGTTCCATTCTTGGTCAATTTGCTGTGCATATCATCACCTTGATTTATATCGCTCGGTTTTGCGATAAGCTTGAGCCGTAAGTCTACCTATTTATGGCCCCGATGTTTCCAAAATGCCCGACTAACGGTGTGCTGTAGGCGCTCTGAGATGGTTGACCTCGAGGCAGAATTCGCGCCCTCGTTGCTGAACAGTGCCGTCTATCTTTTACAGCTCATCCAACAGATCTCGACCTTCGCTGTTAACTACCAAGGCAGGCCTTTCCGGGAGTCGCTGTCTGAAAACAAGGGCATGTTCTATGGCATTCTGGGCGTCACAGCCATTGCCTTTTCCTGCTCAACCGAGTTCATCCCTGAGATTAATGAGCAAATGAAACTAGTCAAGTTCAGTGACGAGTTCAAGATGACGATGACGGCGGTCATGATCATCGATTATGTAGGTTGCTGGGTGATTGAGGTGGTCCTCAAGCGACTGTTTAGTGATTACCGGCCGCGTGATATCGCTGTCAGACGACCAGACCAGCTCAAACGTGAGCAAGAAAGAAAAGCGGTCGAGCAGGCCCTCAAGGACGCCGAAGACGAGAAGAAGCGGCTTGCTAAGGTAGAGGAGTTTGAGAGGAAGGTGGAAGAACGACGACAGAAAATCCAGGCTTGGGCGGGTGGTAATTAGTGAACGGTTTTCGGTCACGCGATGATTCGGCCGCATATGTGTGATTAGGTTTGTCTGCGGGTTTATTTATATGCACGCATTTTAGAGGCATTACACCAGTGTCGAGACATAGACTTGTATATCTAGAAATAGACAATAAACGTTTTAGAAGTGGTTCTGCTTTTGTCCGCGCAAGACCGGCGGTTTAATCGGATCGAAGGCCGAGTCTAGATTTTGGCCCCTGTTGATCACATGGTGCTAGGATAGGAAAGAATACGAAGTTTGTTACATAATAATACCAAGTGTGATAGCCGACGGAACGTCCCGAAATTTATCTATGCTCATTGGAGGTTTTTTAAATATTGATTCTCTTATATTCCCTCGGGGCAAATGCGCCAAAGCTTGAAAATTGTATCTGTAAGATTCACTCTTAAATCTTGTATGTTGAAGCAGTCCACATGCCCTCAAGAGGCATATGAGCTGAGTAAAGGAGGTAGAACACTGTCATACGCTTCCAATAGTAGATAAATTCACGTGAAACAGTGGGGAAGCTCTTGATTAAAGGCAACACAAGTAAATTCGACCAAAAAGGTGGCTCCTTAATCGTGCGTGCATATCTAATTACATGCTACAGGGTCTTATATTAAGCCCTGGAAGACATTCGGCTTATTCTTCTAGCCTCCTATTGGTGGGTTTGCTCTGCCACACCACTTCAATGTAAGGTGTGTTGTTGCCACTACTGATCCTTAGGGAGTTGTCTAATGTGATGATGGGATCGCTTAGGTGGAACACTGCCGGTCTGCAACAGTCAACGTCAACGCAGTCAATGCACGTGTGATGCTGGACGAACAGAAGAGAATGATCGGGTCTATTGTCCCAAAGTAAATAGACCTATTATTTATTCCTGACAGGTCCGCCTCAACCTGGGATGCAGATCTCATCTAGACGAAAGACGAAGGCCAGATCTTCTTTTTCTATGGAGGACCGGGGATGGGGAAAGCCCGAGTAGGAAATTTATTGCACATTTGAAGACAACTCTTCGGTAATCGAAAGTTTAGGCTGCTCATGCGTAACATTTATAATCGCGAGAATCTACTCGGCGCATGACTGCTAGTTATAAATAGAGTGCATTTCTGAAATAATTGGGCGATCGTTCCTATTCTCGACTTGCGCCGACTGTGGAACGAATAAAGAGTTCACGGGGGAGAGATTATCGTTAAGGTTCAAGCTTGCTGAATCTCATGTCGCCGTGGTGGTTCTCGGTGAAGCGGGTGACTTGCCGGAAAGACGAATAATTGCAGATTTAAAACGAAACATCCTAGTAGCCGGTAATCTACTTTCTCTCCCTCTTTTCAGGGCCTAATATCTTCTTGCGATGCTTGAAATATTTTCATGGCATCTTATTTTTGACTGGTAACCGGGTGGGGACCTTTGACAACACTCTCATCTGCAGATTTCGCGTTACAGGGTATAAAGGTGCCGCTTTGGTTGCCAAGTCAGTGTAAATCCATAGACTAATTAGGAGCCTTAGCTATCAGTATAAAGGGACAGACTGCCTAGCATTGGTACACGAGGCTTTAGCTCTCCTACAGACCGAAACATACGAGATCTAGTTCTATATCGAAGAGAATAGAATGTAATGAATTATTTCTATTGCTAGATATATATAGGCAGCCTGAGAAGTCGAGAAATGTTCGAAGGCTACAGACCTTTAAGAGCTAGAAAAAGATTAATGTCTAATACAGCTAGTAAGCCAAGCCCTAGAATACTAGCCCTGGTTACAATCTGCCTTGTTATCTATTATAAAGATCTCGGAGAGCCCTAGCGTAAAAAGCTCTAGAGACAGATTTTTAACAAGCTAAAGAAAGAGAGCAGGGATAATATTATTGTTAAAACCTGGGCAAAACACTTCGTGTCAAATGACTTTGATATAGGGGGGGAATCTTTACAGTGGACATAAAATACGAAATGGCGCATGTTTTATGTTTATAAAACTACACGTCCTTTGAAGTTCTAAGAGGAGAAGTCTGCTCATATGAGAGTTAATAGTATTCTGGATAGCTGTGTCATTCGCAGAGTACTGGTCCTGTTACGAAGGTGAAAAAATAGAGAGCAGTAAAACAGTGCTAGGCAAGGTGGGTTTCGAACATGGTTGCTAAATGTTGGTTGATTTCAAGGAGTATCTTACTAAGATTCACAAAGGAAACGACGAAAATGACAAGACGATAGCTTAAGCCCGGGGTTTCCGGATTGGGCTAATGTTAAATTTTAAGGGAAAGGATAATTGTATTCTCGTATTTGTTCCCCTAGAGTAACTTATTATAGCAGTGCACTTTATGTCACTGTAGCACTTATAAGTTAAGCCTCACTAGATTCCAATTGTCTTGCAGCCTGTTGACTTTTGTCCTTTGCCAGCTTGTAACCGTAGCCACTATGTAAATATAGATTAAGGCTCGTTTTAGTAATGGCAACAAAATTTTAGGCTCCTGCAACTAGGATAGGTGCATAAATTAAATGGCTTCACTAAAACAATGTACATAAGACCTGCCTGTTAGGTGTTTAAAAAATCTTTAGCTAGGGGGCCTTTTGCCTAAGTTTAACATATTGATACACAATTCAGAACAGTAAGGCCCTCACCAATAACATATCAGATAGGCGCGGCTGTAAAGGCCATTTCTGCGCTCGAGCGTCGTCGCGTCTAGAGCCTCGTCTGTCCGCTTGGTAATCCACCAAACACTTCATGCTGTATATATTTGAAATTCATTGTACGGTAAACCCGCGACCACGTAGAAGCGCCCCGTAGATTCCCCCACACCACCGACAAGGGGCCCCGGAAACCCTTTAACGCCGAGTCGCTCTCGCTTGAAAAGCGGCCCGAGCGCCCCCCCAGCGCGGCAAACATGTATGTGTATCGCCATATTTAGCCGCCATGATGGTTGACAACAAAGCAGTACCAAATAAAACATAATCTAGGCGAGGTCTGGCCCTGTGAGTTGGCCCTCTGCATAGCGACGTGTTACCGCGCTTGTACGGGACCATTCGATTTATTGATTACGTAGCAACTTCAATCGTACGACCCCGATACTAACCTTGCAAACATTGTGATTAAGTGTCCGAGCGTTTTGCATTGAGGCAACAATAGCATAGCTTCCCTTGTGAATGTAGCAAGGCTCACCATAATCTTGTTACAGAGATACACTAGACTGGGGGCAGTAACAGCTTATACAACCTAGTTTAGAAAGTTAGATTAGGCTTAAGTTTAAGCTTAAGCACCTCCTAGGATTTGTATATAAGGGGCCAACAAGTCCCCCAAACCAGAGAACTATTGTACCACCATTCAACAACGCAATCCAGATCTACCACCAACACTACTAAGACCTCTCTCAATTTCTAGTCTTTTGACTTAAACCCCCAACAATCAAAATGTCTGCTCCGTAAGTCGCCCCGCCCTATGAACCACAACAGGCTATTAACCTGCGCGTGGCACAGCGTCAAGACCGCTCCTACCTACGAGGGTGCTCCCTCTCTCCCCCTTCCCGGCCTGTCTGGCAAGGGAAACAACGTTGCTGGTGAGTCAATTGTACATTAGCACTAGTCAGTTCGATCACAGCTCACAAAGATCACCAGGCAACCTTGTTAAGGGCCCCATCGATGACGAGGGAAAGCTGAAGAGCGCTGCTCTCCTCGTTGGTGTTAAGCTCGACCTCGAGGCTGAGGTTCACCTTACTGCCCGCGTCCGCGGTGACGTCCTTGTTGGACTCTACTAGATGCAGGGACTACCAACAGCACAACAGCTTACACAACAATAAAGAGGCTTTGAAAACTATCTCCTTCGACAAGTCTTGCAGCGGCAAGGGGAAATAATTCCACTAAGCGACTCTGTTTCAATTCTTCGAGCTACGCTACACTTCGCAATGGGTTTTAGGGATAGGGTGGATTGGGTAAGGGGAGAGGACGGGGTTTAGGGGATGATCTGGAATGCCAAAACGGAAACGGGAATGCAGGGTCAAGGAAGAGAAAGAGTAATAGTTGATTTCTCTACCGTTTATCATACCAATCGCTATCCCGGTCATCAATATAACTACTTATACTAAACGTTTTTGCGAAGAGTTTGCCATTGTAACAAGGGCTATGTAACAAGGGCTAGTTATCTAGGGCTTGGCTCAGAATTGGCTGTATTAGATAATAATCAATCTAGGCTCTCAAAGGTCCATAACCTTCGAGATAGATTGTCTTATTTATACACAATAGTTGAGGCATTTCCTCGCAATCGCTGCCTTCAATGCGAGACTGTAATTCTCGGTCCGTAGGCGATTTATAGGCTTCATGGCCTGATATATATATTGCAGCTGAAAAGGTGAGAGGTCCCTGGCCTCTGATTGGCCCGTTGACCTTTATCGGCTTCGGTGACCAAAAGTGACACCTTTAAACTGTGTTACAGCCATACACATTGTTTTATAACCTTTTATTGTATATATACGTAATCACAATTTCGAAGGCAGCTTCGAGATCTTTGCGTAAGCGCAGGTAATTCTTAAGGCATCCGTGTGTAGTGTTCCTGAGAGTTTGGTTTTAAGATCGTCATATGGAGTCACTGGGGTACTAATGTGCCCGTCGAAACCGGCTGTATTGAAACAAGGCCGAACACTACCCGTAGAACCAAGAACAGCACTAATAAGTATTTTTCGTTTACTATATATGTCGTCTCTCCTTAACTGAGCCGCGTTAACTATCCCTTAACACTTAACAATTAAACGCAAAATCTTGAAGTATGTATCTGTGACGGTTGTGTGTCTTGGTGGGTGGGTGGTTCGTTTTCACACATGTGCATTGGTATTAGGAGCAATAGATTGTAGGCAGGTCTTGATTTGGTAGGGATTGGCGGCTAATGTTCTGCAATTCCGGACTTTACTGTGCTCCGTTACTAATGGTCTAAAGCGCTTTAAGGTGTTGGCTTATGTCAAGTTAGCATTGCACGCTTTATTTTCGCGGCAAATAACAACAAGAATTAATAATGTTTAAAGTATCCCCTAGTTATAACCGCTACAGTATAAATACACTAAAAACTAAGCAAAAGGTATTTTTATAAAAAAAAGCTAATGTAGTAAACACTTAATAATAAAAGCTTTTTAACTTGTTTATTAGTTTTTAGCACTAAAAGCTTTTTAGGCTTAGTAGTAGTATTAAAACGAAAAAAACCTTAAATTATTGTGTTTTATTTAAACACTTATTTAAAATGCTCGCCGTATTTTTATTTACACCAGGAACCTAGAATTTAACACTAAGATCTATTCTTATAGCAGCACTGTTGTATCATTTATGGTCTATAGTAGCTTACATAGAGGAATCCATCCTTCGTAAAAGTTGAAAGGTTAACTGACCGCCCCTACGAGTTGCTCGTTGCGCAGTAGGGACTACGAGCCCGAAGGGCCTCGCCGAAGAACCACAAGATGAACACAACAACTGTCCCAAGGATCGCAAATGCGCCAGCAAGTACTGTAGCCCCGAGCCCGAAACCTAGAGCATCAAACAAGTAGGGGGCAAATAGAGGGAAAAAGGCAGCAGCCAGGCTTCTTGCGACTAGGTTTGTAGAAACTGCAGAGGCGGCATAGCGATTATACGTGTCGATTGTGTAGACTGATACACACCCGGAGCAAACGTAAACGCCAGTGCCCAGTATGAAACTCCCAATATTTGGTAGGATCCAATGTAGTTTTGCCTGTCCTGTCCATCCCCACCACAGCAGACCTATTGGGACGAGCGCAGTACCTATAACCATAGGGGGGACACGAAACTCAGGACGTCCAATTCCGTTATTGCGCGCTTTGAGTCTGCGGTAGATATAGTCGTTCAGGTGGCCAGCGATGTTCACGCCAAGAATAAGCCCCAGAGCGAAGGATATATAGTTCAGACTCCCGATGCTAACACTCTCGCCGTAGTTCTCGGTCCAAAGGAGAGGGTACATAAATAAGAACAGAAACATAGTCCCGTACAGGAGCGCCATGTATGCGGCTAGAAGTTGTATGATAGCCTGCGTGGCTAGCATGCGAACGGGCCGTTGTAGATTCGTCCCCATAAGCTCAAAAAACTCGCTGATGTTTTGTTGCGAGGTCGTCAACTTTGGCGAGCCCTTGGATCTCCGTAGATGCTCAAGCCTAGGCTCATAGGTTTCGCGCAGGAACAAAATGGCAATTACTATCACAACCGCCGAAGCAATGGACGTGACCCAAAATATCCATCGCCAATCCGTGCCTTCGGAAATAAAAGCGCCTAGGATAGGACCGAGGGCTGGTCCTAGCAGGGGGGCCGCCATGTAAAAGGCGAAGGCCCTCCCTCTCTCATCGGCGCTCCAAAGGTCGCTCATAAGCCCACCGGCGAGAGCGTCTGCAACACTGGCCCCGAAGCCAGAGAGTAGCCGGAAAGCTAATACCTGGCCGAGGGTGGTAGATGCACCACATGCGGTGTTCCAGACAACGAAGACGATACTGGCGATGACGAGAACGGGCTTGCGACCGTAAACTTCAGAAAGAGGTGCCAGTAGTAGGGGAGACAGCCCAACCCCGACCAGAATCAATGAGTTTACTAGCAACCATTGGTACGCCTCAGTGAGGTGCAGGCTGTTTGAGATCTGCTTCTCGGCCGGGGCGAGCATAGTTTCGGATAGGGGCTGTAGGAATGAGAAACATGACAGGATCATTGTTGTTATCCATTTCTTCGGGCGTGGCCAATACATGGGACGTTGAGGGTCGTCAACCGCCCTCCAGACGCTCTACACAAACCGGTCAGTTTCGGTCTCGCTTAGGTGCCCGCAACTTCGAACGCAGGCTGAGAGGGACGCACCTGTTCCATCGATGATGTATCAACGTGGGAAGATTCGGCTCCAACTAGCGCCCTACCCTTTTCGAGGCTCGACGCCTCGGTTTCCGCTTGTGACGCTTCCATATTGACTTGGTGTTCAAGATCGCAGCAGCACAAGAGACGCTTAAACTAGCCGTATAGCCGTAATCTTGAGCGGAAGCTTTCTTTCTTTCGTCCTTTTTTTTTTTTTTTTTTTTTCCCAAAAGAGGGCCAATAGATAGCGGGGGGTAAACCCGCGGGCGGGACTACGATAGGAGTAGGTGAGAAAAACCTGGGTGCATCTGTGGTCCTACCTTCCCACAATCTTTCGAATGTAAGTAGACATGGATGGCCCAAACAGAAATGTTTAAACACTTATGACTCCGAGGATACCGAACCAACTAAGGCAAGGTACCTTTGATGCATGGTACTCTGGTGAGATCTAATGCGGCTCTGGTTGGGTGGTCTACGTCCCTCCCGCAGGTGGTGGACCTGTAAGTAGTAGTACTGGGTACGGGCTCTTGGCGTGTTGCTGCCTCACAGCGCGATCCTGTATGGGATACTAGATATTATCATACCATACACATCAATGCCACCCAACACAGTACAGCCGCTAACTATAGGGCCGGATACGGAAGTTTGCAAATGTTGTTGGTCAGCAGGTGCGTGCAATGCGACCCATCGAAAACGACTCTCAGGGGGCGTCTGTACGGAGGGCCAATCGATCCGGCCCTTATCTTGCGCCCCCCTCTACTGCCCCTCCTAACAATATAAGGGTAGGTAAGGGTAGGCACTCGATGCGCGGTCCAGATGCATAGGCCAAGCCCGCATCATGGGATGGGGTGGGATGGGTTGGTTGGGGACTGGTTGGGGTGCCCCTCGCCGGACCTACAGGATTCAGACGTCAGCAGCTATAACAACCGGCAGTCGGTGCAACTTGCCTGAATGTCTTACACGTTACATAGATGGCAGCCAACAATGCCACCTGCACTTCACTTCCCTATTAACGTTAACCTGGGCGTTGTGTCGTTGTATCGCAGGAGTCCTACAGTTCGGGTCACATCCATGGATCTGTGTTATACCCAACTAAGCAGGTAGTCAGTCTACTACTGTACTGTACCTACTGTAAGATATGTACCTCACGTAGTCTACTTACTGTACATAGTACAGTAGATACCTAGAGGCTGGGTAGCTGGAGAACGGCAAATGGAATGGTTGGCCAAGCCGCTAAATGCCGGGTGTGGCGGTGTCTACACTCTCTGGTGGCCGACGTGCCGAGGAAGGAGCGCACTAATGATGCAGGCAAATGGGCAACGTAAAATTGTTAACCTCACCGCATCGATGAAGACGCAGCACAACTAAGTAACACTACAGCTTATTGAAAGGAAACACGGAGGGAGCACGGAGGGAGGACGAAGGGAGGGCTGACGCCTGTTGGGTGTTAGGGGCATTAAGCACAAACGCGTCGAGATTGTCATTTACGACCAGGCGCCAGCGGCCACGATTCTTTGTTTCTTTGTTTACCTTTGTAGTTTCGTCTAAGTGGCGTAGATTTAAACATTTTGTTGCGCACATCTCTCCTGCCGCCACAGCTGAACAAAGAGCTAGCCTGTTCCACCCACCAATAACGCAATGTTGTAGATAATTAAGTAAATAGAAATAAGGATGTCGCATAGCGCCAGCTCCAGTATACGGTGAGCGAAGCGCATGCATAGTCTTGGTCAGTTCCCCCCTTCCGGTTCAAACGTCTCGGAGAATATCAATGTCCTGACCTCGATGCTCTGCCTTGGCATTGCCTGCGCAGGCACGTCCTGTCTGATGCTCGCATGCAGGGCATCTGTCCAGATTAGCGATCAATTGGTACAGAAGTAGGGGCGCCCTCCTTACAGGGTGCCTGGATACCGGGCTCGGAGTCGAAATGTTTGAATATCAGCGCCTCATCGGGTGTTTGACGTTCTAAGTAATACCACTCCTGCTCCGGTGCGTATTTGACGTAATAGTTTGTGCTAATGCTCCCTTGGCGAACGGAGTCGGTTTCGACGAGATCATCGGGCTCGACCGTCGTTCCGTCACAAACCGCCAGTGCCCATTCTTCAACAGGATTGCATAATGGCTTCCACACACTGGGGAAATACAACGGAAGATTAGCCGTTGGCTTTTATCAGTTACACATCGGATAGACTGACTTCACTGCTCTGATTCGTTGGCGCAGGATGTTGCTTGCGCTGGATGGGAAGCTGCCCTGGATACGCTGGAAAATGGATATGGGTCCAGCGTCAATATGGGCGTAATTACTGGGCAGCAGTGGCTGGGTCTGGTCACTAAAGTTGATTCTCTTGTCCGTCGCCTCGGGGCGGCTGTTCCGGACCTTCGAGCAGTAAGTGAGTACAGGCTAGAACATCGTATTTCTTTCATGCAGTTTGTCTTACTCGCCAATCGTAAACAAATACAGTCCCAACATCCGGAACTTGGGATCGGAGCATATCTTGAACTGCAGGCAAGTACTTCTCTGTGATGGTGTCTCGGTCGAGAGGCCCGTGGAATCCCGGGAGGCGGCGTGTAGCAAAGCCATGAGTATCAAGCTCATATTGATGCGCATTGGTGCGGAAATTCCTTACTTCAATCTGCCTCTCATCCCATACAAGGTTCGTTTTTCTCCGGTCTTGGGATCCCGGAAGAAGGTCAGTGAAAATCTGAAAAGGACGCTCCTTTTCATACAATGGGCTCCATTGAAGAAACCGAACAAACGCCTTCTCCGACATTGCGAATCGTGCTTATCTAACGTCTGACGAAGTCTTGCTGGGTTAGGCGAATTTTTAGATGGTTATCACGAAATGGGGGAAAAAAAAACATGTAGCAGGGTGTCATGTAGGAGGACTTAGGCCGGGAAGAGAAACTTTCCATGGCCGGTTTCTCGTTTGCTCTGTACCGGACGAATAGTTAAACCGCCTGAGGCACTCCTCATGGGTAATACCTCAACGACTCCGCGTGCCAAGGTAGCTTTAGTATTAGGTTGTCACACAATGTGAGCTGTTCGGGAGGTACACCTGAAGGATGATGATGCAGTCAGCTTCTGGTTCTCGGTAGAAAAAGGTTTCATGTACCACGGAAAGCGACTGAGTTAGAGTAACATCGGTTATCATACCATCCTTCCCTAGGCGATAGTGACGTGGCAGGGTGTGAAGATTCAAATCCTGCACTAAGGATAGGGCGGAGCGGGGAAAGGGGACTTCATAGTCTCGAGACTCACAGTGATACAATAGGAGAACTTCTCTGATTGCCTTATGCCGAGAAAACTGTCAAGATATATAAATATGGAGTGTTGGAAGACTGTCATCTCGCCCGAAATAGTACATTCCACCTAAGCCCCTTTTTCAAGTTGTTTATTCTACTATCAACTTAGTCTACTATTTAACATGTCCAACCAGTACGAGGCCATCGTTCAAGCCAAGCTTCGCGAAGCGGCTCAGGACAAACGAGTTCAGCCGTGGAAGCAAAGCGTCGACACCCAGGCACCCGTCCCCTTGGAAGAATGGGTGGACGTGAATCTTCCACAGACGCCCGAATCAGAGTTGGATGCTCGCGCTAACCTTTTCCCCGTCGGAATCATTCCTGTCGGAGGCGTCGATGCACGAACCAACGCATTCCCCGTCGGAATTCTTCCCGTGGGAGGGGTTGATGTTCGCACAAATGCTTTCCCTGTGGGAATTCTCCCCGTTGGTGGCGTTGACGTTCGCACAAATGCTTTTCCAGTTGGAATTCTTCCCGTCGGCGGTGTCGACGTACGCACAAACGCTTTCCCTGTGGGAATTCTCCCCGTTGGTGGCGTCGACGTGCGCACAAATGCATTTCCAGTTGGAATTCTCCCCGTCGGCGGTGTCGACATACGCACAAATGCGTTCCCAGTTGGAATCCTGCCCGTTGGCGGCGTCGAAGATTCCCAGTAAAGTCAAATAGGATCAGGTAACTATTCCTTATATAACCATATGTCGTATTATTTTATTCCAGGGTAACTAACAGCAACAATAGATGTTTTAAGACCAGACTTAGTCGTTAGGGGAAGGTATTAGGGGTTGGATTGGATTGAATTAGTTTGCGACACATGTACTAAGCAATGCTTGACTCTCGTTTCCTCCACATCACTACCGTTAATTATATGCAACGTTTTACTATGATTTCCTATGGCTTTTGTGCGCATGAAAGAGGTGACAGCAACATCCATCCGAGGATTAGCACAATTCCTGGGCTAGTGCTAACTATAGGAGGCACTAATTAGTTTGCGTGCTTGAAAGTGCTCTATGTATAGGCAACAAGATTAGTGCCACTGTGGCCCGTTTTGCATGTCGCACTATGCTAGGCAATAAACATATCATTACAGTCAGCAAGCATTCGTCATAGAGCTCAAAAGTGACACAGTGGATTAATACATTTTTAATCACTGCTACGTGAGGGTTTTCCTCTTTAATGAATCGCGAACTTCCCCCTTCATAGTAGGATTGTTAAGAGTAAATTTAAACCTCACTCCTGCAACTAATGCTATTTTCATTGTTAAGTGGCGTGCCACTTGAGTATCAAACATGGTGTAGTATATGAGTCTACCTAAGTGCTACAACACTTGAACAACAGTCGCTTGCTCATGCAGCAATTTGATGACTGCCGAAAGTTTGGTTGGCGTTCGTGCTCATTGGGCCTCCGAGGGTTTACTGCCACTCGCCGGCCTCCACATAAGCCAGAATGTGAAAGGGCCGACCTTATTCTCGATCTCTTTCCATTTATCATCCGGATTTTCGGTTGCAGGAATGTTGACGTTCTCCTCGATATACGTGAACCCATTCGCTTCATACAGTGGCCTCCCATAAGGAGTCGAATCTAGGTAAAAATCCAAGCCACTTTCGTCAGACTTCTTGATACCCCATTCCATAAACTGCTGCCCAACGCCCTTGCGACGGTAGTCTGGGTGAGTAAATATAATAAAGAGGTCTGAAAATGTGTAAGCAGGTAGCACATCATTGTCACGAGTTTTTGGCTTACAAAGATGAGGTTTCTGGGCGACCTGTGACCTTGGCCGACTATGGTTCTCAAGAGCTTTCTCGACGAATCGGCGTGAACCATCATCTGGAAACCAAGTTGGCACGCTCGGCGGGGGGTTCTCAAACGGGTTCTGCTGATGGATATTCCAAAGCGCGCCGCCCGCTATCTTCCCGGTTCCTTCATCCACAACCTTCTGCCAGTAGCTAGAAGGGTCATGAGTATGCCATAGCTTCAAACGGCCTGCAGCCTCTTTGATAGCCTCATCGCGGGCTTCACTCCCACTCCCGTGGGTCGGGAAGAAAACGTGGAAGAACTTTTGGAGGGGTTCCTCATAGGATTCGAAGAGGCAATTGGCTAGTGCTGGAAAGTCGTTTTCCGGGTCGATCTCTTGGAGTCTCAGCGCCATCCTTCGTAACTACAACGTATAGCGATCACGTATAAGATACAGATAGGGGGTCCCAGGCCGTGAGATAGCCGGCTCGAGTTCAAATACGCGCAGTTTAAAGATATGGGTCGGCGGCAGTTCTAATGCGCCAACAACTCGCCAAGAAGTCGTTCGTAACCTATAGCAGGAAGGTATGTGGACGTAATGGCAATCAGCGGTCCTATGCTAGAAGTTATACCTAGCCAGCTTGTTAGGGTCCTGAAGAGGAAAGAGACGAGGGAACGGGGGCCAACCACCGCGTTGTGTTGCACCGCAGGCGTACAACGCCAGCCAAATGGGGAGGATAGTAAGTGAACCTAGTACAAGGGTCTTCTTTGTTTCCTTTTTCCACAGGTAGGTCTCGCGAGACATCCAATAGTAACAACCTGGGCCGTTTATCGGCGAGCGTAAGGAGCCACCAACATGCATGGAAAACGGGCAATCCATCATGCCATGCTCACAGCCAGGGATAGCGAGGTATTTCGGTCAGCGACGCCTTGGCAATTTGGCTAAGCCGTCCTTCCAAGACTTCTGGAATCTGCTTCGACCTTGGGTGAACCATGGAAACACGAACCTCATGGTAGATTGAATCGTCCATCAGCTATCTACTACTAGAACATGAACTAGGTACCGTACAGTCTGTATCCATCGCGACCATATAGAGCGATGTACCAGTAAGTTCCCATCACCCCATGCCCAATTAGGCAATAAGTCCATTATCTCTATTAGCTCATAAACAAGAGGTAATTGCAACATTGATCAACACGATGCGACTGCACGGAATCCGGCGCAGCACACTTTTGCACGGCCACCACGAAGTAGTTTACCTCTCGTCCTACTATGCTATTGCAATGAGTCCGTGGCACTCGATATTCATAGGGCCGTCTTAATACGAGCGCTTTCGAAAGCTCACACTGGTCATTATCTGATTTGTAGGTTTGACGGCCGACCACTTCTTTCGACCACTTCGGTCTTTTTCCCCACTACTCACCTTTTCGGAAACGCATCTTGCCAGACCCTCCTTCACTTTGAGGCGCACTCGAGATGAACGAAAGAGCAGTTATCACCGAGGGCCAGAGCCGCACGGTTCAACTCCTTCTCTGGTTCATCTTCATCGTCTCCGTGTTGACCGTGACGGCACGCTTGGGGACGAAATATGCTATGACTCGTAAGCTGGGCTGGGATGACTACATCATGCTCACAGCTCAGGTGCGTCTATGGCCCTCTAGCGTCTAGCATTAACTCCTAATACCGAATAGATAGCATACCTTGGTCAGTGCATCTCACTATCGGTGGGTGCTGCCGGCAGCCTAGGGACGCATGCAAGTGACCTGAGTGACGCGGCGGTCGACAGCTTCCTGAAAGTATGTTCCCTTGCTTCTCATAACTAGGCGTGTGTAAGAACTGATACGTGAATACTCAAAGGCAGAATACGCAAGCATCGCTTTCTTGATTGTCAGTTTGGCCCTCATCAAGTGGTCGATATCCGCTTTCATCCGGCAACTTAGCCGGAGCACAATACATAGGAGGGTTGATTATGTCCTTCAGGCTACCATCGGCCTTTGGCTACTCACTTCCGTGCTCGTCTCTCTCTTCCAATGTGCACTACCGACGCCATGGGATTATCTTCATAGCAATGGACTTGAATGTATTGATCGGGTATGCTTCGATACCTACTTCCAACTCTGTTCAGTACGGAAAGCTAACTACCAAAGCGAGCGTGGTGGATATATGTCGTGATTCTGAACATCTTTACCGACCTGTTCACCGTGGGGTTCTATATTCTCATCATCGGAAACCTACAGATTCCTCGTTCGAAAAGATTAATCATTCTATCGATTTTTCTCGTCCGGCTACTGTACGTCTTGTGTCGTCCTATCCATTGGGGTGACCGCAGCCTCGAGACGAACGGGCTTGCTGATTCGAAAATAGGGTGATCGGCGTTTCTATAGCTCAGCTCGTATTTTTCCTAAAAGCGTTCTCATATTCGGACCCTACAGCCACCCTATGGCTACCAGTGGTTTTAAACCAGGCAACCTTGGCCACAAGCACCATTACGGCGTGCGCACCCTATCTTAAACCTTTTATGGAAAGTCTCGAATCGAGCGTTAATCGAGTTGAAAGCATTCACGGATCTGAAGAGGAGCTTTCGGGATCTGGTGGATATGGTCTAGGAAATACGAACGGCTCCGTCGCTTGCTCATATCGCATAACAACTTGAAGACTAGTACTCAGCTGCAAAAGTTAGCTAGATGCTATAAACCTTTCACTGCCAGCTTTGCTGTGTTAGCAGCGAACCACATCGGAGAAGATATCTTAGCTCAAATGCGCTTGAGACACAAGATGGGTATACCGCGGACATTTTGTTTCGAACATTATCAAGCCAAGACCCGGAGGCGAACTCGGGATTGCCGTGTCCTACGCAAACCTGTTTTTTTTTTCCTTGATACTCTTATGTATGCATATGTCCAATTCCCTAGCGATGCAGATACCCCGTTCCTTAGACAAAAGCTTGATATTAGGACTTTGTACATCAACATTCTAGTAAACTTCCAGGTGGTAATTATAGCAAACTAAGCATGTCGTAGTCAGCTATCGTCCGAATGGCGTTTAGGGAAGGTCCTAGTCCAAAGTCATACATTGCCCATACTATATGTGTGCCGAGACCGCATTGTGAGAGATTAATCAACTTTCGAGGTCTACCACCCCCCGGCCCCCCTAGTCATTAATTCCAAGATCCTAAAACTCACAGAATTTGCTAGCTTGGCATTTTTATTCTTTTACCTAGGTAGCATTTCAACTC
Source organism: Xylaria sp. BCC 1067 (assembly GCA_005188305.1). NCBI lineage: Eukaryota > Fungi > Ascomycota > Sordariomycetes > Xylariales > Xylariaceae > Xylaria > Xylaria sp. BCC 1067. The sequence goes on along the minus strand of SSCS01000003.1, from coordinate 34,796 downwards.
CTGTTTTCAATAGCGTGGAGAAATGATGTTGGGAAGTCAATCTAGTATAGTCATGCACACTATAATAGACCTAAATTTAGGTGTGCATGCTAGCTCTGGAATAGTATAGTTTTGGGGCGCTACAGTAGATCTGGGGGTCAAATAGTAGACTAGACCTAGTCCTACATAACCCGTGAAAGGGGCGTACTGCTACCGCTAACCCCTAGTTTCGACCCCATGGAAGCCGCCCGGAACATTCTGGTGGTGTGCCGACATCTATGAATCATTACCAGGTCGCTGGTAAAGATGTAACACGGCATGTTTTGAATGAGCAGCATCGAATGCACCCATTCCCACCGCTTTCAGGACGGCCAGGCCAAGACCCCGGCATGGTGACCGTGGAGAGGGGTAGGTAGTCTATTACAGCATTGAAGGCCGACCTGTTGGAGCCCAGGCTCTCTAGAGTTGGGGTCGTCGAGACACCAGGGAGCATCGAAGCTACTACACGATGCAAGATGGCCACGCGCCTTCAGCATGTAACCCAGGGTTACATCTACACATCCATTGGCGGGTGGAGGGTATGGAGGGGTGGTATTCGGTTGATTGAGCTGAACTGTACGGCCCCTCAACCGGGCCAGCGGTTCCCGTAAGTCTTTCGTTACTAAACAACTTGCCTCGATAGTCAGCGCTGCGCTCGCCAAACCCCCTTCGCTTTCCGGATCCATACTCCATCGCCGTCATGGGTCAGCATCAGTGGTACGCCCAGGGAACCCCTTTCGGGCATTCAGTCTTCAACGCTGTTTTTACCGCGTTTATCATCACCTCCCCCCTTCGCTCCAAATCTTCATTTGCTTCTTCGCCATCAGCATACCAGCCTTCACACATTTCATGCGATACCCGTCCAGCCAACTATGGACTCCGACACCGAGAAAGCGGGCCTGCAGCCCGGAGTAACGGCCACGGTCACTACGGGACACACCTCACGTGACGATGCTTCGTTGGCGCGTCTGGGAAAGAAACCAGTACTGAAGAGAAACTTCGGTTTCTTGACAATCCTCGGGTTTAGCTGCACAGTGCTGATTACCTGGGAAGGTTCATTGCTGTAAGTCAACCGCAACCACTGACCGATTCGCTAGCTAACACCCGTATAGCACCTTTCTAGCAGGATTACAGAAGTAAGTCCTCCTCTGCCCCGGCGATAATCTGATGGCGCACGCTCACCATACTAGTGGCGGGCCATCTGGCATCATATACAGTTTCATTGTTGTCTGGGTCGGTACCCTTTCCACCTTCATCACGCTCGGGGAAATGGTTTCCATGGCGCCCACATCTGGCGGACAGTACCACTGGGTTTCAATGCTTGCGCCGCCGTCGTCTCGAAAGTTCCTCGGATACCTAACTGGGTGGTTGACTCTCACAGGCTGGCAGTCACTTGTAGCATCCGGTGGCTTCGTTACAGGCACCATGATACAAGGCCTTATATTGCTTACGCACCCAGAATATGCAGAAATTATGCAGAATTGGCATGGTACACTCCTTTTCTGGGGTGTCGTTTTATTCGGTTATACTATCAACGCCGCTATTGGCGTCCTTCTTGCGAGGTTCGAAGGCTGTGTTCTTATTCTTCATATCCTTGGGTTTTTTGCCGTTATTTTCCCGCTAGCCCTCCTGAGCCAACACAATACACCGGCGGATGTGTTTAATACGTTTCTCAATCTCGGTGGTTGGCAAACACAGGGCCTCTCATTCAGCATCGGAATTATGGGAAACGTGTTCGCATTCCTTGGCGGCGACGGCGCCATCCATGTTCGTACTCGAGTCTGTCAACATTCCTGTTTAGCACGTGTACTAATTATCGCTAGATGTCGGAAGAGATCCGCAATGCCGCTGTGGTTATACCTCGCTCTCTTCTAACGGGCCTCGCGATCAACGGGACATTAGGTTTCTCTATGTTAATTGCAACCCTATTTTCGATTGGTAGCATCGACGAGGCGCTGGCTGAGAATCCCCATTACCCTTTTATGGCTATTTTCCGGCACGCTGTTGGGTCTACCGCCGGAGCAACAGTGATGGCTTCTATCGTTGTCGTCATGTCATTCAGTGCTACTACAAACTGCATGGCTTCAACTTCACGATTGTACTGGGCATTTGCGCGTGATCGAGGGCTTCCCGGTTCAGAATTCCTTAAGCAAGTTAGTCCTCGGACTAGTATACCTCGATACGCTGTTATAGTTACGGCAATTATCGCAATTCTCCTCTCTCTGGTTAACATTGGCGATGCAACAGCGTTCAATGGCGTTATTTCGATTTCTATCGCCGGATTATTCGGTTCCTATTTTATCGCAGCTGCGTTACTCCTTTACCGCAGATCCACAGGGGGCATCCGTGTACGGCAGGAGGACGATGTGCTCGTAAATACAAGTAAGTAGCTATGTCTGATGCCTTCCGGTATTGTCAACCTTTCGAAGTATCCTAGGTCCCTTTCCGGTCTAGTCCCATGTTCCTAAAGCCTTCCACAACCCCTAAACATCCGCAAACAAACCCTAGAAGGTTGAGAACTAACTTCGGGTGCCACAGTGGGTTCAACGTTAACCTGGGGCCCCTGGCGACTTCGAGGATCCCTGGGCATTGCCAACAACGCTTTTGCTTGTGCCTACCTCTTATACATATTCTTCTTCAGTTTCTGGCCATCCGTTCGCGAGGTCACCGCTCAGACCTTTAACTACTCTATCTTGGTTTTTGGTGTTGTACTCTTGTTTAGCATGACCTACTATGCGATTTGGGCAAGGAAAATCTATACTGGCCCAATCATCGAAGTGAACCACTAATATGTATACTCATCCGACAGAAATGGTTCGCGACTTGAATTTAGGGATATAAGCGGTGATGGATGTGAAAGAGATGGATATAGTTAAGCGGCATAATTTACAATTGGGTTTAAAAATGTAGGTAACTGAAACCAATATTTCTATTAATATGGAGAGTGAGGCGTGTATAAGACAAGCACTATTTAGTATCGAGAATTTACAGACGGGAAACGGGCTATCGGTGTTAAGAATTGGTGATATCCATGCCGCACGATGTCCCTGCTTCGTCGATTTTAAGCGTTTCTCGAGATAGAACTTCTCCTCACCAGTCCAAGCTTACAAGCTATTAAAGGACGTCACCTGTCACACGGTTAAAGTTGCCACTATTGGTCACCGAAGCAGGTGAAGGTCAACGGGCCAATCAGAGGCCAGGGACCTCTCACCTTTTCAGCTGCAATATATATATCAGGCCCTAAATCGCCTACGGACCGAGACATACAGTCTCGCATTGAAGGCAGCGATTGCGAGGAAATGCTTCAACTATTGTGTATAAATAAGAGGCCTTCGGCCTCGATAGATTCAGTCTATTCTTGAAGGTTACGGTGTAACAAGGGCTAGTTATCTAGGGCTTGGCTCAGAATTGGCTGTATTAGATAATAATCAATCTAGGCTCTCAAAGGTCCTGAACCTTCAAAATAGACTGAATCTATCGAGGCCAAAGGCCTCCTATTTATATACAGAATATTGAGGCATTTCCTCGCAATCGCTTTCGATACGAGACGGCATGTCTCGGTTAATAGGCGACTCGCAGGCTCGTGGCCTGATATATATATTGCAGCTGAAAAGGTGAATCAAGGTGACACCTTTAATCCGTGTGACATACCGACCTTTGAGAGCCTAGATTGATTATTATCTAATATAACCTTTGAGCCAAGCCCTAGATAACTAGCCCTTGTTACATCAGCTGGAAATATTAACAGCATCGCTAACGGCATCTTCTATTAACTACAAAGTGGTGTACTTTAAGGTGTATGCATCGCTTTCGCTAGTTGTATGAGTTTAAACCTGTCTTAGCCAGTATTTGCCGTTATAGAACAAGAATCTGGATAGTGCCCTTACCCGGAGTAGATAGCCGGAAACGATCTCGAAATATCTTATCTCTAAAGCAAGTTCACTACTACAACTTAGTAGATAGCTGCAGCAACTTGCGACAACTTGCAGCACCTCAGACACTAAAAAAGGAAAGAAATCTCGCTCCCTGATTAAAGCGAATATATGTTGTAATGCTGGTAAATTGGTAATATACTAGAAAGCGTTCTCGGCTAACAGTACCTAGCTATGTGACTTTCTCTACTTAAATCGTATAAGTATGTTTTACCTAATAACCTATAGTTAGCAGTTAAGAATTATTTTCTTCTATAAGCTAATTATAAATGATTTATAGGAGTCTGCGCGTTAGTTAACTTTCGCTGCTATTTTAATGCTAAAACGGCATATCTCCGGTATGGCAATCTTATCCCGTTAGTTCGGAAGGCGGAACACCAGCATTCCCGTTAATACCACATCGTTGTAACTTAGTCATATCCACTTAGTATCTCAGTGGAGATAGTTAACCTCTCTTAGTTAATAGACTAGCCCTAGGCCTTCGTGCCAAGACACTAAGTCGTCATGATGCGAGCTATTCAAATTTAAAATCGTGAGTTATCGGCGTCGCGCCTAGCTAATCCCCGACACTAGCTAGAAAAGGGTTTTTAAAGAAGGTAAAGGAATCGTACAAATGAAAGTTACAAGTGCAGATTCGTCTAAATACTTTCAAGTTATTTACCACAAGCGTTTACTGTCAAGATACAAGCCATACCACTGGCGCGCATTGTGTGATATTTACCCCTACAATTTAATCTTCTTTTTCGTTGACTACTTCCATAAAAGCTGTGAGTTTGTTGTTTAAGGCGAGGATAGTTACTTGGGACTCGTTTACTCTTTTATTGAAACTTATTTGATTTGTTGCAACTAACTGAAATATCACTAGCATCATGTCGCAGATGCAACCACAACAACATTCTGGGCCACCATACGCCTCACCGAATGCCAGCCCTGGTGGCTTGCCCGGGGTCATCCCCGATGTGCCCATTTCGGCCGTCTTCATCATTGTGTACCTCAGCTTCGCCATCACGAACATGACCATACTACAGATCAACCTACGGAGACAGCACAAGTTCATTATATCGGGTGCCCTGTTCGGTTTCTCCATGTCAAGAATCATCACCTTCGTCCTCCGTATCGCATGGTCTACGCACCAACATAACGTGCGTCTCGCCATCGCCGCTAACGTCTTCGTGAACGCTGGCGTGCTTATCGTCTACATCGTCAACCTTATCTTCGCCCAGCGCATTTTCCGCGCCAGACAACCCACCATTGGCTGGCATCCTAGCCTCGGCATTGTCCTCAAGGTCTTCTATATAGGCATCGGAACTGCGCTTATCCTCGTCATTTACTCCGTTGTGCAAGGCGCTTATACATTAGACGCGAGCCGTTTAAACGCCGTCCGAAGCATTCAACTCGCCGCCGCAACGTATCTGCTTGTTTTCACTACACTGCCGCTATGGTTATTGTTTGTCGCTTACTTTCTCTTACACAAGCCAGCCGACGAGGAGCTCTTCGGCTATGGCAGCATGCGGACGAAAGTCATTATCAACGTGATCTCGACATGCATCTGCATCATTATTTCCGGGTTCAAGGCTGGCACAGCCTGGGAAGCGCCCCAGCCTCTGTCAGATCCTGCTTGGTATCATACCAAACCTGCTTTTTACGTCTTTAATTTTGTCCTCGAACTTTTGGTTCTGAGCCTCTTGGCCTTTTCCCGTGTTGATAAGCGTTTTCATATCCCTAATGGAAGCAAGGGCCCCGGGGATTACTCGCGCCCCGTCAGTGAGCGGACGACCATAGAAAAAACTGAGCCTAGTTATCATAGCGATAATCAAGTCTAGCTGCTCGTTGAACAGCTGTAGATGGAGGAAGTCGGGGCAGGTCACCGGTTTCGTAATCAAGTATGCATATTGAAAAAACCCGTGTAGCGCCAAGCAAGTTGTCCCTAAAATGGAAATCTTTTCTACCGTTAATAGTAAAGCTGCTATTTTAAGTACGTTGAAAGTTAAAATGCGAAGCATTTTAATTTTATCTTTGTAATTTTTATCCTTGTAAGTGGGTGGAAATTGTAGCTTAAGCTATTATAAAGCTTATATAGTGCTTTGTACGTATAACTAAGTAACCTAAATTGCCTTGTTAGCCTTATAATCTTAACTGTTTAACTGTTTGCTTTGTTTTTAAATATAGTAGCCGTTAATAACTATATTTACTATTGTAGTACGTAAGCCACACAGTTTATATTAGTACGAATCGTTATAGTTAGTGCTTTAAATAAAGTTTAACTAATTATATTGTGGCAGAGTTTGTTTAAACCAATAGGAAGCGATCTTACTTTTAGAGAGTTTAAGGGGTCACCATTAGAACTTCTTAAGCTTTACTTTCTTTTACACTTAAATTGTCGTTGCTAATACGTGTTCGGGAAAGGTAAAGCTTTCCAATAACCTTGGTGATACCCAAATAAAGTATACTCACCGCTCGCGTAGATAATGAAGAGCATGGCATCAGTATTACCTCTTCTAGTTCAATGCCCCTTAACAGGTTTTGGTGCAGTCGTTTTAGTAGGTAAGTATTCGATACAATATACATCAGCGACCATGATGCCGACGAAATGCTTCGTCCGCCTCCGTTTCTTGTAGAGTATCCCAGCTCCCTTCTCAGAAAGTATTAGCGTAATCCGAGATACCGGGGTCGAGATCAAGCCGCTCCGTGCCGTTTCTAACCAACAAGGTGTCTTGTGATGGCGAAACCATCGGAGCCTAACTTGTGTATTTTAACTACTCTCCGACGATTAGTTGATTTCAATGGCTGGGCTCGGGACCGTGCGTCTTGGCTATGGGAAGATACATCAGAAATGGGTCTCTTCGGATACTTGCCACACCCGAGTGCCGAGTGCCGAGTGCCCTATCCCAAAGCCCTTTTTCCATCTCCACTGGGATCATGCGGGGATACACTAATCCCGCGAATAGCACTACTGAAACAGTTTAGACCTATATCCAATTTGATAGCACGTAGCAATCCATACACCGCTACCAGTAGCGGACGGTCACAGGGCGTTAGGTTACCGGCCTTCTATCTCGCGCCGCGTGCAAGGACCAACTGTTGTAGAACATGAACACTACTCATGATTTATCATTGAATAGAGGCCATCACCTAACTTACTCTGACTTTTGTAAGACTTTGTTCATAAAGTTGTCTATTATATGCTGGAAAATTAGGCTCTTCATGTATTACAGTGCAGGCACGGCTGATATCAGCCCCAGGGATAGTATTACCCTCACGTGACCATAGCCCCTCATCCGTGCCTATTGATTGATGTAATATACTCTTTCCCATGACCCACAATACCTTCACCGTCATGGCCTACGGAAAAAGAGAGTCCGACAATCGATTATCGAAATCTCAGGAAAGTGGAAAGCGGATTTGCATAGGCGCACCCAACGAAAACCCATGGCGATGTTTGCCTGCTGGCTTGTTGAACGAAGAGCACATCCCCGTCCTCGTGTGCTTCGACAAATATCCTCAAAAATATTACCACTGAGTATTTCTATTGTGGGCAATTCGAGCCCAAGGCCGTACAGTTAAGTGTCGACTTTTTCAGAGAGTGTTTGTCATTATCTCAGTGAATGCTAGAACATTTGGTATTAGTCAACTCTCTCTTATTACATGCATCCCGGACTATGCAACGCTTTGAAGTACTGAGGACTAGCCCCAAATAAGGATACTATTCCCGATGGGATTATAAAGAATGAGGTTGTGAAGGACTTACTTCCAGTGAGACGTTCCGTCTCCCAGTCGTCCACATTGGCAGCCTCCCATTCGGCTTGCAAGTACTGCAGGATAGCCCAGACTTGGTAAAACTCCAATTCCTCCTCACCGTTCTCATCGTTTTCGGGATCAAACTTGCCGCTGCTCCATTCACTGTCGCTCTCCCAACTGAAGCGCAGGACCCGCACCAGAAAGCGTGCGGCGTGACTGCGTAAGACTGAAATCAGTGTATACGACCTCGAGGAGTTACACAGATGTAATCGGTCGGGCCGCGCCGTGGCCAACGGTGCCATTCATACAAATATTTGAGATTCAGATCACTCACTCAAGTGGCGTCCAGTCGCTCTTATTTAACTGAATTTCGGAACTGGTATACTTGACCTGGGCGAAGGCATTCGTTGATATACACCAACTATAGAGCTCGGAGCACTGAACGCCTGGATGACCGTGGAAAACCTGGAGGAAGTCTCGGCGATACTCTCGAAAAAAGGGCTTCACATAGCTGCTATCGAGAAGGTGGCGCACGAACTGCCTGGTGTTGGTGTCGTAATTCAGCCACGCACATAATTGGTCATAGCTCTTCTGCAGGGCTGGCAGTCGATCGCGTGGGATAGCTTTTCTCGGCATGGGAGAATGGCCAGTAGGTAGGACACTACTGGTATTCTAGAGCCTAGGGTTGGTTTGGTGATGAAGCTTTCCGTTTTGGTGCTTGCTCGCTTATTCGCGTGTGAAGTCGAACGTATTACCTCGAATATTCCCAAAGGAGAAGGGGGTGAGATAGAAGGGGCTCGGAGCGAAACAATGAGGTTGTTCATTGCAGAATGTCTCAGATTCTTGCCCATATCTTAGATTGCGGGTACAGCAATCAAACGAAAAATTACTACAGCATCTACCATGTATTTCATATTGGCATTATCTCTGTCTCTTCGCAGGCACTTGTCAACGGTCCAATTAAAAATCTCTGCCAAAATGCGGACTGCATCGAGGCGAGATGCACACTATTCGTGTACAACGGAAGAGTAGCCCGGCCAATCATCACATCTGTCGCACTGCAATAGAGCTTGCCCTCCGTGGATCCCTGCACCGAGTTAAGCCTTTTAGCCTTGCTATTTTTTCCCCTTAGTTGTTATCCGTTTGATGGTTTTTCCCTCCTCCCCCCCCTTTCCTCCCCCGTCCCCCTTTAACCCATGCCCCACACGTTTGCGAACTATGTTATTGTCGCTATACACAAGGTAATCTGTTCCTACTAGAAAGGAGAGGTTTGAGAGCATTAAAGTTCACCGAGCCTATAGCAAGTAAGGCCCTGCAATATAGGTGAAATTGATGCTGCGCCTATCATATATCATAGTCTAGGGGTGTCAAAATTAAAACAATCACATGCACACCACTTTATTCCCTCATATGGACCGTGCCTCTCTACACCACAACCGAGCCCTGGTTCTCCACGGCGCTTGTTGATTACATCATTGGCATGTTTAGGCCGGGAAGCTCGGTGAGCCCTATTGTAGCTTGTCAGTGTGCTTTACTTGCAGGGATAGGAGCGTTACGGAGGAAACAAGGGAAGACAAGTATTTGTAAAACCAAGAACAATAGAAATTTCGACATGTTAAGGGGAGGGGGTAAAACTCACAGCCCTCATTGTCTTCCTGGACAATAGGCTTAATAGAGCAAGCCTTGGCGTTTCCAATAGCCTGGTTCTTTAAGGTTGAGCATTTGGCCCCCATGCATCCTGAAGTGTCCATAGCCTTCTGCAGCGAGTTATCCTTCCAACCGAAGACATAATCGCCGTGCTGACCGTACCTGAAAAGTAGGGTTATGTTAATGGTTACGGTTAAATGCTTTGGGATGGGATCGTGTTGAGCATAAGGGGGTCAAGTTTGTAGTTATGGCTAATATGGCTTGTGATGGGATCGTGTTCCATGTAGTAGGGTGGGTCAGAGTGGATCAACGTACCCTGTGTTGTCACCAGTGCTAAGGTAGAAAGGCTGTGAGCCGTCGGTGGGCCAGTCGTTAGGGTTATTGAACTTGGTCGTGTCCCAGACCACCTCGTACATGAGCTGCGGGATCCGGATCGGATGCGTAGATGGGCACGATCCGCCTAGGCTAAGGAAGTCGGCGGGCCCGCTCGTCGGGTACGCTATGTGGTCTTGGTGGTTAGGCGTATCGAGGTTCTTGCCATCCCAGCAGCTTTTTGGGTCAGTTGGAGCAGGTCATCAAGAAGGCTCGGGTGTTGCAGCACTCACGTTGGGAATAAAATATTGGTTCGGATACCACCTTTGCATTGCTTCTTGGGTAGATACTCGGTGTCGAGTCTACTCGTGGTCAGCTATCCCTTCTGTCATTGGACATCTGAAACGCACGTGTTATCCATGCATGGAGCGGCGTTGTCACCGCCGAAGTTAGGACCAGTGTAGCAACGGTAGCAGTTTTGTCTCCTTAGCTTCGTACCCGTACGTGAGCGTGCCATGGCATCTCCAACAAGCATGCGAAAACCCTAGGGATGCCGTTAATATATCTCGTCATGGAGAACTTGGAGACAGGGAGTAATGGGGAACTACGAACTGGCTTGAACGCGGTGATCTTCCCTGGCTGGGCAGAAACGTAGTACACAAGGATACCTCCCGCGGTTTGCGTGCTGAAATTATCGTTGAATTGAAATCTGGCCAGAGATTATGTTAGCAATAGTCATTGGCCTTGGGCCTGGAAACTGGAGACGTGGGGATATCAATGAGGGAATAACATACGCAGCACCACCCTGAGGGACACGCTTGTAGGTGCCGTTGCGGGCCTTGAAATACTGCAAAACCGTAAGTATATAGCTAATATTGTCCAACTTGGTATATCATACGAGATTGGCTGTCCAGTAGTTGCTGAAATCTTCGCTGAACGCACAGGTAGTGCAAGATGCCTTGGCCGAAACATCGCCAGTGGTCATGGAGGCGTTGAACGTATTTCCGCCCACGATTTGATGGACATGAGGCGAGGGAATCGCACCGGGGTTCACAAGAGGGTCGAGTCGGTCGATGACAACCTGAGAACAGCCAAACCGCAGCATGGTGAGACCACCGCCTCCTCCGAATTGGGGTACCGCCCCCACGAGGGTCGAGAAGCCAAGGATAGTTGACCAATACATTACGAGGCGTGCAGTGGACGTGCTTTACTGTGCTGTACTGTACTGCGTTGTTCTGTGCAGAGGAGAGGAAAGAAATGGAAGTCCAGTGGTGGCCTACTGACAGGCACTTACATGTTTATACAAAAATAGACGGTGTGATTTAAAAGGAGGTGATGAGCCCGCCACTTGTAATATACCGTATTGCCGAACCAGATGCTTTCCTTTTACGATATTGAGGGTGCGGTGGTGGCTGCTGGGTTAGGACGGCATTTATCTGATAGGCTATACCTTGCATCAGATATTAATTGCTTTATTGGTGCTCGTGACTCGATGCGCGGGTGGCTGGCTGGGGCTGGTCGGCGAGGCAGACACAATTAGCCGGGCGGTTGTAGAATGGTTAGGAAGGCTGTGGTTCGGTGGGACTTCAATGCCGTTTGTATATAGAAGCGGACATGAGTCCGCATGTTCCGCAGCATTTCCCGTCACGACGCTCTCACTTGTAGATTGCGATGGTGTTGCCCCAGGGGTCAGAGGCAAATATCAAGTTCAACGATGTCTTCGCATCATGGGGCGGTACATCGTTTAGCGTTATATTCTCCCCAGAATATGTGCTTCGTTTAGTTTAATAAATTTGGATCAGAAGCAAGCTATCTTTCTGTATGAGTCCTTATTGAAGCCTGCAGGGCAATATTACGACTGCGGAAAAATTCGGTGTCTACGTAAGGAAAGTCGCGATAACACCACCACTATCTAGTAAGTTTATTTATCACCCTGGGCCACTACTAGTAACGGCCCTAGGCATTCCAAGTCCGAATGTTTTGCGGTTGTACTAATTTCTACGTTACTTTTAAAGTTAGTAGCAACGTGAAGGGAATTTTGTTGTGATTAAGTTTTAGCAAATCGCTTACTACTATTGCCCTATAAAGGGGGTTCTAATTATACAGATACCTTTAACTAAATGCTTAGATCATATGTAGGGATACAAACGAGTCCTAGCAACGGTATTACTACTACTCTTATTAATGATACTACTTAGTTGCACGGTGGTAGTGAGCTGTCGTCCATCAACAATAGTAGTGGCAAATTATAGTGCACTTGCTATAGTGCATAGGAATCAAGAACGATATTGATATAACCATATCGGCCCTAACCCCTGGCCTAATCTAGGGCGCATCGAAATAGTCACCAATCAACTAATCTATGCTAACACCATAGCTAGCAAAAACGCCATCGTGTTCTTCCTTTCATCGTCAAGTCGCTAGCTATTAGCAGGGAAAAGCCTAGACTGACAAGGATAGCGATTCAGATAATGAATACGCACGGCAGATATCTTAACTCTTTCCAGCGTCTTCTTTCAATGATACAATCCGGTTGAATACAACCTTGGAATCGGTACTATCAACCGGATCTACAGCCTATCACAATCCATTAGTACGTATCACCAGGCGATCAGGGTATCGAATAGATACTCACAAAGTAGGCAACCCTCATGGCCTGAAATCGCACACTCTCTAGACCTCCTTTTCCGAGCTCGCTTTCACCCGCGGCCTCAGGCCACGGCGCCCGTGCCTTGACCTCATCAAATCCCGACTCGATCATAGCCTGGGGATATATGACTTCGCTCTCGGGATTGAGATCATTTAGGTATCCACCCTCGGCATCGTCAGGTTTTTCCGATTTGAACAACGAGTTGTGGATCCGCACTTCGATCTCGCGAGAACCGGAGGGCACCCACTGAATAAACGTCTTGGGTTTCTTGGTCTCTTTATCGAACACTGCGCGGATCTCGGTGATCTTACCCGTCGCCTCGTCTTTAGTGAAAGAGGCGGCCTTAATCGGATAAGGAGCCTGGAGCAGGCCAACCGTTTTGTTAGGCGCAAGACGGAAATAGTCCTTACTATCAACCTAATCAGAAGTTAGTTTGCGTAGCTTACATGCGGATTGCTCAGGTATTTAGAGGTTCGTAGCGGTAACGATCTCGTGAATTTTGCCAAGTATTTCGCGTTGGCCGGAAAAGAAGAGTAGTAGAAAGGCAACTCACCTCACGGAAATCGGAACGATCGATGTAGATAGTGCGTGTAAATTTGAGCTTATGAGATCCCATTTCGGAATTCTTGGGAGAAAAAGGTACGTCGACCTCTACTTCCTCTGCATCCTCTATGACAACCGGGACGGGGTCAAGCACGAGCATCAATCTCGGTACCGTCCGCTCCAAATATCTCCGGACAGTTTGTTCGAATCTCGAGATTTGAATGACACTAGGTGCGGTAGTCACTCCAAGCTCGGAGACAAACTCGACAACAGCACCTGGTGGTACGCCTCGTCGTTTAATACTTTTGCATGAGTAGTCAGTAAATATTTTCTCAAGAAGGGTTTTGTGTTTTGACTATATGCGTCTGTTTTGAGGCACTTAATAGTACTTACGCGATCAAGGTAAATAACCTTGGATCATCCCATCCTCTTACAATATTCTTTTCTACCAACTTCATTATCTTTCGCTTGGACAAAACGGTCCCCGTAATACTCTAGACGGTGGAAGTTTAGGAAGTTGTTCATAGCCAACTATGGGGATACACTTACTAATCGGCCATATTCGCGTTGCATGGGTTCGTAAACTCCGACTGGAATGCTTCATGGTTAGTGCTTTTAGACTTAGGTGACACGTGGGATTGAGAGCACACAGTGCCCCTGACGATCGAATTATGCTCACGGGTTTTGTTCAGCCACTCATAGCTAACTCTGCTCTGGATGAACTATCGTGTGACATGTTAGCTATGCGTCACGAGATCATTTCAGATTCCGCCATTTAATGTTTCATAGGGCCAACAATTTCTGTATGAAGCAACCCTTCCACTAGAAAACGAGGCACTGGATGGGACCGGGGACTTCGAGAACTAACCTCAGTAGTGCACAGAGAGTGCGTGACTGATTCAAAACTATCGCACAAGCAATGTGTGAAGTCGTCTGTGATTTGTCCTCGTTAGCGATCATCGCTTCTTCTCTTGTGAATGATTCAGGAACTAACAGGTTGGGTATATCCGCCATGTCGGCCCGGTGCGGTGATGAGGTTTATCGAGAATTCTGTCTGTCTACCGTGTTAGTATTAGAAATTAAGAGTAAGGGGGGGGGGGGGGGGGGGCGTACAGGCAGCCAGATCCCACATTTGACTTTCGCATTAATAGTCAGAAACTCTTTTCTCATGCTGGATCAAGAATCCCACTCACGGGTTACCGTCCTCGATATCCTATCCCGAGTCAACAGTCATCCTCACGCCAAGCTGAGCTGCATTGCGGCGAGAGCGCCACTACGATAAACGAACCTGTTTCATTCGCAGGAATGCTTCCCTCGGCTTGTAATTGCCATCTCGCATGCCTCTGAACTCGGCCAAGTTTGTCTCAACGGATTGCGCGGCATGGGAACAGCGGAATCTTGGCCCGTGGCTCTCACCACCGCGCTGAGCCTTAATCTCTTCGTCTACAGATCAGGAGGGATCAGCACAGGCTCAGGCCCATTGTAGCATGGCACAACCATAGGAGACTCACCATTGCAGTGGCAAACGTATGCCTTTTCCAGCCCAATCAGTTTCTCAGCCAAGTCGTAGAGCTTCTGGAAGTTGTCGCTCGAGTACGTAACGGCATGAGGGGTAAACCCCAGCCAGCGAACCATTTCTAATATGATCAGCGGGTGGTATTACACGGGTGCATGCACGAAAAGCGAAGAGAACAGGCAAGCAACGCGCCAAGGGAGAGAAATAGGCGGAACACACCCTCGATGGCCACGAAATACCTCTCTTCTTCAGCTTCGGGATTGGTATCGTCCATTCTCAGGTATGTCTTGCCCCCGTGATACTTGGCAAAGCCGAAGTTGACGCAGATGGCCTTGGCATGGCCGATATGAAGAAAGCCATTCTAAAAGAATTCTGTTAATGATGCGCTTTACGAGAAGAGCCATACAGGGGACAGTGGAGGTTCTCACAGGCTCAGGGGGAAATCGCGTGACGACGGGTTTCATAGGGCGCTCTCTAAAGACCTGCGACGAGCGACGCAACGGTTAGCGAAAAGGTGCTAGGTACTGGAGACGGACCGCTGACAGAAACTGGCCAGCGGATGGGTGTCGGTGCTCACGTCGTCGAGGAAGCCGAGTCTGAATATGGCGTCGGGGTCGATGACGGACTCTTCCTGCCTCGGCTTAGGCTTAGGTTTCGGGGGGGTCTGCTTGTTCACGTCGGGCGCAGCGGCAGCGGCAGCAGCAGCTTTGGCCTTCTCGTTGGCGGCCTTCTTAGCCCGTTTCTGAGTGCGCTTCTTTAGTTCGTTCTTGGACACCATCTCGCCCGTGACGTCGTCGAGCACCAACTTGGCTGTGGCCTCGGCGACGGCGACGACCTCGGCGTCGGCCATCGTGCTCTCGTTCTCGTGAGTGCGACCGAGGCGAGTTTCGAGTTTCAAGTTTCGAGTTTCGAGTAGTAGAGCCCGTATTTCCCGTCCGGTAATTTGCTTGGAGTGTAAGTTATGAGGGCTGGCTGGAGTGTTGTGCGGTTGTGTGACTCAATAGGATCGGGCTGTCCAGGTCAATCCAACATGAGATAGGCTGTTTGGGTGTGTGCACTGACGGAGGGGCATCGATCCGATAAGCACAGCCACAGGATGGAGGGGTAAGGTGCAGCACCTGCTGACGGTTCACAGCCACATTAGCGGTTTGGCGTTTTCATTGGACGTGGGGATGCAGTGTTTGGCCCAAGCATCTACCTAGGTACCTACCTAGGTACCTACCTAGGTAGTAGGCACTTAAGTCGTCATAGCGAGCTACGGTACAGTATCCAGGGGTTACATATCACAGGTGGTTAGGTACCGTGATAAGCTGTTCATGTAGGCGTTGCTAACCTCAAAATGTAGCCATCGCTCTTTAATTCTCCTGCTTATCCTTTAGTCCCGAGTCCTAGTGATGACTCCAAGGCTCCTGTCCCTCTGCACTACTTCACCATAACTACTTAATAGACACAACGCATCCGTCTCAGGCCGGGTATCTATATAAACAACGCCTAAATATGTATCAGCATGATATCATCGGCACCTAGAAAACGGAACCGGGCACGCACACCAGACCCATTATCTCTGAGGAGTGCTAGAAGCGAGTGGGCTCGATTGATCGTCAATGAGACCCTGCAAGGTCACACTCATAGGCACAGGTCCTCGAAGGCCTTTGCGCACTCGGTGTCACGTTTTATGCGAGTCGCCTCGGCCCCTTCTTCGTCCCCAGCTTCTCGATGCCACGCCTCGAGGAGCGTCAATGTCTCGTAGTAGTTCTTACCCGCCGCCCAAGCTTTGCTTTGTACTATCGCTTTGTCAGCTGCGTTCGACATTTGTTTAGAGGTGCTGACGGGGAGGGGTGGGGGTGGTAGGCGGGAGTCTGTTGTGCTCTGGAATGGTTTCGCGGGGCCAGGGTTCCTCGGGTACTTCAACACGAAGAGGAAAAGGAAGAGGGAGGGCGAGAGGAGGATAGTTATACTGACCGTCGGCCGCTCGTTCTAGGTATTCTCTCGCTAGCTTATGATTAGGATTTGCTTGGGCGTTCCCATCGCGACAGCGCGCCCGGTTGTTCTGAGCTAGGGCGTAGAGGCACATGAAGTGCAGGTAGCCTGGGGGACGATCCGGTGGCACTTGTGCGAGCATCTTCTGTGCCGTGGCCGAAATCCTATCGTCCATCCACGCTGTCTGGTTGCCGAAGATGACCAGAAGGTCCGCCCGCAAGTCCCACGGGTCCCCGCCCTCGTCCGGGCTATAGATCGTTGCTGTCGGGATCGCGTTCGCCTCCCATAATTCCTGGTTCAAGTAATACCGGTGGTGGTACGATCGATTCATCGGCAATAGGTCCCACGGTTGGATGAGCGTGTAGTCAAACGGCTTGCCGTCGAACGTGCCGTGGTTCTGCGTTGACGAGAACCGGCGGCCCCACTGCAACATCTCGATGTTGTGCTCGAGACCGTGATTCCACGCAAGCTTGGCGAAGGCGGCGAGCACCCGCTGCAGCCTCTCGTCAACCCCTCCCATCTTGGCCCTTGCGTATTTCGCAAGATAGCTCCAAAGCGCCCGGTGAATCCCGAGGTCCGGATACCGGCTGATTGTGCCCACGAGTTCGTAGATGGCGAAATGCGCCGACCCGTCCAACACGCGATCGATGTTGGTGAAGGCCTGCAGACAGAAACCGCCACCTTCACGTATCCTCCCTATCGAGAGGAGCCAACAGCCGTGGGTGAGGAGCGTCACTGAGCGCATGGCGTCACTCTCTTGATATCGGTCTAATTCCTTGAAGTACTTAGCGTCTAGTTGCGGCGGCATGAGCGGGTGATGCAACGACCAGTGCAAGTACGCCTCCTGCAATAGAAAGTCATCAGGGGCATCGATCCCTTTAGGAAGCAGTGGCGCTGGTGGTGGCGTCCGACACCGCAGCGTAGGTGGCAGGTCACCCGGCTCTGCGGCCTTAAGTAGGTCGACTGGGCGAAGGCCCTTCCTTCTGATATAGGCTGCCACGTCGACGGTTCTCCCGTTACGGCGAAAAGTGCTCTCTTTGCCCATCGCCAGCCGGTGTCGTTGCAGGTACAGCAGATTAGCTACGTCGGCTTGACGGTTGTTCTTGAAGAACTTCCATTGTGTCAGTTTCGTCTTGTACATCTTGGGTCTTCTCTCAGGTGTCAGCTATATTTTCCATTCACAGCGATGAGTGATTATGATGAGAACTCACGAGGCCCAAAATCCCCGCTGTTCTCCTAGAATGGCCATCACATCCTGCTCGAGGAGGTAACGGTCAGCAGTTTTCACTGGTGAGAAGGGCGAAAGAAGCAGCCAGAGCGAGTAGATTGCTCGTGCCGGGGTGGCTGTTCCTAGTGAAGCTAGAGAAGCGGGCGCCCGAGGGATCTAACCTTGAGACGTCGATTCTCCTCCAGGTAGAGCCGCGCAATGTCGGCTTTCACAGCTTCCCACGCTTCCGGGCTGTGAGACTTTCGACGGCGATTGCCTTGCTGTTGCGCATGGGTGGAAACGGGCTCACAAGACGCCGAGTCTCTCTCGGTGGCTGGTGACGTTTCGGCCTCGGTAGATGCTGCGGAGACCACCACGTCCCCATCAGAGTCAGGAGATGGGTAGCTCCGGCACATTGTTGCGGTACAGGTAAGCTTCCCCATGGCCTCTAGGTTTCGAGGTGGCGCGCAATGGCCGGCCCGACCTATCGCAGGTCCAGAAGAGCTGGTCATGAACGGTGTGAAAATCAAATCGAGTTGCCCGGGATGAAGCCTTCGCGGTGATGCCCCGAACCCCGAAGGGAACCGGCATTCTTAACCCTGAAGCGTGCTCTCCAGCCAGTCGGTTTTGGTGCTATAATGGGGCTACAATAGTCATGGATGGGCGGCTGTCGAGGCGACGGTAGGAAACATGAAGGAAGGCGGTGCACAAATCAAGAGAGTGTCGAAATCTGACAGCTCGCCCCATGGCTCATTGGTGCAGGGAGCGGAAGGAAGGCCAAGAGATGCCCTTGTCGTTTTTCAGCCAAGGGCCACGGCCTCGAGGACGAGGACCAATGATGAATGCATCTCAGTAGCTTATAGTGTCCTGTTATCTCCACGCCTATCTATCTAGGGATACCTAAGCCCGTTCTGGTCCCGGCTGTCTGGTTTATGGCCTGGTATTCTGTACTCGCGGCCAATACGTATACGCTACTACATAGTAGCAACATGTATACTACCTTACTTAGTAATAGGTCTGGGGTAGTGTACCTACACTACTTATACCTTGCGTTAGTGTAGTGAGTGTACAGCCCATGCTACTGTAAAGACAGCCATGTCCAATTGCCTCGGCAGGACATATTGGGTTCGATTTGAAGTTTCTTTTTCGTCAACTATCCCACGTAACTATGCACTACCTTAAGTAAGTATCGATACTACACTAGCGTTGGCCCTGTCACTACCTTAAGTACACACTGCGTCTCCGGACAGTCCCCTGGTCTGCTCTAGTATAGAAGACAGTTAGGCATTATTACAAGAGCACATGCCAAGCAGAATAGCCACGGCTAATGGTGCTATGGCAAAGTTGGCAATAATGGATCATTTGTTTTCATTCGGTGAACAGATTAGGTCTGCCATAGTACTGTGAGCACAGCGACTATAGTGACCACAGCGTCTCCTCTATAGTGTACAGTGCGAACGCTTGCCGTCTCGGGGGGGGGTGGCCCGACCTATTTTTGGTGTACGGGAGTCGCGCTCGTCCACTCCCCATGCCCGCCACGATCCTTGTGGCCGCCCCATCCACTACTTACACAGAACATTACAACCCCGGAAACCAAGTCGAAGGGTGACTAAGGCTACGAGGTATGGCGCTACTACAACTTCGCCGTGGCATTTTTTGCTTAAGTAGTGATCATGTATCGTTCAATCTTAGCTCGTCCCTGTTATTATTATAGCCCACCTAGACAGTGCTAAACTGAACCTGCTGCCTTTAATAGCTGCATCCAACCACCTTTACCCCAACAATGATTCTGCGTTTAATAATATCAAGCATACTTTAAAACAATCTATATCGACTTAGTGTTAAAAGAGTGGCTAAAGCACCTATAAATAGTGGCTGATCTACAGAAGCAGGTAACAAAACAACACCTTAGATCATACTAGCTCACCCAATAGCTCAACATACACGCTCAGCTCAACATAATATGGCTTCCGTTGAAAGGAATGACGCGCTAATGTAGATAACTACTCAATCATGCGCGCATGAACTCATTTCTGGCCAGCAAGCCTCTGCTTCGTTCGGAGTGCTGTCCCTTGCGCGTCGAAGATGCCATTGACACTCGGATGTTTCGCCACGGCCTCGGCCCAGTGACTGAAGTTGGGCGCTTTCGTCGCTAGTTCCTCGATTAGACTCTGCGGGACCAAATCGTACTTAGGCCAGCTCCATAGTCGAACTACGAACGAGCCTGTCAGAACCTATCGAGATGGAGTCAGCTAGCGCCGGGTGTATATGTGCTTGATGCTCGTTGCTACGAAATAAGCGAGTATCGGCGGGGAGGGAGAGGGAGAAATCTACATACCTCGGCGAGTGTGAGCTTATCACTCCCCCCGAAGAACGGGCCCGCGTTCGCCAGCAATGGCTCGACCTCCTTCACGACGGCATCCACCGTCTTCTGAACCACGGTTGACCGTTCCTCGTCCGTCTTGGATGTGATGAGGGGAAACAGGTTCGAGTTAACCTTGGACATGAAGGTGTCGACGAAGAAGGCGATGCGCGCACGCGTTAGCGCACCATTGGCATCGCTGGACGCCGGCACGAGATGTGACGGGAACGCATCGGCCAAGAACCCTGACACCACGGCCGACTCAGTAATGATCTGGTCATCGACCGCCAGGGACGGCACCAGCCCCCGCGGGTTGACTTTGAGGTACCCGGCCGTTCGGGGCACCGTGAGATCGATGATCTCTTCCTCGAACGGTACCTTGAGCTCCGACAGAGCGATGTGAGCACGATGAGCCCCTTGCATCAGTGGTGGTCAGCAGCGTCGAAGGCGTCGATTTGCGGCGTAGCCTCAGAGGGGCTTGCACTTACAAGGGCAGCCGTGGTTGGTATATAGCTTTAGCTTAGGGGTTGCGGTGGCCATGATGATTGTTTGCCGTTTCCTCACGTACAACAAACAGGTAATGAAAGCATTGGCAAAGGTCGTATGCTAATTATTATTTCTTACAATATCTGGGACACTTGATTCCCCTGCTGAGATACAGCTTGTACGGTAAATATAGTTATCAGTTGCGGTGATGGTGGTGGTGGAGATAACGCGGGGTGCGATGGTGTGCTCCGGTGATTTATAATCTACGTTTCTTTCAAGTGCCGCCCTCCGGATACAGAAGTAGTGCATCACCATCGTAGTGAATAAGCGCTTCGGGGACTTAGGTAACCTATGACTTGGCGGTATGAGACAAAGCAGGGGATATCGTGGCGTCTTTTAACTTCACTCGTTTCTCTCCGTACAGTACGTTGGGGAGTTAGAAAGAACCGTGGAAGCAACATGGAATCCTCCGATTTCTGGATTTAATAGACCCTTCTATCATCCTCCTATTATGACCTCTTACGAGAAGTACAACGCGGACGAGTTCGGACGAACCAACTTAATCCCGCGATCACCTAGTTTGGGCTAGTCTATATCACGTTTACCCCAGACTTCCAAATTTTAACTTGGTAGCATTAAAGCATTAATATTGTATAAAAATGTTTTTGAAATAATAACTATATATATACAGCCCGTGTGCGCACACACGTAGGTATTCATGTACGGTTAAGCTATTAAGTGCATACAGCATATTCAGCGTGGAGACGAGGGCGGCCCTCTGTTCTAGGGAAAGGCCACTAGCGGAGAACAGAATTAATACGAGGCTGTTAGCAAATACATAGGCAACGAGAAGTAAAGCTTGAAGCCTAGTAACATCATATAGGAGCAGCGGCTAGAGCAGGTGGCGATTAAGCCAAAGGCGAAGCACTGAACCATACGTCTGAAATAGTCGAAAGAGTAGGAGGGTCGCCAGGAGGGAACTACCGCCGATCGCGTACCAGTTGGTAATAGAAACGTCGGGCGCCATTTGATAGAATCGGGCGATTGTGAGCGTTGCACGAGGAACCAAGTCAAATGAATGTCACTGTTATGAATAATGAGTCGGAGTATTGCACGAATTCAAGGGGCGTTTGGTCAAACTGCCCATGTTTGTTCAAATCCTATGTAGAATCCGCAGTTCACAACACCATAGCAGATGCGCGCTGGACACTCTGGCAGCCTGTTTGATGTTGGGGGACCCTGATGACCCTGAGATGGCTGCACCCCTGTATTTCTTAATGGCCGGGCACGATTTTTCGTTTCGAGAAAGGAGAATTGCGATTACTTCATTTGGATCCGTGAAGCTGTATCTTGACGGGCCAGAAAAGGTCTCCGCTTTGACTCCCCGGGCGCTTAATCTACCTAGGTACGCATGTCCAAATCGGGAACCCCCTGCAATTATCGGTTTCCATCGCATGCACACGGCTATACGTCAATCCTTTGATGAGACTAATCGCTTTCTGGGACCCACGATCATTGTCAATGGTGATATCGGGGCCCGAACTTGGTTCTCCACTGCGCCCAAGACTCATGCCAGCGCACGCACGGTGTGTTACGCTCCGGATGTCTCTCAATTAGGTCCATGTCCTCGAGGGTACTAGCGAAGAAGCTATGCGTGCGGCACGTCCACTTGAGTTTTTCTAGCCTCTTGATCGGGTTATTCTTGGGTAAGTAGCGCGCGAGTAGATCTGACGACGCGAATAGTGTGTCCGTCGCCCGGTTGCGCTGCCGACTGCGAGACAAAGTACTGGAAATGAGGAGCGGTAATGACTTCCTTTTCGACGCCATTTTCGTCCTTGATCATATTTGTTACGAAAATATCGTCATAGTGCATAGGCATCGCCTCAGATGATGAGACGTTGTTGCTTGCCGGGTCATTGTTGCTTTCGTCTTTCACAGCCTCGATGGTGTAGCCGCGGAAAGGTAGAACAGGCCCCAGGTGCCAGGCCCTTGAAACAAATTCCGGCTCGTCTTTCATATTACCAAAGCCCCGAAGCACTATGGACGAACAACCCATGGCCAACTAGCGAACTTTCGGCATGTCCACCATTGAAAGCAGGTAGGGATAGCCACTGGTGGGTCGGACAACGATGTCGCGGAGGTATAGGTATTTGAAAGTGACGTTCATGTTTGGCCAGTCGAAGGCGTCTGATCGCTCGCGAAAATAGCTTGGGCGCCCGTGCACATCGCGGATTAAATCATGTGTTAGGGAGGGTAGGGAAATAGGGTGTGAGATGGTCGTGTTTCCATCGAGATTGCACGCGAGCGCGCCATGCATAGCTGAAGTCGAGATGGCAAGGGATCTTTGTCCATCGCTCCAACAGCCAATCATACCATCTCTGCGTAAGGATGGTATACTCCAGGAACTGCAAGCGTACAGGATATTCCGCTTTGCCAGCCATTATTATGCGGATCCAGCGGCGCTATCGCGAAGTTGCTTACTCCTGGAGGATTGGAATACCAACCTGCTAACAGTGGGAGACCTTTGTGATCACAGACTGCCAGAGAACCCGCCATTTCTTGGTTTTCTTTCGGCATATTCGACTGGAGCCAACAAAGCAGCAGAGATTGCCGATGATGGAATCAACCTCGTCAATACGTCCTGGCTGGCGGGGTTTAGTCATGTTGTCGGGATACTCTGGAAGTGTTAGACATGCATTGCGTTGTGTTAACGTAGCAAGAGTGCTATATGAGACGTTGCGGGATGAGGGGTTAACTGACGTGGCGGTGTGCCAAGGACTTCGTCAAGCGGGTCGAACACTGCGTGAGGGGGGGATCGAGGTAGAAGGGACGAGAGATGCTAAATTGATCAGCGGGACGACTGAGGCGCGAGGCGCGACAAACGCCTACTGGATTCCGTATGTCCATTTCGGTGTATAGAAGCTCATGGAAATAGACGATCTTATGATATTCGGCCCCTAAGCAGTCGTGCCGACAGCTGATTTTGCAGTAGATACGGCACCGGCGTTGATTGGCTACTAAAGCGAGGTGCCCTACTAGTTACTTCAGGATTGTCCAAAAGAAAGGTTTCAGCGGATGAGGCCGGGGTTCAGGATGTTTTTTCGCGTAGAAAAAAGGTGAAGTCTTCTCCCATGTTTCAGGATGTAAAGAAACCCACCTCATTCGTATCCTTAACTTGTCGCTCTACATGAGAACCGATTTTACCCATAATGCTCGTGTTAATCTGTACACCTTCCACACTTTTCTTAAACATTCTAGAGTTTATTTAAAGTGTACCTGCTACCTCCTTATCTTGCGTTTCTTAGTAACGTAGTAACCTGTAAGAAAGGGTTAGTAATATAAAAAGAAAAGAGGAAGTCATTAAAATCCTAATCGCTCGGTAAAGGTTTACGGGCCAATCAAAGGCTAGGGTATGCTGCAACATATCGTATTAACCCAATAGGTCCACGAAGCTTCTAGCTACTTACAAACCAAAACATAGCCTTTTATTAAAGGAAATAAAATGCGAGAGAATACCTTAATAATTGTGTATAAATAGAAAGCTTAAGGTCTTAACACATACAGCTTATTTTAAAGGTTATAGACCTTTAAAGAACGAGAAAGATTATTATCTAACACAGCCATTAAGCTAAGGCTTAAAATACTATCCCTTGTTATAATTAGCCCTTAGGACTCGCAATATGAAATTAATTATTCAGTCTAGCTATTCGTTCCTCTATAGCGAGGCTTTATTCTGTTAGAGTCTCCTCAAAAGTAATATCGATGCGGCCATTGCTCCCTTCCCCATTTTCACCCTTGCCTCTCTGCTTTATAGGGGAGCACGGTGGAATGAGATCATTGTCAATCTAGTTTGTACGGATGAATGGCCTAACTGTGAGCAGAACCCCTACTGATATGGGCAGATACGTTGATATACGGGTTCTTTTATCAATATATATTTGAGCTTGTAAACCAAACAGCTCGCCCACTACACCGTCTCGAGGATCAAATCAATAAACCGGATCGGCCCTTTGTGACTAACTCTCTAACACTTCGGTCTGCAAGAATCCGCTTTCGCATCGGACTGGCTGTATGGCTTGCTTATAGCTATGCCTTAGGCACTCAATTGTGGGCATTGTTGTGGCTTGTTATAGTATTTGGCTCCTGGAAATATAGTCACGGGCTATCGGACTTCGGACCTACCAAGGACCTCTCTATAGTTATAGGTACGATCGCTCTATTGATGGCCGCCTGGCATATCGGTGGATCGGATCCCATTGTCGGTTGGCACTGGGTGAAAGCCATCATTTTGTGGATGTATCCTACCATAGGAATTCAAGATTTACGAGACGTTCCGGGTGATTTAGCAGTCGGTCGCCGAACAACAGTCATACTGTTAGGTGACATTCCAGGTATTGTGTTCTTCACTCCATATATTTGTGTACAAGCTATGTGCCTAACAGCTACTTGTGAAGCGCGGATTTACCACTCCGTGGGTCTCGCAGTATTTGGGGTAAGCACAAGACAAACCCAAACACCATACTAGCATCTGACCGCATCGCTTCCCTCTAGTATGTCTACATATTCCAGTGGGTGCTAGGTAGTAGGTACGACGCATTCACTCTAGCGGTCTCTGCTGCTATTGCTACTTTGACCGTCGGGGTTATATGTCGCTTGTTCACTTGGAGATCTATCGAAAGCGACAGAGAAACCTACCGGTACTATATAGGGCTTTTTCTCCTGAAGCTCGTTGCAGTTGGCGTCTGCCTGAGAAAGTGACGGGTTAAGTCCCTCCACAATCGTCAAGGCCTCCTTGACTTACGAGAGTAGAGGCAAAGAATGGACCAGCGGCACCATAGGATGCCCAGTTTAGGGTACACCCATTTCCTACATCTCAAGTCCACTATTGCGGCTCCTTCAGCACTTAATGTTATGCGCGGATTTGTACTTTACTGTGAGGGTATAGTAATACTGCTACCGTACCGCGCTAGGAGCCGTAGGGGCGTGGCTGGTGGAGGCTGTGCACACCACTTTAGCCACACCACCGTGATCACAAGCAAACGAGCTACAGCCCCACACACCCCACAGGCCTTTTGGCTAAAACCCTCCACACGATGCCCTCGTGTAGATACCTTTTTTTCTCTTTATCTGTGGATTTTTCGTACAATATAGCACTTATTATCGGAGACCTACCTTTATTTATTGTGCCAAGTATCACAATATTCTCTACGGCTTATACGGCTTATATACGTTATATAACAAAATAAAAAAAAATAAGAATCGAAATGTATAAACAACATAAACCGCCAAGAGAGGTCTTAGGCTAGCAACACTAACACAGAACTTTAAACTAGCGACGAAACAAATTACACAGCGTATAAAGGGAAGAGGTAGAGAAATATGGACGCCTTTAACTCTCCCCGCGGCATCGCCGTCTTCGGAGGCGGCACAGCGACGAATAGCCTCGTGGACGTGTTCGAAAGCTTGCGCGAGAGCAGGAACTGCGAGCTGCAGTACATCATCCCGATCAGCGACAACGGGGGCAGTAGCTCTGAGCTGATTCGCGTCTTTGGGGGGCCGGGTAAGTCTTTATTATTGTACTTCCCTCACTGGCTGCCCGCTCATCGAGGCATGATGATACCAGTCACATCCTTTTATTTTTTTCATTTATCCGATTTACTTTCCCCTCTTGTGGTGTTCCGACCACGATTCGCTAACGCCATAATTCCAGGTATTGGCGATGTACGCAGTATGTTCGTATTTGATGCTTCTCCTGGGCTCGAGCTTAAGCTTTTTCTCATTGCCTATCATTTTTAATCAGCCTTAAAATTATATTCATGACAGTGCAAGCAAACTCACTACCCTAATAGGTCGACTAGTTCGTCTAATCCCACCTTCAGCCGACGTTGAGAGAGCGTCGTTGAAATCCCTCTTCAACCACCGCCTTTCGTCCGACGGGTCGGCAGCGCGATCGGAATGGCTGGACATCGTCGAGGGCCGGCACCTTCTGTGGGCCAACATCTCAAGCGAGAAGCGCGAGCTGGTCCGTTCCATCTTCAACCATACCAACATGGAGATCGTCAAACGGGCGCGGCCTAGCTCTGTCTTTAACTTTGCTAAGGCTAGTATCGGTAATCTGTTTTTAACTGGGTATGCTCTCTTCATCTCTTTCACACACACACTCACACACACACACACATATATATATATATATATATCCATGGCCTGGTTGTATAGTGTGAAGGACATCAACGGTAAGCAATGATGGACATCTAATCCTTCTCGCCTCTTATCTCGCTTTCCCTATACTCCACGTTAGTTTCTCCATGATCTACCACTCCTTTTCACCCCCAGATCACGAATGAATACCTAATAGACTATAACCTAACGAGTAATGACAGCGCACGACTGTTTACGGGATCTTTAGAATCGGCTATATATCTCCTATCGACAATCTGTGCGGTTCCCTCAACCGTGGCAACCCTGCCCGCCATCAATAGCAACTTCACCCACCACATCAGCGCAGGATTGGAAGACGGGTCTCAGATCACAGGGCAAAACGCCATCTCTCACCCCTCGGCACCAACAAGCCTGCCCGACACAGGGGACACAACGGGACTAGCGGAAGCCCCCTTTCCCTACACACCCACTCCCACCACCTCGGCTTCAACGCCCGCTACCACAACCCCAACCCTCTTGCTAGTATCACCCCCAAGGCCGAAATCCGCACAAGATGACCCGCAGGCCGTGCTTCGCGAGACGGAAGCGCACGACCGCATCGAGGACGCTACGCTCCCGGGCTCCCTGCCGTCCCTGCGCAAGCAATACCTAACCTTCAGCAAGGCGCCCTCGCACAACGAGCTGCCGGCGCGTATCGCGCGCATCTGGTACATCAACCCATACGGACACGAGATCTATCCCGTAGCGAACCCCAAGGTGCTTGCGGCTATTGCACACGCGCGCAGCATCATCTATAGCATCGGCTCGCTGTACACATCACTGGTACCGAGCCTGATACTGCGCGGCGTGGGCGCCGCCATCGCCGCGCCGAACGTGCGCCAGAAGATACTGATACTCAACTCCTCGCTCGACCGCGAGACGGGACCGATGGCTCTCGGGCTCACCGCCACCGACTTTGTGCGCGCCATCGCGCGCGCCTGCGCCGAGAGCGAGGGCCTCGAACCGCAGCGCACTAAGCCCGAGATCAGAGTTCAAGCCGACAACAACGACGGGGAGCGCGTGCGCAGGTACGTCACGCACCTTCTGTACCTCGAGGGTGAGGGCGTGCCTAAGGTCGACAGGGCCGAGCTCGCGGCGCTTGGCGTCGACTGCATACGCGTGTACGGCCGACGCGTCGACGGCATGTTGCGGTATGACGAGGCCGGGCTTGCGGGAGCGCTTGAGGCGGTCGTTGGAAAGCCCGAGATGTCACGGAGTCGGCGGAACACAAGTGGGCAGTAGGCGTCGGGGGCGTCGGGGAGCGACTTGGCTTCATCAATCGGGGCATCAACGTCGCGTGTCGTTGTGCATTTACAGGTTGGCTGTCCTACTGAACGTGGTAGGGGAATGAGACAACGGAGTAAAGTAGATCTCAAGTAGCTTTAGAATACTACATCACAAGTACGATGAATGGTGAGAATGTGGTATCTTTTGCATTCCTATATCATACAGTGTGCAGAGTGCCGAGCTGGAGATTTGGATCCTGCAAGGAACAATGCAATACCAACATCCAGGGGCCATGAAATCTAAGACAAGCCAAGCCTAGCCCATCCCATCCAAAGTAGGTAGCCACCGGCACGCTGCCTAGTTCCCAAGTTTTGTTTGAATTTCACGAGTCTATCTCGAGAGACGCCCCGCTACAATGCTGTTCCTTTTCTAAAGTACTACATGACATGATCTATTTGGGGGGATTGGCCGCAACGAAGGAAACACCCTTGGCGATGTCCTTCTTGAGATCGCTGAGGCAAACCTTGAGAAGCTTCTGCTCGTTGGCGTTAACTTTGCCGACAGGAAGGATCTTCTCGACACCGTCGGGGCCAAGCTCGACCCTGGAGGCAAAGAAATCGATACCCTGGTCCTTGTAGAGAGGGCTGTCGACGAATGCGGGTTCAAGGATGCCCACCTCGCCTTGGGCGGCGCAGAGGACGGCGTTGGTCATGCGGGCACCGGCCATGGCCATGGAGAGGGTGGCGGAGCCGGCACCGTCCTTGGCCTTGACAACCTCGTCACCGCCAAACTGGACGCGGTTAACGAGCTTAGCGTTGGAGGCCAGGTCGGGGTGGTTGCTCCGGCTGAAGAGGGGGACGATGGTAACGCCTGAGTGGCCACCGACGACGATTATTTCCTCGTCGTCAGGGTCGGTGCCCTTGATCTCGCTTACGAAGCGGCTAGCACGGACGACATCGAGGGTGGTGACACCGAAAAGGCGCTTGGGGTTGTAGACGCCGCGGGCTTTGTAAACCTCAGCGCAGATAGGGACGGTGGAGTTGACGGGGTTGGCGATGATGAGGAGGTTGGCCTCGGGGCACGACTCGGCGCAGGCCTTGGCGAGATCGCGGACAATGGAGGCGTTGGTGTTGAAAAGGTCGTCACGGGTCATGCCCGGCTTGCGGGGAACACCGGCGGGGATGACGACGACGTCGCTGCCCTTGAGGGCGGAAGCGAGGCCCTCAGCAGTGGGCTCGTAGCCCTTCACGTTGCTCTTGGTGTTGACGTGGGAGACGTCAGCAGCAACACCTGGAGAGGCCGCGTTAGAGACGGAGCGACTCAAAGGGGAGGCGGCAAGGGGGCACGACACCTACCGGGAGCTCCACGGATGTCGTAGAGAGCAAGCTCGCTGACTCTGGGGTTAAGCTTCAACAGCAGGGACAGGGGCTGACCGATACCACCGGCGGCGCCGAGAACGGTGACCTTGGAGAGCTGTACGGGCCAATAGGAGGAACAAGTCAGTCAACGGCACAACGATGCGAGGCAATTGGGACATTGACGACGTCAACGGGAGAATTGAGGCACATACGTTACGGGCCGAGACAGAGAATGCTCGGCGCTGACCGGCAGCGAAGACAGCTCGTGCAGCAAACATTATGAAGCTTGTTGGGTACTTATGTGTAAGGGGCGAAAAGAGAGAAGGTTCGTAACAGGTCGTAAAGCGGGCGTGGATGGTGAATGGGAAGGGGTATGAAGATTGGAGACGGAGAATGATGAGGATAAAAAACCGAAGTTGAGAGCTGAGAGAAATAATCATCAGATAAAAAGAGAGCCGGTCCGGTCGGCCAGTCAGTCCCTGGCAACAGGAGCACCAGGTACTGTACCAGCACAGCTCAGAACTAGTGGTCAGATACCTCGCCCGGCTGGGCAGGACTACTGCTAGATACCTATACCAGACCGGGCTAGTCTATCTAGACTTAGGTACCTATCTAGTAGTACTTACCTAGGTAAGTATTTATGTACCTATAGCGCAGGGTGGAATGGAATGGGACGAGGTCACGGACCACGGCGGAACGGATGAGCGTTGCTTACGTTGATTAGATTTCTATCGAATCTAGCGATAAGATAAGCCAATCGGATCTAGGAACGGGCTCCTAGGTACCTACTCCAGAGCTGTTTACCAAAGTACCTACCTAGGTACCTACCTTACGGAGTACCTATCTATGTGATCTCCTATGCGATTAACCAGCTTATCCACCTACCTACCTAGATACCTAGATACCTAGCTAGCCTCCCAATACTTAAAAAGGCCACTGTTTCGACCACTTTAAGGCAAACAACTGAACCTACCAAAGAGTGAGAAGACACTCCAATACGATGTTTCCTGGGCCTGGCGTTCGGCTGCCTCTCGTAAAGCCCGGAGCGTCGTTATGTCGTCGTTTGACCCGTCAAGATCGGTTGCCGACCTGCCTGGTTCAAGCTCGCCCAGGGTGCTAGCGGCGAGTTTGTCATAGACCATATGTTCGGGTGTAGGTGAACGCAACTCGATTTCAACGAACTTGCCAGCGCCCTCGCCATATTGACGACCGGGCGGTGTTTGCCGATTTACAGCTATTCTTTCCTCGGCTGTACGGGAATGCAACTCGACTTGAACGAACTCATTACTAGTCATTTCAGTGATCTCTTCAATGGTCTCATCGTTCTCGCCGTCTTCACATTCGGGCAGCGTGTGCAGGGTTACCTCCGTTATCGCTTCCTCTCGCTCATGCCCACACCCCCCGCCCCCCCGACCCTCACCCCGCTGTATTCTGTCTGTATCAGTTGGGGTAGTATCCGCGGGTAGGTCCACGGCATCAACAACCTGCTCCGGAGCCGGGACGGGAGCTAAAGTAGTTGCGAATACGCCTGACCGAGGAACGAACGGGGCAGCGTTCGGCGAGAAACGCCGTTTACCATTGACGATACCGTCCTTGAGAGCAACCTGAGCGGTCGTAAACGAACTCTCCATTTTCTTGGGAAGGGCGGCATCTATGTCACCCCTTAGAATACCCCCCAGCTTAGCAAGCTCGAGTGGTAACGCTGTATCCGCCTCTCGTACGAACTTTCTCGCACCTGGATCCTCAGCAGCACACGCTTCGGTTTTGCCTATCTGTGTTCCACAAGCCTGCGGCAACTTGGCGATAATTACCGAGGGTGTATCATGCCGACACGGGTTACTGGCGTGCACTTGCGAGGGGGCGGATAAGTTGACCGGCGTATCGGTATGTGGCTGGCAACAGAAGATAGGTTCGAGCGTACGACAACCGCAAGTGTAGTAGAAGAAGATGGCTTGACAGGACGGGGATGGCGTAAACCCTGGCACAAGGTCAAGTTTACGGCCGTGGGTGGACGTCATTTCGAACTGAAAATGTGATGACGGGGGCCGAGACCAAGCTACTCAGCGAGGACCTATGAGCCTCTTGAGTGCAAAATCTAAACTTGTAGGAAAGGTTAGGGAATATAGATTTCGACGTGTGGAACCAGCCCGTACGCGATCCCCACGATATGTTTATTTTGTCGAAAATGTCTGATCGGGATATCTTAGATCCATCATACGAGGTGTGCCTGTTTGATTTTATATGTGAAGCTTCTCGGAAAGCTCTTTCAATGGCATTGTTTAGGTGCTAATGCAAGACATCTATCCTTTGTCTTCTGCTAAACAATACTCATTATGCTCATTGGCGCCTTTTTTCTTAGTCCTATTTCACGCCCTTTATTGCCCCCCTGTGTCTAATTCTAACAGCGTGCCTACGAGAATTTAGCTCACATAGGTACTAATGCTTAGGATACTTATACATAGACCATGGCTATAGAAATCCACCTATAAAGGTGCAAGCCAAAATTAACCATTATCCTTAGCAATCCGTACAACCCCGTATCTTACTAAGTATGCGGCATAATAATCCTGGTGTGTGGATTTATTAACAGCTTATAGTTTACGGCTCGGAACTTTTCACACCAATCCGTAATGTGGTAAGAATCCATGTTGCATTAAAGGTGACCGGCTGACTTAGGTCTAACATTCTCACCGAACCTGTTATGTCGCGCGCTTGTTTATAACGGGTCGGTCTTACACTCGTATTTTTTTTTACTAGCACCCTTACATTTATCTTTTAAACCTCGAAGGTCTCTTTAGAAAACGTTAAAAAGTAGTGCTTGTTATTTTACTTTTTAAAGACAACATGATCACGTTAATCCTAAGAGCATGTTAGCCATTAAGGTTTTCTTTCCTGCTTTTACTATCTTTTCCCTTACGGTGCAAACCCACGGATAGCGACACTAAGGCCGGCGTTTTAAGATTAATGACATTTTGGTTCTTTTAACAGGTTTACGTTTTAGAAAAAACCGGTCCTCGCAGTGTAATAAACTCGACAGCCGCTTATTTCTCGCCCTATTAGCTTTTTACAGCCGCTGCTAAAGTTAAGTTAATAATAAGTACATAAAGCTTAATATACTTTAACATTATATTTTAATATTAAAACTTTATAATAATAACATAGTTATATATTATTAAAAGCTATATAAACCTTAAAAACTTAGTAGTAAAATTAATTAAACTTAAAAATATTTATAAAAATATTTTATATTTTTTAGTTTTAAATAATTAATATAAATAGTTTAAATATACCTAAAAACTATTTTTTATTAAATTATAGTAAAGGTTTAATTACTAAAAAATAGTATAGCGCGTAAAAAAGCTTATATTAAAAGTATTAAAAAGTAAAAATCCGGTTTTTGCTTTAAATAAAATTTTTTAACTAGTATTACTTTAAAATGTAAATAATTTAAATATATAATAAAGCTTAATTATATATATTATTTAATACTAGTTATATTTTTATTATTATTATTTATTAAAAAGCAAATAGTTATATATTATATTAACGGCTTAAAAATATATATAAAAGTTTATATATAAATATATAATAATAATAAAAATAAAAGTATTAGTATAACTAAAAAAAACTAAAGCTTAAAATTATAATAAATATTTAATTAAAATTAGTAAAAAGCTAATTTAAATATATTATATTATAATAAAAATTTAGTTAAAGTTAATAATATTTAATTTTAGTATATTATATAATAGTAAAAGTTTAGTTAAAGTTAATAAAAAGCTAATTAAATATATTATATTATAATAAAAATCTAGTTTTTATTTTATAGTAAAATTTTTAGCTAAGCTTATATTAAAATATATAAAAATAATATATAATATAAAGCTTAATTATATATTCTTTAATATTAATTATATATTTAATACTTATATAAGTTATAAAATAAATTATTATATATTATTTTTTATTTTTAATAATAGTAATATTTATTTTTAATATTAAAATTTAATTAAAATTAATAAAGCAAAAATTAAACAAATAAAATTATAATAAAAATTTAATTAAAATTAACAAATAGTTAATTTAATATATAATATTATAATAAAAATTTAATTAAAGTTAATAAAATATAAATTAAATATATTAAATTATAATAAATATTTTATTAAAATTAATAAAAAGCTAATTAAATATATTATATTATAATAAAAATTTAGTTTTTATTTTATAGTAAAATTTTTAGCTAAGCTTATATTAAAATATATTAATATATATAGTTATAAATATAAAAGTATTTAATAAAAAAGTAAAATATAAATTAAAAAAAAAAGGTATAACTATAAGTTTATAAAAGTAAACCTTTATATATTTATAATAAATACCTTTAAAGCTTATATTATTATTAAATAATTAAAGCTTAAATAATTATAGCGTATAACTTATAGCTATAACTAAAAAAGCTATAACTTTTATAACTTTTAACTATTAAGCTACTTTAATAAATTTTATTAAAATATTAAAGTATAAAAAAAAACATACTGCTTTTAATATAAGTTAACGTTTTATATAAATAACTAATTATAAATTTTATTTAAAATAATTGTTATTTTTTTATAGCTTTTTTTTTTTTTTTTTTTAGCTTTTATTACTTTTAGTTATTTTTTTTATAGTTAAAAAAAGCTTTTTTAATTATTTTTACTTTTAGTTTTTTATAAAGTTTTTTTTTACCTTTTTTAACTAATTATATTATAAGTTTTTATAAATAATTATAATAAAACATTAATTTAAATAAAGCAAAAAAAAGTTTATAACGTTTTTAATAATTATTAATTAAGTTTTATAAATATTATAAATAATAAGTAATATATTAATAATTATATTTATAACTTTATTTTTTTTATTTAATAAAATAATTAAATTTTTTTTTTTTAATTAAATTAATGTTATAAAATACTTTTAACTTTATAAATATTATTATTATTAAAGTTAAAGTTAAAATATTAATTTTAATTAGCTTTAATAAGTTTTAATAAAAAAATAGCTTATTAAAAAAGGTTTTTATTATTTTTAATTAATTATAAATATATTATAAATATAATTAAATATATTTAATAATATATAAAAATGTTTAATTTATATATTAAATTATTAATATAATATTTAACTTTAAAAAGTTTTATTTATTATTATAAATACTTTTTTAATAGTTTATTTAATAAATAATAATTATTATATAATTATAATAATATTTTTTATTTAAAAATAAATTATAAAAAGTAATATTTTAAGTTAAATTAACGTTTAAATTTTATAATTATAAAGTTTATAGTTAATTTAACGTTTTATTTTAAATATTTATAAATAGCTTATATATATTTAAACTTAAAATTTTTTTTTTAACTAATTAATATATTTAAAAGTTTAAATAACTTAAAACTATATAGCTATTTATATAAAAATAACTATATAACTTATAATTATATTAGGGTTAGGGTTAGGGTTAGGGTTAGGGTTAGGGTTAGGGTTAGGGTTAGGGTTAGGGTTAGGGTTAGGGTTAGGGTTAGGGTTAGGGTTAGGGTTAGGGTTAGGGTTAGGGTTAGGGTTAGGGTTAGGGTTAGGGTT